>CM042049.1:12787500-14230625 GCA_023525745.1 Arctium lappa
CCCAACGCCTTTAGTGCACACCCTTTAACAGGCGTCACCTCAAGGACACGGTACCTTTAGTGCACACCACTTGGCGGGCGTCACCTCAAGGATACCCGATCTTAGTGCCCATTCGCTCTCTAGTAGAGTTCCAACCTCAAGGTTCCCACTCGACCTTTAGTGTCTACTCACTAGCATTCAAGGTAGGAGTCTCAACTCCTTACTTGATAACCCATGATGACTAACACTCGTGCACAAGAATTAGACATCTAAACACAAGACCCGACAATTTACGCAAATCTCTAATGGACCCCAATATAAACATCGAAACACATTTGACCAACGATTATGTAAACACTACAACCCAAGAGTAATTAACCCAAAACTTCTCATTAGTTGAAACAAAGCTTTTTCCAAATGGACCCATCCCCTTCATGTTTCCAAAATAACTCTTAACACAATGATATGCATTTTCCCATGGTTTATAAAATCGTATACACCAAATGGAAAATTATATAAAATGACCTTCATTTATATACTAAATCATAAAAGAAACATATCGAAATGATTTATTTATCAACTTTCCAAAAATCCCAAAGATATGAGTTACATAAGTTTATAAAGTTAGACATTTCCAAATAACTAAAACTTATCAGCAGTTAACAACTTCGTGTAAAACGCAAACACTTTAAAATAAACATTTTGGCATGCACATCGTTTTCACAAATCAACTTGAAATCACCATGCTAGATTTAGGCTAAATCTAGATTTTACTCCACTTTAAACTTCCTTGAAGAAACTTGAATCCTCAAGCCAAAACCTAGATCCATAAATTTCAACCATAAATAATCAAAATCAACCACAAAGAAACGATCCCCGAACATTAACTTGAAGACCTCAATTGATACTGAAACCCTAACTTCCATAACTGAAGAGAATGGAGGATTACCTTAACCAAGCTTGAATCCACCAACCAAAACACCTCTAGTTCACCAAAATGGTTACAAACTTCCAATATTTGAAAGGAAGAACAAGGGTGGATGAAACCCTAGAAAACTTGATCAAGAAGATGAAGATGGAGGGATGAGGAGGTTACCACCACAAATACTCTTGTATACTCCAATAGACTTTACAATCTCTTGCTAAATCCTTGAAGATCTCTCAAAAATGAAACCATGACAACTTGAATCACCAAAAACGGAGTTGCGATGAAGAAGATATGAAGAAATGAAGTTTAGTGGCTGAAAATCGGGTTTTAAGCTCGAACAGGGCTCCGCGCGGGTTACCGGGCGGGTTAGGTCGCGCCACAAGTCGCACGAATGGGTTAACAGGGCTCCGGGCGGGTTACGGGGCGGCCCAAGTCGCGCCACAAGTCGTCCCGTGCACTGTTCGTCTGGTTTCTCCTCGTTCACTGTTTTGGCCATAACTTCTTCGTTATAGCTCCGATTTTGCTCCGGAAAGAACCGTTGGACTCGTAAATGAAAACTTCATCCATCTAGAATATAAAATCTAGGATTCAAGTCCAAAATACTTTATCTTATTTTTCCCTAATATATCGGTTTCGGTATTAACTCAAAATGATACCTTTCAAAAATCGGGGTGTTACAATCCTCCCAACCTTGAAAGAGATTTCGTCCTCGAAATCTGGCACCGATCAAACACCCAACGTCACCCTTAGCAAGGTCAATCGGCTCTTTACCCAAAATGAATGTCTCCACGATACCTTACCTCATGCACGAAACCGATCACATTCCATTTAAGGTTATCACTATATTTCCCGTAACGAACCGTCGCAACTCGATTCCAAGGTTCGATGTGTCTTACCGCTGACGGAATGAACATCGAGTCCTTATCAACCACTTTCTTATCCTTAAGATCTCGGTTGTCTCCCAACCTTTGGTTGCACATATCCCCTCAAGAATAGTTCCACCAAGAATGATCTAAGGCGAACTCATCCCCTAGGAATTTTTAATTCCGACCCATCATGGTCTCCTCAATAGTCGATTTCTACTTAAGGCTTACCTCGACATTCTAACCCAATTCCTCGATAATTCATACTATAAAAGATTCATCGTCCTCTTCCTTGATTACATTTCCTAACACCGGTTAGGTTCGATCCAATCATAACATTCGATCCGTTCCTCAACTGATACGGCACAACATCGGTAGACAACGGATTACCCCCAACTACACGGTTACTCCATTCCCAGAGTGCAGTCAAGCATCGGTTGACGAATCATTGAAACCTTGTTGATTACAGAATTACCAATGATCGATTCCTCATTTCCATCATCTAATCTTCTCAAGGTTACCACTTAAATTGTTGACGCACCGGTTTCATCGGAAGTACAATAAGCATCCCAACGGTTATTATCCTCAAATCGAATGTCGACACCTATGTTCAAAACTTTTACACCTCAACCATGGATATACCACCACAAATTTCCTTCCATATTTTACATCGATGATTCAAAGTTGACACCTATAATGGCACTAAATTCCGACAAACAAATCACCATAATTTCTTATTCCTGAAGACTCACCCAGATGGTACACATCCGACCCATCGACTTCTATCCTACCGGAGTCAAGCAACCACCCAATGATTTATCCCGAAGGTTTACCAAAACGGAAACATCACCACTTAAATATCTAAGAGAATACACAATTCTACTACTTCAATCATTCGCGCGTGTACCGATTCATAAATTGAAAACCAAAATTCGGACTGACCACGGATCGGATAATCCGACGCTTCATTTCCCAAGGACTCCTTAGTTCCTTAGTTACAACTCCTTTCACGACAGGGGTTTAAATCTATAGGCCTAATGAGTTCAAGGTTTTCAACAAATATGCCAATTTAAACCTTTATGAAACTTTCAAATACATAAGCTTTATAACAATTGTTTGTGCGGTAAAATCCACTACCGATCACTCGATAGGTTGAAAATTGATCACCGACGCTACACGTATAAAACCATTTCCAAAATTCGTTTGATCAATATTTACGTAAATAAAATGGTAACAAAAGGTGTGTCGCAAAACTTACACTATAAACATAAAGATAAATTCCTGCACCTCAACACGTGTCATAAGTGTTTGTACAACTCCAAAAGGGAACTTCACAATTTTAACTTAAAATTTTCCTCTTGAACAAAAAATGTTGTGGCATAAAATTTTCAACAAGTCCCATATGCATCAGTTTATTCCCCAAAACTCGATAGGACGATGGGAATGCAAATAAATTTTGAATCGAGTTTAAAGCTCTGAGCCGCACAGACAAAACACATTTGACCAAAATAGAACTACAACGACATGAATGCCAATAACTCCTTTAATGCACTGCGGAAAATTTCTAACAGTAAATTCAACAACTGAACATGTATAGATTAAAAGTTTAATACGAGACAACATACATACTTACTCATGCGAGTGTAAATCAAACTCAACCCAAACAGTGTACACATATACTTGTGTAAAACTCAAGATGCAGTCATGCGACATTAAGATTTTCAAAATGCCTCTTACAGTTGCAAAAATACTTGTGCAAGACTCGCATGAGACAAAGTATTAAACAAACTCATAAGTTGGTGCACACATTAATGCAAGTCTACACGTTCCCAAAATTTCTTTTTTATTACGCGACTCAAACTGTCGTAAAATAAGACACCTTAAAACCAACTGAATTTTCGTAAAACTCATTAACGCAAAACCAGGCGGTGTCAAAATTTTCATTTCCCAACATAAAAGTATAAGACGACAATAAGTCTAAAATGTCAAAATTCTAAAACCACAACGTAAGGTGAGGTGACCATTTTCAACTAAACTTTGATGAGACACGACGCCCGATAAACGCGTAAATTTACACGCAATGAAATTAAAACTCACGCCTCACAAATTCCACTCACGCACCCCAAAATGCCGCAAAACTATACTCATAAAATTAAACACTACTCACACAAACCAAATCCTCCAGAAAATTCCGACCCACGAACATGGAGACAACTCTTCCTTTAAAACCTTAACATACGTGTAGGAGATCCAATGTCAAGGTTAAAAATTCTACAGTTACTTGTCCAATACCCAAAATGACATTAAAATACGGATCTTATAATATCCAAAAATAGAGTTAGACACAAAACGAAGATGAAGAGATTTCCAATAAATAAAATATTTGTAACCACGAACAACAAAACAATTTCGTGCATGTTTAAACTCACGGTTTAAAATTTGATGAATGTTAAACACTTTACCAAGATTTCGTAATATAGATCACTTTATGCTTTGAAAACATGAGAAACAAATAATGCAAACTCATTTTAGAAATAAATGTCGTGCATGGATTTGGCCGACACTCAATACCCCGAAATCACGTTCCTCAATTTTTCGTCATACCAATATCATCCGGATGTTCAAACATCTTAAAGCGATCATCGACGATTTCATCGGTTCTCCTTACAATTTCTTCTCGAAATAGAGTCAATTAACAAGCCTATGGTTCTAATCCGACCAATAGCTCCAACTCAAAGTGGTCAACTTAGTGCATTCAACGCGCTTAACTATCACTCCAAAGTGACATTGCTATAAACATCAATCTTTCCTTAAATTACTCGCTTAGAAACTTTCTCACTACCCCAACGGTCATCATACCAAGGTAGTTCAAGTATACACATGTAGCATGTAGGTTTACCGTAACACTGGCCAGGTGTCATTATGAACGTACTGTACATGATCATCCTTGTGACCCTCGACAAGTTTCCCGTTTCTAGCGACTCGATTAACCCCAAAATATCGTATCTAAAGATACCTAGTGTGTAAATACACTCACAATTACTTATAAGAACGCTAGCTTGAGTCTAGGCATCCAAAAATCAATACATAATTCTCTCAAACTTAAGCTCTGATACCAACTTGTAACACTCTCAATTCTGGAAATAACAACTAATTTAAAATTTTCTAAATACGTCGAAAATTGATTCATCTACAATCACAAAATAGGGTTTTAACCTCAACACACATAATTCATTCTCTACATACAGTCTATAACAAGGACGGTTACAACTAAAACCCAATAGTAGATGTTATCTCCAAACTGCGGAAGACATCGCCAACTACTTACACTTGCACAAGGCTAAAGCTCAAATCTTCATAGCTGCTAGAACCAAACCCCGACAGGAACCTGATGCACATGCCGACAAATAAAAAGTTTAGGCTTAACGCCTAGTGACCTCAAGAGTTTTCAACATATATGAAGTAATCGTTTAAAAAGGAAGAATGCAAGTAAAATCATAATCTTTCAAAATAATATGCTTTAATATGAGATGACTCATTTTCCAAATCTGCACATTTTAAAGACGAATACCCCCACATAAAATATTATTTCATAGAGTAAATTCAACCCAAAACTCACTCAAAGCATTGAATAGAAATTGAACTCCACATTTATAAAAACGTAGATGAAACTTAGTTTCCCAAAAACACCCAAACACGGGTAAAACATATTACCCCACTCATAAATCATGGATAAAACCCATACATATAAAATGTCACCGAAAACATGGATACCAAAATACAATACCCAAAATAACACCTTTCGGTGACGGGGAAGACCCGATTCCATCGAATGTGGCAGCACGTAAAGATAAGCCACGTATCTATGTTATCGAACTGTACCTCAGATCATTGACTTTAGTGCACACTAGCTTAAGCGTCACCTCAAGTCCCCAATGCCTTTAGTGCACACCCTTTAACATGCGTCACCTCAAGGACACGGTACCTTTAGTGCACACCACTTGGTGGGCGTCACCTCAAGGATACCCGATCTTAGTGCCCATTCGCTCTCTAGTAGAGTTCCAACCTCAAGGTTCCCACTCGACCTTTAGTGTCTACTCACTAGCATTCAAGGTAGGAGTCTCAACTCCTTACTTGATAACCTATGATGACTAACACTCGTGCACAAGAATTAGACATCTAAACACAAGACCCGAAAATTTACGCAAATCTCTAATGGACCCCAATATAAACATCGAAACGCATTTGACCAACGATTATGTAAACACTACAACCCATGAGTAATTAACCCAAAACTTCTCATTAGTTGAAACAAAGCGTTTTCCAAATGGACCCATCCCCTTCATGTTTCCAAAATAACTCTTAACACAATGATATGCATTTTCCCATGGTTTATAAAATCGTATACACCAAATGGAAAATTATATAAAATGACCTTCATTTATATACTAAATCATCAAAGAAACATATTGAAATGATTTATATCAACTTTCCAAAAATCCCAAAGATATGAGTTACATAAGTTTATAAAGTTAGACATTTCCAAATAACTAAAACTTATCAGCAGTTAACAATTTCGTGTAAAACGCAAACACTTTAAAATAAACATTTTGGCATGCACATCGTTTTCACAAATCAACTTGAACTCACCTTCCTAGATTTAGGATAAATCTAGATTTTACTCCACTTTAAGCTTCCTTGAAGAAACTTGAATCCTCAAGCCAAAACCTAGATCCATAAATTTCAACCATAAATAATCAAAATCAACCACAAAGAAACGTTCCCCAAACATTAACTTGAAGACCTCAATTGATACCGAAACCCTAACTTCCATAACTGAAGAGAATGGAGGATTACCTTAACCCAAGCTTGAATCCACCAACCAAAACACATCTAGTTCACCAAAATGGTTACAAACTTCCAATATTTGAAAGGAAGAACAAGGGTGGATGAAACCCTAGAAAACTTGATCAAGAAGATGAAGATGGAGGGATGAGGAGGTTACCACCACAAATACTCTTGTATACTACAATAGACTTTCCAATCTATTGATAAAAAACCTTGAAGAGATCTCAAAAACGAAACCATGGCAACTTGAATCACCAAAAACGGAGTTGCGATGAAGAAGATATGAAGAAATGAAGTTTGGTGGCTGAAAATCGAGTTTTAAGCTCGAACAGGGCTCCGCGCGGGTTACCGGGCGGGTTAGGTCACGCCACAAGTCACCCGAATGGGTTAACAGAGCTCCGGGAGGGTTACAGGGCGGTCCAAGTCGTGCCACAAGTCGCCCCGTGCACTGTTCGTCCGGTTTCTCCTCGTTCACTGTTTTGGCCATAACTTCTTCGTTATAGCTCCGATTTTGCTCCGGAAAGAACCGTTGGACTCGTAAATGAAAACTTCATCCATATAGACTATAAAATCTAGGATTAGAGTCCAAAATCCTTTATCTTATTTTTCCCTAATATATCGGTTTCGGTATTAACTCGAAATGATACCTTTCGAAAATCGGGGTGTTACACAAATCGACCAACCCGAACGGGTTGGGTTAGGTTGCACTTTTGTTTTGGGTTGGGTTGGGTTGGGTTGAAAATTCTCAAACCGCCACATTGGGTTATGTGTGTTCCAGATTCTTGTTTCTAAACAATATTAATCAAACAAACAAGATTAAACACAATGAATTACCTGTTTGATTACTTTGAATTCTCAAATTACAACTTTCTCTCTCTAGAACTCTCTCTATCTCTCTAACGTATTTTCTTTCAAACGTACAACTGAATTCTCTTCTAGACAACTACTACAGAAATACAAGGAACAAGGTATTTATACCCACTACTAAAATACAAAAACAAATACAAAGACACTTTGACTTTTATTACAATGACTTTGACTTTAATGAGATTTGACTTTTCTAGATTTGACTTTCTTGACCTTTGACCTTTAGTCTTCTTGATCTTGTATCCAACAGATTTATGCTCTAACAATCTCCCCCTTTGGATTCAATACCACTGTTGAAAGATCTAGCAATTAAGTCTTCACTTTAAACTCTGTCAGTACAATCTCCCCTTTTTCTTTAACGATATTCTTTCCAAAACTGTCTTCAAACGATTAACAATCTCCCCAAAACTTTCACAAGACACTTTCAGATTTTGAAAAGAAATTATCTTCAGAATCAGCTCGAATTGCTTTAGCAAATAATCTTCAAAGAAAATTTCCTCAAATCTTCAGAAATACTTTGATCTTCTTCGAATCTTTACTTTTGAATCTTCTGACTTAGACATTTCGGAAAATCTTCTCTCAAAACTTTATCATTTCTTTATACCATCTCCCCCAAACTACAAAACTTTAACATTTCTTGATATCATCTCCCTCTTTTTGATGATTTGAGCATCTATATCATCAAAACTTTTCTCCCAAGAAATGTCGTTGACCATTCTGATCTGTCAAACTGAGCCTCTGATTCTGTGATCCATAACCAAGTATTCATCTAGATCTTTGCAAATCCGGATAAAATAAGAACGTGTAACTCCTGAATCAACAAATGAATCAGTTAAAATGCCTGTCAGTAACACGAAGTCACTGTGTGTAACGAATACACAATATAAAGGAGCTTTTTGATGTTCACTCCCCCATGGCTTCCATCCAATCATCGAAATACCACAAAGGCAATTTCTATGAATGTTATGACAAAGAAACGAATTCTTTGTGTGTTCGTGCAAGTGTAGAAAAAATTAAGCACAAATAATTGCTTTTATAAAGGCTCAACATAGTGTAAACCACTGAGACAACGGTAGATAAACACAGACTCAATGTGCATGATTGAAGTGCGAAGGTGGGGCAGACTTCCTTCTTTTTCAATATCCAGATTTTCCAAATGAAAATCAGATAGATTATGTGTTGCGTCCCCAGAAAATATGAAACATTTTCTTTTTAAGAAGAAAATGAGTGGTTCGTGGGGTAGAAAGCAAGAGTTGGCATGGACTAGTTGCCTGTTTCAATAATGTTCACCAAAAATCGTGAAACATTAGTAATGTGGCTGCCCGGCTCAGAAAGTATTTGGTGCAGAGTTTGATATTCTTTTACTCTGATCGCACACCCTCTTTCTTTTAATCATTAAGCTCACTACTAACCAAACTCTCTTTTCCATTTTACCTCATCACACCCACACTCATTTCTTTTTGACTCCTCACACTCAATCACTAAAGGATTAACTTCTTGGGTAGAAATCATTGGTTAACGTGATATCATAGAAGTTCAGTTAATTCCTAGCACAAAGAACCCATATAATCCTATGAAAGCATAATGTTGCTCAAATGGTTTAACTTTATCAGTTAAAGCTCAAATACAAATGTCAGATGAATGTATGCTCAGAATATAATCATAAAGATTTGAGCATTTTTAGACATTGAAGTATTTTCAAACAAGTATATTGAATGAATGAATATGAATGCAAAAGACTTGTTTGAAAATCTAACATTGTATGAAAATGATCAGAAATGAATGATATAGCAATCAAGGCTTATGGTAAAAAACAACGGATATTGTCCATACGAAACAAAATATAGACATTCTTGAAATGACATTTCGAAATGAAATATCGCTCAAAATTCATTGAAATACAAACGGAGTGTCTTACCATCGAAAAATTGTTTCAATTTAGAGACATGGTAAGAACAATTTGATCAAAAATTAAACCGATGTGTGTGAATACTTGAAAGTATGTAGAAAAGACAATACGCAAGTATTTATCTTTGGAAACACACGGTTTGTTTATCAGTTAAGCGCAAAAATAAAATGAAAAACATTTAAAATCACACTTCCAAATTATAAAATCTGTTTAAGAATCAGGAAGTGGTTTGAACATTTCAGAACATGTTTTCTATATCTGAAAGTTGTCCTTCTTTCAGATATATTTGAGATTAAGATAAGAAATTTACCTTTTCGTGCAATCTTAATTCTCATGAAGTCATGCTTAAGTCAAAATGATATGATCGTGTCATCCTCTCTCATCCTGCATAAGTCTCAAAGTCTAGTCAAAACAACTTTATTCACAAAATTTATTCAAATGTAAACGACATAAAGCAGTAAAACGATTAAAGTACGAGTTCTGATTTGAAGTAATCAGAAATCATAGTCTTACTCCTTTTGATATTATATGCTCCGCCTAAAATCATGCATCACAAAAATTTGTCAGTTAAGTAAAATGCAGAAATTAGTTATGCTCCCCCTCAAAATAATGTAGATCATCTAAAATCTTCTCTTACTCCCCCTGAGATCATAGGCAAACAATTAAAGTGCAGATATCCTTCAGACATAAAGATAAAGAAAATGATGAAAAATAACAATACGTAACTTTATTAGGTAACAACCGATTATGTCTTAAGATTTAACATACCAAGCTTAGAGATAAGAAAATTAAATCTCTTTTCATCTAATGGTTTGGTAAATAAATCTGCAAGTTGATAATCTGTTTTTACGAAATAAAGTTCAATTGTTCCTTTTTCTACATTATCTTTTATAAAATGATACCTGACATCAATGTGTTTTGTTTTCGTATGTTGGACAGGATTAGCAGATATCGCAATTGCACTCTTCGAGTCACAAAAGATTGGAATTTTATCAAATTTGAATCCATAGTCTCGTAGCTGTGTTCGCATCCACAGAACTTGAGAGCAGCAACTGGCAGCAGCTACATACTCTGCTTCAGCAGTCGATGTGGAAACGCATAATTGTTTCTTTGAAGCCCAGCTAACGAACTTGTCTCCAAGAAATTGAATGTGACCAGAAGTACTCTTTCTGTCCAACATGCAACCTGCATGATCTGCATCTGAATAGGCAGTCAGTTGAAAACCAGTATCCTTAGGATACCACAGACCAAGGTCTGCAGTCCCCTTCAGATATCTAAAAATCCTTTTGACAACAGCCAAATGGGATTCTTTGGGAGCAGCCTGATATCTAGAACATAAGCATGTTGAAAACATAATATCTGGTCTACTAGATGTAAGATACATTAACGATCCTATCATACCTCTATAAGTTCTAACATCAACACTTTTACCCGAAGGATCAGTGTTAATCTTAGTACCTGGTGCCATCGGGGTTCCAATGGGTTTACAATTTTCCATTTTGTATTTCCGAAGAATATCCAAAATGTACTTAGATTGGTTAATGAAAATCCCCGTAGAAAATTGTTTAACTTGTAGTCCGAGAAAGAAATTCATCTCTCCCATCATACTCATTTGAAAACGTGACACCATGAGGTTAGAAAAGTTTTTGCAAAATTTTGGATTTGTAGAACCAAATATTATATCATCAACATATATTTGAATAAGAATTATATCAGCTTTTTTCTTTTTGATGAATAAAGTGGTATCAACTTTACCTTTGGAAAAACCTGACTTAACCAAGAATTTTGATAGAACATCATACCATGCTCGAGGGGCTTGTTTTAAACCATAGAGGGCTTTGTCAAAGATATAAACATGATCTGGCTTCTCTGGATTGACGAACCCTTCTGGTTGAGACACGTATACTTCCTCCTTACGAATGCCATTCAGAAAGGCTGTTTTCACATCCATCTGAAAGACTGTGAAATTCTTATGAGCTGCGTAGGCTAGAAACATGCGGATTGCCTCTATACGCGCTACTGAAGCATACGTCTCATCGTAGTCTATGCCTTCCTCTTGCCGGTAACCTTTGGCAACAAGTCTAGCTTTGTTTCTTATGACGATACCATCTTCATCCTTTTTATTCTTGAATACCCACTTAGTGCCTATCACGGTTTTATCTTCTGGTTTTGGAACTAATCTCCAAACCTTTAGGGCTTCAAACTGATTGATCTCTTCTTGCATTGTAGATACCCAGTCCGAATCAGCAAGAGCCTCAGATACTCGTGTTGGCTCAATCTTACTGAGAAATGAGTCATGCATACATTGATTAATGAGTAAACTCAAACTTTGGTCCCTGAGGTTTATTGATTTCTTTGAAAGAGGTCCCTATGGTTTCATAATTCAAGTTTACATCCCCAAGGTTTGGATTTTGCTCTAGAAATGGTCCCTGACCCCTAACGACGTCAAAATGGTCCGTTAGAGGCAGGGGTATTTTTGTCCAACCATAATTTTGTTCCTTTTTTGTAATTTTCTTTGTTTCTTCCTTTTATTATGTAGAATCATAAAAACTTAGGGACTAAATTTTTTAATAACTCTAATTTATATATATATATATATATAAGTGTGTGTGTGATATATGTATGTATGTATGTATGATAAAAAAAACTCCTTCGTTCTGCATCCACCGCCACCGCCACCGCCATCGTCTCCTTCTCCCCTCTTTTCTCGGCCACCACCATCCCATCCCCTCCACCATGCCTTCACGCCACCGCCAGCGCCACCGCGGTCGTCTCCTTCTCCACTCGTTTCTCGGCCACCACCATCCCATCCCCTCCGTCATGCCTTCCCGGCGAAGGGGGTTATCGTTCTGGAAATCGATAAGAACAAGGGGAGGGGGTTCTTGTTATGGTTCTGGATATCGACATGATCAAACAGGGGGAATGGATCCTGATTTTTGATGTTCAGACTAAACTCCAATTTTACAATATAGAGTAAACTTCAATTTTGGATCAAGTTTTGGGTTTTGATTTTGGTTTTAAGGTTTAGGTTTAGATTAGAGTTTGTCTGATTTTAATTTTTCATGTTGATGTTTAGGTTTGGATTTGGTCTTGGTTTAATTGATGTTGGTGTTTCGATTAAGGTTTGGACTTTGGATTAGAGTTTGTGTCTGAATTTTTTTGGCCGGAGAAGATGACCGGCGATTTGGCCGGAGAAGATGTTCAGATTAGGATTTGATTGCAGACTGTTTTTTTGCAGCCCATATGGTTCCAGCAGATTTTGGTTTTTATTGGGGCTGATTTGTTTGCAATGGCCTTGGGCCAAATTGCCATTTCTTGCTGGCAGCGGGTTTTTGTTGATTTTGCCCATCGTTTTGCTTCATTTTTTCTTTACAATTTGGCCTCTGGTTTAATTTGGTTTCAATTCATGAGGGATCGGCTAGATTTCGATCATCATTTTGGTTTTTTTGCTGCTTTGGATATGGGAAATCAGATCGGTTATCGGTGGTTTGATGATTTCGGTCCTTTTTGCCTTCGATCTGGAATGGTATCTCTGCAGGTTTCGAACAATCAGGTTCTTGCCTTTGATCCCCATCGATCTTTGTTTTTTTATCGATTTCTCTTCTTTGATCTGCCTGGTCGATGTCTTTGATCTGTTCGATTTGGTTTTGGGCTGGTCGATGTATTTAAATACCCCAACAATCTCCATCACCTTTTTTCCCACTTCTACTACGAAACCAAACCAAAGGAAACGAAACGAAACGAGGGTGGTGCCGGAAAAAGAAGAAGAAGGGTGCTGGTGGATTTTCCAGTGAAGTTGGGGATGATGGGGGGACGATGGTCCCTGTAGAAACATACATACATATCACACACACACACACTTATATATATATATACATACATATAAATTAGAGTTATTAACATATGGTCCCTAAACTTTATGATTTTATATAAGAATAAGAAGAAACAAAAAAAATGCAAAAAAGGATAAAAAAGATGGTTGGACGAAAATGCCCCTGAATCTAACGGAGTTTTTAACGTTGTTAGTGTCCAGGGACCTTTTTTAGAGCAAAATCCATACCCTGGGGATGTAAACTTGAATTATGAAACCATAGGGACCTCTTTCAAAGAAATCAATAAACCTCAGAGACCAAAGTTGGAGTTTACTCTTGATTAATAGTCGTTGACCTAGTTTGAACTGGCTTATTGAGATCTCCAATTACTTGATGTAAAGGATGCTCTTTGGTCCAGCGATGCTCATGAGGGAGTGGAGTAGATACTGATTGAACATGATCATCATCTAGAAATCCACTATCAGAATCTTCAGTTTGAATAACAGGAGGGAGGTTTGCAGTTGAAGTTTCAGGTGCAGAAGCATCAGTTGGAACAACAGACTCTGGCTGTTGAGTAGATATTGTATCACACCCAACTGAAACAGTTACTTCTGGCTCAGCAGTTACTTGTACATCTTCAACTGTAGGAGTAGATGTTGGAATGTGAGTAGTCTGAACAGGGGATGCTTGTTCAGTTATGACATCTGAAGTGACTGGATGATTGCAAGTTGTGTCTTCAGACCTGTCAGTCACAACAGATTTAGGTATATTAGATCCTAGAAACTCATCATAAAAGAATTCAAATAACAAATCTAAATCAGATAAATGTGAAATAGATGTAGAAGCGTTATCCGAATTTGTCGCTGTAGAAACAGGTTCTGGAGTGATATGCCCAGAAGCTAATACTCCAGTAATCACGGGTTCTGAATTGAGTTGTTCAGAAGCCATCTCTTCATCGAATGTTACATTAACGCTCTCGACAACTGTCTGTGACTTTTTCAGATAAACACGATATGCTGCCGATGTTGAAGAATAACCAATGAAGATACCCTCGTCCGCCTTAGCACTGAATTTATTCAGACTCTCTCTGTCGTTAAGCACAAAACATTTACACCCAAATATGTGAAAATACTTGATTGTTGGTGTCTTGTTGTTGATCAGCTCATATGGAGTCTTTTGAAAACGGCGGTGTATCATGGATCGATTTTGAGTATGGCATGCAGTCGACACAGCTTCTGCCCACAAGAATAGAGGCAAGTCCGATTGGCTAAGCATAGTCCGAGCGGCCTCGACTAGCGTCCGATTTCGCCTTTCGACTACTCCATTCTATTCAGGTGTACATGCAGCAGAGTACTGATGTGATATCCCGACCGATTCGAGATATTCTTCAACTATCTTGTTTTTGAACTCTGTACCGTTGTCCGTTCGAAAAAACTTGACTTGTCGCTGCATTGTCACCTGGGTCGTCTTTAAGAAAGTAATGAGAATTTCGAGCGTCTCATCTTTTGATCGAAGAAATTTGACTCACGTGTATCTTGAGTAATCGTCCACAATAACCAACACGTATTTCTTTCCACCCAAACTCTGAGTTCTCATTAGACCACACAAATCCATATGTAACAATTCTAACGGTGAACTAGTGCTTGGTTCAGGCTTCGGTTTATGCGGAGCTCTCTTCATCTTACCCTTCTCACATGCAACACATAAGTGTTCTTTTTCGTATTTTAGCTCAGGAAGTCCTTTTACCAATTTCCTACTAACCAGCTTGTTGATATAACGAAAATTCATATGTGATAGTCGTCGGTGCCAAAGCCAACTTTGTTGCATCGAAGCTTTTGATAACAAGCAAACGTGACTGTCATTCTGGACCTTTGAAAGATTGATGGTGTAGAGATTTGTCTTTCGCTTGCCTGCTAAGCGTTCTGTGCCGTCTTCAGAACGAACCGAACATCTCTTAGCTTTGAAGTTGACCTCTAACCCTTTGTCGCAGAATTTACCGATGCTGAACAAGTTGTGCCCTAGACCTTCGACATAACTCACCTTCTTAATCGTTATGTTGTCTTGAATGATGTCACCATATCCTAGGATTGGTGAAAGCTGATCGTTTCCAAATCTGACATTTCTACTGAATTTCTCTGTATAATTAGACAATAAAGCTTTTTGCCCAGTCATATGCTTGGAACATCCACTGTCCAAGTACCACATATGCCGGGTTTGCAAGAGAAATTAGGCAATAACAATTTTAGGTACCCATTTAAAAATGGGTCCTATCAGATTAGCACAAGATTTAGGTATCCATTGAAATATGGATCCTCTTTTTCTTTGAAAATCTTTTAAAACATTAGACTTTGAAGAATATATATGATAAGATCCATACCAATCAGGAGAATTATGAGAATAAGCAAAGTAAGTTTTCCGATAATTATGATGAAATTTAGTAGTAATAGGAGATAATTGAATCAACTGCTTTATTGAGTAACACTTGTAAGAAGTTACAAGGTTTTGTTTATGAGAAGCACATTGATCAACTACATCTGAATCACTACTAACAGATCTAGTGCAAGTATTATCAGTAACTGATTCAGCTATCTCAGGATCCTTCTGTTTTGGTCGCCATTTGGTTTGAGCGTTCAAACTTTTCTTGTTAATATCTGAAACAAAAGATGTAGATTTATTAGGAAAAGCAGATTTCTGAGACTGAGTTTTCTTTTGTGTACCATTGTATTTCTGTTTCTGTAATCGCTGTTTCTTATGTTTCTTACCTTGAGAATAATAATTAGCAGTTACAGAAACTGATTCACCAACCTTAGTTGATGATTTAGCCATTTTAGAAACACTTGGTAACACCTTTTCAGTTTTAAGACAAGTAGAATGATCAGGAAGTTTAGCGTTGAAGTCAAACAAATCAATCTCTTCTATGCATCCTTCATCAGAATTTAGAAAGTCATTTGCAGACTCAAATAAGTCATCAAAACTATCAGATGAAGTTGAAAGTCTGTGAAACTGTAGAACACTTTGAAGATTTAGTTTGAAAAACAGTGTTCTTTATAACGGTAAAAAATACAATTTGTTCAATGTCCACCAAAATTTTTTCATCAGATAAAGCATTTTCAAGTTCAACTATTATGCTTTCCAAAATGAGAGGAGGAACATAAACCTTTTCAACTACATGTTTAGCCTTCATCTCTGAAACAGAATAACTCACAAAATAGTCATTTGAAAGAACTTTTGGTGTTTCTTTAAGATAACTATCATTTAACTTGCCATAGTTAAATGGTAGTTGCATTTTCTTTATATTCTTTCTGTTTTCAGTTTCTTGGACCTCAACTTCTTCTGGTAATTTTGTAACAAATTTGGGTTTCAAATGAGGTTGTTTACCAGCACATGCAAGAAAATCAAAATTATAAAGAGCTGGTTGTTTTCTGATGGCTTTTTTAAGATAATGAGGGTTGTCAAAACCAAGTCCCCATCTTTGCTTAACATCGGCCTCTTCATCAGGAGCATTAAGAAAAATAGTTTGATCTGTTTGGCCTCTTTTATATAATTTGACTTCCAGACCATTTACCTTCTTATTCAACAACTTGTTCTCAACCTGCAATTTATGAACTGTTAGTGCAGATTCTCGTTTCTCAAACTCATATTTAGAAACTTTAACTTCAAACTCAGAAATCTTCTTTTCAAAACCATCTACTTTAGATTTAGAATCAGAATCAGATTTGCGTAAAGAATCAATCAGATCTTTGTTAGAAATAACAGACGTATTAAGTTCAAAGATCTTCTTGTTCTTTTTAGCAACCCTTTCCTTTTCCTTTTTCAGTTTATTTTGTAAATCTTGAAGCTCAACCACCATGGTTTCCATTTTGATAATGAAATCTTTCTGAGTTAAGTTTAATACCTCATCAGATGTCTCATCATCAGACTCATCATATTTGACTTCTTTGCCCATGAGACAGAGATGAGCTATTTCTTCCTTCTCCTCATCTTCTCCTTCGGAATGATCAAGCCAAAATTCGTCCTCGGCCATTAGAGCTATTCCTGCTTCTTGCTGTTTGGCCAAGAGCAGTTTGTTCTGATAGTACTGAGAGTTGCGAACTTTCGGCTTTCTACAATCTTTTGCAAAATGACCAAGTTTACCACAATTGTAGCATTTAACTGGATCACTTGCTGTCTTTTCAGCAACTGTGTAGTCATTCACGAATTTCTTCTTTTCAACAGGTTTCTTCTCAACATACCTATACTCTTCATATCTTCTTCCTTCTACTCTCTCACGGTGCTCGTGATTCTTCGAACTTGATGAAGAATAACGTTGAGAATTTGAACCCGGCTTTTTATAAAACTTCTTTTGAAACGCACGTGTCAGCAACATCATGGCTTGTTTCAGATTTTCTCCATCATCACCATCTGTCTCTGAATCAGACTCAAAACTTGAAATCACTTTCTTTTTCTTCTTCTTCTCTATTTTTTCTTTCTTTTCTTTCTTCTTCTCACCAACAACCAAAGCAATCGGATCAGGAACCTTCTCAGCCTTCTAATTTTCAGCTCTTTTCTCCTCTACCTCTTCCTCATTCTGTCGTAAAGTCTCATAAACTTCGTGAAGAGGTATTTCACTTAAATCTTTCATCTGCTTCATCCTACGTGTATGTTTCTTCCATTCAGGACGTAGGATACTCAGAAATTTGACATTGTTTTCCAGCTGATTCTTTGTCACTTTATTCTTCGTCAGCTCATTCAGAAGCAAAGTAAATCTTTCATATGTGTCTTCTAGACTCTCATTCTCTTTAGCTTTGAACTCCTCATAGCTATTGATGCAGTTAGCCACCTTTATCTGATTCCCTACCTTTGATCCCATCATCATCTTCTGCAAATGATCCCACATCTGTTTAGCATCATCCTTGTAGCTATCAATCTTGATGTTGATGTCATTGGGAATGCTTTGGAGTAGAAGAGATCTCGCTTGCTTGTCAGCTTTATATCGTCTCTTCTGTTCTTCAGAATACTCAGATAAATCCACTTTAACTCGTTTTGTCTTTTGTTCTTTTTCCACATCACCATGTCCACTATCAGATGAATCATCATCAGCAGGTACATTAACAGTGATTGGTTTCATAGGACCGTCTGTAATTGACTCCAGAATATTTTCCCCATTAGCATGTCGGTCTATGAAATCCAGGAATCTGTCCTTCCATTGTTCATATTCTCCTTTAAACAGCACAGGAGGCTTGACATCGGTGCCAATTGAAAGTGCATCTTTGGAAGTCATCTTCTTTAAACCTGTTTGAAAGATATATCAAATAAGAAACTAGAACTGATCGTTAGTCCAAAATGTGAAATCACAACAAAAATTGAAATAAAAAAAAATCAGAAATTTCGAAAAATTTGACTAATTATCAGAACTCGCAAGTCACTATTGAACTCGCAAACCCTTCAACTCGCAGACTGATAAACACGCAGATCAATATTTACGCGTTTTAAGAAACTCGCAAGCAAACTCGCAGATCAAACTCGCAAGATCAAACTCGCAGATCAAACTCGCAAGATGATGAAACTCGCAAGTGCCTAAACTCGCTAAAAACTGTTCACGCTGAAACTCGCTAACAGAGATGTGCGCGTTTCCCAAACTCGCACGTCGAAGCTTGCGCGTTTGAACAAAACTCGCTAGCTTCACTTGCGCGTTTCAACACTTAGAGATATTTCTTGAAGTTTCAAACTCGCACGTCGAAGAACTCGCTAACCACTGTTCCTCCTAAAACTCGCTAGCTTCAAATAGCGCGTTTGAAGAACTCGCATAACACTACTAGCGCGTTCTGGTCCTTAGAAAAAAATTCTCACTTTTTCAAACTCGCAGACTTGATTAGCGAGTTTCTTAGAACTCGCAGATAACCCTTGCGCGTTTTAGACCAAAACTCATTCCTTTGACTTGCGCGTTCTAGCTGATTAGCCTTGCGCGTTCTAGATGATGAACCTTGCGCGTTTGGACGATGAACTAGCGTGTTTTAGAGATCTAGCGCGTTCTTCCGTTTGTCGACCCAAAAACTGATTTTTCCATCTGAAATCGATCTGAACTTTGTCCAAATGCCATGAAACTTTGTAATGATGCTCGATTACAGTACTAGAATGAATTACAATCCAAGAAACTTACAAACATTCACTTACAAAACAATAAGATCGATGAAACAGTAAAAAACGACTCGTGTACAAAAACTTAACAAAAATCACAAATTCGTGTGATTTACAGTGCAATACTTGAAATTGATTTACAAAGACTCGATCTAATACACTTTTAGGACAATTCCTAGTCAAAATCAGCTCCAAAAACACTCAAAAATCCAAAATTCAATTTTCCTTTCAAGAATAGTAACGAACCATCACAATCTTGATCTGAATTCACCTTTTGGATCTGCTCTGATACCAATTGTGTGTTCCAGATTCTAGTTTCTAAACAATATTAATCAAACAAACAAGATTAAACACAATGAATTACCTGTTTGATTACTTTGAATTCTCAAATTACAACTTTCTCTCTCTAGAACTCTCTCTCTCTCTCTAACGTATTTTCTTTCAAACGTACAACTGAATTCTCTTCTAGACAACTACTACAGAAATACAAGGAATAAGGTATTTATACCCACTACTAAAATACAAAAACAAATACAAAGACACTTTGACTTTTATTACAATGACTTTGACTTTAATGAGATTTGACTTTTCCAGCTTTGACTTTCTTGACCTTTGACCTTCAGTCTTCTTGATCTTGTATCCAACAGATTTATGCTCTAACAGGTTAGGTTGTTGAATATTCAACCCGATCAACCTATCCCGTGAGCACCCCTACCAAACGCCCCCTAATTCTTGTTCAAGCAAAACTAAGTCAGAAGTTAAAGTACTTAATCTAGAATCATTTAAATTATTTTCTAAAGGCTTATCAGAGGAGTGCAAAGCTGAAATTATCTGAATACAATAAGATGCATGATTGTTAAGAACATGCAAATTATTTGAAATATGTACTCACGGAAGAGATCAAAAACTCTGATAGGAAAACTCCTTCAGTTCCAAATTATGATATCCATGTTGAGAAAGTTAAAACTATCCTAGTGACACTAAAGACAGATAGTGAGGGAGAGTACTTAAAGAAGATCTTAAGCAATCAGAGTCTATAGCTACTTCTGAGAAAGCTAAAATAAAAGATTTCTTGATTATGATTCTTATTCTAATGAAGAATCATCTCAAGCTTTCCCAGAGATAGTGATACAGAAGGATAACAATTCTTAAATTTTCAATGGAGTTCTTAACAAACCACTCTGGAACTAGAAAAGGAGATGATGAAAAAATCTATGCAGAACAAAGATATTCCAAAATCTATTTCTAGACAAATAAACCAAAACTCACTCCTGCTAAAAAAGAAAAATAAATCTTAATTGAAAAATCTAATATATCCCTTTCTTTGACAGTCAATGCAAGTGGAGAATGAAGACTACTAAACCAGCGAAGAAGGCCATAGATATTAAGAATAAATCTCTTGCACTGGATAGGAAATTTGTAAAATCTTCTGTTGCTAGTTATAGATCAATCATAATGCTACTAATTTTGTTGAAATTAAATCAGAGAAAGTTCAAGAACAATCATATCAATTACACTTTGATTGTAAATGTTCTGAGCTTTTAACTCAATTACAAAAGTATTTCTCTTTAGAAGAGTGGCAATTCTGAGTTTAAGCATAACATACAAATCATAAAACTCAAATACCACAAAAGGAAAAAAGAGCCAGAAAAGATATTGTTAAATTAGAAGGCTAAAAAAACTATGAAAATTTGGAAAGAGAAGAAGGAAATGATGGGCACCAGAGAATGATGATCGAATAAGGGAGGAACCAGAGAAGATGACCGGTGAACAGGATGGTGGGAGATCGACATTGGGGTTCTTCCGGAAAAATTGAGGGAAGGGGAAGGGAGGGGACAAAGATGGGTGGGTGGATTATGTAACATCCCAAGCCAACCGTACCAGATATTGTCCGCTTTGTCCACACACCCAAACTCACGGTTTTAAAACGTGTCTGGTAGAGGAGGTGTCTAGTCCCTTATAAGGCAACTTTTGTTCCCCTCCCCAACCAATGTGGGATCTTACAATCCACCCCCCTTGGGAGCCCAACGTCCTCGCTGGCACATTAGTCCGGTTCCCGACTCTGATACCAACTTGTAACACCCTAAAAATTGGTGTAACATAAAATTCGAAAATTTGGCAAAATGACGTTTGTATTCGGTATAAACCACCCAATAAGGGCAAATGTAATAGGCATTTACAAAACCTGAGAACGGATATAGAAATTGACAACAAACTAGCTAATCTAAACATATACTATCTAGATTACACCGGTTGTCAATCCAAATCACCAAAATAAAGGGACTTAATCAATACCTAACAACAAATACAAATCATCTAAAAAATGCCTCAAGACCATGCTCGTCACTCAAGCCCTTGGCAACCCACCGCTAAAGGAACCTGTTATACATATCATTTTGAGAAAAAAGTGTTAGGCTTAAAGCCTAGTGAGAACATATAGTTATAATTTACAGAAACATTGACAATGTAACAAAAGGAAATCTTTTCAAGACAAAAGAGTTTACAATTGAAATATTTGCCATGAAAGGGCCTTTCTACCCAAAACTCATCTTACGATGACAAGGGGTATCCGATTTACCAAGGATTGTAGCGGAACATAAAAGTAGGCCACAATCCAAGTTATGAGTTAAACACTCGGAATCCATGGCCACGAACAACACCGCTTCGTACTAAGATGTGAGAGAGGGCCCCCGAGGAATCCGAGTCAAACTCGTTCACTAGAATTACACTATGATCCATGGCTAGTAACCGGTCTCACATAACCGTACCAAATGGCCCCCGAGGATCAAATGTCTCAACTAGCTACAAGGGGAATAACATCCCAAAAGTAAGCCGACTCAATACCTATGGATCCACTAGTAATAGTCTAGACTTGTCACGATTTCATTTGTGACTAACATCAATAATACATAAAGTTCTCAATAACCTTTATTTCCAAATATACATTTCCAAGCTCAACTGCTGATAAGAATGAAAATCATACATGAGATTATACACTTTCTTTCAAGTACCTCACCCTAAAGAGTGCAAGTAGTACTTTATTTTACCACATATGAAAATAGAACTCTTCCCTTTAACAAAATAGCAAGAACCCTAAAATCTCCAAAAATCCCATTTTTAGGTCAAATGTAATAAATACTAATCCAAAGCCAAGGAGATATGTAGGAGTCTAAAATGCAAGTTTTGACATGTATAAGGTTTGTAAAGAGGTTATATGAACTCACCAAGTGAGTTTTTGAAGAAAACCCAAAACCCTAGAATTTTCTTTGGAGAAGATAACAATGGAGATGACGATGTGGAAACCCTAGCTTCCAAACTTGATTGATGGCACCCAAAATGGAGTAAATTAGAGTAAATGCCCCTTATATCAACCCTAGATTCGGTATTAAATGAAGTGGGAGGTAGAGAGAGTTTTGAGAGAGAAATGGAGAAGATAGAAAGGAAATAAATAAGGAAAGAGGGATAGAACCCGCATTTGGGTGATCTGGGGGACCCAGCGGCTTTGGCCGCGACCATGAGGCCGCGACATATCCCGCGCGTGCCACTGAGGGCGACTCATCTAGAAGGTTATGCGGCTTACACCGCGACTTCCAAGCCGCGGGGTAGCCCGCACAAGCTTCTGCCAAACAATCAAACCCAAAATTTTAAGCATCCCAACCTGGCTCAAAAGCACGGTGCTAACGACTAACGGTAAACGCAAGACGACTAATATTTAACAATAAATAAGATTAGAAGTCTAACGATAGGAATTATTACAATGAAAATTTGGGGTGTCACAATCCTCCCCAACATGGGAATGATTTCGTCCCCGAAATCCCAACTACTCGAAAAGATTAAGATATCTACGCTTCATATCGTCCTCGGCTTCCCACGTCAAATTGGCTCCCCGATGATGCTTCCAATGTACTTTGACCATCGTGACCTCCTTGTGACAAAAGCTTCTTTGACTTATGCTCCAAGATAGCTTCGGGTTCCTTGACACAATGATTACCTTCGTCCACTCTTATCTCCGAGAGAGGAATAACGCTCTCTTCTTCTGCCAAACACTTTCGGAGATAACAGATGTGGAACGTGTTGTGGATCCCGTTCATTTCTGGTGGGAGTTCCAACTGGTAGGCTTGCAAGCCCACATGTTTGAGCACCTTGAATGGTTCGAGGAAACGATGACTCAACTTCCCACATTTTCCGAACCAGATAATGCCTTTCCACAGAGACACTTTTAGCATCACACAGTCGCCCACTTGAAACTCCATCAGACGTCTCTTCTTATCGGCATAACTCTTTTGCTGATCTTGAGCCGCTTTCAACCATTCCCGAATACCCTTAACTTTATCGGCCGTCTTTTGCACAATTTCGGGTCCGACGAATTGCTTCTCTCCCGCTTCCAGCCAATACATAGGAGTTCGACACTTCCGCCCGTATAATGCCTCAAAAGGTGCCATTCCGATGCTCGAGTGGTAGCTATTGTTGTAAGCAAACTCCACCAAAGGTAGGTGAGAGTCCTAACTACCCCCGAAGTCGATAACACAAGACCTTAGCATGTCTTCAAGCATTTGGATTGTTCTCTCGCTTTGACCGTCGGTTTGTGGATGGTAGGCCGTACTCAACTTTACTCGTGTACCAAGCTCCTTCTGAAAATCATCCCAAAAGTTCGAAGTAAACCGACTATCACGATCCGACACGATCGACAAGGGTACCCCATGCCTCGAGACCACTTCATCGATGTAGAGTTTAGCTAACTTATCCATCGATTAGGTCTCGCGCATAGCCAGAAAGTGAGCGCTCTTAGTTAATCGATCGACTATTACCCAAATGGTATAGTGACCTCGAAGAGTTTTAGGCAACTTTGTCACGAAGTCCATGGTAATATGCTCCCACTTCCACTCGGGGATCTCTAAGGATTGCAGACTCCCATACGGTCGTTGATGTTCAGCCTTTACTTGTAAGCACGTTACACAACGCTCCACGTAACGTGTCACATCAAGTTTCATTACCGGCCACCAATAATGCAACTTCAAGTCCCGGTACATCTTTGTACTCCCCGGATGTATGGAATACTTGGACTTATGGGCATCCTCAAGAAGTAGTTCCCGATTACCCCCAACTTTGGGCACCCACACACGACCGTTGAACAGTTTCACCCCACGGCTATCTTCCGTTAAGAGAAACCGTTGCTTGGTCATCACTTCATCCTTAAGATTTTCTTCCAACAAAGCTTCTACTTGAGATGCCTTGATCTTCTCAACAAGGCTTGACACTAACTCGATTCTCAAAAGGGTAGCCCGAATACTTCCGCTATAGTCTTTCCGACTTAACGTATCGGCCACTACGTTAGCCTTACCGGGATGGTAAAGCAACTCACAATCGTAATCCTTGAGCAACTCAAGCCACCGCCTTTGCCTCATGTTTAGCTCTTTTTGATAAAAGACATACTTCAGGCTCTTATGATCCATGTAGAGTGTACATTTCGTGCCATATAGGTAGTGTCGCCAAAGTTTCAACGCGAACATTACTGCCGCCAACTCTAGATCATGGGTAGGATAGTTCTTTTCGTGAATCTTGAGTTGTCTCGATGCGTAAGCGATTACCTTGCCTCTTTGCATCAACGCACAACCCAACCCCACCTTTGAAGCGTCACTATAAACCACGAAGTCTTCCGATCCTTCGGGCAACGATAAAATTGGGGCTTCACACAACTTCTTCTGCAGGGTCCAGAACGCCTTCTCTTGCGTTTCTGTCTAAACGAACTTCACATTTTTTTTGGTCAAAGTCGTCAAGGAAGAAGCGATCTTGGAGAAGTCTTGAATGAATCTCCGGTAATAACCATCTAAACCCAATAAGCTTCGGATTTCGGACGAACTCTTGGGAGGCTCCCAATTCATCATAGATTCAATCTTGGAGGCGTCCACTTTCACTCCGTCTCGAGTGACAACGTGACCCAAAATGTAACACCTTAAAATTGCGGAAATAAAAATTCGAAAATTCTACAATAGACTAAACTTGCGGAATAAGGTGCAACAATCCCAATATACAAAAATCATCCCAAACGGGGTATAGAGTAGACAAAGACGTGGTAATTAAACGAAGCATAAGACGACAACCTACTAATCTACAATATTAACTAGATTAGGGACGGGTGTCGCTATCCTTCCAAAATGTAACTTCAAAAGAATCACTGTACGATGGTCAGTAGATATCCTCAAAAAGACCACTTACGACCCCAAGGTCGCTCCCTCAGTCCCGGCGTGCCCCACTGCTAAGATGACTTGCCAACATGACAACCAAGAGCAAGCGTTGGGCTAAAGCCTAGTGAGAACAAGCCAAAATAAAAGAGAGTACTAAACCCAAACGATGTCACGCGGTGAGTATAGCCATGAGCTAAGTCAAGAAATCAAATAAACCATTAGTGATTAAACATGGTACAAATAACACCAAATCACATAACGAGCTCAACCCCTCTAGATCTGTTGCTCAAAACATCAAGTCAACCCCTTTGGATCTATCCTTGAGAGTTCCCAAAACATGGGGAACTCAAGCACATAATGGAATTACACCTTACTGCACCATGAGACGCTGCCCGACCGTATAGGCCCACACCTTACTTATCATGGCAACCCGATGCCTATTCCGTGCTAAAAACGTGAACCAAATGCCCAAAACGGGGACATAGGAACACTGTGCCTATGAATCCATTGCACAAGACTCAAAGCCGAAGCATGCCATTTCAGAGCATACTCATATTAAATCAAATATACAGGCAATTCATATGAACAATGATTCAATTCAATAAATCTTGATTCTTGAAATGATGGGATTTCAGAAAGCATTACCCAACAACAATAAGCCATTTTAAAACAAGGTTTTCCACATTTAAATAATACATTTATCACATAGCTTTCGTAATACAGACGAAGTTAGCTTAAAGGACTCACCTCAGATTTCTTCCTGTTTATAGCTGCTTCCTACGATTGCTACCTACGACAACACCGATAAATCGGTAATCCAATAATACAGACGGCTCACTGACTTATAACTCTAGAATACAAAACACAACACACTGCCGAAACACAGTACCGGTCGAGTACCACTATCGGTCAAAATCCAATACCGATCGAATGCCAATACCGGTCGAAAGCCAATACCGGTCGAAAGCCATTACCGGTCGAAAGCCAATATTGGTCTAAACAACATACCGGTCTAATACCATCTTCCCGGTCCTATCAAGAACACGCCGGAGTCTCATACAGAACCCAGATCCAAACTCAAAAATACGTAAATCTCAAAATTAAACGGTTAAAAACCTTAACAACGAGATTCTATACGGCAGATAATACTTAGATCAAAGCATTAAGCTAGATTCGTACCTTGATTTGAAGAAAAACGATCGCTCACTTCTTCTTGCTTCCTTCTCTCTCTCTCTCTGATTTCTTAAAGATCAGTATTGTGATATTTTAGAAAATATCTAAACTTGATTTATATTTATATAATCCAAGTTACATTTGACCCCCTTGAACTTTGGGTAAAAGTCAACTTTTCACCCAACCCCAAAATAGCGGGTATTACACAAAAATTGCACCTCTTCAAGCCAAAAATCACACTTAGAAAATTTGGCGTACAATCTCTCTTTTCTCAACACTTCTAGAACTTCACGAAGATGTTGCTCGTGTTCTAACTCGCTCTTGGAGTATACGAGTATGTCATCAATGAATACGATAACCGACTTGTCAAGGAATGGTCGACACACTCTATTCATCAAATCCATAAACACCGCCGGTGCGTTCGTTAGGCCAAACAACATTACAAGAAATTCGTAATGGTCGTAACGCGTTCTAAAGGCCGTCTTCGAGACGTCTTCTCCTCTCACCTTCACTTGGTGGTATCCCGAACGTAGGTCAATCTTGGAGAAACACCCCGCTCCTTGGAGTTGATCGAACATGTCGTCTATTCTCGGAAGCGGGTACTTGTTCTTTACCGTTGCCTTGTTCAACTCACGGTAATCGATGCACATTCTCATTGTGCCATCCTTCTTCTTGAAAAACAAGACCAAAACTCCCCAAGGCGACGAGCTCAATCTTATAAAACCTTTCTCCAAAAGCTCTTGGAGTTGAGCCATCATCTCTTGCATCTCCGATGGCGCCAACCAATAAGGAGTTCTAGCAATAGGTGTCGCTCCCGGCACGAGATCAATCCGAAACTCCACTTGACGATCGGGTGGTAAGCCGGGCAAGTCGTCCGGAAAGACATCGGGAAACTCCCGCACTATCTTCAAATCTTCCAACTTTAACTTCTCGAGCTTGGCGTCAATCACATAGGCTAGGAAGGATGAGCATCCTTTCACCAAACATTTGTACACCTTAGCCATGGTGATGATTGCTACATCACCTTTCCTCTTCTCGCCATAGATCACAACGTCACCACATAGATTGGGGAGTCGGATCAATTTCTTGGAACATACGATCTCGGCATGATTGTTCGCTAGCCAATCCATGCCGACCATCACATCAAAACCTCCAATGACCATTGGCATCAAATCGATCGGGAATTCTCTCCCTTCGATTCCGAGAGCACACTTCCTCAAAACATCACGAATTAGAACTTGACTACCATATGCTATCTCTACCACTAACGCATTCTCTAGACTATTAGTAGGCATAACAAGCTTTTAACGGAATAACTCAGATATAAAAGAGAAACTGGCACCCGAATCTAATAATACACGAGCAGGTACGGAGTTTAGAAGAAACGTACCCGATACCACATCGGTGGATGCCTTGGCCTCATCGGCCGTCATCTGAAAAGCTCGACCCAGAACCCTAGGTGGGTTCTCTCTTTTCTCCGGTGCACTTCCCGACTTGAGCTTCGGGCAATCTCTCTTCATATGCCCCGGTGCCTTGCACTCGAAGCAAATAAGCCCTCTGATCGGGCAATCCCTGGCGGCATGATCAACCTTCCCACACTTGAAACAAGTTTGAGGAGTGGTGTTACAGTTACCGTGGTGCTTGGTGCGACACTTCTGGCACCACCTAGCTTCTTGATCATTGTTGAAGTTTCGGTTCCCGACAAAAGATCGAGTTCTCTTGAGAGGTACGAAATTGCTCTCCCACTTTCTCTTGTCAACAACCACCACAGCCTTCTCCGGTTTACTCTTCGCGTAAACCTCTTCCATGAACTGCGCCTCCTCGATCGTCTCACGAAGGTTAGAAGCCTTCGAGTTGTGGACCATAGACATCATGTCCGCCGACAGACCCTTTAGATAGGCCTTAATCTTTTCTTTTTCTGTTGAGGCCACGTGCCCCACCTACCCAACTTCTCCATGAATTGATGGGTGTACTCCTTCACCGTCAAGTTCCCTTTCTCAAGCGACTGAAACTTCGCTTCAATTCTATCCATGGATCTCTCACTGCAGTATTCTTCCAAAAGCTTCTTCTTGAACTCAGCCCAAGATAGCTGAGCTAACACAGTAGAAGAGAGGGTGGCCTGAGTGACAGTCCACCATGAGAGTGTCGTATCTCTGAGTAACTGAGAGCCGAATCTCACTTTCTGATCGTCCCCACACTCGGAAGAGCCGAAAGCTTGTTCGACTGTTTGGATCCATTTAATGCATGCAACCGGGTCTTCAGAACCCGAGAACTCTGGTGGTCCACAACCGAGAAAATATTTGTAGGAGCAACTCTTCCCACTTCTCGGAGCACCAACAACCCTATGCTCTTCAGTTCTGATTCTGTTTCCGGTGCCTCCAGAACCAACCAACACATTCTCTTCCACTGCCTCGTGCCTTCTGAGGCTCATATCACGGTCCTCCATCATCTTCAGAAACGCCTCTTGTTGCTTCTCCATAGCCGATGTCACCATCTGCATAACGTTGACCATCATGTCAGCTTGAGGGTTTGCCTCATGAACAACTAGGTTTGTGGATGCCAATTCCACTCTAGGCACTTGCTCTACCTCCCCAGTGAATATCGGTGGCATACCAGGAGGAACGACAACCGACGCCCTTACCACCGGGTTTCGATCGGGCGAACTAACATCACGAAGGTCTCCGTCGCCTAACTGACGACTACGAGTGTTCACCATAAAGGAATAATGGCTGCAACACAAGCACGAGAAAGAGTAAGAGAGAGATAAAATAAAGCATGAAGGAAAACGTACTACCATATTACCAATTGTCATAGTAGCAGTACTTCAAGTACACTCATGTAAAACATCCTCATAATAGCATTAGCTAAGTGAGATTATGAACATATAATACATAAGGGTTCTCGTTACCATCGCTACAACCCTTGATAATCATAATTTCCGTCGACTCTAAGACTAACCCATCTTAGAAGTTCTACCCAAATCATGATCAATGTTTAACATACTCAGTCTAAGTCTAGACATCTTACATTCATGCCTAGATCACTTAAACTAGGGCTCTGATATCATCTGTAACATCCCAGGCCAACCGTACCAGATATTGTCCGCTTTGTCCACACACCCGGACTCACGGTTTTAAAATGCGTCTGATAGAGGAGGTATCCAGTCCCTTATAAGGCAAATTTCGTTCCCCTCCCCAACCAATGTAGGATCTTACACAGTAACTGCTCCAAATTTCTAGACGTGCAGGTCTAGAGCTCTGGTTACATGAGACCATAAGTACCCAATAGAGCCTCTGTTCCAAACAGGTACTTCATTTGTGTGACAAGAGATAGTCACGACCAGATGTATGATCAACCAGAGCCTCTCTGGCTCTGGTCCGAGCAACCAGAGCCTCTGGTCCATGTTTTCCAAAACTAAGTCTGAAAACATACAACTTGATCTTAAAACTCAAAATTGATTAGAACTGAAGTTTTCCTTCATTTTGATCACGTTTTTTCCACTGGATTCAATGTCCAAAATTCTGAAGAGCTTTTGGAGCTCTGCCCCTTAGACCCCGCAACCATTTCGTCGTGTCCGAGATCAAACTCACCTTATATACAAGTGTGCACTCCGCACCTCTTGCCTTGTATTAGAACACAATTTGAAACCTCATTGGCACTCGTGCTACTTCCAATTACACTTAAATGGCCGGTGACACACTAAAATCACCAACATATATGAATTACCTATATGGTCTCTGATGTATGTGGGTTTTATGTCACCAGAGGGGGGAAGGGGAGTGAAGGATTCGCCTCTCTGTACTAAATCAGAGATTTCGATTGAGAAACTTCTAGCTCCAACCAAATCGAAGGTTTCTTCCGTGTGAGATCTCGTCCCTATGGTTTTGTGTGTGTGAGAGAGAGAGAGAAAGAGAGAGAAAGTGGTTTGTATGGAGGGAAAGGAAAGAGTGTCAGTGCGGAGGGGAAGGGAAGGGTTTGGCCCATGGTATTTAAGGATTTCGTTCCTTAGGTGTGCGCGATGGTGCGAAGTGGTTTGGTCGATATGTTATATATATAACAATATAGATGATATTATTTTTGTTGTAGGATAAATGTGCCATCGTCTAAAGGATATAACGATAGAGATAAAGATAGAGATAGAGATAAATATATCAGAGTTAGATTAGAACTGAAATATCTCGTGGTTATCTACTTGTATCTCATCCCTATTTAAAGGGTTTTTGATTAATGAGAATTACAGATTCATTATCTCCGTATATTGTTGTTATATTCTGTTTTTTCTTTAACACGTTATCAACACGAACGCTCAGATATTATAAACCCTTTTCAAACCCATAGGCTGCTGCTGAAACAACACTGCTACTCCCGATGTAAAATCAAGTAAGCAAATTTATATGATATGCATGTTGATGTTGTGATATAATATGTCAAATTATATCGGCCTACAATAAAACATACAATTTGCATAAAGTATGTAATCTTATATTGTATTTTCCTTTCTATTTTTTTTTATCAATCTCCATTATTAATATACACAATATGTTTATATAAGCACCTTAGTAAATCGTATATCCATTGAATCAAAATATGTTATCTACTTTTATATGAACACTTTATATGTATTTTTTCCGTATGGTATATCATAATTTATGCTTACTACCGATCGAATCAAGGTCTTAGATCTATTGAATATTTTCCATTCTTCAAGTTTATGTTCGAAAAATCGTTCACTTAGTGCAAACCAATATACAACCGGAATAGAATAAGAGATGAGGAGACTATCGGATTAAGGTATGAAAGAGATTAACCAGATGGTTTGACAACTTTTTCTTAGTTGCTTAAGATTGAAGGTGGATAAAAGATGAAAACTTTAAGGGTTTTAAGTGATAATAAGGAACTGTTCTTACTTATGAGGTTAACATTTGTTTTATTATTTTATTTAAATCAACCGTAATACATTTTTTTAATTGATTTTGTTTATCCATCCATTTATTGAATATATAATTGGCATATTAGGTTGTATATTTAATTTAGTTCTAATTTATTGTCCTTTAGTTTCAATCATGATAGCATAATTTTATTGTTTTAAACTTATCATTGTCATTTATTTTGACATGATCAATTAATCTATACTATATTATAAAAAAGACATAAAAAACTCTTAATTATAACATTTTAAGCACAAAATACAATTAATTAAAGCCAATTACTTAATTTACAATTTCATAATGCTTTGGTACAATTTATATTTTATTATAAAGATGTAATTTATTTTACTTTTAGTTATGATTTGTTTATAAAGATAATGATAAATTATTTTGTTATGTTATTATATTTAAAATTATTGATAATATATTTTAATAAAAAAATAAAACAGGTAGTTTATCTAATAGTGTTTATCCTGTATTTAAGATAATAGATTTTAATAAAAAATAAAACAGGTAATTTATCCCATAGTGTTTATCCTGTATTTAATATGTTTATTTACAGTTAGTTATACAAATAAAAACATGGGACTTTAATAAGTTATAATTATGTTTCATTAACTTGTAATTTTGAATTTTAACTAATATATTTATAATCTATATCTATACTATATTATAAAAGAGACATAAAAATTTCTTAAAAACAACCCATTAAGCATTATGTACTATTATTTAATGATAATCTACTTAAAATCTCTTAAAAAACAACTAATGAAGCAATATGTACTACTTTTAAATGCTTTTAACCCTAATTAATAAATTTCATTCTTATCACCCAAAATCTTTATCTCTAATCCCCAAACCCTAAAATTATGAAATTTGAATTGTGATAAACATAATCAAAACAGGATAAACATCTCAATTTAAATATAAAATATTTAAAATATATATGAGATAATTAATGAATTTTAACAAACTACTTATTTTTTTTATATAAAAGATATTATATTATTAAGCCTAAATTAAACAAATTAAAAAAAACATTATCACTCTCTAAAAACCATCCAATATCTATACTATATTATAAAGCATTGATTCAAAACTCTTAAAAAACTCTCTAAAAACCATCTAATATCTATACTAATTTACTTAAATTTCAAGTTTACAACTTGCTATTGCTTATGGTACCACTTACTAAAGCACACTATCAATGCATATCCTTAAACACGTTCAACCTTATCCCTAAACCAGTTCAACTTTCTTCCTATCCCGAAATCCCTCCAACTCGTTCAAATCAAAATTCAAAACCATTTTTATCATCATTTTCATGTATCTCTATCTCTAAACACGCCCTCTTCCCCCTATTTATATTTTTATTTAAACATGAATTTTGAATGGAGAAGATGAGGATGAAATCGAAAAGATCGATCGAGTAACGCCTTTTTTCAAACAACTGTATCAGGTTTTGTCTTCTTTTTCGTTTTTGTTTGACTTGCTTGAGTGTGTATTTGTTACTTGTTTCCTTCATATGTTTGTCTTTCCTTCATTTCTACATATCTATTTTTTTGTTTGGATGGTTAACAAAGTTTCTCAACAGTCAACCCATTTACCAACGGAGTTACACGCTCGAGGGCTTTTAATTTTTCATTTACAATAAAATTTTACACCTTACTCACCCGGTGCATTGCACGGGCATGATGCTAGTTTATAATAAGATATGTTTAGTTGGATAAGTTAATTATCTTGATGTTATTTACTTATCTGACAATTAAATTTGATTTATATCTTTAAATTAGACTAATTATATTACTGTGAAATATTATAGTTAATTTATATGATTGACTTTTATTGTCTTATTAAGTAATATTTATTATTTATTCATATCTTATTTAAATATTTATCTTAAATTATAATTTATAATATATAATAAACTTTTAGAAGTTACACTTCTAACCCCTATAATTTTTATTATTTTATCAAAAGGTTTAAAAATAACATGAAAATGTTAAATTCAAACATTTATCTTGATTATGAGTTCCTACTCATAATTTTAAACTATATAATTAATTTTTGGAAGTTACACTTCTAACCCCATATATTTTGGTCTTTACCAAAATCTTCAAAAATACTATTAAGGTATTAAAATATTAAAACTGGCTTCATATGCCAAACTCATAGTCATTTTGGTCTCATGTCAAATGCTCTATAATTAATATATAATGTTATATCTAAATGAAATAAATCACAAGATATCGACTGGATTTTGTCAAACGGGTGTAAACAGCCCTAAGGTTTTTAGGGACTTAAGAAATCAATGTGATTCCTCTACTACCTGGAAATCCAATAGATTGAGTGATTTCTTTTTCCCAAAAATTGAAATATTGATGAAGTATTATCAATAAAATTAAAGCATACAAAATCCAATATTGTTATGATAATGAAATTTCATAACCATAATTCATTTTCTTATCAAAAAGAAAATCATATATTATCCTTTATATATGTAAATGGTTGAAACAACTCATCCCAAAATCAACGTCGTAAACTTAAAAGAATCTGAGTATCATAAATGAGTATATAAACCAACCTCTTGAAAAAGTACAAGCAAATACCTTCATGTTTTGAGACGCATATAAATCCTAAATTTCATAGGAATACCTTTACTAGAAACCCCCAAATAAATGTGGGATGTCCCGAAAGGGATAATCGGGAGTATTCATGAATATGTACTTCCCGAACTAATCGTACATTGGAATGAAACCCACTTACTCAATTACAAATAGGTAACTGATGTCAACAAAGAAATGTTATATCCAAAACGCGTCTCAATCTCTGTGGCAAGGAACTCACAGAAGATGACATGATTTTTAACATTATTTCCACCTTTCATATATAAGTAAATATAAATATAAGTTGGAATGCAACCTTTAGACAAACTCATCAACCTAATGCAAGTGGTTGAGAGACATAACAAGGTTCTTTCAAATAACACCACATATGTCGGGATAAAGAAAATTCCCGATATCGATAGTGAAAGTGTTAGAGGTGGAAACAACTCCAAAGGATTGTAAGTTAAAAACAATTTCACACATGTGACATTTCTGCACCATGTGGACGAGACCCTATAAAGGGTCAGGGTATTAGTAAGAGTCAGGAAGGATTTTTCAACACCTGGAGTAGGATACAACTACTACCCAGGTGATAATGGACAATCAAATAAGATATGCACTAAAAAGTGCTTCTATCAAAAAGGGAACACGTTGAAAATGAAATATAACATATTTGTTTTAATATTTAATATTGATTATGCATATGTTTCTTTGAAATTAATTTTAAGTACCAAAATTAATTTCTTTGCTAAAGTAAAATTGAATATGTAACCATTATAATTTATAGATGTAAAGAAATACATCAAAACAAATACAAATTTTTTTTCAATATTCTCCGTTCCGTGTAGGAATGTATCGAAGAGAATTGATTTTTTTTGACCTATCACACAATCGAAAAAAAAGATAGACTAATACTTGTTTTATAATACATCCAACCAAATTACTTAGACGATGGACTGTCACTTTCTTGGTGATGCAAGTTTAATAGGAACCTTGTAAAGATATTCGTATCAAATGGAAATGAAAATGAGCATATATACATAAATTCCAATGAATATGAAAGGAAACATATATCATGGAAACTAATGTGTCAAACTAGTAGATTATTGGGTCATCGGAACATATTTTGTCACCAATAAAGAAATTTTGGGGGCAATAACACATATATGTTTCGACATGACCATGTGGGACACCGTGGTTATGACATAGTGATCCGTGTATTGCAAAATACACATAGACACATTCTCTTTCGAGTGAAAGGCAAAATGAGGCAAATTGCAACTGTTGACTTCTGAAACATAAGAAACAACATTGCTATCATAATATGTCCTCTCGGATACATAAAACTTTTGTATATACCCAAATCCTTAGCCAATACAGGAATGAGATCATCCTAAAGCTAAGGACATTATACAAAAATATTCCATTGTTACAACAAATACAAGGTGATATTTATGGACATAAACATCCAGAATGCGGGCCATTAAAGTACTTTATGGTTCTGGTTTTGACACGATGAACGCATGTCGTATTATTGTCTACATGAAATACTGCACTCCTAGCACCAGCTATACGTTTAAGGTCTCACCACCCTGATTATTTCATCAAGTCCACATGACTTGGAATGCTGGAGAATTTACATCATAAGGATTTGATGTTAATTGCATATGTATTAGGATCAATGTAGAGTTTCCTATACCCCATGTGTATATATAAAATGGTCTCATAGAAGTTGTTATCAAAAGAATATGATGACATCTAGGGTATTAGTAATGTGCACAAATTTACCCACATCTACATGGGGTTATGCAATTATTAAATGCAGTTTTTTTTCGTTTTTTGACCCACTGTTTGCTAACCAGCCTCATGCGTACCAGTTGGTAACTGGACATAAGCCTGATAGTTTACATTTACGCATGTTTGGTTCTGTAGTATATGTGCCAATTGCGCCCCCACAACGCATCAAAATGGGTCCGTAAAGACGACTTGGTATATGTTGGATATGAATCCCCAACAATTATCCGCTAATTAGAATATTTGACTAGTGATATCTTTACCGCTAGATTTGCGGGTTGTCACTTTCATGAGACAGTCTTCCCATCGTTAGGGGGAGATAGGAAAAAGGATTTTCCATGGGAACAACAGGAAGTGTCATTGAATATTCCCACTCTGTCTCATTTTGATCCCCAAAACTTCACGACGCAATGTTGAAGTCAAACGAATCAGACTCGACACCTGATACGTTTAATGTTATTCTAAAAGTGACAAGATCACATATACGAGCTGCAAATATACTCGCATGGTTAAAAAAAAAGTCCCCAACAGGGGCACAACGCCATTGGAAAGTGCGTTGCAATCACACATAGTAGAGGTGTGGTTGAGGTCGTAGCTACCAAATGGAAATGATGGAAGCTACTTGGTTCGATAGATACTATTCTAAAGGAAGAGAATAGTGAGGCACATCCATTTATCATCAATACACAAAAACACTCATGAGATTATCTCTAATTATAATTATGTCCATGAATCATCACTGGAGGACACTCCGAAGTTAATATTGATTCTAGAGATGAATATTAATCTCAAATGAACTATGAGAGTACATATGAGTCGATGGACAGATCATATATAATCATTGATGATTTATTCACATATACGGTGACTCATAAAATGATCGAGCACGACAACATCGAACCAGGCTCAGTTGAATAATATCAACAAAGAGCATATTGGCCTAAATGTAAAGAAACAATCCAGAAATAATTCTATTCTTTGACAAAGGATCGGGTATTTGGTCAGGTAGTGCTAACCTACCAAGTGTAAAGCCCTTAGGACATAACTGGGTCTTTGTCAGAAAGCGTAACGAGAATAATGAGGTCCTAATATGTAAGGCTCTCATTTGGCGCAAGGTTTCTCACAACGCCCTGGATTGACCACGAGGAGACTTACTCTCTCATGATGGATGTTATGACATCCGAATAACTTGTTAGCCTAGTAATTTCCGAAGGACTGGGAATGCAGCTCATGAATGTGGTTACTACATATCTCTATGGGGATCTAGATTCAGAGATATAAAAGTGTTTGATGATATTACATTTCCAAAATCAAGCAACTCTAAACCACGAAATGCGTTTGTAATAAAATTGAAACACTCACTTTATAGATTAAAATAATATAAGCGGATGTGGTATACCCGCCTAATGAAATACTTGATTGGGAAATGATATATAAGAACGATGAACTGTTCCCTTGCGTATTTATTATGAAAAACAAGTTCCAGATTTTCAAAGTAGCTCTATATGTCAATGTTATGAACATAATAGGCACTCTTGATGAAATAAGAGAAACCACAAGCTACTTGAAATCTGATTTTGAGAGGAAAGATCTTGGAAAAACTTGGTTTTGTCTAGATATTTAAGCTAGGACACCGAGTTTGTGAAATATTAATTCACCGATCACATATGTCCATAAAATAATCAGGCAATTTAATATGGACAAAGCGCATCTGGTTAGCACTCCCATGATCGGTCGAAGTGTCGGATATAAGGAAAGATCCATTTCGTCTAAAGGATGATGACAAAAAAAATGCTGGGAGCTGGAATTCCCTATCTAAGTACAATATGCGCATTATCGTACTTAACATAATACACTTGACCATATATTATAGTTCTCAATGAACTTGTTAGCTAGATTTAACTCAGCGCCAACGCAACGTCATTGGAAGCATTGACATGGGCTTATAGTACTTTCCCTATAGAAAGAAAAATGAGATTGATAATGGAATTTTAATACTTACTTAGAATGTAAGTAGCAAAAGTACTAGCTCTTATAGAAAAACACCAAACAATGTTTGGTATGTCTTTGCTGATATTAGGTATCTATCTCACCCATACAAAGGTTTTTCCCAAACTGGTTAAAGAATTACAACACGGAACATGCCGATTGCTTGGAAGTAAACTAAGCAAACCCTTGTAACTACCTCCCTGAACTATTCCAAGAATATTACTCTCCATGAGATAATTAAAGAATGTATATGACTAAGGACTATCATTACATATATTAGAGGAGCTAGTAATTTTGGGTTCAACCAGTATCCTACTTGCATATATGGAAATAATGCATCATGTATCGAAGAAATGAACATAAGATACAAACACAAAGCATATTCTGCTTAAGTTTCTATACAATCAGCAATAAAAGTCTCTACTTTAGATTCAAGTGAATCAAGTAATTAGGTGTCAAAAGAATGTGACATATTTTACCAAGTCATTACCTAAAACCATATATTAGGAAACATGTAGAAAGTAAGTGCAAATGTTTTCAAACTCCCTTGATTAATGCACGAATCAGGGGGAGTAGTAGACAAAAGGGGGAGTCTACTATATTTGTGATATTGGTATGTTGTGCTCTTTCCTTCAACCAAGGTTTTATTTTTCCCATTGGGTTTTGTTCCTTGGTGTAAGGTTTTAGTGAGACAACTGTTTATATACCATCATGCTTTCCTAACTCTTATGATTAAAGTACGAATCTAAGAGAAAACTAGACTGAAGGAAAAATCTATGTATTACAAAGGAAACTGGTGCGTTGTACTTTTTCCTTCATCCTATTTTTTCCCACTGGGTTTTATTTTGGTGTAAGGTTTTAACGAGGCAACAACTGTGCACCATCACTCCTTTAACTCGACACAAGGGGGAGTGTTATAGGATAAATGTGTCATCGTCTAAAGGATATGACGATAGAGATAAAGATAGAGATAGAGATAAATATATCAGAGTTAGATTATAACTGAAATATCTCGTGGTTATCTACTTGTATCTCATCCCTATTTAAATGGTTTTTGATTAATGAGGATTACAGATTCATTCTCTCCGTATATTGTTGTTCTATTCTGCTTTTTCTTTAACAATTTTATATATATTTAAGTTTCTAAAGACTAATTAGGGAAGTAAAAGAAAAGACAAAAAAATTACCTTTTATTTAATGAATGGAGTTTAGTTATCAAATACCACTTTTAGAGTAAAATTAAACTAGAAGAATAATTTTTAAACTTATCAAAGTGGATTTCATTTTTTTAGTTAGTTTGATCCCGACCCTACTCTCATTAAAGTGGGGCCATATATAAAAAACCATCACGTGCGTTGCATATGCTTAGAAAATGAAGAAAACATTTGGAGCCCTAAACCCTCTTCGGCGATCACAAACCGTCCTTCACCGACATCAAATCCGTCGTCGCTGCTGTTCTTCTAAACTTCTGATTGTTGCCGCCTCTCTAATCTTCTCACCGTTTCTGCTTCTCGTCATTCTCATTGTTCCTTCGTTTTTCACCATTACAGGTACTGATTCACCAAACATATCGATATCGTTGCTTCTTCTCCTACTTATTTCACAGAAATCCATTTTGAAATCTATATTATTCGTCCAACATACTCACATGAATAACCATATCCAAATTCATACTTAATTTTGAAATTAATCCATATTGATTTCATTTCAGCAGCAATAGATGGCGTTTCCTGTATGTTTTTGCCAATTGAAGTATCAAATTACTTTCCTTTTTGTAGCTTTGAACCAACAAAGTGTTTACAAGTATATATTTTTGTTTTCATTGAAATTATAAAGAAGACGTGTGGGCTTTGCATTTCACCAATTCAATGGCATCTTCATCTTCTTCTGTACCAATTGGAGGGTGGACACATGACGTTTTCCTAAGCTTCAGAGGCGAAGACACTCGAAACAATTTCGTAGATCATCTTCATACATCTCTTGTTCAGAAAGGAATACGTGTTTTCAAAGACGACGACATGCTACGTAGAGGAAAGCCCATATCTTCAGAACTTCTGAAAGCCATTGAGGAATCAAGGTTTTCAGTGGTTGTTTTTTCTGAAAATTATGCCAACTCTTCATGGTGTTTGGATGAGCTTGCCAAAATCATTGAATGTCAAGATCAGATGGGATGTAAGGTGTTACCGGTGTTCTACCACGTGGATCCATCCGATGTACGCGGACAAAAAAGAGACTTCGCCACTGCTTTTCAGCAACACGAGCTGCAGTTCAGGGAAGAGATGGATAAAGTGAACAAATGGAGGAAAGCTTTAGCTGCAGCTGCCAATTTATCTGGATGGCATATCCCGCCAGTGAATGGGTTAGTTTTGTTACATTTGCTGCTTCAAATTCAATTATTTATGGACATTTCAGTTTATCTGGTTAGTTTTTATTTATCTGTATCTGTCTTTTAAAGATTTCATGAATAAGTTTGTGCGTACAGAGGTTGTACAAGATGCACCACCACATAAGAGTATGAATTACAAGGAGTTGTAGGGAAGTTTTAGAAAAAGTGTTTCAATCAATCAACTGAACTTTCATTTTTACGGATGATGCCAACCATTTGATACAAGGAAAATTGGTGTTTTGTAACGTCTACAATGATGTCATCACTAATTGGGCAAAAGACTAACGAGTCACTCCCGAATCACGAGTTTGGGTACAATGAAAAGGTTAAAAACTCTAATAGGTAAACATATCCAAATGAAACTTTATTTTTCCAATTGAATATTAGAACCGGAATTATGAATGCTACTGTGAATTTGCACTCAAGAATCTAAATTCGTATTCTTATGTTTCTTCAAAAGAGTTGGGAAACCGAATCCATATTCTCTTTGTACGTAGCATTTCATTGTTAAGGAAGATTGACCCCATCACATGTCATTGTAGGTAATCTTGTCATGACTCAGGAAGTAGAGATTCATGTGTTGTTACCGTCCAAAATCATATAGAAAGTTTTGATGAAAACAAGTTAACAACCTAAAATTTTGGTTCATCCAACACTCACCAGATCTACGGTGTGCATGTCGGTTAATGTGATTACAATGCTTTTAAATGTACAGGGGTGAATCTTCATTTATTAACAAGATTGTTCAAGAGATTTCTGGCGATATACAACCTCTCAGTATGGAGAACAATCTAATTGGTATTGAATCTCGTATGGATGAACTAAATTCATTACTGGGTACAGAAGCAACACATGAGGTGCGGATCGTAGGGATATACGGAATGGGGGGAATAGGTAAGACAACTATTGCCCGAGCTTTGTTTAGAAGAATTTCTTATAAGTTTGAGGGTAGTAGCTTTGTTAAAGGTGTTAGAGAAAATAGTAAACGAGATATGTGTGCCTTACAAGAAAAGATTCTTAAAGATGTTCTAGCTACGCACCACGAGTTCAGTATTATGGATCCAGACGATGGAGCCGAATTGATACAAACAAGATTTTGCAATAAGAAGGTTCTTCTTGTTCTTGATGACGTGGATGATGTGAAGCAATTAGAGTTCCTAGCTGCAACACATGAGTGGTTTGGTGCAGGAAGTAGAATCATTATAACCACTAGGAACGAGCATTTGTTATCAGATACAAATGTCAAGTACAAACCTAACATTTTACTTGAGGAGCATGCGGTTGAGCTCTTCAGTAGGCACGCCTTTCGGAAAAATAGCCCTCCAGAAGGGTATAAGGAGCTGTCGAATCGTGTAATACGCTACACTGGTGGTCTTCCTTTAGCCCTAAAAGTTTTAGGCTCTTTCTTCCGTAAAAGAGAAGCATCTGTGTGGGAAAGTGCTTTAAATAGACTTGCTAAAACACCAAACATTGAGATTTTTGAGACACTAAAGGTAAGTTTTGATGGGCTAGAGGCTTCTGAGAAAAAAATATTTTTGGACATTGCATGTTTCTTCAAGGGTCATAATCAAGAACATGTGACTAGAGTACTCGATAGCTTTGGTTTTGACCCGGCAATAGGAATTACTGCTCTTATCGAAAAATCTCTCATAACCGTTTCAAATGAACAGATAGACATGCATGATGTTCTTCAAGAAATGGGTTTGGAAATTGTTCGTAAGTGTTACCCAAATAGCAGGCTATGGGAACATGAAGAAATCCATGATTTAATTAAGAAAAACAGAGTAATAAACTTCTTTTCTTATACACTCTTCTGAAAAAAAAATTGTATTTAGAATGACTACATTTTGACCTCAGTTTAGTACTTTGTTGCAGAACCTAGAAGCAGTTGAAGCCATAGTGCCGGCATATATTGATGAGGTCACTTCTGATGAGAACTGGAGTTTTAGTGCTGATGTTTTTGAGAAGATGAGGAATGTTCGTCTACTTGATATTTGCAAGGATTTCACTTCTTGTAAACCTACAACTCTCCCTGATGAGTTACAATGGCTTAGTTGGGATGAGTACCCGTTTTCTTCTCTGCCAGTAGCAAACCTGCGTAAGCTTGTTGGGCTTAACATGACCGGAAGTGAAATTGAACATTTATGGATCGGGTATAAGGTATTTAGCAGATGAAAAACGTTTCTTAGCAACAAAGTTACATCATAATTTCTCATGCCTATACATCTACATTGATAAATTAACGACTTTTTATTTGTATTCAATTACGAGTAATCTTGATTATAAGTTTGTTCATTTTTGTTTTTGTTGCCAGTTTATGCCAAACTTGAAATTCATTCACCTTGAACAGTTGAGCTGCATAGAAAGTTTTCCGGATGTCTCAGGGGCCCCGAACGTTGAGAGGTTGATCTTGTCTGATTGCATTAAATTGGTGGAGGTTCATAAGTCACTTGGAACTCTCAGAAAGCTTGCTTACTTGAACATGAATGGTTGTTGGGACCTCAAGTGTCTCCCATCCATGATCGAGATGCCATTATTGGAGTCTCTAAATCTCTCCGATTGCTCCAGCCTTGAAAAATTACCAGAGTTCTCTTTGGATATGGAAAAACTGTCGAATATATATCTTAATGGATGTTCAAGCCTTGACATTATTCCAACCTCTATTTGCGAGCTAAAAAATCTAAAGAGCCTTCATCTTCAAAACTGCACGAAACTGCAAAAACTGCCGGACGAATTTGGAAGCATGGAAAAACTAGAAGAGCTATGGCTAGGATTAAGGGATCACATGGGCTTTCAAAGGTTGAACCCCATTAATTTTCATACCTTGACAAAGTTGTGTTGCTTGAGAAAACTAGATCTTAGTTGGAGACAAATCGAAGAACAAGACTTCTCCAATAATCTTGATGCATTTTCCTCCTTGGAAGAATTACATCTAACCGGGAACTGGAAATTAGTTCAGTTACCTGCAAGCATCTCTCGTCTTTCTCGTCTTAAACACCTAGAGTTGAATGATTGCCAACAACTTCAAAATATTCACGGGCTCCCACCAGGAATACAAGTGTTGAAGGCAAGCGATTGTAGAGCATTGGAAAAGATTGAAGATCTAACAGAAGAGTATGTATGGTTGCATAAGATATTTCTCCCTGGTTGCGGGACTATCCTAAAGAATCAAGAGAATGAAAGATATCTCGATAAGATGTTGCAACTTTCTTTCCTTAAGGTACCCAATATCCATCTCTCACATCTGATAATATTTATATTTATCTCTTTTCAGTCAGAAAAACCCTCTCTTACATAACCTGCAGCAATCCTATATATTGAGTGCACGTTCATGCATGTTGACGGCCACTATGTTCAGATCATCCATCTTTGTTATTCAATGGTCTTGATCACTAAGAAACTTAAAAAAAGGCCGATATAATTAAAATGTCTTAAATCATGGAATCATGTCTACATTGTAACGGTCATTTTAAGTCATAAAAGAAGGATAAAACATAAAATTACCTAATTACCCTCAATCGATACCTACATCATTTGAAACAACTTTGTTTAAAATTAGTTTCTTATTGGTCTGAAGTAGTTTGTAGAGTTAACACCAATGAATTGGTTAACAAAAGATCCTATCTCTCTCTCTCCATATATATATATATATTCATATATGTTTGTTGTCGAGTACAGAAATGTGTTGCGATGGATCGTCAGTTAAGTATCTGGATTCCAGGAAGCAAGATTCCGAGCTGGTTTAAAGAGCAACATGATGGATGCGAAATAGCACTGAAGTTGCTTCCCAATCGGCATACTGAAATCATGGGGTTCGTGGTATGTGTTGTGTTTGAAGGGAGGTGGCGGATAGCAATCCCAGAACCTGGTACTAATTTAATTGAACTTACAACTGAAGATAATGGGACACTATCGATGGTCTATATACCCGTCGGTGTCTTTTTGCAGCAGATGTATGACGGTTTTCAACGGGATGATTGGTATCTTTTGGTCGAAAATGGTGGTTCTATGATCAGTATATATGTAGATAGTGCTCTACCCGTTGTAAGATGTGGGGCACATATTGTGTACAAAGACGACATGGAATCCATCCAACAAATTGAAACTTGTATATCTGGTTATGGTGATTCGGAAGATGTTTGTTGTGGTGACGAGTTCGTGTATAGGATTAATTTTGGAGTTGGGAACATTGGTATGTAAATTCCTCTGTACTACACATTTCGCATCTGTTAAACGCAATTAACAGACGATTCGATTCCAAGAGTTTAAGAGTAAAGAAAATAGGCTATCGATTGGAATTCACAAGATTAATGGAACAAAATCAGAAGGGATAACCAGAGAATGGTAAACCCTCCTGCCCAAGCTAATGGTAGTCGATTCTCTCAACCGTTATGGTGAAATTGGTAGACACGCAAGTGCTAGAGCATCTCTAACGAAAGAAGTTGATTGTCTTATGTCGGTAGAGGAATCCTTCTATTGAAACTTCATAAAAGATCTTATAAAAGATCAATGACACAACTCATTTCGACTTCGTGTTGAATAATAGGACAAAATTCCAACTTTGATCTATGATGATAGCGCCGCATGTGTCACACAACTGAAAGAAGGATATATCAAAAGTGACAGGACAAAATATATCCCTCCAAGGTTCTTCCCATACACTCAAGATCTTATAAAAGATAATCAGATTGAAATGAAATATATTCAATCGAGCAACAACGATGGAGATCTTTTCACAAAGGCACTACCTACTGCAACTTTTAGAAAACACGTTCACAGTATTGGTACGCGACACACGCATAACATGTGATGATTCGTGGATGTCAACATCAAATGAGTGAACTACCAACTGCACTCTTTTTCCCCTTAGCTAAAGTTTTTTCCCATTCGGTTTTCTTTAGCAAGGTTTTTAATGAGGCAATACTTCAAGGTTGAACTCCGATTTGAAATTGTCATCCAAGGGGTTTGTAAATATTAAATATATTGTGAAGTATGGTGCTTAACTTGTGGATGCAAATTTCAATTCTCATGTCTAATCCACAATCAAGTTGTTCAACAATTACCTATATAAACCATGTAGATGAAGAAGATTATATAGTACAAATACCCCTTTATGTAAATGTAAAAAACTAAAAATACACTTCAATATACTTGCATAAATATTTCATTCTCTCCAACTTTCTTTCTTTCTCTATAAATCTCTTAATCTATTACGAATCTAGTGGTAATCTTGATTATTTATAACAAATATTATTTAGTTACATATTTCTGTTATTTATAAATATACATTAGAATCAGTACCTCGGTCAAAATCTCCCTCAAATTAAAGTATTAAACCACAAATTCCCAAAATATATTGGGCTGGGCTTAACCGGTAATTGGCCAAAAATTTAGAACCAAATCCAGACCGACATTACCAATCTATCATTTTGATATTAAAAAAAATAACAAATACATGTATACAAGAATGAAGTGGACAATTATTTTGAAAAATATCTCAAACTTTCATTTAATTGTAAACTAATTAACCATAAAGAAATAAAAATTAGTTAAATTATGACATTGTAAATTAATTCTTATGACGTCTTCGTTTTTCCGTCATGAATATTTTTAACATGTTTCATCGTTTTAGCTTTTTTAACTGATCAAATCGAGTGGTGTTCAAATATAAAGTATCCGATATTCTTTTTTAGTTTTTAATAGACGTTTGACTCCATTTGTGTTGAATGTTGGGTTTAAAGTTGAGGCACACATAAAAACATATGACATTTTAAAAATAATTTTATAATTTCTTCTTGCACTACTTTAACTATTGATGACCACAAATTATTGTTTTAACTTTTTTGTCATAAAAAATATCTAGGGTAAAAGCAAAGGGCATTGATCATTTTTTGGGCTGTAACCGTGCCTTGATTGGACACAAGGACTAGTTTTTGGGCTATATTAGAGTTTTTTTTAAACGGTTAAAAACCAGTTCATGTTCAAAAATTAGGACTGACACGCTTTCACAGTTTCACCTATAACTGGTCCTTGAGTCGAGTCTTTTTTAAGCAGTCCTTTTTTAGGACAACGGTCCTCCTGATGGGTTCAAAATCGGTTAACCGATCCTTTGTGTATCTCTAAATTTGGTCGATAAAATTGACCATTTCAATTGCTTTGGATTTCATTAGATTCCATTGTACCAAACACCTTAGAATTCATGTCCGGTAGGAACATTTGTAGCATCTAAGTAGAAAAAGAAAAACCTAGAAATCTATACATCATGATCCATTAAGAAATCAAAGATTTAGATGAAGAAATCGAAGTTTGAAACTTCATTGTTACTCTTGAGCCTTAATCGATTGTGTATGGCTAGGAGAAAACGGGGTAATATCGATAAGGAAGAAGAATCGTCAAATAGAAACATAAGAGGAAGTATTGGTAACATAATATCACAAATTGGATCTTGATTGCACATATATGGGTTTTGGGTCTTTGTCATCCTTAATTAATAGGTTGGTTATTTGGTTTAGGTTCGAGTTTTAGATAATTGGAAAAGAAGAGAGCAAGGATGGGCAACTGGAGAACGATGACCGAAGAAGGAAGGCACCACAGAAGATGACCAGTGAAAAGGGAGGTGGGAGATGGACGTCGTGGTTCTTCGGGGAAAAATTGAGGGGAGAGGGAGGGGACGAAGATGGGTAGGTGGATTAGGTTTTGTTTTTATTTCTTACTAGAAGCGTACTCGCGCAATGCAGCGAGATACATCACGATTTTAATGTTTATTTTTGTTTTTTGTTTTTTATTGATTTACAGTACGATTTTGGATGATTTTTATTGAGTGATGATGGTTTTTTTATATATAAATTTGTTTAATTTAGGCTTAACAATATAATGTTTTTTATATAAAAAAATTAAGCAGTTTGTTAAAATTCATTAATTATCTTATATTTTTTATATTTAAATTGAGATGTTTATCCTGTTTTGATTATGTTTATCAGAATTCAAATTTCATAATTTTAGGATTTGGGGATTAAAGATAAGGATTTTGGGGGATAAAGATGAAATTTATTAATTAGGGTTAAAAGCATTTAAAAGTGTACATATTACTTCATTAATTGTTTAAGAGATTTTAAGTAAATTAACATTAAATAATAGTACATAATGCTTAATACATCACGATTTTAATGTTTTTTTTTTATTTTTTGTTTTTTATTGATTTACAATACGATTTTGGATGATTTTTATTGAGTGCTAATGGTTTTTTATATATAAATTTGTTTAATTTAGGCTTAACAATATAATATTTTTTATATAAAAAAATTTAAGTAATTTGTTAAAATTCATTAATTATCTTATATATTTTAAATTTTTTATATTTAAATTGAGATGTTTATCCTGTTTTGATTATGTTTATCAGAATTCAAATTTCATAATTTTAGGGTTTGGGGATTAGAGATAAGGATTTTGGGGGATAAGGATGAAATATATTAATTAGGGTTAAAAGCTTTACAGGTAGTACATTAGGCTTTAGTAGTTATTTTTAAGAGATTTTAAGTAGATAACTTTAAATGATAGTACAAAAAGCTTAATGAGTTGTAATTAAGAGTTTTTTATGCCATCTTTATAATATAGTATAGATAAATGATTTAATGAATTGTTCTCGTCTCCTCCTCATGCATCATCATTTATATCATGGGTTAGCCACGTTTTCTTTATGGTGTGTGGGTCCCATAACTCTTTAAAACTTTTCTTTTATTTGATGATATAAAAGCTATAATAACTTGTACAATAATATACTAACTTAACAGAAAATAAGGAAAATAAAATAAATTGTAAAATACCAAATTATCCCTAACTTAACGAACTTTTTCTAATGTCTTTAATCTCATGGACCGAAAGGAAAACCAAATGAATACAACAATGACGAAAAAGCAATTTTTAAAACCTAGAAACAAAAGTGGCAATAAACAACAAACTACAGGGACTAAAATTGTAGTTTACTCTAAAAAGGAGGGTGGGGGTTGTACATGACGACTATCATGTGCATTGCACATGCTTACCGAAATTGAGACGAAAACATTTGGAGCCCTAACCGTCATTCATCAACATCTGCTCGCCGGTCGCTGCTGCTGCTTCAAATCTGCCATGGCTGCTGTTATTCAAAACCTCTGATTGATGCTGCTTCTCTGATATTCTCACTGTTGCTGCTTCTCGTCTTTCTCATTGTTCCTTTTAAGGAGCACAGGTACTGATCATGAACCATATCGTTGCTGCTTCTCGTACTTGTTTCACGCAAATCCATTTATAAAATTCGTATTATTCATGTAACATAAACACATGAATAGACTATATCCAAATTCTTACTTAATTTTGAAATTAATCCATATTGATTTCAGCAGCAAAAGCTGGCTTTTCCTTTATGTTTTTGCAAATTGGAGGATTGAATTCCTTTCCTTTTGGTAGATTTGAACCAAGAAAGTGTTTAGAAAGGTATGTTTTTGTTCAATTTGTTTTCATTGATTGTTAAAAAGAAGGCATTTCAAAGTTTTTTTTTTTTTTAAATTTATTATCAATTTATACAATTTTAGAAATCAGTCTGTAATTATAACTTCACTGTTTTTCATGAGTTCCTATCTTGCTTATTGTATTCTTACCGTAACAGTTTGAGACCAAAGAAAGATGCATTTGGAGTGATAAGTGTTCACCACTTGACTTTCTTGAAAGCCTACGTTCTTTACGGCAATGGCGTCTTCATCTTCTTCTGGACGGATTGGAGGATGGACATATGACGTTTTCCTAAGCTTTAGAGGCGAAGACACTCGAAACAATTTTGTAGATCATCTTCATACATCTATTGTTCAGAAAGGAATACGTGTGTTCAAAGATGACGAGATGCTCCGAAGAGGGAAACCAATCTCTTTAGAACTCTTAAAAGCCATTGAGGAATCGAGGTTTGCGGTGGTTGTTTTTTCTGAAAATTATGCCAACTCTTCATGGTGTTTGGATGAGCTTGCCAAAATCATGGAATGTCAAGATCGGATGGGACAGAAGGTGTTACCAGTATTTTACCACGTGGATCCATCTGAAGTCCGCGGACAGAAAAGAGACTTCGCCAAGGCCTTTCAGCAACATGAGGAGAAGATCAGGGGAGAGATTGATAAAGCGAACAAGTGGAGGAAAGCTTTAACTGCAGCTGCCAATTTATCAGGCTGGCATATCTCGCCAGTCAATGGGTTAGTTTTCCTACATCTGTTGCTTCAGTTACATTATATGGACACTTCGATTTCCTAGATCCGAAACCTGGCTATGTTTTTATCTCTGTCCTCACGATTTTATGAATCGTTTTTTGGGGAAGCTTTAGGCCCAAATTTTTGATATGGAGTTTGGGTTCAATCGATCAACTGAATTTTCATATTTATCGATGATGCCAACCTTTTCATATAAAGAAAATTGGTGATCTGTAACATTTACAATGATTTCATCACTAATTGGGTAAAAGACTAACAAGTCACTCCCAAATCATAAGAGGTAAATAAATGAAAATGAAAATTTTTTTAGTTGAAATTTAGAATCGGATATTATGAATGCTAGTGTGACTTTGGATTCAATAATCAAAGTTCATATTCTTATGTTCCTCCAAAATAGTAGGGAAACCAAATCAATGTCATTTGAAGGTAATCTTGTCATGTCTCTGGTTATGACTGCTAATGAAGTAGAATAAGAATTTGTGTCTTGTTACCGTCCAAAAACAACCCCAAAATATGGTTCATCTGAAATTGTTGCTCTACAATGTGCATGTTAGTGAACTTGCTAACAATGCCCTTAAACGTACAGGGGTGAATCTTTATTTATTGACAAGATTGTTCAAGAGATTTCTCGTGATATACAACCTCATGGTATGGAGAGCAATCTAATTGGTATTGAATCACGTATAGAAAAATTAAATTCATTGTTGGGTATAGAAGCAACACATGAGGTGCGTATGGTAGGGATATGTGGAATGGGAGGAATCGGTAAGACTACTATTGCCCGAGCTTTGTTTAGAAGAATTTCTTGTAAGTTTGAGGGTAGTAGCTTTGTTAAAGGTGTTAGAGAAAATAGTAAAAGAGATATGTGTGCCTTACAACAACAGATTCTTAAAGATGTTCTAGCGACCCACCACGAGTCCTCGATTAGGGATCCAGAGGACGGAGCTGAAATGATACAAAGAAGATTTTGCAATAAGAAGGTTCTTCTTGTTCTTGATGATGTGGATGATGTCAAGCAATTAGAGTTTCTAGCTGCAACACATGAGTGGTTTGGTGCAGGAAGTAGAATCATCATAACCACTAGAGATGAGCATTTGTTATCCGATACAAATGCCAAGTACAAACCTGCTATTTTACTTGAGGAGCAAGCTGTTGAGCTCTTCAGTAGGCATGCATTTCGGAAAAATAGCCCTCCAGATGGGTATGAGGAACTTTCAAATCGTGCAATACGCTACACTGGCCGTCTTCCTCTAGCCCTAAAAGTTTTAGGCTCTTTCTTTCACGGAAGACAAGCATGTGTGTGGGAAAGTGCTTTAAATAGACTAGCCAAAACACCAAACGTTGAGATTTTTGAGACACTAAAGGTGAGTTTTGATGGGCTGGAGGTTTCTGAGCAAAAAATGTTCCTCGACATTGCATGTTTCTTCAAGGGCAAACATGAAGACCATGTGACTAGACTACTCGATACCTTTGATTATGACCCGGTGATAGGAATTAGTGTTCTTGTCGAAAAATCTCTAATAACCCTTTTAAAAAATAAACGGATAGACATGCATGATCTCCTTCATGAAATGGGTTTGAAAATTGTTCGAGAGAATTACCCTAATAGCAGGCTGTGGGTACCCGAAGAAATCCATGATTGCATTAAGAAAAACATGGTAATAAATTTGTTTATGTATAACAATTTTCTCTTTTAAAAAATTGTTTGACCTTAATTGAGTACTATGTTGCAGAAACTAGAGGCAATTGAAGCCATTGTGGCGCCATTTGATTTTTGTGGTACGGAGAACGGGAGTTTTAGTGGTGATGTCTTTGAAAACATGAAGAATCTTCGGCTACTCGATACTCATGGGGCTTATGGGGCTTTCTCTTCTTGTAAACTTACAACTCTCCCTGATGAGCTACAATGGCTTAGATGGAAATACTACAGATTGTCTTCTCTGCCAGTAGCAAACCTGCATAAGCTTGTAGGGCTTGAAATAATAGATTGCGATATTCAACATTTATGGATGGGGTATAAGGTATTTAACTGGTGAAACCCATTTCTTAGCAACAAATTGCATCATAATTTCTCATACATAGACGTTTACATATATATATATATATATATATATATATATTAACATCTTCTTATTAGTACTCAGTTATGAGTAACCTTGATTATAATATCGTTCATTTATGTTTTTGTTGTCAGTTTCTGCCAAACTTGAAATTCATTCACCTTGATGAGTTGTTTAGCTGCGAAAGTTTCCCAGATGTCTCAGGGGCCCCAAATGTTGAGAGGTTGATTTTATCTGAATGTAAACGTTTGGTGGAGGTTCATACGTCTCTTGGAACTCTTAGAAAGCTTGCTTACTTGAAGATAAGTAGTTCTGTGAAACTCAAGTACCTCCCACCCTTGATTGAGATGCAATCATTGGAGACTCTAGATCTCTTTAATTGTTTTAGTCTTGAGAAATTCCCAGAGGTCTCTTCAGGTATGGAAAAACTATCAAATATAATTCTGAATGGGTGTTCAAGTCTTCAGATTATTCCAAACTCTATTTGTGAGTTAAAGAGTCTCGAGAACCTTCATCTTCATGACTGCAATCAACTACAAAGATTGCCCGAGGAGCTTGGAAGCATGGAAAATTTAGTAGACCTACGGCTAGGATTATGGGATCCCATCATATCCTTTCAAAGGCAACCGTACTCCATTAATTTTCATACTCTGACAAAGTTGTGTTGCTTGAGAAAATTGGATCTCAGTTGCAGACAAATCGAAGACGAATTCTTCTTCAATAATCTTGATGCATGTTCCTCCTTGAAAGAATTACATCTAAATGGCAACTGTAAATTGGTCCAGTTACCTGCAAGCATCTCTCGCCTTTCGCGTCTTCAACACCTAGAGTTGAATCATTGCCAACGACTTCAAAATATTCAAGGGCTCCCATCAGGAATACAAGTATTGAAGGCAGGTAATTGTAAAGCGTTGGAAAGGATTGAAGATCTAACAAAAGAGTATGTATGGTTGCATAAAATATGGCTCCCCGGTTGCTTGACACTCCTGCAGAATCAAGAGAGTGAAAGATATCTTGATAAGATGTTGCAGCAATCTGTTCTTAAGGTGCTCTCTCTCTCTCTCTCTCTCTGTCTCTCACATATTTAATTTTAATCATTGACTTCAATTTTAACGAAAGAAAAAACTTGACATGGCATCCTTATATCTGTTTGTTGTATTTTGCCTCGACTTACTTTTTCATTATTTCACAAGAGAATATATGAGTTACACAATTTACCTTATAGGTCCCTATTCTATTACATAATTACTATTTTGTCTTAACTCTCAACACTCCCCCTCAAGATTGGCGAAAAATATTCACTAAGCCCGATCTTGTCACATAATCTAGAAAGGCCTAAAGTGCTAAGACCCTTTGTAAGGCAATCTGATCTTCGGTCGGAACATGACTTATCTTCAATAGTCCACTATCCAGCTTCTCCTTTATAAAAAACCTATCAATCTCAATATGCTTGGTTTTAGCATGATGCACTGGGTTGTTGGCGATGTTGATTATCGATATGTTATCATACAAGAGTTCATGTGAGTACCTTGCTCCATCTTCAATTCAACTAACCATAACAACTTGCAAACTCCCAAGGCCATTGCCTTATACTCGGCTTCAACTGTAGACCGTGCCACCACATATTGTTTCTTTGACGCAGTGGAGGTTTGCGGAAGGGTCGACAAGCATCTAAACCCTTTGAGATAACGAGCCTACAAGCGTAGCACTCCGGAAATTAAGAGAAAACTCTTAAAACTATAGATAAAACTCTAAAATATATTTTTATTGATCAATAATTAACTGAATATTAAGGAAAACAAGCAATCCTATTTATAGTCTAAGCTAACTAAGAGATATATGAAACTTAAATTCAAACTAAACCTAATCCTAAACCAACTATAAAACTTAATTAGATAAATAATACTTCCTCCGTCCCAAAATAAGTGTCTACATTTCTATTTATGTTTGTCCCAAAATAAGTGTCCACTTTCAAAAAGTAGATAGCTAAATTTTCACATTTACCCTTAATTAATGCACAAATACATAAGAGTTGTGAATAAAGAGAAACATTAAATAAGGGTAAACATGTCATTTGATACCAAAAAGGGGTAATAATTATGCATGTCTAAAACTGTGTGCCAAGTCAATTGTGGACACTTATTTTGGGACGGAGGGAGTAATAATCCTAATCTAATTATAAAGATAATAAATAATAATTAAAATTAAATAATTATCCTAAACTAATTAAGAAATTAAATAACCAAATAACCAAATCATAGCAATCCTTTCAGGACTCGTCAGGACGCGTCCGCGATTTTGAACGTGACCTAAGTTGCGGGATAAGTCGCGTAAACGATTGTTTCTCGGTTTTCGATGCCAGATTTCGAGCTTATCTCGAGCTCGTTTTCTTCTTTTACAAAGATAGAAGAAACACCTTGATAACTCCTGAATTCTCCCTGTATCAGTCACCCTCACTTGAAAAGAACTCGTCCTCGAGTTCACTTGAAAAACATCATTTGATTTTTGATGCAATGTTGAATCATAGAACATTCTTGTCTTCAACATATTTGGCTCCATAACTCGATCTTCAAAAATCGAAAAGGTTTCAAGTTCGAAAGGATATTGTCCTAATCGTATCCATACAAGCGATACCTTATCAAACTCGAAGGGGTAAGAAGCTACAAGATTTTTAGTAGGAATTGTTTCAATTTGATTCGGAGCCTTAGGTGTTGGAATAATGGAAACATTATAATCGGGCTCAACCTTCTTGACTTCTTCTGACAACAGTTTTATTGGCTCGGGAATGTCTTCAATTATCTCGCCTTTAGTTTCTTTGACTGCTAATCCGAAATCTATTGTCGACTTTTTATGATCGGTTTCTTCTTGTGATTCTATTTCAACGGTAACGACTTTATCTTCAACCTTATTCGATAAGATTTCGTCTTTTTCAGATGGCTTTTCCGGAATGGGTGGTTGTTTGACGAGGGAAGAAACTGATGGTATAATATGATCGTAGTTGTTGACAGGTTTGGGATATAGCTTGTTAACAGCCGTTGTCAGATCAGTGAGTGATGTGGATAAGGCCACATTCATCTCTACTAAACCCGCTTTGGTAGTCGGCCGCGATCTGCAATTGTTAGTGAAAAGACAGGCGAATCCTGCTCTGATACCAACTGACGCAGCGTAGGGTTGCGGAATGATCGACAAGCGTCTAAACCCTTTGAGATAACGAGAATTACGAAACGTAAAACTCAAACTTAAGAGAGAACTCTTAAAAACGATAACTTTTATTAATTGATAACTTTATTAAAACTTGATAACAAATAAACCTATTTATAACTTAAACTAGGGAAAAAGATAATTATCGAAATTCAAAAATAATCCTAAGGATAACTAATAAAGATAATTCAAAAAGGAATTTAAAGATAAAGTAAATTATAAATTAAAGACTTCCAATTGCTTAAGGATGCATGGTCACGTGGGTTGGAAATTCTCTTTGGAATACCAACAGTGTCTTATGCGACTAATAGGCGACCTTGGTCGCATGCAAGCCGCCAACAAAGAAAACCAACAGTGTGTTACGCGGGTATTGTGGCGGCTTAGGACGCATCAAACTCGCATGGAAGGAAGCCGCATGACACCCGCTTTCTCGTCCGTTTGTATTTTTCGACTTGTTCTTCGATTTCCGTCACAATCCTTTTTATACTCGGTGCTTTATAGTTGCCTCTTTTTCGATACCAAATTCCGAGTCTCTTGCGAACTCGTTTTTTCTTTCGATCCCGTTTTCCTCTTTTCCAATTACTTTCGAAAATTCTTATTAACTCCCGAATTCTCCCTGTATCAGTCACCCTCACTTGAGAAGAACTCGTCCTCGAGTTCACTTGAAAAAGGTATTCATCCGACCCGTAGAACAATCGTTTCTTCAAAACATTTGGATTCACAACTTGCCCTCCAAAATTCAAAAAATTTGACCGGTCTTCAAATCCCAACGGAGGTTGTCGTGATCGTCTCCATACGAGAGATATTTTATCAAATTCGAAAGGGCAAGAGATTAAAGTAACTTTACTGGGAATTGTTTCGGTTTGAACCGGAGCTTTGGGCGCGGTAATAATGGAAGTGTCACCTTCGGAATCATCGTTCTTGACTTCTTGTGACAACGGTTTCGTTGGCTCGAGAATGTCTTCCATTATCTTGCTTTCGGTTTCTTTGACGACTAACTCGAAATCTATTGTCGACTTTTTATGATCGGTTTCTTCTTGTGATTCTATTTCAACGGTAACGACTTTATCTTCAACCTTATCTGATAAGATTTCGTCTTTTTCAGATGGCTTTTCCGGAATGGGTGGTTGTTTGACGAGGGAAGAAACTTATGGTATAATATGATCGTAGTTGTTGTCGCCCAAAACCATGATTGATTTCTCGTGCGTATCCTTTCTCCAAGAGTTGTCGTTGTCGGGTTCGGGATGGAGTTTCTTAAGGATTTGTTCATAATTTTCCGGCAATAATCATTCCATCATAAGCTGCTTCATTCTCCTCCAAGATCGAACTGGTCTCTTGGTCTCTTTCGTTGTCGTTGTCGTTGTCTTTGCACGATCAATTTATCCCACCAAATAGTGGCGACACTCTTTAGACGGAAAGCAACCAACTTTACCTGTATGTCTTTGGGAACATCCATAATGTCAAAGAATCGATCGACTTCGATTTGCCAATCTAAGAATTCTTCTACACCCATGGTTCCGTAGAAAAACGGGATGTCCACTTTTATTTGGTTATTGTGGTCGTTTCTTTTCAAGTTTACTGGTTCTTCTTCCTTATCTTCTTTGGATTCGGAACTTGAAAAATTAACCCGGTTACGGTGGCCATTACACGACGCCATAGCTAGTCCTTCAAACCTGTCTCTTCTCCGACGATTGTCGTTGACGATGTTGGGTTGAAGCCTGTTAACAGCCGCTGTCAGATTAGTGAGTGATGTGGATAAGGCCACATTCATCTCTACTAAACCCGCTTTGGTAGTCGGTCGCGATCTGCAATTGTTAGTGATAAGACAGGCGAATCCTGCTCTGATACCAACTGACGCAACGGAGGTTTGCGAAAGGGTCGACAAGCGTCTAAACCCTTTGAGATAACGAGCCTACAAGCGTAGCACTCCGGAAATTAAGAGAAAACTCTTAAAACTAGAGATAAAACTCTAAAATATATTTTTATTGATCAACAATTAACTGAATATTAAGGAAAACAAGCAATCCTATTTATAGTCTAAGCTAACCAAGAGATATATAAAACTTAAATTCAAACTAAACCTAATCCTAAACCAACTATAAAACTTAATTAGATAAATAATAATAATCCTAATCTAATTATAAAGATAATAAATAATAATTAAAATTAAATAATTATCCTAAACTAATTAAGATATAAAATAACCAAATAAACAAATCATAGCAATCCTTTCAGGACTCGTCAGGATGCGTTCGCGACTTTGAACGCGGCCCAAGTTGCGGGATAAGTCGCGTAAACGATTGTTTCTCGGTTTTCGATGCCAGATTCCGAGCTTATCTTGAGCTCGTTTTCTTCTTTTACAGAGATAGAAGAAACACCTTGATAACTCCTGAATTCTCCCTGTATCATTCTTGCTCTTCCAAGAGACCAAGTTACCTCCCCACAAAGACGCAATATCCCGAGGTGGATCTCATGTCATCGGTGCACGTCACCCGGTCAGAATCGTTGTAAGCCTTGATACCAAGGTGACCATTGTGTTTAAATAACAATCCTTTTCCAGGAGCACTCTTCAAGTATCTTAGGATGTGATCCATGTGGCCTTTTCTTGGATCATGCATGTAGCGACTCACCACACTCACTGCAAACGAGATATCAGGACGAGTGTGACTCAGGTAAATCAATCGACCTACTAACCATTGATATCTCTCCCTATCAACGGCTCACCAGTTTCCATCCTTAAGTTGTGCCTCTGATCAATAGGAGTAGTTGCAGGCCTACATGCTGGTCTCCGTAAGCAAGTCTAGCACATACTTCCTCTGAGATAGAACAATCCCCTCCGCTCCACTAGCTATCTCAATCCCAAGGAAGTATTTAAGCAAGCCAAGGTCCTGCACCTCAAATTCTTTGGCTAATCTCATCTTTAGTTAAGCAATCTCCCTCTCATCATCACACGTGATGATCATATCATCAACGTAAACTGCTAGCATAGTAGTATGGCCTCTATTATGTCGGAAGAATAGGGTATGATCAACATTCGTTTGGCGATAGCCCATGCTTACCATAGCCCTCCTGAATCTATCAAACCAAGTTAGAGGAGATTGCTTCAATCCGTAATGACTTCTTCAGTCTACAGACTTTGCCCATTGTTTGGTTGGTGTTGAAGCCTGGGGGTATCTCCATGTACACCTCCTCCTGTAGATCCTCGTGAAGAAACACATTCTTTACATCGAGTTGGTGCAATAGCCATTCATTGTTCAAAGCAATAGAGACAAGTGTCCGTACGGTGCTCATCTTTGCAACTGGTGCAAAGGTCTCATTATGGTCAATGCCATATGTCGGACTATACCCCTTTGCCACCAACCGTACCTTGTAACGATCAACTTTCCCATCTGGGTTTTGCTTTACCATGAAGACCCATTTGCATCCAACTGTTTTTTCTTTTCTTTTCTGGGTGGTAGTAACACAAGCTCCCATGTATCATTTTTGTCGATGGCTTCAAGTTCCTCTAACATGGTGGCCCTCCACTTTGGGTCTTCTTTAGCTACCTGCCAACACTTGGGTATAGAAGCCATGTCGAGAGATGCAATGAATGCTTCATGAATATGTGAAATGTTAGAATACGAGACAAAGTCAATGTCATGCTCAACACGATATCGAGGAGGTGGATTACCGCATTACTGTGAGAGCTTCATCTCAATGAAAGAGAAGGAGAAGAGTGAGTTTGATCCTCGTTTTGTTTCCTCGTTTTGTACACTTTCAACTCCCCCCGAGTCTGAATCCCACTCTATTGGATTACATCTTCCGGATCCTCTTGAGTCTGATCCTCTTCCTCTTGGCTTCCATCTTCCATCTCCCTGGCTCATCCTCGTTTGTAGGACATGGGATAGATCCCACAATCACCTGTGGTGAGTGTTACTCTCTTGGCTTCCATCTTCCAGCTTATCCTCGTTTGTAGGACATGTGCATGGGATAGATCCCACAATCACCTTAGTCGCACCACTAGTATTCTCTCTCTAATGCCTAATGCCACCGGTATCAGGCAAGCCATCAAAAGGTGAGGTTCTTCCACTCCAACAACTTAGAAGACATCCTGTTAATTAGATATGCGGCAATTAAGACAGCTTGTCCCAACAAATGTTTAGGAACATTCATGGATATCATCATGCTTCTAGATGTCTATTATTTCTCTCTGCTACACCATTCTGAGCTGGTGTATAAGGACATGTGGTCTGATGATGTATCCTATTAGCTTGACAAATACTGCTGTAAGGCCTTGTTTGTATATTCTGTCCCATTAACTGACCTCAACACCTTCACCGCTGCACCATACTGAGTCTGAACTGCCTTATGAAAGTCCTTCAAACAAACAACCACATCACTCTTGTTTTTCATCAAGTATAACCAAGTAACACGAGTATAACAGTCAATAAAAGTCACAAAATATCTATAACCATTAATTGAAGTGGTAGAGCACGACCCCCATACATCAGAATGTATCAAATAAAAAACATAAGGACTCCTAATACCAGAGCTCACATAAGTACTTCTGGTATGTTTGCCAAATTTACACGCATCAAACACGAGTTTCTGTTTGTCAGCTTTCTCATACATAGATGGATACAAAAGACTTAAAGAACTTAAAGATGAATGTCCCATGCGTTGATGATGTAGCAGTCGCTCGGTCTCCACACTCCTGACTGGTTTCGTTGATTCTACTCTATCCACCATAGATGCCAATGCAATGTCTTTTTCTTCTCTATCCAAGTACCACAACCCATTACACCATGTGCCAGTCCCAAGTCTTCGACCTGCCCCTTCTCTTGAAAGATTACCTTAGGAATATCAAAATTCAAAAGAAACAACCCATTTGAGTTGAAGAATTATAGCACCGGTGGGTAGGATGGGTAGGAGGTTAACAGGAAAGGAAGGAACATGCATCACATTTGAAAGGGCCATGGACTTGGTACACTCAACAATACCCTTGCCTACAACAAGTTGTGCAGTACCGTCAGCAGTTTGAATGCTTTTTGGAACTGCTAGGTGAGTGTAGGTGAGAAACTCATCATGAGCTCCTGTGACATGTCGAGTTGCACCAGAATCTACTATTCATTCGGATGCTCTTGCGGTGGGCATGGATGCAAGTGCATGAGTACATGTGTTCGAGGAGGCATAAGTGGCGATATTACCTCTGGATGAAGGAGGCATAGAGGCTCCAACAGCAGTAGCGTTCTTGCTAGCATCACTTGCTAGTTTCATCTTCCTTCATCTCCAAAACCTCTTGTTCCATGTTTTCTGTCGGGCATGCTGAATAAGTATTCTCCTCCGACATTGTTAGGTTGGCCTGTATCCTCCAAATGAGCCACCTCTACCACCTCAACGATCATCACGACCACGTCCTCGTCCACCGGTCTATCTCTCTCTAAGAGGCTTTGGACAAGCTCTGCTCAAGTGACCAGCCTCGCCACAATTATAGCATCTACGATTTTCGCCATAACTCCCAAACAAGTTTAGGTTCGATGCTGCCAAGGCCGATCACGTTCCTGGAAGTCCAGTGGCATCAGACAATAACTTCATCCGACTCTTTTCTTGCATCATAGCCGCAATTGCCTCGTTAAGTGTGGGAATGTTTTCTAGAGCCAAAAGAACTGCCCTCCTCTGATCAAATGCAGGGTTGAGATGTTTTAGGAACTGCATGGTCTTCCGTTGTCTAGAGACTTCTCTGCCCTTACATTCAGGATCCTTGCAACTAATCACAAGTGAAAAGTGGTCATAGTCGATCCAAAATGGCATACTCTTGAGCTGGCCCATCAAGCTTTAGGTCCACAGGAAGAAGTTTGAGTCTCGGAGGTTGCCGTTGTGTTCCTGATGTCATAGCTGACACCTCTGCTTGCTTTACCAGTTTGAGCAATACCTTTACATCATCCTCATTTAACTTTCCAAAAAGTTTCTCCATTTTTGTAAAACACACAGACAAATTCGAAACTGATAGCAAATGCGATCAAAAAGGGTCAGTTGTCAAAAAACCTGGAATCTTCAGAATTAGGGCTTCTTCGTGAAGGGTTCTCATGGAAGCAATAACAATCGATTGACATAGAGGGTTGATCGATTGAAATGGTGGATTTCAGTTCAGTCTTTCACGTCGGCTGCTAGGTTTCATGTCTCCGATTCCTGCTCAGTTTCTGGAGCTCTGATACCATGTATTTTGTCTCGAATTAGGTCCCTATTCTATTACATAATTACTATTTTGTCTTAACTCTCAACACTGTTAGTATGATAAAAACCCTTGCTTACATGACCTACCAGCCTTACCCAAATCGTATCATTTCTCATATATATTTGACTGATTTTATATTCATGGGATGGGTTTGAAGTGTGATGTTTTCTGTTGTGTACAGAAATGTGCTGTTGTAGATCATGTGTTAAGCATTGCTATTCCTGGAAGCAAGATTCCAAGCTGGTTCGAAGAGCAACAACTTGGAAACCAAATAGCATTGAAGTTGCCTCCCAAATGTCATACCGATATCATAGGATTCGCAGTATGTGGTGTGTTGCAAGGCGAGTGGCGCAGAGCATATGTTCAAACCTTTGGCATTACGGAGATCCGCTTCAGAATTGGAATTAATAGAACGTTCGTTCCTAAGTCAAAGGTTGATTATGTTAATACATCTGCAGCTGCTGTCGGCGAGAGCGTGTGGATTGTGTATATACCATTCAGTTTGTTTCAACAACACATGTATGATGATTTTGAAGAGGAAGATTGGTCTCTTTTTGTTGAAGGAAATCTTATAATCACTATACTAGAACCAGAGTTCACTAATAAAAGAGTTGCAAGATGTGGGGCACATATAGTGTACAAAGAAGATGTCGACTCGATACAACAAATCAATACTTGTATCCCTGGTTGCGTGAACTCGAATGTTGTTCGTACTGGTGGTGATTGTTTCGCCTATATAGAATAGGGGCACTGATCTGTAAATCCGGTTGTAGTACGCATTTTGTATTTAATAAATGTAGTTGAGTTATTTTTTAATTTTTAAAATTTCATTTCTTCCCAATTTCTTTATTTAGTTTTCGGGGTTTATGTAACAACCCCATTTGTCGGGCAATCCGTGAAGTATGTAGAAGGTTAGGGATCTAGATTTTTTACTTGGAAAAGTGTGTGCAGGGGCCAATTATGTTAAGTGCAAGGTAACTCAAGCTTTATGAATTAGACGAGGTCACGACGTTTTTCAAGACGTGTCCGTGGTATATATATATATATATAGAGAGAGAGGTGTGTATTATGCAACGCTTTAACATGATGCAACCCATTATCCACCACTAATTTATTTTCAGTTTTTTTTTTCTTTTTTCTTAATTACATAAAATGAGTAGTGGATAGAGGGGTTGCATTTGAACCCCCCTCTCTCTCTCTCTCTATATATATATACACCCACCCACACTTGTGTAAGTTTTTAAATAATATCATAAAACAAATTAATTTCATTTAAAGTAATAAAACTAAAAAGAAAGAAGAACCATTGATACCAATATATGGAGTTTGTAGAAAATGGCATCAAGAGTACAAAATGGAGATTAAATATTTTGAATATCTACTCACTACTTTCTTCAATTTCCAAAAAAATTGTGTTTGACTCTTCGTCTTCGGGAATGAAAGCATATGCCTTTTAACGGTTTTAGTTTTTAAGTTACCTTTTTTGTTTATTTACGTCTTAGGTCTCGTACATAATTATCATTTATCCCTCAAGTTATATTTTAAAATAACTCCATGGCTTACAAAATAGCGCGTCGTAACGCTCCATAACGCGAACGCATCGTAGCGCACCATAACGTGTCGTAACCATAACGTGCCATAACGCGTTACAATGAAAGTCAAGCCTTAGGATGGAGCCGTAGGGGTTAACATGGCGGTGAACCAAGTCTTGACGCCATAACGAGTTATTTAGAACCATGTTAAGACTTAAGTGTTAGAAGTGTGGGATTCAATTTGGAAGATGGCTTGGTCAAATTAGAGGAGTTGAGTGATGGATAGAGGTGTCATAAGCCAAGTCGAGCCCAATTTGCAGGGTTGGGTAGTAGGTTATTCGAGCTCGATTTGAAAAAATAATACCAAGCTCAAGCTTGAATAACTTTTTTAAAGTAGAGCTCGAATTGAGCTCGATGCTCGTTTACAAGTTGGAACTCGTTAGTGATTAATTCGTTTATGGCCCGACCTAAATAATTTTTATATTTTATTGTACAATTAATGAAAACATGAGCATGTTTGGCTAGAAAAAGTGTGTACTCGAATGGCTCGACACGGTTCCATTTGACTCGTAAAATCTAATCGAGTTCCCAAACGAGGCAAGTCCAACATTGGTGTTATGAAGCTCGGCTTGTTAAGCTAAACAAGTTTTATTTTGTGATCGGAATTGACTCGAGCTCGAGAATTATAAAGCTCGAACTTGAGACAAACGAGTTCGAGTAACCCGTTAAAAGCTTGAATCATTTATGCCCCTAGTCAATGATGTCTCCTTCATTTTTAGTGAGCATCCCAAGTGTTTGTACCATTTCTTGCATTAAAATAATGTAAAATTAGGTGCAAACCGTAATTTATCTCCCACCTATTACAACATTTGTAACACAAAATAGAATATTCTAAGGGGTTGTTTGGTTCATGAAATTGAAAGGAATTTGAAGGAATTGGAATGGTCAATTCCATTGACCAAATTCTAAGACCATGTTTGGTTCATGGAATGAAAAATGATGGAATCTTTCCAATTCCATTGAATTCCACCAATTTAAGGAATTCATCATTTCTTGACTTAAGTGAAGGAATTGAATTTCTATCAACCAAACGCGTGGTCAAATTCCATCAAATTCCATTTCAATTCCTTCATAGTCAAATTCTTTCGATAGATTCCAATTCCATCAAATTTCATTCTACGAACCAAACGCCCCCTAAGTTATTATTTATGCTTAATTTATATGGATTTTCAGTTATACCCTTATATTTATTGCTTTACAAATTTTATCCACGAATTCTATTGTTATAATATTTAATAAACTGTAACAAAATAAATTACTCGTACAAAATTAATTTTGTAATGTATTATTCCTTTCTCGGTTATATAATCTTTTCTGATTTCTCCCTCGTATTGCTATTGCATTTTAATTATTACTTTTTAAATAAGTTTGAAACATAAAAAATGAAATTTGTAATATGCCATAAGTTAATCTGATTTAGGCCCTGTTCGGTAGCAGCTTAATAGGCTGAATAAGGGATATGACTTATTCGGTCAACCATATCTAAGTGTTGGGTATGGGCTTATTCGGTCAGCCGGTGGCTGAAATTGTCAGCTAAAAATATTAACTCCTTGCTATTCAACCATTTACTTTTTTATATTTTCCCTATCTACCCTCCCCAACAACCACCCATTACACCCCAAGTACTCACATGAAGTAAAAGAAACCCTCCACTTTTTATATAATCAGCCGCACCTCTCCTTTCTCCATCACTTTGCTCTCAAAAATTGAAGGTGCAGAAGCTCCATCGTCTCCATCGTTCTCTCTTACATATGTATCTTTCTCTCAATCGTTTTCTCTCACAACTACTGTGTATAATGATGGCCATCAATTTTATGGGTTTAAAGCCCAACGATTTCCGGTCGAAGAACTATTGAAGCACCGTCGACAAAATCGTTCGTGGATTTTCCTCTCTATCTCCATCCGTTCGTTCTCTAGCAGACCAACAAACCTGTTCTTGGATCTCCTCTCTATCTCTATTGATTTTTTTGGGTTCTCCATCTGATAATCGATGATGTTGTAAAGTAAAATTTGATAGACAATTAATGTTTTTTGATCCATAAATGTTAATGTAAATCAAAGGGTAAATATTATGTGATATCGATTTCTTGTTGTGATATCGATCGATATGTGAATATTTTGTGGATGGATTTTGTGGATCAATTTTATGTTTATCGATCTGGGGTATATTTTTTTTTTCTGGTTCAATACATTTGTTCTCCATCGATTTTCATGATTCTGGTTTTTTTGAGACCTAATATATGGATCTGTTTCCGATTTATCTAATAAGTTGGGGGGTAAAATGGTCATTTCTGACATTCAGACTGTTTATTCAGCACAGTAACCGAATAACAACTTATCTGTTAACATACAAACAACTTTATCAATACAGGCAGCTATATTCATTCAGGTCTTAACAGAAAACGAACCGAACAACACCTTATAGTATAATATAAACAAATTTGATGTTATACTATTCACTAACACCAAAATGGTGTCAAAATGGTTAGAGCAAGATGGTGTTAAAAATGATGAAAATATGGGATTTGGCGTTGTGTTGGATATGGTTTTAACCGTCAAAGAGAAGATAATCAGAATTTCTTTCACTAGTACAAATTATGCTTTTATAAACGGTTGTTTTGGGCTTTATACGCGGTTTTGGAACCGCGTATATGGCTGGTGTTTGTAAAAGTATCGGACTTTTATACGTGGTTCCAAAACCCGTGTATAAAACTCAACTTTTATACACGGTTTCAAAACCGTTTAGAAAAGTAATATTAACCGTGTATAAAAGTCACAACTTACACGATTTTTAGATGAAACCATTTGAAAAATCTCTGCTAACCGTTTATAAAAGTAACTATCTTACACAATTTTTAGATGAAACCGTTTAAAAAAGTCCTACTAACTGTTTATAAAAGTCTATAATTTACACGGTTTTTTGCTAAAACCGTTTACAATTGTATTAATTTTTCACGGTTTTCATAACAAAACCGCGTATAAATGTAACTATTAATAAAAAAATTGCGGACATTTGTACACGGTTTTTTACTAGAACTGTGTATAATGAGTTATATTTATATTTTTAATATTTTCCTCGATTTTGTTACCATCCATTATTCCAAATGTTGGTGAAGCTGCATTATATCGATAAACTAAATTTCCAAATACGATTCATATTGGAATAATGGAACATTTCAAACACAATTCCAAATACAAAAACCAGCTAGACGCATAAATGTAGCATCTCAAAGTAACCATTAACCATTAAACTTTAAAGATCATCAACGTAAATGTAATATCTCAAAGTAACCAAACTTTATAATACTTTTCATCGTATTATAAGTCTAATAATTCTTAAAACAATGCCCCCATTCATTACCACATTTTACCCTCTTTCATACGCTTCACAGTGGACGATCTCGCGATATTGCAAGCAATCTCCTCTACTTGTGTAATTGTGAAAGGAGTCGTGGTTGTCCATGTGTCCTATAAATAAATTTGAAAGTATGTGTTATTATAAATAAAATAAAGCATTTTTACAATATATAAAATAAAATGAAAGAAATTTAAGAAACACGTACCTTGAGAGATGAGGCATATTGTTCATGCGAAGATTTGCTTCACTACGTAGTAACCACACTCCCAATCATCTTGTTGTTGATTACATTAAAGTGTAAAAATAATAATGATTAAACAAATTAAAGTACGAAATAAATTATTGGGATATATAAATTATACCTTGTTTAATCTCCATGTAACCAGAGTGTTGACTTGAGAAGACCCTGTGGCATGATTGTACTTTGCAATGACCCTAAATGAAAAGTAACAAAACATTTGTGTTAATAGTCGATTACTATATAAATAAACATCAATAGTATACTAAAGTAACACATTACTTACGTGTTAATTAGGTCTTTGATCTTGTAAGTTTTAGATGTCTTTCCGTTTGTCATCATCAAATCTAATACATAGACCAAGCTACGTCTAGGCCTAATGATTAGTAGCGATCAATGGTGCCGAAAAATGTTCAAAATGGTAACTTAAAGTGTAAAATGTATATTATTATTATAATAGTAAGATATATAAGTATATATCTTACCCCTGTGAGTATGGTGCCAAAAAAAAACTCATTTTCTTTTTGGTGCATCATCGTTGCCAAAACTGTGTTTGTGACACCAAGATCATCCCATTCAATTTCAGTTGCATTTATTGCTCCCGGTGCTATAAACGCACACTTGTTCCTTGAATTTTGAGATACCATCATGTGTAAATCCCTGAAAACATTAAAATATGATAACATTATTGGATATTGTGAATATGCATACCTTCTTAATTGATAAGACATATATAAATATTGACTTACGCTATATACCAAGCGATGATGTTCTGGTCGAGCCACCCATTCGTCATTAATAACTTCAAGTCATCGTACTCGACCCCTATGTGCATAGACGTATGGCCAAGGACCCCTACCTCGACCCGAACAATAACCCCAGTCGTCGGCCATTCTTTGCTGGAATGTAGGCGTTGAAATAGCTCATTCATCGCGGGCGGTCGATCCTGCATTAATTTGGGCAATGACTTGGTCTTCTTAACTATCTCTTTATTTTTCTGTGGATCGGATGGAGTGACTACTCTCTTCGAATGTGCCTCGTCATCTTTTTGTACCTACATTAATATTCCATTTGATTGAAAATTCAATACTGCTAGGGAGATGAAACATGCATATACTTAAGGGTTGAGCGAATACGTGAGGGTGAATAGGCATAGTCGTGGGTGCCACTTGGGTGGCGGTCACAACCTTGTTTGAATGGGCCACATATTCCTTTTGTACGCGAGGCAAAATAGGCTCAATCGGTGGGGTAGATGTCACCGATTTATTGGTAGTGGCCTATTAAGAAAACAACAATAATGTTAGTAAACATTACGTATATAAAATCTTACTTTAATATAACATTACGTAGTATGAGTTTCATTGACCCATAATCCTTCTGCGTGGTCAATTCTCATGTATGTAGTTTCATCAATCAACAAATTTGTAGAGGGTATACCGACATAAAAAGGAGGTAGCTCATCAAACTGATCTTATTCTTCCTCGTCTGTGATATTTTCAATCCCAAGTATATGTCTTTTACCATGAAGAACGATGTGCCACTCAGAATCCTTCGGGTCATCGACAAAGAAGAGCTGTGAGACTTGCTTAGCAAGAATGAATGGTTCTGATACATAACCCTCTTTAGAAAGATTGACCCATTTACACTTGAATAGAGGTACTTTGAAGAAAGTGTAATCAAGCTCCCAAATTTCCTAAATTATGCCGTAATACGAGTCTTTGGCGATCCTCGACCTAGAGTCATTGTTCGATCTAGAGAACTCTGTCGTTGTGGCTATTAGTGTCACCCCACTATTTTGCAATGTACTTTTGTCATATTGTTTTTTTGTGTAGAACGTGTATCCGTTAATGTCGTATCCTTGGTATGTTGACACAACATGTACAAGAACATACGCCAAATGTTCCACAACTTGATCACCTTTTTCTCCCCCATAACTTTGTTTCACTATTTCTTTCAACCAGGTTGCAAATATTCTATTATGCTCGGTAAGGACCCATTTATCGCTCTTCAATGGGTTCATTTCGTGCAACATTGCCATGTGTTCATGTACGTAAGGAGCAATTGCGGTTAGGTTATGTAACACGAAAAAATGTGCATTATGTAACTCAACATGTTCTGGAGTGATAAACTTTTTACCAATCGTCCCAACCCCTCCAAGCCTACCTTCATGTCGAGATTGCGGGATTCCATTATTTTTTACACCGGTCAGATAGTCTGTACAAAAATCAATTACCTCCTCGGAAGCATATCCTTCAACAATGCTGCCTTCGGGTTGAGATCGGTTTCTTACACACCCCTTTAGAAAACCCATATTTCTCTCGAATGGATACATGTACCGTAGGAAGACAGGACCACAAAACTTTATTTCTCCAACAATGTGAGACACCAGGTGTACCATCACATCGAAAAATGAGGGCGGGAAATACATCTCAAGTTGGCATAGAGTGATGATAATATCTTTTTGCCATGAATCCAACACCTCTTGATCGATCACTTTCGAATGAATCATGTTAAAGAACAAGAAAAGCTTAGTAATTGTGTGTCAGATGCAGTCTGGTAATATACCACGAATTGCAACTGGAATCATGTGTGTCATCAAAACATGACAATCGTGCGACTTCATACCAAGCAATTTCAAGTCCTTCATCGGCACTAGCTTCTTAATGTTTGCAGAATATCCAGATGGAACTTTGATATCATGCAAGCACTGACAGAATCTGGTTTTCTTAACCTTCGACAATGTATAGCAAGTCGGTGGCAAATATGTACGTTTTCCATTATCAACAGGAGCAAGCTCTGATTGGATCCCCATTTCCACCATGTCTTTTCAAACTTTCACCCCATCTTTTGATTTTCCTGGAATGTTCAACAATAGACCTATCAAGTTGTCACAAACATTATTCTCAATATGCATTACATTAAGACAGTGTCGAACACTCAGATGCTCCCAATATGGTAGATCCCAGAAAATAGACTTCTTCTTCCAAATATTTTTGGGAGGATTTGGATGACCTTTTCCGAACATAATGTCTAGATCCTTAACTCGAGAATATACAGTTCGTCCATTCAACGGTTTCCTTGCTACTCCATGCTCGGTTTTCCCATCAAACAATGACTTCGGTTTACGGTACTGGTGTCTCTTCGGAAGAGACCTTCGATGGCCCATGTACACATGTTTCCCACAATTTCTCAACCTTAGAGCATGTGTGTCATCTTCACATATAGGACATGCCTTTTCTCCCTTTGTACTGTACCCTGACAAATTCACATAAGCCGGGAAATCGTTTATGGTGCAAAAAACTATGGCTCGTAGCTGAAAATGTTCCTTCCCGTACACATCATACACTTCGATGCCTGGACTCCCTAATTATTTCAAGTCTTTAATTAATGGGGCCAAATATATATCAATGTCGTTCCCAGGTTGTTTGCGACCTTGAATTAGCAATGACATCATGATGTATTTACGTTTCATGCATAACCATGGTGGAAGATTGTAAATGCATAGATGCACCGACCAAGTACTGTGACGACTGCTCATGCTTCCGAATGGATTTATCCCGTCAGAGCTAAGACCAAACCGAATATTCCTAATTTCATCACCAAAATCTTTAAATATGTTGTTGATATTCCTCCATTAAGGAGAATCCGCTACATGTCTAATCTTCCCATCTTTTTTACGATCTTCAGCATGCCAACACAACAACTTTGCATCTTTGGCGTTTGCAAATAATCGTTTCAATCTTGGTACGATAGGCAAATACCACAACATTTTAGCGGGAGGACCATCCTTTTGTTTCACATCACTATTGTCTTTCGTTCGGTTCTTTCTCTTATACCTTGATGTACCACATATACGACACTCGTTTAGATCAACATCTTATTCCTATACAACATGCAATCACTCGAACATGCATGTATTCTCTCTATTTCCAATCCCATTGGACACATCAGTTTTTTCGCTTTGTATATCGAAACAGGTAATTTGTTATCATCGGGAAGCATTTCATGCAAAATCTCTAGCAAGCTAGTAAAAATTTTGTCACTCCAACCGTTTCTTGCTTTTAAGTTAAACAATTTCAACACAACTGAAAGTTTGGTAAACTTTGAACAACCAACATACAACGGTTTTTTGGAGTCAATAAACAATTGTTCAAATTTGTCATAATCCTTATCTGCAATATTATCCTCCACGTCATGTAACATCTCATTTAAATTATCACGGTTATCATTGTTTGATTCATAGTTATCATCGGTAGTGTCATTACAATCTCGATCGACCGTGTAACTACAATTACCAAAATCCTCTCCATGTCGAATCCAACAGGTATATCGTTCCATAAACCCACGTACAATAAGATGTTCTTTAATTACACTATGATCACTGTATTTACAAAAAAATCTACAATCCCGACAAGGACACCAAATTTCACTTTCTCCATTGTTCACCCGGTTATTTTTAGCAACCTCTGATCAAGACGAGCCAAGTATTCCTTTGTAGCTCGTGGTCTTTGGTACATCCAATCATAACGGTCCATCTGCAATGTCAAAATAAAATATTAATTATAAATGCATGCATGACATGAGCTCAAAAGGCTGTAGGTGGCCATCCTAACCCACTTTTTGAATATTTGATCTCATATGTTAGTGCTTATAACAAATTGATTACTTAAGAAAAATTCGGCAGCATTTCTCCACAACTCCCCAAATATGTGTATAATAAAAACACATATTCGTAGGAGTAAAGGGAAACGTTAACCAAAATTTTCTTAAATAACCAATCCGTTATACGCATTCACATCCTAAATGAGACAAATATTCAAAAAGTAGTCCCATACAGAGGACTATCCGAAATTAATCTCTATTAGATCAAAATTCGGACGGGCGACCTAAAGGCATCAAATGCATGAACATGTATAATAAATGCATGTAAGTTAAAGTTTTTAGCAATCATGTGCACAATTAATGTGTAGTATAGTATAGTACCTTATCAGTATGCTCGACAATTGATCAGTCCAGTCTAATATACGAAAAGCAAGTTGTTGATCACATATATATAATTAATATTACTTAAAAAACATGATGTTAATGCATATAAAAGTAGTAATTAATGAACTATATGTTTAAGATTATCATCAATACTTACTTTTTGTGAAGAATAATGACAAAAACAACCAAAGAACTCCAAAAAACGCCAAAAATTGTCAAAAAAAGAGTTTTTTTTTCGAGAATGAGCCGTATTGTGTACACAAAATGGCGCACCCTAGCTTTATTATTTATAGGGAAACCCTAGTAAGGTCTTTTATACACGGTTCTGTGTAAAAAACCGCGTATAAAGGGGTTACCCTTTAACACGGTTGTGTATTAAAAACCACGTATAAAAGTTACCTTTTATACGCGGTTTCTCGCTAAAAACCTCGTGTAAATGTAGCTTTTACACACTGTTTTGTTAGCAATAACCGCGTATGAAAGTGACCCTTTTGTACGCGGTTTTTTATACACAACCGCGTATAAAAGGTAAACTTTGTATGCATTTTTATCAATGCAACCGTTTGTAATTGTCGACTACCTTTTCTACATGGTTTTTAATCCAGAACCGTGTATAAAACCATATTTTAGCAACGGTTCGACTTGAACCGTGTAAAAAGGTTCCAGATCCGTCACGGTTTTTGTAAAAACAATAAAAACCGTGTATAATTAGGCGCATATATTTGTAGTAGTGTTTATGATCATCGGGCCGAATTTCAAAAACAATTTGGGGAAGAAGAGCAAGAATTAAAGAGGAATTGAGTGTTATTGAACTCAAGAGAAAAAAGGAAGGTGCAGAAAGTTTGGTGAAGAAACTCATCAAGTCGAAGTAAGATCCTCTTGGTTAATTTTATTAAAGTGTTGGGTTTTAACCCTAAGAAGTGTAGGCATCAAAGTAGTAAATCAATTAGGGGCAAATCATGGCCAATATATCATCAAGACGATGATTTATGTGAGTTCATATATATATATATATATATATATATATATATATATATATTAAAGCTTGAATTTAATTGTGTTATACATGGAAAACTTGAACTCAACGTGGCCATTGATGGAAATCCGTCCTTAGCCATGGAAGGGTGGGATTCAGAAGGCATTGTGGTGAGGGTGAGACTGAAAGCCAACTCAAATTGAGAGAAGGAGCGAGCTAGATGGGGAGCATGCCGAGTCTAGTGGAAGCGAACACAACTTGAACCTGCACCCGGGCTTGCATCTAGTAACCAAGATTTAGCGTGGTTCTAAGCAAGCTGATGATGTCGAAACCAAGGTCGTGTATGCTTGGCACCTCTAATTTATCCCCTAGCTACTTATGTTTAGATCTGAGTAATTTAATTTATAGTAATTAGTAGTGAACCAAAGAACTTAAAATGCGTCAATCTATATTTCGTTTCAATACTAGTTCTTGTTTATGCCAAAAATTACACAAAACAATTTAAGGTTTGGATTGTGAAGCTATCAACTATAGATTGAACCTTCAAGATAACCGAACATTAAAAAAAATGACACAGATAATTGGTGACATGGAAAACCCCATCGAGGGTAAAAACCACTGACGATCGTGGATATCGTCGATCAACTATGGACCACTGTTTGAGTTAAATTGTATTCAAGATTAAAAGAGGGTATTGTCTTGTAATGTTTGTAATAGTGTGGGTGTTTGTATTGTAAAAGTAAGTGTAGTTGACCTTGTGCTAATAGGTCATGTTGACCATATATATAGCAGGTCAAAGTGTTTGTAATTGTAACATAGAGACAGAACACACATGCGATTATCAGAGAGTTTACACCTTAGAAACACACATACATAGAGCTTACTGTTCATACGCACTAAATAGGTATATGACTTGATGTTGATTGTGTTTGATCAATAAACAAAGTGTTTCTAAATCAATTGTGTATTGAATGCGAGTTAGAATCTGGAACAACAATTGGTATCAGAGCAGACGAAAATCATAAATCAAGATCAAAAGTTTGAAGATTTGTTCGTATATTCAAGAACTCACAGAGCGTACGGTTGATTTTCGAATTTATTGAGTTTAAGTTGTTTAGTTCAAATTGATGCTTGATTTGTATTCGTTTAGTGAATTAGAACAATGTTTGTTCTGATTGTATTAGAAAATTCGTTGTAAATCTATCTAAATTTTGTATCTTTGTAAATTTTTGGTTCGAAGTTGACACACTGTATTCAGATAAGGATCCTCAATTCAGTTGTTTTTGGAAAAACATTGTTGCTAAGGTTTTGTTCAGAACATCTTCATGAGCATTTCCTCAAAGTTTGGTGTCAATTGATCAAGTTTTGAAGAATCTATGGAGGATTTTTGAATTTTTGAATCGAAACTTGAGGAACTCGCATATATCACGAAGAACTCGCAAGATCTAAAGAATTCGCATGGCATTAAACGTTTAAAAAATCTAAGTGTGGATTTCGCATGGTGTTGGGTACGAAAAGGTCAGAATTCACATCAACCTTCATACGAAAAGTTTAGAATTCGCATAGGCTTATATACGAAAAGTTCAGAATTCGCATAGGCCTATATACGAAAAGATGGAATTCGCATAGTTCATCGTACGAAAAGTTGGAAGAAAAGTGTCTAAGTATAGAATTCGCATCTCTCTGTTGTGCGAAAAGTGTATGCGAAAAGTTTGGTGTTCGAGAAAATTCTAAGGCAAGAATTTGCATACTGAAGCGTGCGAATTTCTCAGAACTCGCATAAAGAAGTGTGTGAAGACTTAGCGGGACCCCCGTGCTAAGTCTGCGTAGGGGGACATATTTCTGAGTGTGATCAAAGTTTCTGATTTTTGTTAACGATCATTTCTAGCTCATATTCAACAGATTTCAAGATGCCTTACATTGACGAGAAGGGAAATACTGTTTTGACAAAAAGAGATTGTGCTATCGCTTATATGTCAGAGATTCCAGTACTTGAAGCTGAAAATAAGAATTTGAAAATTCAGAATTCATCTCTTCTTGATCAGATCAATAAATTGAAAGAGAATTCTACAGTTTTAGAGAAAAGTTTTATTTGCTCAGATTGAATTTCTAATTCTAAAATTAATTTTGCAGAAATTATTGAGTCAAAAGAAAAGGAGATTTCAAATCTTCAAACCAAGCTAAAGAAGTCTGAAGGTCTTAATGCAAATTCTACTTGGTCAAAGAAAGAATTAATGCAAAAGGAGCTTGATGATCTCAGAAGAAGAGCAAATATTGCTGGAGAAACATGTGATGGACTGAAAAAAATAAACTCACAAATCTTTTCTAAACGAAATCAGTTAAGAGATAAAGTGTTTAGTCTTGAATTTGAGATAAATATGTTGAAAGAAAAATCTACAAAAGAGATAAACAATTCAAGAACTCAAGAGGAGATAAAAAAGATTGAAAAGAAAGGAAATGATTTGGAAAGAGATAATGTTGTGCTTCAAAAGAGGATTGCTAAAATGAAAGAATAGATCTCTCAAGATGAAAAGAAGTTAAAGAAAGAAAGAGAAGAGTTTGAAAGAGAAAGAAAATATTTTGCACAAAAGTTTTCTGATTTCTCAAGAAAGTCATTTGAAGAAAAGAAATCCATTAAACAGAAATGTGCTAAACTTTCTCAACAAGTGTCAGACTTTGAGAAAGTTATCATCATGGAGAGAGACAAATTTAAAAAAGAGGAAAAAAGCTGAACAGAAGAATGTTAGTGTGTTTAAAGAAATATCTGAACAAAGAAAGAGTGTGGAGAAAGATTTTGAGGAAGAAAGAAAAGTTTTTGAGACTGAGATAAACAAGCTGACAAGAAAACTATCTAAACTGTCAACTACTGTTCTAAAGGAGAAGAATGTGAAGTCTGAATTGCACAAGAAGTTTGATATACTTTCAAAGGAAAGAAACAGTTTGTCAATCAAGATCAAAGAACTTGAAGAGATTATTTTTAAGGTGAAGTTGACTGAGCAAAAGATGCCAGAATCAATTGTTCAATCACCGAGAGATGATCTAGCTGATTTAGAATGCTCATTCAAAACAACTTCAAGTTCACATTTTCTGAATGTTTCTAATAATCCTTTATTTGATTCAGATGATAATCATACTTCTAAACATAAAGATCAGATTCATCCTTCTAACCTTTTCTATGATAAACTTGTTGCCGGTTCAGGTAAACATAAAAGGACAAATGACAAAGAAAAGTGGATTTGGAGAGTGAAAGGATCCTCAGATGAGAAGAAGGAACATAAATCGTTTGTTCATGCATCCAATGCTAAAAGGAACAATGCACCTAAAGGTAAAACTTTTGGCAAACCTGATCTTGTTTATACTGTTAATCAATTGATCAGGTTAGCACATAAGAAAATTAATTGTTCTTACTGTGGTACAAATGATTTTGTAAGTAAAGATTATATGAATTACTGTTATGGTTACTACATCTCTTCTAACTGCAACTAACAAACCATGACCCAAATACCAGTGGGTATCAAAAGATAAATATGTGTTGCAGGCACCTAAAGACTAAAGGGACAAATAACAATGACTTCTAAGTAAAGCAGCTTAGAACCCAATCCTCAATGTCAAAGAAAGATGGCTTCTAAACACTACAGTTTAGAACCCGTATCTAAAAGATCAAAGTAGACTTCTGAATACAACAGTTCAGAACTCGCACTTCAACAAATATTGGTTTCTGATTACACCAGATCAGAACCCGGTTTTCAATGTTTAAGAGCAATGGCTTTTGAACAAAGCAGTTCAAGACCCGGTCTTCATTGATAAAGATGGGGAGTTTGACTTCTGAATTTACTTCAATCCTAGTAATTCAGAACTCGGTTTAATGATTAAGGATTATGCATATGTTAAGGGGGAGCTTACATGTTTTATATTTTTACTGATATATTTTTTGATTTTTCAGGAGGAGTTTAAAATATAAATTCATTATTACTTTTAGGGAGAGTTACTATTCTCACCGGAGAATACATGACGATGGCTTCTGAATACTTCTGGTCAGAACCCGCTCTTAAGTGTTTTTCTTCTTAAGGATGTTGAAATGATATATTTTTTTAAGAAATTTTTATTGTTTCTTTGAGGGGGGGTTTGTTTAAAATTTTCACTGTCATATTTTTTTAAAGAGGGAGATAGTAGAAAAGAGAATTGTTGTTAATTGTTATATTCATATTGTTCTCTGCTAATAATTTGACTTTTTACAGATACCTAGGGGGAGTATCTGAAGTTTTTGTCAAAAGGATGCTTAAATGATAATATTTATTTTAGGGGGAGTTAAGATTTCTACTTTGAAGGTATATATTTTTGAATCTTAATCTCTTACACATTTTGAAAGATGAACGACTTTCAGATTTGAAAAACATGTTTTCTTAAACGTTCAAACCACTTCGTGTTCTTAAAAAGTTTTTACGAATTTCGAAGTAAGATTTTAAATGTTTTTCATAACAAGTACTTTCATGATTATCTGACTGTGTGTTTCTCAAAGATCAATACTTGCGTATTATCTTGTCCTTATACTTGTCAAGTATTCTTACACACATGAGTTTAGTACCTTTATTGATTTTGTTATTACCATGTCTCATAAAGATAAATCTTTCGACGGGAATACTCCCATTTGTATTCTAAATTGTTTGAGTATCAGACGTCATTTCTTAAATAAATGTGCTTTCATTGTCAAATTGTTTATATTTTGTTCATATAAACAAATTTTCGTTCTTTGATATCTCAATACATTTTTTTCATGATATTTGATCTTATCGAATCATTGTCAGATTCTCAAAACACTTAACTTGAATTCGTTTCATTCATTCAATTTCATTGTTTGAGAGATTTTAAATGTTCAAAATGCTCAAGTTTCATTCTTATTTTTAATGAGCATACATTTTCTGATAATGATATCTTGTGCTTATCTGTCAATATAACTGTTGAGAAACACATTTATTTTTAGAACAAAATACATGGGATTCAGTGTGAGTGCTTAAAAGACTTCTATGGATTCACGTTAACAGTGTTTCCTACCCCGGAAGTTATCCTGAGTGATTGAGGGGAGAGGGATCAAAAGAATAGAGAGTGGGTATGGTGAGGTAAAATGAAAGACAGATTGGTTAGAAGCGAGCTCAAATGTTTAAAAGAAAGAGGGTGTGAGATAAGAGTAAAAGAATATCAAACTCTGCACCAAACTTTTTCTGAGTCGGGCAACCACATTACTGTTGTTTCACAATTTTTTCGTGAACATCATTGAAACAGGCAACTAGCCACCAACTACTCATTCTTTTCTTAACAAAAGAATGTTTCAAATTTTAAAGGGGAAGCAACACATAATCTATCTGATCTTCATTAGGATGATTCGGATATTGAAAGAGAATGAAAGTTGCCCCACCTTCAACCCTTTATCATGCACATTGAGTCTATGTAGTATCTATTGTTGTCTCAACGGTTTACATACTTTGAGCCTGTTTAAGTTTTAATTTCTTCAATAATTGCTACACTTGCACGAGCACACAAGGAATAAGTTTTCTTGTCATAACATTCATAGAAAATTCCTTTGTGGTTTTTCAATGATTGAATGGAAGCCCTGTGGGAGTGAACATAAAAGCTCCTTTCCCATGTGTATTCGTTACACACAGTGGCTCCGTCTACTGACAGGCATGTTAACTGTTTCATCTGTTGATTCAGGTTACCACTCCTAATTTGTCTGAATTTGAAAAGATTCGGATAAATACTTCCATGAATTGACGACAGACTATCAGATCAGACGGAGAATGTTCATAAAATTCTTTGAGGGAGATTGTCTATTTTCCTACATGGGGGAGATTGTTTTTGTTACTCATGAACACTGTGATTATTTGATAATTTGGGGGAGATTTTTTTCAAAGAAAGAGTTGACGTTGAAATGTTTTGATGATCTGATTTTTACAATTCATTAAAAAGGGGGAGATATTTCAAGATTTCAAAGTTAGATTAATTTCTAAGCGAAAGCAAAGTCAAGTAAGAAGTGATAAAGGGGAATAAAGTAAAGTCAGAATTGTTGATTATTCAAAAGGAAGATAAATGTGTCAAAGTAATGATTCTGAGAAGAAATTAAAGCCAAGAAAAAGTTGAAAAGCTAAAGATGTTTGTACTTCAAAGATTGTTGTGTTAAAGATATTTTCTGAAAGAGATTATTGCATTTTGTAATCAAAGGGACAGATTGAAGAAAGTGTAAAAGTTTTGAAGATTTCAACGTTTTGCGAAGATCGCCAAAAGTGGTTAAGAAATCCAAAGGGGGAGATTTACTTAAAGCGTTGTCAAAGATCAATCAAAGTAGCAAAAATTTGAAGATTTTAAAGTTGTTGAAGATTTCAAGTTGAAGACTTTTCAAGCGAAAAGAAGACATGAAGATAAGTGTCAATTTTTTTTAAGTCTTGAATCCAAAGGGGGAGATTGCTAGAGTTAAATTGTATTCAAGATTAAAAGAGGGTCTTATCTTGTAATGTTTGTAATAGTGTGGGTGTTTGTATTGTAAAAGTAAGTGTAGTTGACCTTGTGCTAATAGGTCATGTTGAACATATATATAGCAGGTCAAAGTGTTTGTAATTGTAACATAGAGACATAACACACATGCGCTTATCAGAGAGTTTACACCTTAGAAACACACACACATAGAGCTTACTATTCATACGCACTAAATAGGTATATGACTTGATGTAGATTGTGTTTGATCAATAAACAAAGTGTTTCTAAATCAATTGTGTATTGAATGTGAGTTAGAATCTGGAACAACAACCACATTCAGGGTTGTCGTCAATGTTTGATATTAAAAAGCGTGTTTAATGTAAGATATCATAAATAAACTTAGAATAATAGGTTTAGCGGCAGAGTAATCTTCGAGAGCACTTCAGACCAGATGATTTGATGTACTTCAGTATGTCCCTTCGAAAGTCTTGGAGGTCTTTGTATAGTTTTAGTTTGTAATTGACACGTTTTATTGCCATAATGGTCGTAAAGGTTATATCTTAATGTTGTGATTGAATATTGTTCGTCAGTTATGTTTGGTTTATTGATGAGACGAATCTTGGTCATAAATATTCGGTTACAAGTAAGACATGTAATAAATAAGTGACATAAGGACTATTAACATTAATTAGTATAATCGACAACTGCATTTATTAATGATCGTATATCGAAGATATTATCCTTGTTGAGGATATCATAGTCATTAGGAATTATTCTAGTCAACGGGCTTTATCTTAGTCGGTCGTCTTTATAGATTTTTCACCTAAATATAGTTATTTTTGTCAACTCATAGCTAAATCGTTCGACAATCCAGGCGAACTTTCATGACTTATTTCCCCAAGAGGAGGATATACGACTAGTATGCTTTAGTTTCACAATATAGATTTACATGCTTTTAGTTATATAGTTATTTATATGCTTACAGTTACACATGGTCCAACTCCTTTTATCTATTCTTTTTATCAAAATAGACACCTAGGGGAGGACCAAGGAACTAATTTTATAGTATGTATTCATTGATAAATATAAACATAATGTTCTAAATGATGTAAGGCATGACGTGGTGGTGAGGTCAAGCCTCAAGTCTTATGAGTTACGACGAGGACATGACGTTTTTTATAACAGAGAGAGAACGAAGGGAAATTGAGATTTTCTGTTAAACCATAAAATAAGAGAGATACTCTACTTATTTTACAAAAACTAATCCCAACAAAAATAAAAGACCAAACTACCCTTCATAATTTAAGACGTAATATTTTTCAAGACGTATCTTTAGGCGACATACACACACACACACACACACATATATATATATATAGAGAGAGAGAGAGGAGGGATCAATTGGAAACCAACATTATACTGGACACTTTAGAAACCAATATTTGACCAATCAATGAATTTATCTTTTTTAATTTTTTTTAATTGATAAGGGTATTTTAGTCTTTTACCTAATTTCGTATTATTTATGGTAATTATTACTATTATGATATTAATTAATATGATATTATTGATGCTATATATGGTATCTAGATGATTTCCAAAGTTTCCAATGTAATATGGTTTCCAATTGAACCCACCCATATATATATATATATATATATATATATATATATATATATATATATATAGTGTTTGGTTCATTTGAGAAATAGTAAATATATGAGAAATAGAGAAGTGATCCTAGCCATTCATATGGTCAAGATCGGATTTGACTAGTCAAATATTGCGGCTTTGACCGGTCAAAAGTTGCGGCTTTGACTGGTCAAAAGTTGCGGCTATCCCAAAAATAGAAGGACAATTTCGTAAATTTTACAAAACACACGGGCTGTGTTCATATATGAACATGTATAATTCATATATGAACTATATGTTCATATATGAACCAGTGCAATTCACAACTGAACTTTTTTAACTGATTCATATATGAACCTTTGTGATTCATATATGAATCAGTTGAACTAACTAACAGATTCATATATGAACTTTTGTGATTCATATATGAATCACAAAGATTCATATATGAATCTGTATGAATCACAAAGATTCATATATGAACCTTTGTGAATCACAAAGATTCATATATGAATCTATATGAATCACAAAGATTCATATATGAATCAGTTGAACTAATTAACAGATTCATATATGAATCTTTGTGATTCATACAGATTCATATATGAACTCGTTCCGTGTATTTTACGAAATTAACCCTCTACCTTCTATAGACCACACAAGAAATTATCCGGTGCTTCGCGGTCAAAGCCGCAAATGTTGACCAGATGAATGGATAAGATTACTTCTCTATTTTTCATATATTTACCATTTCTCAAATGAACCTCTCCCTATATATAATAATAATAATAATAATAATAATAATAATAATAATAATAATAATAATAATAATAATAATAATAATAATAATAAATAAGTAACTAGCATGCCACATGTCATTTTCTGGTGAGCCGACTTCAGTATTTTCTGACCTAAACATGTATCTGAACGCAGTTTACATTATAAGTTCAATTATCACACCCACATTCACTCCTCCTTAAATCTCTCCTTAATTCAATTTTTTTAATTTATACGTTACATTTACTACCCTTATAATTAGATATGTAGTTTACTTTTAATCCCTTACTTTTTTATTTTTCATTTTAGTCTCTTATCATATAAACATAAATAATGTATATTAACTAAAATGAATTGAAAAAACATTTCTATTTTTCTACAAATTATATCATTGTAATCGTTTCGTCAATACCTTTGAAATGAGCCAAATATTGAATATTTTTGGATTTAATTATATTATTAAATATCATAAATATATACGAATTAATGTGTCGTGATTAGTATGAAATTTGTTGAAATTAGTACGGGATTTGTTACAAATAATCACTAAGAGATTTAATTACATGAAAAAAAAGATATCATTTATCAACTGACTTTTGGATTTTGAGTTCGAACTTTTTTCAAAAATATAAATATGCAAATATTTTAGTATAGTATATTTAATTATTTATACTTTCTTAATCATTATTATATTATTTCCTCTAATTTTAATTGGATTACATAATATAAGTTATCAACAAATGGTTAGGTAATGATATTTTCAAAGTCAAATTGTTATGCTTCCCGTCAATTCACTTTAAATTAATCTTTCATAATAGTTGATTTTTGGTTATAGTTATATAAAGAAATTTGATTGATTGTAGATCCCAGAAACAGTGCAATCATAGTAATAAACAATAAACTTTTTATCATAACTGTTGGTCATATGATTAGATTTATCAGTTAAGGGTTTAAGATTTACAGAGAGAATTTCAGTAAGGATTAGTAAACCTATGAATGACCAATTCTAACCTAAAACTAGGTTAAACAAGAAATATATATGTGCGTGTAAGAACTTAGGGCCCAAAAGCCCAACAACTAATAAACTTTAAAGATATTACAGTTTTCACCCCGAACTTCTATTTAACATTAAATTCACCCTAACAATCTCCCCCTTTAAATTGAAGTTCGTAATCTTGCCAGTTGGAAACATGAGTCTTTCGAAAACTGAAACTAATCTCGAAATGTCTCATTGAAGTTCTGTACTCCAGCCTTTCTTTGATCTGGCCCAAATCTTTGAGAACAAGGCACCTGTCTTCGAATCCAAAGGCTGGATCCCTTTGTCATCTTGATCAATGGAACGCCTCAGCTTGTCTCGAAGCAACATCAGTGTACCATCGCAGAATCAGACAATCTGACTAAATCGAAAGAACCGCATATCACCTTTACCATTTGAGTAAGTCATGCCGAATTCTGGAAATTTGACCACTGTATAAGCTGATACATTCTGAACATCGGGAGGAAGACTTAGATCAGGCTTGAGCATATTTATCTTTGCTTGGTTGCTTTCTAACCCAATCTGGAAGTCTTCAATAGATGCAAGCTTTATAGCACACTTCATGTATCTCTTAACAGCTTCCAATGCATATGTAACTTCTCCTGGTCAAATAGTTCTGGTCTTCAAGTCTCGGAGCAAAAATAGAAGATCTGGTAACTCGAGACTTACAAAGTCAGCTTCAGAAAACTGCCATTGATTGCCATATTCTCTGGTCACAACAAAATAAGAATATCATATGCTCATGAAGCGGCAAGAGTAAATCTGATCAACAGATCTGATTTTGAGCTTTGTCCTGTGAATGTTGTTTACTTTTCTTAGACTTTTGTACATAAAAATATGCTCGCGTTGCTTCTTTCTGTCTGTCATTGACTGAAAACCCTACATAGAGACCTCATCATACGGGCGAATCCAATGGGCAAAGAGCTTTTTCTGACTTTCTTCAAGAAATGGAACGTTGATTCTGACTCTTTCCAATTTCAATGATGGAGCTGGCTGAGTACTTTCGGTTTCATGAACTGGTGAGACTGGCGAAGATCGGATGGGATGATCTGATTGAGATAGATCGGGATGAACTATTGAATAAGTCAGAAGGGGCATACCGACAAAAGATTGTTCGGCTGAATGATGATCTTGAGCCACATTCTAGAAATTGAATAACTCATCGATTTCAGCTTGAAAAACTACCAAGGCTTTTTCCATGTTGATCGGTTCTTCTGACGGATCTAGATCTGAATATGGATCAAAAATAATTGCCCAACTGTCCGGATTATAAGATGAACCTCTGTCACATTCCTCGGGCTTTTCACCCCTTGGATTGACGTCGTATAACACTAAATCCATTACCTGATCCTGAGCCTAACCCTGTCCTTCGTTTGGATTACCTGAACCCATCTTTGTCTGTCCCTCTACAGTAACCACTACCTGTGCTGACTCGGGCTCAGATGTGATCAGGATCATCCTGGTTATCATGTTTGCGCTTGAGCCCTTCTGCCTGACCACGACAGGTTGCCTCCAAAGATGACACCCTTTTAGTAAGTGTAGCTAGAGATTGTTGCACAGACTGAAGAGTAGCGGTTTGGTTCTGGAAAGCTTCAAGAGATATAGTGGGTGGGGGTGGGGGTGGGGGTGTAGGGGTTGATGCTTGAGAACGTAGGAGAGAGATTAGGTTGGCATCTTGGGAAGGCTCAGTTTGGGATTGGGAAAAATATTTGGCCAGTAACATGGATTTGAGGTCATCTATTGAGTAATCGGTGGTAGGGGGTGGTGGTGGTGGTGGAGGTAGTGTTTCAGGCTCAGTCATTAGTGCTTTACCTTTAATCATTCTTTTCAGAGCATCTACCTCCTCTTTCATTTCAGATCGCATGAGAGAATGGACAACCTTTAGGGCACCATCCATATAATCCCTTGAGACAAACTCGGGAAAACTAACACATGGGTCACGTAGACTTCCAGTTTTCCACAGTCGTTACCACCTACGGTCACATCTGGCATGATGATAGTTATGGTAGGACTTTCACCCAATTCTCACAACCCACTAATAGGTAGAGCTACTATGGGTGTTCCGACTGGGTCACTAAGACGTCCAACAATAGCCGAAGTTAGTACGTGTGTCCTAGTCAAAGAAATAATGTCATCGAGTGGCTCTAGACGCAGTGCACTGAAAGAAGTTGAGGGCTGGGGTAGCTCTCCTCTAGTTTCAATACCGGAACTCTCCAAGTGATAGACAGGTAGAATATATGTCGAGTCCCCGTGAGAAAATAAAACCAACATCTGTTGAGAGACGTCGGAGTGGCTAGGTGGGGTGTGCAGTTGCGTCGCTAGGTCCATGATGGCTTCTTCAATACTGTTAGGACACAGTCTCATTGGATTCAAGATCATCCAAAACGAAGATCGCAATCTGAAGTTAAAGTTGAAAGTTACTCTCAACCAAAGTCTAGGGTCTATTCTGTAATAAAGTAAAAGTTGTTTTATTATTTAGATATTATGTTTTAGATATTATTTGTTATTATATTAGTTTAATTATAATATCTAGATATTATAGATATCTAGATATTATGTTTAATATTAGTTTAGTTATCTCTCTCTCTCTCTTAGAACATCATATCAGTTCAAAGAGAACACACACATATATACATATTGATAAGGTGTAAACAGAGAGAAAACAAACAAAGCTTAAACTCAAGAACTCAACCGTGTAATCCGCGTTTATATATCGAAACAGGTTGGTTTATTATCTATTGTTTGTTGTTTTGATTATCTGGTAACGATCACGGACTCACAATTGGTATCAGAGCTGATCCAGATTCAAAATCAAATTTTCAACTCTCTGTGTTCTTCATTTTTGAAGAACACTGATCAATCATCAAAATCTTGATTTTGAGGTTATTTTCGAAATCAAAAGGTTGTGTATTGTTGTTGTTGGTAAGGAGAATAAACTGTCAAAATTTGGTGTGGTAAATCGACCTCTAGCTGGGTTAATTTTAGAGTTACAAGTTGATTTAATCGGAGAAGACGACGTATCGGTCTTAAGCGTACCGGTCGAACCTTAGTTTTTACATTCTATCGGTCTTAAGCATTCGACCGGACTCTTGCAAATACCGGTCGAAGATCATTTTTTATCGGTCGAATCTCACAAACTTTTGGTATCGGTCAAACACTCTCCGGTCAAATCCCACTTTGTACCGGTCGAATATTTTTTTTATCCGGTCGAGTATTTTTTTATCCGGTCAAAGTAAACCTCAATTCCGGTCGAACCCCACTTTTCCACTACATTTCCCCGGTCAAAGTAAACCTCAATTCCGGTCGAACCCCACTTTTCCACTACACTTCCCCGGTCTTACCTCTCTCTCTTCCGGTCAAACATCTTGATCTGGTCAAACACCACAAACACCGGTCGAACTTGAAAACCACTTCCGGTCTTCAACAAACCCTCACAAACACCGGTCAAACCACAATTTTTATCGGTCAAACATATCAAACTTTCAATTACCGGTCTTCTCTCTATCCGGTCTTCTCTCTCGGTCTTGTATTCTCTCTTCCATCACGTGTCCACCATCAAAAATCATATTCCTCTGAAGTGGAAATTTGTTTGTTTGATAACTCTCACGTGTCCACCCCATCAATTTTTAAAAGAAAAGTTCCACGTGTTTCATTTCCATGCACAACTAAGTATACACACCATCTTTCACATCTCACTCTCACATATAAGATTTATTTTCGGTCCACTCACACTCTCCATTTTCGGTCCACTCACACTTTACAACCACACTTTCCAATCCCCATTTTATATTTGAACCTTAAACTCAAAATCTCCACTCACATTTAACTCTCACTTTCGGTCCACCTTCATGATCTAGAATTTCTTTATATATCGGTCGAGTTAAACTTTGTACCGGTCAAGCATAAATCCAATCTTTTTACCGGTTCTTACGTCTTACCGGTCGAACCTCACTTTGCGCAATCAACATCTCGCGCAAACTTTTGAATTTTAAAATTCTCTCATATCTCAAAGCCTCTCGCATCTCAAGCCTCACGCATCTCAAAGCCTCTCGCATCTTAAATCTTGTTCAATTATGACTTCCAGAGAAGCTCTTGCCATTGGAACTGATTCCAAGCCACCAGTTCTATTTAAAGGTGAATACGAACAGTGGAAGGATCGGTTTTAAACTTCATAGACAGACATGAGCTTTGTGAGTTCATCAGACAGTCATTTGCAGAAGGAAATATGCAACCAATAAAGACAACTCGTCTGGTTGGAACAGTGCCAACACAAGTTGAACTGAAGTACCATGAGCTTGACGGTGACAACCTAAACAGAGCTAAAGGTGATAAGCTAGCTATGTCATACATTCTTCAAGGAATCCCCAATGAAATCTACATAAAGATTGACAGCTACAAGGCCTCAGCTAAGGAAATGTGGGATCAGCTGGAGAAGATGATGCTGGGTTCTAAGGTAGGAAATCAACTGAAGATCTCCAACTGCCTAAATAACTATGAAGAATTTAGAGGCAGAGCCGGAGAAACCTTAGAAGAAGTACATGACAGGTTTGTGACCTTACTGAATGAGCTAAGCAAGAACAAGGTCCACAAATCTCAAATTGAGCTAAACGTCAAATTTCTAAGCGTTCTACAGCCAGAATGGAAGAGATTTGCGAGGCAGATGAAGCAGATTAAAGATCTGAATGAGATTCCACTTCATGAGGTGTATGAAATCCTCAAACAAAATGAAGAAGAAGTGGATGAAATTCTAGAAGAGAAAAGGCAGAGAGGAAAGAAGGTTGAAGACACAGTTGCTCTTGTTGTCAAGAAGAAGAAGAACAAAGCGACTGTGTATGAATCAGATGAAGATAAAGCTGAAGCAAACTCTGACAAAGATGAATGTGAACAACTAAAGCAAGCATTGCTTTTGTTGACTAAGGCTTTCCAGAAGAAATTCTACACAAAGCCAAGCTCAAACAGTCAGAGGTATTCGTCTGGTCCAAACAACTACGCTCATAGAGAAAGGGTCGAAGGAAGTAGATTTAAAGGAAGAAGGTTTGAAGGAAGGAGAATGGAGGAGAGGAAACAAGAAGATAGAAGAGATCTTGCTGAAGGAAAGAGATCAGAGGAAAGGAAACCTGAAGAGAGAAGGTTTCAAGCAGAAGGATCAGGTCAGACAGAACCTATAACGTGCTACAATTGTGGCAAAACCGGTCATTATGCCAGAGATTGCCGAAAGCCAAAAGTCAAGAACTCGGACTACTACAAGAACAAGATGTTGCATGCAAAGCAACAAGAGGCTGGGAAGGCATTGATGGCTGAAGACGTTTTCTGGCTCGATCATTCTGATGATGATGAAGAAGATGAAGAGAAAGATGAAATTGTCAACCTGTGCTTGATGGGAAAGCATGAATCAGATGATGAAGCTGATTCAGAGAATGAAGAAGAGGTATGCAACTTATCGTATGCTGAATTCATAAATCAATTGCATGCCATGAATGATAAACTCAAAGAGTTAGAGTCGAACCTAAAGCGTGAAAAGGTTGTCATTACTGACAAAAACCAATAAATACAGAAACTTAACAATGAAATTGCTGAGAAGAAAGTACTGGTTGAGGTTTTACATAAAACAATGACACCAACGCAACGGAGAAGACAATAATTCTTAGTGAGAATTCTGAACTCATGTCTAAACTGCTAAAACGTGAGATTGACTTATACGAGGTTACACAAATGCATTCTTCGTCTATCGAAGAAAACAAATCTTTAATTGCAAAAATGGATGCTTTGGAAAAGAAGTTGTACTCATTAGGTCAAACTGAGCAAACCATTCATCTTAACAAACCAATAGAGAACAAAGAAAGATGGGGAATCGGTTATAAGAATCCTCACTATCTTCAAAAGGGAATGTCTGAAGTGCCTGCACTTTATGATATTCTTTCTATGAAGTTAGCTAGAAGAATCCCTGAACTTAAAGTTTATTGGACTAAACTATCTGAAGAGGATGAAACCAAAGAAACAGAAAAACATTTAATATCATCTAAAGTTCATCTTCCATTTTATTATGCGAAGCTGAATAATAGCTATGATAAGAAACCTGAAAAGAAGAAAACTCTTTCAGATGACTTCTTTCTAAGTTATTCTGAAAAGGAAATGGAGGCAAAACCTACTCAAGGTAAACTATATGTCCCTCCTCTCGTTTTAGAAAGTAAAATTTATGAACTCGAGAATTCCTTGTCAGATGAAAGACTTTTGATAAACATTGAACAGAATGTTTTTACAACTGTGTTTACAAATTCTGTTCTTTCTAAGGCTTCAAACTCTGAGAATATGGTTAGTTCATCAAATCAAGGGTTTGATTTTTGAACTCTAACGGTGGTTTAGATGATTGTCTTGAACAATTTGACTTTAATGCAAAACTTCCAAACCATTCATCCTTTCTTAAGAAATCTGTTGGATCAACCAGTAAGCCTGTTAACAGTGCAAAATCAACGAGAGTTGATAACTCAGTCTCTGTGAAAGCTAAAAATGCTAAAGGCAAGAAGCATTCACAGAAGCCGATCAATACTGGTAACCCAAAGAAAATGCATTCAGTTGTTTCTCTAATGTCTAACTCAAAGGTTTCAACTGTTTCAGATATGACCAAGAAATGGCAACCCAAACGAAAGCTTGACAAGACTTTTAAATCTTTTGATTCTGTTTATTGTAATAAGAATATGTCTAGTTCAGATACTTTGAATAGGAATGTTTCTCCTAAACTGAAATACTCTTTTAAGCAACTATTCCTGTTATCTATAAACATGCTTCTAATTTCTGTCAAGATTCTGCTATGCGGTTTGAATCATCTCATGTGCATTCTTATCATTATCCTACTTCATATCTATTTCAAAAGAAAAGAGGACCCAATTTGCAATGGGTACCAAAATCAAAACCTTGTGCTAACACAGCAGGACCCAAATTCAAGTGGGTACCAAAATCTAAATCTGTGTTGCAGGCACCCAATGTTTAGAAAAACATGTGGCTTCTGATTACAACAGATCAGAACCCGTACCTCAATAGAGAAAATGGTTCTTGAGTAAGACAGCTCAAGACTCGGACTTCAAAGACAAGACGATGGTTTCTGAACACGTCTGTTCAGAACCCGTGCTTAAGAAAAAGAGGCTTTTGAACACAACAGTTCAAAACCCGGACTTAAAGGAGAACAATGGCTTCTAAGTACATCAGCTTAGAACCCGGACTTCAACGAAGATAAGGCTCTTGAATACAACAGTTCAAGACCCACACTTCAAAGATCAAAAGACCTTACTCCGTGCTGAAAAATAGATTGTACTCCAATACTCAAATGAGGAAATCAACCATCAAGGGGGAGTACATACATATTTGTCTGAAATGTTATGCATATTTTTTCAATGATAATTTTTCAAATGCATAATTTCAGGGGGAGTAAAAAGGTGATGACTTCTGATTATTTCTGATCAGAACTCGTACTTTAAAAGTTTTACTGCTTTTTTTGTCTTATCAATTTAAGTGAATAAATTTGCTTTGACTTGACCTAAGACTTTTGCAGAAGTTTGAGAGAAGCTTAAAAGATCATATCTTTATGACTTTAAGCTTAGCTTCATGAGATGGAAGATCGTACGTAAAGGTATAATTCTATATCTTCATCTCATATATGGTTGAAAGAAGGACAACTTTCAATCATAGAAAACATTGCTTTTAATGTTCAAACCACTTCCCGATTTTTCAGCCGATTTTATATTTTGGGAGTGTATTTTAAATGTTTTTATGATCTAAATTATTCTTTAACTGAAATAGTTAAACCAATCTGAGCATCACATGCATCATAGGAAAACAAGAATCATTGTGCTAGGAATTAACACAACTTCTATGGAATCACCTTAACCAGTGATTTCTACCCAAGAAGTTAATCCTTAGTGATTGAGTGTGCAAAGAGAATAGAAATGAGTGTGATTAGAGAAAGCAAAACATTTTAAAAGAAAGAGCGTGTGAGAACAGAGTTAAAAGAATATCACAACTCTGCACCAACTTTTTCTGAGCCGGGCAGCCACCATTCTAATGTTTCACAAATCTTTGGTGAACATTATTGAAACATGCAACTAGCCCATGCCAACTCTTGATCAAACCTCACTATCTACTCATTTTCTTCTCAACAAGAAAGTGTTTCACATTTTCAAAGGGGATGCAACACATTTACTATCTGATTTTCATTTGGAAAATCTGGATATTGAAAAGAAGGAAGTCTGCCCCACCTTCGCACTTCACTCATGCACATTGAGTCTGTGTTTAACTTACTGTTGTCTCAGTGGTTTACACAAATTTTGAGCCAAATAAGCAATCATCAAGTGCTTAATTCTTTTTAACACAAGCAAGAACACACAAGGAATTTGTTTCTTTGTCATAACGTTTATAGAAATTACTTTTGTGGTGTTTCGATGATTAAATGGAAGCCCTGGGGGAGTCAACATCAAACAACTCCTTTCCAATGTGTATTCGTTACACACAGTGACTTAGTGTTACTGACAGGCATTCTAACTGATTCATTAGTTGATTCAGGTGTTACATGATTATTTTTTCTAGATTTGCAAAGATCAGGATGAATAACTATTGAATTGATGGATCAGAGACTACAAGTGGTTGACATTTCTTACTCAAAGTTTTGATGAAGTCGTTGCACTTTCCATCAAAAAGGGGGAGAATATAAAGCTTGAAGAAATGTTCATTACAAGAAAATCTTACCAAGAACTGCGAGATCAAAGTATTCTGAAGACATGCTGATTTCAGATAAATTTTCTTTGAAGATACTTTGCTAAAGCATTCTGAGCTAGAGAAAGAGATTGCATCTTCTGTGCTGAAAGAGAAGATCGTATTGCCAAATCATTTTCGTAATGATCTTGATCCAAAGGGGGAGATTGTTAGGACACAGTCTCATTGGATTCAAGATCATCCAAAACGAAGATCGCAATCTGAAGTTAAAGCTGAAAGTTACTCTCAACCAAAGTCTAGGGTCTATTCTGTAATAAAGTCAAAGTTGTTTTATTATTTAGATATTATGTTTTAGATATTATTTGTTATTATATTAGTTTAATTATAATATCTAGATATTATAGATATCTAGATATTATGTTTAATATTAGTTTAGTTATATCTCTCTCTCTCTCTTAGAACATCATATCAGTTCAAAGAGAACACACACATATACACATATTGATAAGGTGTAAACAGAGAGAAAACAAACAGAGCTTAAACTCAAGAGCTCAACCGTGTAATCCGCGTTTATATATCGAAATAGGTTGGTTTATTATCTATTGTTTGTTGTTTTGATTATCTGGTAACGATCACGGACTCACAAATACCCTGTCCCAACACATGAGATTAGGTAGCGGATCGCTACCTAGCTGACAGTGGCTAGGGGAAGGTCAACCTGAGGTGGTTTCCTCATCACTCGTATAAGCTTAAATTTATGTTTACTCGTCCTTTCCCTCTCTCTCTATGCACCTATTCATTTTCAACTCGTACTCCCTCCGCTCTCCTTATGTCTCCAAGTGAGGGTTGGACATCGTCATCATCAGAGTCATGATGACTCGTCATTTGGTTCTGGTGACTCAGGTTCAGATTCATCTTAGGTGGTTGACTGATCACCGACAGCATCAGATTCGGTGTAGGAAGAGGAATGGATCTGATCGGTTTCTGTCACAGTATCGGATGTAAAGTCGGTAGCGACGATCTCGGTCGCGGTATCCTCTTCCAAAATCTGAGGGTCTGCCTGAGGTGGGGTAGACGATAAGTAGGAAGTGCTAGCCTCGCTTTGTCTAACGACACTGCCCACTTAATTTCCCCTCACTATATTTTCTCTCAACACACCTTGTCCGGGAGCCCCAGCTCTCCGGACTCATCCTTCTCTCGTGCGTGGACCCTCACGCCGCTCAAGTTGTGCTCCCTAGGGAGGTCCTTTCGGTGCTGGTTGGACCATAGGAACAGCTATGTCGTGTGTGCGCCTATAGTCTATCACACTTAGTGTCGTTGGACTAGCATAGGCCAGTAAACCATAAGGAATTCGCCTAGAGACTATGTTGGTGATTTCGTTTCTAGTCGAAAGTTGGTGAGTAGGTTGGTGAGGACATACCGGATGAGAGGAGCGTCGAGCTATTGTGGGATGGATCTACATGTAGTTCCTGATAAAGATCTGAAGAAACCTCATAAACAGGATGAAGTTCCGTCGTTTTGTTGCGTTGTCTCGGATCTTTTGATCTAGCTCGAACAAGAAAATGTTGGCATAGTCTACATGGCGGTGGAATGCAACACCGTAAAAGAGCCGCAGAAAGTTGGCACTAATCTGATCGATGCCCTTGGTGATGGCAGATAAACATCTGTTGAGGAACGTGAAAAGAGTATACCATAGTGGTGTTAAGTGCCGACGGTTGAATGCTGAAGGGAATGGTAGAGGTACTGCATATCCCAGTGAGTGGATATCTGCGCACAGTGTGGCATCTGAGACGATGGGGTCGAAACTGTCTCTGCTCGGAATTGAGTCAGTTGTGGGTAGGCGAAGAAATTGTCAGAAGAGCTCCCGAGTGAGAAGTATCTGCGTGTTGTCAATTCGGGCCATAATATGGAATCCATCTTCTTCTTCAATGTGAGTGAGAGATCGCTAGAACTGTTGGAGATACAGATGTGGAACGTCAACAGTTGCAGTGAGAGCATAAGAGAGAGGATGGCCTCTGAGGATCTCAATGACCACCTGGTGTTGGCCTTGGAGCTGTGAGAAGTCCAAGTAGAAATTGTTTGGAGTGAGTGGGAGGAACTGATTTGGATGGATCAGTAACGCGTCGGCGGCAGGATCAATTTCTGGATTCGGATTCTGGGCCATGGTACCTGTTAAGATGAGTCATTTAGTTTTCAGTACAATTTTAAGCAAAGTCTGTTAGCTATAACTTTGAACAAATTATCGCAACGGGAGTACTCGATTACCAAGATTCCGGGTAAAGTCCAATGTAAACGACCGAAAAAGATCAATTAAGGAACAATTAAGTAAATGAAGAACAAATGGAACCATAGTAGTTGGTTTGAGATACCAATATGCAAGACAAATCTAGACAAATAAATATATCCAAGTCCCGAAAGTTGGTCAAGACCCCAGGAGTTCAACCCCCGGGAGTTAAAGATGTCCGGGCGCACAGGTACCGGTATGGCCCGGAGCGTCTAGATACCGGGGGAACCGGGAGTCGGCTCAATGAACATTAACTACAACCCAGGTAAGTACCGGGAGTCGGTACCGGGAGGTCCAAACCTTGGGAGTTCGAGGTACCGGGGAGGCCAAGGCCGGGAGGAGCCGGGAGGTGTGGTACCGAGAAAAATCGGGACAACTTGGTACTGGGAGTGGTGTACGCGGTCTCGGGAGTTTGGCACCGGGAGATCAAATACCGGGATTTCCGAATCGGTCGAATAAACGATCTTTAAACACATAAAACCTAAATCCTAATGCAAAAAAAAAAATCAACAAAGATCAAAAAATAGATCCAGTTAAGCTTGAGACCAAACACAATCAAACCAATAATCCAGTGATATCGAGCCACTGTTGAAACAAAATTCTAGGAAACCTTTACCCAAACAAAATAAATCGAGCAACATGAGATCAAAAAATCACTAAGATGATAAACCACATAATCGAACAATTAATCTCACACCCAATTTAAATCAATCACATAATCTAACCATCCAAAATCGACTGACCAAAAACAAATCAACAGAAAACTTGCCTAATCAAACTCAAAAAAAATTGAAGCCCTAATAATCCCACAACCAATTTAAATCAATCACATAAAAGAACCACAATTGATGTTAACAAACACGATTAAACAAAACCAACCGAATCAACCAACACTAGAAAAAAGAGTTCCCGGTAAACTCACCCCGGGATATCAACACTCGGGAGTTGGGTTGAGACATTCGGTACCGGGAAGCAATCGAAACTGGGAATAAGACCCAATTCGATTAAAAAAAAAACTTAGCAGTAAACAAAGATAATCGATCAAATAAATATCATGGAGCCCAACGATTTTGATTTGCACCAAACCCTAACGCACGATGGCGATTTAGGGTTCGAAAGACCCGGTGGCTTCGCCGCCCGCCATGGTGGTGGCGGCTGTGGCGATGGCGTTTGGTGGTGTGGGTTGCCGTTTGCGGTGGCGACGGAGCGGCGCACCCGATTCTCGGGAGAGCGACAGGGTCGCTGCGAAGGGTTGAGAAAAATCCTAACCCAGCGGCGCCGGCGATCGATTCGGGCAAAGCAAACCAAGAGGAAATAGAGAGAGAGAGAGATAAGAGCGTACCTATGGGTTCGAGAGAGAGAGATGCAATCGAGATAGAGAGTTTGAGTGAGGAGAGAGATCGGGAGATGAGAGAGAGTGAGATATATATAGAGAGAAACGAGAGAGGGAAGCCCGGGACCGAATGAATTCGGTCGCCCGGGGCTTGGGTTTATACCCCGCTTATGGCGGTTCCCGGGACAAGACCTGGTTCTGCCGGGTTCTGGGTTGGGTTTTAAAAAAAACTTACCTTTTTTTTAATCCATAAAAACCTAAATATCAATAAACAAATTAAACTTAAAAGGAAATTAAAACTTAAAAGAGAATTAAACCAATAGACTAATTAAAAATCAAAAGGAGGGACTTACCAGGATACACCAGACCTGTGAGTTATCAGATGTTCTTACCGATGTAAAGTGCATGCTCTCCCTCGAACGAATAGGTGACTCTGTGACCTTTTCTCCCCCTTGATGTGTGAGGATGACAGAATAACATTTGAGTTCAATGTTAACACATATGAAACACTTCTACTTGCTCCCCCTCAAAGTAAGAACACTTATGTATTGTCACATGGACGGACTCCCCCTGTACACTTGACATAACTTTTAAGCAACTGAACTAACGAACTGAAAGATGAAATGAAACACAACAAAACGAAAAACAAACACACGGAAATAGAAACGAATGAAATCTAACTTATTAATACAAAAGTTTGAAACTAGCACAGAACTTGATGAGTAAAATGCAAAAACCAATGAGTGTTGACTTGAGCATCCAGAGAAAACTCACTAGATCATTAAGTCGCAGTCATTCGTTATTGAATGAGACTCATACAGGTCTGTAGAAGGGTCAAACTTTTAGATTAAACATACCTAGCTTGTACACTAGATATTGAAAACATTTTTCGTCCAAGGCTTTGGTAAACAGGTCTGCTATATGATGTTCTATATTAATAAAGTAGAGTTCGATTGTACCTCTTTCGACATGATCTTTATGAAATGATAGTGCACATCTATGTGTTTCGTCTTCGTGTATTGGATGGGATTGCTAGATATGGAAATTGCGCTCTTCGGGTCGCAGTAAATGGGGATCTTCGAGTAGTGGAATCCATAGTCTTTTAGCTGGGTTCGCATCCAAATCACCTGCGATCAGCAACTGGCGGCTACTACATACTCTGCCTCCGCGGTAGAGGTTGAGACGCAGTTCTGTTTTTTCGATGCCCAACTGACTAGTCGATTTCCCAAGAACTGACATGTCCCGACGTACTTTTACAATCCAACATGTTTCCGGCATGGTCAACGTGTGAATAAGCTGTCAGCTCAAAACCTGTCTCTTTCGGGTACCATAAGCCAAGATCAGTAGTACCTTTTAAATAACGAAAAATACGCTTGACTGCAATTAAATGAGATTCTTTTGGTTTTGATTGAAATATTGCACATAAAAATGTCAAAAACATAATGTTTGGCCTGCTAGCCATCAAGTACATCAGGGAACCAATCATACCTCTATAGGTCTTACCATCTACATCCTTTCCGTCAGGATCGGAGTGTAGCTTAGTACCTATAGACATAGACATGGGCGTTTTCATGGGTGCAGAAATTTTCCATCTGGTATTTCCGTAGAATATCCGAGATGTACTTAGATTGATTTATGAAAATTCTTGTGGCTAATTGTTTAACTTGAAGGCCCAGGAAAAAAATCATCTAACCCATCATACTCATTTGAAAATGTTTGCTCATGAGGACTGAAAAGTTATGACAATACTTAGGGTTTGTTGAGCCAACGATTATCGTCGACATAGATTTGTACAAGAATGATATCATGCTTTTCCTTTTTAATAAGCAAGGCGGTATCGATCTTACCTTTGGAAAATCCGACTTTAATTAAAAATGAAGAGAGTGCATCATACTAGGCTCGTGGTGCTTGCTTAAGACCATACAAGGCCTTGTCAAGAATGTAGATGTGATGTGATTTTTCAGGACTCACGAAGCCTTCGGGTTGCGATACATAAACTTCTTCCTTGAGAACGCCGTTCAGAAACGCGGTCTTAATATCCATTTGAAACACAATGAAGTTCTTGTGGGCGGCGTAGGCAAGGAACATTCGAATCGCTTCAATCCGAGCAACATGTGCGAACGTCTCATCGTAATCAATTCCTTCCTGTTGGCAATATCCTTTGGCTACCATACGTGCTTTGTTTCGTACTACAATTCCATCTTCGTCCTTCTTATTCTTGAAGATCCATTTCGTCTCAATTACCATCTTGTTCTTTGGCCTGGGAACAAGTCGTCACACTTTGAGGCTCTCGAATTGATTGAGATCCTCTTGCATAACTATCACCCAGTCTGGATCATTTAGCGCTTCGGAGACGGTTGAGGGTTCGATACGGCTAAGGAACGAAGAGAAGAGGCAGTCATTTGCGGTAGCGTATCTAGTCTGAACAGGTGCGTTAGGGTCGCCTATGATTTGATGTAGGGGGTGAGCTCGTGTACACTTGGTGGTATGTGGGAGGGTTTGATATGTCTGTTGAGAAGTGTCGGGGTCCACATAACCACCTGGGGGTAGATCTTGAACTGCTTCGAGTGACGAAAATATGTTAGAAAAGTCAATAATGCGAATTAAATTATAATAAAGCGTAATTTATTCCTCCGTTGGGTCGAAATAAACTACAACTTATCAAAACATATTAAAGCATGAATTACTTTATGTTAAATATCAACAAAGAATAATCTTTCGTTGGACTGATCATTCGAGTCGATATATATTAATTTTAATTAACATAAATGATTAAGCATAATAATATCAAATAACTTAAGAACCATCCAAGAATTAATCTTACAAAGAAAATACAATTATGCAGATTAATTCATTTGACATTATCATGCAATAAAAGAAAATTAATTATGGTGCAGTAAGTTTAATTATGATGCAGTCGTAAGTTTTACGTTGAGAAAATAAGATTAATTATGGTGCAGTAAGATGTGTAATTATGGTGCAGTAAGGATGATATTTAACATGCCATTAACTAATAGTTATGATTCGGTAGGCAATCAAAATATAGTTAGTTACAGTTGGTTACAGGTACCGATATCGTCCATCGAGATAGTCGGAGGGTCTGTATATAATTAAGTCATAATTAAAAGACTTAAATAAATATTTATGACTAATATGAGATTAACATAATTTATATAAATAGTCTAGGCCACTTAATTGGAAAATGTAATTTTCTAACAAATTATATATAGGCGATCCTGCAATCCACAAACTTATCATTCACATTTATAGCAGATGCAATGGTAGTATCAACGTCCCACAAGATTGAGCTTTACATTATTATCGATTCTAAAGAAGTTCGATATACGGAGGGAGGAATTTCTCCATACACGAACATATTATCAGCACGACGAACCCAATCTGAACTCCGATAATAAGCAATGCAAGATTCAATTTGTTGGATCGATTCCACGTCTTCTTTGTACACTATATTTGCCCCACAGACGATAGGTTTCATGGTACCCGCTTTTGAAATAGTGATAAAGAGACGACCATCAACGAAAGGAGACCAATCTTTCCATTCAAAAACATCATGCATATACTGTTGAACCAAAGTGAATGGTATATAGGCAATCCAAACAAACCTATCCTCAACTGCTGCAGAAGCACTCATAGTATCCAAGTGTTCAGCTATTATATTTGCATAAGTCCTCTGCATATGCTCAACTGCTGCAAATAGAGTATTACGATCAACCTCATACTCACGAATGATCTTTCGATTATCTTCAATTCTGATGGAGATCGACAGAGTATCAAAGTCTAGTTGGCACATCCCTTCATACGCACAACATACCGCAAACCCCATGATGTCGATATGACCATTGGCAGGCAACTTCAGTGCTATTGTATCTCCGTAATTTTTCTCTTTGAACCAGCTTGGAATATTCCTTCCAGGAATATTGATACTTAACGGGCGATCAACAGCAGCACATTTCTGTTCACGACATGAAACATCATATTTAAATTGTTACTTAGGCACCTTATAGTCATGAATATCTATGTGTGTGTGTGTGTGTGAAATGCAGTGATTTGGGTTTCCATGTTATGCAGGATCGATTGATCAAGTTTTTTCTTTTGGAAAGGTGTCCTAGGTTATGTCTAGACTAATCCCTTGACAAATTATGAATGTAAGACATCAACCCTGATTAAACCTCAGTGGCCACAATTAAGGCCTTAACCACGCCACAACCGTTGTGGTTGATCAATTTTTTATTACTCCTTACATTTAAATTTAAGTAGATAAATATATTAAAACGAGATTTGAGAGATAGAAATAGGATACCTTAAGGAAAGATTCTTGCAACATCTTATCGAGGCATATTTGATTCTCATGATTCTCTACGAGTTCCTCGCAACCAGGGAGCCATATCTTATACAACCACACATACTTTTCTATTAGATCTTCAATCTTTCCCAATGCCTTGCAATTGCTTGCCTTCAGTACCTGTATTCCTGATGGGAGGCCTTGAATGTTTTGAAGTTTTGGGCATTCATTCAACTCTAAGCGTTTAAGACAAGAAACACGAGAGATGCTTGCAGGTAACTGTACTAATTTAGAGTTGCCACTTAGATGTAATTCTTCCAAGGAGGAAAATGCAACAAGATTATTGGGAAAGTCTTCGTCTTCGATTTGTCTCCAACTAAGATCTAATATTCTCAAGCAACACAAATTTGTCAGAGTATGAAAATCGATGGACTGTGATTTAATGTCCCTGTACGTATCTGTAAATCCGAGCCATAACTCTTGTAATCTTTCCATGCCTCCAAGCTCATCCGGCAACTTGTGCAATTTCAAGCAGTTGTAAAGATCAAGGCTCTTGAGATATTTTAACTCACAAATAGAGTTTGGCATGTACTTAAGATTTATACATCCATGAAGACTAATATCTGATAGTTTTACCATACATGCAGAGACTTCTGGGAATATTTCAAGACACTCGCAATTAGAGAGATCTAGAATCTCCAATGACTCCATCTCAATCATGGGCGGGAGACACTCAAGTCGGGAGCAACCACTCATGTCCAAATGAACTAGCCTTTTGTGAAATCCAAGAGATTCATGAACCTCCACCAAATTAGTACAACATAACAAACTCAACTTCTCAATATTTGGGACCCCTGAGACATCTGGAAACTTTGTTAGGCACCCCAGATATTGAAGGTGAATGAACTTCAAGTATGGCATAACAACCTGACAACATAAACCGAATTGAACAAAATTATAATTAATCAAGGTTACTTATAATTAAACACAAATTTATCTATGTACATGTCTATGCATGACAATTTTTTTTGGACTAATCCCTTGGCAAATTATAACATCAGTGGCCACAATTATTGTGTACGCCTGGATTCGAACCATGAATGCCTTAACCACTACGCCACAACCCTTGTGGTTTATGCATGACAAATTATGATGCAATGTTATTGCTAAGAAATTGGTTTCACCCGCTATATATATATACCTTTTCCCCTTTCCATAGATGTTCAATACTTCCATTTGTTATTTCAAGCCCAACAAGCTTACACATGGTTGCAACAGGCAGAGAAGAAAAAGGGTACCAATCCCACCGAAGCCATTGTAACTCATCAGGGAGAATGGTCGGTTCACACGAAGTGAAATTCCCACGAGTATCAAGTAGCCGAAGATTCTTCATGTTTTCAAAAACATCACCACTAAAAGACAATTCATCATAGTTTGAATAAACTATGGCTTCAATTACTTTTAGCTTCTGCAACAAAGTACTAAATTGAGGTCAAATGGTACTTAATCTAAATACAAAAAGTTTAAAAAATATCTAACTTAGCAACCTTTATAAAGAAAGAAACTTACTACCTTGTTTTTCTTGATGAAATCATGGATTTCTTTGCCTTGCCATAGCCTGCTATTCGCGTAACTCTCCCGAACAATTTCCAAGCCCATTTCTTGAACAAGATCATGAATGTCTAGCCATTTATTTGAAACGTTTATGAGAGATTTCTCAATAAGAACACTAATTCCTATCACCGGGTCAAAACCAAAGCTATCGAGTACTCTAGTCACACGCTCTCCATCTTCGCGCTTGAAGAAACATACAATGTCTAGAAATATCTTCTTCTCAGAAACCTCTAGCCCATCAAAACTTATCTTCAATGTCTCAAATATCTCCCTATCTGGTTTTTTGGCTAGTCTATTTAAAGCGCTTTCCCACACGCTTGCTTGTCTTCCATGGAAGAAAGAGCCCAAAACCTTCAAGGCGAGAGGAAGGCCATGAGTATAGCGTATTGCATGATACGATAACTCCTCATACCCTTGTGGAGGGCTATTTTTCCGAAAAGCATGCCTACTAAAGAGCTCAACCGCTTGCTCTTTCAATAAAAAACCGGGTTTGTACGTGTCATTCGTATATGATAACAATCGCTTGTCTCTAGTGGTTATAATGATTCTACTTCCTGCACCAAACCACTCATGTGTTGCGGCTAGGAACTCTAACTGCTTGACATCATCAACATCGTCAAGAACAAGAAGAACCTTCTTATTGCAGAATCTTGTTTGTATCGTTTCGGCTCCATCTACTACGTCAGTGATCTTGTACTCGTGATGCGTCACATCTTTAAGAATATTTGCTTGTAAGGCACATATATCTCTTTTACTAGAACTATTTTCTCTAACATCTTTAACAAAGCTACTACCCTCAAACATACAAGAAATTCTTCTAAAGAAAGCTTGGGCAATAGTTGTCTTGCCGATTCCTCCCATTCCATATATGCCTACTATGCGCACCTCTTGTGTTGCTTCTATACCAATTCGTGAATTTAATTCTTCGATATGAGACTCGATGCCAATTAGATTGTTCATACCATGAGGTTTTATACCGGTTAAGATCTCTTGAACAATCTTGATGGTAACTTCACCCCTAAAAATTTTAGAGCATCGTTAGCAAGTTAACTAACATGTAAACTATAAAGACGACGAATTTTAGAGAGCTACAAAATTTCAGACGAGCTTTGGTTTTGGGCCATTTTTGTACATGAATTTTTTTTGGTAACCGTGGGTTTCTGGGTCAGCTTACGTGCACCGACTAATCATCGGGCGACCACGAATGGTCTAGAGTCATCGCAGGTGAACCTCCATGGCCACAAGGGCTTTGGGCCTTTGGCAGCGCCTGGATTTGAACTCTGGGTACATGAAATCTTCCACTACATCCCCCAAAGCGTTTACCGGTGCATGAATTTGGACCATATGACACCCACTTATTACGGCTACTTCATTAATACTTATAATTACAGTCAAGATTACCTACACTACTAAAAATATGACTTTTACCCACGGATAATCCATCGGAAATCCGCCAGTAATCTGAATCGAATTATTAATTAAAGTAATTAAGTCAAGAAAAATTAATTATATATGTTTTTTAATTGGATGGGTATTGAATTGGATCGGTTCAGTATTATTGGATCATGTGAAATTATCGGTTCAGTATTATTGGATCACTATTTAAACACCGACTAGTCTAATTTGGATGTTGAAATTTTGGATACAACCCAATCCAATTATTGTCATTTGGTTTTAACTGGATTGGTCGGTTCCAATTGGATTGATTGACTTTCGACATACCCATGCATAGAAAAAATTGAAATCAGAATGATTTTCTTTATTGATTAGGGAGATTACAATTACAATAAATACACAAATGATGGGCCGAGGGCCAATACAAACGGAAGGGCCGAGGGTCAATACAAACGGGCTAACTAAACTACAATATACAATATATTTAAACTACAATATACAATATATTTACTAACATCCCCCCGCAGTTTGATCTTCGGGATGTCGAGCGCTCAAACTCGACTTGAAATCATGAAACAGATAAGTAGGAAGCCCCTTTGTGAAGATATCGGCATATTGAGACGTGGAGGGAACATGAAGGACACGGACAAAGTCGATATCAATCTCGATATGTTTGGTGCGTTGGTGTTGAACTGGATTGGTTGACATGTAAACTGCACTCACATTATCACAGTATACGATGGTAGCTTTGGTGGGCGGTTTACGGAGTTCCCGAAGAAGGTTTCGGATCCAACTTACCTCGGCAACAGCATTAGCGACTCCACGATACTCGGCTTCGGCACTAGAGCAAGAGATGACACCTTGACGTTTGGATGACCAGGACAGGACACAAGGTTGTCGCCTAGGAAAACGCAATATCCGGATGTGGATCGTCGTGTGGTAGGGCATCCCCCCCAATCAGCATCTGAATAGGCGATAAGATCTGATGAGGTAGAGACATGGAGCTGTAGACCGTGTGACAAAGTACCACGAATGTATCATAGGATGCGCTTGAGAGCTTGAAGATGGGGCTCTCGAGGGTCATGCATATAAAGACAAACTTGTTGAACCGCAAATGCGATGTCTGGTCTCGTGAAGGTGAGATACTGAAGTGCTCCGACGAGGCTGCGATATAGCGAGGGATCGTCGACGGGAGGACCATGGACATCTAATCGGTGAGCAGATTCGGCCGGGGTGCGAGCGGGTTTGCAATTTTGCATATTGGCACGGTCTAGAATCTGGGTCGCGTATTGCTGTTGAGACAGAAATAGGCCAGTAGATGATCGGGAGGCCGATATGCCGAGAAAGTAGTTAATCTCACCCAAATCTGTCATGGCAAACTCGTTGCTGAGATGAGAAATAATCTTCTGGAGAAAGTCTGTGGATGAGGCTGTGAGAATGATGTCATCCACATATAGAAGAAGATAAGCGGTGGCCTGTGATGAGTGGTAGATAAAAAGTGATGCGTCAGTTCGACTATGCTGAAAACCAATCCGTAACGCATACTGAGCGAATCTATGATACCACGCCCGGGGGGCCTGTTTGAGGCCGTAGAGGGAGCGCTGAAGATGACAAACATGATCCGGATATCGAGGATCGCGGAAACCCGGGGGCTGGTGCATATATATAGTCTCCTGTAGATGGCCGTGAAGAAAGGCGTTCTTCACGTCAAGCTGATGAATGGGCCAGTGCTGAGAGACGACAATACTGAGGATAGTGCGTATGGTGGTCGGTTTAACAACCGGGCTGAACGTCTCGTCACAGTCTATCCCCTGTTGTTGACTTCGACCATTGGCCATAAGGCGGGCCTTATAGCGAGCTAGAGAGCCATCGGCGTGATGTTTATGGCGAAAAAGCCACATGGATCTGACCACATTAACTCCAGGTGGCCGAGGGACAAGTACCTAAGTTTTGTTCGTGATAAGCGCATGATATTCCTCATTCATGGCCTGTCGCCAATGGGGATCCTGTAGTGCCTGTAGGTGCGACCGGGGTAAGGGGGTTATGGAGGTGGTATGCAGGTTAAGACGTTGAGTGGGTTTGACGATCCCGCTCTTAGCACGGGTCGTCATATGGTGTGTGGGATGAGGATCGGGGGCGGGTGCGCGGGCGAGGTAGGAAGTTGGGTGGGTGGGGAGGGGGCCGGAGGGTAGGGGAGAGGTGGCCGGAGCGGGGATGGGTGGGGATGGGGCCGTAGAGGACGGTGGATGAGAGTGAAGAATGTCACGCAAGATAGGAGTGGGGTCCGAGAGATCATCGAGGAATGAGTAAGATGGAGGGTCGGTCGAAGTGACTGAAACAAATGGGAAAGTAGTCTCGTCAAAGATGACGCGACGAGATATGATAATGTTTCGTGTAGAGAGATCAAGACATCGGAAACCCCGATGTTGAGATGGATAGCCGAGGAAAACACACGGTGTGCTTCGAGGAGCTAATTTGTGTGAATAGGTGATGTGTGGGTAGCATAGGCATCCGAAAACACGAATATGGGAGTAGGAGGGGTGTTTTTGAAACAATCGATAGTGAGGTGTTTCAAAATTAATTGAGGTAGAGGGAAGAATATTGAGAAGGTGAGTGGCCATATGAAGAGCTTCGACCCAATATGTGGGAGGAAGATGAGAGTGAATGAGCAATGTGCGAACTACATTATTGATAGTTCGAAGCATGCGTTCCGATTTCCCATTTTGTTGGGATGTATGCGGGCATGAGAAGCGAAATTGAATTCCATTGGAAGCAAAGAAATTATGAAATTCTTTGTTATTGTATTCCCCCCCGTTATCACATTGAAGAGATTTGATTTTAGAATTAAATTGAGTTGCGACGTAGTGATAGAATTATTGGAATTTTACATACACCTCGGATTTGTGTTTAAGAGGAAAACCCCACAAGTAATGTGTAAAATGATCCAAGAAAATAACATAATAACGGAGTCCACTAATACTCGATATGGGTGAAGTTCAAACATCGGAATGTATTATTTCAAAAGCATGAGAAACATTAGAATTGGAAATAACGAAAGGAAGCTTGGAAATTTTTCCAAGTTGACAAGAGTTGCAAATATTATTACATTTATTGCTAGAACAAGAAATCAAATTATTTAGAACTAATGACTTCAAGACTTGATCGCCGGGATGACCGAGCCGTTGATGCCATGTGGAAAGAGTGGTGGAGATGAGAACTTGAGGCTTGGATGGAGTGACCGGATAGAGTGGGCCTTCGCTATCACATCGGATTAGAGGGCGCCGGGTCTTGTAATCCTTAACAGTAAAACCAAAACTGTCAAATTCAATAGAAGTTTTGTTTTGATGAGTAAACTGACGGACATAAATTAGATTTTTAATAATTTTAGGAGTGATAAGAATATGGTTTAGATGTAGAGGGCGGTGAGGGTTTTTAATGGGAAAGGGGGCATGGTCGGTCGCTACTACAGGCATTTGGGATCCATTACCAACAAGTATAGAACGAGTATCATGTGTATCAATAACAGAATTAAGTATACCTTGATTTGCGTGCACATGGTCGGTTGTGCCGGTGTCCATGAACCAATCCGTTGTTCCCGGATCGTTGAGAGCCATGGTGTTAAAGAGTTCGGGAAGAGTCGTGGCTTGATCCGGTGTGCTCCAAGTCCACGGAGGTGAGGGTTCCATGACCGAGAGATGGGCCGAAGGGCCACGGTAGTGCGGGCTGTCGGTGGACGTCGGTGGCAGCGACCACGCTGGTGGTAGTGGCCGCTGGTGGTTGGTCGACGGTGGAGGCCCGAGGAGTCCGGCAGTTGGCGGGGTTGATGCGGTGGATGAGGACAGCCGTTGGCAGGGCTGCTGCGGTGGTGGGATGTACACCCACCTGTACCGGGGTGGTGGGGTCGGCTGTTGGCGGGGGCGAGGTGGAGGCTGCCGACGGTCAGTCCGCCGACCGTTCCCCCGATGTCCACCGTTGTGGTTGACGTTAAGAATGGTGGGAGATGATGGATGATCGGTGTGAGAGGATGGGGGGTGGGCCGATGTTGTGTCATGTGTTGTTCCTCCAAGAGGAGCATCGAACGGGTCTCCAAAAAAGTTGGGAGAGGGGAACGATACCGGATGATGTTTGCCACCGAGTCAAACTTTGAGGAAAGGCGATTGATGGTGTAGATAACTAGGTGTTTGTCCGGAATGGCGGAGTCCGGGTCGAGATTTGCGAAGAGGTCGGCAAGGGCTTTGATTTTAGTGCAATAAGCGGTGATGGAGAGGTCACCCATGACGATGTTTCGAAGCTCGCTGTCGATTTGCATGGTTTTGGCGTCCTTGTTGTCTCGAAAAAGGGTCTCTAGGCTAGTCCAAACTTGGAGAGCGGTAGAGTCCTTTTTCAAGACCATTTGGAGAAGAGATTGAGAGATGGATCCATAGATCCATAGCTTGACAATGGAGTCCACCTTCTTCCATTCGGAGTCGGTGGGTTTTGGAGTAGAAGCATCGATATGATCAATGACGTCAAAACCGATACAATGGGTGGAGAAGAGTTCTCTCCATGCATCATAGTTGAGGCGGTCCAAATCGAGAATAAGAGGAACATAGGTTTTGATGTTGGTGATGCCGAAGACTTTGTTGGGAAGGGGCTGTTGTTGTTCGGCCATTAGGACGCAGGGAGGGGGTGGCTGCCGGAAATTGAAGAAAACCGGTCGGCCCTAGGAGCGATGGATACGAGAGAGAGAGAGAGAGAGAGAGAGAGAGAGAGAAGGGAGGATTAGGAAGGTTTGAGAGGATTAGGAAGCTCTGATACCATGAAATCAGAATGATTTTCTTTATTGATTAGGGAGATTACAATTACAATAAATACACAAATGATGGGCCGAGGGCCAATACAAACGGAAGGGCCGAGGGTCAATACAAACGGGCTAACTAAACTACAATATACAATATATTTAAACTTCAATATACAATATATTTACTAACAAAAATCTCATCTAAAATCGCTCGACTTGAGTTATATTTTGCAATAAAAACAAGTTCAAAATTACGCATGACATTGTAAATTCCTTAACACCTCATAAATTGTACCGTTTCCGTCCTATCATAAGTATCTATATTAACTTTTTAGTTTGTGTCAAAATAAGTATCGACTTTCAAATTTAAATGTCTACTTTTCCAACCTACCCTTTATTATGTGATGGAGGATATTTCTCTATCTATAATTAAAAGTGAAATTGTTTTGTTAATTAAAAGGTTTAATGTAACTATATATTCCTAGAGGCGAAGGTCGTGTGAGAAATTGAGGTTAATGTTAAAAGCATGAGAAGTGGATCTGAACCGTTGATCACTTTTAATCAAATATCCTCCCATGGATTGCAGCTTAGAAGAGAATTGATCCGATGCATCTCATCCTAATGTGCACCCATTTCAAATCCAACGGTTAATATCAACTTCTCATCAAAACTCAACCCTATACTTAAAATTGTAGACTTTTTTTTAATTATAGAAACTTACCAATGGAGTAATATTGAGAGAGTACAGTGGATGGTATCCCTGACTACCCAGGTTCGAACCCCGTGGTGAGCATCCTGTGACATCCATGATCGTGGGCCTGCCACATAGTGGTACCCTTAATTGGGCTGGGTCGTGGTCGACGGGGAGCCCGGGAACGTGCGCATGTGTTAACTCGTCGTTCAAATATATATATATATATATTGAGAGAGTGCAAATATCTAATTATTAAATTAAATTATTATTAGAGTTATTTTCACACAAATAAACATCAGCTTTTTTTATTATTTAAATCTATCATAATTTATAGAACATTATTCGAACCCACAAAAGGGTAAGAGAAGAAAAAAGGGAAATTACTCCAAAATCAAACATATTCTTTGTCGTTGTTCAAGAAGACCACATGGCAACCTGCCAAGGACTCCCTCTTTGTCTATACCCTCAATATCTTAAAAAAAAATCTTCAAAATAATTCATTTTGATTCCTTACCGCATGTCTAACAAATTCTTTAAAATTTCTTTAAAATAGAAAAATAATAGTCAAAATTTTCAAAATTAATTATATTCATCTCCAAAAGTTTTCCTCTAATAATCCCAATTGGACAATGAACTCATTCATCAAAAAATCAAAGTCAAATTGGTGTTTTGATAGGTCAAAATAGGGGTCGTTTACTTACAGCTTAATAAGCTTAATGGTCTTGGCGGCTTATTCGCTTAGCCATACATAAGTGTTTATTTATTGTTTAATCGTTAAACCATTAAGCTAAAATGGCTATATGGAATAAATCATGACCCCTCACTTGTCTCCATTAAGCCACCCTAAACAAATCAATACCAGAAATGCCTAGAAATAATTCAACCCTCTCTTTTTGTCTGCCTTAAACCCATTGGTCTCCTATCACTCAAACAAACATATTTATCCGAACTTATACAAGACTTAGGTGCCGTTTGTTTTTTAAGATGTCTAAAGTCTGAAGTCTTATTTTTAGTTATGATTAATTATAAAGAAAACTAACTCTTTGACTGTTTCCGAGATATGATGACCGGATAAATTGGCAGCTGCAGTTAAAGCTTCCCTCCACTCCTTCACTTCATCCATCTCTTCGGGTTTATCGGCCTCGTGTCGTATAAAGGCTGTCTCGAAATCGTTTTTCTGTTTGCGTACTTCCGATGGATCGACATGGTAGAACACCGGTATCACCAACCGCCCCATCTGATTACGACATTTCATGATTTTGCAAAGCTCAACCAAACACCATGAAGAGTCTGCATAACGTTTAGAGAATACGACCACCGCAAACCTCGACTCGTTGATGGCTTCGAGGAGTTCCGTAGCGATATCTTTCCCTCTCGAGAGCATCTTGTCGTCTTTGAACACGGTTAATCCACTACGAACAAAAGCCGCATAAAGATGATCTACGAAATTGTATCGAGTGTCTTCACCTCTAAAACTTAGAAAAACGTCATACGTCCATCCTCGTGTTGGTGTTCGTACAGAAGAAGATGAAGATAGAGCAGAGCTGGAAGATGCCATTAAAAGTTTCAAGAGATTGAAGAGGCAAAATGCAGGAAGTTGAAGTAATTAATGGTCTTGCAAAAACCTCATGTTTTATAATAGAAGTTGATGGTGTCCTCTGTTAATTTATTAATTCTATTCGCAGGGTTTTCAATTGGGTGATGAGGTCCTCTATTAATTATTAATTCTTCGGCATGCCTTAATTCGATATCTAGGGTTGGGTTCCGGTGTTAATGGTGAGAAACATGAGAAGTGGTTATCAACCGTTAAATGGGAAATGGACGCACATTAGGATGAGATGCACCGGATCAATTCCTTTATAAGCTGCAATTCATGAAAGGACTTGAAATTAAAAGAGATCAACGATTCAGATTCATTTCTCACGCTTCTCACCGTTAACTTCTCACATGATTCTTCGCCTCCTATCTATTCGTAATAATTAGTTTGAGTTAATTGCGTTTTAAATTATCCTTATAGTTTCATCTTTCAATCTTGGTCTTTAGTAATTACTGTTTTCGTCTCGTCCACCATCTTTACAACCTCCACAGTCACCATTCTCCACCATCACCATCAGCTACTAGGGCTGTAAACGAACCGAACGTTCAGCGAACCGTTCGTGAACTGTTCGGCGAGAAGTTCGTTTATGTTCGTTTATTTAATAAATAAACGAATATGAACACATTTTTTTGTTCGTGTAGTTAAATGAACGAACAGGAACAATGATCTCGTTCGTTCATTTACGTTCGTGAATATTCGTTCATTTATGTTCGTTTACATTCGTTTATATTTGTTTATATATATATATATATATATATATATATATATTTATATATATTATGAAATTAATGTGTCAAAACATTAATTAGTTAAAATTCCTTTGCTATACCTTCTAAGTTTATCCCTTTTTTTTAAATTTTGTTAGGTTATTTTTTACGATCGAAATGATGAGTAACGGTGGTTGATTTTTATTCATTTGTATACGTTTATGTTCATTTATGTTCGTATATGTTCATTTATGTTCGTTTAACTCTTAATGAACGAACATAAACGAACACGAACGAATATATTTTCGTAACGAACGAACATGAACACAAAAATTTTCGTTCGTTTACCGTTCGTTTGTTTGTTCGTTTAAGTTAAACAAACGAACACGAACAAGTCTCCGTTCGTTTTTGTTCGGTTCGTTTACAGCCCTATCAGCTACCACTACCACCGCCTACCACCGCCTCTACCTCCATCATATCATGTCAGCCGGGCGGATGTAATGTGCAATTAGGGGGGGGGGGGGGGTGGCCCCCTATTAAATGGGGAAAAAGAGAATTTTCTTAGGTAAAAATATGTTTTTTTTAATTTAATATCTCCAGTCCAGTAATTTTTTGTCTAGGACCCCATCAATAAAAAAAAATGCATCAAAATCAACCAAAAAACTAAAAAACATTTTCGAAATCAACTAAAAAACCCCCCAAAAAGTCTCTCAAAATCGACAAAAAAAACTTTAAAATCCTTTCAAATCAATCAAAAGAACTTTAAAAATCCCTTGAAACAATGGATTTAGGCTAAAATGAACCGGACAACTTTACACGCATTTTATCTACCTTAAAATGTACCCCCACCAAGAACAAAATCTTGGATCCGCCATTGGCACAACTACCTCCTCCACCACTGCTCACCATCTTCATCCTCCACCATCACCGTTCTCCGCCGGTCACCGACATCTCTAACCCCACTGCCATTATGTCGTTGCAAAAACCTCCACCGTGCTTCCTCTAGTTCATAAGAATTTTCCAAACCGAATAATTAAAAGATAGTTTTTCATATTTGGTACCATTATATATGTATGTCTTTACGTATATGAAAATTGTGCAAAAGTGTTTATATAAATTATATCAATATTTACTTGATTTGTGTCATTTACAACTGTTATATGATATATAAAATCATCAAACAATTTTTAGGAACAACTTGTTTAACTTTGTCCTATCCAACTCTAGTCGTATTAAAATACCAAACAGACAACTTGTCCAATCTAATTCAACTCTACCAGTCATATCTGCATACCAAGCCTTACCTGAAAGACCGTGTAGAGTGTTTCAAGAAATTGAAGCCGGGTCAAATAACTAATTTTGCCACTAGAGGTGTCAAAAATAACCAAAACCGAATAACCCACCCGAACCGAATGAAATTTGGGTTAAACGGTTTCGGGTTATTCGGTTTTCGGGTTAAACGGTTCGGTTAACCGAATAAGGATCTTTATTCGATTCGGTTTTCGGTTAAATTTTTCCTAATTCGGTTAAATCGAATAACCCGAATAACACATTCTACTGATATTTTATATATATCAAGTTCATAAAAAATAAATCAAATACATGTTATATTATTATTATTTTACATATTTTAATGCTATATAATGTTATTATTGATAGTAGATAATATTTTTTTTTATCATATTATGTTTTTTTGCTTGATTTACAGCATCGTATGAAGAAAAATAACATCATTTGATAAACATTAATAGTTATTGATAGATGATGTTTTTACTTAATATAAATCAATTGTTGAGTATGAATGGATGATACATACATACATATATATATATATATATATATAAGAAGCAACGGATATTTAATTTGGAAAATTATTTGAGCATGTGTCTAACAAAAAAATATAAATCCTTATTCGGTTTAACCGGGTTCCGAACCTAATAACCCGAAAAACCGAATAACCCAAAACTGATTAAACCGAACCTTATTTGGTTTGGTTATCGGTTATTTTTAAAAAGCTTAAAAACCGATTAACCCAAACCGAATAAACCGAAAACGTATCGAATAACACCCTTACTTGCCACAACTACCGCCGTGTTTGATGGCGTGTCCTTTATAATTAATTGTATTGATGGGGTCTTCAACTACGCGATGAGGTCATTTGTTTTTTAACTTTTTTGTTTTTGTTTTTGTTTGGATAGGAATCCTATCAGTTGCCGGCAATTTGTTATTTATTAAGCAATGTATAAATAAGATGCTTTCTTTGGTTGAAAGGTGAGTATTCTTATTAAACATCGAATATGAGAAAATTGTTATTTTATTTTGTGTATAATTGAGCGGTATTTTCGGTTGTTTTTCCTATTATCTTCTATATAAATTAATCTACTTGTATTAATTAATACAATTATTTCTATAACGTAAGATAAAATTTTGTTTGTTTGTTTGTTGTGCAAGAGCATCTATAATATCTCCAAAATTTCAAAGATAATATTGTTCCATATTGCATAAAGATGTTGAGAAGAAGCAAAATGTGTTTTCATCTTCATTTTCTACATTTGTTCTTTTGCATTATTCATCTTCTAGACCAGTTGATTTCATGATGTGAAATAGCTTATAGTTGACAATGTTTAAATCATGCCTACAAAGTTTTTGATGAAATGCCTCTTCTAATAATGTCTCTATTTTCAGTCCCAAATTAGACATCATTGTGCAACAATATGTAACATATTTTCTTGGAAGATAGGACTCTAGTGGTTCATGCCATGAAACAAGTGTTTCATATCATGAAACATATTTGAAATAGCCTATAGTTGACAATGTTTATATCATGTCTATAAAATGTTTGATGAAATGCCACTTAGCTTCTAATAATGTTTATGTTTTCAACCCAAAACTAGATATCGTTGTGAAACAACCGGTAACATTTTTTTTTGGGGGGGAATGAGATTATAGTGTTTCATGTCATGAAATTAGCATTTCATATCATGAAATATATATATATATATATATATATATATATATATATATATATATATATATTGCATTCTAATTAGATCATTAAGAATGATATATCATTATGCAAGTTAGCTTTTAACAAACAATAATCATTTTAGCAACTGTTGTTAAAGACAACATAACTGATAGTCTTTTAAGAATGGGTTCATTCACATGATATCACTACTAGAAAAAAGACCATTACCGACGGCAAAATCCGTCGGAAATCACTACTAAAATAAATCGTATTACCGACGGCTGAAACAGTCGGTAAACCGTCGGAAAAAGGCTTTAGCGACGGTTTTGTGACGAGAATGATCGTTGGTAAAAAGCTGGTCGGTAATATTCAGCGACGGTTTTCCGACGACAACTACCGACAGCTTACCGACGGTTCCAGTTACCGACGGTATTTACTTATTAAAAATAAATATAAAATAAAATGAAAAAACAACCGTCGGTAAGCCGTCGGATTTCACTAATTTTTCCGACGGTTTTCCGACGACTTCTTAAAAATAAATAAAAAATAAAATTAAAAAGATACCGTTGGTAGGCCGTCGGTTTGCCGTCGGTAAATACCGACTGTTTTTTGCCGTCGGTAATTGCCGTCGGTATTTCACATTTTTCTTGTAGTGAATCCGTCGGAAAATCAAATTATCGGCGGATTTCTGGCGGATTAGGATGTCAAAAAATGCCCCGCCAGAAAATGGAGTTTCCGACGGATTTCCGACGGATTTATCATTTCCGACGGATTTTTCCGTCGGAAATTAATTTCCCATTTTTTAAAAAAAAGTCAGATTAATTAACAAAATCTTAATCTGATTAATTAGTTTCCGACGGATTTCCGACAGATAAAAATTTATTAATTATTTTATTTTTAACCGTTTATTTATTAAAAAATATATAAAGAAACAATTTTAAAAAAGGAAAACAAATTTCCGACGGAAAATCCGCCGGAAATCCGTCGGTAATTCCGCCGGAAATCCGTCGGATTTTTTTTTAAATTGTTTTTTAAAAGTATTATTTAAAATATTTATTTAAATTATTCGCCGGAAATCCGTCGGAATTTTTTTTTCTTTTTTAAAATTGTTTTTTAAAATTATTATTTAAAATATTTATTTAAATTATCCGTTGGAAAAATTTTTAAAATTATAAATTTGAATCTATTTGTTTAATTTCACCCTCAGATATTTTGTCATTAAATCGTTGATAAAATTTGATTTATTTAAAAAAAACAAAACAAACACGCATACGCATACATCTATAAATAATAGATATTAAATAAACCTCATAAACATTTTACAAATATATTAAGATCAAAATATAATTTACATCTCCAAACAAAAAATACCCTATTAAAAATAATGTACATCTAGAACAATTTAAAATTAACATTCCACACAAAAGTATGAGAATCTTCATACATATCCTTCTTCTCCTAGTATTTGCATTTGCAAATCTGACGTCCTTCATAAGTAACTAACATTGATGTCAAATTTCCAGTGAATTTGAACTGCAAAAATTATAACAAAGTAAAAATAAAATATTCAATATTTTTAAAACATATCAAGGTTTTTTTATAAAAAAAACAGATCGATAAATTAATAATAAAAAAACATTTTCAAAATAATTTTTTAAACAGAAAGTAGTAGTTGTAGATCTTAAAAGAAGCATTGATACAAAAATAATATTTAATAAATCGGATCTGAAAACTTTTATAAAATTAGATGTGGTATTTTTTTTTGGAATATTTTTACAAAAAACGGATTTTAATTTTTTTTTTATAAAAAGTAGATCCCAAATAGAAAACATGTACATACAGTGGTTATAGATCTTCAAAAACCATTGATAAAAAATAAAACATAACAGATTTGAAGTTTTTTAACAAGATTTGAATATTATAAAACAAAGATATCTAAGGTTTTTTAAAAAACAATTATGTTAGAAAAGAAAACATCTTTAAAAAAAATAAATCGAAAAAACGATACCTTGTGTGAATAAGATAAGTAACAGTGTAAAAACGAGATGTAGCCCCGAAGTTGTTGGCAAGAAGCATCTCTTATCTAAGTCCTCCGGCGAGTTTTTGGTGTTGATGGTGAGGTTGAAAGGAAAAATGAGAGGTGGGTTTGTGAGGGTGTTTGTAAAAGAAATGGTTATTTGAGAGGGAGAGGGAGAGGAAGAGGGTGAAATTAAGGGAGGGAAATAATTGGGGGGAAACCAAATTTTTTAAAAATCCGAGTTAATTTCCGACGGATTTCCGACGGAAATAATTTAATTTAAAATTAAATTAATTTCCGTCGGAAATCCGTCGGAAATTAATTCGATTTTTAATTTTTTTAAAAATGTTTTAAAATTCAAATTAGAAGAAATGTTGTAAAATAAAAATTGGGGGAAACCAAATTTTTTAAAAATTCGAATTAATTTCCGACGGATTTCCGACGGACATAATTTAATTTAAAATTAAATTAATTTCCGTCGGAAATTAATTCGATTTTTAATTTTTTTAAAATGTTTTAAAATACAAATTAGAAGAAAATGTTGTAAAATAAAAAAAATTAAAAATCGAATTAATTTCCGACGGATTTCCGACGGAAAATTAATTTAATTTTAAATTAAAAATTAAATTGATTTCCGTCGGAAATCCGTCGGAAATTAATTCGATTTTTAATTTTTTTTTAAAATGTTTTAAAATTCAAATTAGAAAAAATGTTGTAAAATAAAAAAAAATTAAAAATCGAATTAATTTCCGACGGATTTCCGACGGAAAATTAATTTAATTTTAAATTAAAAATTAAATTGATTTCCGTCGGAAATCCGTCGGAAATTAATTCGATTTTTAATTTTTTTTTAAATATTTTAAAAGAAGCATTGATACAAAAATAATATTTAATAAATCGGATCTGAAAACTTTTATAAAATTAGATGTGGTATTTATTTTGGAATATTTTTACAAAAAACGGATTTTAATTTTTTTTTTTATAAAAAGTAGATCCCAAATAGAAAACATGTACATGCAGTGGTTATAGATCTTCAAAAACCATTGATAAAAAATAAAACATAACAGATTTGAAGTTTTTTAACAAGATTTGAATATTATAAAACAAAGATATCTAAGGTTTTTTAAAAAACAATTATGTTAGAAAAGAAAACATCTTTAAAAAAAATAAATCGAAAAAACGATACCTTGAGTGAATAAGATAAGTAACAGTGTAAAAACGAGATGTAGCCCCGAAGTTGTTGGCAAGAAGCATCTCTTATCTAAGTCCTCCGGCGAGTTTTTGGTGTTGATGGTGAGGTTGAAAGGAAAAATGAGAGGTGGGTTTGTGAGGGTGTTTGTAAAAGAAATGGTTATTTGAGAGGGAGAGGGAGAGGAAGAGGGTGAAATTAAGGGAGGGAAATAATTGGGGGGAAACCAAATTTTTTAAAAATCCGAATTAATTTCCGACGGATTTCCGACGGAAATAATTTAATTTAAAATTAAATTAATTTCCGTCGGAAATCCGTCGGAAATTAATTCGATTTTTAATTTTTTTAAAAATGTTTTAAAATTCAAATTAGAAGAAATGTTGTAAAATAAAAATTGGGGGAAACCAAATTTTTTAAAAATTCGAATTAATTTCCGACGGATTTCCGACGGACATAATTTAATTTAAAATTAAATTAATTTCCGTCGGAAATTAATTCGATTTTTAATTTTTTTAAAATGTTTTAAAATACAAATTAGAAGAAAATGTTGTAAAATAAAAAAAATTAAAAATCGAATTAATTTCCGACGGATTTCCGACGGAAAATTAATTTAATTTTAAATTAAAAATTAAATTGATTTCCGTCGGAAATCCATCGGAAATTAATTCGATTTTTAATTTTTTTTTTTAAAATGTTTTAAAATTCAAATTAGAAAAAATGTTGTAAAATAAAAAAAAATTAAAAATCGAATTAATTTACGACGGATTTCGGACGGAAAATTAATTTAATTTTAAATTAAAAATTAAATTGATTTCCGTCGGAAATCCGTCGGAAATTAATTCGATTTTTAATTTTTTTTAAAAATATTTTAAAATTCAAATTAGAAAAAATGTTGTAAAATAAAAAAAAAATTAAAAATCGAATTAATTTCCGACGGATTTCCGACGGAAAATTAATTTAATTTTAAAGTAAAAATTAAATTAATTTCCGTCGGAAATCCGTCGGAAATTAATTCGATTTTTAATTTTTTTAAAAATGTTATATTTCAAATTCGAATTAGAAGAAAATGTTGTAAAATAAAAATGGGGGGAAACAATTTTTTTAAAAATTCGAATTAATTTCCGACGGATTTCCGACGGAAATAATTTAATTTAAAAATAAATTAATTTCCGTCGGAAATCCGTCGGAAATTAATTCGATTTTTTTTTAAATGTTTTAAAATTCAAATTAGAAGAAAATGTTGTAAAATAAAAAAAATTAAAATCGAATTAATTTCCGACGGATTTCCGACGGAAAATTAATTTAATTTTAAATTAGACTATTTCCGTCGGAAATTAATTAAATTAGTTTCATTTTCTTCTAATTTGCTTGTTTAGTTACTAATTTATTTAATTAAGTATCTTAATTTCAATTAAACAAATATTTGTGAAGGATTTGTTGGTGACTTATTAAGACCAATATATCCGATTTAAGCCCAATAGAACCATCAAAGCCAAATAAAGCTCATCAAAGCCCATTACGAGCATTGTTGACTTGTTAAGGCCCAGTATAACCTATTAAACCCCAATTGAATCGATTTAAACCCAATTGAACCATAAAAGCCCATCAAAACCCATTACGAGCATTGTTGACTTGTTAAGGCCCAATATAACCTATTAAAACTCAATTGAATCGATTTAAGCCAAATTGAACCATCAAAGCCCAAGAAAGCCCATCAATGCCCATTACGAGCATTGTTGACTTATTAAGGCCCAATATAACCTATTAAAACCCAATTGAACCAATTTAAGCCCAGTTGAATCAGTTTAAGCCCAACAGAACCGACTTAGATCAATATAACCCATCAATCCCAATTGAACCCATAAAAGCCCATTATGATTGTTATTGACTTATTAAAAGCCCAATAGAACCGATTTAAGCCCAATAGAACCGATTTAAGTCCAATTGAATCGATTTAAGCCCAATAAAACCGACTTCATCATCAAATCCTAATAAAAGCCCATCAAAGGCCATTATGAGCATTGTTGACTTATTAAGGCCCAATATAACCTAAAAACCCAACTGAACCGATTTAAGCCTAATTGAACTGATTTAAGCCCAACATAACCGATATAAGATCAATATAACCCATCAAACCCCAATTGAACCCATCAAAGCCTATTATGATCGTTGTTGACTTATTAATGCCCAAACACACAAGTAATGACTTATTATGTGTTTCTTTTCACGTATCGACTTCATAGATGCATGTGTCGTGTATTCGTGTCAACTAGACAACCAAGAATCATTATACCCTGATATAAGCCACTCAACCACCATTATTGCTCAATATGACATTTTATGACTTATTAAGACCCAATAACACCAGTGGGGACTTATTATGTGTTTGTGTGTACGTATCCACTCATAGATGTATATGTTGTCTATTAAGGTCGAAAAAAGAACTAAGAACGATTATATCACAATACGAACCACTAAATCACCATTATATCCTAATATGACGTTTTAAAACTTATTAAGGCCCACCTTAAAACCATATGTGACTTATTACGTGTTTGTATACATATATGTGTGCAGTCGGTTCGATAAGAAAACTAAACCATCATTAGTTTTTCAATTAACCGATTCACACGCAATATAACCCATCAAAGAGCAATACAACCGATTTAAGCCCAATTGAACCAATTTAAGCCCAACTGAACCCATCAAAGCCAATTGTGATTGTTGGTGACTTATTAAGACCAATATATCCAATTGAACTGATTTAAGCCCAATAGAACAATCAAAGCAAAATAAAGGCCATCAAAGCCCATTACGAGCATTGTTGACTTGTTAAGGCCCAATATAACCGATTAAAACCCAATTAAATCGAGTTACGCCCAATAGAACCATCAAAGCCTAATAAAGCCCATTACGAGCATTGTTGACTTATTAAGGCCCAATATAATCTATTAGAACCCAATTGAACCAATTTAAGCCCAGTTGAATCAGTTTAAGCCCAACAGAACCGATTTAAACCCAATTGAACCGACTTAAGATCAATATAACCCATCAATCCCAGTTGAACCCATAAAATCCCATTATGATTGTTATTGACTTATTAATTCGATTTTTAAAAAAAATTATATCTTAACCATTTAATTTAAGAAAATGTTTTAAAATAAAATAAAATTAAAAATCGAATTAATTTCCGTCGGAAATCCATAGGAAATTAATTCGATTTTTAAAAAAATATATATATATATCTTAACCATTTAATTTAAGAAAATGTTTTAAAATAAAAAAAAATTAAAAATCGAATTAATTTCCGACGGATTTCCGACGGAAATTAATTTAATTTAAAATTAAATTAATTTCCGTCGGAAATCCGTCGGAAATTAATTCGATTTTTAATTTTTTTTAAATGTTTTAAAATTCAAATTAGAAGAAAATGTTGTAAAATAAAAAAAATAAAAATCGAATTAATTTCCGACGGATTTCCGACGGAAAATTAATTTAATTAAAAATTAAAAATTAAATTAATTTCCGTCGGAAATCCGTCGGAAATTAATTCGATTTTTATTTTTTTAAATGTTTTAAAATTAAAATTAGAAGAAAATGTTTTAAAATAAAAAAAATAAAAATCGAATTAATTTCCGTCGGAAATCCGTCGGAAATTAATTCGATTTTAAAATATATATATATATATATATATATATATATATATATATATATATATATATATATCTTAACCATTTAATTTAAGAAAATGTTTTAAAATAAAAAAAAAATAAAAATCGAATTAATTTCCGACGGAAATTAATTTAATTTAAAATTAATTAATTTCCGTCGGAAATCCGTCGGAAATCCGTCGGAAATTAATTAGAATTAATTTAATTTTCTTCTAATTTGCTTGTTTAGTTACTAATTTTTTTAATTAAGTATTTTAATTTCAATTAAACAAATATTTGTGGCGGATTTGTGACGGATAAATCCGCCACAAATATTAAAGAGAATAAAAATATTTATTTTTCGTAAAATTTCAGTGGCGGATTTGTGGCGGATTTCCGACGGATTTAAGGTGATGTTGACTTTTGTTGACTTTTTTGAAATCCGTCGGAAATCCGCCGGAAAATTTTCCGACGGAAAATCCGTCGGAAACGTCCGTCGGTGATAGCTCTTTTTTTAGTAGTGTATGTCTAGCTACTGAACATCAGGCCTTGTATCATCCGGGGGCGTTCCGAGGGCGTTACTACATCTATCAAGAGGCAAAAATTAAGGTCTTTTGCCATTATGTTCAACAACAAAATCTTATATTTTTACCCAACTGAATCAGATGTTATGTTTCATATAATGAAATATTAAGAATGTATGTTTATATGATGAACCTTCATCGCGTCTTGTAAACAAACCCTCTTTTGTATTCAATACAAATTGTTGTTGATATTTGTAAATTACTTAATTGCCCTTTTGCATTAAAAAGGACTCATTAGTCAACCATTAGATGGATATTTTGATTACGGTTAAGACTAGGCTTCACGGTTCCAACCTTTTTGTGGTTCTCATTTGATTATCGTTTATATATATGGGCAGGTTCAAACGAGAAGCTAAACATTTTGCGAGAAGACGAGAAATGTTTAATCATATATGTAACACCCCGACTTTTGTGTTTGGCCAGATTGAGAAAGATTTGAAGTATGTGGGTCGGCGCGAGTTACCGCGCGGCTTGGCCCGCGCCATGACCCACGTGGTGTTCTGTCTGTCGGGGATTCCAGTGGGTGGCGCGAGTCACAGCGCGAGTTTTCCCGCGCCATAACCTGCGCGGTGGCACTGAACGGGTTAAATGAGATTTCATCCCCAAAATCTTCATTTCTCACTACTACAGAAATAGATGCTTTAAACGGTTGTTTTGGACATTTTTAAACGGTTTTACAACCGTTTGAAAGGGCACCGTTTGAAAAAGTCAGGAGTTTTTTTAAACGGTTTTTGAACCGTTTAAAAAAGTCACATTTTAAACGGTTTTTAAACCGCTTAAAAAATAAAAGAATGCTATCTGCTACACACAAGACTCAATCTCGGAACCACAACCATGCAAACCCAAGACACTTACCTTTCCGCCACATCTTCTTCTGTGTTTATAAAAGCACCTTTAATTCTTTTATTCATTTTCTGTCCAGCTTTGAACTCCCAACTTCAACTTCAGATTCAACCCAGATTTACTCCAAATTACCAAAAACTCAAAACACGAACATTGTAAATCTGTGTGTTTGGTTTCCAGATCATCTTGAATCACTCAAATCTGAGATCGGACGAGTGAGATATGATCAAAACGCCGTAGTTGCGCAAATCTATCAAAAATTATCGTTTTATTCTTTTTCGCTCCAAATTGTTCTGAACCTATCAAAATATAAAAACGCATTAATGTAGTTCGGTTTTACCCTAAATTGTTAAAGCCTTTTTAAACGGTTTTGTGATAGTGAAAACGTTTGAAAAAGTGTTTGGCCTTTTTAAACGGTTGTTTCTAGAGAACCGTTTAAAAAGATATATGTATTTTAAACGGTTGTATGAAAAAACGTGTAAAAAAGTTAAGCGGCTTTTAGACGGTTTTGTTCAATTATCCGTGTGAAATACGTATCCCTTTTTAAACGGTTTTTTATAACAACCGTTTAAAAAGGTTTACTTTTTTAAACGGTACCACAACTGCAGAACCGTTTAAAAAAAGTCTTAAAAAAACGCGACCACCTTTTTAAACGGTTTTTTAGAATTTTTTTTAAAAACCGTTTAAAAATGTGCGTTTAAAAAAGTCATTTCTGTAATAGTGTCTCATTTCTTTTCCTCTATTGGTTTCTCTCTCACTTCTCCCTCTTCATTTACTCCAACCTACAGTTACTTCAATCTCCATCTACCTCACTTATTGCTAGAGTTAAGAGCATCATCTAAGGATTCGGGTTTGGAAGCTTCAACCACCATCTCCATCTTCATCTTCTCCAAGGGATCAAATATAGGGTTTTGGGTTTTCTTCAAAAACCCACATGGTGAGTTCCTACTATCATTTTCTAAACTTTATTCATATCAAAACTTACATTCTAAACTCTTATATATCTCCTTGGTTTTTGGATTAAAGTTTATTACATTTTGACCTAACTTGAGTTTTAGGAGATTTTAGGGTTTCTACTCATTTTCAACTAAGATGAAGGGTTCCAATTTATATGTAGTAAAACATAGTACTACTTGCACATTTTTGGTGTGGTACTTGAAAGAATGCATACAATCTTATTTTATGATTTTCATTCTTATCAGCCGTTAAACTTGGAAATGCATTTTGAAAATAAATGTTATTGGGAACTATATGTTTAACTGTGGTTGGTCACAAATGAAATTGTGACAAGTCTAGACTATTACTAGTGGATCCATAGGTATTGAGTCGGCTTATATTTTGGGATGTTTTTCCCCTTTGTAGCTATGGATGCATTTGATCCTCGAAGGCCTTTTGGTACGGTTATGTGAGACCGGTTACTAGCCATGGGTCATAATGTAGTCCTAGTGAACGAGTATGACTTGGTTTCCTTAGGTGCCCTCCCCCACATCTTAGTACGGATCGACGTTGTTCGTGGCCATGGATTCCAAGTATTTAGCTCATAACTCAAATTGTGGCATACTTGGTGTTCCATTACAATTATGGGTAAATCGGTTATCCCCTGTCATTGCAAGATGAATTTTTGGATCGAAAGGTCCTCACGTGGCAATTATTTCAATTGTTTCTTGAAAAGATTTCTTTTCGTTACAATTGCCTATATTTCCTCAAATTATAAAATGTATGTTCTCACTAGGCTTTAAACCTAACCATTTTTCTCAAATGACGTGTATAACAGGTTCCCTTAGCGACGGGTTGCCAAGGGTTTGAGTGACGAGCATGGGCTTGAGGCATTTTTGAGATGATTAGTATTTGACGATGGGCATTTAACTAAGTCCCTATATTTTGGTGATTATGGGTTGACAACCAATGTAATCTAGATAGTACATGTTTAGATTAGTTTGTTGTCGATTTCTATATCCGTTCACAGGTTTTTGTAAATGCCTTATACCTTTACCCTTCTTGGGTGGTTTATTCCAAATACAAACGTCATATTGCCAAATTTTTGAATTTTAAATTACTCTAAATTTTAGGGTGTTATAAGTTAGTATCAGAGCTCTAGTTTAAGTGAATTAGGCATGGATGTAAGATGTCTAGACTTAGACTGAGTATGTTAAGCGATGATTTGCGAGTTTGGATAGAACTTCTAAGATGGGTTGATCTTAGAGTCGACAGAAATTATGTTTATCGAGCGTTGTGGCGATGGTCACGAGAACCTTTATGTATTATATGTTCATAATCTCACTTAGCTAATGTTATTATGAGGATGTTTTACTTGAGGGTGCTTGAAGTGCCATTACTATGAAAATTGGTAATGTGGTAGTACGTTGTCATTCGTGTTTTATCCTACCTCTCTCATATTTCTTTCTCTGTCCTGTGTAGCAGATCAGAATGGTGAGTACGCGCGGTAGACAGCATACACAAGTGGATGGTGTAGAGGCGAAAGCCTCAACTACTGATCAACCCGGAGAGGGTTGAGGTCGTTGTACGCCCATCCGTCCAACCAATGTTGGGTGGAGGGCCTGAGGTTATTCCACGGGTGGACCTGGCCCCGTCCAACACAGTCATCCGAGAGGTAACTCCCCAATCCGAGTTGATGGCCAGCATGATGTTGGCGATGAATGAAGCTATGACCAAGCAGCAAGAGTTTCTTCTGAAGGTGATCGAGGATCGTGATGTGAGCAATCGGAGGAATGAGACGATTGCGGAAAACATTGAGGTGATTAGATCCGGTGGACGGTGGTACGAGTCATGTGATCCGAACCGAGGAGCCAATAACAGTAGAGGCAAGGCAAGTCAAGAGAGCTTGCTCATATAAGACCTTTTTGTGTTGTAGACCCCCGGAATTCACTGGTTCTGAAGATCTGGTGGCTTGCATAAAATGGATCCAAGGAATCGAGCAAGCCTTTGGCTCATCTGAGTGTGGGGATGATCAGAAAGTGAGGTTTGGCTCTCAGATGCTCAGAGACACGACTCTCACTTGGTGGAACGTTACCCATTCCACTCTCTCCCCTACTGTTCTGGCTCAATTGTCTTGGGCCGAGTTCAAGAAGAAGGTTTTAGAGGAGTACTGCAGTGAGAGGGATTTGGACCACATCGAAGCCGAGTTCCGAGCACTTGAGAAAGGAAGCTTGACGGTGAGGGAGTATACTCGTCAATTCATGGAGAAGCTGGGGTTAGTGGGGCATGTGGCCCCAACAGAAAAAGAGAAGATAAAGGCCTATCTAAAGGGTCTGCCGGCGGACATGATGTCCATGGTCCGCAACTCGAAGGCTTCTAACCTTCGTGAGATGATTGAGGAGGCGCAGTTTATGGAAGAGGTTTACGCAAGGGGTAAACCGGAGAAAGCTGTGGTGGTCGTAGATAAGAGAAAGTGGGAGAGCAATTCCGTACCTCCCAAGAGAACTCGACCTTTTATCGGAAACCTAAGCTTCAATAGTTATTAAGAAGCTATATGGTGCCGGAGGTGCCATAGAAAGCACCATGGAAATTGTAACCCTATTCCTCAACCTTGCCATAAGTGTGGGAAGTCTGATCGCGCCACCAAAGATTGCCCGATCAGAGGGCTTATCTGCTTCGAGTGCAAGGCACCGGGGCATATGAAGAGAGATTTCCCGAAGCTCAAGTTGGGTAGCGCACCAAAGAAGAGACAGAACCCATCTAGGGTTCCGGGTCGAGCTTTTCAGATGACGGCCGATGAGGCCAAGGCATCCGCCGATGTGGTATTGCGGACGTTTCTTCTAAACTCCGTACCTGCTCATGTACTGTTCGACTCGGGTGCCAGTTTCTCTTTTATATCTGAGTTGTTTCGTCAAAAGCTTGCTATGCCCACTAATAGTCTAGAGAATGCGTTAGTGGTAGAAATAGTTAATGGTAGTCAAGTTCTAATCTGCGATGTTTTGAGGAAGTGTGCTCTTGGAATCGAAGGGAGAGAATTCCCGATCGATTTGATGCCGATGATTATTGGAGGTTTTAATGTGGTGGTCGGCATGGACTGGTTAGTGAACAATCATGCCGAGATCGTATGTTCCAAGAAATTGATCGGATTACCCAATCCTAGTGGTGAAGTTGTAATGATCTATGGTGAGAAAAGGAAAGGTGATGTAGCAATCATCACCATGGCTAAAGCACACAAATGCTTGGTAAAAGGATGTTCGTCTTTCCTAGCCTACGTAATCGACGCCAAGCTAGAGAATTCAAAGCTTAAAGATGTAAAGATAGTGCGTGAGTTTCCCGACGACTTGCCCGGGTTACCACCCGATCATCAAGTGGAGTTTCGGATTGATCTCGTGCGGGGAGCGACTCCTATTGCTAGAGCCCCATACCGGTTAGCGCCGTCGGAGATGCAAGAGATGATGGCTCAACTCCAAAAGCTTTTGGAGAAGGGTTTCATAAGACCGAGCTCGTCGCCTTGGGGAGCTCCGGTCTTGTTTTTCAAGAAGAAGGATGGAACAATGAGAATGTGCATCGATTACCGTGAGTTGAACAAAGCAACGGTGAAGAACAAGTACCCGCTTCCGAGGATAGACGAATTGTTCGATCAAATCCAAGGAGAGGGGTGTTTTTTCAAAATCGACCTATGTTCGGGATACCACCAAGTAAAGCTGAGGGGAGAAGACTTCTCAAAGACGGCCTTTAGAACGCGTTACGGTCATTACGAATTCCTTGTAATGTCGTTTGGCCTAACAAACGCACCGGCGGTGTTTATAGATTTGATGAATAGGGTGTGCCAACCATTCCTCGACAAGTCGTTCATCGTATTCATTGATGACATACTCATATACTCCAAGAGCGAGTTGGAACACGAGCAACATCTTCGTGAAGTTCTAGAAGTGTTGAGAAAAGAGAGATTGTAAGCCAAATTTTCCAAGTGTGATTTTTGGCTTAAATAGGTGCAATTTTTGGGTCACGTTGTCACTAGAGACGGAGGGAAAGTGGACCCTTCCAAAATTGAAGCCATGATGAATTGGGAGCCTCCCAAGAGTTCGTCTGAAATCTGAAGTTTCTTGGGATTGGCGGGATATTACCGGAGATTTATTCAAGACTTTTCAAAAATCGCTTCTTCCTTGACGGCGTTGACTCGGAAGAATGTGAAGTTCGTTCGAAACGAAGCGCAAGAGAAGGCGTTCTGGACTTTACAAAAGAAGTTGTGTGAAGCTCCGATCTTGTCGCTACCCGAAGGGTCGGAAGACTTCGTGGTCTATAGCGATGCTTCAAAAATGGGATTAGGATGCATGTTGATGCAAAGAGGCAAGGTGATCGCCTACGCCTCTAGTCAACTCAAATTCACGAGAAGAATTATCCTACCCACGATTTGGAGTTAGCAGCAGTGGTGTTCGCCTTGAAGCTATGGCGACATTACCTCTATGGCACGAAATGTACACTCTACACGGATCATAAGAGCCTAAAATATGTCTTTGATCAAAAGGAGTTAAACATGAGGCAAAGGTGGTGGCTCGAGTTGCTCAAGGATTACGATTGTGAGTTGCTTTACCATCCCGGTAAGGCGAACGTAGTGGGCGATGCGTTAAGTCGGAAGGACTATAGCGGAAGTATTCGAGCTACCCTTTCGAGAATCGAGTTAGTGTCAAGTCTTGTTGAGAAGATCAAGACATCTCAAGTGGAGGCTTTATTGGAAGAAAATCTCAAGGATGAAGTCATGACAAAGCAACGTTTGCTCTTAACGGAAGATAGCAATGGGGTAAAACTTTTCAACGGCCGTGTGTGGGTGCCCAAAGTTGGGGGTAATCGTGAATTACTTCTTGAGGATGCCCACAAGTCCAAGTATTCCATTCATCCTAGGAGTATAAAGATGTACCGGGACTTGAAGTTACATTATTGGTGGCCGGTAATGAAACTTGATGTGGCGCGTTACATGGAGCGTTGTGTGACGTGCTTACAAGTGAAGGCCGAACATCAACGACCGTATGAGAGTCTTCAGTCCTTAGATATTCCCGAGTGGAAGTGGGAACATATTACTAAGGACTTCGTGACGAAGTTTCCTAAAACTCTTAGAGGTCATGATACCATTTGGGTTATAGTCGATCGGTTGACTAAGAGCGCACACTTTTTAGCTATGCGCGAGACATTACCGATGGACAAGTTAGCAAAACTCTACATTGATGAGGTGGTCTCGAGGCATGAAGTACTCTTGTCGATCGTGTCATATCGCGATAGTCGATTCACTTTGAATTTTTGGGATGGTTTTTAGAAGGAGCTTGGTACACGAGTAAAGTTGAGTACGACTTACCACCCACAAACCAACGGTCAGAGCGAGAGAACAATCCAAACGCTTGAAGACATGCTAAGGTCTTGTGTCATCGACTTTGGGTGTAGTTAGAACTCTCACCTACCTTTGGTGGATTTTGCTTACAACAATAGTTACCACTCGAGTATTGGAATGACACCGTTTGAGGCCTTATACGAGCGGAAGTGCAGAACTCCCGTCTGTTGGCTTGAAGCAGAAGAGAAGCAATTCGCCGGACCTGAAATCGTGCAAGATATAGCCGATAAGGTCAAAGGCATTCGGGAGAGATTGAAGGCAGCTCAGGATCGGCAGAAAAGTTACGCCGATAAGAAGAGATGGTCGATGGAGTTTCAAGTGGGCGACTATGTGATGTTTAAAGTGTCGCCATGGAAGGGCATTATCCGGTTAGGAAAACGTGGGAAGTTGAGTCCTCGTTTTCTTGTCCCATTCAAGGTGCTAAATCGTGTGGGTTTGCAAGCCTACCAATTGGAACTTCCATCGGAAATGAACGGGATCCACAACAAGTTCCATATTTGTTATCTCCGGAAGTGTTTGACGGATGAGGAAAGCGTCATTCCCCTTTCCGAGATAAGAGTGGACGAAGGTAATCGTTGTGTCGAGGAACCCGAAGCTATTTTGGATCGGGATTCAAAGAAGCTTCATCACAAGGAAGTAACGATGGTCAAAGTGCAATGGAAACATCATCGGGGAGCCAATCTGACATGGGAAGCCGAGGAGGATATGAAGCGTAGATATCCTAATCTCTTCGAGTAGTTGGGATTTCGGGGACGAAATCATCTCCAAGTTGGGGAGGATTATAACACCCCGAATTTTGTGTTTGGCCGGATTGATAAAGATTTGAAGTCTGTGGGGCGACGCGAGTTACCGCGTGGCTTGTCCCGCACCATGACCTGCGCGGTATTCTATTTGTCACGGATTCCAGTGGGTGGCGCGAGTCACGACGCAAGTTTGCCCGAGCCATAACCCGTGCGGTGGCACTGAACAAGTTAAATGAGATTTCAGCCCCAAAATCTTCATTTCTCATTTCTTTTCCTCCATTGATTTCTCTCTCACTTCTCCCTCTTCATTTACTCCAACCTAGAGTTACTTAAATTTCCATCTACCTCACTTATTTCTAGAGTTAAGAACATCATCTAAGGAATCAGGTTTGGAAGCTTCAACCACCGTCTCCATCTTCATCTTCTCCAAGGGATCAAATATAGGGTTTTGGGTTTTCTTCAACAACCCACTTGGTGAGTTCCTACTATAATTTTCTAAACCTTATACATATCAAAACTTACATTTTAAACTCTTATATATCTCGTTGGTTTTTGGATTAAAGTTTATTACATTTTGACTTAACTTGAGTTTTAGGAGATTTTAGGGTTTCTACTCATTTTCAACTAAGATGAAGGGTTCCATTTTATATGTAGTAAAACACAGTACTACTTGCACATTTTTGGTGAGGTACTTGAAAGAATGCATAAAATCTCATTTTATGATTTTCATTCTTATCAGCAGTTAAACTTGGAAATTTATTTTGGAAACAAATGTTATTGGGAACTATATGTTTAACTGTGGCTGGTCACAAATGAAATTGTGACAAGTCTAGACTATTACTTATGGATCCATAGGTATTGAGTCAGCTTATATTTTGGGATGTTTTTCCCCTTTGTAGCTATGGATGCATTTGATCCTCGGAGGCCTTTTGGTACGGTTATGTAGGACCGGTTACTAGTCATGGGTCATAATGTAGTCCTAGTGAACGAGTATGACTTGGTTTCCTCGGGTGCCCTCCACCACATCTTAGTACGGACCGGCGTTGTTCGTGGCCATGGATTCCAAGTATTTAGTTCATAACTCGAATTGTGGCTTACTCGGTGTTCCGTTACAATTCTGGGTAAATCGGGTATCCCCTGTCATCGCAAGATGAATTTTTGGATTGAAAGGTCCTCACGTGGCAATTATTTCAATTGTAAACTCAACTTTCTTGAAAATATTTCCTTTCGTTACAATTGCCTTTATTTTACTTTTTCTCAAATAATGTGTGTAACATGTTCCCTTAGCTGAGTGACGAGCATGGGCTTGAGGCATTTTTGAGATGATTAGTATTTGACGATGAGCATTTAATTAAGTCCCTATATTTTGGTTATTTTGGGTTGATAACCGATGTAATCTAGATAGTACATGTTTAGATTAGTTTGTTGTCGATTTCTATATCCGTTCACAAGTTTTTGTAAATGCCTTATACCTTTACCCTTCTTGGGTGGTTTATTCCAAATACAAATGTCATATTGCCAAATTTTCAAATTTTAAATTACTCTAAATTTTAGGGTGTTATAAGTTGGTATCAGAGCTCTAGTTTAAGTGAACTTGGCATGGATGTAAGATGTCTAGACTTAGACTGAGTATGTTAAGCGATGATTTGCGAGTTTGGATAGAACTTCTAAGATGGGTTGATCTTAGAGTCGACAGAAATTATGTTAATCGAGCATTGTGGCGATGCTCATGAGAATCTTTATGTATTATACGTTCATAATCTCACTTACCTAATGTTATTATGAGGATGGTTTACGTGAGGGTGCTTGAAGTGCCATTGCTATGACAATTGGTAATGTGGTAGTACGTTGTCATTCGTGTTTTATCTTACCTCTCTCTTATTTCTTTCTTTGTCCTGTGTAACAGATCAGATCAGAATGGTGAGTACGCGCGGTAGACCGCGTACACGAGTGGATGGTGTAGAGGAGACAACCTTAACTGTTGATCAATCGTAGAGGGTTGAGGTCGCTGTACGCCCATCTGTCCAACCAGTGTTAGGCGGAGGGCCTGAGGTTATTCCACGGGTGGACCTGGCCCCGTCCAACAATCCGAGTTGATGGCCAGCATGATGTTGGCGATGAATGAAGCTATGGACAAGCAGCAAGAGTTTCTTTCTGAAGGTGATCGAGGATCATGACGTGAGCAATTGGAGGAATGAGGCGATTTCGAAAAACATTAAGGTGATTGGATCCGGTGGTATGGGCCATGTGATCCGAACCGAGGAGCCAAGAATAGTAGAGGCAAGGCAAGGCAAGAGAGCTTGCTCATATAAGACCTTTCTGTATTGTAGACCCCCGGAATTCTCTGTGCAACCTTCATATAAACGGTCCATTGCATTTGGATTCTCATTGATTCTCTAAATGAATTCACGTGATTCCATTGAATTTAGTTCAATTTATGCAAAATATGTCAATACACATAACGGTTCATGTGATGTATCAGATGAAAGTGGTACATTCATGAAACAATATGTATTCGATGACATTTAATGAAATACTATGCACTGTAGGTAAGATTATTGCATGAATCCAGTAATCATTGATGCAATTACGTAATCAATCTATTGTCTAAATATTGAATGTGTTAAAAGAATCGTTTAGATAAGGGTTGCACGGATTGTAACTTTTCATTGGTTTGCAAAATAAACCACCCCTATATATATAGGTACTAGTTATTTTGTTATTAACTTTATGAACCAATCAAAACCATTGATATTGAATTTTGTTATTAACTTTATGAACCAATCAAAACCATTGATATTGAGATTGGTTGAGATTTTATCTAAATTATTAATCATTTAATGAGATTTATTTTAATAACCGGTGTATTGAACAAAGGTGAAAAGGGTATTTTAGGAAAAATATTTCCTCAATCTTTTGTAGCATAAATATCGCCTCATTTATTACTCTAATTCCATTATGTTCATGAACATTAAGTGCACACATTTTCATGATAACCACAAACTAAATTGGCAGAAATTAGAATTAATTGAAGCCTTAATGTTTAATGAGGAAATGGGTTTTAGTGGTGATGTTTTTGAGAACATGAAGAATCTTCGGTTACTTGCCATTTACAAGGGTTTCACTTCTTGTAAACCTACAACTCTCCCAGATGAGTTACGATGGCTTGAATGGTATAATTACCCATTTTCTTCTCTGCCGGTATGCGTAAGCTTGTTGGTCTTGAAACATCATATGGAGAAATTGACCATTTCTGCATAGGGGATAAGGTATATATATAGTGGATATAAATCAACAATCTCTCGTAGATAGGGAATAAGGTACATAAGGGGTTGTTTGCCTCTAAATGGTTAAGAGGTGAATCTTGTTTACCTCTTAATGGTTCCAATACCCTCTGAATGATTTTGTATCTTGGACCTCTCTTAACCATTTAAAGCCCTGATTTCATTATGAACAATTACCAAACAACCATATTTCATTTTCTACTATATCATAAGAGCCTCTTAATCATTCTGTACCAAATCATTCAACAACTACCAAACAACCCCTAAATTTGTTCATTTCTATTTTTTGTTGTCACTTATCAGGTTATGCCATACTTGAAATTCATCAATCTTCGCACTTCGTTCTCCTTAAAAAGGCTTCCTGATGTCTCATGTGCCCCAAATGTTGAGAGGTTAGTTTTGTCAAACTGTCATAATTTGGTGGAGGTTCATGAGTCTCTTGGATCTCTCAAGAAGCTTGTTTACCTAGACATGAGTGGTTGCTATAATCTCAAGTGTCTTTCATCCAAGATTGAGATGGAATCCTTGGAGATTCTAGATCTCTCTGATTGTTGGAGTCTTGAAAAATTTCCCCAAGTCTCACCATGTATGATGAAATTATCAGAGATACATGTTTTTGGATGTCATAAACTTCAAGACAATATTCCAGACTCTATTCGTAACTTCATTAGGAATGTGTGGCCTTAAAAAGAAATTGAATATTTGTAATTAAGTTTTTCATATCTGTAAAATTTCTTTTTGATTTCCAGTTTGTGTTATCATATTTTCATTTAATTTGTTGATTAATTAACATAATTACTAAGGAAAAGAAATGAAAGATGTCATTTTACAAATATACCATTTGGATTGAAAGTCGAGACTGTTTAGTGATTTTACTAATGGTTTTTATTTCTTTCATTTCTTTCCAAAAAGATTAGAGTACACGGTTTTTCCCTCCACTTTATCTCCCTTCCATTTTCTTTGTAAAATGGTTTTGAGAACACAAAGTAAGGTGGCGGAATCAGTAAAACAACTATTGCTAGTGCTTTGTTTAGAAGAACTTCTTATAAATTTGATGGTTGTAGCTTCGTTAAAGGTGTTGGAGAAAATAGTAAAAGAGATATATGCGCTTTACAACAGCAAATTCTTAGAGATGTTCTAGGGACACACCACGAGTCCTTGATTAAGGATCTAGAGGACGGAGCTGAAGTGATACAAACAAGAGTTTGCAATAAGAAGGTTCTTTTGGTTCCTGATGATGTGGATGATTCTAAACAATTAGAGTTCCCAGGTGCAACACATGAGTGGTTTGGTGCAGGTAGTAGAATCATCATAACCACTAGAAACGAGCATTTGTTATCAGATACAAATGCCAAGTACCAAGGCGGTCCTATGGTTTTGCCCTCGGCAAAGAGTCAACAATAGGCCCCTAATGGAAGAAACAAAGAACACACATATTTTAAGGGAGTTTGGCATCCAGTCAAGCTAGGCGGTTCATCCCCACCCTGTTTTTTATTGAAAAAAATAAAGTTAGGCGGCACATCCCGACAATTTTCTGGTTCTTGTGGACACATGTTATGTAAACCATAAAATTTCCGTGGGTGTTCTTTTTCTCATTTGATATCATGGTTACATATTTATTTGTTTAGCTTTTGCATAATATTGGAAATATTTGTTTTCTCAAGTTATTTCTTGGCTTTCTTTGAATGTATCTTGGAAGCATGTAATTTCAAGTAAATGTTTTGCCTCTAAGCCCTGAGCAATTGCTTCTCATAATGAGCCTAAAGTTACACATTTTCTTCTATGACTACTAATTGTACTGATTAGTTGCTTTTGTGCTTCCTTTTCTCTCTATGTTTGGATGATTTAATTAACATCATAGTATTGGTCTTTTGGTTTCATATGATTAGGTGATGAGGAGTGGTGTTCCTAATTTTTGTGTTGTTTCTCTGGCACTAAATGATATGGGGTATGTTTTAACATGTTAATGATGCATAATTGTCATATTTCTTCACGTAAGTGCTTGCATTTTGATGAATGCTCATATCTATCAATTCATCCTTAACATTGTGGTGAAGTTAAATCAATATGCAATTATTTCACTATCCCTTTTCAGTCCTCTAAGTCAAGATATCATGATTTACAATTAACAAGTTGAGTTGAATCTATTGATTAATTTGTGGTTGTATATGTGCTCAAATCGACAAATAAGCAAATAATCAAATACTCAAATAACCTAATATTCAGTAAGAAAACAATCAAATACTCAAACAACCTAATACTCTAATAAGTACTAACGTACTAACCTAATTAGTAATCAATTAATTAGGAAAAGGAAATACATGGTTGAAGAAGGGAATTAAGGCATATTGTGAGAGGCCGAAAGGCTGAGGGTTAGAGGCGCAGAGCAGAGCGAGGTGAAACCGTGAGAGGCTGAAGGGCAGAGGCGTAGAGCGAGAGGCTAAAAGGAGAGTAGATAATGAAGTGGAGTCGAGATCGTAGGTCGAGACTGAGAGCGAGAGCGTTGAGTCTAGTGTATGGTCGAGAGGCAGATCGAGAACGTATTGGGTAAACTCTCTTATGAAAAATATGAATACTAAGCCTACTATAACATATTTTAGGGTTGAGCCTTGATGCCCCTGGGGCTGGGGCCTTTGCTGCCTTAGGCGACGCCCATCTGCCCAGCACAAGGGACGACCCTACCAAGTACAAACCCGCTATTTTACTTAAGGAACATGTTGTTAAGCTCTTCAGCAGACATGTTTTTGGGAGAAATAGCCCTCTACAAGGGTATGAGGAGCTGTCAAATCATTTATTGTGATTTTGGGAGAATTTTAAGTTCACCTCCAACCATGTCAAAGGGGTTTGTTCATCATTAAGGCTAAGGATCCAAGTATAGAGTTCAAGAATCCAAGTGTTCATCTCTAGTTTAGAGTTTTTCTTGATTTTTAGGTTCTCACCCAAAACCTAGCAAGGTAAGTTCATCCTACACCTTTTACAAATTTTATACATGTTAACATGTTATCTTTTGATTTCTCAAAGCTTTTAATTCTATATATTTCATGTTTGGGCGATTTGGACCATTTAGGTCAAATTTGAGGATTTCATGTTTTTGACAAAAATGTGTATAAAGAATGTTTTTGTTCATATGAGAGGTGAATATCTCAAGGATTTGATGAGTTTTAGAACCCAAACTTGTAATGTTCATATATTTGATTTTGATAAATTGGGGATTTTACTTACTTGGTGACCATCTAAACTTGATGGCTTATTTGTCGGATGTGAATTGACATATCTAGGAGATTTTATATGTTAGACTACAATGTAATGGATCCATAGGCATAAAAGTCGGCCTAATTGATATGTTTGGGATGTATTCCCTATTTGTAACTTGAAATAGGCATTGGGTCTTTATAGACAATAAAGTATGGGCTCTTAGAGTCGGATATCAACCATTGAACAACATAATATAATCAAATAGTGAATAAACTTAACTTGGATTTTGGAGTTTCTCGGGGTACAGACCTAGTATGGTTGAACTAAGTGACTCCACAAGCGATAGACTTGGAGTAGTTGAGTTTGCTAATTTATTATACTATAGACCTGAAGTGGTTGATCTTATGTAACACCCAAAAAATTGGGATAAACAAAAACTTTTCAAAAAGCGGAAAGTGGTATATAATGTCAAGACACGAGCCTTTCCCAAAATGGGAAACAAATACACGACTTTTAATTACAAGTTTGTAATTCAATGGTAAAAGATAAAACCCCTGATAATCTAATCTCTAACAAGAAATAAGATTACAATTGGGTGTCATCTATGACCCAAAATATAATTCTTCAAGAATGGTGTCCCAAAAATGTGTTTCCAAGCTCACTCTAACCCAAGATAAACCTTCTTAGGGATCGTGCAACTAAAACCGATACACAAGTCGACAACAAACAAATGTTAGGCAAAAAAGGCTAGTGAGTTGAACAAGTAATATATATATATATATATATATATATATATATGACAACTTGTAATAATCAAGATTAACTGACATGTTCATTTACTTCAATTTCCTTGGAATCAATGGGGGAGACCCATAACACCAAACAAGTTTCACCTCAAGAGTCGATACACCTTAGCATCTACTTTCATGAGTAACACCGCAAGGCCCGACACATCGAGGACTACCTCCAAGGCATTTCCCCAAATGGCGGAGGCAAGGTTCTAAATGGCGCGATGCATGGCGTGTCGGCGAGGCCAAGGCTCAAGCCTTAGGAGCCACGACGAAGCCATGACGTTTTCAAGGCGTGACTTATAACGTCAATTTCTAATTTATATATAATATTATATATAAAAACATATGTTTTGGTGTGTTACTCAATGAGTCAATAGTAATAAGCAAGTTAAATTAGGTTATATATATATTAAAAACTTGCAAATAGGACATTAAAAACATAAAGAAAAAACAAATATCGCATTACAAAAAGTGCGCATTAGGCTATGGCGTGCCACATGCTTAACGTGGCGTGAGACACAAGCCTTGGTGCCATGGCGCGCTATGGCGGCAGTGCGGCGAGTTTTTTAGAACAGGAGCGGAGGTCTAGGTGCATACCTCCAAGGTGACATCCAAGACTATATCCTTCTAACGCCTACTTGATGGTTCATCCAAAATCCAACATATATCATAACACATATTTACTCCAAGCAAAATATGCACAATGTCAATAACTGTAAGCTTGTGGTCCAACAATTATATTCAACATACGGGAGCTTAACCATAATAATCCAACCCCCCCCCCCAATCGGGTCAAATAGGCATACAATCCCACATACGTGTTCTCAAGTGTTAAAGCTACATATTATGCACATAAAAACACAAGAACATGAATGACATGTATGTAAGCACCAAAGATACCTCTTATAGGGCCATACCTTCAATGTTTAGTTCAAACCCTTAAATATGAGATTAATATGGAGATGCATAGTACCAATGAGTTTCTATAAAAACCCTTCTAAAGATATACTTCAAAGTTCAAACCATGTATTATGTTTATCAAGTGTCCAAATGGGGTGAATTGCACCAAGAGCTCCATATATCTCTAAAATGGGTAAAATATAAACATTTCTCAAAATGGAGTATATGACTAGTAAAATGTGAAGAGATGATAAATATGTATTTGACATATAACTAGTTTTTACAAAGTATTTGAAACTCACTTGTTAGGTTTTTGGAAGGAAACCTACAAACTTGCAAAACCATAGAAGAGTGGAGGAGATGGGCTGTGGCTAGGACTTGCTTGAAATCTACCACTTATGACCCAAAGAGAGTTAGATGAGATCACTTAAGGCTCTCAACAAACGCTAAGCGAAAATTTAATGAGGAGGGAGGTGGAGTAGAGAGAAAATTGCTCCCAAAGATCCTAAAACCACTCCTAAATCTGAAAGTTGTAATAAATGGGAAAGACAGACTGAAAGGGGTTTTAAGCACGTCTGACCGTGCGAGCGATTGTGCCCGACGATTATGCCATATGGCACTCTCTCCGGCACTTTCGTCGAAGTTGTACCGAGAGGGGGAGGCCAAGGGCGATTGTGACATGTGGATGTGCCCTTGGGCACAATAGTTGTCACTCTCGCCTAGAGTGTACCGAGGGTGACCAAACTTCTATGATAGTGACACGCGGTTGTGCCCTCTGGCACTATCGCACACCCCACACCTGACGATTTGCAACTTTTAATTCCCGAACCAATTTTCAATAGGATTGAACCCAAGGTCTAGCGTATAAATAAAATCCAACAAAATGCATAAATAAACGTAATATAACACATAGACGTCTTAGAGCCTAACGAGAGATTATCTTACTTAAGGAATTGCGGGTGTTGCATCTTAGTGACCGTTAATCCATAAGTGATGCTTATATAACATGGATATGTGACTTACTTTCTTGTTACGTCACTATCAATGGTAAATCAGGTCTCCCCTTCATCTTAAGATGTATTGTGCCCTAAAAATGGTTTAAATGGTTTTACTGTCTAGATTAAAGCTATACTTTTGTTTTTAATATTTTATAGCTTTATTCTACAACTATTTGAACTCATAAGACGTTAAGCTTAACATCAATGATATGTATATTAGGTTCTCTTAGCAGTGAGGCTCCAAAGGCTTGAGCGGAGCAAAGAGGCATTTTTAGGACTGATAGCTTTTGTTAGTTTTTGTTGCTTGATGATAGCATTCTTTTGGTGATGATAATGACACCCATCTGTAATATGGGCTTAGATTAGTTTGAATTAATAGGTTGTTAATTATGACCCATCCTTATGAGTTGTAAATACGGGTGTAAACGAGTCAATTAAGTCGAATAACAATAACAGGTCATTCTAGCTCGACTCGAAAAAGTAATACCAGGCTCGAGCTCGATAAACTTTTTAAAAGTCAGGCTTAAGCTCGATAAACTTTTTAAAAGTCAGGCTCGAGGTTGATTAACTTTTTAAAAGTCAGGCTCGAGCTCGAATATTTTTTCAATGTTTGAGCTCGACTCGATGCTCGTTTATGAACTCGAATTCGAGATCTTTTAACTCGTTTATGTACCCAGGCTCGATGTTTTTTATATTTTGATTACATAATTTGTAAACATAGAAATATGTCTGGCTCGAAAAAGTGTATGCTCAAATGGCTCAACTCGGCTCGAATCGACTCGTAAAGCTTAATTGAGCTCTTGAACGAGTTGAGTCGAACATTGGTGTTCTGGAGCTCGACTCGTTACGTTAAGCAAGCTTAATTTATTTTGTGTTCGAGATCGATTCGAGCTTGATAATTATTAGGCTCGAGTTCGAGATAAACGAGCTCAAGGAGGTCGTTAAAAGCTCGACTCATTTACACCCTTAGTTGTAAACGCTATTACTACTTTCTCATCTTGGGTGATTTATATTTTATACAGGCAATTTTTATGTCGAGTTTTTGGTTTAAATTGCTCCTATTTTAGGGTTGTTATAAGCATCTCCAACGGATTCTTCAAAGTTTCTCCAACATGGAAAATCAAAACCCAAAATCTCTAAAAAATTAAATTTACCTCCAATGGATTCTCTACTTTGGATATCACAACATTAATTATATTATTAAAATATTTTATATATGTAATAGAATATGACTTTTGTCTCATAAACATTTAACATCAAGGTTTTCTTATTGGTGAAATATAATAAAAAATGTTCTCTCTCATGGTAATCATTTTTAGTTATGTAAATTTAGAGAATTTCACTTTTTTTTAATGCTTTCTCCATTTTGAAGAATCCGTTGGAACAAAAATTTAATCAAAATCTTCATTTTAGAGAATCAACTAAAGATGATCTAAGTAGTCAAATTAAATGTTTAAAATTTAAAATGTTGCCATTATTGCTAACAAGTTTGTTAATATACATTTTATAAATAAAATATCCAATTTTGGTCCTGGAGGTTTAGTGAAAATTTTGAAAATGGGACATGAACTTTGACAAGTCTTGAAATCAACCTTGTAATTTGTTTTTTTATTTGAAGTGGTCCTTGGTCACTAACTTCGTTAGAGCAAGGAGAAATTTTGTCCTTTTACCTATTTTCTTTTAAAAGTTAATATACATATATATACACACATATACATCATAGAGTAAACATCAATTTTGGTTCCCATTTGAATCTCTTTGCACCAGTTGCTCCCCTTTCCTCCATCGTCGGCATTGGCACGCCAATGTTTTCTTGCCACCATTGCTTCCTTCCTCTGTTAAAGGAGACCTCATCTCCCTTTGTTAATCGGTTCCCCAAGCAGGTTGGAGACAGATTTGAAACCATCACCGTCGTCTTATTCGATCTGGTTTTTGAAACCATCACCATTGTCTTCAGGCATTGTATTTATTTATTCTATTTATGCTATCTTTATATTTATCATTTTCGTTTACCTGTATTTGCCAAAAACCTGATTTCAAATCAAATTTAGAGAATATCTTTGAATCATATAATTTCTTTAACAAATCTCTTGTATTAGGTATTGAACTCTGTTTTTAATGCTTCTTCAATTTGGTTCGTCTGATTTTGATGCCCACATTTTTTAAATCATCTCGGATTTGAAGCCATCATCTAGGTTTAGTATGATTTATTTCAAGGGTTGGGTTTGATTTGAAACCATTACCGGAGTTGTATTTGTCGTTGGATTTTGATTTGCCATTCTAAAACAGGAAACTAAAAGGTTTGGCTTTTGGATTCAACGATATCAATTCTTTGGGGGGGGGGGGGGGGGGGGGGGGGCAACAAGAGAGAAGAGGGGTGTTTGTGGAGCTTCACTGGAAAAAATGGTGACACCAAAGAATGGAGCTTCATCTAAAAAATATTGAGGGTCGAGAGAGAGAGAACATGTTTGTTTCCAGAAGCAGATATAATATAAATTATTTTAAATCTTTTAGAATAAAATTAAAAAAATGACTAAAAAGACAAAAATGCCCCTCATTTAACATGCATTTTCGACTAAATTAGTGACTAATCTCGCTTTCAAATAAAAATGCAAACAATAAGTATGATTTCTAGACTTCTCAAAAGTTTAGGTCCCACTTTCAAACTCTTCACTAAACCTTAAGACCAAAATTGAAGTTTACTCTAAAGTCAGAAGTATTTCAATTACATGGGATTGTTTACGGGTGGCCTGAGGCTTTATAAAAGGCGTAGTAAACTCTAATTTTGGTTCTTGAGGTTTAGTGAAAAGTCTGAAAGTGCGACCTGAATTTTGATAAGTTAGGAAATCATTTTTGCTGTTTTCATTTTGTTCTGAAAGTGGTTCCTAGTAACTTACTTCGTTAAAAACTGTTTGTTAAGTGAAGGACATTTTCATCTTTTTCATTGTTTTTTCTTATTTTCGTTAGAACCATAAAAATTTAGGGATCAACTCTGTAATTAACTTGAACATAAACACACACACACACACATCTCCCTACGTTTCTTCGTGACATCCACCCCACTCCACTCCCCCTTCGAAAAACACACACCATCTCTATAAATGAATGTAACTTACTTCGTTAAAAATTGTTTGTTAAGTGAAGGACATTTTCATCTTTTTCATTGTTTTTTCTTATTTTCGTTAGAACCATAAAAATTTAGGGATCAACTCTGTAATTAACTTGAACACACACACACACACACACACACACAAACACACCTCCCTACGTTTCTTCGTGACATCCACCCCACTCCACTCCCCCTTCGAAAAACACACACCATCTCTATAAATGAATGGAGAGCGAGAGAGCAGAGTTCAGAAAGTCTCAAACCCATTGTCATCTTTAACCCTATGATTGAAATCAACGAAACCTATTATCATCATCCATCCCATTCTCGATAGATTGGATATTTTGTCCGTATGAATTACAGATATGGTCTCTAACGTATGTGAGTTTTTATGTCACCGGAAGGGGAAAGGGGAGTGAGGGATTCACCACTCTGTACTAGATCAAAGATTTCGATTGGGAAACTTCTAGCTCCAACCAAATCGAAGATTTCGTCTATGTGAGATCCCGTCCCTATGGTTTTTTTTGTGTGTGTGTGTGTGAGAGAGAGAGAGAGAGAGAGTGTTTTGTATGGAGGGAAAGGAAAAAGTGTCGGTGCGGAGGGGAAGGGTTTGGCCGATTGTATTAAAGGATTTCGTTCCTTAGGTGTGGGTGATGGTGGAAAGTGGTTTGGCCGATATGTTTTATATATAACAATATAAATAATAGGGTCAAATTCAGGGGAAAACCTAAAAAAAACGAAAAATTGAGGAACACCTAGGTAGCATTTAATCTGGACGGTATGCACTTGTGCATACAAGTAATTTAGAACATGCACACATGCATATCACGTGTACATGTTCTAAATTACTTGTATGCATAAGTGCATACCGTCCAATCCTCAGTTTCCCATTTTTTTGAGGTTTTCCCTTGAACCTCTCTCATAAATAATATTATTTTATATATATTTAAGTTTTTAAAGATGAATTAAGGAAGTAAAAGAAAGGCACACAAATACCTTTTATTTAATGATTTTTTTAACGGAATTATTGGAGACTACTTTTAGAGTAAGGGGCTGTTTGTTTACCTTTTAATGGTTCCATTAAGAGGCAACATCTGAATCGTTAGGAAGTAAATTTTGTTTGGCAAAAAAAAATGTTTGCCTCTTAATGGTTCCAAAATCCTCTGAATGATTTTGTATCTTAACCCTGCCTTAACCATTAAGAACCCTGATTTCATTCTGAACAATTAGCAAACAACCATATTTCATTTCACAATATATCATAAGAGTCACTTAATCATTCTGGCCACTTAATTATTCTGCACCAAACCATTCAGCAACTGCCAAACGGCCCCTAAAATTAAATTAAAAGAATGATTTTTTAACTTATAAAAGTCCACATTTCATTTTTTTCCTAGACTTGGACCAATGTTATAGTTTACTCTATAAAATGGGGCTATGTAAAAAACCATCACGTGCGTTGCATATGCTTACAGAAATTGAAGAAAACATTTGGAGCCCTAAACCCCCTTTGGCGATCACAAACCGTCCTTCACCGACATCAAATCCGTCGTCGCTGCTGTTCCTCTAAACTCTTCTCGCTGTTTCTGCTTCTCGTCTTTCTCATCATTTCTCAACTTTTCACCATCACAGGTACTGATTCACCAAACATATCGATATCGTTGCTTCTTCTCCTACTTGTTTCACAGAAATCCATTTTGAAATCAATATTATTCATCCAACATACTCACATGAATAACAATATTCAAATTCTTACTCAATTTTGAAATTAATCCATATTGATTTCATTTCATCAGCAATAGATGGCGTTTCCTGTATGTTTTTGCCAATTGAAGTATCAAATTATTACTTTCCTTTTGGTAGCTTTGAACCAACAAAGTGTTTACAAGGATATCAAGTATACATTTTGGTTAAATTGTTTTCATTGATTGTTACAAAATAAGCCCTGTCAAGTTCTGTTTTTTTAATAGTTTTTAGATTTTTCTAAATACTTCTGTGATCTGTTTTCGTGATTATGACTTATATTCATTTGAAATAGCAGATGAACGATAAGACTAAAGTCCGTAACCGTTTCAAACCAAAGAAAGATGGTTTTCGAGTGATAAGTTAGAATGGGTTCCATAATAATACTTTTCAAGATATGGATAAGATGGGCACACGACCCAAAAGCAGTGAGTGATGACAATTTTCAAGGTAACTGACTTTTGAAAGTTTCCTTTCATCCGGCTCAAGTAGGTACACCGAATAAAGAAAAAGAAAGTTGCTATTGCTTCTTGGGCTTAAATGGCATCTTCATCTTCTTCTGTTCCGATTGGAGGGTGGACATATGACGTTTTCCTAAGCTTCAGAGGCAAAGACACTCGAAACAATTTTGTGGATCATCTTCATACAACTCTGGTTCAGAAAGGAATACGTGTGTTCAAAGACGGAGACATGCTCCGTAGAGGAAAGCCCATATCTTCAGAACTCCTGAAAGCCATTGAGGAATCAAAGTTTGCAGTGGTGGTCTTTTCTGAAAATTATGCTGACTCTTGTTGGTGTTTGGATGAGCTTGTCAAAATCATGGAATGTCGAGATCGGACGCAACAGAAGGTGTTGCCGGTATTCTACCACGTGGAACCATCCGATGTCCGCGGACAAAAAAGAGACTTCGCCACCGCTTTTCAGCAGCACGAGCAGAAGTTCAGCAAAGAGATAGATAAAGTGAACAAGTGGAGGAAAGCTTTAGTTGCAGCTTCTAATTTATCTGGATGGCATATCTCGCCAGTCAATGGGTTAGTTTTCCTACATTTGCTGCTTCAAATGCAATTACTTATGGACACTTCAATTTTCTATATCCAAAATCTGGTTACATTTTTTATCTCTGTCCCATGAATAAGTTTGTGGGTAAAGAGGTTGTACAAGATGCACCACCACATAGAAGTATGAATTTCATGGAGTTGTGGGGGAAGCTTTAGATATATAGTTTCTGATATGGAGTTTGGGCTAATTTTTAAGTCAATCAACTGAACTTTCATATAAGGAAAATTGGTGTTTTGTAGCATCTAGTCATCACTAATTGAGCAAAAGACTAACAAGTCACTCCCGAATCATGAGTTTGGGTACAATGAAAAGGTTAACGTACTCTAATAGGTAAATAAATGAAAATGAAATTTTATGTTTTTAATTGGAAATTACAACTGGGAATTATGAATGCTAGTGTGTTTTTGCACCTAAGAATCTAAATCTGTATTCTTATCTTCCTTGATCTCCTTGTACGTAGCATTTCAATGTTATTAAGGAAGATTATTGCCATCACATGTCATTGTAGGTAACCTTGTCATGACTAGGGTGTCACTGCAAAATCATGTAAGTTTTCACAAAAACAGCCCAAATTATCGTTCATCCAAAATTTGTCAGAATTACTGTTTGCATATCAATTAACTTGCTAACAATGCTCTTAAATGTATAGGGGTGAATCTTTATTCATCAACAAGATTGTTCAAGAGATTTATGGCTATATACAACCTTGCAGAATGGAGAACAATCTAATTGGTATTGAATCTCGTATAAATGAATTAAATTCATTATTGTGTACAGAAGCAACACATGAGGTGCGCATGGTAGGGATATGTGGAATGGGAGGAATCGGCAAAACCACTATTGCCAGAGCTTTGTTTAGAAGAATTTCTTATAAGTTTGACGGTAGTAGCTTTGTTAAAGGTGTTAGAGAAAATAGTAAAAGAGATATATGCGCTTTACAACAACAAATTCTTAAAGATGTCCTAGCGACATACCAAGAGTCCTTGATTAAGGATCCAGAGGACGGAGCCGAAATGATACAAACAAGATTTTGCGATAAGAAGGTTCTTCTTGTTCTTGATGATGTGGATGATTCTAAACAATTAGAGTTCCTAGCTGCAACACATGAGTGGTTTGGTGCAGGCAGTAGAATCATCATAACCACTAGAAACGAGCATTTGTTATCGGATACAAATGCCAAGTACAAACCTGCTATTTTACTTAAGGAGCATGCTGTTGAGCTCTTCAGTAGGCATGCTTTTGGGAGAAATAGCCCTCTACAAGGGTATGAGGAGCTGTCAAATCGTGTAATACGCTACACTGGCGGTCTTCCTCTTGCCCTGAAAGTTTTAGGCTCTTTCTTCCGTAAAAGAGAAGCAAGTGTGTGGGAAAGTGCTTTAAATAGATTAGCCAAAACACCAAACGTTGAGATTTTTGAGACACTGAAGGTAAGTTTTGATGGGCTAGAGGCTTCTGAGAAAAATATATTCCTAGACATTGCATGTTTCTACAAGGGCCATAATGAAGAACGTGTGACTAGAGTACTCGATAGCTTTGGTTTTGATCCAGTGATAGGAATTAGTGCTCTTATCGAAAAATCTCTCATAACCGTTTCAAATCAACGGATAGACATGCATGATGTCCTTCAAGAAATGGGTATGGAAATTATTCGCAAGTGTTACCCGAATAGCAGGCTATGGCAAAATGAAATCCATGATTTCATTAAGAAAAACAAAGTAACAAATTTCTTTCTTATAGAAACTATACTCTTAAAAAATTTGTATTTAGAATTTCATTTTGACCTCAAATTTGGTAATTTGTGCAGAATCTAGAAGCAATTGAAGCCATAGTGTCGACACACGTTGATGAGGACATGACTAATGAGAACACGGGTTTTAATGCTGATGTTTTTGAGGACATGAAGAATCTTCGGCTACTTGATATTTGCAGTGATTTCACGTCTTGTAAACCTACAACTCTCCCGGATGAGTTAAGATGGCTTAGATGGGATGAATACCCATTTTCTTGTCTGCCAGTAGCGAACCTTCGTAAGCTTTATGGACTAATCATGATAGGAGGTGAAATTGAACATTTGTTGATGGGGGATAAGGTACTTAGTGGATATAACTCGTTTCTTAGCAACAAATGACGTCATAATTTTCATGCACAGACATATACGGAGATAAATTAAACAGTTTTATTATTTGTATTCAATTATGAGTCACTCGATTATAATCTTGTTCATGCCTATATTTTGTTGTCAGGTTATGCCATACTTGAAACTCATAGACCTTCGCGACTCGTTCTCCGTTAGAAAGCTTCCTGATTTCTCATCGACCCCAAATGTTGAGAAGTTAATTTTGTCAAACTGCTGCAATTTGGTGGAAGTTCACGAGTCTCTTGGATCTCTCAGAAGGCTTGTTTACTTAGACATGAGTGGTTGCGATAATCTCAAGTGCCTCCCGTCCATGATCGAGATGGAATCATTGGAGACTCTAATTCTCTCTTATTGCTACAGTCTTGAAGAATTCCCAGAAGTCTCACCATGTATGGTTAAACTATCGAATATAAATCTGAACGGATGTGAAAATCTGAAGAACATTCCAAACTCAATTTGTGAGTTAAAGAATCTCAAGACCCTTCATCTTTACGATTGCATGAAACTACAAACATTGCCGGAGGAGCTAGGAAGCATGAAGAAATTAGAAGAGATACGGCTAGGATTTAAGGATCACATCAAAGGCTTAGAAGGGAAACCAGAGTCCATTAATTTCCGTACTTTGACAAATTTGTGTTGCTTAAAAATATTAGATCTCAGTTGGAGACAAATCGAAGATGAAGACTTCTTCAATAATCTTCATGCATGTTCCTTCTTGGAAGAACTATATCTAAGTGGCAACTCTAAGTTAGTCCAGTTACCTGCAAGCATCTCTCGTCTTTCTCGTCTTAAACGCCTAGAGTTGAATGACTGCCGACACCTTCAAAGTTGTCAAGCTCTCCCATCGGGGATACAAGTATTAAAGGCACACAATTGCAAAGCATTGGAAAAGATTGGAGATCTAACAGTGGAGTATATGTGGTTGTATAAGATATGGCTCACTGGTTGCAAGAAACTTCTAGAAAATCAAGAGAATGAAAGATGCCTCAATAAAATGTTGCAGCGATCTTTCCTCGAGGTAGCCGATCTCTTTCTCTCGTATCTCATTATATTTTATTTATAGAATTAATTTTAAGCAGAAGAAAAAACTTTTTGAAATCCTTGGTTTGATAAAAACCCAAGCTTCCCCAAATCTCTACATTTCTCATATAATACTACAACGATTATATATCCGTGCGGTTGGTGGACCAACCCAAGGGGTTTTTGTGGTGGCATGTGCCACCGTTTCGTCCATCCGTCGTAGTGTAAAAAATTATAGGGTCGTGAAAAGTGCCACGATATCAGTTTGTTGTGTGCCACCGTATATATTTTGAATTTACAACAAGGACACTAGTTTTCTTTGGTATAGTTTAGTTGGTTTGCAAGGCTTTTTCTTCCACCTCAGACCCGAGTTTGAATCACGTTAGTGTCATTTTATTAGTTTAAAGCTTTTAATTTCAGATTTATTATGTTTATGCTATAAAAAACTTGTACACATGACCTCATATATGAAAAGAAATGAACTACCCAACTGACCAACCATGATTTTGTGCAAAATATCTCTATATTTGTTTCTTATAATAGTCAAATGGTGCAACCGAATGAAAAAAATTCTGGGTCCATCCTTGCTTAAGTCCATCTTCAATTGTTTGCACCATTTCTTGCACCAAAATGGTGTAATCAATAATTTATCTCCAACCTATCACACAATTTTTAACACAAAATAAAATATCACAAATATATTTCATATTTCTAAACAAATATAGATTTCCTATAATACTATTCACCAACACCAAAATGGTGTTAAAATTGGTGTTGGGTTGGAATGCATTGGTATATGAAATCAGATTTGATGTTGGGTTGGAGATTTGCCCAGTAACAATTGAATCATGTTGTTTATTGTTGCTTACAGAAATACGCTGCTATAGATCGCCGGTTAAGTATCTCTATTCCTGGAAGCAAGATTCCAAGCTGGTTCAAAGAGCAACGACATGGATCCACAATAGCATTTAAGTTGCCTACCGATTATCATACCCGTATCATGGGGTTCACGGTATGTGGTGTGCTTCAAGGGAAGTGGTTGTCAGAATATAATCCTACTTCGATCTTCCTCAGTATTGAAAATAACGGAAAGCTCGTTCCTGAGTATGAGGTTGATTGTATTAATGCATTTACTGAGAATACGAACGTGCAAATTGTGTATATACCCGTCAGTTTCTTGGAGCAGCATATGGATGATGAGTATGGAATGGGAGATGGGTCTCTTATTGTTGAAGGCAGTCTTTTTATCACGATAAGTATACAATGTGATCGAGAGGTCGTAAGATGTGGGGTACATATAGTGTACAAAGAAGATGTGGAATTGATCCAACAATCCGAAACTTGTATCCCTGATTGCCGGAATTTGGACCGGGTTCAGCGCTTTGGCAATACGTTAGTGTATAAAGACGAGGTTAGCTACATGTATGAATAATGGTTTTTGGTTAAATGCATGCAATTCAGTTTTTCTTTTGTGAATTATGGTTTTTGGTCCCAATGGTTTTGGAGAGAATTATGAGATTGGTCCTTGAACTTCGTTTATTACAATAAAACCCTTAATGTTTGTGTTTTGTTCTGATTTGGTATCTCGCCCTAATGTCCATCCAACTTATCCATTAACAAGGGCAATTCTGTCTTTTTGCAACTTTTCTAAAAAAATTCCATTTTTTATATTTTTTCTCTCTCAATTTTTCTCTATTTTTCTCACTTGCTACTAGACAAAGGTTTCGGTGGGCATTTCCTGCGGATTTTTCTGCTGGAAATCCGTCGGAAAATTATTTTTTATTTTTTTTAAAATCTTCTATTTTCGGCGGATTTCTGACGGTAATATAATTAATTGTAATTTTCCGGCGGATTTCCGGCGGATGTTTAATTATTAAAGATAAATAATTAATTAAAATCCGTCGGGAAATCCACTGAAAAATTTTAATTAATTATTTTTGTAACAGAATTAAAAAATAAAAAAGAATAAATATCCGCCGAAAATCCGTCGGAAAAATTAAAAAAATTCCGGCGGATATTTTCGTATTTAAAAAAAATAATGGATCCGCCGAAAATCCGAAATTTTATTTATTTTATCCCTTTTTCTCTTTAAAGAATTAAAAAATAATAATATTGGATCCGCCGAAAATCCAATTTTTTTTTCCTTTTTCTCTTTAAATTAATTTACACATAATGTGTTACTACAAATATCTTTTATCTTTAAATAAACTACAAAGTCTTCTTGAAACCTTTAAAAGCCATATAGTATTGAATAAGTTATCAATTTATTCTAATAATAATTATTAATAGTTGAAAGAAATTAGAAGTAAACTCAAAATAAAGGAAAGTTCCTTTGTCCTTTTCCTTATTAAAATTTGAAAGAAATCTTAAAAATGAATATTTAACAAGATATATAAAGGGGAAAATGGAACTTTATTTCTAGCATAGAAATATATAATTCTATTATTATAAATAATAACTACAAATGAATAAAAATTTCAAATTCAATATTAATTGGTCTTAACAGGATCTTTGGAATGATACATCATAAGTAAGAAAAAATGTACGTTCTCTTAAATTCAATATATATTTAACATATTAAATTACGTAAATAACTGGAAATTAAATAAAAAACAAATGAGAATTACATATATTAAAATTTCTTTCTAAGCCCACGATGGGATCTCTAAATCCTACTCATTCTCGTAAAACTCACTGAAATAGCTTCCAACAAGACTCAAAGAAGACCAATTAGGTTGATCAGACTCAAGGAACGATGTGCATAACTCGCGAATTTCGTTTGGAATATTGTTTTCAAGTTTAATACATCCATAAACACATATCTCTAATAATTTCACCATACATGGCGAAACTTGTGGGAAATTTTCAAGATTGCAGCAATTAGAGAGATCTAGAGTCTCCAAGGATCCCATCTCCATCCTGGATGGAAGACACTTGAGATTATAGCAACCACTCATGTCTAAGTAAACCAGCCTTTTGAGAGATCCAAGAGACTCATGAACTTCCACCATATTAATACATTCAGATAAAGTCAACCTCTCAACATTTGGTGCCCATGAGACATCAGGAAGCTTTTTCAAGAAGTGCGAGTTTTGAAGGTTGATGAATTTCAAGCATGGCATGACCTGACCACAAAATAACATAACTAAGAAAAATTATAATCACAATTGAATACGAATAAAAAGTTGTTAACTTATCTACGTAATTTGTATGAATGAGAAATTATGAGGTCATTTGTTGCTAAGAAATACCTTATCCCCCATCCAGAAATGTTCGGTGTCATGACCAAACGTTATTTCAAGCCCAACAAGATTACGCAGGTTTGATAGAGGTAGAGAAGAAAAATTGCACTGATCCCAACGAAGCCATCGTAACTCATCAGGGAGAAAGGTAGGTTCAGAAGAAGTGAAATCCCTACAAATATCAAGTAGCCGAAGATTCTTCATGTTCTCAAACACATCAGCACTAAAACCCATGTTCCCAGCATACATGTCCTCGTTATCGCCCGGTAACATTATGGCTTCAACTACATCTAATTTCTACAACAATGTACTAACATTAGTCAAACCATATTCTAAATACAAATTTCCTATAAAAATACCAATTTTTATAAACAAGGCAACTAATTACCTTGTTTTCCTTAATAAAAGCAAGGATGTCTTCGTCTTTCCATAACCTGCTCCAAGGGTAATTCCGACGAATAATTTGCATACCCATTTCTTGAAGGAGATCATGCATGCCTAGAGAATTATCGTTTGAAAGGGTTATAAGAGATTTTTCAATAAGGACGCTTATTCCTATCACTGAGTCAAAACCAAAGCTATCGAGTACTCTAGTCACATGTTCTTTATCATTACCCTTGAAGAAACATGCAATGTCTAGGAATATTTCTCTCTCAGAATCCTCTAGCCCATCAAAACTTACCTTCAGTGTCTCAAAAATCTCCCTATTTGGTGTTTTGTCTAATCTATTTAAAGCACTTTCCCACACACCTACTTCTCTTCCATGGAAGAAAGAGCCTAAAACTTTCAGCGCTAGAGGAAGACAACCAGTGTAGCCTATTGCACGATTTAACAGCTGCTTATACCCTTCGGGAGGGCTATTTTTCCGAAAAGCATGCCTACTGAAAAGCTCAACAGCTTGCTCCTGAAGTAAAATAGCAAGTTCGTACTTGGCATTTGTATTCGTTAACAAATGTTTGTCCCTGGTGGTTATAATGATTCTACTTCCTGCACCAAACCACTCATGTGATGCGGCTAGGAACCCTAATTGCCTGATATCGTCTACATCATCGAGAACAAGAAGAACCTTCTTCCTGCAAAATCTTGTTTGTATCATTTCAGCTCCGTCCACCGGATCCTCAATCATGGACTTGTGGCCAGTCTCTAAAACATCTTTAAGAATTTTTTCTTGTAAGGCACATACATCTTTATCGGAACCTTTTTCTGCAACATCTTTAACAAAGCTACTACCTTCAAACTTACAAGAAATTCTTCTAAACAAAACTTTGGCAATGGTTGTTTTACCAATTCCACCCATTCCATATATCCCTACCATACGTACCTCATGTGTTGCTTCTATACCCAGTAATGAACTTAATTTATATATATGAGATTCAATACCAATTAGATCTTTCTCCATACCACGAGGTTGCATATTGTGTAAGATCTCCTCAACAATCTTGTTGGTAAATGCAGATTCACCCCTGTAGATTTTAGAACATTGTTAGCAAATTAACTCACATGCAAACTGAAGAGTTGATGAATTTTAGATGAACCTTAGTTTTGGGCCTTTTAATTTTTCATCGTTCGATAGATGAATTAACTAATACCTATATAATGGCCCTCATGTTAAGACTTTTACTTCATTAGCATTTATCATTTTAGTGATGACAAGATTACCAACTTTATTTTGGATTTGCTTGGCCATCTTTTTTGAAGTAACTTAAGAACACTATTTTGTATTCTCGATTGCTAAGTCGTATTCATAATTCTAGCTTGTTTCTACTTTTCAATAAAATAGAGAATGAATATATTTTTTACTAGGATAGGGATGTTTATTGTGGATTTGGTCATTGTGGTATTTAATTTGTTTTGGTCATGATCCTTCTGGCTAACACCTGTCATCTTTGTTTTTTGCTCATTCTTTTGTTTCTTTCCAATAAAAAAGTAAAAACAATGTTTTTATACGCACAATATATATTGAACGTCGGAAGTTGGAATTCCCCCTATCCTAAATTCGTGGCTTGTGCTGCTACCTAGAGGATATGTCATAAGACAGGCATATAACAAGATCGTCAGCTGGGCCATTTCTTCTAAAGATTCATGGTCAGCATGGTTGATTTCAATGTTTGTGATTTGCTTTTTATAACTCGCAGATGCCTTCGTTTTCATCTTCTTGCCCTTTGTCAGTAGTTGCTAGAGTCCTTGTAGCTTAAGAAAAGCCCTCATCTTGATCTACCGTAAACCAATACTGTTTCATGTGATATCATTTCGTCTTATTACAAACATAGCTGAGTAATGGGACCAAACGCGCTCTGATACCAGTATGTTTGTGCAAAATGAAACCTCAATCAATTAAGAAACATACTAAATCTGACACGGTAAATTTATGAGGTTCATTAACAAGGTACTAGCAACTTCCTTGAACAGAAGAGGATGACAATTTTTATTATACAGAGAGGAAACAAACTACACTTAGTTTCAGATGTATATAAACTAGGTACAGATTTTTCCTTGATAATTCTAGGGACTCTATGGTGGGGATGATATTGATTCAATAAGGAAACCCAAATAGTTCCCTAAACCTTATTCAACAAGGAAACCCCAAGAGTTCCCTAAAAAAACAGAACAAACCTTACGTTTCAAGGCAGTGTCTCAATAGTTTTTATATTTCAAGGACAATAGCAAAACATAGTTAGATTTTGTTCATGCATGTTTAAGTGTGTGCAAGTAATTTAAGCAACATATAAAGAAAAACTAACTCTTTGACTGTTTCCGAGATATGATGACCAGATAAATTGGCAGCGGCTGTTAAAGCTTCCCTCCACTCCTTCACTTTATCCATCTCTTCCCTAAACTTTTCCTCGTGCTGCTGAAAGGCGATCTCAAAGTTGTTTTTCTGTGTGCGCACATCGGATGGATCAACATGATAGAACACTGGTAACACCATCTGCCCCATCCGATTATTACATTCCATGATCTTGGCAAGCTCTTCTAAACACCATAAAGAGTTTGCATAATTTATAGAGAAAACAACCACCGCACACCTCGATTCTTCAATGGCTTTTATGAGTTCTTGAGAGATGACTTTACCTCCCCGGATCATCTTGTCATCTTTGAACACATTTATTCCAGTTCTAACTAAAGCCGCGTGAAGATGATCTACAAAAATGTAACGAGTGTCTTCACCTCTGAAACTTAGGAAAACGTCATGTGTCCATCCTCCGGTTGGCTTAGAAGATGATGGAGATGTAGAAGACTTGAAAGACGCCATTGAAAGTTTCAAGAAATTGAAGCGGCAAATGGCAATATATATGCAATAAGTCAAATAGTTAGCAAGCGCATTGCAACAACAACTATGTATTTTTATAATAGATGTTGATTGCCGTCCTCTATTTTTAATTCTATTTGGTTCGTTCTTCAATTGGATGATGAGGTCCTTTTCTATATTATCATGTTTAATGTGGAAATCAGTCTTAAAATATGATTAAAGACTTCAATTATTGAAAGTCGATATCACCATACGTATTGTGGTGGTGACAGATTTAAAACTTCTAAAAGTTGAGGTGCATTTATCTTTCTATATAGAGGAAACTACGTTTTTGGTCCTTATGGTTTGTTACAAATTTTGATTTTCGTTATGTGCTTTTGAAACTATGTTTTTGTTCATGTGGTATATATGTAATATATTCATTGCTTTTCCGTCCATGAAGCTAACTCCATCAATGGTTTGCCGTTAAGTATGAGGAACGAAAACCACAATGAAGTGTAAACCATGATGACAAAAATAATAATAAATTGTAAATTATAAGAATGAAAACCATAACTTTGAAACTCTAGGAATGATTTTTCAACCATAACTACAAAATAATTAGTTTTGTAGTGTTTAATTTTACTTTTGATTTTCTGATATTTTATGACAAAACTAAACAAGTTTTGAGCAGTTTGGAGATCCCACAATAAAACTCTGTTACCCGTCATTGTTCACAAGCAGTTGTTTACAAACTTTCATCCACAACATTTACAACAAAATATGTTTTATAAGATGTCAAAGATGTCGGAATAAACTATTTAATTTATATGACTTAAGTTTATGGGATTAAACACTTGTATGTCTTATATAATAATGTTACAATATATAGGCTGTTAAGACGTATTTAGGCATGCCAATAAGTTTTTTTTAGAACACTTTTAGAATAAAGTGTCCTTTTAGATTTTTTATACGACATATTCAACCTAACGGAAACATACTTCAAATGAGGTGCATAAGAGAATCCATCCCTTGATATCCTTGTTAGGTGATATTGATGACTACGTCAAGATTCGTTTGAATATGATCCGACTGCTCCCAATCTTTCATGGTCTATCAAATGAAGAATTTCACAATCATTTAACGAAATCTTGGCCATCTGCAGTACCTTCAGTCTTTTCGTATAATCTTGGATCACCACATACTCAAGTCACCCCCTCCCTAGCAGAAAGCAGAAAGGGTGACCGAAATAATAGTTTCATATCATCAGAGTTGAGGGGTAGTTTTTCACATGAAATGATATGCAACAAAAATTAATTCTTATCTGAGTACTTCCCCATAAGTAAAATTGTAGAAATAATCGGGCTATCTCCAACTTCCAAGAGCATATGGAAGAGTTCCACATGCCATTTGAATGCCAAAAAGAAATTCTTCACGTACATGATAAACCTATCTACTCCAATCGCTTACCATATAAGTGTTTAGCATAAAAGAGTCATCACTCTTGCTTACCTTATCGGGTAACATTCTCGACAGGATTGTTTGTAAGCATCTCTTACTCGGTAAACACTAACTAAATAAAAGTTTTCTTCCTCGCTTACTAGGTAAAATTCTCGATCGTTGTCATACATGTTCATCAGATATGGTAAATCACACCAGGTAATCTCTTACTTAGGGGGTTGTTTGTTTTTTTAAAAAACCCTCTTAATGGCTCTTAAGTCTGAATCATTCAGACATTTTTACACACCACCTCTTATTAATTATAACTAAAATAAGACTTCAGACTTTAGACCTCTTAAAAAACAAACGACACCTTAGTAAACATATATAATGGACCTTAATCAAGTTATCCCCAATTTCAATGCCAGAACCAAAATATTAAAATATTGAAGATCAGTAGTCAATTAAGATTCCAAAACCCAAATCAATCTTACACAAAAAAAAATGAACACCACAATAATGATAATTATAACCAAAACCTTTAGTGGTAACAATTACAATAATAAATTATAAAATAAAACAAAAAGGGACCACCCTCACAAATCAATTACAAGATATAATCGCAATGATAAAAGAAAACATGCAACCTAGGACGATCAATTTGATTTTGGTGAACTCATAATTATCGCGAGTTGTTGATCAATCTATAAAGACCCCGAGGGAGGTCGATGTGATTTTTAGGAGTAATCAATCACTTTGAAAAAACATATATATATAAAGAAATTTGCAGAAAATAGAAATTCTTGTATAAGTTTCTAGAGTAATAACATATGTACAACAATCAATCTATAGAGAGATTAATCATAAAATGCTTGCTAGATAAGATAGATTCTTGCGAAATCGAGAAGAAGATTGAGGACTGCACTGAGCAGTGTCCTAAGACAGAAATTTCGCTGATAATTAGTCTGCCTAGAGGATACAATAATCATATTCAAGAGTAATCTTGAATCTAGCGAATCAAAGTATGTTTAGTGATACAACGTGTGACTTCCGATGTCTAAGACGAGTTTTTGTGCGATTTTAGTTGCCGGACTCAAGAGGACCTTAAGAGCCCACAAGCACCAAGGCCCTACCTTTGACATTAATACGTATAATTATGTCAAAGAGAGCCTATCATGAACACCCACACACCAAGCCCAAGCTCTAAAATAATTTATTTAATGCTCAAGGGTTGGTGTTTATTAAGTGGGTTCCATTTCATCTCCGCTCCTATATGGGACAAGGGTTTACAAATTCCTGTATTGGTTTGATTTTGGTAAATAGTTTGATTTTACCTTGCTTAAACACAACTTGACCAACTCGATCGACCCGAACAGTTTGGGTTGGCTTAAAAGTTTGCAAACCGCCAACATTGGGTTGAGTTGTCGAAATGCCTTCAACCCTAAACGTAACCCGTAAGCAGCCTAAATCCTAGTTTATTTGTTTTAACAAAGTAATGCATTATAGAGTTTGGGCATGAATTTCTACTTGGATTAGGCTTGCATAAATGTATATTTAATGGGTCAAAAGATAACACTAGGTCACGGGAAAACCCGTGTAACTCGCTCAATGACAGTTTTTCTTATCTTTTTGATAGTTTCTTCTATTGATTGCTTTTGACTCAGATTTGGATAAAACCAAATGACTATAAATATTAACATATCATTGAGGTTATTCATATCTTTTCTTTTTTCTACAGATTGATGTTCATGGAGATGTTAGGATTTGTTTTATTATATAAGGTTAAGCAATCTTGAGGTAAATCAGCCTTAACCCAACATCACATAGTGGGGGCTAATATTATCCTAAGGACGGAGATCTATAATCACATCCTAACCTTATTTCTCATTTGCCATTTTTGTAGCAACGATCGTTCTACCCTTTAGGGTAGAACAATACAAAAACAAATGACTTTACTAATAGAAAAAATTCGTCGATAATCCTATGTTGGACGGATTGGAGAGTTAAAATGGTTTTTCGGAAATCATTCGAAAAGAAAAAAACGAGCTCGAAAGAAGCACACAATTTGGCATCGAAAACGGGAAAATGGTCTATTACGCGACTTCTCCCACGAACATGATAGTGTGCTAGGTTGTGCATGCATTCTGAGCTATTGTGTACGGATTGTGTTTATTTGTTTATTTCATTATTTTGTTTCCTAATTAGTATAGGATTATTATTTGTTTATTTAACTATTATTTATTTGTTTTCTTAGATAGTTTAGGATCCTTATATTTTTAGGATTTATAATTAGTTATTATCTTATTTTATTTTAAGTTGGTTTAGGATTAGGATTGTGTTTGAATTTGAGTTTCATAGTTATCTCTAAGTTATTTTAGTCTATAAATAAGATTTATTGTTTTCATTATATTCAGATTATTGATTAACTAGAAGCGTACTCGCGCAATGCGATGAGATACATCATGATTTTAATTTTTTCTTTTATTTTTATCTTATATATTTTAAATTCTTTATATTTAAGCTAAAATATTTATACTGTTTTGATTATGTTTATCGGCTAGTTATGAATTCAAACATATAGCTTTAAAAATTTGTACTCATGCATCATAACTTGTAGTCTTGAGTTTTAAGTAATGTGTATCAATAAACAGTACTTAATACATAAAAGTTTGTTTTTAAAAGTTTTTTCGATAATTTAATAATAATGTAATTTATTTTAGGTTTAATAAAATATTTTTTTATGAAATAAACATTAAATATTCTGTTAAATTTTCTTAATTATAATTTAGATTTTTTATATTTAAAATTTGATTTTTATCCTGTAATTAATTATGCAGGAAGTGATTTTAGGGAAGTTGAAGTGAGGTGTGATTTTAGGGAAGTTAAAGTTTTTAGAGATAAGGATTAAATAGGAAGATATTTTAAGTTTTCATTATTTATTTAAGTTTTAAGTAATTAACATTAAATAGCGGTACATTAAACTTTAGCAATTGTTTTTAAGAGTTTTTTATAGGTGTTTTATAATATAACTAGAAGCGTACTCGCGCAATGCAGCGAGATACATCACGATTTTAATGTTTATTTTTATTTTTTGTTTTTTATTGATTTACAGTACGATTGTGGATGGTTTTTATTGAGTGATAATTGTTTTTTTATATATAAATTTGTTTAATTTAGACTTAACAATATAATGTTTTTTATATAAAAAAAATTAAGTGGTTTGTTAAAATTCATTAATTATCTTATATATTTTAAATTTTTTATATTTAAATTGAGATGTTTATCCTGTTTTGATTATGTTTATCAGAATTCAACTTTCATAATTTTAGGATTTGGGGATTAGAGATAAGGATTTTGGGGGATAAGAATGAAATTTATTAATTAGGGTTAAAAACATTTAAAAGTGATATCTTGTTTTGATTATGTTTATCAGAATTCAAATTTAATAATTTTAGGGTTTGGGGATTAGAGATAAGGATTTTGGGGGATAAGAATGAAATATATTAATTAGGGTTAAAAGCTTTACAGGTAGTACATTAGGCTTTAGTAGTTATTTTTAAGAGATTTTAAGTAGATAGCTTTAAATAATAGTACATAAAGCTTAGTGAGTTGTAATTAAGAGTTTTTTATGCCATCTTTATAATATAGTATAGATAAGTAGTTTGTTAAAATTCATTAATTATCTTATATATTTTAAATTTTTTATCTTTATAATATAGTATAGATAAGTAGTTTGTTAAAGTTCATTAATTATCTTATATAGTTTAAATTTTTTATATTTAAATTGAGATGTTTATCCTGTTTTGATTATGTTTATCAGAATTCAAATTTCATAATTTTAGTGTTTGGGGATTAGAGATAAGGATTTTGGGGAATAAGGATGAAATATATTAATTAGGGTTAAAAGCTTTACAGTTAATACATTAGGCTTTAGTAGTTATTTTTAAGAGATTTTAAGTAGATAGCTTTAAATGATAGTACATAAAGCTTAGTGAGTTGTAATTAAGAGTTTTTTATGTCATCTTTATAATATAGTATAGATATAGATAAGTTAAGTCTTTTAAAATTTCCTCATAAATTTTCCAGGCTCTACACTTGTAGGCTCGTTATCCTTCAAGGGTTTCCACGGTTGTCGATCCTTCTGTGTTTTTTCGCCGTGTCAGTTGGTATTTGTCTCTTTTATTAACAATAGTCGACCGACCCATTAACAAACCAGATATGGTAGAGATGATGGTAATTGATACCACTTACTTGCTAATCTGATAGCGGATATCACATACTCCCTCAACAACATCACGACAACCACCGGCTAAGAGAAAGAAGAAATAACCAAGTTGGGTTTCGCGCAACGGTAACCATGACCACCGTATTATCAACTCAGTTTCTTTTCAAGTCAAACAACCACCAGAAACAGATGAAGACTTGCTCGACAAGAACCAAAATTACTGAAACCGTTAGAAGAAATTCTCAAACAACTGAAACTTTTCTCACAAGAAATCAAGAACGGTGATCCCGAAGAGGATACTTTGTATATCTTAGCACCCAAGGCTCCAAATCAGAGTGGAAACAGTTCCTACTAAAGTTCTTGTAGCCTTTTGCCGTTTCAAGTTAGATAAAACATCTCTTGTATGGAGGCAACCACAACAACATCCTTTTGGACTTGAAACCTTGTTGAAAACCGGAGGCCGAGTTTGTGGATTCAAAAAGAACATTCTACATGGGTAATTTGGTGAAACACCAAAACCCATACGAATTGGATGAAATCGTTTTTCAAGTGAACTCGAGGTCTAGTTCTTTTCAAGTGAGGTTGTTTGATGTAGGATGGATTGGAGAGTTAAAACGGTTTTTCGCATATCATTGGAAAAGAATAATTGTGGCGCACTGATTAAGGCTCTGGGGGATGTGGTGGAATATTTCATCTGCCCAGATCCAGGCGTAAACAACAATTGTGGCTATCAGGTTTAATCAGGGTTGATGTCTTACACTCATAATTTGCCAAGGGAATTGTCTAGGCATAGCCTAGCCTAGGACACCCTTCCCAAAAAAAGAGAGAGAGAAAACGAGCTCAAAAAAAGATTAAAATTTGGAATCGTAAATGGATAACATTCAATTATTACGCGACTTCTTCCATGATCCGGGTCGCATGCCAGATCGCGCAGACTTTATTTCTTCACTTGTTCTGCACGGATTGCGTTTATTTCTTTATTTCATTATTTTCTTTCCTAATTAGTATAGGATTATTATTTGTTTAATTATTTAATTATTATTTATTTGTTTTACTAGATAGTTTAGGTTCCTTAAAATTTTTGGATTTATCTTTACTTATTATCTTATTTGGTTTTCTAATTGGTTCCGATGCTTGTCGATCATTCCGCGCTTTTCCTGCTTCAAATCCGCGAGGAAAAAAACCATCACCAGCGAACTCGGCCGGAGCGAACTCGGCCATTGGTAATCTGGCAGTGATATGCAACAAATCCGCTGAATATTTCGAGCGGAAAAATCCGTCGGTGAAGCCCCTTTGTTTTGTAGTGGAAGTAAGTCTACATACACCCTCGGGCCTCGACCCAACTCCTAGTGAGATCTATTGGGTTGGTTTAGTTTTGTTTCATTAATTACATAAATAAATTGAAATATAACTAATAAAATTGGAAAAATATGAAACTTTATAACAATATAAAAAAAACTCAATTGCATCTAACAAAAGCTAAATGTCTAAACAAAAACTCTATCAAGACTCCAGATATTCTTGATACGTGAAAATATTGCCGTCACGAGAAATATTCTCCAAATTCCGCCTATAAGAGAAACATGTGTTGTTGATTTGTTGGATGGATTCCATGTCTTCTTTGTACACAATATGTGCCCCGCATCTTTCAACTTCTCGTGCACCTTCTATACTGATCCAAAGGCTACCTTCAACCAAAAGAGACCAATCTTTCCGTTCAAAATCATCATACATATGCTCCTCAAAGAAACTGACTGGTATATAGATAATCCACACACTTCCATTCATAGTTACTTCAAATTCATTACTACAATCAACCTTTAATTTAGTAACGTGTTTTCCACTTTTTTCCAATCTGAAGTCGATCATACTAGTAAATAATTCTGTAACCCACTCCTGGTTAAACACGACACATACTGCAAACCCCACGACACCGGTATGACATATGGGAGACAACTTCAATGTTATTTCGCCTCCATGTTGTTGCTCTTTGAACCAGCTTGGAATCTTGCTTCCAGGAATATAGATACTTAACCGACGATCTAGATCAGCACATTTCTGTACTCAACATGAAACATCACACTTCAGTTGTTATTTAAGTGCCTTCCTCATGAATATAGAATTTCTCAAGTATATAATACTAGAAATGCAACAATTTGGGTAATATTAGAAATGCAGGCAAGGGTTTTTTTCAGGCTAAGGATGGAGGTCAAGTTACTTATTTCGTTCAAACTAATGTCAATAATAAAAATAAAATGAGATGAGATGAGATGATAGATAGATAGATAGAGAGAGAGAGAGAGAGAGAGGGAGAGAGAGATCTCGGATACCTTAAGGAAAGATTGCTGCAACATCTTCTCAAGGTATCTTTCATTCTCTTGATTCTCTAGGAGTTTGTCGCAACCAGCAAGCCATATCTTATACAACCACACATACTCTTCTGTGAGATCTTGAATCTTTTCCAATGATTTGCAATTGTGTGCCTTCAATACGTGTATTCGTGGTGGGAGTGCTCCAAGAATTTGGAGTTGTCGACAATCATTTAACTCTAGGTGTTTGAGACAAGAAAGGCAAGAGATGCTTCCAGGTAACTGTACTAATTTCGAGTTGCCACTTAGATATAATTCTTCCAAGGAGGAAAAGGCATGTAGATTTTTGAAGAAGTTTTCATCTTCTATTTGTCTCCCACTGAGATCTAATATTCTCAAGCAACACAAACTTCCCAATGTACGGAAATCAATGGACTCTGATTTCCTTTTTACGGCTAGGTGATCCCAAAATCCTAGCCATAGCTCTTCCAATTTTCCGAGGCTTCCAACATCCTCTGTCAATTTTCGCAGTTTCTTGCATTCTTGAAGATGAAGGATCTTGAGAGACTTCAATTCACAAATAGAGTTTGGAATTCTCTTAAGATTAATACAGTTATTAAGATATATAACTGATAATTTTACCATACATGACGATACTTCTGGAAGTTTTTCAAGACTGTCACAATTAGAGAGAACTAGAGTCTCCAATGATTCCATCTCAAACCTGTGTGGGAGACACTTGAGCTTTCTGCAACCACTCATGCTCAAGTGAACAAGCTTTCTGTGAGATCCAAGAGACCCATGAACCTCCACCAAATTCCTACAATATAACAAAGTCAAACTCTCAAGATTTGAGGCCCCTGAGACATCTGGAAATATTTCTAAGCACTCCAAGCGATGAAGTGTAATGAACTTCAAGTATGGCATAACCTGCCAACAAAAACATAAACGAACAAATAGAAACTCCTATTAGTTTATCCATGTAAAAACTTATGCATGAGAATTATGACAGAACTTTGATGCTAATTATAAAATGAGTTTCGCCCATTAAATACCTTTTGCCCCATCCTTAAATGTCCAAATTTGCCTTTTCTTATTTCTAGCCCAACAAGCTTGTTTGCTACTCCTAGAGATGAAAATGGGTAATGATGCCAACGAATCCATCGTAACTCATCAGGGAGAAAGGCAGGTTCACAAGAAGTGAATTTCCCACGAATATCAAGTAGCCGAAGATTCCCCATGTTTTTAAAATCCTCTGAACTTAAGCCCATTGTCCCTTCATATGGATCATTAATCCTTCGTTCATATTTATCATTGGCCAGATCAACTATGGCTTCAATTGCTTTTAGTTCCTGCAAGAAAGTACCAAACTGAGGTCTACTCATCCTAGATACAAAGTAGCACTTTCTATAACGACTAAAAAGTATTACCCTTTTTTCCTGAATGAAATCCTGGATTTTTTTGCGTTGCCATAGCCTGCTATTTGGGTAACTCACACGAATAATATCTAAACCCATTTCTTGAAGGAGATCATGCATAACTAGTCGTCCATTGGAAACACTTATGAGAGATTTTTCAATAAGAGCCCTAATACCTATTCTTGGGTAAAAACCAAAACTATCGAGTACTCTAGTAACACGTTCTTCTTCTTCGCCCTTGAAGAAACATGCAATGTCCAGGAATATTTGTTGCTCAGATTTCTCTAGCCCATAAAAACTTATCTTCAGTGTCTCAAAAATCTCCCTAAGTGGTTCTGTGGCTAGTCTATCTAAAGCGCTTCTCCAAACTTTTGCCGGTCTTCCACGGAAGAAAGAGCCTAAAACTTTCAAGGCCAGAGGAAGACGACCGGTGTAGCGTATTGCACGATTTGACAGCTCCTCGTACCCATCTGGAGGGCTATTTTTTCGAAAAGCATGTCTACTGAATAGCTCAATAGCTTGCTCTTGAAGTAAAATAGCAGGTTTGTACTTGGCATTTGTATCTGATAACAAATGCTCGTCTCTAGTGGTTATAATGATTCTACTTCCTGCACCAAACCACTCGCGTGTTCCAGCACCGAACCATTCATGTGTTCCAGCTAGGAACTCTAGTTGCCGGTCATTATCCACGTCATCAAGGACAAGAAGAACCTTCTTATTGCGAAATGTTTTTTGAATCATTGCAGCTCCATCCTCTGGATCCATAATGTTGGACACGTAGCGCCTCCCTAGAATATCTTTAAGAATCTTTTCCTGCAAGGCACATATACCTCTTCTACTAGAACTATTTTCTCTAACATCTTTTACGAAGCTACTACCCTCAAAGTAATGAGAAATTCTTCTTAAAAGAGCTTGGGCAAGGGTTGTCTTACCGATTCCTCCCATTCCACTTATCCCTACCATGCGCACCTCATGTGTTGCATCTATCCTCAGTAATGAATGTAATTCGTTGATACGAGACTCGATACCAATTAGATTCTTGTCCATAACACGAGGTTGTATATTGTCAAAGATCCGTTGAACAATCTTGTTGATAATTGTGGATTCACCCCTGTCCATATTTCGACACCGTTAGCAAGTTACTCATATGCAAACTATGGTGCAGATAAATTTTAGAGTTGTCGAATTTTAGATGAACTCTGGTTTTGGGCCATTTTTCTCAATTTTTGTACTTGAATTTGGACTATATAGCGGTCGACCAATTAAGGCTTCTTCAACTTCAATAGAATTTATCATTACAGTCATGAAAATATTACCTTCAAACATATGAGGCCGATCTTCACACAGAAATGCTACCTAAAAGAGAACCTGGATTTGGTTTCCCTTCTTCTTTTAAAGAACTTAAGAAAATGGATTCAAATTCTTCAATGATAAGTTGAATTCATAATTGCCATTTCATTTCAAATTTTGAATTAAAGAAATGAATTTTGTGTTTTGATATATCTGCAACTATATGAATGCCTAATATGCAAAAACTGATCATGTGTCTTGTGCTTGACTGTTGGGAAGATGAATGGCTACAATTAATCAAATAGCATTTTAGATCAAAAGAAATGAAAATTAGCCCATGAGTTAGTCAGAATATGTATCGTTTTGCCAAAAATCATTGTCATTGAAAGCACAATATATAGAATATTATTATAAATTTTGTTCCTATAGTTACCATAACTCAAAGGAATCCATGTCTTTTGTGCATTTCTGTGTATAAGGTCTATACATTCAAACTTATTCAAGAATTCGTCATGGATGTGAGAAGAAAAGGTAGTTAAATTTTGGCACGCATGTTTAAGTGTGTGCAAGTAATTTAAGCAACATATATGTAAAGTAATACGAACTCTTTGACTGTTTCCGAGATATGATGACCAGATAACTTGCCGATTGCTGTTAAGGCTTCCCTCCACTCATTCTGTTCATCTATCTCTTTCGAAGACTTCTCGTGCTGCCGAAAGGCAGTATCAAAGTCTCTTTTCTGTTTGCGCACATCAGATGGATCTACATGGTAGAACACTGGTATCACCAACTGGCCCTTCTGATAATGACATTCCATGATTTTGGCCAGCTCAACCAAACACCATGAAGAGTTTGCATAATTTTTAGAGATAACAACCACCGCACACGTTGACCCTTTGATGGCTTCCAAGAGTTTTGGAGAGATCTTTTCCCCTCCTTGGATTATCTCGTCATCTTTGAACACAGTTATTCCTCTTTGAATTAAAGCCGCTTGAAGATGATCGACAAAACCATATCGAGTGTCTTCACCTCTGAAGCTTAGAAAAACGTCATATGTCCATCCTCCGAAAGAAGCAGAAGAAGACATTGAATGTTTCAAGAGATTGAAGAGGCAAAATGCAATAAGTCAAATAATTAACTAGCAATCGCATTGCAACAACAACTATATGTTTTTATAATGGAATTGAATTTAAGTTGATTGGCTTAATCTTTTTTTAATTCTATTGGCGGGGTCTTCAATATTCGGGTGATGAGATCCTTTTTTATTATTACTATGTTTCATGTGGAAATGAGTCTTAAAATATGATCGAAGACTTCAATTATTGAAGGTTGATACTTCTAGAAGTTGATAGCATCAAATAGGCCATCACAAGAAAAGAATGGACTTGAAACTTTTATGTTATATATTTCTAGTAAAACTTCAAATATCATTTCCATGAAAATGAAATATAAACGATATAGAAACTAACTTATTTTGATTTTCTTATCTTTATTAATTAGGACTAAACTAATCAAGTTATTTAGTAGTTTTGGAGATATATATATCCCCACAAGAAAACACTCCTTTATCCTACATTCATCTTGATTAGGATATATTGGTGTTACATGGCCCTTGATGTATGTTGTTTACAAGCAGATTTTTATACAAATTAAACTTCACTAGACAACAGTACTACAAAAAAAAATCGATCGGTTCTATATCAAAGCTCCGATTTCTAAATATCGTAATAGACTGTTTTATAGAATTTCGTTTATAAGATCAAACAATTATGCTTCGTATATAAAGGTGTTGCAATAGGATGTTAGGAAGTCTCTACAACAAAAATAGGTTTATGGGACGCCTAAAATATTTAAGTGTTATGATAAGATACTTTATAGGACTTATGTTTATAAAGACCAAACGAAAAAATGTCTTGTCTAAAAGTGCTACAATAAGTTTTATTTGACGATTTTGGACGTCTTAGCAAATTTTATGGGAAACTTTTAAAAATTAGTCGTATTAGTTATTTTATACAACACTATCTGAAACCGACTTGGGTTTGTGAACATGACTCGAGAAGCGTCCGGGAAGAAGTGCCTTGGTAAAGATGTCTGTAGTTTGATTGGTGGAAGATACGGGAACTAGATGAATAGTGTTTTGACCACATGTTGGCGAGTGAAGTAACGGTGAATCTTGATGTGCTTGGTGTGCTCATGAAAGATATCGTCATGAGAAATGTGAATAGCACTACGGTTGTCGCATCGTAAAATAGTGGGTGTGATCGGGGAGTCCATCTCAGAAAGAAGCGATCATAACCATAATAGCCTGAGTAGTGTCAAAAGGGAACAATGTTCGGTTTAGATACTAGATCGTGAAGTAAGGGATTGTTTCTTGTTGAGCCAAGATATGAGGGAATCACCGAGAAATAAACAATAGCCTGTGGTGGTGGTGGACCGGAGATCGGTAACATCACCATCCCAGTCGGCCTCGGAGAAGGCATGTAGCTTGACTGATGACAAGGAAGGAAAGTACAAGCCATGAAACATGGTGTTTTTGATGTAATGTAGAATCTTTAAGACGACATCATAGTGAGACGATCGAGGTGAAACCATGAACCGACTCAAAATGTAAATAGAGATGACTAAAGTCTCGTTAAGTAACTATCAAATAAATAAGAGATCCTACCAACTATCGATAGAGTGTGGCATCAAGAAGAGGGGTGCCATCACTGGGAGATAAATTGAAATTTGCTTCGAGAGGTGTTGAGGAGATCTTGCTATCAGTGATGCTCATGCGAGAGAGAAGATCAAAGGCATACTTGGCTTGACAACGACATGTTCCCGAGTCATGTTGGAGCACCTCGATTCTAAGAAAACAATGAAAAAGACCCAAGTCTTTCATTTCAAAATGTTGTTGTAGACATGGTTTCAACATATATAGAGATTCCATGGGTGTCACTGCGAAATATAGAAGTAAAAAAAAAATAGTAACAGCATCCGTAGATTTTGTAAAAAAAGGCTTGAATCATAATATAATGACTGGGATCAATCCCTAAGGAAGATGGTGATGTTGAACTTTTCAAACCATGTACGGGAGCTTGCTTAAGCCCATTTCTGGTTGCAAGAAGTGTGCAACTCTGAGAGCCCCGATGTGAGATCAAAGGATGAGAATTAGACTTGGAAGATCATTGATCCTTGACAGAATGGCTGGTTGCAAGAAGTTATCTCTAATGAAGTGTTGGATCTGAACTGCGCTTCTTGATCCTTGTTGTTCACAAGCATTTTATATTAATCAACAAGGTCCAGAACTGAGATGAACAGAAACCACGACCATATAATTGGTCCTAAGGCTAGGCCTAGAAATTTCCAAGAAAAGATAACCAATCCCTAACCAACAGTGATATACCTTAATTGGTCCTGGACCGGGTTTGACCATCTCTACCCCATATAATGGATTATGGGCTCGACATTTAGGCCTATTTGTCGAGCCCGTTGAGACTATTTTGTGGCAACACATTTTCCCACATGTTTTATTGTTTCACGCCCACCGAGTGTAATAAAAGAAACTATTACTAAAAAACTCAATACATTTAATGGAAAATGTATTACAAGGGAATTTATAGATCGAGGCTCATATGCTTTTCTATATAGACAAAAGAATCATCCAACCTACGAACAATGTTCAAGTTCCGATAATCAGGGATACAAGTATTCAAATGTTGTATCGATTCTACATCTTCTTTGTAAACTAAATGTGCCCCACATCTTACAACTTTTTCATGACCATCCCTTGATTCAAACATATTGATTATAAGATCACCTTCATCAAAAACAGACCAATCTTTCCGTTTAAAATCATCGTACCTTTGTTGCTGCTGAAAGCAGCTGAATGGTATATAGACCATCCAGACGCTCTCGTCCCAAGCTGATCTAAATGCATTAATATGATCAACCTTTGACTCACAAACGATTGTTCTATTAATTCCAATTCTGAAGTAGATCTCGATAGTACCTTGAGCATATCCTCTTTGCCACTCCCCTTGCAACACTCCACATACCACGAACCCCATGACATCAGTATGACATTTAGGAGGCAACTTCAATGCTATTTGGTTTCCATGTCGTTGCTCTTCAAACCAACTTGGAATCATGCTTCCAGGAATAGCGATACTTAACAAATGATCTACCGCAGCACATTTCTGAACTCAACAGGAAACCATCAGGCTTCAATTATTACTCGATTGAACACCCATCTCATGAATATAGAATTGCTCAAGTATATATAAATATATGACAAATGCAACAATTTGGGTTTTTATCATACTAACATATTAAGGATGCCGGTCAAGTATTTTGTTTCGTTAAACTAAAATGAAATTTTAGAAAGAGAGAGATTGGGTACCTTAAAAAAAGATTGTTGCAACATCTTATCAAGATATCTTTCATTCTCTTGATTTTCTAGGAGTCTCTCGCAACCAGAGAGAGATAGCTTATGCAACCATACATACTTTTGTGTTAGATCTTCAATCTTCCTCAAAGCTCTACAATTGCCCACCTTCAATACTTGTATTCCTGAATAGAGCGCTTGAATACTTTGAAGTTGTTGGCAATCATTCAACTCTAGGTGTTTAAGACTAGAAAGGCGAGAGATGCTTGAAGGTAACTGGACCAATTTAGAGTTGCCACTTAGATGTAACTCTTCCAAGAAATACAATCCATATTCATTATTTGGGAAGTCTTTGTCTTCGATTTGTCTCCAACTGAGATCTAATTTTCTTAAGAAAAACAACATTGTCATAGTACGAAAATTAATGGAGTCCGATTGCCATGGAAAAGCCTTGATGTGTTTTCTTAATCCTAGCCATAGCTCTTTAAATTTTAGCATGCATCCAAGCCGCTGTGGCAATTTTTGCAGTTTCGGGCAGTTGCGAAGATGAAGACTCTTGAGACCGTTTAACTCACATATAGAGTTGGGAATGTTCTTAAGATTTGAACAATCGTTAAGATATATGTTTGATAGTTTTTTCATACCTGATGAAACCTCTGGGAATTCTATAAGTTCACAGCAATTAGAGAGATCTATAGTCTCCAATAATGGCATTTCAATCATAGGTGGGAGACATTTGAGGTTCCAACAACCATTCATGTTCAAGTAAGCAAGCTTTTTGAGAGTTCCAAGAGACTTATGAACCTCCACCAAACTGATACAATAAGACAAAATCAACCTCTCAACATTTGGGGCCCCTGAGACATCTGGAAATCTTTTTAAGCAGCCCAACTCTTTAAGGTGAATGAATTTCAAATATGGCATAACCTAACACAAAAAACAAAAATGAACAAAATTATAATCATGGTTACTCATAATTGAATACAAATAAAAAGCTATTATTTATCTACGCAGATGTCTATGAATGACAAATCATGACGTATCTTTGTCACTAAGAAACGGGTTTCATCCATTAAATACCTTATACCCCATCCATAAATGTTGAATGAAGCCATCTGATCATTCAAGCCCGACAAGCTTATCCAGGTTGCCTACTGGCAGAGAAGAAAATTGGTATGCATGCCATCTAAGCCATCGTAACTCATCAGGCAGAGTTGTAGCTTTACAACAAGTGAAATCCCCACAAATATCAAGTAGCCGAATATTCTTCATCTTCTCAAAAACATCATCACTAAAACCCATGTTCTCGTCAGCATTAACATATGTCCACATTATGGCTTCAACTGCTTCTAGTTTCTGCAACAAAGTTCTAAGCTGAAGTCAAACTATACTCATTCTAAATAAGTTGTTTTAAGAAAATAAATTATTACCATGTTTTTCGTAATGATATCATGGATTTCTTTGCATTGCCATAGCCTGCTGTTCAAGTAACTCTCACGAACAATTTCCAAACCCGTTTCTTGAAGCATATCATGCATGTCTAGCCGGTTATTTGAAATCGTTATGAGAGATTTTTCTATAAGACCATTAAATCTCTTCACTGGGTGAAAACCGAAACTATCGAGTACTCTACACACATGCTCTTCATCATGGCCCTTGAAGAAACATGCAATGTCTAGGAATATTTTTTTATCATAATCACATAACCCATCAAAGCTTATCTTCAATGTCTCAAAGATCTTCCTATCTGGTCTTTTAGCTAATCTATTTAAAGCACTCTCCCACACATGTGTGTGTTCTCCATGAAAGAAAGAGCCTAGAACTTTCAGAGCTAGAGGAAGACCGCTAGTGTAGCATATTGCACGATCTGACAGCTCCACATACCCTTCTGGAGGGTTATTTTTCCGAAAAGCATGCCTACTAAAGAGCTGAATAGCTTGATCCTTGGGTAATGTACGAGGTTTGTATATGGCATCTGCGTCCGATAACAAATGCTCGTCTCTGGTGGTTATAATGATTCTACTTCCTGAGCTAAACCACTCATGCTTTACTGGTAGTAACTCTAATTGATCTACATCATCCACATCATCAAGAACAAGAAGAACCTTCTGGTTGAGAAATTTTGCTTTTATAAATTCAGCTCCGTGCTTCGGATCCTCAATCAAGTACTCATATATGGTGCGTTATATCCATAAGAATCTTAGCTTGTAAGGCACATATACCTCTTTTCATTTTTTCTCTAACACCTTGCACAAAGCTACTACCCTCAAACTCGTAAGAAATTGTTCCAAACAAAGCTTGGGCAATTGTTGTCTTACCGATTCCTCCCATTCCACATATCCCAACCGTTCGCACATCTTCTGTTGCTTCTAAATCCAATAATGATTTTAAGTCGTTGATGCGAGAGTCGATACCAATTAGATTGTTCTCCATAACACGAGGTTGTATATGGTCTAAAATGGTTTGAACAATCTTGTTGACAATTGCAGATTCACCCCTGTAGATTTTAGAGCATTGTTAGCAAGTTAACTCACATGCAAACCATAGAGTTGATGAACTTTAGATAAACCCTAGTTTTGGGTCACTTTTGTAGACAAATTTGGATTTTAAAACGACACACATAGTACAATTTCTACTTAATTAGCAGATATCATGACAAGATTATTATGAGTGATATGAGATCAGTCTTCATGTTAAAATGTTACCTGCAAAGAGAACCTGGATTTGGTTTCCCTATGAAGGAACTTAAGAATATGAATTGGAATTCTTGATGGATAAAATTTCATTTTCATGAATTGAAATTAGCCCATGATTAATTAAATAGTAGAAACTCTGTTCCTAAACTTCACCATAACTCCATGAAATTCAGATCTTTTGTGCATCTCGTACAAGGTCTATACATACAAACTTATTCATATAATTATCAAGGACAAGAGGAAAGCTTAGCCCGATTTTGGCAGGCACAATTTGTGAGTAATTTAAGCAACACAATTTCCGAGATATGATATCCAGATAACTTGCTGACTGCTGTAATCTGCAAAAGCCCAAAGAGGAAGTGAAGGAAGATGACTTGTTAAGATAGTGGGGTCGTGGTCAAGAAATTTCCTTAACTTTTCCCAAACAAATGACATCAAATCACGAATCAAAATAATCCTAAAACAAAGCAATTTAAGCAAAATGGCAGCAGAACTAAGGTGTAACTGTATATTTCAGTTGATATATGTGAACTTGAGATCTGATTAATGGTATATTACTGTTTAATGTTGCTTTGTAAGTCGATTAGCAGATACTAACGGTGGCCTGATGGTTACCAATTACCAAAATTCTTCGTCTGTTGTTGCATTTAGACCCCAAAACAACTTCTAAATGTAACATATGTTGATTATAGAAGTATTAGGTTAAAAACAACAAGTATTAGAACCAAAGCGAAGAATATATGGAAGCTACAAACCTTGTTAATGGCGATTGTTTCAATAGCAGCAGATCTAATCACAGTTTATGCTCGTTTTAAGTTATTGAAGAACAACCTGAGAAGAGAAATGAAAAACCTAGTTATTGAATATGGCGGGAGATTCGTTTTCGACTGTTCATGTGAGGTTGTTGGGCTTCCAGTAGGTGGGCTGATTGCTTATTGTTTTTTTTTTTGTTTTTTTCTTTCTGGAATTAAATAATCAGAAAATAGATTATTAATTAACTTCTGAAATTTACAAAATGGAACCTATAATTGTTATATTAGGTGATATTTTTATTAGTAGTAGTTGATGTTGAAGTCCGAAAGTAAAATCAATTAGATTGACTATTTGTTTATATAAATTGATAAATATCTTAATATTAAATTTATATAAAAACAATTTTATTTTTACTTAGACCATCTCCAATCCATGACACTAAGGCTTGTGTCTCACGCCACGTTAAGTTCATGGCACGCCATGGCCAAATGCACAATTTTTGTAATGCGCTATTTGGTTTTTCTTTATATATTTAATGTCCTATTTGCAAGTTTTTAATATATATATATATATATCTTAATTTAACTTGCGTATTACTATTGAATCATTGAGTTTCACGTCAAAACATATGTTTTTATATATACTATTATATATAAATTAGAAATTTGACGCCATAAGTCACCTCTTGAAAACGCCATGACTTCGTTGTGGCTGCTAAGGCTTGAGGCTTGGCCTCACCGCCACGCCACACCTCACGCCATTTAGAACCTTGCTAACACATGAATCATACGCAATGCAAACACTCAACCACTTTAACTATATATATCCTCAATTTGCTTTTAGTTTATATTAAGCCGATTATTGCAAAAAACTTACATGTAAGCCACTAAATTATACTTCTTCTGTTTTAAAATAAGTGTTCATAGTTATATTTTATACTTTGGTCCAAAATAAGTATCCATTTTCAAAAATGTCCATTTTACCATGATATCATCAGTTATCAAATAGATCTTTTTTTTTCAAATATTAACGATAAAAGTGTCATTTAATAGCTAAAAAGTGTAATAGTTACATATTTTTAAAATAATGTGTCATTTTCATCAGCAGAACATTTATTTTGGACGAAGAGAGTACATGTCAACCATTACCACTCCTTACTTCTTAGAGAAGTTAGTTTTCATCAAGGTTTATTAATTAGGTTCATATTTTGATAGCCATGTGTAACACCCGTAATTTTCGGCCTGTAGAGGTCTCAGGACGTTTTTGGACCGGTGAATGGAAGGATTGGGTCAGGAAAACATTATCTAAGTCCTTTGGTGTATCGAGAGTTTTCAGATGCGGAAAAAGGAAGGATTCAGGGTCCTGCACAGTTTGGGCGACAGTGCCCGCGACTGTGACATGTGTCACAATCGCGGGGCAAGGTCGCGGGCTTGGTAGAGGTCGCGGTACATCCCCGGCGAGAGTGCCCGCGAGAGTGCCAAGGGCACAATCGCGGGGCACAATCACGGACGGCCCCAGATCTCTTTTAAGTCGCGATTTTCACCTTTTTCTCATTTTACTTCACACCCCTCATATCCTTCTCTACCAAAGCGTTTCCCCTACACCCAATACTAACCCTAATCCATTTTAAGACCATTTCCATGGGTTCTAAGGTGTTCCATCATCATAAAGTTTTCTACCTCAACCCCAAGTGCTAAATCAAGTGTTCTTCATTATCTCTTGAGATTTCTAGGTTTTAGGGTTTTGCTCAAAATCCAAGTGGTAAGTATTTTCCTCTCTTCTAGATCTTCTCTACAAGTTATACATGTTAAGTTGATGACTCTCTAGTATTTATATTCTAAAGATTTTGGGTTTGATGGTTTTGGAGAAATTAGGTCAAATAAGGGTTTTGGCCAAAATGAGATTTTGATGCAAATGTTGGGGGAACAATTCTAAGAGTTGAATATGATTATTTATGGTCGGAAATGTGTGGATCTAGGTTTTGGAAGCTCGAGTTGAAGAGTTGGAATGTATGTCTTCGGAAAGCTTTGGGTGGGATCTATGCTTTTGGAGGCTAATGGTTGGGGATTGAAACCTAGGTTTAACTTAACCTAGCAAGGTGAGTTCAAGTTGACTTGCGAAAACGTTGTACATGCCAAAATGTTTATTTTAAAGTGTTTTGCATCTTACATGAAATTATTAACTGCTGATAAGTTTGATTATTTTGAAAGCGTCAACTTTATAAACTTATATAGCACGCATCTTTGTGATTTTTGGGCATTCCGTTAAATGTGTCATAAATAAACGGGTTTTGATGAATTATTGTATAAATATGTATTTGGTCAAAAATGCACTTTTAAGTGTCTGTCGGGTTTTATGCATCGTTCATGAAATGAGATGTTTCGAAAGGTACGATTACGTGAGTCATTTGGGTTTGGGTCGTTCCCTCCCGGCTATAGGGAACATTTTAGAAATGAAAAACCTTTTTGGGGTTTGGGGCCGAAGGCCAATGGTAATTTAAGAATTAAAGATTTAGGGAAAATGCGTATTTTGGTTTATATAACTATTTTGGCTCGTATGTTTTAGCCAAACGTCTATTTAACCTCTTGGGCTTGATTTGTACTCGGTGGAGTCTTTGGAACATTTGTTCGGATTTGGGTAGCTCGTTGAGGACCTTGGACGTATGGTGTACTTAGTTGCATCTTATTTGAGAGTTACATGTTTTGAATGCGTTAGTTCATTCGTTTGAGTCATGTAACGTTTTAGACTGTAATGCATTGGATCCATAGGCATATGAGTCAGTCGGTTGGTTTAGTTGGGGACTTTATCCCCGTATTGTAACTTGAAATATGCATTGGGTCTTATGACCAATAATTGCAACTTGACGGATGCCGAGTCCACCAAATAATAATTCCAAGCTAGCACACGATTTTACAATAAAAATTGCAAAAGTGGTAAGTTGGGTCGAATCCACAGAGACTCGATTCTAACCTCTTTTATACCGAATCAACAAGTACAAAATTATTTACTTAAAAGTAACTACGAAAAGGGGGGTTTGTTTCTGCAAGAAATTAACATACGAAAGTTAAAAACAAGTTTAAAAACAAATAAAGCGAAAATGAACTCAACTTTGGGTAGCAAACACTAATGAAATTCCATTCAAAAGTTGTATCATAGATAATGTATACGATTATCGCAACTATTTCGATTAACCCGGTTATAATTGTTAAAAAGATCTAACAATCAATTCCATCATAATTAGCATTTGAAAGGAATAAGCTCTCCTACCAAACCTTAGTATATAATTAGCCTCAAACAAGCTCTTGAAAGCTTAACTTATACTAGCATGAAAATTTATGGAACCCGAATCCGGATAAATTAACACATAAGCTCGGTTAATTCAACTTTTCCGTCTCATCCAATCTCACAACAAAAAGTAGGAATCTTTGACAAAACCCACTTCGTTGTTTGTCACTAACAAATGTTAACTAAACAATTACGGATTTAGTAAACAAACTAACAACAATCAATTTCCACACAATTGATCAAAAAGCATGAAAACTAATTTTATAAACCATAAATCTTAGAAATTGGATGAATAATCAAAATAAAGTTGGATTGCACCATCTCAAACAACCATATGAATTAGAAATTGCAAAACTTAACAACCCAAAGTCGAATTCTAAAGGAAATTAGCCACACATGGCTAATTTGAAACAAAAACTAAGAAATTGGGAAGAAAAGTTAACCTAATTTACCAAATTGAAGAACTTGCAATCATGAAATCTCTCCAAAATCGATCTCTTGTTGCTCCCTTCCTCCTCAAAATCGACTTCTGAAAAAAATCATAATCCTTTCTCCAAGAAAAATCGATCCCCCTTTATACCTCCATGTGAAAACCGCTTGGAAAAGAACGTGGCCACTGATTTCGGACCCTCGCGACTTAGGGCGCGGGTTAAACCTGCAGGAGAAGTCGCCCGGTGTAAAAATTGGAGTCGAACACAGCGTTTGGCGCGGCTTGGGGCGCGAGTTCACTCTGCAGAAAGTCGCTCGACTCTCTGCTCTCTTGGATGCCCCTTTCTCTCTTTTCTTTTTCTTGGCACTGATTTGGGTTGCTGATTTGGGCCTGCGACGTGGGTTTCACCAACGAGACAACAAAGACCAAAATTTAAAATATATATTTCTTTTTCTTGTTTTGCTGCAGTTGGCACTAACACAAGGACTAAATGAATTTTTTTTTCTCTTTTGTTTTATCTACAACACACACACACACAACACACTTAATTATAAAAGTATTTTTTTCTTTTTCTTTTTAAACACTAATAATAAAATGTAAAACTCAAACCAATAGGGGGCATTTTAAGCACTTAATTACCACATATTTTTAGGGTAAAATTGACATAAAAATGTATAAAAATGATACTTATCACAACTTTCTTGTGAACGAGCTTAACTGTGATGTTTTGGGATTCCAAGGTATAGACCTGGAGGGGTTGAACTTGATGAGTGCACGAAGATTTCCAAGGTACAGACCTAGAGGGGTTGAACTTGATGATTATCCAGGCAATAGACATGGAGTTGTTGAGCTTGTTGGTTTGTTAGCTATAGACCCGGAAAGGTTGATGTTAACGAGTGTTTTATCCCTAAGTGATGCTCATATAACATTGATAAGTGGCTTAACTTTGTGTGCCCGTCACTTTCAATGGAATTCGGGTATCCCCCGTCACCGAAAGGTGTTGTTTTTGGGTATTGAGTTTTATTATCCAAGTTTTCGGTGGCGTTTGTATAATTGGGTTTTATTCTTGGTTATGGGTTGAGTATTATGCCCGCCCGAGTTTTGGGTGTTTTGGGATATAAAGTTTTAACTGTATTTCCATAAATGGAGAGTTCAATTTCTATCCACGTTTTGAGTGAGTTTTGTGTTAAACCAAATTTATGAATGGGCAGTTTATTTTGGTATCTTCGTCCTTGAAGTAGTTTGGATTGGAAAACGTTTAAATTGGTGTTCTTTGCCTAAATTGCATATTATTGGAAAATGAGTCATTTCCGTATGTAAGACATAACGAATTGAAAGATTATGATTTCAACCGTATTTCTGCTTTTAAAAGGTTAATTTTATATGTTGAAAACTCTTGAGCTCACTAGGCGTTAAGCCTAACCTTTTTATTTGTCGGCATGTGCATCAGGTTCCGGATGGGGTTTGGTTCTAGCAGCTATGAAGAGTTGAGCCTTAGATTGTGCAAATGTAAGTAGTTGGTGAAGTCTTCCGCAGTTTGGAGATAGTGACTATTGTTGGGTTTTAGTAGCACCCGTTCTTGTTATAGACTGTACGTAGGGAATGAATGTGTGTATCGAGGTTAAATCTTAATTTATGATTGTAGATGAATCATTTATTGGTGTATTCAGAAAATTTTAAATTAGTTGCTATTTCCAATTTTGAGGGTGTTACACCATGACCCATGGGGTTAGTTCTCATCTCACATCAACTCATGAGAGTTGGCTTTTATCACAAGTTACCACTCCTCAAAGTGTAAGGGTCGGTGGTGTATAAAATAATATTTTAAGTGATTTACGATCCCAAAGTGAAAACAATAAATCACGGTGCAACTGACCCAATACAACAAATGCGGAATAATGAGATCTAAATATTGTATATTTTGGTCTAATGATTCATACCGATCCATAAACGTAAATATAGCTGTTGTCGAATATACGATAAAATATGACAAAGCAGCATATAAATCGAGACAACAAGATTTAACGTGGTTCCACTATCAGTGTGATAGTGTACATCCACAGGGAAAGGGAGATCTTTATATTACCAATCGGGAGAAATTGCAACGTGTCCATTGTTACTAACTCTTAATCTTGTCGATTTAACTAAGTTGATAAAAATCAAGTTCTACCAAATTGGAGATTTATACCAAATCTCTTTGTGATATAAACCTTGACCGACGTTTGAACCTTAGTAAATCATACAAAACTCGTATCTCTACGTGGTTTTCAAAGACTCTCTCAAATCTTTGTGTGTCACTTAAGCCGTACTTTGAATCCGCCTCTCTCGGAGTCAAGATCTAATATTAACACTTCAAAATGATCAGCTTATCCGCGTTGAGTTCAGGGACGGACTTAGTATAGTGAAATCGGTGGCACGCGCCACCGTATTATTTCTCCGACGAAGGGTAAAAAAATTTAGGTTCATGAAAGGTGCAACCATATCGTTTTAAAAGGTGCTACCGTATTATTTTGGAAACTCTAAGAAGATGCAACCGTACCTTACAATCAACCAAAAAAACAAAAAAACTATCGAAATCAACAACAAAAACTGAAAAATCCCACGAAATCGATAAAAAAAACTTTAAAATTCCTAGAAATCAAGCAAAAAACTTTAAAAATCCCTCGAAATTGTAGAATTAGGCTAAAAACACATCGGACAATATTGAACGTCGGTATAAGGATGAAGACACGTTGATAAAAATGGCTCTTTTTGTAATTAGTTTTTGTCTGTATTATATGGTGTTACCGTATGAAAAAAAATAAAAAAAAAATTTGGGTCCGTCCCTGGTTGAGTTTAAGTCCCGACTCAAGTGACCAAGCTTAAGAGCTAGCAATAATGGCAACACCCAAATGTTGCCTACTAGTCTTAAGTTCGACCCATACCTGCACCAAAAGAGGTGCTTAGCTGATAATAATAAAATTAAAAGACATAATGTAAGAAAAGAGATACTTCTTAACTATTTGCATTAAAATAAAGAGAGAAACACAAACAAATAAAAAGGAAACACAACTAAAATGAAAGAAAAGCTCACACAAACGATTTGTAAATAACTCTCAACATGAGAGTTATCACTTACACAGTTGGTTCTCAAACAAAACCTCCTACTCTTCTCAGGGATGAATATCCCCGGTGGAAGATCATAATGGTCAATTTCTTTGAGGGAATTGATAAAGAACTTCACAAATCAATTGTAAAGGGTCCATTTGTCCTGGTGATCACTATTCCTCGTGTTCCAGCCACTAATACAACTGCTAAAGTTCCAGCCCGAACTATTCCAAAAAGTCATGAGGCTTGGTCTGAAGAAGATCTAGCCAAAATGAAGATTGACCACAAGGCTAAAAGGCTACTAATCATGGCGATTCCAAACGATATATTCCAGTCTCTAGATGCTTGCGAAACAGCGGAAGAGATATGGGATCAACTAGACAACCAACTTGAGGGTGGAATTAAGACCAAGAAGAACATAAGAGCACAATGCATTAATGAATACACCAGTTTCTGAGCACTACCAAAAGGGACCCTACAACAAACCTATGATAGGTTTAACTCTTTAGTCAACAAATGCAGAAAATGTGGTGTTCTCAGAACTTAAGAGGAGAAAAATATTATGTTCTTAAAAAGTTTGAATGAGGAGTGATTGCAACTATCGATGTCTTTGCAAGCCATCCAAGATCTAGAAGCATGGACAAGAGAAAGATTTTTATAAAAAGAAGTCCCTGGTTGGTGGTCTAGTGGCTCTGGTTTTCAAAGCTAAAGAAAAAACAAAGTGCTTCTCTGTCTCTAACATCTCATCCTGATTTTGATTCAACTTCTAATAAACAAGTTGAATATCCAATTCAAATAGAATTTCGTTTTAAATTATTCACAAACTTGATATTATTCTCAATGTTTGTCTTTTGAATTCCATTCTTCCTCAATTGGTTCAACAAATCACAGTACCGATCATACATACTTTCCAACATCTCTCATTCTTCGGCTTTGAAACTTTAATACCTTGTTATACAATGAGTTACCTTTAGTTGTGCTCCTATGTCTGTTCCCAGTCATCTGTTTTGAAATCTAATCCCATATTTTCTTGGCATTCTTATGACTATCAATACTTGTATAAATTTCATTTGTTATTCCTTGTAATAAGTAAGACCTTGCCAATCCTTCATCTTTCTGACGATTCTTTTCTTTCTTAGTTAGCTTGGATGAATCCTAAGTTATTCTCCTAGCCGGAATCGGTGGATTTGCATCAGGCACTGCAAAATAATCAATCATGTTTTCTGTTAGACCCTCTAGTAAAGATTTAAGAACTTCGGCACCCAACTCTTGTTTGTCTATGAAGTCTAAAAATTTGTCCTTCATTGGGAGTAGTCTCCTTTGAACAAAACTGGTGATTTCAAGTTCGAGCTAATAGCCATTGCTTCCCTCGACATATTCATATACTTGAAGTGATCGTTTAATTAAGAGGTAATGATTTGAAATAACCCAAAACTTTTGATCAAAAGTCAACACTCATAAGTCAAACCTTGAGAATCAAAATTTGAAAAGTCAAATTGTTGGTCAAAAAGTCAACTAGCATAGAAAGAGTATCAACTGTCGCACAAAGAACAAACTGTTGCACTAGAGTCGTGTGATAAGACTTTTTGTCACACAAGTGTTGTGCGATAGAACCAATGTGTCGCACAAGAGTCGTGCGATAAAACTCCTTGTCACACAAGAGTTGTCCGATGAACCTAATGTATTGCGGAAGACTTATCCGAGAAACACAAGTTCTAATCCTTTGATGTGCGATAGATGATCCAAAACCTCCTTAATCGTTCGATAAAATCAGATCTTATCAAAACCTCGCCCTATTCAAATATGATCTTTCCAACATCAACAAAACTTGATTAAAACTTAGAAATCAAGGTCGATTATGTCTTACAAACAAAATTAATGAGTGTTCTAACAACTAATTTGGATCAAAACACCCAAATTTCACAAAAAATGTTCAAGAACTTCAAGATCAGATAGTGAAAACTCAAGAACACAAATCTCCAAAATCAATCAAATTCTTGATCAAATCTTGAAATTGCGGATTGAAATCAAATCAGACCAATCCTAAATTGAAAACCGAGACAATTAGACAACAAGTTCAATCAAGAATCTTCACAAACTTAAAAATTTTAAAAACACAATGTCGACTTTCACGAACTCAATGAACTTCAAGAAATCTTCAAAATCTTCCAAGAATGATGTTTAGATCAAATCAAATCACCGTATTAGCTCTGATACCAATTGTTAGTCCAACATTCAAGTAATATGATCACAAGATAAGCGACAAATCAATAACTCAACAATGGCTTCCAAATCTCATATGTATATTGAGAGAGAAAAATGATTACACCTTGAGAAACACACACTTAAGCTTCACAGATGACAAGATAGTTAACTAAATGAACAAACACAAGCTTTATATACTAAGGAAAGTCACAAGGTTGACTTCTCAGAGTATTTACATTTAAGCCTCTCTACTTGCATAAATTTTATAACTCTAATATAATTAATCCTTCCCAAGGAAGGGATCGTTTACTGAATGCTTACGAGGTAAGTGTTTACCGATATCACTTGTCATACCAATTGAGCAGGATCAAGAATTTTATCGGATAAAAAGCATAACAAGAGCTCTCTTCTTTACATACGTTATGGGCATATATAATGTCATTTCTTTTTTAGAGACCTACAATGTGGTTTTAGATTAACCACAAGGACCAAAGATGTACTTCACTCATAATTGAACTTTAATCAAGTTCCATTTAATTTAAATAGTAAATTATGGATTTAGTCTCATGTTTTGATGTTTTTCTAAGTAGGGTCCTTATGTGGTGTGTGTAAAAATATTATTTTTACTTTTTTCAATAGGAAAAAGACAAAAAAGGCAAAAAGCCTAAAGTGGTTCTTGATTTAATAGAGTTAATTGGATTTATTTTAACGGTGTTAGTCAGCGAAACCATGACCAAGATAAATTGAATATTACAAGACCAAAACCATAATGAACATACCATAGAGCTCTAACCAGAAAAAACATCAAAACACAGGACCAAATCTATAATTCACTCTAATTTTAATTGAGTTAGAATAGCTTTTATTGTTTTAGGCCTACTATTGTTATTTATTTAGTGCTTAGAATAGCTTTTATTGTTTTAGGCCTACTATTGTTATTTATTTAGTGCTTCAAACATTGTAATTAAGAGTTTTGACCTAAATAATTACTTATATGTACAAGTACATACCGTCCAGATCAAGGGCTAACAGAGTGTTCTTCAGTATAGATAAATGTTTCTAATGATATATCTCGTACAAATAATGTAAAATTAAAACATGATAAAAATGTAAATTGAAAATAAAATAAAATAAAAAATGGGAAAAGAAATGAAACTTTAAAATATATATAAACTCATCAACTACATCCAATGAATGAAATGCGTTGCTTCAAAGGAAGTTATCGATGGCAGCTCCTACTCATTTTCTACCTTCTATATAGGTGAAAGAATCATCATTAATGCTCCGAGCCATATTCGAGTCCCGGTAATCAGGGATACAAGTATTGATTTGTTGTATCGATTCTACATCTTCTTTGTAAACTAAATGTGCCCCACATCTTACAATTTCTTCCCGACGGATCATTAATGAATTCCACTTTTTACCATCCCATGGTTTTGATATACTAATCATAAGATTACCTTCAACAAAACGAGACCAATCTTCCCCTCCAAATTCATCATACATCTGCTGCTTAATGAAACTGAATGGTATATACACAATCCACATGCTCTCTTTAGATGTATCAATATAACCATAAACCTCCGAATCAGGAATGGAGGTTCTATTCAGTCCAACTCTGAAGTAGATTTTGGTTTTGGTTTCGGGCCACGACCCTCGCAACACACCGCATACCGCAAATCCCATGATATCCGTATCACATTTGAGAGGCAATTTCAGTGATATCTTGTGTCCGTCTTGTTGCTCTTCGAACCAGCTTGGAATCTTGCTTCCAGGAATACAGATGCTTAATACATGATCAACTGCAGCACATTTCTGAATTCAACAAGAAACATGACCCTTCAAGTGTCACTTAAACACCCATCTCATGAATAATATAAAATTGCTGGAGCATACATGACAAATACAACGATTTGGGTTTTTATCATGCTAACATATTAAGGATGCCGATCAAGTTTTTTCTTCCGTTAAAATAAAATGAAATAAGAGAGAGAAGGAGAGAGAGAGAGAGGGTACCTTAAGGAAAGATTGTTGCAACATCTTATCGAGATATCTTTCATGGTCTTGATTCTCTAGGAGTCTCTTACAATCAGGGAGCCATATCTTATACAACCATACATGCACTTCTGTAAGATCTTCAATCGTTTCCAATGCTTCACAATAGTCTGCCTTCAATGCTTGTATTCTTGCTGGGAGCCCTTGAATACTTTTAAGATGTTGGCAACCATTCAACTTTAGTTGTTTAAGACGAGAAAGGTGAGAGATACTTGCAGGTAAGTGGACTAATTTACAGTTGCCACTTAGATCTAATTCTTCCAAGGAGGAAAATTCATGAAAATTACTAGGGAAGTCTTGTTCTTCTATATGTCTCCGGCTAATATCTAATTTTCTCAAGCAGCACAACTTTGTCAAAGCATGAAAATTGATGGAATCTGGTTGACATATTGGAAACATCATGATGTGACTGACGAATCCTAGATGCAGCTCTTCTAATGTTTCCATGCTTCCCAGCTCCTCTGGCAATATTTGTAGATGGTCGCAGTCTTGAAGATGTAGGCTCTTGAGAATTTTTAACTCACAAATAGCGCTTGGAATGATCTTAAGACTTTTACATCCATTAAGATGTATATTAGATAGCTTTTCATTACCTGAAGAGACCTCTGGGAATTTTTCAAGGCGATAGCAATCAGAGAGATCTAGTCTCTCCAATAATGGCATATCAATCAAGGATGGGAGACACCGGAGGCTGTAGCAACAATCCACGTTCAAGTAAACAAGCTTTCTGAGAGTTCCAAGAGACTTATGAAGCTTCACCAATTTCACGCAAGCCTTCAAAGTCAACCTCTCAACATTTGGAGCCCCAGAGACATCTGGAAATCTTTCTAAGCTGCTCAATTCGATGTGAATGAATTTCAAGTTTGGCATAAACTGACAACAAAAACAGAAATGAACAAAATTATAATCAAGATAACTTATTACTGAATAAATATAAAATGCTGTTGATGTTTCTACGTAAATGTCTATGCATGAGAAATTATGACATAACTTTGTCACTAAGAAACGGGTTTCATCCACTAAATACCTTATACCCCTTCCATAAATGTTGAATGGAGCCACGTGGTAATTCAAGCCCACCAAGCTTACTCATGCTAGCTATAGGCAAAGAAGAAAATGGATACTCAGCCCATCTAAGCCATCGTAACTCATCAGGGAGAGAGGTAGGTTCACAAAAAGGGAATTTCCCATGAGTATCAAGTAGCCGAAGATTCTTCATGTTTTCAAAAACATCACCACAAAAACCCTCCTTCTCATCCCAATAATCATCCCTTGGTGCCACTATTCCTTCAATTGCATCTAGTTTCTGCAACAAAGTACTAGACTGAAGTCAAACTATACACATTCTAAATACAAACATTTTAAGAGAGTAGTACGTTTTTGTAAAGAAAGAAATATATTACCCTATTTTTCATGATGAAATCCTCGATTTCTTCACATTTCCATAGCCTGCTATTTGGGTAACTCTTACGAACAATTTCAAAACCCATTTCTTGAAGGACATCATGCATGTCTATACATTTGTTTGAAATGGTTATGAGAGATTTTTCGAGAAGAGTACAAATACCTATTGCTGCATCAAAACCAAAGCTATCAAGTACTCTAGTTACATGTTCTTTATCACGGCCCTTGAAGAAACATGCAATGTCTAGGAATATTTTTTTATCATAATCACATAGCCCATCAAAGCTTAGCTTCAATGTCTCAAAAATCTCAGTGTTTGGTATTTTAGCTAATCTATTTAATGCACTTTCCCACACACCTGCTTCTTTTTTACGAAAGAAAGAGCCTAAAACTTTCAAGGCTAAAGGAAGACCACCGGTGTAGCGTATTACACGATTTGACAGCTCCTCAAACCCTTCTGGAGGGCTAATTTTCCGAAAAGCATGCCAACTGAAGAGCTCAACAGCATGCTCCCTAAGTAATATAGCAGGTTTGTACTTGTCATCTGTATCCGATAACAAATGCTCGTTTCTAGTGGTTATTATGACTCTACTTCCTGCCCCAAACCACTCATGTGTTGCAGCTAAGAACTCTAATTGCTTGAAATCATCCACGTCATCAAGAACAAGAAGAACCTTTTTATTGCGAAATCTTCTTTGTATCATTTCGGCTCCCTCCTCTGGATCCTCAATCTCGGACTCGTGGTCTGTTGCTAGAACATCTTTAATGATCTTTTTTTGTAAGGCACATATATCTCTTTTACTCTTTTCTCTAACATCTTTAACAAAGCTACTACCATCGAACTTATAAGAAATTCTTCTAAACAAAGCTCGGGCAATAGTTGTCTTACCGATTCCTCCCATTCCATATATCCCTACCATGCGTACCTCATGTGATGCTTCTATACCCAGTAATGAACTTAATTTATCGATACGAGATTCAATATCGATTAGATTTTTCTCCATACTGCAAGGTTGTCTATCACCCAAAATCTCTTGAACAATCTTGTTGATAAATAAAGATTCACCCCTGTACATTTAAGAGCATTGTTAGCAAGCTAACTGACATACAAACTGTAGAATTTGGGTCGTTTTTGTCAAAACTTTCATAAATGATTTTAGATGGTAACAACAAACAAATTATGATTTCTACTTCACTAGCAGTGATTACCATAGCCTTAACAAGATTAGCTTCAATGGCATGGAGCCAATCTTCGGGTTGAAATGCTACTTAAATAGGGAATATGGATTTGGTTTCCCTACCGTTTTTAAGGAATATAAAATGCGAATTTTAATTCTTATATGCGAAGTCACACCAGCATTCATGCTTCCCCGTTCTAATTTTCTATTAGAAGAATTCTTTTTCATTTGTTTACCTATAACAGTATGTTAACCTTTAAATTGTACCCATTGACCTACCCAAACCGGTCATTCGGGAGTGACCTTTTAGTTTTTAGCCCTATTAGTAATTACACCAGAGCTAGATGTTACAAAACAAGAATTTTCCTTGCATGAAAAGGTTGGCATCGTAAATTGATAAAATGAGAGTTCAGCTGGTCAATTGAAATTCGCATAAACTCCTTAAAAAAGCTTGGTGGCTAAAGTTTCCCAAAACTCCTCGGAATTCATACTTTTTTCTTGTATCTTGTTCAAGTTCTATATACAAAAACTAATTCATGAAATCATCAAGATAAAACCTAGCCAGATTTTGGATGTAGGAAATTGAAGTATCCGTAAGTAACTGAAGCAACAGATGTAGGAAAACTAACCCATTGACTGCCGAGATATGCCAGCCAGATAAATTACCAGCTGCAGCTAAAGTTTTTCTCCATTTGTTCACTTTATCCATCTCTTCCCTGAACTTCTCCTCGTGTTTCTGAAAGGCCGTGGCGAAGTCTCTTTTCTGTCCTCGCACATCGGATGGATCCACGTGGTAGAACACCGGTAACACCTTTTGTCCCATCTGATCTTGACATTCCATGATTTTGGTAAGCTCATCCAAACACCAACTAGAGTTGGCATAATTTTCTGAAAACACAACCACTGCAAACCTCGATTCCTCGATGGCTTTCAGGAGTTCTGAAGAGATGGGTTTTCCTCTACGGAGCATCTCGTCATCTTTGAACACACGAATGCCTTTCTGAACCAGAGATGTATGAAGATGGTCAACGAAGTTGTTTCGAGTGTCTTCGCCTCTGAAGCTTAAGAAAACGTCATATGTCCATCCTCCAATCCGTAACGACGAAGATGAAGATGCCATTGAATTGGTAAAATGCAAAGCTGAGGAATCAATTGCTTTACATCATCTTTATATATCAAAAGTTCGTTATCTTGAATATAGCCATCACTCACTGCTTTTGGGTCTTATCAATATCTTGAAAAATATTATGGGGCCATTCAAACTTACCACTCCTGATTGATCTTTCCTTGGTTTCAACAGGACTTTAGTCTTATTGTTCCTCTGCGACTTCAAAGGTATATAATAAGCACCACATTAGGAGCTCATGAAAAACAGAGAAGTTATAATTGCAGACAGATTTTGAAAATGCATAAACTAATACAAAGAGAAAATTTGAAAGGCCATATTTTTAACAGTCAATGTGAACATTTTGTTGGTTGAAAGCTACCAAAAGGAAAGTAATCCAGTCCTTAAATTGGCAAAAACATAAAGAAAAAGCCATCTATTGTTGCTGATATCATCAATAAGGATTAATTTCAAAATTGAGTTAGACGAATGATTATATGGATCTTCGAAATGGATTTCTGTGAAACAAGTAGGAGAAGAATCAATGATATCGATATGGTTGGTGAAGAGACAGAAGATTACCTGTAAATGTGAAAAATTAAGGAACGATTTGAAAGACGTGTAAATGTGAAAAATTAAGGAACGATTTGAAAGACGAGAAGCAGAAATGCTGAGAACATTAGAGGAACAGCAGCGAAGACCGATTGAAGCAGATATTGTGGTTTGTGATGGCCAAAGACAGATGGGTTAGGGTTAAGCCAAAGCTGAAGCCGACAAACAAGTCAATGCCTCTGTTTTACCAAAACATTTGTTTATGTCCCTCTAATCCATCAATTACAGAAATTGCCATCGTCATTTGCATTTCGTTACCCAAGTCGTCTCTGACCGTTAGAAGCAATCGTTAAGGGTCTTACTCAAACCGGTGACTGCAACTCCACCATCTACCATTTTTGTTGCTATTCAAACCAATCCAATCTTCAAAAGATGCTTTTGTTGACATTAGCAATGTGGCTGAATCAAAACTAACGCCCCTATATAGATGTGCTTTGAATGGAGAAGTCCAAGTCACAAATGGTCATGGATTTCGATTGGGATGGGTTTTCAAGAAAGTTGGGTTTTGCAGGAGTGGTTTCGTTCAGTGTGAGGAGAATAGGCATAGGGGTGTTTTCTTGGGGGTTAATGAGCTTAACCACAAAATCGACTTATTCGCGCAGACGTTTGAAGTGTTTACTTGGGGCTTAATGACAAAACCGGCTTATTCGCGCAGACATTTCTGACTTATTCACTAAATAGGGGAAAGATGTGTTGTCCCCATTAAGACATATCTTTGACATTTCTACCCTTTAAAAATAAAGACATGCTTGTTTCTTCTCCATAGTTGCTCGACATTTCTCCAAAGGTAATGATTTTACTGATTGTTCGATACTTGTTTCTTCTCCATACTCGATTGTTGTTCCATACTTGTTTTCTTCAGTCGATTGTTGTTCCTTACCTGTTTTTTCAGTCGATTTTTGTTCCATACTTATTTCTTCTCCATAGTTGCTCGACATTTCTGCAATGTAGATTTTTGTAACCATGATTTCTACAATGTCGATTTCATACTTGTTTCATACTTGCTACTTTTTGTTTGAACTTGGCTACATTATGTTTGAACTTGGAAGTTTAAGTACATAGGGGTCGTTTACCCAAATGCTTACACGATAAGCGCTTAATAAATTTTTGTTTGATTTTTAGATTATATCAATGAATTTAAGACTGTTAATTCAGATAAAAAAGTAAATAACATCATCAATTTATCTAGACAGACAAATTTATCCAAACAGACACATTTATCCATACAGGACTTAATGGAAAATTTGGTAAACAGCCCCATAGTGTGAGGAGAATAGGCATGGAAATGAGACTCGCCCCATCGGGGAACACGGGGTTTACCCTCCCCGAAGGAGACGGGATTCCCCACAAAACCGGGGATGGGGACGGGAATCCCCGAAAGTAAAAAACTGGGAACGGGAACGGGTTGCGTGATCCCCGCCCCGCCCCGTCTCGTCCCCATATATTAAATATGTTATTGTTGAAGGATTATGTATCATCATCAAAAGGAAGTGATTGACAGAATATTTTCCTACTATTAAATTTTACCATAATAAATGTTTCATTTTCTTTGTAAACTTCTCCCTATTTAAAGGGCTTATAATTAATGAGAATTATATACTTCTTCTCTCTACCTTGTTGTTATTCTCTCTATAGTGATTGTTATGTAACACGTTATCAGCACGCACACTCCTTAGAATGAAGTGATCGTGAAATCAAGCAAAACTTCGATATTTGAGGTAACTTTTATATGTTTTAGCTTTAAAACATCACTATATTACGTTTTATACTATGACTAAATATGATGATTTCATCAAAACGTGATTTTCTATTATATGTTTAAATTATATACATCATCCTACCATGTTTTATGTTACAAACGCAAAATATGATTGTCAATCTCATAAAATCCTAATCCACGTGTTGTTTTTGTATGTTTTATAAAATATGATTATAAAAATATTTATTTCTTTATGTGTATGGTTAATATTTTATGATCATAATTAAATATGATAATAAATATATTTTTAGTTTTAGTTTTATCCATACCGTTGAATCTTTCATAAAAAAAATAAGAATTATTTTTGGTATGTATATCTTTAAAATTTGTAGTTAAATATAAAATATTTCTATTGCCTATGGTTTCCTTTCCTAAATATTATTTAGTAAATTTATTATTATTCTTGTCTTAAAAAATATATATATGTTTGAAAAAAAAATCTATTTTTCAAAATAGCATTTTCAATATGTATCAACATTTGACAATTAGAACTAAAATTATTGATGGATAATCATATTTGAATAAAAATATATGAGTATTTTATTACTTTATTTAAATGTTTATTGATATAAATACTTATTGATGTTTTATTGGTTTTCATAAATTTAATATCAAATTATTTATTAAATAAGAGTTGTTTATTTTATGAAACTGATTTTCTTTCCTAACTGTAATACCATAATAACCATATTTAATAAGTAATTGATTTACAATATCTATTAGTTACTATTTTCTTATAAATTGTTATATACATACACATTTGATTGTTTAATTGGTTAGTTTAATTGATCAATATTATTTATTTATTTAGACTCGTATTAAATTATTCATTTTAATGTCTTTATTGTCATGATTTATTTTTAGATCTAATTCACCTTATTCAAATGCATTTGTTCTCCCACATAATATATTCAAATAAAGACATTAACTATAAGTTCCTACTTAAAATTCCAATTATATAATTAAATTTTGGGAGTTACACTTCCACCCCTATATTTTTATCTCTTACCAAAAGTATTCAACATACCATTATGGTAGCAAAATTTTGAATTTGGTATTATACCAAAACAAATATTTATTTGGCCTAAAAAAAAACTCTTTAAAATACCATTAATATATTACAACACTAAAGTTGGCTTTATATGTCAAACGCATGTTCTTTTTGGCCTCATGTCAAAAGCTCTATAATTAACAATGTTATCTTCAAATTAAATAAATCGCAAAATATCGATTGAATTTTGTCAAACGGGTGTAAATAGCCCCAAGGTTTGTAGGGACTTAAGAAATCCATGTGATTCCCCTACTACCTGGAAATCCAATAGATTGAATGATTTATTTTCACAAATTGAAATATTGATGAATTATTATCAACAAAATGTAATCATACAAAATCCAATATTGGTATGATAATCAAATTTCATACATAAAATAATAACTATAATTATCATCAATTGTCTTATCAAATAGAAAATCATATATTGTCCCTTATTTACGTAAATAGTTGAAACACCTCATCCATGATTCGATGTCCTAAACTCAAAAGAATTTGAGTACAAATATAAATATCCAATACCTAAAACCCGTCAACTCCCTATTGACCTAAAAAAGTAACCTCCTTAAAAAGGTACAAGCAAATATCATCATGTATTGAGACGACATATAAATCCGAAGGGGAGAATTGGGAGTATTCATGAACCTGTACTTCTCGAACTAATCGTACAGCGAAATGAAACCCGCTTACTCGATTACAAAAAAAAAGTAAATGATTTCAACAAAGAAATGTTGCGTCTCAAAGCACGTCTAAACTTCGGTGGCAAGGAACTCACGGAAGACGACATGATTCAGAAAATGCTTTCCACTTTCCCTACATCAACAATCATACTAATGAATCAGTATCAGTTGGAATATGATAACAAAAGAATCACAACCTTTAACAAACTTATCAACCTAGTGCAAATGGTTGAGAGACACAATGAGGTTCTTTTAAGACGCTAGACTTGTTGGGACAAAGAAAGTTTTTGAATCTAAATCATGCAAGCGTTAGAGGTGGAAAGAACTCCAAACGACAGCGAGATAAACATACTAAATCACACACATGTGACATATATGCACCATGTGTATGAGAACCTAGAAAGGGTCATGTCATGGTAAGAGTTGAGAAGAATTTTTAAATACCTGGAGTAGAGATACAACTACCGCCCCAGGTGATAAAGAACAATCAAATAAGAAATGCACTAAAGAGTGCTCCCATCGAAAAGGGAACAAGTTGAAAATAAACTATATCATATCTAAGATTCGTTGAGTATAAGTTTATTTGAATGTGTTTTAACTATCAAATTAATTTCTCCTGCAAATATACACTCGGGTTTATAACCACTATATATGTAAAGAAATACATCAAAAACAAATACAAAACTCTCAATGTTCTTCGTTCCATGTAGGAATGTATCGAGGAGAACTTGATTGTTTTGTGACATATCATACAATCCTATAAGAAATAGATTATTATTCATTGAATTAATTATTTTTAATTCCTCCAACCAAATACTTAGACGATGGACTGTCACTTATTGTTTAATGACACGAAATCAATCACTAAAGCACTATATGCATCAAACCTTGTTCAAATACTTGTTTGAAATGGAAAACCACATTATGAACGGAAATGGATATCTATATAAACTCTAATAAATATGGAAGGAAACATATATTAGAGAAGCTAATATGTCAAACTAGTGGATTATCTATGTCACTGAATCATATGTTGTCACCGATAATGAACTTTGGGATATGACATAATGACCCTGTGTTGAAAAATACATATAGACACATTTTCTCGAGTGAAAGAAATGATCCAAAATTGCAATTGTTGACTTCTGCAGCATAAGAAGCAAGACCACCATCGCAATATGCACTATTGAATACCTAGAACTTTTGCAAACCTTACTCCTTAAACCACAATAGGAACAAGGTCATCCTAAGCTAAGGACATAATACAAAATATTCCATTCTTACAATGAATACAAAGTAATATTTGTGGACCTATACATCCAAAATGCGGGTCATTCAAGTACTTTATGGTTCTGGTTGAAGTTTCGACATGATGAACACACGTCGTATTAATGTCCACACAAAACACTGCAGTTCTAGGACCAACTATACAACTAAGGACTCACCACGCTAATCATCTCATAAAGTCTATATGGCTTGGTAATACTAGAGAATTTACATCATAAGGGTTTGATGATCTTTGCATTTGTATTGGGATCAATGTAGAGCATCCTATACCCCCATGTGTATACATAAAAGTGGTCTCACAAAAGATGTCATCAAAAGGACATAGATGATAACTAGGGCATTGGTTATGCATACCAATTTACCCATATCTACTTGGGGTTGTGCAAATTTTCATGCAGTTTTACTTATTTGTTTTTAGACCCACTACTAGTCAACCAATATCATGCATATCAGTTGGTAACTAGATATAAGTCTGATCTTTTAATGCATGTGAAGATTGTATTGGGTTTATAGGTGACACCCATTTTGTAATCTTATTTCTGTCATAAAGATTATATTAGATGGTTGTTGTTTATTGTCGTTAAATTACAAACTGTAATTAAACAGATTTGTTATACATTATCCATTTTTGGGAGGCTCTTGCTTTGGTAAATTTTATATACCATATTTCTGTTCTCCGGAATTTTGTTATCCTCATTTTTGGGGTGTTACAGATTGTTTCATGGTTTTCTATGCTATAACCCCTCCCGCAAGCATAAAAATATAGCCAGATGTAGATTTCTTTAAGTTTGGATATTTACCTGCAAAATTTGAATCTGTGTAGCCCACAAGTTTTAAGTTTTTAACTTGTCTATAGACTAGCATGTGAGCTTTAGTCTTTTGCAAGCACCTAAGTACTTTCTTACCTGCACTCTGCAGTGATCTTTATTTAGGTTTTGTTGAAATATGGAAAAAATTCTTACAACATATGCCAAGTCTGGTCTGGTACACACTTGTGCATACATTAGACTTCCTATTGATTGTGCATAAGACTTGTAATCTATTTCATCGACTAAATCCTTCCCCCCAATTTTAGAAAATTTGGAAAATTTATCACCTTTTGACATACGCGAGTCTCCTTCAGCACAAGTCTGTGTGTTACATCTCTTCAAAACCTTTTGAATATAGTTTTTTTTGAAAAAATCCTAATAAACCTTATGATCCATCTCTTTGAATTCCTAAAACCTAGGAAGTTTTACTTAAATCTTAGAAACCCTAACAAAAACCTCATTTTTAGGGACATATCCTTAACAAGTTTCCATTTTTTTCTACAAAACTTAACAATCCTTATAAACCCTAACAAAAACCCCATTTTTCTTACCATCATTGTTACTACTCCTCCCTTTCCTCTTTACATCCTCGTCGAAATCGTAGCAATCCCTTGAACAATGTTTGCTTTGATTGTATGATTTCCTTCTTGAACTTCTTGGCATAAGTGAAACAGAATAAAGTCGGTGAATAGGAAGAGGAAGAGAAAGAATGATAACCCGAATGGCAATGGATGTACCAAAAATGAAGAACCAGTTGAGAAGAACAATTTTTGGTTCATATGGAGTTAGCTGGTGGTGGTCAAAACATCTAATGAAATCGAGAGTGCAGAGAGGGGGAGAGAAATTAGGATGGAAGTGGGGAGATGATGTAGGGACGTGGTAGAGATTTTAGATTAAATGCTTTCAAGGTTGTACATCAAGCAAAAAAATGTACCTCTTAGCAATGTTAACCGTTTAGCATGCTTGTTGGTCCTGGAATAAAATAACTTACACAAAAAGTGATTGTAGAAGGGGGGGGGGGGGGGTTGAAACAAACAAAGTAAGTTTTCACTTTCAATTTTATCTTTATATAAACATAAAATTATAAATTTGTTGTGGAAGCTAGGAAGGTAAGACCTATGATCCTACTTGTGACAAATTTACTAATACTGAAAGAGAGAAGAAAGAAGATTCTCTTTCAAATCTGAAGAGCTATTGTCTTCAGACCGTGACGCCAAATTTACTATGAAACTTTCACATAGAAGTTCTTTCAAAACGGGTGATTTGTAAACAATAACAACGGTGACCTTTTATATCCTCTATTACATTAAATGCAAACTTTCAACTTTAACACATGTCTTCATCTAATTTGTTAATCCATGCATGCTTGTACTTTCCACTTCAATCTTTGTAGTTGATGTGGACACTTGTTAACCCATCCCATCATTTTGTATGCAAAGGGATCACCAAAGGAAGTATGACACCAATAAAATAGTGATTTAGAACTTACTTTGACTGACATGTTTCCCATACTTAGGATGAGAGTTTGGGAGAGTTGGTGAGCCAAACTTGTTGGAAAAGTTTGCACTCTGAAATCTGGCTTGCTAGTAGTAATATTTGTCAGATTACTAGTTGTGCTAAATATTGTATTGATGTTCTTTCGGCTAGATGACAAATCTATCCGCTTTTGTGACTATCTTGTCCCCTCTTCAACTAGTCTTCGATTTCGTTGAAGGATTTTTACACTTTGAATCAATACAGATATTTAGAAGACTATTACACGTAAAAATCCTATCTTTGTCTATTTTGAAGTATAAGTTATACTACGGTTTCCAGCAATACATAATTATGGAGTAATATTTTATCTGACTTAGAATATTTCAAGAGCATTTGTGAAATCGATAATTAAGAGAACCGATTTCTCTTTATCGGATTCCATAGATAATGCCACATACATAGATCACGAGTTGATCAATTGAGATATTTTTAGTCATAAATCTGATGAGCCATATCCGAAGACTTTGTTTGATTTTCATTTATTTTGAAGTATTCGGATTTATGGCTTATTTGAGCTATATCCGATGATGTCATTCATCGGATATACTCTTTTTAGGACAAATGCCAAGAATAAGTTCCTAAGTGATTTTTGTTGGATATCTATTTGGATTATTTACAATGCTTTATATATAGTATAGATACATAGTATAGATAACATGCTCATCAATACATATTTATGATCTTTAATAATATGATTAAATCTATAAATATTCAATATTTGACTTATTTTGAAGTATCAGTGAGACGATTAAAATGATATAATTTGTAAAAAAAGAAACGCATTTTTAATGTATTTTAGTTCGTATACGATTATTTATGTTAAAATGATAAAGGTATAAAATAAAAATTGAAAAAGTAAAGGATATAAAACAAATTAAATACATGACTTTATGGTATAAAATGTAAGTTTTAAAAATAATTTACTATGTATTTGTGTTATGTAATAATATGAATAAATAAAAAAATGTTCAATATTTGACTCATTTTGAAGGTATTAATGAGACGATTATATATAGTTTTATAATTTGTAGAAAAAGAAGTGTATTTTTAATGTATTTTAGTTAATATACGATTATGTATGTTAATATGATAAGGGTGTAAAATGAAAAATGAAAAATAAATGGATATAAAGTAAATTAAATAACTAACTATAAAGGTATAAATTATAATTTAAAAATAAAAAATGGTTTTTAATATCATGTGGTACGTGGCTGGGAGGTTGTGAGCTTTCAAGTTTGTACATTATGTTTTTTTCTTGTACATCTTAGTTTTTCAAGAATAACCGTAATAGAATTTTTATAATACACTGTAGTAAACATAACGCGTAGAGATGATGTTTACGGCATGGGACCTTGGGTGAAAAACGGGCAACCTCAAACGAAAATTTGAAATTAAATAGATTGGTCATAGTTCCATATTGTAGATGAACTATCACATTCCATTGAAAAATGCAAAGGGGATAGCAGTTTGTAATCTAAGAATAATGGTATAACAATTGTTTTGGATAAAATTTGGTTACTTAGGAACGGTCCAACAGATTTAAACAATGGAGATCTCGATGAAGTATATTTAAGTATAGGAAAAACCTAAAAAAAAACGGAAAACTTGAAGAACACCCTGGTAGCCCTTCATCGGGACAGTAATTTATAACATGCACAAGTGCATAATGCATTTATGCATAAAAATAAAAATAAAACAATATAATTTACCTGTATGCACAAATGCATACCGTTCAAATGAAATGCTACCAAAGTATTCTCCAGTTTTCCCTTTTTTAAGGTTTTCCTCTGAATCTTCATTTTAAGTATATTTAATCAAAATTTAGGTATAGTTAAAAACAAATGTGCCTCAATGGTAACTTTTCATCATAACAAGTTACCATTTGCGGAGGATATTGCCAAAATACTTTTTTTGCTGGAGTTGTTGTAAGTTTTTAATTCACTTTTATAGGGTTTATTATATATAATATAGAAATGTTGTTTTAGCGTTTGTTGTCACCGTTGAGCAGACGTTAGGGTAAGTAGATAGATTGTTGACAACCTGATTGTTATTGTAATTTGATAGGCATAATTGTCAAAAACAGGTTATTGAAATGTACGATCTATACTTGTTATGCCGTTGAAATTTTTATAAATTAATAATATAATTTTTTGTTTTTGTAAATTGTAGTAGACATATGACCAACTCATGTAAGAAGGGTATTTTTAAAGTGTATTTGAGTGACCAATCATACATTTTAAAGTGTATTAGAATAATACTTGTATTCTTAAAAAAAATTTAAAAATCAAAATTAAAAAAAAATAGGCAGGACCGGTTTGGGCCCGGCCCGGGACCGGTTACCGTAAGCGGTTATGATAAAGCTTAACCAGGCCAAAGCATTTTGGTCAGGACCGGGACCTAGACCGGTTATGCTCGGACCGGTTATAGCGGCATTGTTTGGGACCAAAACCTATTTGGGCCTGGCTCGGGATCGATTTTTGGTCATCTATACTACTACACTTAAAAAAAATCGGCCCCTATTTTCTGTGAGCCCTGGACATGCACCTGGCCCACCCTCTCTCGAAACGGCCTATATATACTTAACTCCATAGACGAAATAAATCAATAATCATCAAAAATTACGAAAATTTTCCAAATCCCATAATCATGAAAACCTGTGTTGATTTGATTAGGTTGTAAAGAACCGAACGAATACGAACGGACACGAACGAAGGCTTGTTCATGTTCGTTCGTTTAACTTAACCAAACAAATGAACGAACACGAACGGAATTTTTTGTGTTCAGGATCGTTCATTAAGAAAATATGTTTGTTCGTGTTCGTTTATGTTTGTTTATTAAGATGTTAAACGAACGTAAACAAAAATAAATGAATGAACATTAATGAACAAAAACAACCACCACTACTCATCAATTTGTTCCTAAAAAATAACATAACAACATGAAAAACTGGGTAAACTTAGAAGGACAAAAGAGGAATTCTAGAAACTAAATTTAATTAATGATTTTACATATTTATATCATAATATATAAATATATGTATTTATAACCAAATGTAAACGGACCTAAATGAACAAACATTAGGTAACGTTTGGTACGCAGACAAGATTTGACGGGACTGGACAGGACAGAACTGGACAGGACAAGAGGCTATGACAGGACTGGACAAGACAAATGGTTGTCTTGTGTTTGGTACGACGAGGACTGGATAGGACAGGACTGGACAAGTTTCCCTAAAAGTTGTTTGATAATTTTATATGTCATATAATAGTTATAAATAACACAAATAAATTATATCTTTAAATAATTTAATTAAAAAACATTATTAATTTGTTAACACAATTTTCATACATATAAATACATACAAAAACAATAGTAGAAAATTTAAATGAAGAATCTGAAATAATTGATGGTAGTTTGAAAAAATCCGATTCATATAAAAAACATAATAGTTGATTCAATTTGAAAGATTTTAATGAATTGGTGGATACATAGTTGCAGCAACGAGTAAAGATAAAAGACGATAGATGGCCAGTGAAAGACGATAGTTGTGAAAAATGTGAAAGATAGTAATAGAGGTAGTGGTGGTGGCGGTGCACAGTGGTAATAGAGGTTATTGTAGTGGAGGAAGAGACGGAGGTTACCAACGATGGTCGGTGGAGGTTATTGTAGTGGAGGTTGGCGGAGGTTATTGTAGTGGAGGAATAGACGGAGGTTACCAACAATGGTTGGCAGTGAGCGTCGGTGACGGCGGCGGCAATGGATGGTGGTGATTGGTGGAGGTGGCGATGGGCGGTGGTTATGGAGGTGGTAGAGGAAGTTGTTGTAATAGTGAAGGAAGAGGTGGAAGTGGTCGACGATGGTTGGTGGTAGCTACCGGTGGTCGTCGATGGTGGTGGCGACAATAGGTGGTGGTGATCGGTGTTAGTGGAGGTGGTCGACGATGGTAGTGGTGGTGGCGATGACCGATGGTTGTGGAGGTGGTGGAGGAGGTTGTTATGGTGGAGAAATAGGTAGAGGTGGCCGACGGTGGTTGGCGGTGGCTACTAGTGGCCGCCGATGGTGGTAGTAGCGACGATGGGTAGTGGTGACCCTTAAGACTAATACCATATTAGGATTATATATCAAATGGCGGTAAATCAGTGATTTTTAGTTTCTGTCCCATGTTGTTCCACCTATTTTGGTGGAACAAGAAAATACCCCTTTTTGTCCCATCTTGTCCCACACTGTCCGGTCTTTGTCCCTGTCCCATATCGCGCCAAACATGGAACAGTTAACTTTTGTTCTGTCCCATGTCACGCCAAACATGGGACAGTGAATTTTTGTCCCGTCCTGTCCCACCCAGTCTACAAACCAAACGCACCCTAAATGAACGAACATTCACAAACGTAAATGAACGAAAGAGACAATTGCTCATGGTTGTTCATTTAACTAAACAAAGAAAAAAAATGTGTTAATGCATGTTCGTTCATTTGTTAAGTAAACAAACGCAAGCAAACTTCCCATCGAACTATTCATGAATGGCCCTAGATTTGATGTATTGATTCGACATCTTCTTTGTACATTATATGTGCCCCACATCTTACAACTTTTTGATTAGGGTACTTTGTTTCTGATATACTGGTTATAAGATTACCTTTGATAGAAAGAGACCTGTCTTCATGTTGAAAATCACGTGTCTGTTGCTGATAGAAACTAAATGGTATATAGATAATCCATATGCTCAAGCTTTCATCTGCTGATGGTAGATCAACTTTGAAGTGAATACTTCTTGGCCACTTCCCTTGAAACACACCACATACGACGAACCCCATGATATCTGTATCACACATTTGGGAGGCAACTTCAATACTATCTGGTTTCCAAGTTGTTGCTCTTCGAACCAGCTTGGAATCTTGCTTCCAGGAATACAGATACTTAACACATGATCTCCAGCAGCCCATTTCTGTACTCAACAGGAAACATCACACTCAATCGTTACTTAGGCAGCTAACGATTTGGATAAGGCCCGTACGTCATGCAGCCAAGTTTTTATTTTATTTTTTTATATCATATTAAGGATGTAGGTCAAGTTTATTATTTGTTACAACTAAGTGAAATAATTAAAGTGAAATGACTTACAAGAGATAGAGATCGGGTACCTTAATGAAGGATTGTTGCAACATCTTATCGAGATATCTTTCATTCTCTTGATTCTCTAGGAGTCTCTCACAACCAGGGAGAGATATCTTATGCAACCATACATACTCTTTTGTTAGATCTTCAATCTCTTCCAATGCTCTACAATTGCTTGCCTCCAATATTTGTATTCCTGATGGGAGCCCTTGAATAATTTGAAGTTGTTCGCACTCGTTCAATATCAAGTGTTTAAGACCAGAAAGGTGAGAGATGCTTGCAGGTGAGTGGACTAAGTTAGAGTTGCCACTAAGATTTAATACTTCCAAGGAGGAAAGTGCATCAAGATTATTGGGGTAGTCATGTTCTTCGATTTGTCTACCACTGAGATCTAGTTTTCTCATCCAACACAACTTTGTCCAAGTATGAAAATTAATGATGTTCGATGGCCATAGAGAGGCCATGATGGGAGTGTCTAATCCTAGCCATAGCTCTTCTAAATTTTTCATGCTTCGCAGCTCCTCTGGCAACTGTTGCAATGCCGTGCAGTCTTGAAGATTAAGGATCTTGAGATTTTTTAACTCACAAATAGAGTTTGGAATAATCTCAAGACATGAACATCCGTAAAGATATATAGTTGATAGTTTTTCCATACGAGAAGAGATCTCTGGAAATCTTTCGAGTTTGGAGCAATAAGAGAGATCTAGAGTCTCCAAGGATTCCATCTCAACCATGGATGGGAGACACTTGAGTTCCCAGCAACAACGTAACTTCAAATAAGCAAGCTTTTTGAGAGTTCCAAGAGACTCGTGAACCTCCACCAGTTTCCTACACTCGGACAAAATCAACCTCTCAACATTTGGAGCCCCCGAGACATCTGGGAAACTTTCTATGCAGCTCGAGCATTCAAGGTGAATGAATTTCAAGTTCGGCAGAAACTGACAACAAAAACAAATATGATCAAAATTATTATCAAGGTTACACATAGTTGAATACAAATAAAAAGCAGTTAATTTATCTACGTAAATGTCTATGCATTACAAATTATGACATAACTTTGTTCCTAATAAATGAATTTCATCTAGCAAATACCTTATACCCCATCCATAAATGTTCAATGTTTCCAGATTCTATTTCAAGCCCAACAAGCTTATGTAGGTATCCTACCGGCAGAGAAGAAAATGGGTACTTATACCAAGAAAGCCATCGTAACTCATAAGGAAGAGTTGTAGGTTTAGTAGAAGTGAAATCCCGGTAAATATCAAGTAGCCGGATATTCTTCATGTTCTTAAAAACATCATTACTAAAACCCCCGATCTCATAACGCATGTCCTCATCAACGTATGTGGGCACTATGGCTTCAACTGCTTCTAGGTTCTGCAACAAAGTATTAAACTAAGGTTAAACGACACATTCCAAATACTTTTTGTTTAGAAAGGGTAGCTTTTAAGCCTTTTATAAAGACCAAAAAAAAAGTATTACCCTGTTTTTCGAAATGAAATCATGAATTTCTTCCAATTTCCGTAGCCTGCTATTTGGGTAACTCTTACGAACAATTTCCAAGCCCATCTCTTGAAGGACATCATGCATGTCTATAAGTTTGCATGAAACGGTTATGAGAGATTTTTCTATAAGAGTACTAATTCCAATCGCCGCATCAAAACCAAAGCTATCGAGTACTCTAGTCACTTTTGCTTCACCATGGCCCTTGAAGAAGCATGCAATGTCTAGGAATATTTTTTTATCATCATCACAAAGCCCATCAAAACTTACCTTCAGTGTCTCAAAAATCTCAATGTTCGGTGTTTTGGCTAATCTACTTAAAGCACTTTCCCACACACCTGCTTCTCTTTTACGGAAGAAAGAGCCTAAAACTTTCAGGGCTAGAGGGAGACCGCCAGTGTAGCGTATTACACGATTTGACAGTTCCTCGTACCCTTCTAGAGGGCTATTTTTCCGAAAAGCATGCCTACTGAAGAGCTCAACAGCATGTTGCTTAAGTAAAATAGCAGGCTTGTACGTGGCATTTGTATCTGATAACAAATGCTCGTTTCTAGTGGTTATTATGATCCTACTTCCAGCACCAAACCACTCATGTGTTGCAGCTAGGAACTCTAATTGCTTCACATCATCCACATCATCAAGAACAAGAAGAACCTTCTTGTTGCAAAATCTCGTTTGTATCAATTCGGCTCCATCATCCGGATCTGTAATATTGGACTCGTGGTGCGTAGCTAGAACATCTTTAAGAATCTTTTGTTGTAAGGCGCATATATCTTTTTTACTATTTTCTCTAACACCTTTAACAAAGCTACTACCCTCAAACTTATAAGAAATTCTTCTAAACAAAGCTTGGGCAATAGTTGTCTTACCGATTCCTCCCATTCCACATATCCCTACCATGCGTACCTCATGTGATGATTCTATACCCAGTAATGAACTTAATTCATCGATACGAGATTCAATATCGATTAGATTTTTCTCCATATTGCAAGGTTGTCTATCACCCAAAATCTCTTGAACAATCTTGTCAATAAATAAAGATTCACCCCTGTACATTTAAGGGCATTGTTAGCAAGTTCACTAACGTGCAAACTGTAGAATTCTGAATGAACAATAACTTTGGGTCGTTATCGTTGAAACTTTCATAAATGATTTTAGATGGTAACAACAAACAAATTATGATTTCTACTTCACTAGCAGTGATTACCATAGCCTTAACAAGATTAGCTTCAATGGCATGGAACCAATCTTCGCGTTGAAATGCTACTTAAATAGGGAATATGGATTTGGTTTCCGTACAGTTTTTAAGGAATATAAAATGCGAATTTTAATTCTTATATGCGAAGTCACACCAGCATTCATACTTCCCCGTTCTAATTTTCTTTTAGAAGAATTATTTTTCATTTATTTATCTATAAGAGTATGTTAACCTTTTAATTGTACCCATTGACCTACCCAAACCGGTCATTCGCGAGTGACCTTTTAGTTTTTAGCCCTATTCGTAATTACACCAGAGCTAGATGTTACAATACAAGAATTTTCCTTGCATGAAAAGGTTGGCGTCGTAAATTGATAAAATGAGAGTTCAGCTGGTCAACTGAAATTAGCATAAACTCCTTAAAGAAGCTTGGTGGCTAAAGTTTCCCAAAACTCTTCGGAATTCATACTTTTTTCTTGTATCTTGTTCAAGTTCTATATACAAAAACTAATTCATGAAATCATCAAGATAAAACCTAGCCAGATTTTGGATGTAGGAAATTGAAGTATCCGTAAGTAACTGAAGCAACAGATGTAGGAAAACTAACCCATTGACTGCCGAGATATGCCAGCCAGATAAATTACCAGCTGCAGCTAAAGTTTTTCTCCATTTGTTCACTTTATCCATCTCTTCCCTGAACTTCTCCTCGTGTTTCTGAAAGGCCGTGGCGAAGTCTCTTTTCTGTCCTCGCACATCGGATGGATCCACGTGGTAGAACACCGGTAACACCTTTTGTCCCATCCGATCTTGACATTCCATGATTTTGGTAAGCTCATCCAAACACCAACTAGAGTTGGCATAATTTTCTGAAAACACAACCACCGCAAACCTCGATTCCTCGATGGCTTTCAGGAGTTCTGAAGAGATGGGCTTTCCTCTATGGAGCATCTCGTCATCTTTGAACACATGAATGCCTTTCTGAACCAGAGATGTATGAAGATGATCAACGAAGTTGTTTCGAGTGTCTTCGCCTCTGAAGCTAAAGAAAACGTCATATGTCCATCCTCCAATCCGTATCGACGAAGATGAAGATGCCATTGAATTGGTAAAATGCAAAGCCGTGGAATCAATTGCTTTACATCATCTTTATATATCAAAAGTTAGTTATCTTGAATATAGCCATCACTCACTGCTTTTGGGTCTTATCAATATCTTGAAAAATATTATGGGGCCATTCAAACTTACCACTCCTGATTGATCTTTCCTTGGTTTCAACAGGACTTTAGTCTTATTGTTCCTCTGCGACTTCAAAGGTATATAATAAGCACCATATTAGGAGCTCATGAAAAACAGAGAAGTTATAATTGCAGACAGATTTTGAAAATGCATAAACTAATACAAAGAGAAAATTTGAAAGGCCATATTTTTAACAGTCAATGTGAACATTTTGTTGGTTGAAAGCTACCAAAAGGAAAGTAATCCAGTCCTTAAATTGGCAAAAACATAAAGAAAAAGCCATCTATTGTTGCTGATATCATCAATAAGGATTAATTTCAAAATTGAGTTAGACGAATGATTATATGGATCTTCGAAATGGATTTCTGTGAAACAAGTAGGAGAAGAATCAATGATATCGATATGGTTGGTGAAGAGACAGAAGATTACCTGTAAATGTGAAAATTTGAGGAACGATTTGAAAGACAAGAAGCAGAAACGTTGAAAAGATTAGTGGAACAGCAGCGAAGACCGATTGAAGCAGCAGTGAAGACGGATTGAAGCAGATATTGTGGTTTGTGATGGCCAAAGACAGAGGGGTTAGGGTTAGGGTTAGGGCTCCAAATGTTTTCAACATTAATTTATGTTAGTAAAGCTGAAGCCGACAAAACAGTCAATGTCTCTGTTTTACCAAAACATTTGTTTACGTCCCTCTAATTACAGAAACTGCCATGTCATTTGCATTTCATTACCGAAGTCGTCTCTGACCGTTAGAAGCAATCGTTAAGGGTCTTACATGTGCAAGTCCCGTGATGGTATTTTGGTCGGTTTGCATATTTTTTCATAAACAAAAGTTGTGTAGAAGTCTTGAAAACGTATGTACAAACGTTTAAAGCATTTAAAAAGTATAAAAGAAAGAAAAACATGCAAAAACCCATCCCCTAAAAAATCACGACGTACCCCTCGCTTCATATACAAGATCCAACTTACCTTACTGTCGCCAAATCCGTTTGTTCCAACCGGTGACTGCAACTCAACCATCTACCATTTTTTTTGGTAAATGTGGGTTTCCGGGCCAGCTTACGCGCGTTGACTAATCCTCAGGCGACCACGAATGGCCTGAAGTTATCGCAGGTGAACCTCCATGGCCACAAGGGTTTTGGCAGCGCCTGGATTTGTTGCTACTCAAACCAATCCAATCTCCAAAAGATGCTTTTGTTAACATTAGCAATGGCCTTTAAATTAATAGTGATAACGGAATACAATCCGGATAATTAGGAGAGGAAAACATATATGGTTAGAGAATATTTTGTGATCTCCCAATTAAATATGATATTTGTTGTGTATACTCTATATATTGATGAGGAATAAATAAAGGAGGGCAAGGTTTCTCTCTAATATCTCTACTAATATGGTATTAGAGATTCTCCTCATTCTGTTTTCTTCCTCTTAATTCCGTTTTCTTCCTCGTCACAACTACCATGGCCAACGATAAAGATGGTGCATCGGGTTCCAAAGATGATGCACCGGGTACCAAACCTTCATCGTTCCATCCTGCTCTGAAATGAGCTAAGGATGATTAATACTGCCACATACGACTTCTTGTGTAATTAATACTGCTAGTTCAATATTACTATTGCTGGTGAGATTAATACTGCTAACATGGTTAGTACTGTTAGCATGTTAGTACTGCAAGATGGTTAATACTGCTGAGTAATTAATACTGATTATGAAGATTAAAGCTGCTGAGAAGATAATGATGGAATGATTTGATTAATGCGAAAGTCAAGGAGATTTGAAGATAATTATGGACTGGATCATGAAGATTAATTTTTCTTTTATAATTATCTTGTAATCTGTCTTGTATATATACTGTATAGAAGGCATAGTTTAGAATATACATTGATAGAGTTTTCGATATACGTTTTGTTTTTAGAGAGAATTAACCTCAAGGTTCTTAGAAGTCCTTTCAATAGAGAAGTATTGAACGTCTGTTGAACTTGTTCAACAGATTGAGGTTTTGTTTGTAATCATTAAGTTAAATCAATATAACTTGTGATTTTCATTCTGATATTGTTCCATTGATTTACTGTTAAAGTGTTTTTCCGCGACTTCTTTAACATAGTTTCTGAGTGTGTGTTAAATTCTTGTTTGAATTTCGATCCTGACAAGTGGTATCAGAGCGAGAAAACTCAGAAACCTATAATCATGGACAGTTCAAGCGACAGCGTTTTGGTATCAAAGGTTCCCATGCTCAAACCCAATGAGTTTGACATGTGGAAGATCAAAATCAAGCAATATATTCTGCTCACAGACTTCTCAATATGGGATATCATTGAGAATGGTCCCTCAGATGAAGGAAAGATAGGACCAGATGACAAAAGACCTCCACCAAAGTCTAATGGAGAGAGAAAGATGAGGCAGACAGAGATGAAAGCCTTGAGCACTCTGCTCTTGGTTATACCTAATGAGTACCAACACCAATTCTGCAACTGCACGGATGCACAAATTCTATGGAATGCACTGGAGAAAAGATTTTCTGGTACCGAAAGTACCAAGAGAAATCAGAAGGTCATCCTGAAGCAGCAATATGAAAACTTCATGTCTACAAAGAATGAGTCCATGACTCAAACTTTTGATAGATTTAATAAGTTAATTGGTGAATTGGCTACTGTTGGTGTCCAGATAGATCAAGATGATGTCAACAGAAAATTTCTAAGATCTCTTGGTGATGAATGGACTATGTACACTGTCTCCTTCAGACAGAATGACCAACTGGAGGACAAGGAACTGGATGACCTCTATAATGACCTTAGGGTGTTTGAAGCAGAGGTAGAAGCAAAGAAGAGGCCCTCTGGATACTCATACAATGCTGCTCTTTTATCATCTTCTACTGATTCTGCTGCTAATACAACATCAGTTAGTGTTGCCTATGGATCAAAGCAAGATGGATCTAATGACTCAGTTTAAGAAGATTTTCTAGCCAGTCATGCTAATTCCACTCTAATTAATGATGACTTAGAACAGATAAATGTTGATGATCTGGAAAAGATGGATATCAAGTGGCAGATGGCTATGCTCACAATGAGGGTAAAAAGATTCATCAAAAGGACTGGAAGGAACAACTTTGCTCAGAAAAGAGAAGATGGGGCTGGATTTGATAAATCCAAGGTTGAATGTTACAAGTGTCACAAGCTGGGGCACTTTGCAAGAGAATGCAGAAGTGGAATGCCTCAACAGCATACTAGCAACCATCAACCATCACAGTCCACTAGCTTCAACAACAGGAACTCTTCTCAAGCTCTTGTTTCCCAAGAAGGAATGGGATTTGATTGGAGTGACCAAGCAGAAGAAGCAGTTCAGAATCAAGCTTTAATGGCTAAAGTTTCAGAGTCAGCAAGCACTGATATTCCCACAGAGGTAAAATCTAACCTTTGCTCAAAATCTTGCATATAAACTGTTAAAAAGTACAGGGATCACAATCAAAGTATGTGTGATGACCTAAAAAGGTTAGAGAAAGATAGAAGAGAGTATGTTGTGATTGTTGAGAATTTGGAAGAACAAATTAAGGCATACAAAGACAATGAACTTCAACACACGTATGAAACTAACTACTGGAAGTGGGAAAAGAATCAGTTAGAGTTTAAGCTTAAAAAGTTTGAAGAGGAATGTGAGAAGATAAGGAGTGATTTTGAGAAAGCCAAGCTAGACATTGAGAAGTTTTCCAATGCCTCTAAAGCAATGGACTCACTTCTAAAATCTCAAGTCCATGACAACCTGAAAAGAGGTTTAGGATACAACAGTACCCCTCCACCCTATAACAATAACTATATTCCTCCCACTTCAGACCTCTTAGAAAGACAAGAGAAAATAGACTTACCTGCAGGAGCAACATATGTAGATCCTCTTGACAGTGTAGTGATTGAGGAAGAGGCTGAAGAAGAGACCATTAAGGGTAAGAATAAGGATGACCTTAAAGAAATCTCTTTAGAAAATCATATCCTTACTAATGAAAGGGGGGGGGGGGGTAAACCTTTTGTAAAGAGTGAGAAGGCTGAAAGTTCTAAGAGAGGGAAGGGAAAGGTACAGGGAGTCCATTACATGCAAACCACTGTTGTTAATCCCTGTACTTGTAAACAGAATCAGCCCCAACAACATGATAAAACAAGGGGAAATCAAAGAAACAGAAATAATCAGTGGGCTTTAAAACAAGGAATTGATCTGAGAAAAATTAACAGACCAAAGTCTTGTTTTATAAATGGCAAGTTAAATCATCTAGCCAAACACTGTTATTTCAATCCTATTAACCAAAGGATCACTTTTCAAAGAAATATACAAAATCCTGTTGGTTATAGGAAGCAAATAAGGAATCATATGGCTGAGAATGTGAGAAGGGCACCTATAAAATCTCATGCTCAGAATAAGTTTGCTAATTCAAAGAAAAATACTCAGAATAAGCCAAGGAGTAACTTAAAGAAAAAGAAAGCAAACAACTTTGTCCAGGTTTGGGTTCCAAAAGTAAAGAAATCTGTTAGTACTGCTACTTCAAATAGTACTGCTGACAGAAATAGTGTTGCTGCAAGCAATACTACTGTTAACCCAGTTAGTACTGCTAACAAAGTTAGTACTGCTAACGATGTTAGTACTGCTAACAAAGTTATTATTGCCAATCAAGTTAGTACTGCTTCTAGTGACAGGCCCATTCTTCTGACAAAGTATTCAAGCAATAAGATTCCTCAGTTTGATAATCTCATCAAGTCTGAATATGAATATGTTGATGAGAATGGGAAACCCAAGACCACTTTGGCTTGGGTTCCTGTTAAAAACTAACTGCTTTATTGTATGTGCAGGGCAACCAACAGCTCAAGGGAAGGAGCATTTGGTATGTTGATAGTGGTTGTTCCAGGCACATGACAGGTAACATGGCCTGCCTTCAAAACTTTAAAAGAATTGATGGAGGACATGTTGCTTTTGGTGATAATCCAGCAGGTGGAAAGATAAGTGAAAAAGGTAATGTGTCAAAAGGTAAAATGACCTTTGAGGATGTATACTATGTTGAGCAATTGAGATACAACCTGTTAAGTGTATCACAGGTCTGTGACAAGAAACATAGCATATTATTCAATGATACTGAATGTATTATCCTTGCTCCAGGGTTCAAGGTAGTTGATGAAAGTATGATACTACTTAGAACTCCTAGAAAGGACAATGTTTATTGCTTAGACTTGGAGAGTGTAGCTTCTGATTCATCTTTAAATTGTTTATTTTCAAAAGCTTCATTGGATGAATCATCTCTTTGGCACAGAAGGATGTGTCACATGAACTTTAAAACAATGAAAAAACTTGTGACAAACAACCTTGTAAGAGGTTTGCCACAAAAGGTATTTTCATGTGATGATCATTGTTTTGCATGTCTTAAAGGCAAACAACACAAAACTTCTCATAAGTCCAAAGAGATAAATACAATCTCTTCACCTCATAATTTACTGCATATGGATCTGTTTGGTCCTACAAATGTGATGAGTATTGGTAAGAAATCCTACTGCTTGGTTATTGTTGATGATTTCTCTAGATTCACTTGGGTCTATTTTCTGAGAACTAAAGATGAAACAAGTGGACTGATCAAATCCTTTGTTCTTAGAATTGAAAACCAAACAAATCTAAGAGTTAAAGTCATCAGGTCTGATAATGGAACTGAATTTAAAAACAATGACCTAAACAACTTCTGTGAGGAAAAAGGCATTGAGAGACAATAAAGTGCTCCTAGGACTCCTCAACAGAATGGTGTTGCTGAAAGGAGAAATAGGACTCTGATAGAAACTACTAGATCTCTGTTGGCAGATTCAAAACTTCTAATTACTTTTTGGGCAGAAGCAGTTAATACTGCCTGCTATGTTCAAAACAGAGTTCTAGTAGTGAAATCCCAAGACAAGACACCTTATGAGCTTTTTAAAAAGAAGAAACCTTTTATTGGATTTTTCAAACCATTTGGGTGTCCTTACACAATTCTCAATACCAAAACTCACCTAGGCAAGTTTGATAGCAAAGCTGAGGATGGGTTTCTTGTTGGATATTCATTTTAAAGTAAGGCCTACAGAGTGTTCAACACCTCTTCTAGGATTATTGAAGAAAGTGACAATGTCAAATGCAATGAGAACACACCAAATCAACTTGGTTCAGGTCCTGATTGGCTATTTGACATTGATTCACTGTCTAATTCTTTGGGTTTCAGTAATGAGCATAATGCAGGAACAGGGACAGAAAAGGTACAAGTACAAAGACAAGAGTTTGTGTTGTTCCTAACACCTACTGCTGATCCTGTTGAATTCTGTGACCAAGATAAGAAAGATACTTCAGATTCAAAGGACACTGAACCAACTCAGAATGAAGAGGACAGAGGTGAAAAGGAAGATCAACCCTCAGATTCAGGAATCAAAGGTCCTAAGATGCCATGTTTGGAAGAAGATGACACAGATGATGATAACTTTTCAGTTTTTGGTGGCATCACTCTTGAAAAGAATGACTCTAATCTGGAAGCATATATTAATGAAGAGGTTGTTCATCAAACAAGAGTTCAGAAAAATCATCCTCCTCAATTGGTGATTGGTGACATCAATTCTCCTATAATCACAAGGAATCAAAGCAAGTTGGGAGGATTGAAGGACATACAATCAGGATTACTATCTTTCTTTCTATCACAGGTTGAACCCCAAAAGGCATATGATGCAATGAAGGATCCAAGCTGGATAGAAGCAATGCAAGAGGAGCTACTGCAGTTTGTGCTGCAGGATGTATGGGATTTGGTTGACCTTCCAAAAGGACACAGAGCTATAGGCACTAAATGGATCTTCAGGAACAAGAAAGATGAGAGAGTAATAGTAATAAAGAATAAGGCCAGATTAGTGGCACAAGGGTATACTCAAGAAGAGGGAATTGATTATGAAGAGGTATTTGCACCAGTGGCCAGGATTGAGGCAATCAGGCTATTTTTAGCCTATGATTCTTTCATGAAGTTCAGGGTCTACCAGATGGATGTAAAGAGTGCTTTCTTATATGGGAGAATTGAAGAAGAAGTGTATGTCTGTCAGCCTCCAGGGTTTGAGAATCCAAATTATCCTGATAGAGTATACAAATTGAAGAAGGAACTCTATGGGCTACATCAAGCACCAAGAGCATGGTATGACACTTTGTCTACCTATCTCTTGGAAAATGGTTTTCAAAGAGGAATCATAGACAAGACTCTGTTCATTCAGAGAAAGAAGAAGGACATCCTTATAGTGCAAATCTATGTGGATGATATTATCTTTGGATCCATAAATGATCAAATGTGCAGAGATTTTGAAGAATTGATGCATAAGAGATTCAAGATGAGTTCTATGGGTGAACTTACTTTCTTCCTTGGGCTACAAGTTAAGCAGAAGAAAGATGGGATATTTATAAGCCAATCCAAGTATGTGCAGGACATTCTTACTAAGTTTGGATTCTCAGATTCAAAGCCTGCAAGCACACCCATGGAGACACACAAACAGATCACTGCAGATCTTGAGGGGGAGGATGTGGATGTTCATCACTATAGATCCATGATTGGCTCCCTCATGTATCTCACCGCTTCAAGACCAGATATCATGTTTCCTGTTTGTGTGTGTGCAAGATTTCAAGTAAGGCCTAAGCAGTCACACTTTCAAGCAGTCAAGAGGATATTCAGATATCTCAAAGGCCAACCTAGATTAGGTCTTTGGTATCCTCATGACTCACCATTTGACCTACTTGCTTATTCAGACAGTGACTTGAGTGGTGCAAATTTGGATAGAAAGTCAACTTCAGGGGGATGTCAGTTTTTGGGTGCAAGACTAGTGTCATGGCAGTGCAAGAAACAAACCACAGTGTCCACCTCTACAACAGAAGCAGAGTATATAGCTGCTGCAAACTACTGTTCACAAGTACTCTGGATTCAGAATCAAATGCTGGACTATGGTATAACTTTTCTTCACACTCCAATCTTCATAGACAATAACAGTGCTATTAGCATTGTTAATAATCCAGTCAAGCACTCCAAAACAAAGCATATAGAAATCAGGTACCATTTTATCAAAGACTGTAATGAAAAGAAGCTAATTCAGGTTGTGAAAGTCCATACAAGTAACCAATTTGCTGATCTATTCACTAAATCTTTTGATGTGGGAAGATTCACATTTTTGGTCACAAGTGTGGGCATGATAAACTCTGAATAAGCCTATTATCTTTTGACTCATGTACCTGTATAGATTCTTCCCTGTGTACTTTCTCATAATGTATGGAATATGGTGCTTTTAATCTTCTGTCTTTAAGTGTTTCAGGTTGCTTTGAAATAAAGGTAGTTAGTACTTCTGGTTCATTTAATACTGCTCGCACAAATGCTGACAAGTCAAATAGGATTAAGTATGGTTACTACTGCTAGGCGGATTATACTGTCAGTGCAATGTTACTACTGCTTGTCTTGTTTCTACTGCCAAAAGATTTAATACTGCTAGCCTGTGTTAATACTGCTGGTATGTGTTACTACTGCTAGCCTGTGTTAATACTGCTGGTATGTGTTACTACTGCTAGCCTGTGTTAATACTGCTGGTATGTGTTAATGCTACTGGTAAGTGTTACTACTGCTAATGTACGTTAATACTGCGAGTTTGTGTTAATGCTTCTAGGGTATTTACTACTGCTCTTAAATGAAACATGTACCCTATAAATACCCTTCATGCCCACCAATATATCAAAACGGCTCTTTGAATTTCTTTTGCTTATTCATCTTCTCTCGTCCTAACTTTTGCTTTCCAGTGATTACACTTTAGTGCTCAATCGACTTAAGAACTAATGGCAGGTCTCGTGTTTGTGGATGATCACAACGAGTTAGCAATGCTACAGAAACCCAAGCAAGTTGCGGGGTTTCATCATATTGTGGATTTTCTCAAATCCTCACATGTCGCATACACATTATCTGTCAATCCCACAATCTATGTGGAACACATGCGACAGTTTTGGGAGAATGCTACCATCCACACTGAAGATGGCAATCAGGTCATCAAATCAAGGGTTTGTGCTAAACCTCTGACCATTACTGAAGGCTGCATCCGTGCACATCTACTCCTAGATGATGCCTCAGGTATTACCTCTCTTCCTAAGGAAGATCTCTTCCAAGTTCTTAGTCGTATGGGGTATGAAGGTCCCACTGATGTTTATAAGTTTTACAAGAACATATTTTCACCTCAGTGGCGATTCTTTGTTCATACCCTACAACACTTCATTTCAAGAAAAACAACTGGCTGGAGTGAGTTCAGCAGCACCATAGCCTATGCTTTGGTCTGCTTAGCGACCTCTAGAAAATTTAATTTCTCTCAAATGATCTTAAACGATTTAATGTCAAACCTGGATACCAAATCAAAAAGCTTTTATATGTATCCAAGGTTTGTACAAGAAGTACTTAATATGGAATTGACGGATTTACCTACCTTCAAGGAGGTGTATGTACCAAAACTCCCAAAGAGGAAAGTGTTTTCAAATATGAAGAGGCCCAGTCAGGACTTCTCTGGTATAGACACACCATTGTTCTCTACAATGATGGTTGTGTCCCACTCTCAAGGTGAGGCATCAGGGTCAAAGCCCACATTAGACCAACCCACTGATGACCTACCCACACCTTCCACTACAAAGCATATCCCTCAGTCCCTTCTAAAGAAGCCAACACCACCCATTACTCATACATACACAAGGAAAAAGGTACAGAAGGTTCCTTCCCTTCTAGTATCTTCACCCCCAAAGCCTAAAAGCCCTCTGATGGAGCATTTTCCATTAGAGAATATCCAAAGGGAAACCACAGGGGTGTCTCCCAACCCCAAGAAGGTGCTCAATAAGGAGGAGGAAGAGCATGTGGGCAGTGAGGCTCACACTACTGACTTTGCACAAAGTGCAGGGCAGGACAGTGTGAACATCTTTAAGACCTTCCCCACGACAACTTTGGGTGAGCAATCATCCAAAGGTCCCAGGTGCCAAGAAACCAAGGGGGTAGAGGATGCTTCTGCTAGGCAGGAGACCTCTACTAAACGTTCCAAGGATCCTCCAAGGGTGGTAAACATACCTAAAGGTGGTGAGGATAGATATACATACGATGAATTGATGGAAACCATAGCCAATATCAATATGGATGTCATTTCTCAAGGGCACAAAATAGAGGAAATGCAATAGGTCATAACTGGCCAACAAGAGCAGATTGCAAGTCTCAAAAAGCTGGTAATGAAGTTAGTGCTCAAAAAGAAGAAATCAAAGTTTGTGCTGAAGAAAAGGAGCACAGATCATGATTCTTTCAAAAAGGGGGAGACCAAAGAGGATGAATCTCAGTTTGAGGGGGAGATGGGAAAAGAAGCAGAAAGCAGCAAAGCAGCAGAAACAGAAGTAGCAGCAAAAATTGGCTTAGCAGCAGTAACTGAAGCAGAAGCAACAACTGAAGCTGCAGTAGAAACTGAAAAAGCAGCAGCAGAAACAGGGTTGACAGTTGAAGAGATAGAGATTGCTGAAACACTGGTGAAGGCAAAAACAGACACTCCCAAGGCTACTCAAAAGGCCAAGGGAGTGGAAATCAAAGAAGGAGGATTTGAAAAGAAGAGAAAAGAAATAAGTGATGCTGAGATAAAGAGAAAAGGAAAAGAAAAGACAGTGGAACCTCTGAAGAAAACAAAGAAGTCAGTTCAAATAACTCTAGATGAAGAGGTAGCCAAACAGCTGCAAGCTGAAATAGAAGCAGAAGAAGAGTCTCAAACTGCCAAAGATAGGCAAATTGCTTTAGATCTGTCTAAAAAGCTCAATGAGGAGTACCAAAGGAGTGTGAGAGCTGCAACTGAAGCCAAGAAAGTCCAAGCAAAAGAATCTATGCCAAGGCAGCCAGCACAAACAAAGAAAAGACAACCTTCAAAGACTTTTGTTGCCAACCAAGAAAGGAGGAAAATGATCAACTTTCTAAAAGGATCAGTTGGTGTTAAAGAAGGCATATTCAGTGGTATGTCTTATGGCATAATTGAAGAGCTTTACAAGAAAGAAATGACCAAGCTACAAGGAGACTTTATTCAAAGGGTTGAGGTTGAAAGGAAAATGAAAGAAAGGCATGATCTGTATATCCAGCAACCTTTTCCTGAGAGTGAAGAAACCACTTCTACAAAAGAAGTGGAAGAACAACAGAAAGAAGAAACTCTTGCTCAAACAGTCAAAGCTGTCAAAAGAATGAAAACCATAGCTTCAAAGAAACAGACCAAAAGGCCAAGGATTGAAGAAGTGCAAAAAGAAGTAGAACCTGTTGGTGCAACCCCTGAAGAACAATCATGTCAACAAGGTGCAGAACAATCTGAACAATCTAAGGTACATGTTGGTTTGTATATGACAGTGACTGATAGTGAACCTGTAAAAGCTGACCCAATATCAGTCCAAGCCCCTGAAATTATCCATTGGGATATCCTGGAAGATCAAAGGAAGAAATACTTCAGGATTAAAAGGATGGGAGACAAGTATGAGGTTTACTCTACTTGGGGAAAAATCATCAGAACTTGTTCCAGGTCTGACTTAGAAGAAATGTTCAAGGTTGGAATAAGCTTGTATGAAAAGGATTTGACAGGAGCAGGAATGAGCTTAATAAGATTAGCCATGGAGTACTTATGCATGATGTTTGATCCTAGCAAAGTTCAACATGTTGTCAGAGATCTGCATCTAGAGAATAAATTCCAAAGAATAGACAATTGGATGCTATTTGAAAGGTGTGGAGTCTATGTCATCACTATTGACAGATCTTATCATGAGTACTACCTGGTGGATAAAATTTATGATCACAGCAAAGCTAAATTGCAAGGTATGCTGAATGCTAAGCTGGTATGTTCAAAGGATTCTGAAATGGCCAAGATAGTAGTCAAAAGAATCATCAATCAAAGCTTAGGTTTGGATCCTAAACTTGGGAATTGAGCTTAAGTTTTGAAAGTATCATGAAGACCAAATTTTGAAGAACTTAACTTCTCTATATGAAAAGTTAAGTTAGGGGGAGATTGTTGGGTCTGAAATGAGCTAAGGATGATTAATACTACCAGATACTACTTCTTGTGTAACTAATACTGCTAGTTCAATATTACTACTGCTGGTGAGATTAATACTGCTAACATGGTTAGTACTGCTAGCATGTTAGTACTGCAAGATGATTAATACTGTTGAGTAATTACTACTGCTTATGAAGATTAAAGTTGCTGAGAAGATAATGATGGAATTATTTGATTAATGCGAAAGTCAAGGAGATTTGAAGATAATTATGGACTGGATCATGAAGATTAATTTTTCTTTTATAATTATCTTGTAATCTGTCTTGTATATATACTGTATAGAAGGCATAGTTTAGAATATACATTGATAGAGTTTTCGATATACGTTTTGTTTTTAGAGAGAATTAACCTCAAGGTTCTTAGAAGTCCTTTCAATAGAGAAGTATTGAACGTCTGTTGAACCTGTTCAACATATTGAGGTTTTGTTTGTAATCATTAAGTTAAATCAATATAACTTGTGATTTTCATTCTGATAGTGTTCCATTGATTTACTGTTAAAGCGTTTTTCCGCGACTTCTTTAACATAGTTTCTGAGTGTGTGTTAAATTCTTGTTTGAATTTCGATCCTGACAGGCTTACAATGTTAGGCACCATACTCTGACTGTGCCAACCGACATTGATCAGGCGCTTTACACTTTGTCTCTCAATCCTCCGGATGAAGATTGGTACATAGATACGGGTGTCACGTCTCACATAACATCTGACCAAGGTACTCTTTCCCGCCTTTTTAATTCGAGTTTATCTAGTCATATTATCGTTGGTAATGGTAGTTCCATACCCGTTACAGCCTTCAGTACGACACACCTTCTCCCTTTCCATATTTGTCTCTTTCTCTCGAGAATGTTTTAGTCGTTCCTGATCTTGTTAAAAATCTTATATCGTTACGCCAATTCACCACTCATAACAATGTTTTGTTGGAACATATAGTATTTATCACTTGTTGTTGTCCCACATAGGAAGAGTGAAAATAGTTTTCTTTGTTTAAAAGGTGAAAGCTATTTGAAATATTTGAATGAGATTTGTAGGGAACACAAAGGGGCAAAGATTAGAGGGAGTTTTTGGCAAATATTATATAGTTGGGGACTATATATATATAATCAAAGACTTGGCACTTTGCACTTGCAGAAAAAAATTCCTTACGTTTTTTGTTCTTATAATTAACGGTCCTTTAACTTTTTCGTTAACTCCGTTAGTTAGTTGGTTAATTCGGTTATTTTTTGAGGGAAACCAAATCATTGTACCTTTTCATAAAAGGTTGCACCTTTTTCGTTTTTCTACTATATATATACAATAGTTTCCTTCAAAATTATCATCTTTTTCCTTTGTTTTCACTCTCCTTCACAAACACATTAATCATGATCATGAGAAGAACATGAAGGATCGTTGCCTACAGTTCTTAAATTCGAGGAGGTCCGGGGAGGAATTAACCTAGATCCATCAACGACCTAGTGGGGGCTAATATTCCTTAAGGATGGTGATTTAATCACGTCCTCGTTTTAGTCTAAAATTAATCAATTTGCTTTCTGTCAAATTCCCTATTTCTAACGCATCCTCCTCTTGGTACAGAAGAAGATGAAGATGCAGAAGACTCCATGAAAGTTTCAAGAAAGGGAAGAGGCTAAATGCAATAATTAAGTCGAATAATTAGCAATTGCATTGCAAAAACTTTGTTTTCAATTTTTATAGTAGAAGTTGATTGGCGTCCTCTATTTTAAATTCTATGGGTGGGGCTTCAATCACGTGATGATATCCTCTTTTTATTATTATATATCATGTTTCATGTGGAAATGAGTCTTAAAATATGATCAATGACTTCAAATTTTTGAAAGTTTATAGCACCATATATATATATAGGGTTGGGTTCACGTGAGACCAACCTGTTTTCGTGAGACCGGTGAGACCAGAAAATAACACTAAAGTTTCACAGTGATTCATTGTGAAGGAACGTAAAACAACCAACCTTCACAACAAAAAGACTGTGAAGGTTTACCTTTATAATACCTTCACAGTTTTTTGCTGTGAAAGTTTAGTGTTATTTTTGTGGTCTCACGGGTCTCACGGGTCTCACATGATCTCAAGTCTATATATATATATATATATATATATATATATATATAGACTTAAGTTCGCGTGAGACCAAACAGTTTTCGTGAGACCGGTGAGACCAAGTTTTAAAGTATTAAACTTCACACCAAAAAACTGTGAATGTAAAAAAAATCGAACTTTTCATAGGGAAAACACCGTAAATGTTACGTTCACGGTGTTTTTCGCTGTGAATGTTCGCTTTTTTTTTACCTTCACAGCGTCTTCACTCTGAAGGTTCGGATATACCTTCACAGTCTTTTATCTGTGAATGTTTGATTTTTTTTAACTTGGTTTAGGTTTTTTTACCTTCATAGTGTGATTACATTATGAAGGTTCGAATTTTTTTACCTTCACAGTGTTTCGGTGTGAAGTTTCATGTTTTAAGGCTTGGTCTCACGCGGTCTCACGGAAACAGCTTGGTCTCACGTGAACCTGACCCTATATATATATATAGGGTCAGGTTCACGTGAGACCGCGTGAGACCAAGCCTTAAAACATGAAACTTCACACCGAAACACTGTGAAGGTAAAAAAATTCGAACCTTCATAATGTAATCACACTATGAAGGTAAAAAAACCTAAGCCAAGTTAAAAAAAATCAAACATTCACAGATAAAAGACTGTGAAGGTATATCCGAACCTTCAGAGTGAAGACGCTGTGAAGGTAAAAAAAAAGCGAACATTCACAGCGAAAAACACCGTGAATGTAACATTTACGGTGTTTTCCCTATAAAAAGTTCAATTTTTTTAAATTCACAGTTTTTTGGTGTGAAGTTTCATACTTTAAAGCTTGGTCTCACCGGTCTCACGGAAACTGTTTGGTCTCATGCGAACTTAAGTCTATATATATATATATATATATATATATATATATATATATATATATATATATATATATATATATATATATATATATATACACGTATTGTGGTCGTGAAAGATTTAAACAAATAGGTCATCACAAGAAAATGATGGTCTTAAATTTATATGTTACATATTTCTTGTAAAATTCCAAACTCCATATTCTGGGAAATTGAATATAAACAATACAAAAATAGTATTTTTATCTGATCAAATATAACTAGTTACGTATCTGAGTGTTACTTATATACATGTTTTTTTATATTTAAACGACTACTATAAAGGTGTATTTACCTTTGTGTATATAGTAAATTCCATCCCTGTGGTTTGTTACAAACGAGGTGGGATTAATGTCTGCGCGTTGCTGCGGATGAAAAGAAATATTAAGACCATAAATTTGAGTATCACCAATTATGAGAACAAAACATTTTGTGTCTGTTAGCAGCATCACTATAATTTACAAAATGCCCTATGAGGATGATGTGTGTGTATGATAGGAAGCGAAAATAAATTGGCAAATGGTACATTACATCATTAAACTTAAAAAAAGTTACATTGTTATTAAACCTAAATTAAATTATAATAAAAATATGAATTAAACAAATTTTACATAGGTTTTGGGTTGGAGAAGACACAGTCATTGAGATGCGATGCATGTTAAGGGATCTTTATTTTATGCTTATATAATAAAAATAATTTTTATAATATAACTTTTATTTATTTAAATTAGAAAATGAAAAAGTTATAAATGATCGAAATGTCATTTACTTAACAGTCAGGAGCTAACAACTTTTAGTTTCGAGGACCAAAACGTTACGCAAATGCAAAATCGAAAGTCTATTTTGGAATCAACAAATTATGGGGACTAAATCCAAGAGAAAAATAAAACTATAGGGACCAAATCTGTAACTCTACAAACATAGAAAAAAAAAGATAAAAGCTCAAGGACCAAATCTGTAATTTACTAAAAACCTGAAGGACCAAATATGTAAGTTACTGTTCATGAACAGTAACATTTGTTCCTGACAAATGTTATTACTTATAATTTCGAGTTTCGTCGTATTACTACAATAAAATTGGGTTTATATGATGTCTATAATGTTTATGCATATTAATAGATACTTTATAAAACTTAACTTTACAGTCGGTTTTATAGAATGCTTTTAGGCGTTTTAACAAGTTTATTTAGGACTTTTTTAAAACAAAGTATCATATTAGTTATTTTATAGGACACTTTAAAAAATATATTATAAACTCATCTTTTTATATGACACATGTATTTATAAGGCATTTTTTTTCAAATATTATGTTGTATAAAATAGCTAAAAATACACTTTATTTTAAAAAAGTCTAATAAAACTTGTTAAAACCCCTAAAATCGAAATATATTGCAACACTTCTAGATATGACGCATTTTCATTTAATCCTATAAATTTAAGTCCTATAAAATATTTTATTAGGACACTTAGATATTTTATGTATTCTATAAAACCAATTTTCTTGTAGTGTATGCTTTTGTTCATGTGGTAAGTAAGTCATTGTTATAACTCTATCAATGATTTATCGTTAAATATAAAAGACCAAAAAAAACAATAAATTTTAAACAACGTAAACAAAACTAATAATAAATTATAAACTATAAGAATGAAAACCCGCAACTTTAAAACCATAAGAGTGAAAATAGGAATTTTCAGCAAACCAAGAAACAAAAAAAAAAATATGTAAGAGCATCTCCAAGAGCTATGTTATGATTCTTCTACAATAGAGTAGAAAAAGTCCAAATCACTAAAAAAAATTACATTCATCTCCAACAACTACTTTATTTTAACAATCCTAACATTAACTTTATTAATAAAATAATCAATACATTTAATAATATATTGTTTCTCTATGCTACACATTAAATTTAAAATTCTTTTATTGGTGGAAAACTATTATTATATTATTTCTCCTTCTTCTATAAAGTTTTAAAGATTTCTCTAAATTTAAAATTTTTTACAACCCCTCTCCTCACTACAAGAGAAATGGGTTTTAGAGAAGAAACCTCTAGAGAAGGTTTTGGAAGTATATCTAAATATATGAATTAGGGAAAGAATTAGATGACAAAAATATCAAGTGTAACTAAAAGTAGGATGAGTTTTAGTGAAGGATTTGCAAACATATTATACGGTATGGAAAGCATTTCTAAAGGCACTAGAGACGCTTTAAAAAAACTTCTCTATAATAACGGGATTTAGTAACGCTTTTATAAGCGTCTCTAAAAGTATTTTTTTCTTTTTTATATTTTTTATTGTTAAATAAATATATAGTCACGTTTTTGATAAACGTATCTAAAAGTTTGCTCTTTTAAAATAAAATCAAAATTAAAAAATTAAAACTTTTGACAAGTCGAACCCTAATCTCTTTCCCCGATCGTTCAAACACCCTCATCCTCCACTTCCATTTTGTCTTCCTCCTCCTCTGTTATCGGAAAATCGGCTAAACTTTTTCCAAAATCCCTCCACTCCTCATCCGTATGGGGTGCTTTCCAACTGCTCCTGAAACTTCGATCCATCAATGGTTGTTTCAAAGAAAAGCGTGAAGTTCCAACCATAGTGTTATAGAAAGTAGGCAAGAAATGGTTCAACACGACGTAGAAGGTTGCAAAGGTTTGACAGCAAGATGTGAACTTTGAGTTAATCATACATCGTACTTATAGTAATGAAATTTCGGGACACATATAATGTGAGCTAGTCCACCTCCTCAATTGCGGATTTTCCTGGAAAAGGTTGCAGGATTCGCCTGAAAAGGCTTACAAATCTGATTGATCCAATCCACCTCCGCAATTGCGGATGTGAAAAGGCTGTAGGATTCGCCTGAAAAGGCTAACCTATCTGTCTAATATATTTTGTGGTTTGATGTGTTTATATTTTATACTACTAGAAAACAAGTATCGGAGACAATATTATTTAAGAGCATATCATAAACACATTCTCATTCGAGACAATATTATTTAAGAACACATACATGTCAAACTGAAGACCCATTATGCAAGTTACAACTACTCTAATTTGTTCAAGACCGCATCATAACCTGAACCTTGATAAGGCCAATGGTGGAGAACTTGGTTGATGTTATCTTTGTTCGATAAATAAGGGAGACTTACATTATCAGTGGATCGCAAAGGAAACCAAGATGGCTTGTCGCCTTTGTCATCCACTGATAATGTAACTCCTCCACCAGCAGCCACATCAAGGTCCCGGTTAGTATGAGGTTTTGCAACATATTATAGTTTCAAACTTGCTTATTACAAACATACACGGTCATTTAAATGTCAATGTACTGCTACACGAGGCTTGGTTTTTCTGGAATCCCCACCGAGTTCTAATATGCTCTAGTGATACGAGTCCGGAAGTGTTAAGTTCCACTCTCTCGCTGTACACTTCAATTACGGTATGGCCGTCAACATATTGACGTATATTGGCTACATCTTCATCGATAGCCAATGCTTACAGTCCAGTCAATAAGTCTCCATTCGTCCTTTTAAAATACAACTTATAATATTTCGGTTCGTCGTAACCTAGCTCTTTCATGATCAGGTGAAACAATTGCATGGAAATATTGTTGACATCTAACATGTCAACATAGATTTCTAGACCACGGAAGTAGTGTCTTCTAGGTGGTTCCGTGAAGTACCCTTGATGGTGGACTTTCATGGTGAACATTTATGGATAAGCCACTGTTTATAAACATGAAAAACATTAGACTTCGACAACATTTAACACAAGCAAAACCAAAAAAAATGTGAACACTAACCATATAACTTGGTGGTAATGTCTGGAAGAGTTTGAGTTAAACATCTGAAGTTCCAAACATGAAGATTCGGAGATGCCATGTAAGAAGAAATTGTTCAATTACTCTGATGATTCACAATGTGCTTGTTTTTCTATGGTTTACAACCACTCAACCATGGGGTACTTATAGTCGTTCAGGTCCTCCATTGCGGAGGTGCACTAGGTACGCAATTGCGGATCTGCAAGATTCGCTTGAAAGATTCACCTGAAAAGGTGCAGGTTTATCTTGACCAAATCTAGGTCCGCAATTACGGAGATGCACTAGTTTTTTGGCTACAAATACTCACGTTATTTCCAACTTATAAGTCACTCCATCCATACACCATTTTCCATCAACTTATATCACATGGATGGAAACCGAGCCTCTTGTTCAAAACCCCCCTCCTCACAAACAATGCCGGAAAGGATGAGACAATCCGTAAAAAATGCTAAGGCAAGGATCGAGGAACTCAGTCAAAGGTGGAAAGAAATTATGGCCAAGAAGGAAGGGTACTTGAGAAATATGGACGCAAACAGGGAAGAGATAAAAAGGTTGAAGCGGGAGATAAAAGATAAGGAAGACCGTATTCGTTACGACAACGAACGAGCCAACAAGATTGTCCAGGAGTTCGCAGTCATGCAGGATGAGATAACCGAGAAACAAAATTGGATTGATCAATGTAAAGCACTTTATCTTTAGATGGTGCTACTGTTGTTGGTTTCGTATCTGGACTTTGTATGTTGATGCTTTGTACCTGTCATTTCTATTATTACTGTCTCGTACCTGTTCGATGTTCTAATTTGTTCGTGAATAAAACATTTCAGTATTTTGTGTGTTTTTATGAATTTTAAATTTTATTACTGCCTTTGTAATGTTGTTTTTAAGGTAAGCGAAATTTGTAAAAGATGTATAATAGGGGTTAGTAAATATAAAACTAACGCAAGAAATAAAAATAGTTCGTACAAACTGTTACATCTTAAAACTAGGTACTACACATCGTCCGGTCCAGCCTTCCTCAAAGACCATATAATATATGTCATCTCATGCCGCCACCGCCTGTAGTCCGTGGATGTATCCGTGCTAGCTGGATGTCGCCCTTCCACCAAATCAGCGATAAATTTACATACCCATGGACCATAGTCTCCAAGCGGTTCGGCCTGCTGTGGCACATCCAGCGCGTATTCCGATCTCAAGGTGGAGATAAACGCAGTCGCTCGTGCACCTTCACCCAGGTCCATAAACAATTGCGGCATCTTCTTGATGAATTCCCCCATCATGTCTTTAAGGTCCTGCTCCAAGGTTGGCCTCTTCAGACTGTCGTATATGGTCATAACCATGGACTCCATATCGAACTGCCCAAGCAACCAATGCCTGTCAACTATACATATGGGCATGAACACATAAAACATAAAAATTTATATGTTTTTCATGTCAATTTTATAAATCGGTAATTTCTTAAATAATATATATGTAAACTTATTTCCATACCCGTTCCATGGTGCCCCACGCTGGAAAACCACTATTTCGTTGTTCACTATTGCACTACCCCCATCAAGTATGAAAGATCATTACTCACGGAGATGTAATACATGAAGTCTGGGAGCACCATCGTCCAAGTAGCATGCCTAGATCGTGACTCCAGGTGAAGTCATATCCATATCTCGACGTGCTATTAATAAAAAATTACTTGTTAAGCATGAGCTACGAATTATTATTAATAAAATTGTATTACTAAAATAAAAAATTAAGGCACTAACCTCGGTCTTAAAATATCCACTATCTTCCACGCCCAATGTAACACCCTCAATACTGAAAATAGCAACTAATTTACAATTTTCTAAATACATCGATAATTGCTTCATCTACAATCACAATTTAAGATTTAACCTTAATACACATGTATCATTCTATACATACAATCTATAATAAGGACGGGTGATACTAAAACCCAATAATAGTTACTATCTCCAAGCCGCGAAAAACTGCACCAACTACTTACACTTGTGTTGCTAGAATCCAAACCCCTAACTGGAACCTGATGCACATGCCGACAAATAAAAAGGTTAGGCTTAACGCCTAGTGAGCTCAAGATTTTTAACATGAATGAATATATCTTTAAAGAAAGGAATTCAGTTCAAATCTAGATCTTTTGAAATGGTTTACTTTAGAAATGGAAACGACTCGTTTTCCCCATAATATGCATCTTTAAAGACAACGCTCCAAAACAAACATTCTTTATAAAACGATGCATCCCATAACTCACCCAAAACGGGATTATAATTCGACCCCCAATTTATAAAAACGTGAATGACACTTCATATCCCAGAACGCTCAAAACCCGGGTGGGGTATAATACTCGACCCATAAATAAAGGAAAACAAACCATATAGGTATGATACGTCATCGAAAGTATGGAACTGAAACTTAATACTCACGCGACCATAAAATGGAATGAAATCCAAACATTTAAGTAAGGACACACAAGCCCAAGTATCCCTACGACTTCCTTTAAGTTACACCAAAAGAGACAGTTGACCTTAGCGAATATTATCAAGAATATCACCAAAGGCTCGGCAGGATGATACAACCATGGCATTGCCCCGACATGGCGGAGGCCCCAAACGCCCCTCATGACCTACCCATTGTCACAATAACACAACCGGACTCAGGCCTCCTAGTGTACACTTAAAAGGACAAGGTCATAAGACATGAGTCCCGGAGTCCAACCCCGTATCTCCCACTTGACCATCAAATAAGACTGACTTACGTGCCTATGGATCCAATGCAATACAGTCTAAGATTACATGACTACACATGAATGACTAAAGCACTCGAGCCTGTAATTATCATGAATATGCAATAAGATGCATTAAGATACATATCGAATCTGGGCTCTTCAAAGAGCCATTAAAACTGGGACAAATATCCACGATACTCTTTTAAGTCAAAACCGAGTTTAAATGCTCAAAACCCATTTGACCAACAATTAACTTTTTCCCAAATAACACAACGTATCTAAACAACGTTCATGCAGATACATACTTTAAAGATGTGATTAACCCAAAAATCTACGCGGATTGGGACATATCATTTCCAAAGGGGTTTACGAAATCAAGTACACTAAAGATGCATATATCATGAATTAGGCTTCATTTGTACAAAATCACTGAAGAGGTATAAGTCATAAAATAAACTTTATTTGTACAAAAGCACCAAAAATGCATAAATCCTATTATTACTTGTCAAGATATCAAAATCCCAAATATAGGCATTTTAAGAGATTAAAACAACTCAAGTTTATCAAATATGAAAACTTATCAAAATACCCAACACATTGACAATTACTAAGTAAAGCATACTTTACTTCAAAATACTCATTTTGGCATGTACATAGTTTTCACAAAGCAATTTGAACTCACCTTGCTAGATTTAGGCTATATCTAGGTTTTACCCCCAAAACTTGAACCACCATTGATGAAGGCTTGAAATCTACAAGAAATCTCCCTAGATATAAGATCCAACACATATAAAATATCACATTCACCACATAAATCATCAAAATCAGACCAAAATCAGACCCAAGATGAAGGATGAAAGGAAAAAGGGTGAAACCATCAAACCCTAGCTTAACATTGAGAGAGATAAGGAACTTACCACCACAAAATACACTTGGATATTCCAATAGACTTCCAATATATTGCTAAATTATTGTAGATCTCTCAAAAACTAAACCATGGAAACTTGAATCACCCAAATCGGAGTTGTGGAGCAAAAGTTATGAAGAAATGAAGTTCTAGGGATGAAAATCGGGTTTTATGCTCGACCAGGGGATTTCGCGACTTACCACGCGACCATAAGTCATGGAATAAGTCACCCTCTTTCTATAAGTCACAAAATAAGTCCTAAGTTGCGGCATAAGTCGCGAGATGCACTGTTCGTCCGGTTTTCTTCTCGTTCACTATTTTGGCCATAACTTATTCGTTATAGCTTCGATTTTGCTCTGGAAAGAACCGTTGGACTCATAATTGAATCCTTCATCCAAAAAGACTATAAAATATAGGATTCAAGTCCAAAATCCTATATCTTATTTTTCCCTTACAATTACCGATTTCTGTATTAACTTGAAACGATACTTTTCGAAAACGGGGTGTTACACCAAATAGTTTTCCCCAAAATGTACGATCTACAGGACGGAGTGGTAGAAATGTAAGTTTCACCTGATCAGGCAATGTGACATCCCGAGACATGCGCTCCACCGATACAGATGCCGTATGTGAAAGTACAGTCGTGGAAGCCGGCTTAGCTTTCGCTTTCTTCTGTCGGGGAACTGGGGGGTAGAATCAGGAGGGGCGGTGTATGGAGAGACCTAGAGATAGGAAGGATGTCATACATGTGCCCCCCCTCCCAAGGTTCTCCTGCAGATGTGGTCTCGGAGCCACTGTGGTAGGCGGTCTAGAAGATACGGTGGGGGCGGTCTAGGAGTACAAAACCGGGAAGCGACATGAAATGTCTCCAAGATCCAAACCTGGGAGTTACAAGTTGTTAAAATATGAAATGCATTAACCATGTATAAGTTTAGTAATAGTAAATCAACTAACCTTGAACGCATGTAAAAACCCTGTAAGTATCAACTTCGGCTGCTTCGGTGTACGTCTCCGGATGGCACCGGACATCTGCCGAAAGGTGGGTTCCCAAACATAAGAACCCCAAGGAACTCGATTAAAAATTTGATAATCCTGTGCTACAGTAATCACGGTGGCGGAAACGGGTAAATGGCACTGTCGGCCAAGAATGAAGACCTCCACCATCTTGATCAAGCAAACACGGACAACATCATCGTTCGTAAGCTGATCTCCATCTCCTAGTGATGAAAATCTCCTATCTACATGGTGGATCAACAACCTGTTGGGAACTGAAGATGTGACCAAGTCATTAATGCTACTAGTTCAGAGTTAGTACTGCCATAGGATCTCAAAGTTAATACTGCTAGGTATTACTACTTCTAGTAGAATTAATACTGCTAGTCAAAGTTAGTGCTGCTTGAACAAAGTTAGTACTGCTAGTGGTTAGTGCCGCTTAGTAGTTAATGCTGCCAAGACTCAGTTAATGCTTCCAAGGTGATCAAGGTGATTAATGCTGCTTCTGAGATAACATGAAGATAATGTTGAAGAGACCGCGTCTGGAGATAAACATGGAAAGCTTGAAGATAATTATGAAGATTATTTTGAAGATCTTTTTATGTTTAGTAATTATCTTTTATTATTCAATGTTATATAGAATAGAATAGAATTGATAGAATAGAAATAATTCTGTGTTTTTTTGTTCTAGAGAGAGAATTAACCTCAAGGCATCGTTCCTAATTCTAGAGAAGTAGAATTCGTCTTAAAAGAGCTTGTTCTTCAAGATTGAGGTTGTTAGTGAAAAGCTTGTAATCTGAATCATTAAGTAAAGTTTGCAAGTTGTGATTCATACTGTTTTTTATGTTTATTGAATATTAAAGTGTTTTTCCGCAACTTCTTTAATATTGTTTCTGAGTATTTATAATTCTTGTTGAGAATTCGATCCTGACAAGTGGTATCAGAGCCTTATCTCTCAGAAATATTCATTCATTCATCATGGAAAACTTTGCAGAATCAAACAGTACTCTTGTCTCTAAGGTTCCAATGCTCAAACCCAATGAGTTTGACATGTGGAAGATTAGAATCAGGCAATACATTCTCCTCACTGACTACTCAATGTGGGATGTCATTGAGAATGGCCCCTCTACTGAAGGTCAGATTGGACCAGATGGGAAAAGATCTCCACCAAAGACAGATGGTGAGAGAAAGATCAGATAGACAGAGATGAAGGCCTTGAGCACTCTACTCTTGGCCATCCCCAATGAATATCAGCATCAATTCTGCAACTGCGCTGATGCTCAGATTCTCTGGAATGCTCTAGAGAAAAGATTTGCTGGAACTAAGAGCACCAAAAGAAATCAAAGGGATGTTCTGAAGCAGCAGTATGAGAACTTGATAAGTACTCAATTTTGAGTACTTAAGCCCTTTTCTTTTAGCCTTTTTAGATAGATTTTTCATTTTCAAATCCCACTTTGAGTCATTTTCTATCTTATTTTCCATTTATTGTGTCTTGGAGCTTAAATTGTGTGGTTTACTTGTTTTATTAAGATTGTAGGCTAAATTTGGTTATCTTTTGGAAACCTATTTGGAAACAGGGCATGCTGCAGCATTAGAACAGCATGAAGCTGATGGTTTTGGATGAAAGAATCAAAGAAGATGGAGCATAATCTGATTTTTGGCATGGAACTAATCTTATTGTAATCTTTAAACACTAATTTATTTGGTTTGTAATAGTTTAGTTAAGTTAGAACAAGCTTAGGTAGCCTTAGTTGGCATTAGACTAGGTAAGTACAATTAGATTCTCCTTAATTTACAACTTTGCCCCCTCCCTTTGCCTATAAATAGGGAGCTTGGGTTCTCATTTTTTGTACACCTTGAAGAGTTGATCTCCATCAACTCTAAAACTTCTCCCTACTTTCTTTAATTAATGTTCTTAATGTTCTTCTTTCTTTCTTCCTTTTCTTTTATTTTTAAAGCCTAGTTCATACTTGCATTTTATTTACCTTTCCATTTTCATCTCTAGATTAGCCATTTACTTTACGTCTTTATTTTTATGCAATTACTTTTAGTACTTTAAAATAGTGCATCTAGATTACGTCTTTACATTTCCTTGTCATTTACATTCTTGTCTTTACATTTCAAGTCATATACATATATTTATATATTTTATAGTCATTTACATTTCAAGAGCATTTTACATTATGTTTACCTTTGTAGTTCTTAGCATTTTTCTTTATTTATTTATTGTAATGAGTAGCTAATCTTCTTAGCTTGGGTGTGAGGCAAAAGGTGGTTATGTGGATTTAAAAGAAAGTGGGTATTTTTGTGACTTTGACGAAATTTTATTATTCCAACTCAAGTTTTATCAAGATAACAAAACTCTTTGACAAAATGATTATTTTGATAGTGTAATAGTGTCATGGACCTAGAGATAGGCCATTGAATAGCACGTCAATTTAATGACATGAGAGGTAATATCGAAAGAGTTACTTGCAACGAGAGTTGTTACTTGTGTCATTTAAAATGATCCATTCTTGATAAGTTGTCACTTTTTCAAAGGGTTAAAATGGAATAGACTTAGAGATAAGCTATTTGGAATGCATCAACTTGGGAGGTACGGGGGTTATTTCGAAAGAGTAACTTTTAACGAAGAGAATTTGTTTTGCCGTATATTTTGAGAACTCCATTCCCATCATTCCCTTATCTGGAACCTTGCTCAGAGATGAGATGATTCATAGCTACTGGAATAATGGGATGGTGAGAGTCCGAGAGGAACGTGTCTTAAAATCGATAATGAAACTAGTTATAGTCAGAAGCATGCTGCAGCACTCAAATAACATCATGCTATAACAAGTGTTGTAGCATTGACCTACTGAAATTTGGATCCATATACCATCAAAAGCCTTACACCCTTGCTTCTCGTTTATTCTTGTTTATTTAGATCTGTGTTAACCAAACAACCAAAAATATGTCTTCAACATCGCCATCTGAAGTTAGTTTTTCATCTCAAGATCTTGCAACCTAAGATACCTATCCCTGTGGAATACGATACTTGGTTCTTACCATTTTATTACTTGAAAGACGACATTAGATCTCATTGTATACTTGCTTTGAGGTTTAATTAGCACACGTCTGTAGGTGTGTAAAAAGCACCCATCAAGTTTTTGGCGCCGTTGCCGGGGATAGGCGTAAATCTATGGTTGTTGAGAGATTGAGTCTTGTTAAGCTAATTTTTCTACCATCTTTGTTGCTTGTCATACGTTTCCATGTGTGTGCAAGTAACAACATTTTGAGTTTATCTTTATGTGAATATGGATTCAATGGGACATTCGTTTGAACCGTATGAAACTGTTTTCTGTGACTATTGTGGTGGAAATCATTTCTCGTACAGTTGTTATTCGAACCCCGAATCTCGTTATTTCATGGGAGATAATAATTGGGATACCTCACACTTCAATGGATACACTCAATCATGGGAGGCCCATCCTAATTTGTTTTTAAATGGTCAAGATCATGGCACTTTCACATCACCAATACCTCCCTACCAAGATTGGAGTAACACTTATTCAAATACTTTTGACCAATCTTGGGAGGAACAAGTTGATTTTTCTGGGAGTTTTCAAGGGGATGATTTTAACAACTCATTTTTACCCCCTAAACCCTCTTTAGAACAAACTGAAAACATCGAATCTCTTAAAGCTTTGATGAATGATTTCTTACAAAACATAAATGGAACTGTTATTAACATAACGACCTGTGTTGGAGAGATCATTAGTGAGAGTAAAAGACAAAGCCAAATCTCAATACCAAGTGATATTGAAAAATCTGAGTGTGTTGGTAAGGATGAGTGTAAGGCTAATACTTTGGTGAGTAGTCAAGAGATAGAGAATCCCGAGGAAGCATCTGAGCATTTGAGCAACCCTTCTTCACTTCAAAATAGTGAAGAGGCGCAACAAAATGCTAAAATTGTCATTACTCCTTTCTTTAAATTTGTGCAGAAAGAACATTCTGTTGCAGATACTGCAGCATCCCTGCAGCAAAGCTGTACAGAAAATATCCAAGTTGTTTTGAGAAAGGGATGTGACGATCAATCCAAGGACTTGGGAAGCTTCAGAAAATCATGTTCTACTGTTGGTGAGGTGATATGGAAAAATCTTTATGGGATTAAATGTTCCCTCATTTGTGCCATTAAAATCTTGTGCCATGATCAAGGAGTGAAGGAGGTGATTAGGAAAGTATATAAGCATAAGTGGAAGGAGAAACACCAAGATGAGTTGGTGAGGACCGTTAGGGCTGGGGAGCATACTGATGTGCTCAAACAAATTCCACCATTCCTAAAAAAGTTGTCAACAAGAAATCCACCAGCTGAAAAAAGAGAACACCGTGCTAAAAGAAAGAAATCCAGAGTTTGGTGCTGCAGCATCCAGCCTCATAGCAGTTTCACTTGCAGACCCTGTTGGCCACACACAGCCTACTCAACCTGAGTAGGACAGGTTTAAATCACACCTTGTTTTTGCTCCATGTCTATTTATTTTTAGTTTTTAGTCTGGGATTAGTCTTTTACCTTTTATAGGTTTATTTTGTTTGCATTGGATCATGTTTTGATATGATTTGTTGAATTGTATATCCATAATAATTTCATAAGTGCACATCTAATTTTTAGAAGCAAAGCATGCTAGAACTAGCCTAATAGTTACTTGGGACACATTTTGGACCACATTCTACACATATCACACTCAATGGCATATATCCTTTTTCTTGCACCATAGCCACCCAATTGTCAAAGATATAAACACCTTTCTCTCCTACAATGAGGACATTGCAGAATTCTTAGTTTGGGGTGGGGGCGTCTAATATGGCACAAGAAAAGCCATGAAAAGTGGCAGATCAACACCACAAAAGTCCCTTAGGGGCTGGTGTATGTATCCAACAGAAAATGCACAAAAATTTGAAAAAATTCAAATGTTGGTACATGTGTGAGAAAAGGCATGGAGAGGAAAGAAAGAGCCAAAAGAGAGAAACCCATACACTCAAAGCCATGAAAAAGGCGTGATGTAGGATGTGTGTCCATAACAAAAAGAATATAAGGCTAGCATATGGTTCATGGTAACAAATAGAAAGAGATTGTAGTCACTTTGGATTTATGAAAGGCTATATGATGTAGACTTGCCATGCTCAAACTCATGATATACACCTAATGTATTCCAATGCAAAACTTTCACATTTAATGTCTTTTCTTTTGTTCTTTGTATTGCTTGGGGACAAGCAAAGTTTTTAGTTTGGGGTGGTGATAAGTACTCAATTTTGAGTACTTAAGCCCTTTTCTTTTAGCCTTTTTAGATAGATTTTTCATTTTCAAATCCCACTTTGAGTCATTTTCTATCTTATTTTCCATTTATTGTGTCTTGGAGCTTAAACTGTGTGGTTTACTTGTTTTATTAAGATTGTAGGCTAAATTTGGTTATCTTTTGGAAACCTATTTGGAAACAGGGCATGCTGCAGCATTAGAACAGCATGAAGCTGATGGTTTTGGATGAAAGAATCAAAGAAGATGGAGCATAATCTGATTTTTGGCATGGAACTAATCTGATTGTAATCTTTAAACACTAATTTATTTGGTTTGTAATAGTTTAGTTAAGTTAGAACAAGCTTAGGTAGCCTTAGTTGGCATTAGACTAGGTAAGTACAATTAGATTCTCCTTAATTTACAACTTTGCCCCCTCCCTTTGCCTATAAATAGGGAGCTTGGGTTCTCATTTTTTGTACACCTTGAAGAGTTGATCTCCATCAACTCTAAAACTTCTCCCTACTTTCTTTAATTAATGTTCTTAATGTTCTTCTTTCTTTCTTCCTTTTCTTTTATTTTTAAAGCCTAGTTCATACTTGCATTTTATTTACCTTTCCATTTTCATCTCTAGATTAGCCATTTACTTTACGTCTTTATTTTTATGCAATTACTTTTAGTACTTTAAAATAGTGCATCTAGATTACGTCTTTACATTTCCTTGTCATTTACATTCTTGTCTTTACATTTCAAGTCATATACATATATTTATATATTTTATAGTCATTTACATTTCAAGAGCATTTTACATTATGTTTACCTTTGTAGTTCTTAGCATTTTTCTTTATTTATTTATTGTAATGAGTAGCTAATCTTCTTAGCTTGGGTGTGAGGCAAAAGGTGGTTATGTGGATTTAAAAGAAAGTGGGTATTTTTGTGACTTTGACGAAATTTTATTATTCCAACTCAAGTTTTATCAAGATAACAAAACTCTTTGACAAAATGATTATTTTGATAGTGTAATAGTGTCATGGACCTAGAGATAGGCCATTGAATAGCACGTCAATTTAATGACATGAGAGGTAATATCGAAAGAGTTACTTGCAACGAGAGTTGTTACTTGTGTCATTTAAAATGATCCATTCTTGATAAGTTGTCACTTTTTCAAAGGGTTAAAATGGAATAGACTTAGAGATAAGCTATTTGGAATGCATCAACTTGGGAGGTACGGGGGTTATTTCGAAAGAGTAACTTTTAACGAAGAGAATTTGTTTTGCCGTATATTTTGAGAACTCCATTCCCATCATTCCCTTATCTGGAACCTTGCTCAGAGATGAGATGATTCATAGCTACTGGAATAATGGGATGGTGAGAGTCCGAGAGGAACGTGTCTTAAAATCGATAATGAAACTAGTTATAGTCAGAAGCATGCTGCAGCACTCAAATAACATCATGCTATAACAAGTGTTGTAGCATTGACCTACTGAAATTTGGATCCATATACCATCAAAAGCCTTACACCCTTGCTTCTCGTTTATTCTTGTTTATTTAGATCTGTGTTAACCAAACAACCAAAAATATGTCTTCAACATCGCCATCTGAAGTTAGTTTTTCATCTCAAGATCTTGCAACCTAAGATACCTATCCCTGTGGAATACGATACTTGGTTCTTACCATTTTATTACTTGAAAGACGACATTAGATCTCATTGTATACTTGCTTTGAGGTTTAATTAGCACACGTCTGTAGGTGTGTAAAAAGCACCCATCAGAACTTCACTTCTTCAAAGAATGAGTCTATGACTCAAACTTTTGACAGGTTCAACAAGCTTATTGGTGAACTGGCTACTGTTGGAGTGAAGATGGAGCAAGATGATATCAACAGGAAGTTCCTCAGATCTCTTGGGGATGAATGGACTATATACACTGTCTCATATAGACAGAGTGACAATCTGGAAGAGAAGGAACTAGATGATCTGTATAATGATCTAAGAGTTTTTGAATTTGAGGTAGAAGCTAAGAAGAAGCCCACTGGGTATATTCATAATGCTGCACTTCTATCAGCATCCACTGATACTACTGCCAACCCTGAAGCAGTTAGTACTGCTAGTGGAGTGAATTCAGAAAAAAGCACTGAAACTGTCTTTGAAGCCTTTTTGTCCAGTCACAGTAACAACTCCTTGATTAATGATGATCTGGAACAACTTCACCCTGATGATCTGGAGGAGATGGACATTAAATGGCAGATGGCCATGTTATCTATGAGGGTGAAGAAGTTTATTAAAAGAACTGGGAGGAACAACTTCTCTCAAAGAAGAGAAGATGGAGCTGGTTTTGACAAGACAAAGGTAGAATGCTATAAGTGCCACATGAAGGGACACTTTGCTAGAGAGTGCAGAAGTGGTGTGCCAAATAACAACCACCAACAAGCTCAGAATGGAGGCTACAATCAAAACAAGAACTCTGCTCAAGCCCTTGTTTCTCAACAAGGAATAGGGTTTGACTGGAGTGACCAAGCTGAGGAAGCCATTCAGAATCAAGCTCTTATGGCAGAGGTGTCTGATCTCCCTTCTGAGGTAATTTCTAATCTTTGTACTCAATCTTGCATAGACACTGTCAAAAGGTACAGGGATCACAACCAAAACATGTGTGATGACCTCAAGAGATTAGAAAAGGACAGAAGAGATTATGTGTTGATAGTTGAGTGTAACACCTTAGGCATATCCCATATCGGCCGTGGACAGGAGTGATGCTGGGTGTTATAAGTAATATCTTGGCCTTCCTAACAACAACGCGTTTTGGGGCCACAAGCACGTCAGGTTCTGGGAACTCTGATGTTAAGCGTGCTTGGGTGGGAGTAGTCCCAGGATGGGTGACCCCCTGGGAAGTTTCTCACCAGGTCGCCAGAAACAAATCCCTGCGCTACACGTTGGTTAAATCCAGGGGCAAAGCGGACAATATTGTTGTCGAGGCAAGGCGGGATGTTACAGATGGTATCAGAGCCACTCCTGTGCCGTTCGGGATGTGGGGCAAACCTCATCGAGGACGATGAGTCCCAAGGGGGGGTGTTTGTAACACCTTAGGCATATCCCATATCGGCCGTGGACAGGAGTGATACTGGGTGTTATAAGTAATATCTTGGCCTTCCTAACAACAACGCGTTTTGGGGCTACAAGCACGTCAGATTCTGGGAACTCTGATGTTAAGCGTGCTTGGGTGGGAGTAGTCCCAGGATGGGTGACCCCCTGGGAAGTTTCTCACCAGGTCGCCAGAAACAAATCCGTGCGCTACACGTTGGTTAAATCCAGGGGCAAAGCGGACAATATTGTTGTCGAGGCAAGGCGGGATGTTACATTGAGAGGTTTGAAGAACAAATCAAAGGCTTCCAAGCCAATGAACTTCAACACTCTTATGACACAAACTACTGGAAGTGGGAAAAGAATGAGTTAGAGACCAAACTGTCTAAGTCCAAAGAAGAGAATGATAAGTTGAAAGAAGAACTAGCTAAGATTAAGCTTGATGTAGAAAAGTTTTCATATGCTTCAAAAGCAATGGATTCTCTTCTAAAGGCTCAGATTCATGATAAGATGAAGCCTGGTGTTGGATACAACAATACACCCCCTCCTTACAACAACAACTACATCCCTCCTACATCAGACCTGTTAGAGACCAAGGAGAAAAAGGACTTGTCTGAGGAAGCCTTTAAGATAGATCCTTTGGATGAGGTGGTTGTTAAGGATATGACTGAGAAAGAAGCCAGTGAGAATAGGAACAATGTTGTGAGTAAAGAGATACCCTTAGAAAACAACATTGTAACCAATGAGGGTGGTGGAAGGATCTGGGTCAAGTCTAAAGAGATAAAGAAGACCAAAGGAAAGGCCAACAAGGTCCATTACAAACAGACCACTGTTGTGAATCTTGGCCCTTGTAAACAATGTGCTTGCAATAAAACTGAGAGCCTAAATTCTAGTACAAAAAGAGGTAATCAAAGAAACTGGAATAATCAATGGGCTCAGAAACAAGGAGTTGATCTGAGTAAAATAATCAGACCAAAACCTTGTTTCATATGTGGCAAGTTGAATCATTTGGCTAAGCACTGTTTCTTTAATCCCATTAACCAAAAGATGAACTTTCAAAGATTTGTGCAAAAACCTGTAGGTTATAGGAAGGCTGCAAAGAAACATGTGGCTAAGAAATCTGTTGAAACCAAAGGCCACATGAAGAAAAAGGTTTTAGAAGAAAGTATTAAAATGTGGGTGCCTAGAAGCACTAAAACTGTTAGTACTGCCACATCAAATAATACTGCTGACAGGGATAGTGCTGCCAATAGCAATACTGTTGCTACCAGTGTTAGTACTGCTGAGAATATTAATGCTTCTAACACTGTTAGTACTTCTTCAAAGGTTACTACTGCTAACACAGTTACTGCTGCTGACACAGTTACTACTTCTAACAAGGTTAGTACTGCTAAGCATGTAAGTGCTGCTAATGCAGTTAGTACTTCTAAAACCAGTACTGCTTCTAGCAAATGTGCATCCAAACCTATTATTGTGACAAAATACTCCAGCAATGAGGAGTCAAAATTTAAAAATCTTGTCAAGAAGGAATGCAAATATTTTAATGAGAAAGGGGTACCCAAGACCACTTTGGCTTGGGTTCCTAATCAATACTAACTGATTTATCTTATGTGCAGGGCAACCAACAGCTCAAGGGGAAGAGCATCTGGCATGTTGATGGTGGTTGCTCTAGGCACATGACAGGCAACATGTCATGCCTTCAGGATTTCAAGCATATCAATGGAGGACATGTTGCATTTGGAGACAATCTTGCAGGTGGAAAAATAAGCGGAAAAGGTAATGTTACAAAAGGTAAGATGACATTTGAGGATGTCTACTATGTTGATCAGTTAAAGTACAACCTGTTAAGTGTATCACAGGTTTGTGACAAACAACATAGTATATTATTTACCAATACAGAATGTATGATCCTTGCTCCAGGATTCAAGGTAGTTGATGAAAGCGTGATACTACTTAGAACTCCAAGAAAGGACAATGTTTATTGTGTAGATATGGACAATGTTTCAAGTGATTCATCCCTGAACTGTCTTATTTTAAAAGATTTTGTGGATGAATCCTCTCTTTGGCACAGAAGGATGTGTCACATGAATTTCAAGACAATGAACAAACTTGTTAAAAGCAACCTTGTAAGAGGTTTACCATCAAAAGTCTTTTCATGTGATGATCATTGTGTTGCTTGTCTTAAAGGCAAACATCACAAAACGTCTCATAAGTCCAAAGAGGTAAATACAATTTCTTCTTGTCTCCAGTTATTGCATATGGATCTGTTTGGTCCTACAAATGTTATGAGTATTGGCAAGAAATCATACTGTTTGGTTATTGTTGATGATTACTCTAGATTTACCTGGGTATATTTTCTAAGGACTAAGGATGAGACAAGTGGACTGATCAAATCCTTTATCCTAAGAATTGAAAACCAAACAAATCAAAAAGTAAAAGTCATTAGATCAGACAATGGAACTGAATTTAAAAATCATGATCTAAACACTTTTTGTGAAGAAAAAGGCATTGAGAGACAATATAGTGCCCTTAAGACTCCTCAACAGAATGGAGTTGCTTTGAGGAGGAATAGGACACTAATAGAGGCTGCTAGATCTCTGTTGGCTGATTCAAAACTGCCAATTACTTTCTGGGCAGAAGCAGTTAATACTGCTTGCTATGTCCAAAACAGAGTACTAGTAGTCAAGCCTAAAAACAAGACACCTTATGAGCTTTTAAATAAAAGAAAACCCTTTATTTGATTTTTCAAACCTTTTGGGTGTCCGTGTACAATTCTCAATACCAAATCTCACTTAGGAAAGTTTGATAGCAAGGCAGATGATGGTTTTCTTGTTTGGTATTCATCTCAGAGTAAGACTTACAGAGTTTTTAAATCTTCTACTAGAATAGTTGAAGAAAGTGACAATGTCAAATGCAATGAGAATACACCAAATCCAATTGGGTCTGGTCCTCAGTGGCTGTTTGACATTGATTGACTAACTAACTCTTTTGGTTTCAGTAGTAATGATTATGCAGGTTCAGGAAGTGGAGGATCAGGGACTGCACAAGTTCAAGACAGCATACCTCAGTCTGTGATCTTTCCCATACCTACATTGGATCCTGTTGAATACTGTGAAAAGGAGACATCTACTGAACCAAATCAGAGTGAAGAAGAAAGAAGAGATGAGGAGAATCAAGAAAATAATGAACCAGAAGTAGCTGCTAAAAACACCTCAGTTGAATTGAATGACTCCAATCTAGAGGTGGGACTCAATGAAGAACCTAGTCATCAAACAAGAACACAAAAGAATCATCCTCCTCAGCTGGTAATAGTAGGTATCTCTTCTCCTATGATGACTAGAAATCAAAGCAGGCTGCAAGATATGCAAGACCAATAGCATACAGTGCTTTCTTGCTTTCTATCCCAGCTTGAGCCTAAGAAGGCTTATGATGCTATGAAATATTTCAGTTGGATAGAAGCCATGCAAGAAGAGCTGCTACAATTCAAGCTGCAAGATGTTTGAGATCTGGTAGACCTTCCTAAAAATCAAAGAGCAATAGGCACAAAATGGGTCTTCAGGAATAAGAAAGATGAGAGAGGAATAGTAATAAAGAACAAAGCAAGGTTGGTGGCACAAGGGTATACACAAGAAGAAGGAATAGATTATGAAGAAGTATTTGCACCAGTGGCTAGGATAGAAGCAATTAGATTGTTCCTGGCCTATGCTTCTTATATGAAGTTCAAAGTCTATCAAATGGATGTAAAAAGTGCATTTCTATATGGCTCAATTGAAGAAGAAGTATATGTCTGTCAACCACCAGGGTTTGAAAACCCAAGCTATCCAGACAGAGTATACAAACTAAAGAAAGCACTTTATGGACTGCATCAAGCACCAAGAGCATGGTATGACACTCTATCATCCTATCTCCTGGAAAATGGATTTGAAAGAGGATTCATTGATAAGACTCTGTTCATCAAGAGAAAGAAGAAGGACATCTTGCTGGTCCAAATCTATGTAGATGATATCATCTTTGGATCCACAAGAGACAATATGTGCAAGGAGTTTGAGGATCTAATGCATCAAAGGTTCAAAATGAGTTCCATGGGGGAACTTACTTTCTTCCTTGGACTCCAAGTCCAACAGAAGCCAGATGGTATTTTTATCTATCAGTCCAAGTATGTGCAGGACATTCTAACCAAGTTTGGTTACTCAGACTCAAAGCCTGCCAGCACACCTATGGAGACACACAAGCAGATAACAACAGACCTTGAGGGGGATGATATGGATGTTCATCACTATAGATCCATGATCGGCTCTCTCATGTATCTTACAGCCTCTATGCCAGATATAATGTTTCCAGTCTGTGTGTGTGCAAGATTTCAAGTTAGGCCAAAGCAATCACACTATCAAGCTGTTAAGAGGATATTCAGATATCTCAAAGGGCAACCTAGATTGGGACTTTGGTATCCTCATGACTCATCATTTAACCTACTTGCATACTCAGACAGTGACCTAGGTGGAGCAAACTTGGACAGAAAATCTATTTCTGGAGGATGCCAGTTTTTGGGTGCAAGACTAGTATCATGGCAGTGCAAAAAAAACCACAGTGTCCATATCTACAACAGAAGCAAAGTACATAACAGTTGCAAGTTGCTGTTCTCAAGTCTTATGGATTCAGAATCAAATGCTGGACTATGGGGTAACCTTTCTACACACTCCAATCTTTATTGATAATAGAAGTGCTATTAGCATTGTTAATAATCCTGTCAAGCACTCAAAGACAAAGCACATTGAGATCAGGTATCACTTTATAAGAGACTGCAATGAAAAGAATCTTATTCAGGTTGTCAAAGTTCATACTGATAACCAATATGCTGATCTATTCACCAAAGCCTTTGATGTGGGTAGATTCACTTTCTTGGTAACAAGTGTGGGAATGATCAACTCTGAATAAGCCCCTACTTAAAAAGTGGCTCAATACCTGTATATAGTTTATGCTTGGTGTTACTAATCTTCTGTCTCAGGAAATGTATAGCATTACTCAGTTTATCACAAGCTTAAAAGTGTAAGTATGGTTAATACTACCAGTACAGTTTTAATACTGCCAGTACAATTTTACTACTGTCAGTGTTCAGTTAATGCTGCTCTCAGTTAATACTACTTTCAGTTAATACTGCTCTCAGTTAATACTGCTCTCAGTTAATACTGCTCACTGTTAATACTGCTTTCACTAAATGTTGTCGAGTTAATACTGCTTATAATCCACAAGCTATAAATACCTTTCCCCGCCTAAAAGATCATAACGACTCTTTGTCTATTGTTCATCTTCTCTCTTACTCTTTTCTCTCAAGTATCCAGTGCTCGCTAGTCAAGAATCCTTGCGTACAGATGGCTTCAATGGCTTCAATGGTGTTTATTGATGAGCACAGCGTACAGAAGGTTTTTACCAGATAGTCAATTTTCTGAAGTCAAGCCACATCGCTTATGCTCTCACTGTGTCTCCTACCATCTACATAAAGCATCAAAGGCAATTCTGGGCCAATGCCACTACTAGCACTGAAAACGGAGTGTCGTGCATCAAAACAAGGGTCTGTGACAAACCCTTGACAGTTACTGAGGAGACCATTTGCATCTGTCTACGTCTAGACGATGCCTCAGGTATATCTTCTTTTCCAAATGAGGATTTGTTTTCAAACCTCACCAGAATGGGGTATGAAGGCCAATTGGGGATTTTCAAGTTTTTCAAAGCTCAATTTTCACCCCAATGGAGGTTCTTTGTTCATACCTTGATGCACTGTATTTCCAAGAAAACTACTGGCTGGAGCCAATTTAGCAGTCCCATTGCCTATGCTTTGGTATGTTTATCTACTGCTCGAAAATATAATTTTTCTCTGATGATCTTCAATGATCTTGTCTCAAACCTGGACAACAAGAAGAGTTTCTTCATGTATCCCAGGTTTGTACAGGCAGTTTTAACAAATGAATTGACGGATATACCTCACTTTGATGAGGTATATGTACCTAAACCCCCTAAAGGCAAGGTTTTCTCAAACATGAGAAGATCTGCTAGGGACTCGGAAGGAGTTGACACCCCATTGTTCTCAACAATGATGGTGGTGTCCCAATCACAAGAAGGTATGGCCTCAGGGTCAAGGCCCTCATTAGACCAATCCACTGAGAGTCAATCCCAACCTTCCCTCTCTCAAATTTTTCCTCAGTCCTTTGCTGCTAAACCCACTCCTATAATATCCAAGACTTATGTCAAGAGAAAGGTACACACGGCTCCTTCCCTTGTTGTACCTACTATTAACCAAGAGCCTCAAAGCCCTCTATTGAAGCATTCTCCAATAGAGAATATCCAAAGGGAAACCAATAGGGTGTCTCCCAACCCTGAGGAGGTGCTCTCAAAGGAGATGGATGAGCATATGGGTGAGAAGACTGCCACTACTTCTGCTAGCACAGAGAAGGACAGTGGTAACATCTCTAAGACCTTCCCCATGACAACTTTGGGTGAGAAATCAACCAAAGGACCCCGGAGCCAAGAAACCAAGGGGGTAGTTGGTGCTTCTGCTAGGCAGAAGGCCACTACTAAAAGATCCAAGGATCCCTCAAGGATGGGCAAAACATCCAAACAGGGTGAGGACAGAACTGAAACTGATGAATTGATGGCAAAAGATTTCAATGATCCTTCAAGGGTGGGTAAAACACCTAAAGAAGGTGAGGATAACTATACTAACTTGGAATTGTTGGAAGCAATAGCCAACATCAATGTTGATGTGATTAATCAAGGAAAGGAAATCAGGGAATTGCAGCAAGTGGTCATCTCCCAACAAGAGCAGATTTCAAAACTCAAGCAAGTGGTGGGAAAGCTCATTGCCAAGAAAAGAAGAAAACAGTTTGTTCTAAGGAGGAGAGAGGGGGCAAACAAAAAGGAGAAGGTAAATGCTTCCAAAAAGGGGGAGAGTTCAAGCTCAGAAAAGATGGATCAACAAATTGAGGGGGAGAATGTTGAAGCCAGGGGAGAGTTTGTTGAAGAAAGGGATGAAGAAAAAGCTGAAGGTGTGATAGAAACAGAAATTGCCAAAGCAGTAGTAACAACACCAGCAGCAGTAACAACCCCAGCAGCAGAAACTGTTAGTGTTGCTGAAATTTCATAAGCAGCAGTAACAGGGTTAACACCAGCAGAGATTGAAGTAGCAGAGATGTTTGTAAAAGCAAAGAATGACACTCCCAAAGCAAAGGGAGTGGTTATAAATGAAGGGGGAGCAAAGAGAACAGAAAAGAAAGACATGGCTGCAGATGCAAAGAGAAAATGGAAAGAAAAGATGATAGAAGCTGATCAACCAACCAAAAAGCAAAAGATGGTTGAGTCAGATGAAGCATTAGCCAAGAAACTGCAAGAAGAGTTAGATCAAGCAGAAAAAGAGCAGGTTGATAAAGACAGAGAGATAGCCAGAGCACTAGCCAATGAATTAAATTAAGCATTTCAGAAAGGGTTGGAAACAGAGAAAGCAAAGCAAAGAGCAATAAGCTTGAGAAAGGCTATGATGGCCAATCAAGTGCAAAGAAGAGAAGGCCTTCACAAACTTACCTTGCAACTCAGAAAAGAAACAAGATGATAACTTTCTTGAGGAGTGCAATTGGTGTGAAGAAAGAAATGTTTATAAAGATGACTTTTGATCAAGTCAAGGGATTATATGAGAAAGAAATGAGAAAACTGAAGAGTAATGAAAAGGACAGAGTGGAGTTTGAAAAGAAAGCCAAGGAGAGGCATGATGTGAACATTAATCAACCCTTCCCTGAAAGTGAAGAGGGAAATCCAACAAAAGAAAAAGGCAGAAATTAAGGAAGAAAAGAAAAAGGAAGCTACTATAGGGCAAAGTCAAAGGATTCTGAATAGAACTAAGATGATGGCTAAAAGAAAGAAAACTAACAAGAAGCCTAGAGTAGAAGAACAGAAAAAGGTTGCTGAAGAGGAAGAGGCACCTAAGAATGAAGAAAAGAAAGTTGAATCTCAGGAAGTACCACAGAGTTCAGATGTAAATATGTACATGGTGGTAATGGATAAAATTCCAAAGCCTATCACAGCTGAACCTGTTGGATTCAAACCTCCTGAAGTTATCCACTGGGATACTATGGAGGTGGATGGTAAAGAGTATATCAGATTGAAAAGAAAGGATGAGAAGTATTATGTGTTTGCAACATGGAACAAAATTGTCAGAGAATGTTCAAGATCTGATTTGGAAGAAATGTTTGAAGTTGGTATGAAGTTACATGCAGATCAGTTGAAAGCTCCAGGGTTACCAATTGTGAAGCTGGTTATGGAGTATTTGTGCATGTTATTCAATCCAGAAACAGTAAAGCATTTAATAAGAGATGTGTTTGAAACTGTTAGAGGATGGACTTTGTATGAAAGGAGTGGAGTCTATGAATTGGCCATTGATACTTTTCAAATGGAGTGTTACTTGGTGGATAGGGTCTATAAACACACAAGTCTGAAGCTTCATGCAATGTTAAAGAAGAAGCTGGGGTGTGCACCAAATTCAGAAATGGCAAAGTACATAATTCAGAGAACTATCAATCAGAGTATGGGATTGGATCCTAACACTGGATTGGATCAATGAAAGTTTTGGAAGCATTTGAAGAACTTGACTTCTCTTTCTAAAAGTCAAGTTAGGGGGAGATTGTTGGGAACTGAAGATGTGACCAAGTCATTAATGCTGCTAGTTCAGAGTTAGTACTGCCAGAGGATCTCAAAGTTAATACTGCTAGGTGTTGCTACTTCTTGTAGAATTAATACTGCTAGTCAAAGTTAGTGCTGCTTGAACAAAGTTAGTACTGCTTAGCTAGTTAGTACTGCTAGTGGTTAGTGCTGCTTAGTAGTTAATGCTGCCAAGACTCAGTTAATGCTTCCAAGGTGATCAAGGTGATTAATGCTGCTTCTGAGATAACATGAAGATAATGTTGAAGAGACCGCGTCTGGAGATAAACATGGAAAGCTTGAAGATAATTATGAAGATTATTTTGAAGATCTTTTTATGTTTAGTAATTATCTTTTATTATTCAATGTTATATAGAATAGAATAGAATTGATAGAATAGAAATAATTCTGTGTTTTTTTGTTCTAGAGAGAGAATTAACCTCAAGGCATCGTTCCTAATTCTAGAGAAGTAGAATTCGTCTTGAAAGAGCTTGTTCTTCAAGATTGAGGTTGTTAGTGAAAAGCTTGTAATCTGAATCATTAAGTAAAGTTTGCAAGTTGTGATCCATATTGTTTTTCTGTTTATTGAATATTAAAGTGTTTTTCCGCAACTTCTTTAATATTGTTTCTGAGTATTCATAATTCTTGTTGAGAATTCGATCCTGACACAACCTCTCCACATCACCAAAAACCCGACGGATAAAAATGGAGCACCTCTGCATCTGCCTCTCTGGCAATGACGAAAACTCTCGAAGGCGGAGTCCTATCATGAGGCAGAACTCCTCCCGCCCAAATCTCAGCACATGTCCTCCCACCTCGAAGAACATATTATACTCCACATCATTCTCTGGGAAGATCTCAATCCGTAAGACGGCGTTAGGGGTGTAAATGCTGCGAGTCGAGCTCGAGTATCAGTAAACTCGACTCGAACTCGAAAAAAATTTCTCAAGATCGAACTCGACTCGATAACCAATTTCCAAGCTCGAGCTCGAACTCAAACTCGTTTCAAGCTCGAACTCGTTTCAAGATCGGTCAAGCTCGAACTCGTTTCAAGCTCGAACGCGTTTCAAGCTCAAACTCAAACTAATTTTAAGCTCAAACTCAAACTAATTTTAAGCTCAAACTCGAACTAGTGTTCGTATTCAATCATTTAAAAATTCAATGTGTTCTTATTTGTTTATGTTTTATTGATTAAAATTGTAAACAAACATAACAAACTAGTTGCACCCACTTCCATAAGTACCAACAATTTTTTTGCCTAACTTCAAGCCAAAGGGGTTAAGCCACTAGGCACATTAATAGAAAGGCTATGCCACAAAGGCTATGGAATGGCAAGAGAAAGCAAGGGGGTGAGTCCTATTTATAGTTGAATGCAAAAGCCTTGGATGGATTGTCGCACCAATGTGGGATGAGTTTTTAAGCAAAAAGAGGACAATCCTTATTTAAATAATGGTACCTACAAATCATATAGGTGTTATTACTTTTTTTTAAAGAAAATGCTAGTAATTCTTTAATAATAATTATAATAAAAATATATATAATAATAATTATATTATTATTTTAATGTTTATTTCTTTAATATATGTTCTTTAGATTCTTTAGATTACTATTATAAGTAAACGAACATTAATGAACATGTGTATATATATATATATATATATATATATATAATATTCGAGTATCTCACGAGCTTATCGAGTCGAGTATCAGGTCGCTCGACTCGACTCGTTAGTATGTCGAGTCGAGCTCGAGTTCGAGTCGAGTGTTGACCGAGTTTTGACCGAGTCGATCTCGAGTAGCTCGCGAGTTGTCTCGTCTCATTTACACCCCTAGACGGTGTGCATGAGTAATAGGTCATAGGAGTAGTCCTCTATCAGCAACCAATGACCAAAAACCGTTTGACGGAAGATCTCCAGCCTTCGTGGGCTCAACTTACTCTTAATATGTTCTACCACTGTCAACTTTGACCTCAACGTCAAACTAGGTGCCTAAATTGTCAAATATTAAAGTTAAAGGACCTAAAATGTCAACATTTAAAGTTAAAGAACCTAAATTGTTTACAAATAAATTTAAGGGACCTAATATGTCATATTTTAAGGTTAAAGGACCTAAAGTGTCTAAAATCAAGTTTAAGGGACCAAAAGTGTAAAAATTTAAAGTTTAGGGACCTAAAGAGTCATATTTTAAAGTTAAGGGTTCTTAAGTGTCATAAATGCAAGTCTAGGGATCTAATGTATCTAAAATTAAGGTTTAGGGACCTAAAGTGTCAATAATTTAATTTTAGGGACCTAAAGAGTCATATATCAAAGTTTAGGGACTTAAAGTGTCATAAATTAAGGTTTAGGGACCAAAAGTGTCAATAATTAAAGTTTAGGGACATAAGTTGTAAAATTTAAAGCTAAGGGACCTAAAGTGTCATAAATTAATGTTAAGGAACCTAATATGGCATTTTTTAAAGTTTAGGAAAATAGATTGTCGTAAACTAAGGTTTAGGGACCTAAAGTGTCAATAATTTAAGGTTTTGGGACTTAAAGTGTCATAAATTATGGTTTAGGGACCTAAAGTGTCAATAAATTAATGTAAAGGAACCTAGAGTGTCATTTATTAAAGTTTGACACATAAATTGTCATAAACTAAGGTATAGGGACCTAAAGTGTCAATAATTAAAGTTTAGGGACCTAAATTATAAAAAATTAAAGGTAATTACAATTACAAGAATCAAAAACTCAAATCAAACAGATTGAAACAATGTAGAACAATATACATACATTAAAACAGAAGGGAAAAAAGCGGAGGTGGTACGGTGGTGGTTGCGGAGGTGCTATAAAAAAAGTTTAGAAGACTTACCTTTGGTGCCATTGTTCACACGTGTTGATTTGGGGAAGCACGTACCAAGATCCGACAAAAAAACGAGCCTAATCAATGTATTTCTTTAAAAAATTCGGTGTGGTGTATGGGGGAGGGGACCATGAATCTTGTTTTATATAAACAAAGGGTAGTTGGGATGGGGGTGAGGAGCTATGTGCAATTAATAGGAATTTATTAAAAAAAAACCTAAAATCAGCAGTTCCGCAAACGGACCTGAAAGGGGATGGCGGACCTACACACGGGTTCTTGAGAGTGTGCCACATGTCCACCCATTGCGGATGGTGGACCTACCTGACCCGACCCGTTGCGGATCTGGGTTGAGTCGCCATTGTTTTTGTCGTTTATGGTCAGATGGCGGACCTGCAGGTTCGCCATTGCGGACCTATGTTCAGTTGCGTAAAGTTGGTAGAGATATGATTAGGAGGTGCAATTGGGTGAGGAATATGGCTATTTGAGCCAATTCCCCACATTTATTTTGAACGGATAGAGTAGTTTGTGTCAAAAATGTAATTATATAATATTATTTGAGTGAATTACAAATTTGGTCCCTATGTTCACACCTTTTACCCACAATGTCTCGAAATCAAAATAAATACATATATGAGACTTAAGGTTTACATTTTCGCATGGCATGGGGCTCACAATTTACCCAACAATTTATCCTAATAAGCTAGTGAAAAGGTAACAACGAAAAAGTGTTCATCAACAATTCTTTCGTTCTAGGTAAAAACAAAAGTCAAACCAACCAACTATTTGAAGCTTTTTTTAGTGGTGCAGAGTAGGTTTTAAGTTTTATAATTCTATGTCATTAGTAATTGTGTTAGATTTAATCTGAGATATGTTTTTATTTGTCTTTACTTATAAATACTCATGTAAACAAAATTAATTTTACTTATTTAGTGATTTTACGATTTAGGTGTAATCTCTCTGTGCACAAATATTGTGTAATGATAGTATAACGTTTCAACTCTTTAAGTCCATACGATATATTTCTTCCATCACAATTCATAACCATCAGGTGCTCAAAATAAAGGAAAAAAAGACAAGAATAAATTGTTCAATCCCTATTTCTGAAAATCAATTTGTTAATAATTTCAATTGTAATGGAAATCTTTTATAATAGTGCAACCATGAAAATATTGAAACCGTTTAAGAATTTTTTAATATTTTCAATAAAATAAGACTTCATTTTTGTTGCAAAATATTCAAAGATGCTCAGTCGAAAAAAGCTTTTCAAAATTGGGGCATTTCCTTAGGCATGCGAAAACTAAAGGTGGCATTTGGTTCGCATAATGTTTTTGGATGAAATGGAATCCGTCAAAGCAATTTGACTTTAAAGGAATTGGAATGGAATGTTGTCAGGTTTGACCACGACAAAATTGAAATGGAATCTGTTAAATGAATTGGAATCTGTCTGTTTGGTTCATAGAATGTAGCTTTAGAATTGGAATAAAATGTTGATAAATGACCAAAATATTCTTTTTGATAGTTTTGTTTTTTTATAAACAAAACATGCTTTAATAAAATAGCCATTAAAGATATTTTGTTTGTAACGGTGGTTCAGATTGGTGGTGGTCAGTGATTCAGATCAGTGGTGGTTGGTGATGATTCAGGTCGACGATGGTCGACAGTGGTTCAGAACGACGGTGGTCAGCGGTGGTTCAGATCGACGGTGGTCGGCGGTGGTTCAGATCGGCGGTTGTTGGTGGTGGTTCAGATCGGCGGTGGTCGGTGGTGGTTCAGATCAGTGGTGGTCGGTGGTTGGAGGTGGTTCAGATCGGCGATGGTTCAGAACGACGGTTGTCGGTGGTTGGAGGTGGTTCAGAACGACGATGGTCAACGGTGGTTCATATCGGCGATGGTTTAGATCGGCGGTGGTTCAGAACAACGATGGTTGGCGGTGGTCAACGATTGTCGGTGGTGGTTCAGATCAGTGGTGGTCGAAGGTGGTTCAGATCAGTGGTGGTCGAAGGTGGTTCAGATCGGCAGTAGTCTGCGGTGGTCAGTGGTGGTCGTCGGTGGTTAAAAACGGCGTTGGTCGGTGGTGGTTCAGATCGGCGATGGTTCAGAACAACGGTAGTTGGTGGTCGGCTGTAGTCGGTGGTGGTTTAGCTCGACGATGGTTTGGTGCAGATCGGCGGTGATTAGGTTATATTGGATTGAGGGCATACGTGGTATTATGAAAAATAAGAATTTCATTTCATCAAAATACGTTGTAGTTTCTATTTGCTAAGGAATGTTAAATTCCCTCATTTGTGGAATTTGATGGAATTTAGAGGTTACTTCCATGAAAAAGAATGAACCAAAGAATGGAATTTGGTCAATGGAACTCAATATTCCAATTCCATCAGATTCCTTCAGAATCTACGAAACAAACGCCACCTAAAACTCAGGACAAGCGTTGATTATATATTGTAGAAGTATGAAGGCAATCTAAGGGACCAACATGTCATAGATTCGTGCATAGGTTTTAATCCTAGATCTATGATGCATACATATGTATTTGAGTGTTTATTTTTGTGAATCGATTGGCAATATAAGGATACTCCATTTGTATCCCGTGATCGTACCAAACAAAGTAAATTACGTGGGAGTTGGTTTGGATATACCTAGAACATTACTATAAACAGGGGGCATTACACCCCCACATGTAACCAGAAAAACAAACTCTAACGCAAAAGCGTGAATGGGGATGCAACAATTGCAAATTGTTTTGTCAAAGGGAACCGAGTTTCATTGCATGATCTTTCTCCCAAAATGAAGATAGTAGCCCGATTTGATATAAGAACCAGGCTCATTTGCATGAACTTTTTTGTTACAAAATGAATATGGTACTCGTTTAGCTGTTTTTCAGAGGGACCCGAGTTTCATTTGGATGGTAACAATGATTAACGCTAAGGGATGAAACAAAGTACGCGTTTTATATTAAGCATGCAATAGTGTACAATGTTATATTGGGTAAACCCATTATTAGCCTCTTTTTTTCTTCCCATTTGTCGTAAAGGGACAAACATGAGCTAAGGTTAACGAAGTTAGGAGGGACTTTACATCTATAACAAAAAAGAAACCAAGAATGGCCACAGTAATTCTTTCGCTTAAAGAACCCGATAGATAATTTGCAGGAGAAGAATGAGGCATATTTATAAGAGGTTGGACATGAATGCAATCAATTTATATGTTCTATTTGCTCGTAGAGCATGAATCCATTATCCCCCTCATATTAACTACAAGAAATCATAAACAGAAGCATGATTCTACAATCTCATACTTTATATGTTAAATGAATTCATTAACTTTACCAAAGATTTCTTAAGAACAAAAATGGCAGACAACTAAGTTTGCAAACAAATACACAAGCAGACAACCCATTAAAGAAGAAAACTTGGCACAAGTAACAGAGAACCAAAACAGCAAACAGACAGACCTGGATTCATGCTACCAAGGAGAAAAGTGTACCAAAACAGCAGACAGACAGACCTGGATTCATGCTACCAAGGAGAAAAGTGTAGGGATTAGAATGCGTACATGATGCTTCATTGCTTTTCCTTAATTCTGCCATTTCCTCTCTGTTACAAACACAAGAAACGATCATCAGGCAAGCTATGGCCAACGAGGATGTTATCACATAATAAGTTCTTTGTCCTTTGTTTTGAAATTACATTGCAAAAAATACGAATCAACAGAAATCAGGCATTTTCACGCTATTTGCCCTTTTTCAATTACATGCTCCAACAATAAAAAATCAATCACGTAGTTATATTTTCACGATCATATCAATTACATACTTGTCCATCCAATTTTAATCGAATTAACTGGCACAAACAATCAACGAGGACACGCAAAGAAAACATAAAGAATGCTAATTATAGATGATTTATGTTAGGCAGAGTGAGGTTCGCAGAAAACCCACCCAAAAAAGAAAAAAAGAAAAACTGAGGAACACCCTAAATAACCGTTCATCTTTATGATATGCATAAAACAAATTGAAGATGTTTCCTTCTTTTTATGCATATGTGCATACGGACAAATTACTTGTATGCACAGTACAGATGAGCAGATATTGGGGTGTTCCTCGGTTTTTCATTTTTTTGTCGTTTTCCCCTTAAGCTGACCTATGTTAGGTAATTTCCTTAAAGTCGGACGAAAACAATGTAATTTTGTGTTCAAGTATGCAATTGATAAAAACAAGTACCATGATGTTTAATTTATTTTACCTATTTAAGTACATATTCAATAACTCAACTTAGCTACCACTGGTCACCATTTCTTTCTTTTTTGTTGAAAGCAAAATAACTTTATAAATTTCAAGGTAGATAGGTAGCTCATTCATCAAGCACAAATCAAACATGAACTCCTTTGCTTGAACAAAAGGAGTTGGATAAATGAAAACCTCGTACGAAAGGATTTCAGAATATTTGAAATAAGACCACCTAATTATTCTGAAAGGGTAGATCTATGATTATTGGGGTGCGTTCGGAAAGCGGATCGGACTAGATGGGGAAGAATAAGGTAGAAGGGAGAAAGAACTACCAAGGGTTTTAATTTGACATGAGTAGCCAAATTAATTAATTTTGTTCCGTCTTTCTAGTGGGACAAAAGAATGCAATTTTTGTCTAACAAAAGGTCACATCATGTCCAAAGCTAATGTTGTGGCAAAGATAGCAAGTTTTTTCTGTCTTGTCCTTTTCTATCGTGTGTACCAAACGCATATCATGCAACCACTAACTCTATTAACAACTAGAAAACCTAAATTTGTACCCTAAAAGAAGATGACAGAAAGATCAAATCCAAACATCATTGTGTCCTTTCCTATGACCCTACTGAATATAAATATAAAATAACAAACCACAAAGTTCTCCAAGTTACGGAGGCATGTCCACTATATTTTCCTATGTCCACTGAAGTTAAAACATGTGAAAGTAGGCAAGGTTCTTATGACAATATAAATAGCATAATAAGTTAATGAAGTCATCATTACATCCTTTCCTTATCCGTACTGAATTTAAATATTGATTAACAAACCACAAGGTTCTCCAAGGAAGGAGTCATGTGCATAACAAGATAGAAGCTTTCCGTACAATTTTACATGTATAAATTATCCGAAGTTCCTTCATCTTATTGAACAAAGGGAAGTGATGTGACATAAGAAAACCTTTTTTAGAAACAAGCACATGAAAGGAACGAATATCAATTCAGCACGAGAATATTGTTGCAAATTCCGATCACACCACACTTGATCGAACCCACTAAACGAGATCGAACCAAGTAGAAACTTAATCGAAATCAACCCAAGACCCAAAAATAAACTCAAACGAGTTCGTATGCGGAAACGATAAACTCGAATCTCTCAACGGAATAATAATCAACCACACAATAATAATCGAAACTTGACGGAAGTAAAATAAGGGAGAAAACGACACCATATTTACGTGGAAAACCCAAAATGGAAAAACCACGGGCGGAGGAGACCACCGAGAAGTCCACTATAATCGTCGATGTTCTTGAGAAACGGAGAATTTGATGAAGAATTTTACAGATTTATTGCTAATCTAAATGATAATATTTTGTTAGGAGAGAACTACATTCTATTTCGGAAGAGTCGTATGCATAGATCAAAGTTGGAAACTGCTTCTAAACCACCTAGAACATTAGGCGACTTTCCGGCGGGTAAACCCGCATGGAAGTCGCACGACTTTCCAAACAAAACAAACACACAGAAGCAAAGGTGTGTTACATGAGGGTAAGGTAGCAATGGAGCCACATTAAACACGTACTGTTTCACCATAGCCTCCTTTCTTGACTTATAGATCTTGACCTTGAATTTCATCCCATTCATAACACTAATGTATTCCAATTTCATGCATGCTTATTTGGACTCATATATATATGTGAAAATTTTGGAGTCAACATTTTTACAATCTCCACCTTTGACTCCATAATTGCATCATCCCAACAAACATTCTTCTCCATGAAACAAAGCTCCAACACAAGCTTCAAAACGCATCATCAACATGAAAATAGTGAAATTAGAAACGACTTCTCGAAAGTGGATTAACAAGCACATACCTCCTCCGTCGGCCCTCCACGGGCTACTCCAAACCATGGATTCCTACCAAGTTTGTAAGCAAACCAAACTTAGCCGTCGGAAGAACTTTGATCATCATGTCGGCCAGATTAATGTGAGTGGAAACCTTCCTCACTTTGAAGTCTCCCTTAGCAATGACTTCTCTAATGAAATGATAACGCACATCTATATGCTTCGTGCACTCGTGGAACATTTGATATTTCGTCAAGAAAATAACACTATGATTATTGCAGAATACCGAGTCCACTGTGAGCTCATCACCACTAAGGCTATTGAACAAACCTTTTAGCCATATCGCCTCTTTATAACCCTCGGTAACGGCCATGTATTCAGCCTTAGTTGTAGAAAGAACAACCGTCGGTTGAAGAACGGCCTTCCAACTGATGGCACATGACCCCATAGTAAAAACATACCCGGTAAGAGAGCGCCGACCATCCATATCTCCACCATAGTCAGAATCAACATACCCTTGAACACCATCTCTTGAAGTCCCAAAACAAACAATGATCTCTAATACCCGATAGGTACCGGAGAACCCACTGAACCGCCTTCCAGTGCTCTTTACCCGAATTAGCCATATAACGACTCACCATGCTCACAACATATGCTAAGTCCAGTCTCGTGCAGATCATCACGTACATCAATGACCCAACCGCACTAGAGTAAGGAACCCGAGACATATATTCTTTTTCTTCGTCAGAAGTGGGGCATTGACGAGCAGATAATTTGAAATGAGCAGCAATAGGAGTATTTGCCGTTTTGGCACCATCCATGTTGAATCTTGTTAGACCACAGTCTCATTGGATTCAAGATCATCCAAACTGAAGATCACAATCTGAAGCTAAAGCCGGAACGTCGACTCTCAATGTTAAAGTCTATGTCGTTTGTAATAAATGTCAATGTAATTCAATGTAATTGTATTAGTTTACTTAGATTTAATATCTAAGTTATAGTATTGTAATAGTTAGATAAAGGTATCTTACCTAGTTTAGTTAGTTTCTAGTATAAGTTAGTTAGCTTTATTAGATATAATATCTAGAATTAATATCTAGATATTATCTAGATAGTGTGTTAGACACACTTAGTGGATTAGATATTGTGTCTCTAGTCTCTCTCAATCAGATATAGATCACACATACAAACACACACAAGAAGGTGTAAAAGAGAGAAAACATTGAGAACACAAAGCAAAGCTTAATCGATCAACCTTGTAATCGTTATTTTATATATCAAACAGGTTGGTAATCTTATTGTGTTGTTTCTAAGAACTTGTTAAGTAGTATTGTTGGACCGACAATTGGTATCAGAGCCTGATTAAGATCAAACAAGTTTTTCAGAAAAATAGTCTCTGTGTTCTTCAAGAAAAATTAATTTCGAGTGTAAGAGTGTTTTAGGTGTTAGAATCGATCAGAGTGTGATCGAAATACATGCTAGATCGAGTTGTATGTGTTTAATTTCACGTTAAAGCTTAAATCGAGTTCTAATTTCTGGTTTTTGTGAGAAAAGAGTTGAGAAGAGTAAGTCACTGTGCGATCAGATTATTTTCTAAAAAGAGTGTTTTAGTGAGATCGAGTGCCTACAATCTGTTCTAGAAGTGTTTCTAGACATAAGGGTAGTGTTTGTTATTGCTAAATCGTTTCAGGAACAAGATTCATACGATTTACAGAAGAACAGGTCGAACACCCGCATTCCAGAGGTTGAATAACCCGAAAAGCTCAACTTCTCGGTTCCCTCCCAAGTGACCCGAAAAGCTCAACTTCTCGGTTCCCAAGTGACCCGAAAAGCTCAACTTCTCGGTTCCCAAGAGACCCGCATAGCTCAGACCCGCAAACCTCGGACCCGCATTCCTTCAAACTCGGTTCATTCCTCAAGCAGCCGCATTCCTTACAACTCGGGTCCCAAAGCACCCGCATTCCTCAACTTCTCGGTTCATTCCTCAAAGACCCGCATTTCTCTTTATTCCATACTTAGAGATGATATCCAGAGAAGCCCTTGCAATAGGAACTGACACCAAGCCACCAGTTCTCTTCAAAGGAGAATACGAACAGTGGAAGGATAGGTTTCTAAACTTCATTGACAGACACGAGCTGGGTGATTATATCAGAACATCTATAGAAGAAAGGAAATTCAAAGCTGAAGGATCAAGTCAGCCAGAACCGCCTACATGCTACAATTGTGGTAAACCAGGTCACTATGCCAAAGACTGCCGCAGATCTAAAGTCAGAAATTCAGACTACTACAAGAACAAGATGCTTCTTGCAAAACAACAAGAGGCAGGCAAGGCATTGATGGCTGAGGACGAATACTGGCTCGATCACTCAGATGATGAAGAAGAAGATGATGAAGATAGAGAAGAAGCCGTCAACATGTGCTTGATGGGCAAGATAGAATCAGATGCTGAAGCTGATTCTGACAATGAAGAAGATGAGGTATGTAATCTTTCTGATTTATAATTCATGAATAAAATGCATGCCATGAGTATGAAACAAAGAGAGTTAGAATCTAATCCTAAACATAATAATGGTGTCATGACAGACAAAAACCAGTTAATACAGAAACTTAGCAATGAAATTGCTGAGAAGAAAGTATTAATTGAGGTTTTACATAAAGAAAATGACACCAATGCTAAGGAAAAGACAATAATTCTAAAAGAGAATTTTGATCTTAAATCTCAACTGCTAAAAGGTGCGGTAGATATTTTTGAGCTTAAAAAGTTGCATGCTTCTTGTACAAAAGAGAACTTTTCTTTGTTAGGAAAACTAAAAAGTTTGGAAGAGAAGTTGTATAAAATGGGTCAAACTGAACAGACTATTTTTCTGAACAAACCCAAAGAAGAAACAGAGAGATGGGGAATCGGTTATAAGAATCCTCACTGTCTACAAAAGGGGATGTCTGAAGTTCCAGGACTTTATGATCATCTTAATATGCAATTAGCCCGCAGACTCCCCGCGTTTAAAACCTTTTGGACTAAACTGTCAAAAGAGGATGAAGCCAATGAAACGGAAAAACGGATGAAATCAGCTAAAGTTCATCTTCCATTTTATTATGCGAAGTTGAATAATAGTTATGATGAAAACCCAATATATAAAAAGAAGGAACCACTTTCAAGTGATTTCTTTCCAAGTTATTCTGTAAAGGAAATGGAGGCGAAGCCTATCAAAGGTAAATTATATGTCCCTCCTCTCGTTTTAGAACGTAAAATTTCTGAACTCGAGACTTCCTTATCAGATGTAAGACTTATGATAAATATTGAACAAAGCATTTTTACAACCGTTTTTTCAAATTCTGTTCTTTCAAAAGCTTCAAACTCTAATGATTTGTCTGGTTCATCAAATAAAAGTCTTGATTTTTTGAACTTTGACGGTAGTTCAGATGATAGTTCCAATCTCTTTGACTTTAATACAAAACTACCCAACCATTCATCATTTGTGAAGAAAACTTTAAGAAAAACCAGTAAGCCTGTGAACAGTGCAAAATCAACGAAAGCTTTCGTTGATAAATCCGTCTCTGTGAACGCTAAGAGTGCTAAAGGTAAGAAAATATCTCAGCATTCACAGAAACCGACCACTACTGGTAATTCCAAGAAGAATCATTTGTTTGTTGCTCCAAGGTCTAACTCACCAGCTTTACATGTTTCAGATCTGAGAAATCAAAGGCCAGAAGCAAATTCTCTGTGGCAACCCAAACGGAACCTTGACAAGACCGTCTTAACGTCTAGTAGTGTTAATTGTAATAAGACTTCGCTTACTAAAGATGTTGTAATTGTTGATATTGCTGTTTTGAACCCAAAACTTGTTGTTTCTCGTAAACAATATACAATGAAGCAATTATTTCAGTTATCTTTATCTGCTGGAAAGTCTTCTTTTTATGATAAACATATATCTATATCTCGTCAAGATTCTGAAGATTGGTTTGGAAATTACCATGTGCATTCATCTCATACCAATTCTTCTCATGCATTTCAAAAGAAAATAGGATCCAATTTGAAATGGATACCAAAATCTTGTGCTAACACAGTAGGACCCAAATTCCAATGGGTACCTAAAGTGAAATCTGTGTTGCAGGCACACAAAGCTTAGAGAGAAAGCGACTTCTGATTATGTACAGATCAGGACTCGTTCTTCAATGTCAAAAATAGGTTTTTGGATAATGCAGTTCAAAACCCGAACATCAAAGTCGAAATAGGCTTTTGAACAAATCAGTTCAAGACCCGCACTTCGATGACCAAAGTGTATATTCCAATGTTGTCATATACAAATCTAAATTTCTAATTTCTCTTATGCAGACTTGTCATACATGGTTCTTGGACAGCGGATGTTCAAAGCACATGACAGGGCAAAAAGAGATACTGTCCAACTTTAAAGACAAATATTGTGGAACAGTAAGATTTGGCAACGACCAGTTTTCTCCAATCATGGGATACGGTGATGTACAACATAACAATGTCACTATCAAGAAGGTGAGCTATGTAGAAGGCTTAGGACACAACTTGTTCAGTATAGGCCAGTTCTGTGACAAAGACTTAGAGGTCAACTTCAAAGCCAAGAGTTGTTCTGTTCGCAATGAAGAAGGCGAAGAACTTTTGGTCGGTACACGAGAATCAGACCTCTACACAATCAACTTATCAAATGTCCAGACTGACAAACAAGTTTGTCTACTATCGAAAGCTTCGATGCAACAAAGTTGGTTATGGCATCGACGTCTTTCTCACCTCAACTTCAGGTACATCAACGATCTGGTCAGTGGAAAGCTCGTCAAAGGACTTCCAGAGCTGAAATACGAAAGAGAACATCTTTGCGCAGCTTGTGAAAAAGGAAAGATGAAGAGAGCACCTCATAAACCGAAGCCTGAACCAAGTACAAAAGCTCCTTTAGAGTTATTGCATATGGATCTATGCGGTCCAATGCGCACTCAAAGCTTAGGTGGCAAGAAGTACATACTCGTGATCGTGGACGACTATTCGCGATACACATGGGTCAAGTTTCTTCGTTCAAAGGATGAGACACCAGATGTTATCATTACATTCCTGAAGACGACACAGGTGAATCTGCAGAAACCGGTCAAGTTTCTAAGAACAGATAACGGCACAGAGTTCAAGAACAACAAAGTTGAAGAATATCTCGAATCTGTCGGGATTTCACATCAATACTCTGCTGCTCGAACGCCTCAACAAAATGGAGTAGTTGAAAGAAGAAATTGAACGCTAGTCGAGGCTGCTCGTACTATGCTAAGTCATTCCAACTTACCTCTATTTTTGTGGGCAGAAGCTGTTTCGACCGCGTGCTACACACAGAATCGATCCACGATACATCGAAGGTTCAAGAAGACTCCTTACGCGTTAATCAACAACAGAACACCTACAATCAAATATTTCCATATATTTGGATGTAAGTGTTTCGTATTAAACGATAGGGAAAATCTCAACAAATTCAGCACTAAGGCAGATGAAGGAATCTTCATTGGATATTCCTCAACAGCAACTGCATATCGTATCTATCTAAAGAAGACAAAGACGGTGATTGAAAGTGTCAACGTCTCCTTTGATGAAGAAATGGCTTCCGAACAACAACGTTCAGAACCCGCAATAACAGGAATACTAGCTTCTGGGCAACTCAGTCCAGGACCTATGTCTCAACAGAACAAATCAGATGAAGCATCAACTTCTACTAACCATTTATCTGATTTAGATTTATTATTTGAATTGTTTTATGATGAATATCTCGGATCTAATGTAAAGAAATCTGTTGTGGTTGACAGGATGGAAGTCTTAACGCCTACTCATCCAACCAGTTCAGATGTTCCAATTGAATCAAATGCCTCGATTCAACAAGAGATAACAATTCAAATGCCGACTCCAACAGTTGAAGAAGTGACAAATCAGAACGAGACAGAAGTAGCTGAAACAGTAGGATGTTCTGTACAGATCAATCTACAGCCAGAACAAGCTGTACCTGCTGAGCCTTCTGCACCTGCCACTTCAACTGAAATCACTCCTCATGAACAAACCGGAGAAGGTACAAGTGGATTTATAGATGACACAATTGACATACATTCATATAATCCATTGCCTCATGAACATAAATGGACCAAAGAGCATCCGATAAGCCAGATCATAGGCGATCCATCAAAACCGGTGCAAACTAGGTCAGCATCAATGAACATGTGCATGCATGACTCCTTTATAAGCAAGATTGAGCCAACAAGAGTATCAGAAGCTCTTGCTGATCCGGAATGGGTGGTCTCAATGCAAGAAGAGCTGAATCAGTTTGATGCACTTAAAGTCTGGAGACTCGTACCGAAACCTCAAGGTAAAACTATTATAGGTACGAAGTGGATCTTCAAAATTAAGAAAGACGAAGCTGGTACCGTCATCCGGAACAAGGCAAGACTAGTAGCCAAAGGATACAGACAAGAGGAAGGAATAGACTATGACGAAACATATGCTCCTGTGGCGCGATTAGAGGCAATCAGAATGTTTCTAGCCTACGCAGCCCACAAGAACTTCACGGTCTTTCAAATGGACGTGAAGACAGCATTCCTCAATGGAATTCTGAAGGAGGAAGTCTACGTCTCTCAGCCAGAGGGTTTTGTCAATCAAGAGAAGCCGAATCACGTCTACATTCTTGACAAAGCACTCTACGGTCTGAAACAAGCACCTCGAGCCTGGTATGATGTCCTTTCCACTTTTCTAGTTAAGTCTGGGTTTTCCAAAGGTACGGTGGATACCACTTTGTTTATTAAAAAGGAAAAAGGCGATATCATTCTAATTCAAATCTATGTAGATGATATTATCTTTGGTTCTACAAATACTAAGTACTGTAAGAACTTCGCAAACCCTATGGTGTCTAGATTTCAAATGAACTTGATGGGAGAGATGAATTTCTTTCTCGGTTTACAAGTAAAACAGTTTTCTACGGGTATCTTTATCAATCAATCAAAGTACATTAGGGATATTCTTCGGAAGTTCCAAATGGAAAATTCAAAACCGATTGGTACCCCAATGGCACCAGGTACTAAAATTGGCACCGATCCTTCGGGAAAGGCTGTTGATATTAGGACTTATCGAGGGATGATAGGTTCTTTAATGTATCTTACGTCGAGTAGGACAGATATAATGTTCTCAACATGCTTATGTGCAAGATATCAGGCCAATCCTAAAGAAATCCATTTGACTGTCGTAAAGCGCATTTTCAGGTATCTAAAGGGCACTGCAGATCTCGGTCTGTGGTATCCTAAAGATACTAGTTTTGAACTAACAGCCTACACAGATGCAGATCATGCAGGTTGTATGTTAGACAGGAAGAGCACGTCAGGACATGTGCAGTTCCTCGGTGACAAATTAGTAAGTTGGGGATCAAAGAAGCAACTTTGCGTTTCAACTTCTAGGCCGAAGCAGAGTATGTAGCTGCTGCTAGCTGCTGTTCTCAGGTCTTATGGATGCGAACTCAATTACGCGACTACGGTTTCCACTTCAATAAGATCCCGATCTACTGTGACTCCAAGAGCGCCATCGCAATCACAGCGAATCCTGTTCAACACACAAAGACAAAACACATAGACGTCAGGTATCACTTTATTAAAGATCATGTTGAAAAAGGAACAATTGAATTTTTCTTTGTAAAGACTGATTATCAACTTGCCGATTTGTTCACCAAACCCTTAGATGAAAAGAGGTTCAACTTTCTTATCTCTAAGCTTGGTATGCTAAATCTTAAGATATAATCGGTAATTACCTAACAAAGTTTTCTATTGTATACTTTTTCATCATTTCTTCATTCTTAACTCTGATTGATATCTGTCAGTCTATCATATGTTCATGATCCAAAGGGGAGTATGAGAAGAAATTGACATCTGGTCAATATTATTTTGAGGGGGAGCTCATAAAATTTGTGCATGTACCTTTTTATGTCAAATTTTTTTTAATGCAAGATTTTAGGGGGAGCTCTTCAAGTCAAAAAGGGAGTACGGAAATGACTTCTGATTATTTCAGATCAGGACTCATACTTTAAAAAGTTTTACTGCTTTTTGTCTTTTCAATATAAGTGAATAATTATTACTTTGACTTGACATTAGACTTTTGCAAAATTTTTGAGAGAAGCTTACAAGTTCATATGTTTATGACTTAAAGCTTAGCTTCATGAGATGGAATATCGTACGTAAATGTATAATTCTAAATCTTCATCTCATATATGGTTGAAAGAAGGACAACTTTCAATCATTTGAAAACATTGTTTTTAATGTTCAAACCACTTCCCGATTTTTCATCACATTTTATATTTTGGGAGTGTATTTTAAATGTTTTCATGATCTAAATTGTGCTTTAACTGAAATAGTTAAACCCATCTGAGCATCACGTGCATCTAGGAAAACAAAGAATCATTATGCTAGGTATTAACACAACTTTTATGGAATCACCTTAACCAGAGATTTCTACCCAAGAAGTTAATCCTTAGTGATTGAGTGTGCAAATAGAAAAGGAATGAGTGTGATTAGAGAAAGCAAAAAGTTTAAAAGAAAGAGCGTGTGAGAACAGAGTTAAAAGAATATCAAAACTCTGCACCAACTTTTTCTGAGCCGGGTAGCCACCATTCTAGTGATTCACAATTCTTTGGTGATCATTATTGAAACAGGCAACTAACCCATGCCAACTCTTGATCAAACCTCACCATCTACTCATTTTCTTCTCAACAAGAAAGTGTTTCACATTTTCAAAAGGGGATGCAGCACATTTGCTATCTGATTTTCATTCGGAAAATCTAGATATTGAAAAGAAGGAAGTCTGCCCTACCTTCGCACTTCAATCATGCACATTGAGTCTGTGTTTAACTTACTGTTGTCTTAGTGGTTTACACAATTTTGAGCCAATAAGCAATCATCTGTGCTTAATTCTTTCAAACACAAGCACGAACACACAAGGAATTAGTTTCTTTGTCATAACGTTTATAGAAATTACTTTTGTGGTGTTTCGATGATTAAATGGAAGCCTTGGGGGAGTCAACATCAAAACAGCTCCTTTCCAATGTGTATTCGTTACACTTAGTGACTTAGTGTTACTGACAGGCATGATAACTGATTCATTAGTTGATTTCAGGTGTTACACGACACATTTGTCTGGATTTGCAAAAATCTAGATGAATCTCTTATGAATTGACGAATCAGGGGCTCTAACCGTCAGATTGACATTTCTTACAACAAATTTTGATGAAGTCATTGCACTTAACATCAAAAAGGGGGAGAATGACTACACAAGAAATGGCAAAGATCACATGTTTCAAGAATCACGTATACTCTTCAAAAGGGAAGATTGTTAGATTGAAGACATGTTCATTTCAGAGAAAGAGATTGCATCTTCTGAGCTGAAAAAGAAGACTGAATTGGATAAATCTTTTTATTAAATGATCTTGATCCAAAGGGGGAGATTGTTAGACCACAGTCTCATTGGATTCAAGATCATCCAAACTGAAGATCGCAATCTGAAGCTAAAGCCGGAACGTCGACTCTCAATGTTAAAGTCTATGTCGTTTGTAATAAATGTCAATGTAATTCAATGTAATTGTATTAGTTTACTTAGATTTAATATCTAAGTTATAGTATTGTAATAGTTAGATAAAGGTATCTTACCTAGTTTAGTTAGTTTCTAGTATAAGTTAGTTAGCTTTATTAGATATAATATCTAGAATTAATATCTAGATATTATCTAGATAGTGTGTTAGACACACTTAGTGGATTAGATATTGTGTCTCTAGTCTCTCTCAATCAGATATAGATCACACATACAAACACACACAAGAAGGTGTAAAAGAGAGAAAACATTGAGAACACAAAGCAAAGCTTAATCGATCAACCTTGTAATCGTTATTTTATATATCAAATAGGTTGGTAATCTTATTGTGTTGTTTCTAAGAACTTGTTAAGTAGTATTGTTGGACCGAAAAATCTCTTCAACACCTTCTCGATATAGCTTCTTTGACTAAGTGTCAAATTTCCCGGCCTTTCGGTCTCTTGAAATCTCCATGCCAAGAATTTTTCGAGCTTTGCCCAAATCCTTCATTTCAAACTCCAAATTTAATTGATCCTTGACTACTTGGATGCCTTCTTTGTTCTTTGAAGCTATGAATATATCGTCCACATAGAGCAATAGGTAGACAAACGAACCATCTTCACACATCCTTATATAAACACAACTGTCATATAAACAACGTGAGAAACCAGAGTTTGACAACATACATCGAACCTTTTCCATGATCGTTCGGTTCATGCGTTCCGCCACACCATTTTTGTTAGGGAGTGTGAACCACTGAATTATGTCTAGTAATGCCTTGACTAGTACAAAAGGCATTAAACTCTGCCGAACAAAACTCTAGACCATTATCGGTCCGGAGATATTTGACACGCTTGTCTGTTTGCTTTTCTTTCATAGTCTTCCAATCACGGAAGGTAGCAAACACATCATTTTTATGTTTCAAGAAATAAGCCCATACCTTACGCGAGTAGTCGTCGATAATCGTCAACATGTAAATAGCACCACCATGCGACGGGACTCTCCCCGGTCCCCATAGGTCCGAATGCACGTACTCGAGAATATCGTTGGTTGTATGAGTTGAGCTCGAGAATGACACCTTCTTTTGCTTCCCATATACGCAATGCTCACAGAATGGGAGCTTCTCGATTGCTTGGCTACCCAAAAGCTTCATTTTGCTCAACTCCATCATATCAGCTTCACTCATATGCCCGAGCCTCATGTGCCACAACTTTGTTTTATCAACATTAGAAAGAGTCGATGAAGCTACCTGAGCATCTCCCATGATGGTAGTGCCCGTCAGAACATACACATCCACATTTTGCCTAGTGCCCTTCAAGTAGACAAGATTACCTCTAATGACTTTGATAATTCCACCTTCACTGATGAACTTGTAGCCTTTGATGTTAAGACTACTAAGTGAAATCAGGTTCGTTTTAAGCTCGGGTACATGTCTAACGTTACCCAAAGTCCGGATGACTCCATCGTACATCTTGATTCGAACATTACCTTGACCCACTATCTTGCACAAAGCACCATTCCCAACCCGAACCGACCCCGAGCAAGGCTCATAAGTGGAAAACCAGTCAAGATTTGGGCACATATGGTAGGTACATCCGAGTCAAGAATCCACTCGGGTGGTGAAGCATTCACGTCATCCGTCATGACCATCAAATCACCTGTATCATCTTCGGCTACATCCGCATGAGATTCACTAGAGGACCCTTTTCATTTGTCTTTGTTTTTGTTCTGTAGCTTGTAGCACTCATCAATAACGTGACCCTTCTTCTTACAAATGTTGCAAAACTTTCTCTTGACCTTGGATTTCGATTGATCTCCCTGGGCTCTTGAAATCTCTCTCCGACCGTCTCCCTTTTATACTAAGGCCTTCGGCCTCCTTAGTAACATTAGCAATCTGTTTCATCTTGTTCTTTGCATTCAAAGATGCATAGACCTCCTCCAATGACAACGAATCTCAGCTATAAATAATGGTATCCATGAAGTTAGCAAATGACGGTGGCAACGAACACAAGAGAATCAAACCCAAGTATTCCTCATCGTACAACACATCCAAGTTCTTCAAGTCTTCAACAATCTCCTTGAACGTTGAGATGTGTTCGGTAATGGAGCCACCCTCCTGTAATCGACGAGTATATAGCCTTTGTTTCATGTGGAGTTTGTTGGGTAAACTCTTGTTCATCAACAAATTTTCTAACTTCGCCCACATTCCAGCCGTAGTAGTCTTGTCACACATATCTTGTAGAACATCGTTTGACAAGTGTAGGCGAATTTGAGATATCGCTCTCAAATCGTTATAATCCTTCAACTCCTCGTTCCATGTTGCGGGCATCGCATTACGACCCTCGATACAGCAATGTAAACCCATTTGTATCAATACATCCCTCATCTTAATCTTCCAAAGAGGAAATCGAGTGTTCCTACCAAGTAACGGCAAATCGATCTTCATGGTCGACATATCGAACAAAACAAAATTTAGAAATCACAAAAAACGAAGTTTATCGACAAAACCCGAGAGCTCTAATACCACTTGTTGCAAATTCCGATCACACCACACTTGATCGAACCAAGTAGAAACTCAATCGAAATCAACCCAAGACCCAAAAATAAACTCAAACGAGTTCGTATGCGGAAACGATAAACCCGAATCTCTCAACGGAATAATAACCAACCCCACAATAATAATTGAAACTTGACGGAAATAAAATAAAAGAGAAAACGACACCGGATTTACGTGGAAAACCCAAAACGGGAAAAACCACGGGCGAAGGAGACCACCGAGAAGTCCACTATAATCGTCAATATTTAATTACAATGCTTGAGAAACGGAGAAATCGATGAAGAATTTTATAGATTTATTGCTAATCTAAATGATAATATTTTGTTGGGAGATAACTGCACTCTATTTCGGATGCGTCGTATGCATAGAACGAAGTTGAAAAGTGCTTCTAAACCGCCCAGAACATTAGGCGACTTTCCGGCGGGTAAACCCGCATGGAAGTCGCCCGACTTCCCAAACAAAACAAACACACAGAAGCAAAGGCGTGTTACATGCGGGTAAGGTAGCAATGGAGCCGCATTAAATACTGTTTCACCATAGCCTCCTTTCTTGACTTATAGATGTTGACTTTGAATTCCATCTCATGCATAACACTAATGGATTCCAATTTCATGCATGCTTATTTGGTGACATATATATATATATATATATATATATATATATATATAGACTTGGGATCACGTGAGACCAACCTGTTTTCGTGAGACCCGTGAGACCAAGAATTTACACTTGAACATTCACAACAAACGATGTGAAGGTAAAAACCTTCACAGCAAAACACTGTGAAGGTTCAGATTTTTTTACCTTCACAGTGTTTTGCTGTGAAGTTTCAAGTGTAAATTCTTGGTCTCATCGGTCTCACGAAAACAGGTTGGTCTCACGTGAACCCAACCCTATATATATATATATATATATATGTGTGTGTGTGTGTGTGAAAATTTTGGAGTCAACATTTTTACAAATATAGATGGCTAGAACTTGGTAAAGCAATTAATAGTTAGTTGCTCTTTAGAATCAAGGGGAGAATTGTACATCAAACTACAAGACAAAGTCAAACTCGTAATAAGATGGTACATTAGAAAACACCCTCATAGTAAGCACAAGCAACAAATATCAAACCATTAATGAGTGACAAACGGCATAAGAAACAACATACAAGTTTACCTTTTATACAGAAAATGCACAAACATTCATTGAAGATTTTACTTAAGAGCATATTCTTACATTAGGACACTTGGCATTAAAAAGCATGCATAAAGATATGTTTCCCATTTGTTTCAACATTAATGAATTATAACAGCACTCTAATAAGCATAACACCTAAAAGATTGTATCGTACTGTATACCACCTTTTTAACATACAGTTAGTCTGTGACACTATTGCATTTTTATTTGATCCAACAAAAGCATATGTTGGTCCAGTCAACAATCAGTTCAAAGACTCGGGGTGGGAATTCTAAAGTTAACAGATGGTGAGGCCTCTGTATGATAGCCTTCATTAGATCTGTTGTAGCTATAAATAAACGACATTGTATAGTTTTTATGAGGATATACGAGTTCTTGTAATTTTTCTTTGAACCTTCAAAAGAGTTGTAAACCTGAGAGAACTTTGTACTTCAGAAAAGAAAAAAAATAACAAATAATAAAAAATACCCTACTTTGAAATTTTTGATTCGCCAAATAATCACAAAACTCAAATTTTTTGAGACACCCAATTCTCTTAAAAACCAAAGAAACAACCAACCTGACTAATCCAACTCGGAAAAACCTAAAAAAACTTAACCCAAGGTAACTCGATCCATAGTTGATACAAAATTAGACCAAACCGGATCTAGAATTGGGTTTAGGTCATTTTGAACCCAACCCCAACCCGATGCTCCCCATGGCTATCTATATATTATGGATTTAATATGTTCATCAAGTCCTTCATTAATATGTGTACATTAGACCAACCTTAATTTGATGTATTTAAAATTATATTACAATTTCAACCGAAATTTTACTTTCTTGTTTGCATTAACCTTCAACTTATTTTTTGAGTTTGCTAGTTCTTCTCATTTTAGTTTTACTTCTTTTCAACATAAACGCCTAGTTAGATTATAAGATGATGTACCAAAGGTCAACCCGATCAAACCGATTAATGCAACTCAACCCGCATGGTTTTCGTGTAGTTTTGCTTGGGTTTTGTTGAATTGATATTTTCCAAACCGTAAATTATTTTGAACGAGAGACAACTTTTGAACGAAGCCAAGGCGCTACGGTTTAATTTACTCCAAAATTTCAAAGGAAAGTTCCTTTGTCCTTTTCGTTAATAAAATTTAAAAGAAATTTTAAAATGAATATTTAACAAGATAATTAGGAAACTGAAACTTTATTTCTAGCTTGAAAATATATTATCGTTTCATTTATAAGTAACTAGAATCGTACTTGCGCAATCTAACGAGATACATCACAATTTTAATGTTTCATTTTATTTTTTGTTTTTTTGTCGATTTACAGTACGATTTTGGATGATTTTGAAAAAAATGATAATGTTCTTTTATAAATTTGTTTAATTTAGACTTAATAATATAATTTTTTTATATAATTTTTTTTAAGTATTTTGTTAAAATTCAATGATTATCTTATATATTTTAATAATATAATTAAAACAAATTTATAGTAATATAATATATTAATTAATAATGATACATGGAAATGTCTACATAAAATGAATGCCCTACACATACCAAATTGGTGGATGTTAAAAGTCTGCGGTAGTAATATATATCTTGTGTTTTGATTCTTGTAAATTAAGAGATTTTTAAAATCTTGCATAAAATGATGGTACCTTATGAATAAAATGTTGTAATTAAAAGTTTTTTATGTCTGTTTTATAATATAGTATAGATAACTATAAATAAACAAAAAAAAATCAATTTCAAACTGATGGTCTTATAAATGCAAGTATATAACATTTTGAGAGATGAAATAGATAATTATACAATTTCCGAAATTTAACGGTTTAGAGCATCTCCAACAGCTTCTCCAAAATGGAGAAAATTGGAAAAATGAAGATTTTGAGTTATATTTTTGCTCCAACATATTCTCTAAAACTATCCCCAAAATGGAGAAAGTAGGAGAGAGAGGAAGTTTTTCTCCAAATATAAAGATAACTCCAAAAATAGATATTTAGAAGAGAGAAATAATATTTTAATAGATTAATGTAATATTTTAATATTATAATTAATATTGGATTCTCCAAAATAGGGAATCTGTTGGATATGGATGTAATTTTTTTTTTTTTTTGAGATTTTGACTTTTGGTTCTCCATTTTAGAGAAATCTTGGAGAAGCTGTTGGACATGCTCTTACAAAAACAAATAGTGTTATTGATTCAGATTTCAGACTTCACCACTATAGATCTCTTATCAATAAGAAGTCAAATAAGAATTCAGAAGTGAGCACTTGCACCAAAAAAACAAACAGATCTCTTACCTAAATATTGATTCTCTAAATATTTTTTTAGCTGAAAATAGGATTATCAAATTCATGGAAGGTGGTGCAAAACTCACGAATAGAGTTTGGAATATTGTTTTCAAGTTTTGTACCACATCCATAGACACGTATTTCTGTTAACTTCACCATACATGGCGAGACTTCTGGAAACGTTTCAAGACTCTCGCAATAAGAGATGTCGAGAGTCTCCAAAGATTCCATTTCAATCCTGGATGGGAGACATCTGAGTTTCTTGCAATCGCTCATGTCTAAGTAAACAAGCCTTTTCAGAGATCCAAGTGACTCATGAACCTCCACCAAATTGGAACAAAATGACAAAACCAGCCTCTCTACATTTGGTGCCCATGAGAAATCAGGAAGCCTTTTTAAGTGGTACGAGTTGGAAAGGTCGATGAACTTCAAGCATGGCAGAACCTGACAACAAAAACAGAAATGAACAAAATTTTAATCTTAATTGAATACAAAAAGAAGTTAATTTATCTACGTAAATATTTATACATGAGAAATTAAGAGTTCATTTGTTGCTACCTTATCCCCCATCCAGAATTCTTCAATTTGACTATTTGTTATTTCAAGCCCAACAAGCTTACTTAGGTTCGCTACTGGCAAAGAAGAAAAATCGTACCCAAGCCAACGAAACCATCGTAACTCATCAGGGAGAAACGTAGGTTCACAGGAGGTGAAATTCGAATCCCAACCAATATGAAGTAGCCTAAGATTCTTCATGTTCTCAAACACATCAGCACTAAAACCCCTGTCAAAATGAATACCATGCTCTACCACTATGGCTTCAACTGCTTCTAGTTTCTGCGACAAGTTACGAACATGAGTCAAACCATACTTATTCTAAATACAAACTTTCCAAAAAAAGATCAACTTTTGTAAACAAGGAAACTAATTACCTTGTTTTCCTTGATGAAACCGAGGATTTCTTCGTTTTTCCATAACCTGCTCCAAGGGTAACTCTTACGAACAATTTCTATACCCATTTCTTGAAGGAGATCATGCATGCCTAGATAATTATCGTTTGAAACGGTTATAAGAGATTTTTCGATAAGGACGCTTATTCCGATCACCGAGTCAAAACCAAAGCTATCGAGTACTCTAGTCACATGTTCTTTATCTTCACCCTTGAACAAACATGCAATGTCTAGGAATATTTCTTTCTCAGAATCCTCTAGCCCATCAAAACTTACCCTTAATGTCTCAAAAATCTCAATGTTTGGTGTTTTGGCAAGTCTATTTAAAGCACTTTCCCAGACACATGCTTCTCTTTTACGGAAAAAAGAGCCTAAAACTTTTAGGGCTAAAGGAAGACCACCAGTGTAGCGTATTACACGATTCGACAGCTCCTTGTACTCTTCTGGAGGGCTATTTTTCCGAAAGGCATGCCTACTGAAGAGCTCAACCGCATGCTCCTTAAGTAAAATGTTAGGTTTGTACTTGACGTTTGTATCTGATAACAAATGCTTGTTTCTAGTGGTTATAATGATTCTACTTCCTGCACCAAACCACTCATGTGTTGCAGCTAGGAACTCTAAATGCTTCACATCATCCACATCATCAAGAACAAGAAGAACCTTCTTATTGCAAAATCTTGTTTGTATCAATTCGGCTCCATCGTCTGGATCCATAATATTGAACTCGTGCTGCGTAGCTAGAACATCTTTAAGAATCTTTTTTTGTAAGGCACACATATCTCGTTTACTATTTTCTCTAACGTCTTTAACAAAGCTACTACCCTCAAACTTATAAGAAATTCTTCGAAACAAAGCTTTGGAAATAGTTGTCTTACCGATTCCTCCCATTCCATATATCCCTACCATGCGTACCTCATGTGTTGCTTCTGTATTCAGTAATGAACTTAATTTAACGATATGAGATTCAATACCAATTAGATCTTTCTCCATACCACGAGGTTGAGTATTATGTAAGATCGCCTCAACAATCTTGTTGGTAAATGCAGATTCACCCCTGTAGATTTTAGAGCATTCTTAGCAAATTAACTCATGAACTGAAGTACTGAACTGATTAATTTTAGAAAAACCTTGGTTTTGGGCCATTTTCTTATCTCAAATTAAGATTTCTACTTCATTAGCATTTATTATTTCACTCACGACAAGATCACCCATTGATTTTGATTTGGATTTGGTTGCCCTGTTTTTTTAATTAAGGAACTTAAGGATAATGATTTTAATGCGTATTCCAAATTTATGTTTCTAATTTTCAATGAAATAAAAAAATTTCATTTTCATTTATTTACTTATAAAGAAACAAAGAGTTTCCTATACCTGATTCAATAAGGAAACCCAAGAGTTTTCTAAAAAAACATAACATACCTTATTCCATTTCAGTGTATGTCTACCAAACAGGTGGTCAAAACCTGACAACATTCTATTCCAAATCATTCAAACTCAAATTCCTTTAACAGATTCCATTTCATCCAAAAACATGATATGAACCAAACGTCCCCTAAGCTTCAAGGCATTATCTCAACATTTTTTATATTTTCAAGGACAATAGGAAAACGTAGACAGATTTTATGTTTAAGAGTGTGCAAGTAATTTAAGCAACATACACATAATTATATAAAGGAATACTAACTCTTTGACTGTTTCCGAGATATGATGACCGGATAAATTGGCGGCTGCAGTTAAAGCTTCCCTCCACTCCTTCACTTTATCCATTTCTTCCCTACACTTCTGCTCATGCTGCCGAAATGCAATCTCAAAGTTGTTTTTCTGTGCGTGCACATCGGATGGATCAACATGATAGAACACCGGTAACACCATCTGCCCCATCCGATTATGGCATTCCATTATCTTTGCAAGCTCTTTCAAACACCATGAAGAGTTTGCATAATTTTTAGAGAAAACAACCACCGCACATCTCGACTCTTGGATGGCTTTCGTAAGCTCCTCAGAGATGACTTTCCCTCCCCGGAGCATCTTGTCATCTTTGAACACATTTATTCCGGTTCTAACTAAAGCCGCATGAAGATGATCTACAAAAGTGTAACGAGCGTCTTCACCTCTGAAACTTAGAAAAACGTCATGTGTCCATCCTCCAGTTGGCTTAGAAGATGATGCAGAAGACATGAAAGACGCCATTGAAAGTTTCAAGAAACTGAAGAGGCAAAATGCAATGAGTCAAATAATTTGCAATTTCATTGCAACAACATCTATGTGTATTTAATAATAGAAGTTGATTGTCGTCCTCGTAAGGCGTCTTAAAATATGACCAAAGACTTCAATTATTGAAAGTTGATATCAACCATATGAATTATGGTGGTGACAGATTTAAAATTTCCAGCAGTTGAGAGGTGCATTTATCTTTTTATATAGAGGAAAATACACTTTTTGTCCCTATGGTTTGTTACAAGTTTCGATTTTCGTAATGTGCTTTTGTAATTACATTTTTGTTTGTGTCGTATGTAATTCATTGCTTTTTTTCGTCTCTGAGAAGCTAATTCGGTCAGTGGTTTACCGTTAAGTATGAGGAACGAAAACCACAATGAACTACAAGGACTAAAAAAATAATAAAATGTAAATCATGAGAACGGAAACCGTAACTTTGAAACGATGTGAACAAAAATAACAATTTTCAACAAATCATATGGACCAAAAACATAGTCTACTCTTCTATACTAGGCATATACCCGCGCGATGCAGCGGAATCTAAGTAAAGAACGAACAATTAATGTTATTTCCTTATATACATTTCATCAATAATCAATCATGACCTAAAAATCACAACTTATGAAACCTAAAGCCATAAAGATATTCAATAATTAGTTTATATTACAATTATTGACGAAAAAAATTATAATGATATTATTTATAATAAGAATGAAACGTATTTTACGATTATGTATTTTTAACGTGCTAACGGTGGAAAAAAAATAAAACGTATGGACAAAAAAACAAATTATTTTGTAGATATTCATGATATTTAATAGTACGGTTAAATTAAAAAATATTCAATATTTGGCTCGTTTTGAAGATATTGAGGAGACGCTTATAATGATATAATTTGTAGAAAAATGAACGTATTTTTTCATTGCATTTTTGTTAATATATAATTATTTGTGTTAATATGTGTAAAATGAAAAAAATAAGGGATATAAAGTAAATTAAATAAGTAATTATAAGAGTGATAAATGTAACAATGTAAGGGTGGTAAATGTAATTGTACAAAAGTTTGTACAATAACCGTTTTAGTAGTATAGATAATTCGTATATATTCTGATATTTAATAGTATGTTTAAATTAAAAAATATTCAATATTGGGCTCGTTTTAAAGGTATTGACAAGACGATTATAATGGTATAATTTGTAAAAAAATAAACGTATTTTTTCATTGCATTTTTGTTCATATACGATTATTTGTGTTAATATGATAACGGTGTAAAATGTAAAATGAAAAAGTAAGGGATACAAAATAAATTAAATAAGTAATTGTAAGGGTGATAAATGTAACATTATAAGGGTAGTAAATGTTATTATATAAAAGATTAAGGGTGGTAAATGTAATTGTACAATAGTTTGTACAATAACCGTAATAGACTTTTCATTATATAGTATAGATAAGTACGAGTTTGACCAAAGGCCTCTTAAACTTGAATCAAATTAATTAGTTTTGTAGTGTTTAATTTTACTTAGAGGTCGTTTACCAAATTCTTACCGGGTAAGTGCTTACCGTCAAGAGATTCACCTCCATTTACTTTATCGTATAACATTCTTAGTCATGAAAATAGATTGTTGGTAAAGCATTTTAAACCTGGTAAGCGCTTACCGGGTAAGAGTCATTTCCCACACTTACTGGGTAAAACTCTTGGTCCTTCCATTGTCTCTTACCGGACAAGTTTCTTGGTCTTCATCATACTCAATCGATAAGGTAAATTATATTTGTAAGCGCTTACCCAGATAAATGTTTGTTAAACGGCCCTTAGTTTTGATTTTCTTATCTTTCTAGGACAAAACTAATCAAGTTTTGAGAAGCAGCTTGGAAATTCCACTACAAAATTCCATTTTCCTTCATTGTTCACAAGCACTTGTTTACAAATTAACTTTCCTTGACAACAGTGCAACAAAATCGGTTTTATAAGACATTAAAGATGTCTTAATAAACTAATTAATTTATATAACTTAAGTTTATGTGATTAAACATTTGTATGTGATGTGCGTGTATAAAAAGAAAGATCAAATACGAACAATTACTCTTCATATATCGGTAGGATTGATTTTTATTTAGTTTTTATGTTACTTCACATAAAAATATTGTGTAATGAAAGCGAGACAAGCGACGAGTTCCAAGATCAAATTGAAAAACAAAATGAAGTTGAGAAGAAAAAAAATTAAGGAAAAAAAATTAAAGAAAATAAGGGGATATACGAAACTGTAAGTTTTATATGCCCTAGTCATATATGTTAAATGACGACATCGCTAAAGAGTATGTAAACATATAGTGTCGCATACAAAGAATACATATGCTTCAATCGCGTCATTGGATAATTAGAAACCCAAATAATAACATATGTTTATGAAGATTGAGAATTATTTATTATTCTAGTATAATAACAATAGTATGTGTCAAAAAAATGTAATTATGATAATTATAAGGTTTTATGTGTAAATATATTTATATTATTTTATAATAAAATTAAATAAAAAAATTTCAAAGAATTAGGTCTAATGGACTCTAATGGTAATACATCGCCTTAAGGATTAAGGTAAGTCTGACCCATATTGGAAAGATTAGGATTTATCTGTAATCTATGCTAACCTACAAATATGATATGTAGCCATTACTCAAGCTCTCCACAAAAATTTTGGCCATCATATAGCAAAAAAAAATCTCTCTATTAAAATCACATACACATACCAGTTTTGAAGATCTACATGTTTTGAAGCTAGCGCATACATTGAAGCAATGAATGTTCGTGTGTGGATCACTCTAGAGGAAACCTAACTTGGTTTCTTATGCTACAAACTATAAGCCATCAAAGTAAACTTCTAAAACACCTTATGGTTTATTCATGTTCAATTTATTGTCATTGGATCTGTTAGTGGGTTTGTTTTTAAGAAAAGCTTCCCAAATTAAAATAACATTTTTCGATCAATTTTTTTTTATTGTTTCTAATATAGGAAGAATTCAAGAACTATCAAGGTGTTTCTTCTATCTTTGGAAAAGAAAAAAACGAGCTCGAAAGAGGATCAAAAATTGGAATCACAAGAACCCAAAATGGTCTGGTGTTAAATCAGACACAATATGTGGACAAGATTCCTGAGAAATTCAATGAAGGAGATACTAGTATAGCTAGAACTCCGATTGACACTAGTCAACATCTATCTAAGAATAGAGGGGAAGGTGTTGCACAAGTGGAATACTCAAGAATAATTGGCAGTCTGATGTATCTTATGAGTTGTACTAGACCTGACTTAGCATATGCAGTGAGCAGGCTAAGTAGGGATACTAGTAATCCTAGTTTAGAACACTGGAAGAGTATTACTAGATTGTTAAGATATCTAAGATACACATTTGATAATGGACTGCATTATGGAAAATATCTAATGGTGATCGAAGGATACAGTGATGCAAATTGGATATATGATATAAAGGATTCCAGATCTACAAGTGGATATGTGTTTACACTTGGAGGTGCGACTATATCTTGGAAATCGTCCAAGCAAACTGTTATAGCCAGATCCACGATGGAATCTGAATTTATTGCCTTGGATAAATGTGGCGAAGAGGCAGAATGGCTACATCAATTCATGGAAGATATTCCCAAATGGCCTAAGCCGGTAACAGCCATATGTATACATTGTGATAGCCAATCGGCGATTGATAGAGCTCAAAGTACAATGTATAATGGGAAATCTAGACATATTAGACGTAGACATAATACGATTCGACAATTACTCTCTACCGGAGTTATCACGATTGACTATGTGAAGTCAAAGGATAACATTGCGGATCCGCTTACGAAAGGCCTAAGTAGAGATTTGATTTATAAGTTATCGAAAAGAATGGGAATAAAGCCCTTGAATGAGTAATTCATACAAAGGAAACCTTACCCAGAAAACTGGAGATCCCAACACCTACCCACGCGCAGGGGAGGTGCCGATTGAGACTTTCGTAAGCTAAAATTGACCTAAGGACACGAATGCCGCTCCGAAATCTTGTGCTCGTGCAGCTTGGTTTTTGCGAATTTTTTTGTTTTAATCCAGTGCATTAGGCGGGTTATGCCGCGGGTTTACCTGCGAGGCAACTCGTGACATGCACTGGAGTGTGTATAAAAACAGTGAACCACGCGGGTTAGGCCGCGGGCTTACCCACGCCGTAAGCCGCGACATGCACTGTTTTGAGGACGAGAAATAGTGCACTACGCGGGTTATGCCGCGTGGCAAGTGGCGACATGCACTGTTGAAGAGTCCTTTGTAACTCCCGATTGATACTCATTTATGTATAAGATTAATATGATTAATGGTAATTAAAATTAATTTTAATTATTGATTAATTTCATATTAAGTTGTCGGTTTCAATATCGAGTATATAATGGGAGTCCGGGTTCATTCCTCGAAACACCGAACACACCGATATACCGAACGACTCACACTATTCTCTGAAAATCTCTATTGCATAAGTGGTTATATCCGGTAGTTTAACTGCTTTGGCTGTTGTACCCTGGAAACAGACGGCAAATCTGTTTAAGGGAATCGTGTGTAACACGAGCCTCCGCTTCCGTTTAATCTCCTTATTTTGTAAAATCATTAGTTGATTTATTTACTTGAATTTAAAATCATTTGTTGATTTATTTTAGGGTTATTATATGTATTATTAAAATACATATAGAGGGAAATACCAACAAATGGAACCAATTGGACTTTAATTGAACCAACTGGACTTTAATGGATCGATTGAGTTTTAATTGATCCACTTAGCTTTGATGAATGGATTGGGTTTTAATAGATCCATTTGGGCTTTAATAGATTCACATGGATTTGTTGGGTTTTAAGGGACCCAAAATTTTTATTTAGAAATATTTTTTATACATACATAAAATTTTGATTTTCCGCCAAAATTTCTCCCTTATTATTTTACTTTAAGGAATCTCAGATAAAACCTTAAATTTACAAAAAAAATGAAATTTAAAATTCTAACTAGTTTAATATTTGATCAATATATATACATACCTTAAATTAAATTTTACATGTATTTTAATTTTTAATGATATTATATTTATTTTACATATAAATTTTTTGTTTATCCCAAAAAATTGATTTACATCCAAAATTTCCCTCTCATATTGTTATTTGCCCCCAAAATAAACAAAAGCTCCATCCTTCCCAAGCCTCACCCAAAGGTGGAAAAAACCCAAATAACCTAACTCATAACGCGCCTCCCTCTCAAAAACTCGGACCAAATCGACAGTTCGACCCCAATCGGAACACAAACGTGGTTGAAGCATCAGTTATGACGTCCTCCTTCGAAGCGCCAGTGTAGAGTCTTTTGTTTTGTTCTCTCTGGGAATCGACTTCTTCTTGGAATCGAAAGTACCAATCGATTGTTTAGGGTTTATTGGAATCGACTTTTCTTCTGTTTAGGGTATAGTTGAAATCAATTAACAGTTGAAATCGATGGTACATCTGTGGTTTAAGTCTCTGTTAAGTTGAAAACATTGTTGAAAAAGTCGATTAACAGTTGAAATCGACTTCTTCTTCTGGAATCGACTTCTTCTTCTGTGAAATCGACATCATAATCTGTGGTTTAAGTGAAATCGACATCATAATCTTTGGTTTAAGTCTCAATTGTTGAAAACGATTGAAATCTCAGGTACCATCGATTGTTGAAATCGACTTTTTCAACAATGTTTTGAAATCGATTTCTTCTCCATATATCAATGTTTTGAAATCGATTGTTGTTGAAATCGACTTTTTCTTCGATTGTCAAATGCATCAACAGAAGCACGGTTTGATACCTGCACAGACCTGATTGAAGAACTTGTTATCTGAAAATCAAACTTGCAGAGGCACAGATTGACAGGTTTGAGTGCTTGTTGCAAATAATTAAATTGAGATCTGTTTCTTATACAATGTTATCATCACGTGATCTTGTGAATCTGCATTATGCATGACTAAGTAAAGTAGATTATTTTATCCTTTCATAATCTCTTCAATCATGATCACTGCATGGACTGTTTTCATCAAAATAGTATGGATTGTGTTACGAAAATTAATTATAGGAACCATATTAGCGTTAGAAACTACATATAGTATGGATTGTGTTACGAAAATATTAGGTTTTGGAATTGGAATTGGAATCGTTGGTGGGTCGTATGAAGTCTTTGTGCTTAAACAAATTCGTATTTGATACTTGATCCAATGTCACATGCTTTGGATAGTTAAAGGGATACATATTACCATATTATTTACTTTAGTTGCTTTGAAAAAGTGATGGTTTTAGCTCTATCAATTATGACGTCCTCTTTAGTTGATGCCAACTTCCTCATAGATTCCTCTTGTCGTTGAAGCATCAATTGCATTTGCCACATCTTGGTGTGAACGTCCTCCTTCGAAGCGCCCATGTTGTCCTCCATCTCTTCGACCCTGAATGTGACACTACTCGTCTATGCAACAGGACCAATCTTGCTCTGATACCCATTTGATATAAATTGGCTCCAAACTCGGACTCAACTGGGTTTGTGCTCGGTTGTGTTATTGATTTGGAAACAAAATTGAATGACTACAGATAGTACCAACAACTCAAGACGCATTAGTGGTTTATCCCATTGTTAATTTTTGTTTTTAATTTGTGTTGTACTTGTAAACCTTTTAGGGAGGTTTTCGTCTTATATCATAAATTTACATTCCGTTGCATTATGGGTATACACAACTTATGGGTATACACAACTGGTATAGAAAATATACAGGTTGTATTATTACGAGTGTAGATCATGCACTTCTATGTGCGATAAGGGCAAGTAGAACATTGATAATACAGGTAAATTGTTTGATCAATTTGGCTAGAACATTATAACTTTTAGAAATCACGAGTCTGTTCAAGACTTAAATTCTTACATTTTTTTGGATGTGTTGCATTTCTTTTGTATACTTTAATGTAAAATAATAAATATTAGAGCTATGACAACTGATCTTCGAGAACTACCCATAACAGAAGTAGGTTTTAAAAACGAACTTCTTCATCGGTAGGAAATCAAAAAAATGAGCATGTATGGTGTTTCATGGAGGTTTTCCCTTTTTTTTTTTGGTTTTTTTACATTTCTATTTCGTTTTAAAAACGAGTTTCTTCATCTTTTTGGCTTTTGTTGTACAGGTTGCCGACGTTTGGTCCATGGCTGTCGGTGTTTTCGTCTCCATCACAGATATGGTCCTTTGATCCTCATAGATCGGGTTCAAAGAGGTAACACGAGTATGGTTTCTTCACGATTTTGGTTTCTGTATCTGTTAAACTAATTCACCATATCAACATATTATTTAGCTTGTAGATTGAACTTTTAGTAAAACTGATATATGTGAAGAAGTTATGGAATCATCAAAAGGTGAAAGTATATCATATATAATCTTTACTCTTCATTTCTTGGTATAGGAGTGCTTATGGTGTCATTTGAGAATATATCTTTTTTCAAATAGAAAACTATGTTGCTATTATCACAATCACCATTGTGTTTGAGTACATTGTGCTATTAATTTCTTCTTGCTTGCATTTATGGCTATGCGTTTAGATGATATTTTATTTAACATTTTGATGTTCATAACTATATGACCTCTATAAATCATCGGTTCATATATGTATTTATGTTTTTAAGATTTATCATGAGGGAACAAAAAATGTGCTAAAATATAACGAAAAATGTTGAATTGATACATTGTAGTTCTTTTACTTGTCTTAAGGTGTTTAGGTCAAGCACACAATTATTAGATAAGTTTCATTTCTTTTTTCTTCTGTTTTTAAACTAATGCTTGGTCAATTGATTATATTTTCACGAGTCTTTGTTTTGGAGTAATATATTTTAGTATGTTATGCTGACTCTTACATTTATTTTTTGCTTTCTTATAGATTTGATACATGAAGATCGATACCGTGGCTATCATCGGTCTACAAAGTTCATTTCTTTTATTTATCTTCTTAAATATAGTTATTTGTTGGTTTAATTGAGTTAAAAAGTATATGGCCTTTATTTTACCATGTTATAATTTGTGTAATTTATTTAATTCGCATTGTGATTTATTTTACAGGTTTTTATACAGTTTTTTTCTGTATTTTTATTTTTTTTAATTAAAATAAAAATTACCGAAGGATAATTCTTCGGTAATATTTAAATAATTTAATTTTAATTTAATTTAAATAAATTTACCACTGTCGGTAAACCGTCAGTGCTCAAGTTCGTTGGTAATTCGTTGGTAAAATCAAGCCGTCGGTAAATAACTATCCGTCGGTAATACGTCGATAAACGTCGCCGTCACTTATTCGTCGGTAAATCAAGTTCCTATGAGATAATTTCCGACGCCGATTATCGACGGATTTCGGACGGATTTTAGCCTTTACCGACGGATCGGGCCGTCGGAAATTTATGTTTTTTTTGTAGTTACTTTTGCCGGCCATTTGATAAATCCGTTGGCAAAGGTAACTTTACCGACGGCTTATATGAAATTCGTCGGCAAAAGCGCATCTTTGCCGGCGGCATTTTCCTTCGGCAAAAAGTTAAACTTTTACCGGAGGCTTTTGTCTAAGTCGTCGGTGAAAGTTACTTTTACCGACTGACTTCCCAACCCCCCCGGTAAAAGTGCAGTTTCTTGTAGTGATATAATATTCAGGTGAATGCGATGGAGGTGTGTAAACGGTGGTGTGTCATGGCGATAAGGCTCGTCTCTCGTGCAGTTGTTTAAGATGAAAGCCGCCAAGGGGTGCTTAGGCGCGCTAAGGCAGCACCAAAGCAGGAAGCACCCCATACTGCAGATTTTAAAGGTCGACTTCAGCCTTGCCCTTTGCAAACAAGGTGACAAATTTCCTATATGGACACCAAACTTAAAACATGTGAAAGTAGGCAAAGCTTCTTATGGCAATATAGCTAGTATGATGATTTAACCAGCCATCATTGTGTCCTTTCCTATGACCCTACTGGATATATATATATATATATATATAGAGAGAGAGAGAGAGAGAGAGAGGGTCATTCATTTGCTAACCAATCTATTAGTGCTAACCCATTTTTCGCCAATCAAAATGCTCCTAGAGATTAGATAATGATTTTGTTTATTTTAAACTTACAAGGGTAATAAAGGAATTTATATAAAATCGGAATATTCAAATTAAGTAATCATTATCGCCTATTTAATGTGTACCATAATTATAGCAATTACATGTATAAATTATCCCTCTAAGTTCTCTTCATCTTACTGAACAAAGGGAAGTGATGTGACATAAGAAAACCTTTTTTAGAAGAAGCAAATGAAAGGAATGGATATCAGTTCACTACAAGAATATAGATGGCTAGAACTTGGTAAAGCAATTAATAGTTAATTGCTCTTCAGAGTCTATTTGGTTGGAATTGGGTTAGGTCATTTGAACCCAACCCAAACCGATGCTTCCGATGACTTTCTATATTATGGATTTAATATGATTATTAAGTCCTTGATTAATATATGTAGTAATTTGATTTATTTAAAATCATATTACAATTTCAACGGTAATTTTACTTTATTATTTGCATTAACCTTCAACTTGTTTTTGAGTTTGCTAGTTGTTCTCATTTTAATTTTACTTCTTTTAAACATAAACGCTTAGTTAGATGGTAAAATGATGTACCAAAGTTCAACCCGATCAAACCGACTAATCCAACTTAAGCCGTATGGTTTTGGTTCTAGTTTTGTTTGGGTTGGGTTGGATTGATATTGGGTTCAGTTATACTTATTTTGAAAATGAGACAACTTCCGAATATTTCAAAGGAAAGTTCCTTTGTCCTTTTCGTTAATAAAATTTAAAATGAATATTTAACAAGATAATTAGGAAAATGAAACTTTATTTCTAGCTTGAAAATATATTATCTTTTCATCTATACTATATTATAAAATACGGATAAAAAACTCATAAATACAAATTATTAGGCATAATGTACCATCATTTTATGCAAGATTTTAAAAATCTCTTAATTTATAAGTATCAAAGCACAAGATATATATTATTACTGCAGACTTTTAACATCCACCAATTTTGTATGTGCATGACCTTTCTTTTATACAGACATTTTCATGTATCACTATTAATTAATATATTATATTACTATAAATTTATTTTTAATTATATTATTAAATATGTAATTGGTTATTTTTTCTAGATGTCATTAAAATATATAAGATAATCATTGAATTCTAACAAAATACTTAATTTTTTATATAAAAACATTATATTATTAAGTCTAAATTAAACAAATTTATATATAAAAAAACATTATCATTTTCTCAAAACCATCCAAAATCGTAATATAAATAGACAAAAATAAAACAAAAAATAAAATAAAACATTAAAATCGTGATTTATCTTGCTGAATAAAATAAAATTTCAAATTCAATATTGGTCTTAATTAGGAGGATCTTTGTAATGATATATCTTAAGTAACATAAATTGTACTCTTGAATTAAATATTTAACAACTTACATAAATAAATAAATAAAATATGACCTCACTCACTTCGATCGCACCTTCTCTCCATCGATCGAGACGCTTTCAATCGGGAAAACCTATTCGACTCTCAAACTCCATCATGAAACCTAATCGATCATGTTGGTTCATTTCAGGGGTTGTTAAAACTTCCTATTCTTTGTCTTACTGTAACATTCTTTGTTTGGTGGACTTCTTTTCTTAAATGATCTTAATTTTGGTAAGTACAAAGGGTATAATCTCCGTAGTTTAGGGAAGGATGTGCAAAACTCACGAATAGAGTTTGGAATATTGTTTTCAAGATTTGTACCACATCCAAAGACATTTATTTCTGATAACTTCACCATACATGGCGAGACTTCTGGAAACGTTTCAAGACTCCTGCAATAAGAGATGTTGAGAGTCTCCAAAGATTCCATTTCAATCCTGGATGGGAGACATCTGAGTCTGTTGCAACCACCCATGTCTAAGTAAACAAGCCTTTTCAGAGATCCAAGTGACTCATGAACCTCCACCAAACTGAAACAATATGACAAAACCAGCCTCTCTACATTTGGTGCCCATGAGACATCAGGAAGCCTTTTTAATCTTAACGAGTTGGAAAGGTCGATGAACTTCAAGCATGGCAGAACCACCTGACAACAAAAAACAGAAATGAACAAAATTTTAATCTTAATTGAATACAAAAAGAAGTTAATTTATCTACGTAAATATTTATACATGAGAAATTAAGAGGTCATTTGTTGCTACCTTATCCCCCATCCAGTATTGTTCAATTAGACTATATGTTATTTCAAGCCCAACAAGCTTACTTAGGTTCGCTACTGGCAAAGAAGAAAATTTGTACCCATACCAACGAAGCCATCGTAACTCATCAGGGAGAGACGTAGGTTCACAAGAGGTGAAATCCCAACCAATATGAAGTAACCTAAGATTCTTCATGTTCTCAAACACATCAGCACTAAAACCCATGTTCCTGTCAAAATGAGTACCGTGCTCTACCACTATGGCTTCAACTGCTTCTAGTTTCTGCGACAAGTTACGAATATGAGTCAAACCATACAAACTTTCGAAAAAAATATCAACTTTTATAAACAAAGGAAACTAATTACCTTGTTTTCCTTAACGAAGTGAAGGATTTCTTCATTTTTCCATAACCTGCTCCAAGGGTAACTCTTACGAACAATTTCTATACCCATTTCTTGAAGAAGATCATGCATGCCTAGCCTTCCATTTGAAACGGTTATAAGAGATTTTTCGATAAGGACGCTTATTCCGATCACCGAGTCAAAACCAAAGCTATCGAGTACTCTAGTCGCATGTTCTTTATCATTACCCTTGAAGAAACATGCAATGTCTAGGAATATTTCTTTCTCAGAATCCTCTAGCCCATCAAAACTTACCCTTAGTGTCTCAAAAATCTCAATGTTTGGTGTTTTGGCAAGTCTATTTAAAGCACTTTCCCAGACACATGCTTCTCTTTTACGGAAGAAAGAGCCTAAAACTTCCAGCGCTAAAGGAAGACAGCCAGTGTAGTTTATTGCACGATTTGACAGCTGCTTATACCCTTCTGGAGGGCTATTTTTCCGAAAGGCATGCCTACTGAAGAGCTCAACCGCATGCTCCTTAAGTAAAATGTTAGGTTTGTACTTGACGTTTGTATCTGATAACACATGCTCGTTTCTAGTGGTTATAATGATTCTACTTCCTGCACCAAACCACTCATGTGTTGCAGCTAGGAACTTTAATTGCTTCACATCATCCACATCATCAAGAACAAGAAGAACCTTCTTATTGCAAAATCTTGTTTGTATCAATTCGGCTCCATTGTCTGGATCCATAATATTGAACTCATGGTGCGTAGCTAGAACATCTTTAAGAATCTTTTCTTGTAAGGCACATACATACTTCTTACTAGAACTATTTTCCCTAACGTCTTTAACAAAGCTACTACCCTCAAACTTATAAGAAATTCTTCGAAACAAAGCTTTGGAAATAGTTGTCTTACCGATTCCTCCCATTCCATATATCCCTACCATGCGTACCTCATGTGTTGCTTCTGTATTCAGTAATGAACTTAATTTAACGATATGAGATTCAATACCAATTAGATCTTTCTCCATACCACGAGGTTGTGTATTGTGTAAGATCTCCTCAACAATCTTGTTGGCAAATGCAGATTCACCCCTGTAGATTTTAGAGCATTATTAGCAAATTAACTCATGAACTGAATTACTAAAGTGATTAATTTTAGATAAACCTTGGTTTTAGGCCATTTTCTTATCTCTAATTAAGACTTCTACTTCATTAGCATTTATTATTTCACTCACGACAAGATCACCCCATTGATTTTGATTTGCATTTGGTTGCCCTGTTTTTGTTTTTAAGGTACTTGAGGATAATGATTTCGATTCTTGATTGCTAAGTCGTATTCCGAATTTATGTTTCTAATTTTCAATGAAATAAATAAAATTTCATTTTCATTTATTTACCTATAAGGAAACCCAAAAAGTTTCATGTATCTGATTCAATAACGAAACCCCAAGAGTTTTCTAAAAAAACAGATTCCATTTCAATGTCTGTTAACCAAACAGGTGCTCAAATCTGATAACAGTTCATTCCAATTCCTTCAAACTCAAATTCCTTTAACAGATTCTATTTCATCCAAAAACATGATATGAACCAAACTCCCCCTAAGCTTCAAGGCATTATCTCAACATTTTTTATATTTTCAAGGACAATAGGAAAACGTAGACAGATTTTATGTTTAAGTGTGTGCAAGTAATTTAAGCAACATACACATAATTATATAAAGGAATACTAACTAACTCTTTGACTGTTTCCGAGATATGATGACCAGATAAATTGGCGGCTGTAGTCAAAGCTTTCCTCCACTCCTTCACTTCATCCATCTCTTCCCTAAACTTCTCCTCATGCTGCCGAAAGGCAGTCCCAAAGTCGTTTTTCTGTGCTCGTACATCGGATGGATCAACATGATAGAACACCGGTAAAACCATCTGCCCCAACCGATTGTGACATTCCATGATCTTGGCAAGCTCTTTCAAACACCATGAAGAGTTTGCATAATTTTTAGAGAAAACAACCACCGCACATCTCGACTCTTGGATGGCTTTCGTAAGCTCCTCAGAGATGACTTTCCCTCCCCGGAGCATCTTGTCATCTTTGAACACATTTATTCCAGTTCTAACTAAAGCCGCATGAAGATGATCTACAAAAGTGTAACGAGCGTCTTCACCTCTGAAACTTAGAAAAACGTCATGTGTCCATCCTCCAGTTGGCTTAGAAGATGATGCAGAAGACATGGAAAGTTTCAAGAAACTGAAGAGGCAAAATGCAATGAGTCAAATAATTTGCAATTTCATTACACCAACATCTATGTGTTTTATAATAACAGAAAGTTGATTGTCGTCCTCTATTTTAAATTCTAGTGGTGGGGTCTTCAATTGGGTGATGAGGTCCTTCTTTATATTATCATGTTTCATGTGGTAACGAGTTTTAAAATATGACCAAAGACTTCAATTATTGAAAGTTGATATCACCATATACGAATAGTGGTGGTGACAGATGACGCAGCGGGAAAAGTGTGGAACATATCGATAAACGTATGGATCCAAGGATAGCAAGCTTTACAACAAAACGTTCCAGAAAATTAAGAGAAAACTCTTAAACTAGAGATGAAACTCTAAATATAACTTCATTGATTAATAATCTAAACTATGATCAACAAAGAAAACAATAAAACCTATTTATAGCTAAACTAACCAAACGATAACTATGGAAATTAAATCTATCCTAATTCTAAACCAACTAAGAAACTAAATAATAATCCTAATACTTAAAGCTAACAATAATTATCCTAAGTTTAAATAATTAAAATAAGAAAATATGTTTTCGAGAGTTGTCCCGAGAGTTAAGTCTCGGTGAAACTATCGGTAGCTTCTGCCTTGATTACCGAGACTTGTCCCGAGAGTTAAATCTAGGTGAAACTCTCGGTAGGCTCTGTTGTTGGTGCTGCACATTCTAGCAGCCATCGGTACTTGTACCGAGACTTAGGTCTCGGTGTAACTACCGGTAAGGGCTGTTTGTTTCTTTTTTTATGCTAAATTTTGAGCCTTCTTTGAGCTCATTTTCTTCTTTTCCAACGATAGAAGAAACACCTTGATAGCTCTTGAATCCTCCCTACATCGGTCACCCTCACTTGAAAAGAACTTGACCTCGAGTTCACTTGAAAAATATCTTCATCTGACCCGTAGAACATTCGTTTCTTCAAAACGTTTGGATTCACAACTCGGCCTTCGAAAATTCAAAAAATTTGAACCCGTAGACTTCTATTCCATTAGCATTTAGCGGTTGTTTATTTTTTTTTTAAAACCTCTTAATGACTCTTAAGTCTGAATCAGTCAGACATTTTTACATTCAAACTATTTGTTTTTTCGTTTAGTTTTAATTAAGAACCTCTTAACTCTTAAATACATCTGAAATAAAAAGTGGTGATCTAACTTTTTAAAATCTCTTATCACCGTCTCATTTCAATGCTCTCATTTCTCTCAAAAAGCCTCCAGACGTTACAAAAACAAACAGTCTTGTTGATTCAAATTTCAGATTTCAACACCACCTCTTATTAATCAGAAGTGAAATAAGATTTCAGACCTCTTAAAGATGGTTAGATTTTGTGCAAGCAAGTTTAATAGCATCTTTTAACAAATTCTCAAAAGTTTTCTTATAACAGATAATCTAAGGGGGTGTTTGGGATTGCTTATTTAAAGTGTTTTTTAGCTTATTGCGGTTTGGCACAAGAGATAAGCTATTTCTAGTGTTTGGATGGAGAAAAAATGAAAGTGCTTATAGCGGTGTCAAACAACAGATAAACATTTTTTCATAAGTCATTTGGTTTAACTTATTAGTTTATTTCAAAAGTGTTTATCACTTTTTGGTTATTTTATATGTGTAATCAATCCCAAACACCTTTAAATAATAACTTATTAGTTTATTACGTTTTGGTACCACAATAAGCTAATCCAAACACTTTTTTAAAAAAACTCCGGTTTGACACCGCATGCATAAGTTGATAAGCATTTTTCAAAATAAGCATAAGTTGTTTTAAATAAGCAATCCCAAACACAAGTTCAAATTAAAAAAAAAAAAAAAAAAGAGGGGGGGGGGGGGGCATTCTAGCTAACTCCAACAATTTCTCCATTTTTGATATTACATCATTAATTATATTATTAAAATATTCCATAAGTTCAATAAACAATTATTCTTTTTTTCTTGTTAGTGAAATATAATAAAATATTATTTCTCTCTCCTACTAAGGCATTGTTTGGCAAAAATAAGCTAGCTTATTTTCTGGGTACATGTTTGGATGACCATAAGCTAGTTTTTTTATAAGCTACTGGAGTAGCTTATGAGGAGCTTTTTGTAAATATTCCAATTATGTCCCTCATTAATATTCATTATTATGTATTAACTTTTAACTATAAATAAATAATTAATGTCTTTTTTGGTAATTTAAATGATTATAAGCTAGTTTTTGCCAAACGTGTCTTTTTCATCAGCTAGTTTATCAGTCACCAGCTAACTTATCAGCTAGTTTGCCAAACATAACCTAATTATTTTTTGAGATTCTCCAAATTAAAAAAAATTAGACTATTTTTCCTACTATCTCCATTTTGGATATTACATCATTAATTATATTATTAAAATATTTCATACATTCAATAAACAATTATTCTTTTTTTCTTGTTGGTGAAATATAATAAAATATTATTTATCTTTTCTACTAATTATTTTTTGAGAATCTCCAAATTAAAAAACTTTATACTCTTTTTCCTACTATCTCCATTTTGGAGAAATTAAGAAATTGTCTAAAACCTTCATTTTATCCATTTCAATCAATCTGTTGGAAATGTTGCAAGTGTGTGCAAGTAATTTAAGCAACATACACATAATTATATAAAGGAATACCAACTTTTTGACTGTTTTCGAGACATGATGACTAGATAAATTAGCGCATGTTGCCGAAAGGCAATCTCAAAGTCGTTTCTCTGTGCGTGCACATCGGATTCTTTAACTTTGATTTATGTTTTTATTTGCTTTTGTTTTTTGATAAATACTATGTAAACGAAATTCTTTAACTTATTTAGTGAAGCTATGACTTAGTGGAAATTGACCCAAATAGCTTTTTCATTCATTTAAATTGATCTTCTAGTTATTTATCTCCCTAATTTATCGAAATGTCGTTACCTCCACAATATCTATTGCGGACCTAACTAAAAGACAAAAAAGAAATCGAAAAATGTCACCTCCGCAAATCTGGGTCCTCAATTGCGGACTTAACTTTTTTGATTTTTTTTTCTGTCTTTTAAATTTACGGAGTTGGCATTTATTGAAGAAATAAATATGTCTTCTAAATCAGAGATAGAAATGGCAAGGATATCAATACGTCGGTAAGAAATGGCTATTTTGGTCAATTTTCCTAATGTATATCATTTCAATTGTTTAAATCTTCAAGATATGTTTCATCGATCACAACCATAATGTATTCAATAGAAAAAACGAAAAAAGATGAGAATAAATTATTCAATCCCTACAATGATCTTTAAATAGATTATAAATACTTTGGAAAATCAATTGTTAATAATTTCAATTCTAATGGGAATGATTGAAATCGTTTAAGAACTTGTTGATAATTTGGGTGATATCGGGTAAACCGATCATTAGCCTTTTTTCTCTTCCCATTCGTTGTAAACGGACAAAAAGGAGCTAAAGTTAGAAGGGGGTTGATCTATAACAAAAAAGAATCAACAGAGATGGTTATCGTAATTATTTCACTTGAAAAATCGGTTGAATAAATTGCAGGAGAAGACATATTTATAGTTTGCTAAGAAGTTGGACATGAATGCAATTAACAATGTATATTGTTCTATTCGCTCCTAGAGCATGAATCCACTATCCACCTCTACTTAAATACAAGAAATCATAAAGAGAAGCATGACTCTACAGTCTCATACTTCATATGTTAAAAGAATTCATAAATTATACCAAAGATTTCTTAAGAACAAAAATGGCACACAACTAAGTTTGCAAACAAATACACAAGCAGACAGACAGATCATTGAAGAAGAAAACTTGGCACAAACTCACACAGAACCAAAACACCAGACAGGTCTCATGCTACCAAAAGTGCAGGATTAGAATGCGTACATCTAGCTGTCGAACATGTTGATGCGTCATCACTTTTCATTAATTCTGCCATTTCCTCTCTGCTACAGACACAGAAAACAATCAGCAGGCGAGCTATGACCGATGAGGATTTCCATCACATACTAATTCTTACTTAATTGGTCCAAACATGTTCAGTTTTGCAACCACAAGAAGCTCTTATATGGTGGCAAAGGGATAAAAATGTCATTGTACTTTCACTTTTTTTTTCAAGGGCAAATTGAAGGTTCTGAAAGTACAGAAATCACGCATTTTCATGCTATTTGCCCTTTTTCAATTACATGCTCCAACGAAAAAAATCAATCATGTAGTTATATTTTCACAATCATATCAATTACATCATCGTCATCCAATTTTAATCAAATTAAGTGGCAAGAACAGTCAACGACGACAAGCGAATGAGATGAGCAATTTCTAGTCATAGGATATTATTGATGATTTATGTTAGGTAATTTGATTAAAGTTGGAAGAAAAAGATGTAATTTTTTTTGTTCAAGTATGCAATTGAAAAAGTTTACACTGATCAAGGACAAATCAAACATGAACTCCTTTTTGCTTGAACAAAAGGAGTCGGATAAATGAAATCCTGGTATGAAAGGATTTCAGAACATTTGATTCCTATTACGCTCAAAGGGTACATCTATGACGAGGAACTTCATATCATGCAACTGCGAACTCTATTAACAATCAGAAAACCTCAATTTCTACCCTAAAAGAAGACGACCGAATAACAAATAGAAGAAAAGCATTATCTAGGACGTTAAGGTTGGGAAATAACACAACATTTTAAAAATTACCTCGGTTGTCACTTCCCTTTGTGGTCTGTGGCGCCTGAGGTGAGGACCGCTTGAGACGAGGTGAACCATGCCTGCCATTTACAGCAGCAGGCAAAGAGTGTCTCTTTTTCATGTAGGCTTCCTTCCCTTGCATATCTAGACTTGACTTAGGAGAGTTATTGGCAAGGGCTTTTGCTCTTGCAGATTCCGTCACCTGCATGTAGCTCGGTATAGAATTACTGCAGCTGCTATCTCTCGGTTCCTGATCAATCTGATCAGAACTTTGTGAACCAAAAGAATTCCTCCGCTTTCCAGGTTTCGGGTCTCTAGGCAAATTCTCCAAGCTACTTCTTAAACTAGAGCTTGCAGGGGACTTCTTACTATTTGACCACGACTTGGGTTTTTGACCAGATACCTTTCTATCGGTTCTAATCTTGTTGTTAGTTGAGATTTGGCTAGAAGGTGTTTCTTGGGATTCAGGGGCTTTTATAAGACTTCTTGGAGATGCTTCTGGGGATAATTTTTCCACCTGATGATGCATCTCAGTTTCCATCTCTTTGTGCACGTTAGACTTGTAAACTTGACAACCAGTTTCGGGTTCCAGCTCAATGTCTGTATTAGATGTGTTTTCCTCAATTGGTTGTGCTATATCCGTGTTATCATCGGGTTTCAAATGTTCACTGTCAGCACCAAGGTTACCATCGTATTTTTCTGAAAAAACCGAAATGGAGTGAGTCAACTCAGTACCTAGGAGAGCATGGTCTTCAGCCTCTTGATCTAAAACTTTAGCTTCTTTGTCGTATTCAATGTTTCCAACCTCTGACGGATCGGGTGAGTCGAGCATGGATGTGATGGATAGTTCAGTTCCACATTCTGAGCCACCAGTTTGACCCACTCTTAAGCTTTGATAAACCAATGGTTCTGCTGGTTCAGCGTTTCTTGTTGGCATTGAGTTTTGAAGAGTGGAAAGACCATTATCTGCAGGGGAATCCACCACGTGTTCCTGATAGGAAGAACTGACTGATCTCAATGAATTGCTCTTAGAAGTCAGCTCTTCAAACCGTGAATGAGCAGCAATGAATGCTGGATTACTTGCCTTCCTTGATCCAAACCCAGACTTCCTTCCTTCAGAATCTGCTTGTTCGGTGGCAACCCTTTTCGCAGGACGTTTGGGCTGTTCAGCCTCCGCTACAGGCTTCTCGGGAGATAAGGTACGCGCGATTTGTGATCCGGTACTCGAACGCTTATTTTCATCGAAGAGAAAATCTAACTTCGCATCTGTTAATTCACAATTAGAGGGCATCGCTTTTCCACCTTCGCTTGTCACATCATCAACCTTGTTCTGTTCCTTTTTTCGTGAAAGTGGCCCCATAACTTCAGGAGAAGACACAGAATTCCATCTCTCCAACCATTTCCAGGCTGAATCGTACTTCGAAGGATCACATTTGATGTTGATTTGTTTGGTCCGCGGTGTAGATTCCAGTAGCTTGTATGAAAATTAGATTATTACCTCCTCCATCCACTCAAGTACTCCCTCCGTCCCATAATAAGTGTCTATGTTTCTATTTAAGTTTGTCCCGAAATAAGTGTCCACTTTTAAAAATAGATGGTTATATTTTACTAAATTTCCAATTCTACCCTTTAAATTTGACGCAGTTGATGAGATGGAGAAATTCATTAGTGGAATAATTATACATTTCTAAAACTGTGCTTTTTTATTAAGGGTAAAATTGTCATTCAGTTAATTAAAAAGTGTAATAATTATAAATAAAACTGTGTTTTTTATTGTGGACAATTTATTTTGGCACGGAGGGAGTAAAATGAAAATGCTACGATAAATATCAAGTTCCATTACCTGGCTAGCAAATCCGTTACTGAGTAGCTTCTCAATGGAGATATACGTTGGATGTGGTTTGGTTGTAGAATCTCGTTTTTCCTGGAAGAAAGCAAAGGGTGCACATAAGTAATGCATGAAGTAAAAGAGATGCAACAAATTGTTTCTTCGGCATAATAGGTTTTGGTAAATAGTTGATTACCCAATAATGATGATATCAAAGAACTACTCACGGACATCAAAGCACGTGAGAGAAAGGAACCCAAAGTTTTCATATTTATTCAGATCATCAATTTAAAAGAGATGATAGTGGATTCATCACTAGTGTGCATTGAAGTCAACAATGGCACTACTTGCAAATGAGCCTCAAGTACGAAAGTAAGTTATTCATTTTAACTATTTAAGTTTTTGAAAAACAAAACATTGCATATACTAAGATGGAAACTTCTGAATTTATAATTCTGAATGATTAATATGATAATATTCAGTTGAATGTGATGGAGACTACTAGTATTGGAAGTGTGTAAACAGTGGTGTGTCATGGCGATAAGGCTCGTCTCCCATGCCCACTTAACCCCAATGGCAGTTGTTTAAGATGATGCGCCACCAATGGGTGCTGAGGCGCGCTAAGACAGCACCAAAGCAGGAAGCACCCTTACTGCAGATTTTAAAGGTCGACTTCAGCCTTGCCCTTTGCAAACAAGGTGACAGATTTCCTATGTCCACTGAAGTTAAAACATGTGAAAGTAGGCAAAGCTTCTTATGACAATATAGCTAGTATGATAATTTAACCAGCCATCATTGTGTCCTTTCCTATGACCCTACTGGATAAAAATATAAAATAACAAACCACAAAGTTCTACAAGTTAAGGAGGCATGTCCACTACGTTTTCCTATGTCCACTGAAGTTAAAACATGTGAAAGTAGGCAAGGCTTCTTATGACAATATAACTAGCATAATAAGTTAATAAAGTCATCATTACATCCTTTCCTTATCCGTACTGAATTAAAATATAGATTAACAAACCACAAGGTTCTCCAAGGAAGAAGTCATGTGCATAACAAGATAGAAGTTTTCCGTACAATTTTACATGTATAAATTATCCGTCCAAGTTCCTTCATCTTATTGAACAAAGAGAAGTGATGTGACATAAGAAGACCTTTTTTAGAAGCAAGCACAAGAAAGGAATGGATATCAGTTCAGTACAAGAATATAGATGGCTAGAACTTGGTAAAGCAATTAATAGTTAGTTGCTCTTCAGAATCAAGGGGAGAATTGTCGTATAAATGCCTAAAGTAAGTTTAAATCTAAATATGATGAGGAACATCAAACTACAAGATAAAGTCAAACTCGTAATAAAATGGTACATTAGAAAACACCCTCATAGTAAGTAAGAACAAGCAACAAATATCCAACCATTAATGAGTGACAAACGGCATAGGAAACAACATACAAGTTTACCTTTTATACAGAAAATGCACAAATATTCATTGAAGATTTTGCTTAATAGCATAAACTATCAAGTCATCACACCATTTATGCAGGTGATGCAATGAAGAATGTTCTTGCATTAGGACACTTGGTATTAAAAAGCATGCATAAAGATGATGTTTCGCATTTGTTTCAACATTAATGAATTATAACAGTACTCTAATAAGCATAACACTTAAGTTCAATACTCGGACAAAGGCTTGCCTTTGACTAAAAGATGGTACTGTATACCACCTTTTTAACATACAGTTAGTCTGTGACACTATTGCATTTTTCTCAGAGATCAGGTATTAACAATATTTGAGAGAGAAAACTACACAAAATTGGCAGGCCTTTATGCTAATGTTGATCCAACAAAAGCACATGTTGGTATTTGGTCCAGTCAACAATCAGTTCCAGACTCTCAGAGTGGGATGCTTGCTAAAGTTAACAGATGGGAGGCCTCTGTATGACAGCCTTCATTAGATCAGTTGTAGCTATAAATAGATGACGTTGTATAGTTTTTAAGAGAATGAGTTCTTGTAATTTTTCTTTGTAACTTCGAGGGAGTCATAAAACTGAGAGAACTTCGTATTTCAGAAGAGAGAAAAAATAACAAATAACAGTGGTTGTCGTGGAGTAGAGTGGAGATTGAATTAATATCCATTTCAAACCACATAAAGTTATGGTATTGTGGTTTGGTTAATTTCTTTATTTTCAGGGTTTCCTAATTGATTAAAGAACAAAATGATTGTTGTTTACTTCTTTAGCAATCAACTGATCATCATTTACGAATTCATTCAGAATTGAATAGTCATCAGTTTCGCAGTGAACTTGAATTTAATATCCCTACAGCAAACAATAGAAAGAAAGCAAGAAACAAAATTATAGAAGGCAAAAGTAGCATATGTACACAATCATTTTAATTGTGCATTTACAAAAGTCACAGAAGGTTAACCTTTCAAGGAATTTGGAAACATTTCCAGCTTTCATATGTTTTTCATTTACCTTTTTTCCAAGAGAAGATCTTTCAACAGATAGGTTAGCCTGATGAGCACGAACAAGAGCTTGCATCTTCACAATTGATTGAATGCAACGCAAAGCTCCAGCAGCATGACAACGAACCAAATGCCCTCGCACAGCAGCTTGCAACTTCACAACTCTCTTAAGCCTCAGCAGTTCTCTCTCAGCCTAAACGTTACATGCAACCATAATAAATATACAAAATTAAACAGATACTATCTCAAGCCGGGTATCTTCACAGAAACATCCGCTCAACCCTCTGGGATGGATGACAGATGACAGGTATACCTACATCCCACCTCGGACCTTATCTGTGACTTTTCAGTGGAATATACCAGATTAGTTTGGTTTCGGCTTTTTTTAGAATGCAGTAACTACTCCATCCCAAAATAAGTGTCCATGTTTCTATTTTAGTTTATCGCAAAATAAGTATCCGCTAACCACAAGGTTGTGGTGTGGTGGTAAGAGCCTGGGGACTTCATAGCGGTTGCCCGGGTTCGAGCCCCACTCACAGCATTGTGGCCACGGGATGAATGCCCGCGGGCCATAGGCCTGTTTTCCAGGAGATTAGTCCGGGTCCAAAGTGGTCTGGGATACTCCTTTACCAAAAAAAAAAAATAATAAGTATCCGCTTTTAAAAGGTATTGCCTACTTTCCAATTTTACCCTAGAGTATGAGATCGATAGATAATTTCATTACTCCACCTATTATTAAGGGTAAAATTGCCATTTAGTTGATTAAAAAGTGTATTAATTACACATTTTTTAAAAACTGTGTACCTTCTTTCATTATGGACAATTGTTTTGAGACAGAGGCAGTAGCACGATATGCTGGATGTAAACACGTACCAAGAATTTCCTAACAGCAGCCTGAATAACAATGATGAATGTTTCATCAGAACTGGAATCATATTTAATATCATCTTCGTCAGCAGCTTTAGACACCGTACTGCCCTTGGTAGTGGAAGATGACACCCGAGGCAATTCTTCTGTCCATTGATTTGCAGCAGTTTTCTCAGATATGGAAGAACTGACGGGTGCTTCAGAGTTGGTAATAACAAGTTCTGAGATCTTATTCTCAGAAGAAGGTATTTCAGTTATAACAGTGTTGCTTAGCACTCGATGCCCCGCTGATCTTTTACGGAAACTCCATCCTCTTTTATCAGAGCCTTTGTTCTGAAGTAAGTCACATAAGCTCACTGAGTTAAAACATAAAAACACATACATATACATGCTTAAGTATATGTAAGTATAGATTATACATATGGGTACATGTGTATGTATGTGTGTGTGCATGCATCTTGCAATTGACTGATCTCATATTCATAAGTAATGCATCAGAGAAGAAGTCGCTGAAACAGGGAAGCACAAACTGAAGCACTTGCACCAGCAAGTGTTTTGTGTGTGTGTGTGTGTGTGAGAGAGAGAGAGAGAGAGAGAGAGAGTGTGTGAAAATTAAATGCGTATATCGCTGGCTTTAGTTTCCCTTTAGACAAGAAAGGTATATCACATTATCGTGTAGTGTTAGCATAATAAAGTTAGTTCATATATTTCTCAAAGTATATGATGAACTACATCCTCAAAAAGGTAATTTCATCCGTAGCATTTAAGTATTATAGCATGTATTGATTATCCACTTCCGCAAGCAGGAAAGCAGATTAGATGGCGTCAAATGCATTTTTGTACAGAATATTAAAAGAAAGTTTGTCATCCACTTCAGGAAATAAAATGGACAATCGTGCTTCAGTAAAATAAACCTAGGGGAATAGAGTAATATAAATACAGTTCGGAACTGCTTCTTGTCATGGACTCACGGCCATTAAATGATCCCCAGACTTCAACATTCAAATTCATATCAAGGTATGAACATAGGTGATAGTTATGTAGTCTGCTGAGGTAACTCGGAGAAAAAAGGGCTAACATCATTTCTCCATCGGGGAGAACCACTTTTGAGATGAAAGATCAACTCTTCTCAACTCTACACATATAACAAGTGGACTTCAAAACATGACGAGTGGTTGAGTGTAAGCTATTATTTATTTAAAACTAGGCCCCTTCTTGTTATAATATTCTGATTCTTTTCACATGCAGCATTATTAGAAGTTCTCCACAATTCCACTTATAGAAGAGTAGAAGACAAAGGCATCAAAAAGGAAGAGAGAAGTAAAGATAAAGATCAAAGAGTGAAGAGTGACCATTCAAAAAAGAGAGTGAAGAGTGGATGAAAATTTTATATGAAATAACTCATGGTTTCTAGTCAAAAGCACAAGCAAAAAAATAGTTCACAGAAGAAATACACTTGCATTATCAATGGTTTGCGGCACTAAATTCCATTATGTTGACATCAGGAACTAATAAACATTAGCCAAGAACTAACCACCCACCGTCTCTTGTTTAGTAAAGAATGCCAAATAAGTTTATAGTAATTAAATAAGTCATAGCTTATGGATGGAAGCTCATTACTCATCTCTAGTTGCTATTACCGTGCTTAAAAATAACATAACTATTGATGATAAATTAATAAGTAAATATTGGAAGAGAAAAACAATATTCCTTATGAAAACAACACTTTGGACATAATAATGAAAATATTAACAGCTGCCTCGCTGTTTATTTAAGAGTACAAATCGTCTCCCGTTGTAGAAGTAAATAAATCTTTCAGCTAGACCAGGTTTATCCTTCATTATGAACTGTCTCGTACAAACAGCAAAAAGAATTGCCAATGGAAATTCTAGGTGTGAACAAAAATATCTAGTGACAATAATTTCTAAGATCTGCATCCTGCCACCATATTCTTCTAGATCTTCATCCAACAGCATCAGCAAAAATGCAAGCCCAGGCAATGCAATCAACAAATGAAGGCACAAGTGTTACATTCCCTCACATGCCTCTTACGAAATTGGTAAATGTTTGCTTCAAGCAAAACACATTTAGATTCCCCAGAAAACAACATAAGATTGAATAGGAGCAGGATTTTGTAGCTTCCATCCATTTCATCATTATGCATCAAATGTACAATGCAAATAAATTCACCAAAACACCTAGTTCCATGCAATTAAAGTAAAATTCACAGCAATCACCAAACTTAGTACTAAGCATACCTTTTTTCCTTTTTTGATAAGAAAGAATGTGATCATTAATTTAACTTTAATCAATCACCACACATATTACTATATTAGTACCCTAAAACCTAAACACACACACACGAACAAATGAAATAAGTTTAAGTTGAGCTTTTTAATTTTTTTTTTCTCCAACACTCCCCCCAACCCCTAAACGAAAAATCCCAATTCTTTACATCAAATTCTAAGTTTCAACTTTCAAACATCCCCTCCCCCAAAAACAAACCCCCTAAACAAAAAAATACTAAGTATGTAGCATCAAATTCTAAGTTGCAACTCTCACGCATCAATTCTATTAGATAATACCACCTGATCATATAGTGTAGCGGCACTGGAACTTGATTTAACTTCAATCAATTAACGCAAATAAGTACCCCAAAAAACACAAACACAAGCACAAATAAAACACGCATTTAAGTTTAAAATCGAGCATCTTATTGAATTCCTTTTGCTCAACCCCCTCCCAAATAAAAAATCCCTATACAAAACATCTCAAGTCTGTAACATCAAACATTTGATCAAATACCAACAATCAACTAGCAAACACAAATCATGAGCTCAAACCCTCGCCCACTCAAACACACACAAAATCATAAACACACTACACACATATTCAAACAACCATTCCACATATCATCATACTCCTGGCACGAAACCAATATACAAAACAAAACGTTTCCGGTCATGTGATCCGACATTTCCGGTTAATCAAAAACACAATGAATTCCAGGTTCACAAGAACGAATATACAGATATCACAATTAACATAATAAAATACCTCAGAAGAAGCATCCAGATCGTCTCTATCGACAGATTCAGAGCTGCTGCTGCTGCCACAAGCAATGATTTTGAAGCAATATCCGGTAGATCTTCCCATATTTGAAGATTTGTACAGTTGGATCAACAAAACAACTACTCTTTACACACACACATTTCACAGTTTCACAAAGCCTTTTTTAGTTTCGCCATTGTTGGAAGTTGCACCGGATATAGAATGTGAGTGAGTAAGCATATGCAAGTGAGAAAGCTTGGGAGGTTAAGTTACTTATAGGACGGACCTAAACATGCTCCTTAAATCCAGCTAAATTTTGTGTTTCAAATCCGCCCCTATTATTCGCCCGTTCCGTTGCAACTTGCACGGAAAAATAATTTGTTTTGTAGGAGGGAAATAAATTTTGAAAATAACTTAATTATCTTAATTTTACAAAGTTTATATTTTATTACAAAATAATTATTTGTCTTTAAAAAAAAATTAATCAAGTCTAATTAGAAAATAATAATGATTAAATAAAGAGTAAATTACATGTTTCGTTCAATTGGTTATATATTTTTAATGGTTTTTGTCTGTTTTTGTATTTTTGCAACGAGTTGGGTTCTTAACGCAAACCATAAGGACTCATGTTGTTGACTTAAACATTGTTTGGCAAACTAGCTTATAAGTTAGTTGGTAGCTGATAAGCTAACTTTTCAAAACGCTACTATGAGTAGTTTTTCAATAAACTAGCTTATAATCTAGCTTATGATCATCCAAACATGTACTTATTTAAAACCAAACTCATTAAAAACTACGAGCATAAGGACCCAACTCATTAAAAATACAACCACATGAATGTAAATTGTTAAAAACCCAACCACGAGCACACCATTTGTTTAATTTTCGAAAAGAGGGATAAAGACCGTTAGGGTGCGTTTGGTATGCAGAACAGAGTGAAACAGGACAGAACAGAACAGGCTTGTCCCATGTTTGGCGTGACCATATGTGGGACACGCTAGAACTAAGTGGAACAAGCATGGGACACACTTATTCCGCTCCACCCCCTGGAACTAAGTAGAACAACAATAATTTGACTAATATACTCTTTGTTAAAAACAACATAAAACATGTATTCTCATCATCCATGCCTCCAAGCTAGGGTTTTGCAAAACCCGAATACCCCGAAATCCGCATCCGAATCCGAACCAAAAATAAGATGTCTTTGCAAAACCCGAATACCCCGAAATCCGATAATCCAAAACCCGACATTTGGGAGAATATCTAGGTTCGGATTGGGTTTGATCGTTGACCACCCAACCCGTCCGAAAACCCGAAATAACATAAATCTATATTTTAAATACTATATATATAGATATTTATTTATCTAATTATTTTTTGAAAATCGTAAATTATAGTCTGTTAAAATATTTTCTAAATTTTAAATTATTATCAATTTCATCAATTTTTCAATCGATTGTATTTATTCTAAAAAACGATTGAATTTATATATAACTTTTGCATTATATAATACCCGAACCCGACCGACATCAATCCGAAACCCGACCAACCCAAACCCGAAACAACCTAAAATCCGAAACTTAAAATTTGGGTTTTGATTTCCATATCCAAAATCCAATCGTGATAAATTAGTTTTATTTTTGATAATCCATTGTACTATGTATTAGTGATGTAAATTAGTTTTATGTGATGTAATCCATGTCAGGGGTAAATTCGTCATTTAACTAGCCTAGTCTTGTTCTGTCCAGTTCTGTCATGTCTTGTCAAACGCTGGACAGCTGTCCTGTTCTGTTCTGTCATGTCCTGTTCCATCTTGTCCTGTCCTGTCCTGTCTGCGTACCAAACGCACCCTTGAAGACATATAACCACAAAAACAAAACATGTAATTTGCTTTTAAATAAATTAAAGTTAACATAATAATTAATTATAGATCGTATTTGTGGAAACGGTTTAAGATTCCATTATGATGCTTTAGAAGGTTTGTCATCTAGTAAAGGATATATTTATTATAAGCTCATCCGTATATATTGTGCGACTATAATTGTAAATGTGATACAGTAAAATATAAAATTTATTTATAAATTAAAAATTATTTTATTTTTATATTTATCTTTTATGATGTTTCTTCTTTTTTAAAAATAGATCTTTTTTTTTTGTAAAGGGTGTCTTGGGCCTATGACGCAGACTAATCCCTTGGCAAAGCAACCGACTGCGAAAGCATGCAGCCCTGAAATTAAACTCAGTGGCCACAGGATGCGTACGCCTGGATTCGAACCTGGGGTAAATGGGATATCCCGCCACATCCCCACAGGCCTTAACCAGTACGCCACAAGCCTTGGGGTTAGAAATAGATCTTGTGAGACGAGATTTCTAGAAATTTTAAATATTGCATTGTTTGTTTGGTTAATTCACTTTATATTTCAGAATGGTAATACATGTCTCCAAAAACTTTGTTCTTAAGGATTATTGATTTGATAGAATAATTTTGAAGAATTTGGATTTCATAGAAAAATTTAGAATATGAGAGATTTTGATTTGGAAGTATTCGGTTCATTGATTTGGAATGAGTTGGAATGGATAATTCCTTTGACCAAATTCTAAATCCTATGTTTAGTTCAGATAATGAAAATAATGGAATTCTTTAAATTCCATTGAATTCCCTAAATTAAGAAATTTATCATTTTTTGATTCGTGTTAAGAAAATCAATTATTTAAAACCGAACTCAATCCAATTCTTACAACGAAGCATGTGGTTAAACTTCATTCTAATTCCTTCAAAATCAAATTCCTTCAATGAATTCCAACTCCATTAAATTTCATTTTGCGCACCAAACGTCAGTGTATTTGGTTTATATGATTTGGAATGGAATTGAATTCCACTTTTTAAAAATAATTTATAAAAACAAACTATGAATAATTATAAAAATAATAAATTATCTTTTTATTAATTGATTATTATAAAATAATTTTTTAACATATTTTAAAATATTACTACACACAAGTCTAACGAAATCCCTTGAAATACCAACAACTCCCATAGGAGTTCTAAATCGGATTTCAAATTCAAACAATTTTCAAACCAACCAGGAGATTGAGTTGGAATTGAATTCCAAATCTTATCTGATCCCAAAACACGACGTTAAAGAAGGGATGAAATAGGAATATCTTAAAATTTTGAAAGATATTGTATGTATTGATTAAATTTTTACTTAATTTTATATAAAATGTATTCTAAAAAATTGAATGTAACAAGTAGAAAAAATTAAACTGATAGTCTTTTCTAGAGATATTCATTTTACAAGTTAATTTATGATTGTTCAAAGATACTATCATACATTATGTTAGGTATTAAAGAAAATCATTTATTGATTATGAAAATGTTTCTTTTATTAAATAAATAATTGTGGAAAATCCTCTTATATTTTAACTTATATATATAAATTTACAAGCAAAAATTTAATATCTTATATTCTCTTCATCCCAAAATATATATTCATAATAAAAATGATATATAGTTTTGAAAATGTATAATTATTATCCTTTTTAAATATGAATACTTAATTTAAAACTGAAAAAATAATATAATATAGAAAATAATGCACCTTTAATTTTTATTTTAAGAAGAAATGCATAGCCATGTTTAATTTATATAAAAATGCAACATGCAAAAAATATGCCTTAGCAACATCCCATATGGTCAAGGATGAGCTCTCATATGAGGCACATGCTAAATAATTGAAGATAAAATCATAACATTTTTAATAATTATGTTATAATTTTTCTATAATAAAGTATTAAAAGTCAAAACTTCTTAAAAATATTATATTTTACTTTAATAGTTACTTTATTTTAACAATCATATCATTGATATTGATCGGGATTTTAAAGTATCGATCAAGATCACGATACCCTCCGCATATGGATATCAAATTGTCTCATGGTGATAAACCGAGTGCCGATGATCTTGATGAAAAGTTTGACCATTTCCCGAGTTCTAAACACGACATGTTAAGGATGAGATACGATCGACTCAGAAGCGCTTGGTTGAGGGTCCCAAAAGGTCATTGGCGACTTAGCGACTCAAGGGGAGTTAGAGGTGTTCAGAAAAATAGTTGGACCGTCCAAACCGATCGAACCAAGTCCAACCGAACTGTTTTTGGCGGTTTAAGTGGTTTGGATCTGGTATGGTCTGAAAAATAGTCAAACCACTTGATCCGGTTTGATCAGTGATTAAAACATATTTTTGAACGGTTTGGACTAAACTGACCGCCAAAATATATTATGTATTTATTATATCTAGTTTACATGTTGTAGGACCACCCTTTATAGCCTAATTAAAAAAAGGTCGTAAAAGACATTACGTTTTTAGTTTTCATTTCTCAATTCTCTACATTCCTTAAATCGATAAAATTTCCAAATACGTCAAAAAAAATTAAAATCCAAAATTCTAAATCGTCGTTCGACTTGCTCAATATTATTCGAAATTCCAACTTTTGATGGTAGAATTGTTTACTTAGGGGACGTTTACAAAATGCTTACCCGGTAAGTGCTTACTGGGGAATTTACCATAGCGGATGAACGTGACAAGAGGATAGGATCTTACCCAGTAAGAGCGATGATAATGATGAAGAGTCTTACCCGGTAAGAGAGAGTGACAACTCTTACCCGGGTAAGTGCTTACCGGGTAAATTGTTGTATAAGATATCATCGTGATGATTAAAATCTTACCCGGTAAAGCAAGTTAGTGTGTCGAGTTTTATTGGTAAACGCTTACCAGGTAAGCATTTGGGTAAACGATCCCTTATTTTCAACTTGGTCATACTTTATTTTTATTTTGGAGACAAATATTTTACTTTATAATTCACTATTTTTTTTATAATGTTATACTAGTAGATATTTCACTTTAGAGATATATATTATGTTTTTTAGTTTAAAGTCCATAATAGACACAAACCACCTAAACCGGTTAGACCATACCACCTTTTGTGGTTTGGTTTGACCGATTTGGTCACTTGCCATCAAAGTACTCGGTTTGGAAATTTTTCTAAACTGCTATTGTGGTTTGGGGAGTTAAACCACTCAAACTAGACTGCAAGCATCCCTAAGAGAAGCATATTCATCATCTGATCACATGGCGTGATCCATGAGCCACGACTATGTTTCTCATGTTTTGTTTTGCAATGGCTATCATTATTTATGTTGTTCCAATTAGATTGATGGTTTTGGCGATGAGTTTCTTCAAACCACCAATCCAAAGTCAAAACTTCAGATACCGCAAAATGAAGAAACTCATCGCCAAAACCACCAATATAATTGGAACGACAGAGAACGATTGCCAACAAAAAGCAGAAGACGAGAACATAGTTGTGGCTCGTGGATCATGCCATGTGATTAGATTATGAGTTTGCCTTCATTGAGTCACTAAGTTGCCAAATAACCATTTGGATCCTCGACCCAACGCTTATGAGCCGATGTATCAAATGTGTTCAAAGCTCGGAAAAATGTTAAACTCTTCATCGAGTTCATAGGCACTCGATTTATCACCATGAGACAATTTGATATCCATATGCGGTGGGTGTCATGATCTCGATCGATACTTCCATTTCCTGATCAAAATAAAGTAAAACAATGTCGTGCTCAAGATTATTTTGTAGGTATACTACAAGAACCTCGAACAAGACATGCACGATAATTGTTAGCGACATGCTAGTTTAGTTGCATATGGCATTGATCAAATAAACGTCAACTAAAGTTACACATCGTATTTAAAATTTAAAAAGAAGTGAGTGACAATTTTAACTCTAAATCAGAATAAAACCGCAAAATCTAAAGCTAAAAGAAGCGAAAGAGATGCAGATGAATAGTAGAGGTAAATTTAGATCGATGAGAATTGAGCGAAGCACAATGAGGTGGAGAGAACTAAGGGGCCATTTTACCGACGCTAACTGGGTAAACATTTATTGGGTTAGAGTCACTACCCTCACTTATTTTACCAGATAAGATTGTCGACCATCAAAATGACGTAGTATAATTTTTAGTAAAACGTCTCTTACTCGATAAGCGCTAACTAGGTAGGTAAGAGTCGCAACCCTTACTTACCAGATAAAATTATGTTCTTGCCAGAATTCTTACTGAATAAGATTCACGATCATTTTCATACTCAATCGATAATTCGCCATGATTTTATTTGTCCATATTGGAGGTGGTTTTGGGGTTTCAAGATATTTGATTTGGCTAATTGGCTCTAATAAATTGTTTCATTTTACATTTTTTTTAATTTTTTTAGAAGGCAACATAAATATTTTAAAAAACAGCACCACAACAAAACTAGTTGAAACCCCTCTCCATAATAAGTGACATTATGTTTTAATTTCCACATCAGCTTTAGCGGCCGTTTATCAAACGTTTAAGGAATAAATGTTTACCAATAAGATCACAACCAAAATGAACTTATCGGTGACATTCTCTGTCATCAAAATAAATTGTCTGTTAGCATTTTTACTTAATAAATGCTTTATAGGAAAGAGTCTTCTCCTTCATTTATCGGGTAAGATTCTAGGTCATTGTCATGCTCATTCAGAAGGTAAGTGATACACGGTAAACACTTACCCAATAAGTGTTTGGTAAACGACCCTTAATTCTTATCTTTAGCCATATTGTTTTTGAAATAACTTGTACCTAATGAACAAGTAAAACAAAACCCTTAAATATATGAAAAATGTTTTTTTTCCAGATACTAGAATAAAGACCGTTGAAAGTTTATCTATCACAATAGAAATCAACCAAAGGTGACCGATGTTTAACAATTAAATTAAGGAGTGGGGGTGGAGGATAGTGTAAACGAGTCGAGTCGAATAACAGGTTGTTCGACCCCAACTAGAAAAAATAATATATTTTTTGAATGTTTCAGCTCAAGCTTGAAGCTCGTTTAACAAATTTGATTTTACGTTATACCTAAAATTCAAGTTTCATAAGCATAACTCGAGATCGATTATCTCGTTTATTGACTCAAGTTTGATAATGTTTATATATATTTTGATTGTATGATTTATGAACATGTTTGACTCAAAAAAGTACATGATTCAGCTTGACTTAAAAATATAATCGAGCTTCTGAACAAACCGAGTCAAATATTAATGTTATTTGCACTCTTCGAGAGTGCGTTCAGATTCATCAACACCATTTCCCATTTAAAATGTAAACAATTAAACTCACTTGCATACCAATACCATTAATTAATTAATTAATTAATTCAAGAGTAAATTACAAATTTGATCCTTATGATTTTATGTGTTTTAATATTTTGGGTCCTTATTTTGAAATATCTATGGATTACATTCCATGTGTTTTGCATTTTATAACACCTTGGGTCTCTAAATCTAACTCTGTTAGAAGTGGTTATGTGCATGGCACATCATGGGCATATTAGTCATTCTATGCATTTTCCTCATTTTATATTTAAAAAAAATAAAAACAACAAAAAACAAACACCAATAACATATTGCCACGTGTCCCTCTTCCCCTCTCTCTCTCTCTCTCTCTCTCTCTCTCTCTCTCTCTCTCTCTCTCTCTCTCTCTCTCTCTCTCTCTCTCTCTTCCCTTCCGTTGACTAATGGGCTGTTTGGCAGTTGCTGAATGGTTTGGTGCAAAATGATTAAGGAGTCAGAATGATTAAGAGAGTCTTATGATATAGTGCAATATGAAAATATGGTTGTTTAATAATTGTTCAGAATGAAATCAGGACGCTTAATGGTTAAGGGGAGACCCATGATACAAAATGATTCAGAGGGTTTTGGAACCATTAAGACGCAACCTTTTTTTTCTGCCAAACAAGATTCACCTCTTAAAGATTCAGATATTGCATCTTAATGGAACCATTAAGAGGTAAACAAACAGTCCCTAAGAGGTTTTCGGACAACTATACCGCCAATCATTCCTATCTGCAACTTTCATTTTCCTCCAACCTCTCATTCTTCAACCCAAACGACAATAAGAAACCAAAATTAATTTCAAAATTAAGAAATCAATCCTAAACATTAAAAAATAAATAGAGTAAATTACATTTTTGATCCACTGTGGTTTTAATAGAAAATAAAAATAAATTAAATGACTAAAATACCCCTCTAACCTAACCGAGTTAACATAACTTTTTTAAACGGAGTTAGATTTAAGGACCCAATGTGTTATAAATGTAAACTATAAAGATGGAGTCTATAAATATTTAAAACTAGGAACCCAGAGTGTTAAAACACATAAACCAAAGAAACCAAATTTGTAATTTACTCTTAATTCAATATATTTAAATGCTATATAAAACGTGTTAGAAGTGGATCTGAACCGTTGATCCTTTTAATCTCATGAATTGCAACTTAGAAATGAATCGATCTGGTGCATCTCAGTGCATCTTATCTAGATGCATCACATTCTAATATGCGTTCATTTCTCATCCAACGATCGATAACCATTTTTCACGTTTATCACAATTAACTCAACTTCTTACGGCACGGAACCTAACCCCATATAAAACGTAAGATTTGATCCGATCAATCTTTAAATAATCTTTTCATCACATCATCATCCACGTGTACGGCTGATATCCCACCATATATCCCTGCCCCAAGACCCTCAACAATACATCACTCATCTTTCTGTTTCCCACACTTGCCATTCCACTTCCATTTCCACCTTCTCACAAACCCAACAAACACCCATCAAAAAACAAAACAAAACCACAAATGGGTTCAGTTTCTCTGAAAATAGGTGAAGGAACTGCAAGATTCAAGAAACCCACAATCTGTTCATCATCACCCACCAACATCCTCATGCTCTTTTCAGTCATCACCACTAATCTCTTTGCTTTATATGCCTTCAAATACTCCCCCAAACCCCACATTCCCCCTCATCACCATCATCATACCCACAAAACCATCTCCCTAATCTCAGAACAAGTCTTCTTCATCCTCAAAGAAATCGATTCTTCTCAAAAGAAACTTTCCCAGATCGAAAAACACCTTCTTGGCTTCGAAAGCATCGATCTTTCGACACCCAACATCCCAAAAGAACTCAAATTGTTCTTGAATCCACACCACCTTCCATTGGGTAAAGATTCAAGAACTGGGATCACAGAAATCGTGTCATCTGTGGGCCATTCTTGTGTCAAATCCATTGATTTGTTATCTGAATTCATGAGCTACAACATCAATGGAGTTTGCCCACATGATTGGAGTCTTTCCCACAAGTTGATCTCAAGAGGGTGTGAGCCTTTGCCAAGAAGAAGGTGTTTGTCAAAGATTTCCAGTTTGAAGATCAAGAAACTGAATGGGGACTGTTTTGACTTGGTCAAAGGGTATGAGAGTCAAAGGTTTTTGAAACCCAGGGGTAAAAATGACTTTTTGATTGATGAGGTTTTGGCTTTAGGAGGGAATGGTGGGATTAGAATTGGGTTTGATATTGGTGGTGGATGTGGTACTTTTGCTGCTAGAATGGCTGAGAAGAATGCGACTATAGTGACTACAACTTTAAACATGGATGCCTCTTTTAGTGAATTCATAGCTGCTAGAGGGTTGTTTCCATTGTATTTGAGTTTAGATCACCGGTTTCCGTTTTACGAAAATGTGTTCGATATCGTTCGTGCCGGAAACGGACTCGATTTTGGTGGAGATCGATTGGAGAAGTCGAAACTCGAGTTCTTGATGTTTGATGTCGATAGGATTCTGAGGCCGGGCGGTTTGTTGTGGTTGGACAACTTTCTTTGTTCCAATGAAGAGAATCGAAGAAATTTGAAACATTTGATTGAGGTTTTCGGATACAAGAAGCATAAATGGGTGGTGGGAGAGAAGGTAAATGGGTCGGGGAAGTCCGACGTTTATTTGTCCGCGGTTCTACAGAAGCCGGTAAGAGTGTGACGATGTTGTCAAGAGAATTCGAGAATGGTAGTAGTTTTTGTGTTAGGTTTAGTTCATAGCCCTAATTTCCAAGGAAGGTATCAATAAAACCAAATCAAAAAAGACCCAGAAAATATTTTCACAAAGATCCTGCTTGTAATGTAAGATGTATGTAAATCTAATCTATTCTAGAGGTTAACTCACACGGCTACTCGCGCCATGCACAGGAAGGCAGACACGAAATAGTGGCCTTTTTTTTTGGGGGGGGGGGGGGGGGGACGTGGGCTAACTTGTGCGGTTACCCTCGCCGTGTGGTCACCAATATCAGATTAGGGAGAAAAATGGGTTAAAATCCGGCTAAGGGGGTTTTTATACCATCTGCACATACGGGCGACAATGTTCGGCGACATTGCCATGTGGCATAGTCGTCGACCTTCTCGCGGCACTCCCCCACCATATGGTATAGGTTCGATGATTGTGACAGGGCGACAACGCCCGTGTCACTCTCGCGGTCGCTATTGCCAGGGATGTACCGAGACTATCCCCCGACAGCGACTGATACAGGGAGAATTCGAGAGGTAATAAGGATTTTCGAGAATAATTGGAAAAGAAGAAAACGAGCTCGAAAAAAGCTCGAATATTGGAATCGGAAAAGATGCAAACAGAAGCTACCGAGAGTTTCACTCTTGAAAACGTATTTCCTTATTTTAATTATTTAAATATAGGATTATTATTTAGTTTCCTTTTATTAATTATTTCCTTTTTTCTAAATTAGAATTAGATTTATTTATTTTCCTTTACCTTATTTCCTTTTTCTAAATTAGGATAGATTTTTTTCCATAGTTATCTTTAATTTTAGATTATAAATAGGACTATTAGGTTTAATTGTTTAGGAAGTTATTGATTAATAAAAGTTCATCTTTTAGATAGTTTTTTCTTGAATCTGAGTTTTACGTTTCGTAATTCTCGTTATCAAAAAGGTTTAGACGTTTGTCGATCCTTCCGTAAACCTACGCTGCGTCAGTTGGTATCAGAGCAGGCTTCTCCTGTCTCTTTTATTAACAATGGCCGACCGACCCGCTACCAAAGCAGGTTTAGTAGAGATGCATGTGGCCTTATCCACATCACTCGATAATCTGACAGCGGTTGTCAACAAACTTCAACCCAATTTCGTCAACGACAACAATCGGAGAAGAGATAGGATTGAAGAACCGGTTAAGGTTCCGCGTAATGGCAACCGTAACCGGCTTAATCTTTCAAGTTCCGAATCCGAAGAGGATGAGGAAGAAGAACCAGTGAACCTGAGAAGAAACAGACACTATTACCGTATGAAAGCAGACATTCCGTCCTTCTATGGAACCAAAGGAGTAGAAGAATTCTTAGATTGGCAAATCGAAGTCGACCGATTCTTTGACATTATGGAGTTTTCCAAAGACAAACAGGTAAAGTTGGTTGCTTTCCGTCTAAAGAGTGTCGCTGCTATTTGGTGGGATAAACTTATCGCGCAAAGACAGCGACAAAGAAAGAGACCAGTTCAATCTTGGAGGAGAATGAAGCAACTTATGATGGAACGATTCTTACCAGAAGGTTATGAACGGATCCTTAACAAGCTATATCCCAAACCGGACAACAACAACGATTCTATTATGTATCCCGTTTCTTCCCTCGTCAAACAACCACCTATTCCGAAGAAGCCACCCGAAAAAGATGAAGTCTTGCCGGACAGATTTGAAGAGAAAGCCATCCCCGTCGAGAACGAGCCACAACAAGAAAACTTGAACGAAACCAAAGTGTTCGAACCAGATCTCGAACCGGCCACCGAAGAAATCGAAAGTGAACCGGTTAAGGACAATCTCGAGCCATCGAAACTTTTGTCACAAGAAGACAAGAAGGTTGAGCCCGAATATGATACTTCTATTATTCCAACACCTAAGGTACCGAATCAAATCGAAAAAGTTCCTACTAAAAATTTTGTCGTTTCTTACCCTTTCGAGTTAGATAAAATATCTCTCGTATGGAGACGATCACGACAACTTCGGTTGGGATTTGAAGAATGGTCATATTTTTCGAATTTTGTAAGTCAAGTTGTGAATCAAAGCGTTCGGAATAAACAAATGATCTACGGGTTGGATGAAGGTGTTTTTCAAGTGAACTCGAGGACGAGTTCTTTTCAAGTGAGGGTGACTGATACAGGGAGAATTCGAGAGGTAATAAGGATTTTCGAGAATAATTGGAAAAGAAGAAAACGAGCTCGAAAGAGGCTCGAATATTGGAATCGGAAAAGATGCAAACAGAAGCTACCGAGAGTTTCACTCTTGAAAACGTATTTCCTTATTTTAATTATTTAAATATAGGATTATTATTTAGTTTCCTTTTATTAATTATTTCTTTTTTCTAAATTAGAATTAGATTTATTTATTTTCCTTTACCTTATTTCCTTTTTCTAAGTTAGGATATATTTTTTTCCATAGTTATCTTTAATTTTAGATTATAAATAGGACTATTAGGTTTAATTGTTTAAGAAGTTATTGATTAATAAAAGTTCATCTTTTAGAGAGTTTTCTCTTGAATCTGAGTTTTACGTTTCGTAATTCTCGTTATCAAAAAGGTTTAGACGTTTGTTGATCCTTCCGCAAACCTACGCTACGTCAACGACTTTGATGCGCGAATATGGTCACTATCGCACCAACGCCCAGACTCACTCTTTCTTGACAATTTCGACTCGAAACATCACACCTAGTGTTCAAGGCTCAAGACTCGACTGCCCTTTTCAATGGAACTGCAATTAGAAGAGAATTTAGCCAAAGATTGAAAGTCAAGTTTATCACATTATCTAATCCAAATTTTCGGGCATTACAAAACACTCCCAACACTTCAAAGATCAAAAGTAGATCCTTCTCTACCTAAAACTTATATTTGCAAACCACGAAATGGACTCGGTGCAACTTTGCTTACCGGAAATTACGGTTGTTACATGTAACACTCTAGATTTTCAGAGTAATTTAAAACCTGGAAATATGGCAACAAGACATTCGAATTGGTATAAACCTCCCATAAAGGGGATCAGTCCTTAAGACTATACAAAACTCACACGGATATAGAATTTATCAACAATACTAATCTAAACATAACCGTCTAGACTACTACACTTGACAATCCAAAATTCACTAAAAGATGGGACTTAAACAATGTCCAACACCAAAATACTAGACATCTTAAAATATGCCTCGAGTCCACGCTCGACTCTCAAAGACCTTGCGCAACCCACCGCTAAGGGAAACCTGTTATACACATCGTTTGAGAAAAAGTGTTAGGCTTAAAGCCTAGTAAGAACATATAGTTTATTCAAAATCAGAGATATAAACATCAGTAACATAAAGAAATCTTTTCATAAAGGTTTAGTTTATAAAAGATAACATTTCGCCACAACCGGGCCTTTTCGGTCCAAAACTCATCATACGATGACAAAAGAACCATTTTACCAAGGATAGTGGTGTAACACAAAGTAGACCACAAATCCGAGTTATGAGCTAAACACTTGGAGTCCTCAGCAATGAACCCAGAGTCCGTGCTACGAGGTGAGATCGCGCTCCCAAGGGAAACCAATGTATACTCCTTCACTAGGATCACCATGAACCATGGCTAGTATCCGGCCTCACATAACCGTACCAAGTTGCCCCCGAGGAACATGTGATCCATAGCTACAATTTGGGGAATATAACCTCCCAACAAAACAGTCTACTCCAGAACCTAGGGATCCTCTAGTAATGGTAAGGACTCGTCACAACAACATATGTGACCAACCATAAATAAATATATGCTATAAGTACATTTTATAAACAAAATGCTATTCCCAGTTCAACTTTTGGTAAGAATGAAAATCATTAAAATGAGTTCATAAACATTCTTTTCAAATGACCACATAATGTGCAAGTAAAACATCATTTTACTTCAATAAGGCGGAACCCGTCGTTTTGGTCAAATCTGACCGGGAACCCCGAAAATCATCAAAAACTTCATTTATGACAAAATGTTGAGAACATAAAATCATACCGTAGAAATACTTCGGATTTCGCAAATAAGAGTTTTGACATGTATAAAGTTTGTAAAATGGTAGTAGGAACTCACCAAACAGGTTTATACGAAAACCCGAAAACCAAATATCGACCACGACGAAGAGGTGAAGCTTTATACACCGAAACCCCGAGCAATGCACTTAATACTAGCGATCAACGGAGCTTCAAAGATCGAAGAAACCAAAGAGAAATCTTAGAGAGAGAGAGAGAGAGAATTTGAAGAGAGAGAGAATGAGATTGAGAAATGAGAGATATTTTGGGTGGAAACCCTTAAGTCGACCAGGAGAGCTTCGCGGGTTATGCTGCGACTTCCACTCGCGGCATAACTTGCCCGTGTCCCTAAAACCCAAGACATCCAGTGGGTTTCGCGGGTTATAACGCGACCTCAACCCGCGGCATAACTCGCGTAGTTCACTGTGGTTTGTCCAAAACCACCAAAGGCCAAACTCAAACTTGGTAACAAACGCGGTGCTAGCGACAAAAGCTTAACACTAGAATACCAAGGTTACATAACGAAATTAGGGGTGTTACAATCCTCCCAACCTTAGAATAATTTCGTCCTCGAAATCTACTCTTCTCAATGGAACACTGTCCGCAGAGAAGATCGTCACTAACCCAAATGCCAGAATCATTAACGAGATCCTAATACCGACATCCACATGAGCTACCCTTCTTGAGCACAATTCACTCCTAACCGAACGAACACTCAACACTCTAAAGTAACCTTTACTCATAAGGTTACGGTTGCCTCCCAACCTTAGGTGACAATTACTACTTCAGGAAATTCACAACCTCAACTTTCCATTTACCAATTTCTTTCAGACTGCACGGTTCCTAACTCAAAGCCAACGGTCGAAGCTAATCTTCCCAAAACTCTCAGATTTCACTGATCCATTCCTATTATCAATAAAGATATTCTTACAAGGCGCACTAATGCGTCTTTCCGGCAAACGGTTAACATAGATTCTGTTATCACTCAACTCCAATCCTACTCCAAATCTGGAAATAGTCCTTATTAGAATTTCTTAATACATCCTTAGATACTTCGTCTACAACTACTTTATAAAGATTTACCTCTAAACATACCACCAATCTACACATTCGGACTATAAAGGACGGGCGCTACAGGAACTCATGCGTAGCCACTATCTCCAACCTGTGGAAGACTTCACCAACCACTTACTCTAGCTCAAGGCTAAGGCCCGACTCCTCAAAGCACTGCTAGAACCGAACTCCCAACAGGAAATGAAGCACATGAAGATAAATAAATAAATAAAAGTTTAAGCTTAGCGCCTAGAGAGCTCAAGAGTTTTACATAAGTAAAAGCATTTAAATTGATGAACTTCTCTTTAAATCAGAACCTTTCAAATAATGAACCTTAAAACATAGAAACAACTCCTTTTCAAAGTCATGCACTTTCAAAGACGGATACTTCATTGCAAATACGTTTTATAAATTGACACAATTTGTATAACTCGAAGTATGAAATATTAGTAACACTATCCATATCGTACGTCCGAAAACATGGACACTAGGACCAATACTCACACGACCAAAAACGAAAGAAAACTAAATATCAACATGCACGAATAACACATTTCATTCAAACCTTAATATACGTGGGGAAAACCCAATATTAAAGCCATCATTTACCGCCGACTCTACATAACCAACGTAGGTAAAAATATAACATTAGTGTTTAAAATACCCCGGGTCTACGACGGAGAGACCCGTACATAAAGAGAATAGAAGAACACGCAAGTAGGCCGCCCACACAGCTTCCTCGCATGACCTCTAAGCGTTTCCATCTTGGGTGGCGAGAACACGTGAATGGGGCCACCCGTGATGTTATTGGATTTCACCACACATACCGGTCCTAGTTCTCATGCCATACAAGACATCACAATCGCGGTGATCCATAGCTACAATTTGGGGAATATAACCTCACTAGGGAAACCAATGTATACTCCTTCACTAGGATCACCATGAACCATGGCTAGTATCCGGCCTCACATAACCGTACCAAGTTGCCCCCGAGGAACATGTGATCCATAGCTACAATTTGGGGAATATAACCTCCCAACAAAACAGTCTACTCCAGAACTTAGGGATCCTCTAGTAATGGTAAGGACTCGTCACAACAACATATGTGACCAACCATAAATAAATATATGGTATAAGTACATTTTATAAACAAAATGCTATTCCCAGTTCAACTTCTGGTAAGAATGAAAATCATTAAAATGAGTTCATAAACATTCTTTTCAAATGACCACATCATGTGCAAGTAAAACATCATTTTACTTCAATAAGGCGGAACCCATCGTTTTGGTCAAATCTGACCGGGAACCCCGAAAATCACCAAAAACTTCATTTATGACAAAATGTTGAGAACATAAAATCATACCGTAGAAATACTTCGGATTTAACAAATAAGAGTTTTGACATGTATAAAGTTTGTAAAATGGTAGTAGGAACTCACCAAACAGGTTTATACGAAAACCCGAAAACCAGATATCGACCACGACGAAGAGGTGAAGCTTTATACACCGAAACCCCGAGCAATGCACTTAATACTAGCGATCAACGGAGCTTCAAAGATCGAAGAAACCAAAGAGAAATCTTAGAGAGAGAGAGAGAGAATTTGAAGAGAGAGAATGAGATTGAGAAATGAGAGATATTTTGGGTGGAAACCCTTAAGTCGGCCAGGAGAGCTTCGCGGGTTATGCCGCGACTTCCACTCGCGGCATAACTCGCCCGTGTCCCTAAAACCCAAGACATCCAGTGGGTTTTGCGGGTTATACCGCGACCTCAACCCGCGGCGTAACTCGCGTAGTTCACTGTGGTTTGTCCAAAACCACCAAAGGCCAAACTCAAACTTGGTAACAAACGCGGTGCTAGCGACAAAAGCTTAACACTAGAATACCAAGGTTACATAACGAAATTAGGGGTGTTACATTACACGTTTGAACCTACCCGTATTTATGAATGTTATTAAATATGTTGTGCATAACTCTTGAGGATGATAGCGATTGAAACTTTAGTGTTAAAACTCTTCAAACACATACTACAACTAATATACTGCCTTGTTACAAGCAAGAAACAAAGTAAAATCTTATCTATACTATATTATAAAAACGACATAAAAAACTCTTAATTACAACATTTTAAACATAAGTTACAACAAATTAAATCCAATTACTTGATGCTTTGGTACAACCTATAAAGCAGAGTAATATCCCTCACACGGTCACACCAATCGTTCTTTCTTCTTGCTTCAATAAGACAGTTCTAAACCCTAACCCTACCACCATCGTTCCAGATCTCAAAATCTTCCACCATCGCCATCAATGGCAAAGCTTCGCTCCAAACTTTCACGAATTGTATCACGGAAAAATCAACTATGTCGTCTCCAAGGCTTGCCTGAGAAGATTGCAGTTGCGGCGGTGGCGGTGGTGGGTGTGGAAAATTGGGTGTTGAAGTAAAGTGGAAAATCTCAATTAAGTCGAACATTCGGTTGAATTTCAAGCGGAGTAGTGTGAAGAGGAATTTGACTAAGGAAGGATCGTTAAATGATGGTGGAGTTGTTGAATGGAATGAAGAATTCGTTGCGGTTTGTAATTTGGTGGGTTTTGGAGATGGTTTTCATCAGTGGGAAGTTGCATTTAAGGTGTTTGATGTAAGTCCTGAACTAAACTTCTTGGTTTCAATATAATTTATTTCTTGGTTGATCATAATTAAATGTGGATTTTTTATTTTAAATTTGATTGTTTCTTGTTTTTCTATTGTTTTTGTAAGATTTTGTTGAATCTTTATCATGATGAGGTGACTTACAAGCTTTGATTGAAATGGAGTTTTTCCTTTAAAAAAAAAGGCTAACCAGAGATTGATGATCATGTTTTTAAAGGATCAATTGACTTTTCTTGATCATGATCACAAATATGCCAAAAGAGAGATTACAAAATTCTTCATTCTAATGTTTATCTATATCTATACTATATGAGACATAAAAATCTCTTAATTACAATATCTTAAGCAGAAAATACAACTAATTAAAGCCAATTACTTAATTTACAACTTCATAAAGCTTTAGTACAACTTAATGAAACATAGTATCGCTTCGGTACTTCATAATTCGTACAAATCCTTCTTTGGTACAACTTTTATCGCTTCCAAACCCTAACCCTACCATCAACGCAATTGCTCTCGATCGGTTCTTCTATCAAACGGCGTTGCTCTCGACGTCGACCACCGTTCTAGGGTTCTGTTCAGGTAACATAACTTCTCTCAATCAATTGATTCTCCGTTTTTATCGACTTCTTTCATCTGCGAAATTGATTCATCGTAGCTAATTTTTACGATCTGGTCGCTTTTTTTTAGTGTTTTTTGATTTTGCCTTCCGACATTAGAGGTTTTACATATGAGAGTTATTGTCGCCCCAGTCTTATGAGCTTTGTATCATTGCATTGATCGATGGTGATGGACATATTCATAATCTGATTCATGAATACCGAGTGAATTTAAGTGGAGAAATCATCTGATAAAAATGTGGAACCAAATATCCGTGTAATAATCAGCAACATCTTGATATTGTAAGTTGTTGGGTTGATTCACATAATGCATCTCTCAAAGTCAATATGCAGAAGGCAAGTTATTTGAATCTTTATGTTATTTTTTCATGTTAGACCAAACACTGATAGACCACATTACTCTTTCTTCTCCAGGTGTGGTGTATTTCTTGAACGTGGGATCACATATTAAATTCTTAATAGTGTCCCTAGTTGGCTATGTAACATCCCGACTTTTGAAAGCAGTCATTTCTCGCTTTTACCGAAACCGAGTCACTAATGAAAAATAAGATATTTGATTTTGGGCTTGAATCTTTAATTTTATGGTTTGGATGTATGAGGAATTCAATTACGAGTCCATCGGTTCTTTCCGTAGCGAAAACGGAGCTATATCGAAGAAGTTATGACCAAATCGGGATTTGACCAAATGAGAAGAAGTCTGATGTACTTCTGTGTGTGGCGCACGACCCGTGCGCCACCCTTCATTAAAAACGCACGGGCCGTGCGCATGGGGCAGTAACCCAGTGCGGGGTTAAATGAATATTTCCCCAAATCTCAATCATTTCTCATTCTCTATCTTTCAAATTTCTCTCCCAAACCCTCCATATTCATTTACTTCACCTAGGGCTTCTTCAACCACCAAACCAACACCATTGATTGCTAGAGTCAAGATTTCCATCCAAGGTTTCGGTCTGAAAGCTTCACCACCATCTTCATCTTCTCCAACCATCTTCCACCATTGTTGACCATATTTTGAGGTTTTTCAATAAACCTACTTGTAAGTCATTCTAACCTTTTCTAAACCATGGAATAAGTTATAAAAGCTCCATTGATGGTTTTCTAGTGTTTGATTCCTCTAAATTTCGGTTTGGATGATTTTGGGAGTTTTGGGTCAAAATTAGGGTTTTGTCCAAAGTAGAGATTTTGATGACCAAGTGTTTGGTGATCATTTATTTATGGTGGAAAATGTATATTCATGGTTGAAACTTTGTGAATCTAGGTTTTGGAAGATTTGGTTGAAGAACCAAGTTTCTTCAAAGAAAGATTTAAGTGGGTAAATACTAGATTTAGCTTAAATCTAGCAAGGTGAGTTTACTAAACTTTTGTTAAAACTGGATACACATCATATTTGCTTAATTGTTGTTATTACCACATATTGCTCAAAATGGTCATCTTTACGGACTTATGTATTTGATGGTAGTTCCATGAGATTATGTGAGATATGTGTAAATGAAGTATCAGACCATGATTTACTCTATGTGGTGTAATTATTTGGGAAATTTACATATGTGTGCCCACAATGGGTATTTGTCATGATATGGAATATATGTTTGGTATAACATGATGATTTCCATTTGGAATACACACTTGGTGTTATTGTATCTACTACGTGGTTATGTGGATATTTAAGTCTTATGTTAGACTCATGCTATTAGGAGGGTGTTATCGTACCCGTGGTTGGTACCAGAATATATTTGGTTGAAATATACCTAAGGACCTCCTTATATGCATTATGTTGGACGAACCAAGGCAAATTCACTAGGAGGATGTAGTCTCGGGGTGCCACTGTGAAAGTATGTGCCCAGTAGACCTCCGCCACTCGGAAAGTTTCCTGCACGGTCTGATCTTCGAGTGGGCCGAGCCTTTGGGGTGTTCCTTGTTAAGGGCATCAAGGTGCATCGACTCTTTGGAGTGGAATTGATTGGTGCTATGGGTATCCCCCGTTGACTCCAGACATGTGGAAAAGTAGTTAACTGTTGATAAGAATTGTAAAATGGGTTAGCTGGTGATAAGAATCTATGACTGTTCATGCATGCTATTTATTGTTCAACTCACTAGGCTTTTTGGCCTAACACTTGTTTGGTGTCGATGTGTATCTCAGGTTCCAGCGGTGGCGGTCTTAAGCAGGTTTAGTTGCTTTGGGGTGACAACTTGGGGACTTGCATATGGACGCGTTATACTTTTGGATATAGATCGTTTGGGTCTATAGATAACAACCCTTTTTGTAATCTCTTTTCTAGACGTAGAAATTAGATTAGTTGGTTGTTGTTAAATGTCCGTTAAATTACAATTGTGATTAAACAGGTTGTTTATACATTCCCCTTTTTGGGAGGCTCTTGCTATGGCAAACTTTATACCACTTCTCCATTTAGGGAAAGTTTTTGTTATCCCTGTTTTTAGGGTGTTACAGGCTAGCTAGACAATATCGTTTTATACAATTGATAGAGGTACTTTAAATAGCTTCACTTTGTATTTTGGGTCATTAATTTTCGGTAAGTCTTCTATTTGAAATTTGGACCAACCAGGTTACAGATTAGTCTCTTTAAACTAAGGTGTTTTACATATATATTCATATGAATCATGAGTGAAGTTTGTATTGTAGGTTCTTCCACCTCATTTTGATCCTTATCCCAAGTGTCTAATTAATGGTATGGTAAAAATTTCTATCTCTTGTAGATCAATGATCACATTAGGGGGTGTATTTTTGAGGCCAGAGGGGTTGATATGTAGTCTTTCCATTTTGGAGAAACATTTGTCTGCATTGAACTTCATTACAAATAGATTGCTAAGGGGGCGGTAAGCGCTTATGGATAAAACCCGACACATTTACTTTACCGTGTAAGATTGTAATCAGCACAATGGTATCATATACAACAACTTACCCGGTAAGCTCTTACCTAAGTTAGAGTTGCTACTCTCACTTACCTGATTTCGCTCTTACAAGGTAAGATCCTTATCTCTTGCCTGTTCATCCGGTAAGGTAAGGTAAAACCCTGATAAGCATTTACCGGTTAAGTATTTAATTAACTGCCCCTAAGTTTGTCCAAAATGCTAACAATCTATACTATTTGAGATGTTGGGTAACAATTCTGGTTGTTTCTTCTTGTACGATTCACAAGGTGTTCATATGGCTCATCAGTCATTTCGAATTCTTCATCTCGATTCGGTCTTTTTCAGATGGCTCCTCTCGATGGTTTGGTATGGATTTCTATGTAATCGGCACGTAACAGTTCTTACTCTGGATTTTTTCAATACTTTCTTCTCTGGTTGTTTCTCTTGTCGGCGTTGTTACCTTTACACTCAAAACCTAAATGAACTGGAAGGGAATTGATGATTCATACTCTGGTTGTTTCTTATACGATTCATAGGGATACGATTCATACTCTTGGTGTTCTTCACATCGCTCTTCTGAGATGATTCACATGCTAACGATATTGGAGAATTAAACACAACATGTTTCTTATACGATATTTTTGAACCTGAAATTCCAAAGATATTAACCGATTGCCATTATTGGAGAGGACTCTACCTTGAATAGGAGAATTAAAAGGGGGGGGGGGGGGGTTGTTATTCTTGCCTCAGGCATTTATGGTCGATTTACCTCATTATAGTTCTAATGATTTATGTTGACCCCTTGAGAATTTGTCTTTGTAACATCTTTAGAGAACCAACAAGCCTTCTATGAGTTTTATCCCAGTCATAAATATTCATTTTATTGTTTCTTGATTTGCAGAAAAAGCACATACAAGAAGAGAAAGCATCCTCCTTCAGAGCTTTCTGATGGTTCTGGTTGGGATGACCACATCCATTTACTTTAAATCTTTGAGCTCTGAGATCAAGCTGATTATAATATTGAATGGTGCAAAGATAACAACCTACATGTAGTTGTTTTTCCCTTTTGTTTTGAACAATGCACATAATCATGTGCTAAAAGTGCATTTTTTTATTATATAAGAATGATCTTACATACTTTTGGGTATGCATGCACTTTTTTTTTTAAGTAAAATGATCAAAACATCAATAAATGGCATCCAATGTGTTGTGTTGTATGTTTACAGCTACTCTTACGTAAGGTGATTGCATGTTTTAGGGGCCGAATCAAAACACCACTTATGTCTTACCGGATAAGAGGTTAGATTTATAAGACTTACATTTATCGGTTTATCATGGTAAAAATCTTGAATCTTACCCACTAAGAGGCATCATGAGAACGATGAATCTTGCTCGGTAAATGAGGGAGAAAACTCTTATCTGGTAATCACTTAGCAGGTAAAATACGCTTAGCAAAAGTTTAATTGATGGCCAAAAATGTTAACCGATAAAGTAAGTCACGGTGGTGCTCTTGCCGATAAGCGCTTACCCATTATGCGTATGGTAAATATGTTTACGTTCCATTTGATTTTTTAAAGCTTCTAAATAAAGGTGGTCTAGAAGTTGAAAGTTGAAGTGGGTGAAAATCTTGCGAGTACAAATCCATTTCCCTATCTACTTTGTTCTCCATAAGTATTTTTTTAGGTGTACATTTGGCTTCTTTTCTTGTACTTTGTAAGATGAAGTGATGATACAAACGGTTTTGAGAGATATGGTTAGTTTCAATAAATCCATGATTCAAACTTGAATTTGTTGTGTATTTGAGTAAAGTTGCTCAACTCTTTGCCAACTAAGTTGCACGATTGAGGGCTTTTAGTTTTTCATTTATGATAAAAACTTTACACCTTGCTTACCTGGTGCATTGCACGAGTACACTACTAGTTCAAGATAAAATGAATACAAACCCTAACTCTGGAGGGAACAATACAAAGCTTTTAATATGGAAAAGAAAAAAAGAGAGAGAGAACTCTCCTATATACACTGAATTTACATAAATAGTCCTTCAAAGATCCTGGTAAATGCTCCACTAACCTCCAGCTTTTCTAGAATAGCAACAGATCCCCTCAACTTTATTTTCATTGACCACAAATACTTGAATTACTTAAACTTGACAAAAGAAAACCAACATATTTCAGCAGTCACCCTCAATCTTGACTCTTGAATAAATTAATCATCTTTAACCTTAGCAAATTTAATTATGTTAATTTATTCCGAGTACTTCTGTAAATATATCAATAGTTTTAGAAGAAAGACTCTTCAACACCTTTAACATGCGAGTACTAACCTTTTCTCGAACTTGATGTATATATCAATATCGATGTGCTTAGTACGTTCAAGAAAAACAAGATTATTAGCTATCTGAATAGCCTACTTATTATCACAGAACAAATTTACATGAAGTAAATCAATAAATTTTGAACCATCTAAACTTTTAAGGACCCAAATAATCTCACAAGTAATAGAAGCCATAACACGATATTCAGATAAACATTTGAGTCATCTTTATGGAACAATATCCCCAAACACATCTGAAGAGAGAGAAAGAGGAGATAGAGGAGAGAGATAGAGGGGAGAGAGAAGAGAGAGAGGATAGAGAGGAGAGAGAGAGGAGAGAGAGGAGACCAAATCCACATCTGATAGGTTTTAATTTTGTTAAGAGGGTTAGAAGGGTATTTGTGTCATTTTGAGAAAATCTGATGGAATGGAATTCAGTTCCATCCATTTTAAGAAGGAATGACCAAATTTATGATTAAAGGAATTCATGGAATTCAATTTCATTCTATTAGTAACCAAACAACAGGATGAAATTTGGTCAATGTAATTGACCATTCCAATTCCATCAGCAGCGAACCAAACGCCCCCTTACTTGACTACTCCATGAAAGTCAACATAAACCAATAGAAATGCATTTACTTCATATTTATGCAATTTTATTTATCAAAATGGAAGTATATTTCAATAATTCTATTTATTTGATCTAACCTTCAGAATATAACACTCTAGTGATTTGTATATCTGAATGTCAAAAACCAAATATAACCATTTTTATGGTTTTATGGAATGCAAACATACCAAATAATCACCAACAATTGATAAAATCACAAGGAAATCATTTAAAAGCTCAAAATAAACATTTTTGACATGTACATAGATTTCACAGAGTAGCTTGAAAGTCACAATGCTAGATTTATGTCAAATATAGACCCGAAACAACTCTAGCTTCCATTGATGAAGATTCCACCATTTCTAAGGCAAACCTTTGATTTCACGCAAGCTTGAACCACCTACAAGTCATCTTCAACGAATATCTTGAATCTTCAAGATACCCCCATTCATTTGACCCTACATCCTCCAATCTTCAAACCAAACCCCATCATTAGCCTCAAATGGTAATCGAAAATCACCTCTAAGAGAGTTAGGTGAAGAAGACGGAGAGAATGACAAAACCCTAACTCAAATCCTTCAAGTTACTCCCTCACACAAACAATGAATTGAGAATCACCAAGCTAAATTTCCTTCAAGATACTCTAAAATCACTCCCAAGCTCCCAAAAATCGCACAAAATGAAGTGAAAGAGATGAGGGGAGAAAACATAAAGAAACTAGGCCAAAATTTGGCGCAACCCTTGAAACGATTTAGGTCCTGGGCCATATCGCCCGGGATATCTATCTCGTACGCCTAAGTTTTCCACGCTACCTGCATCATGAGGTCGTGGTCCAGGTCGCCAGACTCTCTGTTTCAACTTTCCTTCTTCAAATCAATCCTTCGGCGGGGCAGGTGAATTTGGTCGCGACCGAAGTCGCATGGCAAGTTACAGGGACCCCTCAGAGGCCCTGAAAATCCCTGTTTTCCCTAGCCTTTTGTCTCCGGAACAACCTAAGGCCAATAAAATATGATTAAACGCCGTACATTGAAAGCAGTTCGATTAACCCATAATTACATTTAACAAGAACACATGTATTACATGTTCTATCATTGCTAACCATTATAATTCAAATTTAAGCTTTGATATGTTTTTTCCGTCTTACATCTTCCTTCCAGGTGACGACATATAGAAACATACGTTTTTTGTTTTCATACTTCATGCCATAAGTTTTTTCTCTTAATTTGTTGAATTGATGTTTGCAATTGTTTTAGACATAAACTACTTAGACTAGTTAAAAGTTAAAACCAATAATTAAATGGAACAATATGATTGTGATTTAGGCGTATATGTGTGGTATATGTGTGAAGAAGATGTATAAATATGAATGACTGAATGAGGGGTATGAATAGCAACCCTTATAAAATGCAACAAATGGAAGGAGATCAATATGAGTGAACGTAATTTCATGTGATCAATATTTCATGTTAAACATAATCCCATTTGGTCATTAATTTCATGTTAGACTATCTGTAGTGGTGATCTCAAGATAAGATTAAGGATAAAAAATTAAATCCAAATATATATAACTTAGAAATGCTAGTAAAAGGTAACAAACAGCCATACATCAAACATACCCTCATATGGGTAATTTTTTCAATAAAAGATATGTGATGCTTGAATTGAAAAAAATAATGTTAAATAATAATTGGTAAATTAAATTCTAGAGTAAATTATGCTTTTGTGCACAACAAAATTCTAGAGTAATGTGAATTGTAAATCTAGTAAATGATAATCTAAACATTCAAATGATTAATTATATTTTAAAATGTTTTATAAGTATTCGTTCAATCTTTAAATCTAAAAGCTCAGTATTAGAATAAAAGGATAAGCTCGAATGTACGTATTATATATATATATATAGGCCCAAAATCATATAATAACCTCCTATTCGAAACTCTATGAACCAATATTAACCACACATATTGAATCCCTTAGTTATATTATTTAGTTATCTTTATTATCTTATCAACAGTTTCTTGGAAAAAAACTCAATTTTTGTTTTCCTTTTAAAATAACAGCAAGCAATGTTGTTTCACTAATGAAACAATACATAGGTTGATTTACATTGATTTGTTTTAGTAATGGAGTGTTGTTTCACCAACGAAACATCACATAAATTGTTTTGTATTGATCCGTTTTGACAATATAGTGTTGTTTAACCAATGAAACAACACAAAGGGTTGGTCAGTGGTCAGTTTTGAATACAATGTCGTTGCACCAATGAAACATTGCATGGGGTAAGTCTATTTCGAATATAATGTCTTTTAACCAATGCAACATTACATTGATCAGGTGATTTCAAATGGCGGGTCTACATTGGTTCATAAGGTTTTTAACACATCGGTGGTTTCTATATATTTGATTTGCCCCATATATATACATAATATGTATTGTATGTATAGACTGCTAAAAGATCACTCAAAAAATGGCATATCGGATCGTCCGATTTGGCTATTTTTCATATCGAACGGTCCGCCAACTGCCAAAAACGGCCCGATTAAGTTAGGTCTAACCTCTTTTTACGACCCGTCGGTTTTTAAACTCCCTAGAATGGAGTGGTTTACATTTTGCATAAATACACCTAAAATATAACATTCAAAGAACCACAAATTTCCTAGCTCTTACTATGCAAATTAATAATGTAATACATCTATAAAAGCAAAGTGGGAAGAGAGTACTAATTATATTAAAGAGAAAGAAATTATTTATATCTAAAGTTAATTACACACTCCAACAATCTTTAACTAACCATCTGACTTTCTTATGAAAACCTCACCACCATTAATAGAGATTACGTCTACTTGTTTCGGCGCTCCCCGTAAAACCGCTTCAGTATCTAGCTCATCGCAACAATAGAAGCCAATATCTCGGATAGATGACATATTGGTTAACCACAAAGGCAATTCTTTCATCCCGAACCTACATATTTGTAATGAATTCAATACATTGAGGTGTTTTATTTCTTCTGGTATTGACTCCCAATGATACAAACCATTCAATTCTAAAGAGTGAAGGTGGTTCTTCATCTTTTCGATGCCATGGAGACTCAGAAAAGAATGGAGCTTATCGGAGAAATCACCTAACGACAACGAGTTTACAACGGCAAGATGGTCAAATCCGCTAGGCAAGAAAGTTATTTTGTCGCAATGGTTAATTTGTAGCCTACTCAAAGAATGACACTGGCTGTGTAAATCCGGAATTCCTAGAAGATTAGGACAGAGAATGATTTCTAATGATTCTAGATATGTGAGGCCTTGTATGCTTCGAATGGACTCGAGGTTTTCACACCTGTTTATCTCTAAAGAAATGAGAGGATGGTGGTGATGTTCATCTAAGAGAACAATTTTTGGGCAATTATAAATGTACAACTTGTTGAGGACGGGTGATAACATTGGTTATTGCATTCGTCCACTTTTCCAAGCTTTTCATGGATATCAGTTCGAGCGATCTCAACGATGGAGACAAAGGCTTATCCTTTAATGATCCAGTAATGTCATTGCGTATTGAACTACTTAAGCATGTCAAGTTGTCCATATCCTTCAACACAAGATTCCGAATGTTAGGTAAAAATGTGCCTCACAAATGCAAAAACTAGCGAATTGATTTCTAAGGTCCCAAACGAGTAGAAATCCAAGTGCACAATTAACCCAACAACAAATACGAATAACAATAATCTAGATGTTGCACAATAATTCTCTAACGTAGAAAAATAAACCCACGAAATATAGATAATAATAAATACGTTATTATCTATAATTATAGCAAGTTCAAAACAATTAACACCGTGATTTAACGTGGTTCCACTATCGGTTTTTGATAGTGTACATCCACCAAAGAGAGAGAGCAAGAATATTATTACCAACCAAGGAGATTACAAAGTGCTTATACAAGGATCTTGAGATCCACGATCACCTAACAAAACTTCACGAACACCACCGAATATCAAGAACACTCTCGACCTCACATAAACTAAGTATATAGAAAGGATATACTAGGGAGAGTATTTGGTGTATAGCAACTAGAGAAGCTTGGAAGGGATGAAGAAAATGGTTGGAAGGGAGGGGGTATTTATAGGATGAAAGAGGAGTAGGGACCAAGTCTTATGAGTGGTGACCAAGCATGAAGTTGGCAAGCTTGGAGGCCAATCTTGGCATTTCCATCACATGTGTATCATCTAAATATAATATAAAATAAATATTATAACACTCTACCATGATGCACGTGATCCTCGATAGCGAAACGAATCCCAATCCAACCAATACGGGTTCTTCCAACGGTTGATCATAGCAAGTAGATAGCAAAGTAAATTGGCATGAGGTAGCAAAATGCATTCCAACCGTGACGAGCTTCGGCATGGCCATCACCCGTCAAAGTTACAAGCAAACAAATAACCTCAAATGCACAATCCACTTAAACAAGGTAGAGCATAAGCAAAGCTCTAAGCACTTAACAAAGTAATTCCTTCAAAGATGTCATTTTGTCACCTGTGGTAATATCTTCTCTCTCTCGAGCAAAGTGCCCAACGGCACTAACACAAACGGAGCTGGATCAAGTTTGAGCAATGCTCAAACTTAGCTGGCAGTAGCGACTTAGTGAACATATCAGCGGTATTGTCGTCTGTCAGGACTTTCTTCAAATAGACAATCTTCGCTTCATGTAATCTCACAAGATATGCATCACGCACATTTATGTGCTTTGTCCGGGAGTTGAAAGCCAAATTAGTGGCCAAATGTATGGCACTCTGATTATCACAGAAAATGCGTACGGAAGGTTGCTCGAAGCCTAAGCCATTCATCAATTCTTTTAAATGGACCGCTTCCTTTGCAGACTCAACCGCCGCAACAAGTTCGGCTTATGTGGTTGACAATGCAACAATGGACTGTAAACGTGATCTCCAACTAACGACTGTTCCACCTAATGTAAATACATAACCGGACGTGGATCTCCAACCTACTCGATCACCTGCAAAGTCAGAATCACAAAATCCAACAATTTCACAGTCATTGTGCAAACCAAATATAAGACCATGTGTCTCGGTTCCCTTCAAATATCGGAATGCCGTTTTAACGGCTGCCCAATGTGATCGACCCGGATTCCCGAGAAACCGACTCACCACTCCGACACAATGTGCGAGATCGGGACGAGTGCACACCATGGCGTACATGAGACTTCCGACCGCACTAGCATATGGAACTTTTGACATTTCGGTCTTTCCCTTGTCATCCTTCGGACAATCTTCACTTGTAATCTTGATGTGATTCGGTAGCGGAGTGCTAGACGTCTTGGCACCATGAATATTAAACCGCTTCAATATCTTTTGGATATACGCCCGTTGTGTCAATCTAAGTGTTCGGGACTTTCTGTTCCGCACGATTTCCATGCCCAAAATCTTCTGCACCGCGCCAAGATCCTTCATTTCAAATTCTGACTTCAACTTATCTTTCAGAAGTTCGATCTCTGACCGGTCCCTGCAGGCTATAAGCATGTCATCTACATAAAGAAGTAAGTAAGTGAAAACGCCACCGCTTTGTCTATGATAGACACAAGCATCTTTTTCACTACGCTCAAATCCCAGATTGAGCATAAACAAATTGAACTTCTTATACCACTGACGAGGCGATTGTTTAAGTCCATAAAGGGACTTCTTGAGTTTACATACATATTCTGGTTTGCTTTCGGAAACGAAACCATCAGGTTGCTTCATATAGATAGTTTCCTCCAAGTCTCCGTGTAGGAAGGCGGTCTTCACATCTAACTGTTCTAGCTCCAAATCGTGAATAGCCACGATCGCCAAAAGAACACGAATAGATGTATGGCGTACAACGGGAGCAAAAATATCGTCATACTCGATACCTTTCCGTTGTGCAAAGCCTTTAGCAACGAGACGAGCCTTGTACCGATTGTCATCTTTGACTTTGAAAACCCACTTGCAACCAATAGCACGACTGCCATTCGGCAATGGACATAAGTCCCAAGTGCTGTTCTTCGAGAAAGCTTCCATCTCTTCTTGCATGGCTCCAAGCCATTTAGAACTGTGGGTCGAGGCCAACGCCTCCTTTATATCAAGCGGCTCATCTTGCCCTACATGCAAAGCAAACTCCAGCTGATCTGTAAAACTCATGTTAGCAAAATCCCAATCTCCATACCTGTTAGGCGGACGAATAGTTCTTTGACTATGCCTGGTAGGCGCAATAACTGGGATTGTATCGCCATCGTCTCTACCATCACTCAGAATCTCTTCTTCAGAATCACTAGTAGAAGTCACTGGTGGAATGACTTCTTCAACATTAACGGGTGATTCTGAGCTAATATCAGGAGTGGATGAACTGGGAATATAAGGACTGTCTACTGTCTACATATCATCGGCAGTAGGAGCAACAGTAGTAACGACTTCTGGATCTTGAGAGGACTGAGGATCCTGTGACTTCAACAGGACTGATTCATCAAACGTGACATGTCGAGAATGAATCACTTTACGAGTCAAGGGGTTCCAGATTCGGTAACCCTTGATACCATCTGTATAGCCGAGCAAGAAGTTTGGGACTTGGTGGACCTTCCAAAAGGACATAGAGCTATAGACACCAAGTGGATTTTCAGGAATAAAAAGGATGAGAGAGGCATTGTGATAAGAAACAAAGCAAGGCTGGTGGCACAAGGGTACACTCAAGAAGAGGGCATAGATTATGATAAAGTGTTTGCTCCAGTGGCAAGAGAAGAGGCAATTAGGCTGTTCCTAGCCTATGCCTCATACATGAAGTTCAAGGTCTATCAAATGGATGTAAATAGTGCCTTTCTATATGGTACAATTGATGAAGAAGTATATGTCTGTCAGCCACCTGGTTTTGAAAATCCTACATATCCTGACAGAGTATACAAGCTGAAGAAAGCACTCTATGGTCTACATCAAGCCCCAAGAGCATGGTATGACACTCTGTCTACCTATCTCTTGGCAAATGGGTTTGAAAGGGGCATAATTGACAAGACCCTTTTCATTAAAAGAAGTAAGAAGGACATCCTACTAGTTCAGATCTATGTGGATGATATCATTTTTGGATCCACAAAAGATCAGATGTGTAGAGACTTTGAAGAGTTGATGCACAAGAGCTTTAAAATGAGTTCAATGGGTGAACTTAACTTCTTCCTTGGACTTCAGGTGAAACAGCAGACAGATGGAATCTTCATTAGTCAATCAAAATATGTGCAAGACATCCTGGATAAATATGGTTTAAAAGACTCAAAGCCAGCAAGCACACCAATGGAAACTCACAAACAGATCACTGTTGATCTTGAGGGGGAGGATGTTGATGTCCATCTATATAGATCAATGATTGGATCTCTAATGTATCTCACAGCCTCAAGACCAGATATCATGTTTCCAGTATGTGTATGTGCCAGATTCCAAGTCAAGCCAAAACAATCACATCTTCAAGCTGTGAAGAGGATTTTCAGATACTTAAGAGGGCAACCTAGATTAGGTCTTTGGTATCCATATGAATCTTCATTCGACTTGATTACATATTCAGATAGTGACTTGGGTGGTGCTAACATGGACAGAAAGTCTACTTCAGGGGGATGTCAACTTTTGGGTGCAAGACTAGTATCTTGGCAGTGTAAGAAACAAACCACAGTGTCCTTATCAACAACAGAAGCTGAGCATATTGCTGCTGCAAGTTGCTGTTCTCAGGTTTTATGGATTCAGAATCAGATGCTGGACTATGGGGTAACCTTTTTTCACACACCAATCTTCATTGACAATAGCAGTGCTATAAGCATTGTTAACAATCCAGTCAAGCACTCCAAAACCAAACACATTGAGATAAGGTATCACTTTATCAGAGATTGTAATGAAAAGAAGCTAATTCAAGTTGCTAAGGTTCATACTGACAACCAGTTTGCTGATCTATTCACTAAAGCTTTTGATGTGGGTAGATTCACTTTCTTGGTCTCAAGTGTAGACATGATCAACTCTGAATGAGCTCATGTTTTTAAAAAGTGTTTCTATACCTGCTATTTTGGTTATTTGTGTGCTGCTAATCATCTTTCACAGGAAGTTAATGCCTTGATCAGACCTCCATGAGCTTCAAAAGGAGCAAGTATAGTTAATGTTGCCAGTGCAGTTTTAATACTGCCAATGCACAGTTAATACTGCTAGTGGTTAATACTGCTCTCAGTTAATACTGCTAGTTAGTTAATACTGCTAGTGGTTAATACTGCTCTCAGTTAATACTGCTAGTTAGTTTATACTCCTAGCGGTTAATACTGCTCTCAGTTAATACTGCTAGTGGTTAATACTGCTCTCAGTTAATACTGCTAGGTAGTTAATACTGCTCTAGGTTAATACTGCTTATGTCTCATACACTATAAATACCATTTTTGCCCGCCTAAAAGTTCATAACGACTCTCTGCTTTCTATTCACTTTCTCTCTAACCCTTTTCTCTCAAGAATCAAGTGTTTCAGGCAAGAATACTCAAGTTCAATGGCGTCTATGGCATTTATTGACGAGCACAATGAAATCGCGATGCTACAAAAACCGAAGCAAGCTGCAGGATTTCATCAGATAGTGGATTTTCTGAAGTCTAGCCATATCGCCCATGCTCTAACCGTGTCTCCAACTATCTACATTGAGCATCAAAAGCAATTCTGGGCGAATGTCACCATAGTCACAGAGAATGGTGTGCAGATTCTGAAAACAAGGGTGTGCGACAAACCCTTGTCAGTTACCGAAGAGGTGATACGCATCTGTCTACGTCTAGACGATGCTGAAGGTATTACTTCTCCTCCTAATGAGGACTTGTTCTCAAATTTGTCAAGAATGGGGTATGAAGGCCAATTGGGTGGTTTTAAATTCTCAAAAGCAAAATTCTATACCCAATGGCGTTTTCTTGTTCATACCCTTATGCACTGCATTTCCAAAAAGACTACTGGATGGAGTGAGTTTAGCAGTACCATTGCTTATGCTTTGGTCTGCTTGGCCACTGCCAGAAAGTACAATTTTTCTAGAATAATTTTCAGTGACCTTGTCTCAAACTTGGGAAGCAAAAAGAGCTTTTATATGTACCCCAGGTTTGTACAAGAAGTTATAACCCACGAATTGACGGATATGCCTCACTTTGATGAGGTATATGTACCAAAAATTACCAAAGGTAAGGTCTTTTCAAACATGAAGAGATCCCCATTGGACTCGGAAGGAGTTGACACCCCATTATTCTCTACAATGATGGTGGTGTCCCACACTGAAGAAGGTATGGCAGCAGGGTCAAGGCCCTCATTAGACCATCCCACTGCTAGCCAATACCAACCTTCCCACTCTATATCTATCCCACAGTCTCTACTTCAAAAGCCAACATCTCCAATCACCCAAACATATATAAGGAAAAAGGTAAAGAAGGCTCCTTCCCTTCTTGTACCATCACCCACATAGCCTTTAAGCCCTCTAAGGGAGAATTCTCCTTTAGAGAATATCTACAGGGAAACCACAGGGGTGTCTCCCAACCCCAAGGAGGTGCTCACTGAGGAGATGGTTGAGCATATGGGTGCTAAGGCTGCTACTACTCCTGCTAGCACAGAGGAGGTCAATGGTAACATAAATAAGACCTTCCCCATGGCAACTTTGGGTGAGCAATCATCCAAAGGTCCTTGGTGCCAAGAACCCACGGGGGTGGATAGTGCTTCTGTTAGGCAGAAGGCTCCCACTACAAAAAGATCCTATGATCCTTCAAAAGAGGGTAACACTTCTGGAGAAGGTGAGGACAGATATAACTATTTTGAAATGATGGAAACCATGGGAAACATCAACCTGGATGTAATCAAGCAGGGGAAAGACATTGAAGAGCTGAAACTGGTCATTCTGTCTCAACAAGACCAGATTGTCAAGCTAAAGAATATGGTGAAGAAATTGATTCTGCAAAAGAAGAAGAAACAGTTTGTGCTAAGGAGAAGGAAATCAGGGGATGATGCTCCCAAAAAGGGGGAGTCAAAAGCTGAGTTCCACATGGAAGAGGCTACAGATAAGGGGGAGAAACACAATGTTGAGGGGGAGATTGATGAGGGGTAAGTAAAGAAACAGTACAAGAAGCAGAAATAGAATTTCAAGCAACAGCAGTAACATCAATAGCAGCAGAAACAGTTAATGCTGCTCAATCAAATATAACAGCAGAAACTGTTAATGCTGCTGAACTGAATGAAGCAGCAGAAATGGTGAAAGAAGTACTAATTGAGCTTGAGAGCAGAAATAAGGAAGAGCTTGAGACAGCTGAAGCATTAATCAAAGCCAAACATGATACTCCTAAGGTCACTTCAAAGGCCAAAGGAGTTGTCATCAAAGAAAATGTTGAAGTTGTCAAGAAAGTTAGTGTTGATAAAGCAAAAAGCAAAGACAAAGGCAAAGCAAAGTTAGTAGAATCTGATCAACCAATGAAAAAGCAAAAGTTGGTTGAGTCAGATGAAGCTTTGGCTAGGCAGATTCAGGCTGAACTTGAGCAAGAAGAACAGGTTCAAGTGGAAAAAGATAGAGAGATAGCAAAAGCTATGGCTGCAGAACTCAATAAAGCTTATCAACAGAGTCTTGCAACAGAACTAGCCAAGAAGAAAGCCACATCTCTAAGGAAGCCTGGAAAGATCAAAATGGCTGCAAAGAAAAGACAACCTTCAAAGACATACCTTGGTGCTCAAGAGAGAAAGAAGATGATTACTTTCCTCAAGGGTGCTGTAGGTGTCAAAAAGGAAATGTTCTCAAAGATGTCTTTTGAGAAAATCAAAGGGCTATATGATGCAGAAATGAAAAAGCTTCAAGGGAATGAAACTTCCAGAGTGGAAATGGAAAAGAGGATGAAAGAGAGCAATGACTGTCTGATACAAAAACCATTCCCTGATGAGCAAGAAACACCAAAGAAGGAAGCCTCTCTAAGTGAAAGTCTGAGGACTTTAAAAAGAACTAAGATGATGGCAAAAAGAAAATCAGCCAAAAAGTCTAGAGTGGAAGAAACTGAGGAAGAACAGAGGGTTGCTGAAGAAGAAGGGGCACCTAAGCCAAGTGATAAGGTAGAACCATCAAGTACTGGTAATGTGAACATGTACATGGTAGTGATGGACAAAGTGCCTGAACCTATAACTGCAGAACCTGTTGGTGTAAAGCCTCCAGAAGTCATTCACTGGGATACACTGGAAGTTGATGGAAAAGAGTACATCAGGCTCAAAAGAAAGGATGAGAAGTATGAAGTTTATACTACTTGGGCCAAGATTGTCAGAACATGTTCCAGGTCTGATATAGAAGAAATGTTTGAAATAGGGATGAAGTTGTATGCAGATCAGTTAAAAGCTCTAGGGATTTCAATTACAAAACTGGTGATGGAGTATCTGTATATGATGTTCAAACCTGATGAAGTGGAAGGAGTGATAGGGAATGTGTTTCAAACTGTCAACAATTGGACTCTATATGAAACTAGTGGAGTATATGCAGTGACTTTGGATAGAAATCACATAGAATACTTCCTAGTGGATAGAGTGTACAACCACAGTAGATTGAAGCTTCATGCAATGTTGAAAAAGAAGGTTGGTTGGATTCAAGATTCATAAATGGCTAAGTATCTAATCCAAAGAACAAATAATCAGAGTCTGGGGTTGGATGCTAATACAGGGCTTTGAAGAATGGGTTTTGGGAGCATCTGAAGAACTTGACTTCTCTTCCTAAAAGTCAAGTTAGGGGGAGATTGTTGGGAACTGAAGAATTGCTGAGTACAGTTAATGTTACTAGCAGAACCTGGTTACTACTTCTGATGTTAATGTTGCTGATACAGATTAGTGCTGCTAGATCAAAGATTAATACTGCTGAAAGAAGTTACTACTGCTAAGCAAGTTTAGTACTGCTAAGTAGTTAGTACTGTTGGAGTTAGTACTGCTAGAACAAAGTTAATACTGTTGAGCATGGTTAGTACTGCTGAACTTAATATTGCTCAGAGTGTTAATACTGCTGAAGAATTAATGTTGCTTATGAGATAATGAAGACTTCGCATGAAAAGAAGACAGCTGGATTGATTGAAGATAATCATGGAAGTCTTGAAGATAACTATGGAAGATTATACTGAAGATCTTTTATTATTTTGTAATTATCTTTATTTTCAGTATATGTATAGAATAGTTTGTTTCTTTAGGTGTAACAATTAATTCTGAGTTTTCTAGCTTTCATAGAGAGAATCAACCTCAAGGTTAGAACCCTAATTCTAGAGAAGTAGAATTCGTATTGGTGAGCCTGTTCATCAGTATTGAGGTTGTGTGTAAAAGCTTGTGACTGTTAATCATTCAATAAGAGTTTACAAGTTGTGATTCTGATTTACTGTTTCATTGTTTTTCTGAATATTAAAGTGTTTTTCCGCAGCTTCTTTAATATTGTTTTCTGAGTGTTTATTCTTGTTAAGAATTAAGATCCTGACATACTATGATCAACTTTATTCCCTCTTTTAAACTAATTAATTATAGTTTTGGTTACTGTGGTTGCCATTTTGCTTCACTTTTGGTCCCTCATGCTAACTTTGTTGAACGAACTAAAAACCAATATCTTCGTTTCAGATCCAGATCGAGGCATGCATATTTGTGGCCGATATGACCATCCAAGGGTCGAAATTAGACTGTGTAGGCACAAGGGATGGGGAGTGTTGGCCTGGTTTTGAAGGAAGGGAGCGTGAAGAAAGGAGAGGGTGGGGGAGTCGCCAGGAGTGGTGGCCCGTTTTCGTTGAGCGCAGAGAAAGGGGAGGGTGGGGGAGTCTCATTTTGTAAATTGTGTTTAATATATATGAATATATCTTCCCTATATATATATATATATATATAATATTTATTTGTCTTTTAATTAAAAATAAAAATACAAAAAAGACCAAAATACCCCTGGAGTTAACAAACATTTATAACCGAAGTTAGTCTGTGGGAGCAAAAGTGAAAAAATGGCAATTACAGTAACCGAAACTGTAATTAACTCAAAAGAGGGAATGAAGTTGATAGTGACTGACAACCATATACATGGACCAAAAAGTTCATATTGTCGAGAGACCTTATATCCCACTTGTATTTTGTAAGAAATTAAGCTAGGGTATGAATTAATTACTTGTGAATATTATATCTAGAACAAGTCAAGATAGTGTACATACAGTGGGACTTTGTCAAGAAATCAGTAGATTCAAGGTAAGATTTTTACAGTCTTACAAAACGTCGAAACTATTCCCAACCATGTGTGTCTTAATTAGAAAATGCGATTTGGAAGATTTTTAACCTTATTGTATTTTACCGGAAACAAACACTTTAATGCAAAAAATGTAGAAATTTACTAATTACAATTCTAAAAAATTTCATGTAAAGAAGATATGCAATATTGGGAACTCGTTTGAGAAGGCAATTAAATGCGAATTAGCTCCAAACGGCAAAAACTGGTAAGTTGGTCGAGAATTGTTCTCGATTTGATTGGGCAACAAAATGTACCTTTCTGTCATTTCGATTGTGAATGCTTCATGGAATTGTTTTAAGACACACTTCAACCACTACAAAAATCGAACCTATCAGTGACGGAAAATTCTGTCGCTGATCAATTACTGAAAGTGAATTATGTCGCTAATCAGTCATTGAAAGACCGTCATTCAAAATGTGAATGATAAACTGATTTAAGTTTTTTTTTTTAATTTTAAAAGCTTCTTGATCGGTTTCAGATAGCTTTTTTTTTTGGTTAAAATGACGTAGGTAAACCAATTTTTAAGAGTTCGATGTTTTATTCATTCAAAAACAATTTGAGGACTTAATCATTTGAAATGAGAAAGTTTAATGGGTTTTTTCATTTTAAAAACTAGTTTGGGGATTTAATAAATTCAAAATTGGAAAGTTTAATGGGTTTTCTGGACTTTTACCTTTGGTTTATAAATGTTCTCTTTGAACAATTACCAAATTGGCTTATTTATGTAGAAAAGTGAACTAGGAGGGTAGAGTTTTCACAACAATGATTTAGTTCAAATTCCACCATCGATATCGCGATATACCGTATCATGATAGTCATGGGATCAATACGATGGAAGCATTTTGAAACGTAGTTCAAATTCTTTTTCTGAAGTCATTATCCTTAAAACAAATTCGTCCACAACGATGTGGTTATTTCTCATTGTGAGAAATGTTTGCCTCCAACCTCTTGACAACTCATACAAGCTTTGGCTCCTTGGTGTTTCCAGCTGTAAATACAGCTGTGGTCCAGCCCTTTATGCACTATTTTTGTTCTATAAATAGACATGAGAACTAGAGAGGAAAACATACACAAATTGAAGATCACCTTCTCACTTGCTCTCTCTCTCTCTCTCAATAGCTGATATATTAATCAGTTTTCTTTCTCTCAATTGTATCATCATCAAAGTGATAGTGAATCAGTTCTCGGCGTCCTCCGCCCGTGGTTTTTACCTTTCCGGGTTTCCACGTAAAAATATCGGTGTCTCTCTTACCTTGCTTTATCTTGCATTTTATGGTTGGATATTGTTGCATATACTTCGTAATTAATTATCTCACATTCGTTGATCATATTTCCGTTGTTATCTCGATATAAGAACATACGTTCATTGTTCTTGGGGTATTTATGTTTATAGTGAGGTCCAACTATCTTATCTTATTGCTAGTTGGGTTTCGTTATTTTCACAACAATTGGTATCAGAGCCCAAGTTATTTATATCGAGATTTTTTTTATCAATAGAAGTTTCATGAGATTATTGATTTGCTAAGTTTTTTTTTTCATTCATGTCAACAATGAAATTCGACCTTCCCTTGTTGGAACGGGATACCCGATATCCCTTATGGAAGATAAAGATGAGAGATGTCCTCATCCAACAAAGTTTACATAAATGTATTTTGGGTCGGGCTTTCATGCCCGTCTCTTGGACGGATGAGGATATTGAAATAAATGACTTGAAGGCCCAATCTTTAATTAGATTGCACCTTTCTAACGATGTTTTACAAGATGTTGGGGAGGAGGAAACATCGTATCAAATTTGGTCTAAATTAGATCGAATGTTTATGGAAAAGAGCTTACCCAATAAGCTTCATATGAAGCTTAAATTATATGCCCTTCGTTTATCTGAAGGTGGTTCAATTTTGGCACATCTATCGAAATTCAAAGAGGTAGTTGGTGATTTGAAAAACCTTGAGGTAAAATATGACGATGAGGATTTGGGTCTAATCTTATTATGCTCTTTGCCACAATCTTTTGGTACGTTTATGGATACGATTATTTATAGTCGGGATTCACTATCACTTGATGAGGTTTATACAACGTTGAGCTCGAAGAAGAAGATGAAGGAGATAATCCCCGGTCATGAACCAAGGGCCGAAGGATTAAATGCAAGGGGAAGACTTTTTGAAAAATGCTCAAGCTCTTCAAGCAAATCAAGATCAAAATCTCGTGGAAAGAAGAAGTTCTGTAACTTTTGTAAACGGAAGGGTCACATCATTGACGAATGTTTCAAGCTTCAAGCCAAAAACAAAGCCAAGAACAAGACAACGGGTTCCTCCGGGGAAGCCGACATTGTTGAGCACGATGAAGGTGGAGCTAGTGAATGTGAAGTCATGACGGTCTCGGATGGTAATCCAAAGGCCACGGAAGAATGGATTCTAGACTCGGGTTGCACTTTTCATATGTGTCCCAACCGTAGTTGGTTTCATACATATGAGCAAGTTTCCGAAGGTGTTGTGATGATGGGGAACAATGCTACTTGCCCCATTGTCGGTCAAGGCACAGTTAGAATCCGCATGCATGATGGCGTCATCCGAACACTTGGGAATGTGAAACATGTTCCCGAACTCCGAAGAAACCTCATCTCTCTCAGTGCCCTCGATGAAAAGGGCTACGAGTTCTCTGGCAAAGATGGAGCAATAAAGGTCAAGCGAGGAGCGTTAGTTGCAATGAAAGCTCAAAGAGGTACCGCTAACCTTTATGTTTTGCAAGGTCAAACTATTACAGGTGACGTTGCAGTTGATTCGAAGAAAATGTCCGATGGTGATCTTTCAAAATTGTGGCATTTACGTCTCGGTTGCATGAGCCTTGGAGGCATGACCGAGCTAAGTCAACGTGATTTGTTGAACGGCCACAAAGTTACCGATTTACAGTTTTGTGAGCATTGTGTGTACGGCAAGACGAAGAGGGTCAGATTCTCAGGTGGCATTCATACGACTAAAGGGCCACTTGATTACATTCATTCTGACCTTTGGGGTCCGGCCCGAGTTACTTCTTATGGTGGAGCTTCGTATATGCTCACTATTATCGACGATTTCTCTCGTCGTGTGTGGGCTTTCTTCTTAAGACGCAAGAGTGATGTTTTTGAAGTTTTCAAAGATTGGAGGACGATGATCGAGAAGCAATCTGGTAAAGAGGTGAAATACCTCCGAACGGATAATGGCTTGGAATTTTGCTCAGAGGAGTTTAATGCTTATTGTCGTAAGAATGGCATTACAAGGCATCGTACCGTTGCCCACACTCCTCAACAGAATGGTGTAGCCGAAAGGATGAATCGCACTATTCTTGAGAAAGTTCGTTGCATGCTTTCTAACTCGAAGATGCCCAAGTCGTTTTGGGCGGAAGCGACTTCTACCGCTTGTTATATATCATCAATCGATCTCCTTCAGTCCCTCTTGAGAAGAAGACTCCTATGGAAGTATGGAACGGATCACCGGCCGATTACACAAATTTGAAGATTTTTGGTTGCCCGACGTATGCACGAGTTGATAACGGGAAGTTAGAACCGAGAGCTATGAAATGCAATTTCCTTGGATACAAAGACGGAGTTAAAGGCTTTAGGCTATGGTGCCCGGAAACAAAGAAGATCCTTATAAGTCGAGACGTAACTTTCGACGAATCTTCGATGTTGACTGATTCGCCGCCTCCTACATCCGATACCATTTCCGAATCTCCGAAAGAGAAATCGCCTGCAGAGGTGGAGCTACCTTTGGCTCAAGCTTCGAGTCCAATTGCTACAAATGATTCACATGCTGTTTCTTCTTCTTCTCCCACTACTGGTGATCAAGTGGTAGATGATTCTTTATCACAACCTTTGCCACAAGAGCCCGAACCGAGCATTGCTCGTGATAGGGGAAGAAGATAAATCGTGCCTCCGGCACGGTATCGTGAAGAAGCCGATTTTGTAGCATATGCTTTGAACGTAGCGGAGGAAATGGAATATATTGTCGAGCCTACTTCTTATAGTGAGGCTATGAAACAAGATTATGCGGATGAGTGGATGTTGGCAATGCAAGCGGAGATGGAATCTTTGCAAAAGAACGGAACTTGGGAGCTTGTTTCCGCTCCCAAGACAAAGAAGGTCGTTCGATGCAAGTGGGTCTATAAATTGAAGGAAGGGGCTACTCCAAATGAAAAGCTAAGGTATAAAGCTCGGTTAGTCGCGAAGGTTTATAGTCAAATTCCTGGCATTGACTATAACGACATTTTTTCACCGGTGGTGAAACATACTTCCATTCGTGCATTGCTAGGGATGGTCGCGTCCTATGATTTGGAGCTTAAGCAATTGGACGTAACGACCGCTTTTCTGAATGGTGAACTTGAGGAAGAGATCTTTATGCACCAACTGGAAGGTTTTGAAGTTCCGGGTAAAGAAGGTCACGTGTGCAAATTGATAAAGTCTCTATATGGCCTCAAACAGTCTCCCAGGCAATGGTACAAGAGATTCTACGCTTTTGTGACCACACACGACTTGTCAAATTCGTCGTACGACAGTTGCATTTACTTTAAGACGTGTGATGATGGGTCGATGTTATATTTGCTCTTGTACGTGGATGACATGCTCTTAGCAGCTACAGATATGGGAGAAGTTCATAAAGTTAAAGATCAGTTAAATTCAGAATTTGATATGAAGGATTTGGGAGCCGCGAAGAGAATTCTTGGTATGGAGATTATTCGTGACAGAAAGGCGAGAAAATTATACCTTAGTCAAAAGGGGTATGTTCAGAAAGTTCTTCGCTGGTTCAACATGTCTGAAGCAAAGTCTGTCAACACTCCATTTGCGCCTCATTTCAAGTTATCATCCGCTTTAAGTCCTTCAACTCAAGCAGATGTCGCCTATATGGCGAGAGTGTCGTATTCTAGTGCGGTGGGATCTTTGATGTACGCCATGATTTGTACCCGACCTGACCTCGCTTATGCAGTTTCTAAGTTCAGCAGATATATGGCCAACCCGGGTAAAGAACATTGGAAAGTTGTCCAGTGGATTTTTCATTACTTGAAGGGGACGGCAGATCTGTGTTTGCATTTTGGGAGAAATTCATCAGGGGTACTTGGCTACGTAGATTCCGATCATGCCAAGGATCTTGATAAGAGAAGATCCGTCACTGGATACGTGTTTACTCTTGATGGGTGTGCCATTAGTTGGAAGGCACACTTGCAACCTACTGTCGCATTGTCTACAACGGAAGCAGAATATATGGCAGTTAGCGAAGCCGTGAAAAGAAGTTGTCTGGCTCAAAGGATTCTTTGGTGAATTAAGTGATGATTTGAAAGTCGAAGAGGTTTTCTGCGACAATCAAGGTGCGGTTCTTTTGACCAAGGATCGAATGTTTCACGATAGGACGAAACATATCGATATTCGTCATCACTATATCCTAGAGGTTGTAGCGAAAGGTGATGTTAAAGTTGTGAAGATTAGCACTGACTATAACGCAGCGGATATGCTAACGAAGCCGCTTCCGGTAGCCAAGTTCAGTTTGTGTTTGGACTTGGCTGGTGTTGAAAGACGGGGTTGATGCCCTTAGGGGCGAATTGGCGGAGGATACTGCTTTTTCGAGAACTTTGATTACTTTGGTATTGCTTTATTTATGGGTGATGTTTTTGGCTTGAGATGAAGTTTGGTGGAGATTATGCTCTTGGTGTATTCTACTTGGTTTGAAGACGAGGTGGAGCTTTACTCTTTTATGGGTTTTTGGATTGAAGTCAAAGGTGGAGATTTGTGAGAAATGTTTGCCTCCAACCTCTTGACAGCTCATACAAGCTTTGGCTCCTTGGTGTTTCCAGCTGTAAATACAGTTGTGGTCCAGCCCTTTATGCACTATTTTTGTTCTATAAATAGGCATGAGAACTAGAGAGGAAAACACACACAAATTGAAGATCACCTTCTCACTTGCTCTCTCTCTCTCAATAACTGATATATTAATCAGTTTTCTTTCTCTCAATTGTATCATCATCAAAGTGATAGTGAATCAGTTCTCGGCGTCCTCCGCCCGTAGTTTTTCCCTTTCCGGGTTTCCACGTAAAAATATCGGTGTCTCTCTTACCTTGCTTTATCTTGCATTTTATGGTTGGATATTGTTGCATATACTTCGTAATTAATTATCTCACATTCTTTGATCATATTTCCGTTGTTATCTCGATATAAGAACATACGTTCATTGTTCTTGGGGTATTTATGTTTATAGTGAGGTCCAACTATCTATCTTATTGCTAGTTAGGTTTCGTTATTTTCACAACACTCATGATGTAATGGATAGAACAATGCTAATTCTACTCAACTTTACCTTAAGATTGATAGATATCGGATTGAGTTTGGTAAACAATTTTAACTTTACTTCTCAAAAAGTTAAATTTACTTTCCAACAAACGAGCGTTGAAGAAAAAACACCATCCAGTTGATACCATAATTTCTTTGCTTAAAACTAGCATGCGATGTCACATGGTCTAAAAAATTTGTCTGTGCCATATTCGAAGGTATGCATTCTATCATCTTTGAACGACATTCCAACACATCTATGGGGTAATGTATCCTTATACCCCTCCTATATCCTTGTCTTCCATATATCCTTGGTGATCGCCTACATATCTTCACCTATAGATGAACTGTTCCAATGATTGAAACTCCGTATACGACTCCCATGAGCACCACCGCAAGACTTAGCTTCGTATACGGCTCTCATAAGCACCACCACAAGTTTACAAACCATGACTTAGGGACCACTCACTATACTCAAGCATGGACATTAAAAACTTCATGTTTAAGTCCTTATCCAATACTTTATAAAGGTATAATGGCCAAATGCCTGAAACCATATGGTTCATATATCTAAAATATACATAAGATTTAAGAACGAACCTTTTCAAGAATTTACGCTTTTAAGATCAAAGTACTAACACCTTCTTGGCTTCGAAAGCATCGATCTTTCAACACCCAATATCCCAAAAGAACTCAAATTGTTCTTGAATCCACACCACCTTCCTTTGGGTAAAGATTCAAGAACTGGGATCACAGAAATGGTGTCATCAGTGGACCATTCTTGTGTCAAATCTATCAATTTGTTATCTGAATTCATGAACTACACCATCAATGGAGTTTGCCCACATGATTGGAGTCTTTCCCACAAGTTGATCTTGAGAGGTTGTGAGCCTTTGCCAAGAAGAAGGTGTTTGTCAAAGATTTCCAGTTTGAAGATCAAGAAACTGAATGGGGACTGTTTTGACTTGGTCAAAGGGTATGAAAGTCAAAGGTTTTTGAAACCCAGGGGTAAAAATGACTTTTTGATTGATGAGGTTTTAGGTTTAGGAGGAAATGGTGGGATTAGAATTGGGTTTGATATTGGTGGTGGATGTGGTACATTTGCTGCTAGAATGGCTGAGAAGAATGTAACTGTAGTGACTACAACTTTAAACATGGATGCCTCTTTTAGTGAATTCATAGCTACTAAAGGGTTGTTTCCATTGTATTTGAGTTTAGATCACAAGTTTCCGTTTTACGAAAATGTGTTCGATATCGTTCGTGCCGGAAACGGACTCGATTTCGGTGGAGATCGATTGGAGAAGTCGAAACTCGAGTTCTTGATGTTTGATGTCGATAGGATTATGAGGCCGGGCGGGTTGTTGTGGTTGGACAACTTTCTTTGTTCCAACGAAGAGAATCGAAGAAATTTGAAACATTTGATTGAGGTTTCCGGATACAAGAAGCGTAAATGGGTGGTGGGAGAGAAGGTAAATGGGTAGGGGAAGTCTGACGTTTATTTGTTTGCGGTTCTACAGAAGTCGGTAAGAGCGTGACAATGATGTGAAGAGAATTCGAGAATGGTAGTAGTTTTTGTGTTAGGTTTAGTTTGAAGCCCTAATTTCCGAAGAAGGTATCAATAAAACCAAATCAAAAAGACCCACTAAATATTTTCACAAATATATTGTTTGTAATGTAAGATGTATGCAGATCTAACCTCTATGCTATATGCCCGTTTTTGACCTATGTGCACCTAGGCCTTCAAAAACCGGGGCGATACTAGGCTTTGGGTGTAAAAGTGGGCCCAGTTAGGTTTTTCAAGCCGAGTTTAACCGAGCCTTGAAAAAAAAGGTTGGGCCTACCTTTAAACTTGGGCTCACTAGGGACATGCTTCAGGCTTCAGCTTTTTTGTGCATATCTAGTGCATGTAAATCTTTCGTGAAACATGTTTCACCGGACTGCAAACAAAAATCTTTATTTCGATTGAATACTCCACATCATAGAATTACATATATACGTATATAGATGTAGCCCAAATTGTATACCAATGCGGCTACTGATCCCATGATCGATTGAGCTCGTCGCCATGCCACACCTCACGCTGTTTAGAACGCCCAAAAAACCTTTATTGGAAGGTACACTACAAAAACCCGCGATACCTTGATGAGAAGGTTCCATTGTCGCTCAAACCACATTTGATCATCTTTTTTCCCGCTGAACGGCACTGGGATTCGAGACCATATCCATCATCATTTTCTCGGGCGAGTCTTCCCAATTCGCGAAAGTTTTCAAGTCAATCTACAAAGGAGAAGAAGAAAGTTGGTAAAAGATGCAATGTAAGAAAAGAATGAATGGTGTGAATTAAGTTACCTTTCTCCTTTGTTCAGTGAAAAGCTCTTCTCTCTTTTTGAGTGAATTTTGAACTTTCCTTGCCTTTCCCCCTCCTAATCCCCATGCTTCCACTTCATAAACTTGAGCTTCTGTAGCCAAGTAACCCTATAAATACAAGAGTTATAGTTAAAGCTTCTATTACTAGGATCTTATAAAAAAACAAATGCTACTATCAAATAAGTGTTTATATTTTTATTTTAGTTTGTTCCAAAACAAGTGTTTATTTGGAACAACAAATAGTTAGAGCATCTCCGACAGATACTCAAAATTTTTTCTAAAATAAAGTATCAAAAGTCAAAATCTCTATAAAAAAATTACATCAAACTCCAACATCTACTCTTATTTTAAAGATTCCAACATTAATTATATTATTAAAATCTTTTATAAATTCATCGTCACAATACACTTGAAAAAACTTGATGAATAATTATAACAAATTCAACCTTATTGGTGGAAACAATTAAAATAATATATTTATCTCCTCAATGTTAAGTTTTAGAGATTTCTCACAATATGGTTCTCTATTTTAGAGAACGCTTTAGCATAGTTGTTGGAGCAAACAAAAAATCTTAAATCTTCAAAATCTTTACTTTAACATATTTGTTGGAGATGCGCTTATAATCTACTAAATTTCCAGCTTTGTCCTTAATTATGAGACATATATTTAAGACTAAGGGGGCGTTTGGTTCACATAATGAAATTTGATGGAATTGGAATCCATCGAAGAAATTTGACTTTGAAGGAATTTGAATGAAATTTAACCATGTGTTTGGTTGGTAGGAATTCAATTCCTTCACTTAAGCCAATGAATGATGAATTCCTTAAATTGTAGAATTCAATGGAATTGGAAGGATTTCATCCCTTTCATTCCGTGAACCAAACATGGGCTTGGAACTTGGTCAATGGAATTGACCATTCCAATTCCATGAACCACCATTGTAGGTTGTTTGGTTCATGGAATTTGAAGGAATTAGAATGACCAATTCCTTTGACCAAATTCCAATCCCATATTTGGTTCATGGAATGAAATAGAGGAATCCTTTCAATTCCATTGAATTCCACAATTTAAGGAAATCATCATTCTTTGTCTTAAGTGAAGGAATTAAATTCCTACAAATCAAACACCTGGTCAAATTTCATTCCAATTCCTTTAAAGTCAAATTCCTTCGATGGATTCCAATTCCAATTCCATTCTGTGAACCAACGCCCCCTAAATGTGCCGGAGAGAAGGTTTGCTCTATCATCAAGGGTAAAATTGCCATTCACTGAACTAAAATAATGTAATAATTACACATCTCATCGAAGATCCCAAAATGAAAGTTTTTGTAAGATGGTTCCTCAAATAGAAACGAGCCAAAGATATGTTCTACTTTCATGTATTTTGTCCAAAATACAAGCAAGATGTGTCAACAGATTCCGATACATGCCAAAACTTCTCCCTGCGGGCGCCATTAGTGAAGTGTATGGAACTACAGTTTACAAACATGCATATTCTCCATGAAACAAAATAAATCTGACTGATTTGTATTCTATTGCTAGGAGGGCCACATGACTTTTTTGCATTATCTTGTCGAAAGGTTTGGGGGTTGAATAAGCACAAGATCCATTGATGGCAACACCACAAGGGTTTGTTCCTATCAAGTCAAACTCAAATTGACTTCACAATCACAACATACTAAACAACAATCTTGGTGCATGGTTTTTTTGGTAACTGTGGGTGTTCAGGACAACTTGCACACAACTCGATTAATCCCATGGGTTCTAGAGAATCCCAATGGCCCGAGATTCGAACCGACGATCTATTTTAGTTGCATTTGAATTACACATTTTTCTAGTTCTAGATGGTTAGATGGAAATAAATCAGGGGTTTCATAACATCTATCTCAATGCAGGATTAACATGGAACCCATTAACCAAATGTAATACATATAATGAGCCTTTATATAAAGAACATGATGGGAAAGTTATTTTTCTTGGTCCATGTTTAGCAACCATAAACTAGCTTATTTATAAGCTTACTGAAAAAGCCATGTTTGGTAAACCATAATCTAGCTTTTCGAAAAGCTACTTCCAATAGTTTTTCAATAAACTCCAAAGGTGTTTTTTTTCACTTTTTCTATTTATGCCAAAATCCTTAGAGGGTGGCGTCTACCTTTTTTTCGGTTTGTACCAAACTTGACCGGTTTATTAGTCAACAACTAGCTTTTCAGCTAACAACTAGTTTATTAGTCAACAACTAGTCGACTTATCAACCAACAACTAGCTTATTAGCCAATAACTAGTTAACCTATCATCCGACAACTAGCTTATTATCCAACAACCGGCTTATCAAATATCAACTGATAGCCCAACAACTAGCTTATCAGCTAGTTAGACAACAAGACCAACATGCACATCAAGAATGTACCTGATTTGGGAAAAGCGCACCAGGTTGGTAGGTTTTGTCAAATGCATGATGGCGGACAGTAAGCTTGGAGAAGTCTTCATCCATAAAAACTCTCTCGTTTCCGGGAGATCCTCCAAAAGCAATTCCCACAGGCTTCGGATTCCGCTCATAACCAGGGGAATGCAAGTGACTGTAGACAAAGTTCTTCTCTTTGCCTGCTTGAAAAGTACATTCACTCGGTCATATTTTCAGAATATACCAAGAAAAAACCACCCAATTTGATCACGTACCTGAAGATGTAAAATGATCAAAAACAGGACTTATGGCATACAGACTTCCAGATGTTCCATAGAATGCATCCTTGTTCTCATAACCCTGGTGAGTAAGTGCACCAATTATCCAACTACGATCTTCTGAAGTAGCAGAAATAAGCACAAGTATTGGACCATTATACCCTTCAATGTTGGACCAGAGCCTGTTTAAACCTTTGCCATGAATTGCAGACCTACATGATATTTACAAGAATGCAAAAGTCAAGACTCGAAACAAATCAATTTCGTAAATTTGAAAATGACTGTAATCCATTCATACGTTAGTCATGCAAAGTTAGGCTATATTTGGCTTATAACATATAAGTTATTTGTTGTTTGCTGAAAAGCTAGTTGTTGGCTGAATCAGGTAGATAATAAATAACAATGTAAAATAACCTAGAAAACATGCTCAAAAACTAATTGGAAAAATATAAGAGGCATAATTAGAAAAAAAAAAACCCAAAGCTTATTGAAACGCTACTTCAAAAAGCTAGCTTAAGAAAAGGGGTCTTTTTAACAAGCTCAGAAATAAGCTAGTTTATGGTTGTTAAACTTTTCTTGGTCTTTTCTTATTTGAACACAGCCTTATTAGTTTTTAGTATCACAACGGATTTGCCATCTTGACTTCTCTACTATAAACAAAACCTTAATGGATGCTTTCAATCTCTAATTGGCTTCTTTTACATGGCTATCTAACTCCTCTTCTTGAAAGTTATCTAATTAGTATGTGCTTAAAAGAACTTAGGGCCCGTTTACCAAACGTTGAGTCGCTGACTGGATAAATGTTTATCGGGTAAAAGTCACCACCCTCACTTACCTTACCTTACCTTACCTTACCTTACCTTACCTTACCTTACCGTGTAAGATTCTACGCCATCGAAATGGCATAGTAAGATTATTGTTATGCATCTATTACCCGGTAAGCACTAACCGGGTAAGAGTCACCACCATCTTATACAGATCAAGATTCTATGTCTTTGCCATGCTCATTCGGTAAGGTAAGTGACCTAGTAAGCACTTACCCGGTTAGCGTTTGGTAAACGACCCCTTAATCTAGGACCACCATTCTTACTAATACTACATGTGTGACTAATGTGGTTTATCCACTTTGGCTACCTAATCTCCGAAACTTGTTAGAGCATCTCCAATGGGTTCCCTGCATTGGCTCTTTAACTATTGTACTGTAGAGAGACAAATATGAAAAAAGTCACTCCAATGCACTCCCTACATTAATTTTCATTATCTCACCCCGTACATGTAAGTTGCTCCTTACAAATAGCTTACATTATTTTATTATACACATATGTATATCATGTAACTTATGTCGCTGTCTTTTTATTCAATTGCTACACCTTTCCCTTAATGCCTTAACTTATGTCGCTGTTATTTCCCAAGACTTTATCTACATCAAGTGTTCATGACACATCCATTTGGAAATTCATATCAGGAACTCCCGTGTCTTCATGGAGATGGTTGTTCTACTCCTTGGGATTGAGGCCATGTCTACGTTCATCCTACCCTCCAGGCCCCACGCCCAGGTGGGATACACCGGGTTCGTTTGGTTTGGTTTATATTAGGAACTCCCATAGTCGATGTTAAAATCTAGGATTTTAAGACAATTTGTTGGGACAATATTACTCAGGACAAATACAACTAAAACAAAATGACTCTTTATCCGATCTTTTATAATGAATAGCAATTATAAAACATCACATTTTAACTTGATTTTACATTCTAAAATGTAAATTTGTGATGCATTCTCTGTGTGAATTTGTTTTACTTCAGCAGCTTTCAAATTTTGATATTGAATTCCTATTTTTTTGACAGATGGGAGTAATTTGAGCAACAATGCTTTACAATTAGTGAATCTTAAAAAATCAACTTGTTTGGTATTCGGTCCTTTGTATTGTATTTTTGTTTTTACCAAACTGCACATAATCGTATGACAGCATGTTTATATCTGACCTACATGCAGTGCTGGGAATTTTGTTGGATCTGTAATCTCAGATTGACAAAGAAAAGGACCAATCTTGGATAAACCCTACAATTTGCTTTTTAACAAGTTTTTATGCAACTTAAAATTTCTTGCATCTGTGTTGTCAATCTAAGTACAACTGTTATCAAACCAACTACGAATTGTGTGTTTATGCATGTCCCACAGAGAGAAGAGATCAATCTGGGACAATGGTCAAAGATCTTGCTCCCAAAAGTCAACCCATTTTCTCCCATCCCATACACTCAGGTGCTCTTTGTGCCTTAAATAAACTCGTGAGGATCATAAACCGACTCAAGATAATCACCATTTTCCACACAAATTAATAGTGTTTGTAAAAAAGTTACACCAGACACATGCAAGTAATATTTGACAGGCATGAATGCTAAGCACAACATAAGATTGGGCACAGAATAGGAATGCAGGGTCCTAGGAGGTTAAGTCTAGCAGGCCTAAAAATCCAACATCATCTCAGGTAGTCAATACCATATTGCACTTGATATTACTCTTAAGATTTTACGAATCTTATTTTCAACTCAATTCACTCAATCAAACAAAATATTATCCAGCTCAAGCAACGTATAAGTAGTTAACTACTCTACATTATACCCAAAAGAGAAAAAGATAAGAACACAAACCGATATAGTAGGTTTTCTTTAACTTCATCATCATGATGTGCAAAGCATATTTTCAAAACCTCTTCACGCATAGTACTTCTCACGGTAAGAGAAATGGACCAGGCCCTGCCGGAAGTCAGAAGATAAGCATTGGAATGTGCTGTTGAGGGACTATCACTGATAGATGTGGATGCCGACTCCAATTTGTCCTGCTGTCAAAAATATTCCCAATTAGCCACGACTGATGCAAAATTCATCACATCCGCTATACCAATATGTGAAATATAATAAACACATGTGTGTGTCTATATATATATATATATATATATAGGGGTAGTTTCATTTGCAAACCACCCTAATTTTTCAAATTGTTTCATTTGATAAAAGGGAAAAGTTCATAAAAACCCAACAAACTATTTCATTTTGAATGATTAAGTCCTTAAACTAATTTTTTGAATGAAAAAAACATTAAACTTTCTCATTTTGAATAATTAAGTCCCTAAACTATTTTTTTGAATGAAAAACCCATTAAACTTTCTCATTTTGAATGAAAAAGCCATTAATTTTTCTCAATTTGAATGATTAAGTCCTTGTACATTTTTTTCAATAAATTAAATCATCAAACTTCTAAAAATTTGTTACGTACATCATTTTAACCTAAAAAAACTAACCTATAACCGGTTATCTTTTGATATATAAAAAATAGATCAAAAAGAGGTAGATCGATGGTAGGGGCAACAACATGTTAGGTGATATGGAGAACGGACAACGTTCGAGCAACGCGGAGTGGCGAGGTAGGGCGATACGATTATTTGTGAGGGGTTTTAATGGCGTAGTGTTTGAGAACGGTAAAACTGATTTAGATTTGTGAGGGGTTTTAATGGCGCAGTGTTTGAGAACGGTAAAACTGATTTAGATTTGTTTTTACTTTAAAACCTTCATAGTCAGTTCTAGGTACCTTTAAAAAGGTAAACAATTTTTTAGAAGTTCGATGGTTTATTTATTAAAAAAAATGTTTAGGGACTTAATCATTTAAAATTAGAAAGTTTAATGGTTTTTTCATTCAAAAAAATAGTCGAGGGACTTAATCATTCAAAATACAAAAGTTTAATGGTTTTTTCATTCAAAAAAATAGTTTAGGGACTTAATCATTCAAAATGGAATAGTTTATTGGTTTTTTTTTTTAACTTTTCCCTTGATAAAATTGTTCCATATAATTCTTTTCTTGATGAAACTGTTTCATATATCTGTGTTTTTTATGTAAAATGAAAAAAGTTTCATCAGAATGACAAAATACATGAAACAATTTCATATATATATATAAAATCTACTAGGAAAACACAGGACTGTAGCAAAGCTGCAAATGAGTAATGTTTCATGGAAAACTAGGGACAATCAGTACCATGCATCTTAACTTTAGCTTGAATATAATTACTTACACCTTTGTGTTTGTGTGGCTTCTTCCTTCCAGTGAATAGAAAAAAGAATTTGGTTTTAGATACAAACTCAAGGTGGGAAAAGAAATGTGGAACACTAGTTAAAGCCAGCAAAAGCAGCTACTATGTAATTAGTTATCCATGTAGATGTATTCAGATTTCATCGTTTCAAATAGAAGGAAGCGAGACTAGATCACTTGTGTGTATCAAGAATATGATAAATAACTATACATAAATATTAACATATTGATGAAATGCTGAACATCTTGATGAAGGTGGAGATTAAGGGGATTTCAGTAAATATTTAATGGGCAATTAGTGACCTGGCTGATGAAAAAGATGAACGAAATTGTGATTGCTTCATGAATTGGTGGCTTTAAACCGCAAAGCCATAGCATCATCATAAAAAGTTAAAAACTACTGAAATTGAACCCTCAATGCTTAGAAAGAATGCGGTACCTGTTGAGGTGTAGAGTTGGAAAGTCTTGAATGAATGAATTGCACAAAACATTCAGAAAGGTTAGGCACGGTTCTCAATGCCCACACATGAAGCTTCCCAATAGGAAGTTGTATATTAGAGTCAAATAGATTGCAGTCCCATATATTTAAGTCAGCACCACCATCAGCACAAGAAGAAACAGCAGATAACACTAAATTATTTATATCTGGAAGACCAAATTTTGCTTTCCCTTTGGATAACTGTGGATTTTTAGAACTCCAAGACATAACCCAACACATCCAAAGAAGCATCAACAAATCAGCTGGCAGTAGATACCCATTAATCTTATGATCAGCTTCACTAGACTCCAACTGCAATCCTGTTGTGACTCCTGATTTCATCATTGCCACTCCAAACACCTTCAATAAATTATTTAACGAACTTGATGTCGGCATCCTCCCACAGCAGTTGGTGTAGCCATGCAAGAATGCAATCCAATCCAGACCACCTTTTTCTGCTATAAAGAACTGATCAACTATTGCATGACCTAGATGATTCAATAATCCGGGAAAGTTTTCGGGTTTGAAGGATGCTTCACAACTTTGGTAATCAATGGATAACTCAAAGCATTCCTGGAAACAACGAATAGATACATAAGTAGGAAGACCAGATGAAAAAATAAAAAAAAGGAAGTCTCGAGCAGATAAAAGAATTAACGTATAACAAGTGATGCAAGAGCAATGACATATTGACATCATTTGGTTTGCATCAACAGACATGTTCAAAGTTACCCTTTTGCCAAAAACAGAGGAGATGACATTGTGGAGTTCAAATGGCTGTTTTGATAAAGATAGCAAGTTGCCACAAACTTATAGTTTCTTTTGCGTCAACTGTCTTTGTTTCTGTACCATTCACTTATAAGTCCAACTATGAAACGGGTTTGGATTAATTATCATCCTCTGGTTATATATTAGAGGGGGAGGCTAACATCTCATCAGTTCTTTAGACAATCAAGGCTATGAATATTAACACATCATGACATCTAAGCCTTACGTATCAGCATCCACATCCAAGATTCAAATTACCAACTCGACAAAGCTTATAGAGATTGTTGTAATGTAAAGTCTCTAGCGTGCACATTGTAACAACAATTACCAATAGGGAAAGTCTTTTAATATATATTAGTGCAAGAAGCTTATAAGTCACATGGAACAATTAAAAGTTTACATCCTCGTTTCAACATACAAGAACATCACTTGCAGACCATGATGACTCACTGATCACTGTATAGCGATTGCTCACTAAGGTTTAGAACAAGTTTATCATCGTAAACACAATAAATAGAGATGAATTACAGTTTCGCTCTGAACATTTCTATACAATAAACCAAACTACGAAAATCTTTTGTCTATTTTACAAGGAATATATCTCCCAAACTCATGGTTTCTATGAGTTGAAGGTAACTCCAAACACATTCATCATCTTCTGATTTTCAACCCCAAAACACAGCTTAAACTGCTATCCAAAGATAGGTTAAAGAATTTTATCGAATTTCAAATCAAATTTGAGCTTATGATGTTACTGATTACAGAATCGCTAGTAAAACAACTGAAATCAAAAAAACAAGATACTAGGGTTTGAGAATGAAATTTGCCTGCAGAGAAGTGATGGGGACGGCGTGAGTTTGAGGATCTGAGAGGTCTGAAAAGGATTTCTCAAGCACCGTAAGAGCACCAGTGGACGCAGCTAATGATTCAGCCTCACGTTGCTCCGGCGAAACTTCTTCCGTCGACGACGATGCACCCATTTTGATGATCGTATTTTCAAAATTCAAAACTTACGATTAGTAATCAAGAAAAATATAAATATCAAAATTATGATCGCTTGAATTGGGACAAGTGTCTTAAATCCATAAATTATTGAATGGTAACCATTGATTTATCCACAGCTGGAAGATCGGAGATGAGTCACAAACATGAAACACCCTTTGGGGATGCCGTAAGGCCGTTTTAGGGGGAGTCCGGGATTTGAAAAGTGATTATGCGGTGTCAAAAGTAAATAAAAAAAAAATGTTTGGATCAGTTTATTTTGGTATCAAAACGTAATAAGATAATAAGTTGTTATTTAAAGAGGTTTGAAATTGCTTATACATATAAAATAACCAAAAAAGTCATAAGCACTTTCTAAATAGGTTGATAAGTTAGAACAAAATGACTTATGAAAAAGTGTTTATATCCGGTTTTGACCCTGCTATAAGTACTTTGATTTTTTCTCCATCCAAACACTAAAAAATGTTTATCTCCAGTGCCACACGACCCACACCGTAATAACCCAAAAACCACCTCAAATAAGCAAATCCCAAACACCCCCTTAGAATATGGAACTATCACTACCGATAGGGTTATGTTTATCTACCATTTCTACAGTAGCCATGGATCTCTGCCATTTTTTCTTTAGAGCAATTTTTAGGTGGCTTATGTTGAATTTCATTGACAAATTGGTTCATGGAAGAAATCTTTAAATTTCAACAACTTCCATAAATGAGACAATTTAACATTACTTAACAACTACAAGGTATTATGATGGAATGTAATTCTTTTCTTTTTCTTCATAATATCACATATGCCCTTAATCTAATATAACATAATCACATAAAACTTATTTGGTTAAACCACGCCTCCATCAATTTCTTCTCCAAACCACCACCAACCACCATCGATCTAAACCACCACCGACCTGACCCAACGCCGACCTGAACCACCGTCGACCACCGCCGATCTGAACCACCGTCGACTACCACCGACCTCCGTCGATCTGAACCACCGTCGACCTAAACCACCGCCGATCTGAACCACCGTCGACTACCACCGACCACCGTCGATCTGAACCACCGACCACCACTGATCTGAACCACCATCGACCACCACATATCTGAACCACCATCGACCACCGCCGACCTGAACCACCGTCGACCACTGTCGACCTAAACCACTGCCCACCACCACCGACCTGAACCGATCTAAACCACCATCGACCACCACCGATCTAAACCACCGTCGATCTGAACCACCGCCGGCCTAAACCACCGCCCACCACCACCGATCTGAACCATCGTCGACCACCAACAATCTGAACCACCATCGACCACCGCTGATCTGAACTACCGTCGACTACCTCCGATCTGAACCACCGCCCATTATCGCCGATATAAACCACCACTGATCCAAACCACCGCCGACAACATCCGATTTGAACCACCATTACAAATAAAGTAGTTTTAGTGACTATTTTATTAAAGCATTTTTTGTTTAAAAAAAGTTAAAATTATCAAAATGGTTATTTTGATCATTTATCAACATTTCATTCTAATTCCAAAGCTACATTTTGTGAACCAAACAAACAGATTCCGTTCTAATTCTGTCAAGCAAATAGGTGGTCAAATCCGACAACATTCCATTCCAATTCCTTCAAAGTGATCAAATTCTTTTGACATATTTCATTTCATTCAAAAACATTATGCGAACCAAACCTCACTTTAATTTCTCTCTAATTCCCTTTTCTAACAAAAAATACGGAAAAAGAAAAGATCTTGAAAGTGTAAGAACGACTATGGGCCATCATCCAAGAATTATAATTTACTATAAATGTTTCATTTTCTTTGTAGACTCCTCTCTGTTTGAAGGAATTATGATTGATTATTACAAATTTCATTCTCTCTATTTACTATTGTTCTATATTGTTTTCCTATAGCAAAAAGCATATATGATTATTTTTTGATTCTTGGAAATTTTCAGAAAAACCCAAACAACTTTCTAAATAAGTTATCGAACTTTTTAGAATTGGTTACCTACATTATTTTAACCCCAACAAAATTATATGTAACTGACGGGGAAAGTTTTAAAGTTAAAGAAAAACATAAATCAGTTTTACGGTCTTCAAATCTTACGCTATTCAAATCCCTCGCACACAACGACATCGCTCCTTCTGTCACTCCTTGTCGCCCCATGGTTGTCCGTTTTCTATACCGCCTATTGTCGTCTTTGACTCCTACCATCGATCTTCCTCTTTTTGATTCATTTTTTTTGTTTTTCGATTCTTCCTATTTTACAAATATTTAATGAAGCATATATAGACATATAAAAAAAAACAATCAAAAAGAGGGAGATCGATGAGAATGATAAAACTGATTTAATTTATTTATTTTTTACTTTAAAAGCTTCTTAGTTTTAGTAGTTTTTCTTTTTGCTAAAAAAATGTAACTAACCAATGGGAAAGTTGCATTAAAATGGAACCAACTTTCTCATGATTCCTATTTTAGGGAACAAACTTTTAAAATTGTCATTTAAGGAATTAAGGGTCAACAAGTTAACCAAACCCTTAAATAAATAAAAAACTTGATCAAGACCCTTAAATGACAATTTTAAAAGTTTGTTCCCTAAAATAGGAATCAGGTGAAAGTTGATTTCATTTTGATGCAATTTCCCCTAACCAATTTATAAAAGTTTGATTGTTTATTTATTCAAAATAAAGTTCAGGTACTTAAACACTCATAATGAGAAAGTTCAATGATTTTTTTTATTAAAAAATAGTTTATGAACTTAATCATTCAAAATTGAAAAGTTCATTGGTTTTTCTGGACTTTTCCTTTGAATTTTTTTTTAAAGAAAGAAGACGGTGAAACTAACGGGCTTCGGCAACACCATCACCCGTTAGAGTCCTAGTCGTTTCATTAGAATGAATTTTCCCTTTAATTCATGAATGCTTTCTTTGAACAATTACCAACTTAGCTATTTTAATTAGAAAAGTGAATTAGGAGGGTACAATTTTCACATCAATGTTTTAGTTCAAATTCCACCTTCAATTGTGATTTACCGTATCATGATAGTCGTAGGATCAGTACGATGGAGGCTCTTTCTGTCCAACATACAACCTGCGTATCTGCATCAGAATAAACAACTAACTCGTACCCGGTATCCTTGGGATACCAAAGGCCAAGATCAGAAGTACCTTTTAAGTAACGAAATATCCTCTTAACTACTATGAGATGAGACTCTTTAGGCTTAGACTGATATCGCGCACATAGACATGTGGAAAATATAATATCTGGTCTACTGGCCGTTAAGTACATTAAAGACCCTATCGTGCCTCTATAGGTCGTAACATCTACTTCCTTTCCGTCAAGATCGGAGTGTAGCTTAGACCCTGATGCCATAGGAGTTTTCATGGGAGAACTGTTTTCTAACTTGTATTTCTTTAAAATATCTGAAATATATTTGGACTGATTAATAAAAACTCATGTTGAAAGTTGTTTAACCTGAAGTACAAGGAAAAAGTTCATTTCTTCCATCATACTCATTTGAAACTTTGACATTATTAAGGCAGAAAAATTATTACAATATTGTGGGTTCGTAGAGCCAAATATAATATCATCTACATAAACCTGTATGAGTATGATATCGGCCTTTTCTTTCTTAATAAAAATAGTGGTATCAATCTTACCTTTCGAGAAGCCCGTCTTGACTAGGAATTGAGATAAAACAGCGTACCAGGCTCTTGGGGCTTGCTTGAGACCGTATAGTGCTTTGTCCAATCGGTAAACATGGGTCGGTTTGTCTGGATCCACAAAGCCTTCCGGTTGAGAGACGTACACCTCTTCTTTCAGGATGTCATTCAAGAAAGTCGTCTTCACGTCCATTTGAAAGACCGTGAAGTTCTTGTGCACTGCATATGCCAGGAACATCCTTATAGCTTCTATTCGTGCTACTGGTGCAAACGTCTCATCATAGTCAATGCCCTCGTGTTGACGATAGCCTTTACCCACAAGTCGCACTTTCTTACGAACCATTATTCCGTCTTCATCTCTTTTGTTCTTGAAAATCCATTTTGTTCCGATGATGGTCTTGTTGCGAGGTCGAGCTACAAGTCGCCACACTTTCAGGCTTTCAAATTGATTCAACTCTTCTTGCATCACAATAATCCAGTCGGGATCCGTAAGGGCTTCAGAAACTGTCGACGGTTCTATCTTGCTCAGAAAGATCGAGAACAAGCAGTCGTTGGCGAACATGGACCGTGTCGGGGGCATTCAGATCGCCAATGATCTGGTGTAGTGGGTGGTCCTTTGTCCAACGGTGAGTGTGCGGAAGCGGTTGAGTGTTCTGATCAGGTGCAGAGTCGACATAGTTTCCTGACGGTATGTCTTGAACTGATTCAAGAGATGGTTGTGAACCAGATGGAATAGTCGCTACGTTCACTGAGGGAGGGTCTTGAGCTGGAGTCGAAGGTGGTTGTTCTGGACTTCGGCTGAAGATGAGGGTACATTCAAATCTTCAGGGGACCTTGTCTCGGTAGGTTCTTCAGTAGAGGTAGACGTCCCAGCATTACCATAATCAACCTGAGGAGTGGATGAGCTTGGTTCTTGAGTAGAAACTTCAGGGATAGGTGGATCATCTCGTGTGGTAGTGTCTCGAGAAGTGGATGATCCCGGGAGAGAGACATCGGTCTCAACTCTAGCTCCATTGACCCTGTTTGAGACAGAAGAGATAAGCTTAGTAGAACCAAAATATTCATCATAAAAACATTGAAATAATAGATCCAAATCATTTGAAGGTGATTGGGATGTGAAAGCATGATTTAGAAGTGGCGGTTGATGATCCGAAGCTAAAACACCGGTTAGCGCGGGTTCTGAATTGATGTGTTCAAAATCCAAATCTTCTAACTCGTTGAAGGTGACGTTGATACTCCCCGTAACAATTTTGGTCTTTTTGATGTAGACTCTGTAGGCAGAAGACTCAGAGGAATAGCCGATGAAGACGCCTTCGTTAGCCTTTAGGTTGAACTTTTTGAGATCCTCTCTGTCATTTAGGACAAAACACTTGCATCCAAAAGCATGAAAGAATTATATATTAGGGATGCGATTGTTAATGATCTCATGTGGAGTCTTTCCAAACCGTTTATTGACAATCGATCGGTTTTGGGTGAAGCAGGCAGTTGCAACGGCTTCGGCCCAAAGAAAGAGTGGAAGCTTCGATTGAGTCCGCATAGTACGAGCAACTTCAACGAGTGTTTGGTTTCGTATTTCAACGATTCCGTTCTGCTGGGGAGTGTGAGCTGCTGAGTAGGTGCGAGTGATGCCGATAGACTCGATATATGTACTAAACACCCTGTTCTTGAACTCCGTTCCGTTGTCGGTTCTGATTGATTGTGCTATTAGCTGTAGATTAACTTGCACACTCTTAAGAAATTTGATGATGAGCTCAGGAGTTTCATCTTTGGTTCGGAGGAACTTGACCCATGTATACCATGAGAAGTTGCCTACCATGACAAGAACATATTTCTTGCCATTTATACTCTGGATGCGCATCGGGCCATACAGATCCATATGAATCAACTCGAGGGATCTCGAGGTGCTCGGTTCTACCTTCGATTTGTGTGAAGCTTTCTTTATCTTGCCCATTTCGTAGGCCGCACAAAGATGCTCCTTTTCGAATTTGAGTTCCAGCAATCCTTTGACTAACCCTCCGATAACTAACTTGTTGATGTTCTTGAAATTGAGATGGGAGAGTCGTCGATGCCAGATCCAGTTTTGTTGCAAGGAGGATTTGGACAAGAGGTAGACAACCTTGGCAGTCTTGACGGATGCCAAGTCTATTGTATACAGATTAGATCGTCTTGTCCCGGCTAAGAGCTCAGTACCATCGTCTGTGCGAATACTGCATCGTCTGGCTTTGAAGTTGACCTCCAGATTCTTATCACAAAACTGACCGATGTTGAACAGATTGTGTCCTAGTCCTTCGACATACGAGACCTTCTTGATGGTGATGTTGTCTCGCATAATGTCCTCATAACCCATAATCGGTGAAAAATGATCGTTGCCAATACGAACTATGCCACAATACTTGTTGGTGAAATTCGACAACAACTCATTTCTTCCAGTCATGTGCTTGGAGCAACCAGAATCTAAATACCACACATGACTGGCCTACAAAACCGATTAACGAGGTTTAGGTACCCATTCATAAATGAGTCCTTGTGGGTTAGGATAAGCACAAGATTTAGGCACCCACTTGTAAACAGGGCCTTTGTGTCATTTAGGTGCATGAGAATGGGAATTACGAGAATAATAATTATACTTGCCAAACCAATCAGATGTAACATATTTGTCAACAAAATCATTCGATCCACACCAATAGCAACAAATATTATCATAGGCAATATTAATAAAGTGCTTAATTGAATTAACTTTGCTAGGAAATGGAAAACTATGTCCAAAAATAGCATCCTTATTAGAAACACCACGATAAAATATTGTTTTTCCTATCACTAGAAGCGAAATTAAATGACTTGTTGTTCTTGTTCTTTAATGAATGCTTTGCTACCCAAACTTGCTTAACTCCCTTTTGTGTGAATGGAGTATCTGAAAAATCAGTAAACTGAGAGTCAGAAGAGTGAAATTGAGATGTACTTGATTTTTGAGATTTTCCAGATTTTCATCGTTTTTGTGAACACCTTTTGGATTTAGATTGGGAAGCATTCACAGAGACACGTTGAGAGTTGGATTTAGAGCTTTCGCCCATATCTACAAGATCTGACAAAATCTTGTTTTTCCCTTTATCAAGAAACTCGGTATGGCTTCGAAGTTTAGGATCAAAATCAAACTTTTTCACATCATCATTCAGACATTCCTTAGAATTCATTAGGGCAGAAAAGAGCTCTTCGTCAGACTGTATGCCCTCTCCTAGATTTGTAAGTCACAGGAGTTTGGAGGCATGTCAAAATGAATATCAGTTACCACTATAAAGGCCTTGCATGAGGATGCTTCTGAATTCACTGAATGAATTTCAGAATGACTTACGTCAGGAACAGAAGTATCCTTCAGAATGACTTACGTCAGGAACAGAAGTATCCTTACACTTAACTAGGGTTTGGAATTGAAGTTCCTCAATTTTAGACACTAACAACTCCTTTTCCTTGTCAAACGAACTCATTGCTGTTTCTAGATCCATTTAAAGATCATTTCTAACCTGTTGTTCTTGTAAAATCTCAGTTGCTAAAATAGACAACTGATGTGTTAGCTTATGAATTTCAGATTCATAAACCTTTCTTTCAGTTACAAAATCCTTTTCAAGTTGAACCAATTTCTTTTCTAAAACCAATGGTGGAACATAAATCTTTGGTTCAACAGGTTTTGAATGGATCTCTTCATTAAAGTAACTATGAAAGTAGTCGTTCGAGAGTGTTAGTTCTCTCGTACGATAACTTGCATTGAGTTCGTCATATACAAAAGGAAGTTGCATTTTGTCAGTCCTGTTCCTATTTGAGTCTTCCTGTGCCTCAACCTCCTCAGGAGAGTCCATAAACTATATTTGATATTGTGGACCAAGATCCAGATATTTAAATTTATATAGAGTAGGCGTTTCTGACAAAGCCTTGGTAAGGTAACGAGGATTTTCATATCCTAAGCCTTCCTTTTCTTTGTAATACTTGAATTTTGTAGGTTTGTTTAAGTGAATGGTGTGATCAGTCTGTCCAAGTTTGTATAGTTTAAGTTCAAGATATTTTAGTTTATCAAGTAAATCTTTCTTTTGAACTAAATCAAATTCATATTTATGCATGTAATCTGCAGTCTCACTTTCAGAATTTTTAAGCTTAACTGTCAAATCAGATATCTGTTCATTTAAAGCGTTGTTAGTTTCAACAAGTTTGGCCTTTTCCTTTTGCAAGCTCTTTGCCCAACTAAGATTATCAGCACATTCACCGTTGAATTGAGTAAGAACTTTATCATTATTTAGTAAACGTGCTTCTAATTTGGCAACAAGAGCTTGTTCACTTTTTAATCAATCAGTTAGATCTTGTAGCTTGAGCATCATTATTTGCATCTGGTCTAGTAAGACAGTATAAGTAGAAGAACTTACCTCAGAGCCATCATCTGAAGATTGTGAGGCTCGATCATCATTGTCGGAGTTGTATGCCTCAGAATTCTTAGCCATGAAACATAGGCGGGCATTTGCATCTTCTTCCTCTTCATCATCGATGAGATTCAACAGTGAGCATCTTCTGCTAGCAGTGCTTTCCCGACCTCCTTTTTCTTGGCTAGGAGTAACTTGTTCTTGTAGTACTCAGCATTCTTGACAACTGGTTTCCGTCATTCACGAGCAAAATGACATGTCTTACCACAGTTGTAGCACTTGGGTGGCTCGTCAGTTCCCTTAATCTCCAGTTTGGCCTCAGTTGGCCTTTTTGCATCAAAGCACTTCTTTCCTTCATACTTTTCCTTGTACTCATGATGTTTACCCCCTGTGGCGTACCGCTGATTGTTAGGAGTGGAGCGCTTGAAGAACTTTTTATGTACGACCTTGGTTAGAAACAACATCGCTTCTTTGATGTCTTGTAGCTCTATATCAACATCAGTGTCATCATCTTCTCCCTCTGATTCACTCGGATCCCGTTCTTTTCTTTACATGCGAGACGATCCTCTTTCCTGTTTATCAGACACGAGAGCAACAATATCGGTTGGTTTCTCCACTTTTCGGTTCGCCTCAACAATTTCCAAAACCTCTTCTTTGTTTTGCTTAAGAATCTCGTAGACTTCATGCAATCCGATTTCAGACAAATCCTTGTTTTGTCTTATCTGAGAGGTGAACTACTTCCATTCTTGCCATAGGTTATTGAGAAACTTGACGTTGTTCTCAATGACGATTTTGTAGATTTGGTTCTTGCTGAGTTCATTTAGTAGGAGACAGAACCGATCATAAGTTGCTTCAAGTGATTCTACTTCCCTGACTTTCAAATCTTCATAGTGATTGATGTAGATGGAAACTTTTAGTTGATTGCCAACCTTGGTTCCCATCATCATCTTTTCTATTTGTACCCACATTCCTTTTGCAGTCTCTTTGTAGCTGTCAATAGTGGTGTAGATATCATTTGAAAGACTTTGAAGCAGGTAAGATTTTGCAAGTTGATCACCTTTAGCCCTTTTATTTTCTTCTTCCGAGTATTTCTCTTTCTCCTTTATTCGCACTCCTACTGGCTTGGGTGGATCCGCGTTTGGGAGCGGAGGTGTTTCAGTGTAAAATATACCGAGGCCTTCTGTGAGAGAAGTGAGAATCTATTCTCCAAGATCATGTCATGCGATGAAATGCAGGAATCTGTCCCGCCACTGAGGATATTCACCTCTGAATAGGACAGATGGTCTGGTGTCCGTACCCATAGCCAAAGCTTCACGGGTAGACACCGTTGTAACACTTGCAGATGATCGTGAGACAATCGTGATTCAAGAAAGGTGCATAGAAACGAAAGACGTGCTAAATAGAAACTTTAAGATGAGGATTTGATAAACTTAGAAATTAAAAAAAATCATAGACCCAAAGTTTGGAACACAGGTCTGAGTGAGAGTGGGAGCCAGGTTTGGGTGGTAACCGAGTGTGGGGATTGGGGTTGGGGTTAAGCGGGTGAGGGTTTGGGTGAGAGCCAGGGTTGGGAAACGCGGGTTTAGGTAGTACTCGGGTGAGGGTTTGGAAAGGATCGGGTTTGATGAAACGGGCCTCAGAGTGGAGAAGGATGACGCAAGTTTGGAGAGATCAGGTTTGATGACTTGGGTGGTGAGCGGGCTTGGGGAGTAGATAAGGATCAGGTGTGGGATAGGAGGGACGTGGGTGTGAGTAGATGAGGGCGTGGGCTTAAGGCGTGTGTGAGACGTGAGGGACACGGGGTTGAGGGAGTTACTCGGGTCTGGGGGTAATCGCTTGACTCGATAAAGGATGCGGGGGTGGGAAGGATCGGGTGTCACGGAGACGCACACAGGTTAATTTAACCCTAAGCGCCGCAACAACACTTAATCGATTCCAGAAACAAATTAATCGAAAAACTTTAAACCTAATCGCTTAAAAAAAGATCAATAACACTTTTTCAGATCAAGTAAGAACCAAAATCAAGGATTTTTTTTAAGCAAAAAAAATTTAAATCATCAAGAACACAGACCTAAGTTTTCAGATTTATGAAAACCTCAAATTCGATTTTAATACTCCGAATTAGAACGAGAAACTTTGTCAAATCCTTAGTCTAACAAGACTAATGATATTGGGAGCAAACTAACTCAAAACTTTTGCAAAAATCAATAAACCCAAAAGCTCAAATCAGAAGACAATAGACACAACTGTAGAAGAGAAAAAAATTACCTTTTCTTGAATCAAATCTTCGTCTCTTTGCTCTGATACCAATTGTGAATCCTAGTTTGCAAGTGTAATCAATAAATTAATGAAGAACGATCAATATATTTCATTAACTATGGTTATATGATTTATATTCACTGAAAAAGCTCAAAAAGGTTTACAGATACTATAGAATGAAACACGTGTAAACTTAAACTGACCATTAACCTAGAAATTAGGTTAAACTAAACTTTATATACCTAGGGCTTAGACCTAACAGGCCCAAAACCCGTTTAACACAGAAAACCCATTAACAAAATAATAGAATCAAAACATTATATTTTGCATCCCTCTACTTCAATTCAACAAATAAAATACACCCTAACAAACATGAGCGAAAATAGGGTGTTTGATTCAAATTAATTAGTGGTTAGCTTAATTGATTACATTATAGAAGTGTTTGATTTTAATTGAAAGAGATTGGCTTAATATGGTAAGTAATTCCACTCTATCTTAAATATATTAAGCTACAAAAATTTCCCCAAAATTACTATTGTCTTACCATTTTTAATCACACGGATAACATTCTCAATGGAGGTTCTTGTTGAGGTCCTGTTGGGGTTTTTATGAGAACTTCCACTATAGGACAAAGATTATTGTCTAGTTACAGGTTCTTAGGTGTTTGAGCAAGAACCTCAGTTCGTGTTTACATTCCTTTTTTAATTTAATTTTATTATTATTATTTCTAACCATTTTATTTTGTTTTAATGAATTTATAAAACATATAAGTTAAAAAGTGAAAGCCTAGCAGTTCGTGCTCCTAAAGTTTCATATAGGATCATCTTGGCAGCAACAAAACAACAACATTCTTGCAGGGTTCGATAGGACTGGATTAGGATCAAACACCTAGACTTTTAAAGCTAATCTAACTAGAAATTTAGCAAACTACAAAGGACTTAAATATGACTCAAAAAGTGTAAAATAAGATAATTAAAGGACTCAAAAAGGTAAATTGGGCAAATATAAGAATCTAGATAATGAAAAATGGTGATTTAATTAGGGTTAAGAATTAACACTATCAATAAGGTAGCTTTTGTTGTTCAAAGGACATATGATATGATGCTTCCAATTGGTCTTACTTTAACACTTAAGCAAGTGTCTATATGTATGTAGCATTACTAGGAATATAGTTTCATTCTCTCAATTACAACAGACTGTATTTATGTTTAATTTCAACAATAATTCAAATTTTTGCTTACCTTAACGATGTTTTGTATTTTGTTGTGGCTAAACTACAGAACTGAATTTATGAAATTGAGATGCAAAATAGTTGTAATTATGAATCAATATATAATGTAAACAATAAACGGATTAAGCGAGGCATAAACCAAACCTACTTGTGACATCGTCGTCTAGGATATATAAACAAGAAGCGTATAGCCAAACTGCAGGAGGAAGAAGTGTTGGAATCATGGCGATGATTCATATGATACATGTAGATCTTGTTTATTAGGAAAAATGACAAATGTGCCTTTTAAAGGCAATCTCGAAAGGGCTACATAACTGTTATGAATTGTTCATACTGATGTGTAGTCCTTTCATTTTAGTCACAAAGAAATAGTCATCGCTACTTCATTACCTTTACTGATTATTTTAGTAGATATGGGTATGTTTACTTAATCAAGAAACGAATTTGAAAGCTTTGAAATATTCAAAAAGTTTCAAAGTGAAGTAGAGATTCAACTTGGCAAAAAGATAAAAACACTTCGGTCGGAACGAGGTCGTGAATATCTAAGCCAAAAGTCTATTGATCATCTTAGAGATGGTAGGATTGTATCCGAACTAACTCCTCATGGAACACCTCAATATAAACGTGTGTCTGAAAAAAAATAGAACCTTGTTGGACATGGTTTGCTCTATGAGGAGTCGTACCGCTCTTCTTAAGTGTTTCTGGGGATATGCCATAGAAACAACTGCCTGAATACTAAATAATGCACCAACCAAATTGTTATAACCCGGGTAAGTAACGTTATGATTTTATATGCATGTATCTTTTTAAGGAGGACTTATAATTATGTAACACCCTCAAATTTGTTAAGAACAACTAATTAAAATTTCGGTATAATATCAACATAAGGAACAAAACTTCCTCACACAATTCAAAACTCAGTATATTCCTCAAGTTAAAATTCTATAACTAACGTCAAAAATATTAACTCCAATAATATAAAAGTACTAAACCAAAGTCGGGTATTACTTAACCCCAAACACAAGTTGCTATTCCCAAAACAAAGGCGGAAGACTTTAGTAAGCTAATCACTCTCCGAGCACGCAACTAGCACTCCTCTCTTCACAGTGTCACTAGGACTATTCCCAACGAAGCCTGTTGCACATGCCAACAAATAAAATGTTAGGCTAACGCCTAGTGAGTTCAAGAGTTCTCAACATTATTAACTAAATCGTTAAAAAGGAATAATGCAATTGAAATCATAATCTTTCAAAATGATATACTTCAAATATGAAAAAGACTCGTTTTCTAATAATATGCATTTTAGGCGAAGGTGTAACATCCCAGACCAACCGTATCAAATATTGTCCGCTTTGTCCACACACCCGGACTCATGGTTTTAAAACGCATCTGATAGAGAAGGTATCAAGTTCCTTTATAAGGCAACCTTTGTTCCCCTCCCCAACCAATGTGGGATCTTACAATCCATCCCCCTTGGGAGCCCAACGTCCTCTCTGGCACACTAGTACGGTTTCCGGCTCTGATACCAACTGTAACAACCCAACCAAAAATAGCAACTCATAAAATAAAATTCTCAACGATAGAATAATAATCCACGCCATAACGATCCCAAGCTTACAATAATTAATTCAAGGTTTATCATAACAACAAACTATATACAACTGAGATCAATGAATAACTAAAAGCTAGATGACGGTCTTCTATTCGCCTCCGCTAAACCTTCTCCTTGCCTTTACCTGCACAGTCTAAATCACGACAGCCTGAAAAGATTTTTAGTTTTGAAAGAGTGAGGGTTAGACCATAGGTCTAGTGAGTTCCCCCTAACAGTTAAGCAACAACATAAGCTTTCCAGAATTTAATACATCATTTAATAATGGCATTTAAACAAAACACGTTACGGACCAGACGACCGCCCAAGACGATGTGTCTAACTCGCGCTGCCTTACTGTTGGGACACGCCCCCAACGACATAAACGGGCCACACTCCCCGGCACGAGTAGGAGGGGCCACACTCCCCGACTTAGGTCACGTAACCCACAATTAATGTATGCATACATATAATCAACAACGATTTATAACACACTTGAACAGTTAATAAAATCATGCCATCATAATAAATCAAAGTTTTAAAAAAATAAACTTCACATGCCTTTATCATCAAAAGTTTTAGTTCAGAAAAACTCACCTGCTGTCCCTTGGCTTAATTTCTTCGTTTACCTCTAAGACCCGCACCGGAACCTATAAGAAAAGATATCGATGGTTGAATTCTCCCACTCTCTAATTTTACAACCAGAAAGTTGACCTCAACATAAAACCCCAACGCCACCTAAACCTTAAGTAATAGCCCAATAAATACAATCGGGCCTAATTACTTATACGCTCCAGGCCCACAGTACCAACTACTTATCTAAACAATAAAAATAGAAGAAAATTGGGCTTCGGCCCACACACTAACGCGTGGTCCGGGAATAACTGTTCGACCGGGATCTCTAACGACCGGAATGGGAACGACCGGTATTCCCTTGACCGGTATTCCCTCAATCGGTAACTAACAACGACCGAAACTCCTCACCCTTCCTTCGACCGGTAACTAACAACGACCGGAACTCCTCACCCTTCCTTCGATTGGTAAAGAGCACTCGACCGGTAAGGAGCACTCGACCGGTAATGAGGTTCGACCGTAATCTCCCTTATCGGTCGACCGGCATGGCTATCGACCGAAACCCAAAATCGACCAATAATCCAGAGATTGGTGTTTACTACTGCAGTTCTCACTCGATAGTAAAAATCGATTGCAAGATAATTTCCTTTCCACAATACATAATAAGCTTGATTACTACAAGACTCCATTAAACATCGAGAAGACCGACATCGGCTCTCAAACAACCCCATACCCAGAAGACCCAGACTCCTAATTCAAACTATTACCGAAATGAATAAACGATGATGTTAGCTGATAGATTAACAAAAGATTTACCTCAATGAGAAACCAAAACTTCCACCTGGAGTCTGAAATCTTTCCTTCTCTCTCTCGGTCTCTCGCTCTAAACTTTTCTCCAATTCTTCAAGACTAAGCCGCCCCCTCCTCACACACACAACCAAAACCCCTTAATTTCAGCTACACATTGGGCCTTTCCCTAATGGGCCCCTTCTACTTCTTACCCCAAATCTCTAAAAACACATAATTAAAGCCCGGTTATTATAATATTCCCCCCTCAAAAGAATTCCGTCCCCGGAATTCCGTCGTCGAACAAACTGGGGTATTGCTCCCTCATAACCGACTCTAGTTCCCAAGTCGCCTCTTGACCTCTGTGAAATTGCCACTGAACCTTTACCAAGGAAATTTATTTGTTCCTTAACTTTTTCACCTTACGATCCAAAATCGCGATTGGCTCTTCAACAAAACTTATTCTTTCGTCTATTTGGACATCTTCAAACGGCATCACAACGTCACTTTCTGCTAAACACTTTTTCAGGTTGGATACAGGGAAAACAGGGTGAACTCCTTGCAAATCCGCCGGTAGGTCCAACTTATAAGCTACCTCTCCCACACGCTTCGATATCGGAAAAGGTCGTACATATCTTGGTCTCAACTTGCCTTTCTTGCCGAAGCGAACTACTCCCTTCCATGGTGAAACTTTTAGCATCACCACGTTTCCTACTTGAAATTCTATCGGCTTCCTTCGTTTATTTGCATACATTTTCTGGCACTCCTGAGCCACCTTTAACCGTTCTCGAATCTGATTAACCTTGTCGGCTGTCACTTGCACGATTTCCGGTCCTGCTAACTGCTTCTCACCCACTTCATTCCAACATAAAGGAGTTCTACACTTTTGCCCATACAACGCTTCAAACGGAGCGGATTGGATACTGGCGTGATAACTATTGTTATAAGAGAACTCTATCAGAGGTAGATGAGTCTCCCATGAGCCTTTGAAATCGATCACACATGCTCGGAGCATATCTTCCAAGGTCTAAATAGTTCTTTCACTCTGTCCGTCTGTCTGAGGGTGATACGCTGTACTCAACCTGAGTTGTGATCCCAACTCTCTTTGAAAACTTTTTCAGAACATTGACGTGAAGCGAGCATCATGATCTGACACAATAGAGGTCGGCACTCTATGTCTGGATACGATTTCATCAATATACAATTTAGCTAACTTCTCTAACGGATATGTCTCCTTGATCGGTAGAAAGTGAGCAGATTTTGTGAGTCTATCCACTATCACCCAAATCGCATCGTGCCCCTTAGGTGATCGCGACAATCCCGTCACGAAGTCCATTGTTATATAATCCCACTTCCAAACTGGTATTTCCAACGACTGCAACTCCCCGTACGGTCTTTGATGCTCCGCTTTCACCTTCAAACACGTTAGACATCTCTCAACGAAATAAGCTATGTCTTTCTTCAACCCTGGCCACCAATAATTCTGCTTCAGATCACGATACATCTTATTGGTTCCCGGATGAATTGAGTAGCGCGACTTGTGCGCTTCTTCCAATACTCTCTTCCTAAGTTCTCCCCGCTTTGAAATCCACACTCTTTTCTCATAACATCTAACCCCATGATTGTCCACAGTTAACAAGTCAATGATTCCCACGATTCTTTCGCTTTTCAAATTTTCACTCGACACCGCTTCCTTTTGATATTGCTTGACTTCATCTAGAAAGCTTGAAATCGCCTCAACTCGAAACGCTACTACTTTGGATACCGAACTATGCTCTTTCCGACTTAAGGCGTCTGCTACCACATTAGCTTTTCCCGGGTGATAAAGAATCTCACAGTCATAGTCGCTTAGCAATTTCATCCACCTTCGCTGACTCATGTTTAACTCCTTCTGATTGAATAAATGCTGAAGGCTCTTATGGTCGATATAAATTTGGCATTTAACCCCATACAAGTAATGCCTTCAGATTTTCAATGCGAACACCACAGCTGCCAGATCCAGATCGTGTGTCGGATAATTCCTTTCGTGCTCCTTCAATTGCCGAGACGCGTAAGCTATTACCTTTCCATCTTGCATCAACACACATCCTAGACCAAGCTTTCAAGCGTCACTGAAAATCGCAAAGCCCTCTGTACCTTTGGGTAAAGACAGGATCGGTGCACTACTCAATCTTTTCTTCAATTCGTTGAACGCATCCTCCTGAGTTTCCTTCCATGCAAACTTAACATTCTTCCTCGTTAGAGCGGTTAATGGCGTGGATATTCTCGAGAAGTCTTGGATGAACCTTCGATAGTAGCCTGCCAAGCCAAGAAAACTTCTCACTTCGGACGGCGTCTTAGGCGCCTCCCATTCTTCGATTGCCTTAATCTTTGCTGGATCCACCTTGATTCCGTTTTCCGACACCACATGTCCTAAGAACTGCACTTCCCTTAGCCAGAATTCACACTTCGAGAACTTGGCATACAACTTCTCCCGATTGAGTAACTCCAACACAACTCTCAGATGTATTTCATGATCACTCATGGACTGTGAGTAGATTAGTATGTCATCAATGAAGACAATGACACACTTGTCCAAAAAGGGGTTGCATACTCTATTCATCAGATCCATGAATGCTGCCGGTGCATTCGTCAGCCCAAATGGCATGACTAAGAACTCGAAGTGCCCATACCTCGTGCGAAAGGAAGTCTTAGGTACATCCTCCCCTCTCACCTTCAACTGATGATAACCCGAACGCAGATCAATCTTCGAAAAATAACTCGCTCCTTGCAGCTGATCAAAAAGATCGTCAATCCTGGGAAGCGGATACCTATTTTTAACCGTTACCTTGTTGAGCTCTCGGTAATCTATACACATTCTCATCGACTCGTCCTTCTTCTTGACGAACAATACCGGTGCTCCCCACGGTGACGTACTGGGGCGGATAAAACCTTTATCCAACAACTCCTTCAGATGAGACATCATCTCCTTCATTTCGGCCGGAGCCAAGCGATACGGAGACCTCGCTATTGGTGCCGCTCCCGACATCAAATCTATCCTGAACTCCACTTGCCTATCCGGTGACAGAGTGGTTAAATCTTCCGGAAACACCTCCGAATACTCACACACTATCGGAACAGATTCTAATCCCTTATTCTCTTTCTTAGCGTCCACCACATACGCTAAGAACCCCATACACCCTTTCCCTAAGCAACGCCTAGCCTTGATCATGGAGATCAAGCACGACTTTCTATCCCGACGATCCCTATATACTATAACTTCCTTCTGATCCGGCAAAGCTATCCGAATTAGCTTCTTATTACAAACGATACTGGCATCGTTAGACGCTAACCAATCCATCCCCACTATGACGTCAAATTCCCCCATACCCATCGGATATAACCGCAATGGGAAAGTATGACCGTCAATGTCTATATTACACCCGTCATATACTTCTCCCACTAAGACTCGACTATCATCGGCTACCTCTACTTCGAACCCATGACTAAGCTTCTTAGGTTTCACAAGCAATTTGTGCACGAAATTCGGTGACACAAATGAACGATTTGCGCCCGAGTCAAACAATAATTTAGAATAAATCGAGTCTATAGGAAAAGTACCTGTGACCACATCTGGCGTCTCAACCGCCTCCTCAGCCGTCATATTAAAGGCCCCAGCTCTCGCTCGTGCCGGATCAACCTTCTTCTCCCCTCCTTTTTCCCTAAAACCTCCAACAACACCCTTCTTCAACTGTGGGCAGTCTGTCCTGACATGATCAGGAGACCCGCACTGATAACACGTTCTCGACCCACGGCAGTCGCGAGCCATATGTCCAGTTTTCCCACATTTGAAACACCCTTCTCGCCCTACCAGACAATCCCCCTTGTGAACCCGGTTACACTTGCCGCACGGTTTGTTTTCAAGCTTAGGACTTGCACGGTGGTCAGGTCTTGCCGATTTAAACGTCTTGAAATCACGGTTAGACCCTTCCCACTTTCGCTTGTCTCCACTTCTCTCGGTGGCCTGACGATTCATTTCTTTCTCTCTTAACTCGGCGGCATTCATTGCTGCCTGAAATGTTGCTGGTTCTTTGTTTGCGACGAACTCCCGAATATTACCCCTTAATCCATAAATGAAACGCTCCACTCGCCTTTCCTCGTTAGGCACATAAATTTCAGCAAATCAAGATTTCTCGATAAATTTGGTCGTATACTCCTGAACCGTCATTTCCTTCTGTTCCAAGCTCAAAAATTCTTCCTCCAACTTCTTAACCGCCGCCAGCGGGCAAAATTGCATCCTAAACCTTTTCACGAACTCGATCCACGACATTTTTCCAGCCACAGCTAAACCTTGCCCTCCAGACTCCACGTCCCACCACATCACTGCTTCATCCTTCAGCATAGACAACGCATACATAACTCTGTCCCCTTAGAACACTTGCTGGTGTCGAATGCCAATTCAATCCCTTTTATCCATTTCATTGCCAACACCGGATCACATTCTCCCTTGAAAGTAAGGGGTTTGCAGGCCGCAAATTCTTTGAAGCTACACCCCCTCTCTAATACAGTTTTGGTCGACACTGCAGGTGTCGATTGAGAGTGACTTCCCACTACGGTCACTGGCGAGTCAGAAATTTCATTCACTTCCTTGTCCCCACTCTTATCCTTGCCTACTGAAACTTCCTCCGTTCGCTGAGCCAATAAAGCATTCAGAGTTTCTTGCAGCTTCCCCATTTCAGCAGCAAAAGTTTCCTGTATAACGAATCCTTGAGTTCGACCCCCACCACGGTTCCGAGCCTGCCTCCGCCCCCTAACCGAAGACGTACTCTCCTGATAAGAGGTTTCTTGTTCAGGTCTAGGTTTTACACTCTTGGCCCGACGAACAGAACGGGTTGTCTTTCCCCCACGTGTTCCAACAGTCGGTTCTTTCACATGAGTGGTCGCCTTTTTAGCCGTCTTCCCTTTAGGTCGACCGCGACCCTTTCCTTTATTAGCAGCCACATGAGGAGGAGCAACATGTCCATCCTCATCCACTTCGTTAACAGGTGCCACTTCTACTGCTGGAAACGATCTGCTCCTAGTTACTCTTTCGGTCATGGCTACAATAAAACATCAACAAAACTCCATTAAGGTAACCCCCAAAGCAATAAAGCAAGTTAAGCACGCACATGTACCTGTAAATTTATAACTACACTGGCCAGATGTAATTTTAAATTTACCTTACATGTTAGTCCTCACTACTCTATCACTCGATCTCCTACGGTCATTCTATAATCTCAGTTGTGATTTACTCTCTAAGTTTAAGTCCAAGCCCAACTGGTCGCTTAGATCCCTTAAACTATGGCTCTGATACCATCTGTAACATCCCAGACCAACCGTATCAAATATTGTCCGCTTTGTCCACACACCCGGACTCACGGTTTTAAAACGCGTCTGATAGAGGAGGTATCAAGTTTCTTTATAAGGAAACATTTGTTCCCCTCCCCAACCAATGTGGGATCTTACAGAAGGAAACACCAACATAATGTGTTCCAAATCCAAACTATTTTAAGGACTACCATCCCGATATAAAACGTTCTTTCGTAAATTAAATTCGACCAAAGACTCACCCAAAATGAGGATAGAAAGCGAACTCCTAATTTATGAAACACGGATAAAACTTTATTTTCGAAACACCCAATACACGGGTGGGGCATAATACTCAACCCATAAACCAAGGATAAAATCTATATAAACAAAAGGTCACCGAAAACATGGATAATAAAACTCAATACCCAAAACAACATCTTTCGGTGACGGAGGAGACCCGAATTCCATCGAATGTGGTAGGCACATAGAGCCATGGATCCTCGTATACGGCTCCCTACAGAGCAACCACCACAAGATACCCAAATGACCTTAGTATCTACTCGACCTCTAGATGAGTGTCACCACAAAAGCCACAAGTCCCCGTATCTGGCTCACACTGGCCACCACCACAAGACTTAGCTCCATATACGGCTCTGTAGAGCACCACCACAAGCTTCCATAAAAACATGACTTGGGGACCACTCACTAGACTTCAAACGCGGACACTAAATTCCACGATGAATAACCAGACTGGATTACAAATGGGCATCGAGTTCAACAACCTACGATCTATACCTCAAACTCTTCACTAAAGGTTACACGGTTATCGAGTTCAACCACCCACGATCTATACCTCGAGCTCCCGCTAGCCATAAATAATTTCCAGTCCTAAAACAGGGATAAAGTTCCCAACTAAACCAACTGTCTGACTCATATGCAAATGGATCCAATGCATTATAGTCTAAAACGTTACATGACTCAAACGAATGAACTAACGCATTCAAAACATGTAACTCTCAAATAAGATGCAACTAGTACACAATACATCCAAGGCTCCTTAACGAGCTACCAAAACTGAACATTGTTCCAAAGACTCATGTGAGCCAATAAGGTTGCACAGACCAAAATACATTTTCTTCCAAAACTTCTTTGTCTCTCAAATTACAATTGGCCTTAGGCCCAAAACTAAAAAGTTTACAATTTTTAAAATGTTCCCAAAGTCGGGAACTACCAAAATCAAGGGACTCACACATTCGTACTTTTCAAAACATCACATTACATAAATTATGCATATTTCCAACAAACACTAAAATGAATTTTTGACCAAATAATCTCCATTTATGCAATAAATCATCAAACACTTACATTTATGACTTATTTATCAAAATGCCTAAAAATCCCAATTGTAGGTGTTTTTACAAAGTTTATAAAGCTAAACATTTCAAATAATCAAAACTCCCAAATAACTCAACAGTTGATAATTTCATGTAAAACACATAAATATTATGAAATTGACATTTTGGCATGTACAACGTTTTCACAAATCAACTTGAACTCACCTTACTAGATTTAGACTAAATCTAGATTTTACCCCACTTAGAACTTTCTTGAAGAAACTTGAATCTTCAAAGCCAAAACTTCCAAAACCTAGGTCCATAAATTTCAACCATAAATATTTAAATCCAACCATTTAGAAAATTCCCCAAACATTAAACATGAAGACCTCAACTGATATCAAAACCCTAAATTTCATAGTTGAAGAAAATAGAGGATTACCTCAACCATAACTTGAATCCACCAACCAAAATACCTCTAGGTCACCAAGATGAGCCCCAAGCTTCCAATCTTCAACAATGTTGAAAAAGGTTGGGTGAAACCCTAGAAAATTTGGTGGAGAAGAGGAAGATGGAAGGATTGTGGTTCTAGATTACCAAAACTTGCTAGATAAGAAAGAAACACTTATCTTTAGGAGGAAAATCCCAAAATGAGTTACGGTTTATGAGGGGGTGTGAGGGATCGGTTTTGGGAGAGAAGAGGGGAGTTTTAGGGTTTTTATGAGAAAATGGGGAGGGAGGTCGACTTCTCTCTTTTATAATCACAGAGTGGTCGCGCGCAAGTCTTGGCGCGGTCCGGCTCACACGGAGAATCTCACGGAGCACTGGACAGGTTCTCGCACGGATCACAGCGCGATTCGACCCGCGTGGGTAGCCGCACGTAGCACTGCTGATGCTTTTCTGTTTTCTTTTCGGCCGAAGTTTTCGGGGTGTTACAAATTATGTCTCAAAAGTTAAGGGTAGTTTGTGTGTTTGATTTTATTGGAATGTGACAGATTTTCATTCAACATTCAACACCCATTGTAACGTTTCTTTCCTCCATATTTTATATTTATGTTTGGATTTATTATTTTTACGATTAATCTATTGTTAATGTTCTTCTCCTAATATTTATTCATCATGCCTTTTAATTTCATACGACGTTCTTAATTTGTTTTATTACTTTCATAGGTTAGAAACGATTATTGGAGAGTGACACTCCTTGAATCGATCTTTACAGTTTTCTTAGATTAATTTTATCGTGTTTTAAATTTATGTTTTATGTTTGGTAGTGTAGCTTTCGTTTGATTGAGTTATGTGTCTCGGATAAAAAAATGTTGAGATTAATCAATTCATTTTAAAACGATTATTATATTTTAATTGATTGATTTTTAATCAACGAAAGTTGTTATGTGGTTAATTTGTTAATCAAGTGTTTGTTAATTTGTTTAGTCGGAATATGGACGAAAATTTGATTCTCGACTTAGAACGATTTGGTTGAGGACTACGGTACTAAATCACGATAAAATTAATCTAAGAAAACTGTAAAGATCGATGCAAAGAGTGTCACTCTCCAATAATCGTTTCTGACCCATGAAAGCAATAAAACAAATTAAGAACGATGTATGAAATTAAAAAGCGCGATGAATAAATACAAGGAGAAGAACGTTAACAATAGATAAATGGTAAAAATAACAAATCCAAACATAAATATAAAATATGGAGCAACAAAACATTACAACGGGTATTTAATGTTGAATGAGAATCTGTCACATTCCGTCTTCATCTTCGATCCGCTGAAACATCGCATCTTCTTCATATCTTCAAAAGACTCAAGAAACGATGGATTAAAGATAAATGAAAAACTAAACTAAACCTAAAATATAAACTGAAGACAAAAAGAAAAAAAACTAAAATCTAATAATTCATCCCTAAACAAAAACAAAAGATTAAAACTAATAAAAAGGGGGAAAAAGAAAAAAAAAAGGAAAACGACACAAGCCGTGGGAGGAGAAAGAAAGAGGAAGAGAAACCCTAAAACAAAAGTTCTATTCAAATAATAAAATTTCAAACATACCCCCTTAATATTGCATCACTTTCAAAAACGCCCCTTTTTATTTCCTTTATTTTAATAAGTACTCGATAGATTCCTTTTATTCAATCTTGATCCAACCTTGTACCATTATTTTTGAAATGGTCAACCGCATTATTGATTGATCAAACACTCCAAAATCTATCTTCATCCATGCCTAAGGTTCAAGGTTAAATATCTGTCAAAACCGATGAAAACAAAAAAATGTCAATGTAATATCCCTAATAGATGATTATATGAAAATTAACTAAAAATAAACTAAATACTATATGCAAACGACTAAACAAGACACAAAATGAAATTTTAAACTAAAATGATGCATGTATAAAATGCACTTAATAATGGTGATGACATGCTTTCGGACGACTATGTCGTCTACATTCGTTTGCTGATGAGGCTTGAGATGGGCGTCAGAGTCACTTGCTTGTTACCGATACTCTACTTAGGGTGATTGATGATATGTGGGTTTGGAACCGGTTTCCCTAGGGATCGTATGTCTGGGCAACGACATTTAAGCAGATGAATGGTTCGATCTAGAGACGTGTTGACAGAAAAAAGAAGGTGACACTGATTGATTTTTTATTTGCATGTAAGGTCAGTTAACCGACCTTAATTTAATATTCGTTTTACATGAATTTCCTACTTCAACAATTTACTTACTAGCTTGGTATTCTAATTCACATATATGGATTGTGGAGACATTTCAATTCATATATATGGATTGTGGAGACATTTCCTGTCTCCACCTTGTATTTCTTAAATGTCTCCGGCTTGTATTTCTTACGCCAGGATAGTATGCCCAAGGTAGTTCGCTGCGATAGGACACTTGTTCTTATTTTCTCCCATGTACATGCTTTATTGGATGTATCGACGGTAAGTTAATGTAATAACCCTTATAAATTACTTTATGATATTATGTGAAAGTAAGGGTTAGAAGAGGGTTTTAGTGTTAGTATCTTAGAAAGTTAGGGGTGGAATGTTTTAGTTTTATAACCATTGTTAGAAGTATGAAGGTTTAAGTGTTATTTTATGTAGTTGAGGGTAGTGATGCGTATTAGGCCTAAAGTTATCATGAGTCATCAATTAAAGGATAGACACCTCATTCTTTAAGATCATTTCCAGATTTTAGTGTGTGTAGTATGTGTGTGTTTTAGAGAGAGACGTTAGAGAGAAAGAGAAAGAAGAGAACACAAGAGAAAGGTCAGAGTTTTGCTCATCTTGGTGTTTGGTGATTGTTTTCTCAAAAGTTTGTAGGTATATTTCTTCCTTGACTTCTTCATCTTTGTGGTTTTGTCATCTCTTTGATATAAATTTTATTAGGGTTTATATGTAACCTTTCACCATGGATGATAACTTGAGTGGAGTCCAATTTATGGTGGTTATTGTTTCTTATAGTTCTCGTTAGTTGTTTTGAATAAAGTTTAAAGATTGAATCATTCAACTTGGTGATAGAGTTCAACTTATGGTTAGTTTAGCACCACCCCATAGTTGATAATCATGGATTTGATTGGTTAGATATGCATGTATAGAGTTGTATATGAGTTCCTCCATGTTATTTAATGTTAGAACGTCATTTTTTATGCTAAAACTTCCATATAAATGACCCATTTTGAGTTGGGTTAGAGTTGGGGTGTCAAAGGGATGGAACAAGAGTTGTTTGTTGTCCACAGAGGTCCGCGTGGTTTTGGTCGCACCAATCACTGTTTCAGCATTTTCTGATTTTGTTTATTGCGTACTCGTGTCGTTTCTGGGCGTAATATAGGGGTATGGGTACTCTTTTGAGTGTAGAATAGCTTTTGAACACTTTGAACATGTTATTATACGCATATCACAACTCCAATTCTTGTGTTAGATGTCGGTTGTTTGGTTTCTAGCTTGGTTGCAATTTGTGGGCGTCCGGTGGGTCGTTTAAGGTCCTAAATCTTCGTAGTGAGTCTTATATGCATATAATCTTTGTGTATATATTACAGACCCGGTTACTCGTCAGTGAAGTGTGGCTTCAGTGGTGTTCGGTTGTGGCGTTAATTGTCGGTTTTGCTCGTTTACTCATGTGTTGTTCAATCTCATATCAAGGTGAGTTTTTATTTAACTATTTTCCAACTGGAATACGTATAATATTAACCGGAAAAAAATCATTTCATGATATGAAATGGATAAGGATGAATGTGTATGTTTTGTTGGCACTATTGCACTGGGATTGAGCTTAATAAGCCAAGGTGACATTGTCGGCTGTTCTAGAACGATACATATCGCGTTGTACTTAAGAATTGTCAGCTTCACAAATATTACACTTTGGCTGTACTTGAAGGTCAATGGGGTTGGTTGTACTTTGTAACACTGAGAATTTCAGGTAAGTGTCCTCTAATTTCAATTTAAATTCAGATGCCTATAATTGTAGTATGAGAACTTATAATATCGTATTTTAAATTCAGATGCCAATTTTTGGGGTGTTACATACTTAAAGGTACATCGAAAGGGCCCGAGTGCAAATGATTGAGAAAAGAGAGTGCCAATGTTTTTAGGTAAAGTAATAAGAGATTTGACACAAGAGGTTTGATATGAATGGTTTATTGTATGGTTTTGATATAAAATGATCATACCAATGTATGAAAAAAAAGATAGGGGTTTTCTCACTTAGGCCAATTGGTCTAACCCTCATTTTTTTTTTCAAATATGTATTTCAGGACAAGTATGGATAACTGATAAAGAAATTAAAAGAAAAGGCTTGATGTGTATGTGTGGGATTGCTTTACGTGCAAGTGGAAAAATATATGTGTTAGTTGGTATCAACTATGTGTAACTGTTTGGAGTAAGTATATATGTGAATATGTAATTATGTTGGGTAGCAGGAAAAAGTTAAAAGTGGTATTTGTAGTGTTGTGTAATATTGTAATGAAGACCAAATATGTAGACATGTAGTTGGTATGTAGATATTGCATGTAAATGTGTTATGTGAAAGGCTGGGGCGTTACAGTTACTAATGTCAAATTTCAAAAAACTTGAAAATTTTAATAAAGTTAATCATGAATTTCTAATATGATAAGTTTTCAATATATTAGGAGGCGCAGAGGCCACGCCAGAGACTAGAGGCTTGAAGCTCTAGAGAATGAGAAGATATTGGATTGGTATGTATATAGCCATGCATCGCTATTTACTAGCGAGGAGGGGCGTAGACCGACAAAGAAGTCGAGAATTTTTCAAGCTTCAACGGTGCTAGAGAGAGAATCATCTGATGGCAGTTCTGAGCCAAAGGGAGACGAGAACACTAGCTATAATTCTGGCACCCGGTTTCATGCAGACATGGAGCCACCAGTCCACCATCAACATAGTCCACATGATGAACCTATGCATATTGGTGGGCCGAGTTCACGACCCTTAGGCACGATTACTATGGCTACGGGAAATCACATGCCACGGAGCATGGATACGTTGACAGACACCTTGTTGAGTTGGAAAGGCTTAATAGGCAGTTCAGATCTTTACAGGTAAGTGTTTAACTTAATTTATCGAGCTCGATTTTTATTAGGTTTTTTTATGAACCTTTGCCACATAGCATGGAGACGTTGATAGGCGCCTTGCTGAGTTGTAGAGGCTTACTAGGCAGTTCAACTCTTTACAGTTTAACTCTTTACAGGTAAGTGTTTAACTAAATTTATCTGACATAGTTTTTATTGATTTTTTATGAACATTTACGTACTTTTCCATATTTGATGGAAGATTCCAACCTAGCACTCGGTTGGCTAGCACTCCCAGCCCTCCCACATGTCACTTGGTTCGGATCTCCGATGTTTGGAGGTTCGTTCTTCGTTACACCGGCCAAGTACACACATCCTGTAAGTTATTACAATTACTTGTTTCGTTTAATTTTTTTATTTTGAAAACAACCTAAAAATGACATATCTTAATTTGCAAGGCACATCGGGGTTCGAAGATCCGATGTTTGGAGGTTCATCGTTCGTTACACCAACCCAGTACATGTAGCCTTTAAGTTATTACAATCGCTTGTTTCATTTTATTTTTTTTTATTTATAATACAAATTGAAAATGACCAATCTTAATTTGCAGGGCACATCGGAGTCATCGTTCCATGTTCCCAGGATGACGAGTGACAATATGTCAGGTTTATTGGGTATTTGTTCAACGATAACCACAATCGTTTATAGGTACGCTGACCCCATTGGTCTCATACGGTGGGTCGTCGACCTCATCATACGGTAGGGCGTCGACCTCATCATACGGCGGGGATGCCATGCTCAGTATTCCTGTGAGCACTACTATTCAGATAGCACCACAGGTGGATGATCAGCCGAGGTTGGCATGCAAAAAGATGTCAGGAAAACATTTGACATCTCCTCACGCCGCTCTACCTCCTACTATTAGTCCTCCTATTCGTCGGCTATCAAAGGCTCGTACCCGTCGTACTACAACTGCTACATCTACTTCGACTCTATCGGTGTCGACTGTTGCCGCACTTTGGCATCGTGATTTATTGCCTCATATTGGCTTACGTGCTTACCGACCCATCTTGTAGATATAAGGAGTGGTGGGGCTTATTACACGGGTCATACCAGCTCGGTTAGTACTAAAATGTCCTTTAAGTATTTCTATTTTAATATCTAATTAGATGTGTAACATTTTTTTATTTTGTTAATAGCACATCAACGCATGGATGTGAATGATCCTTGAGTCGCGTCTAGAGCATGGATTGTGGACGGTGATGATCGTCGATTTCTTTCATTACTTGGTTGGTGACCAAGGGCCACGATTCGTCTACAATCAAGCCAATGGCGAGATGGCCGGTTTTCAGCATGGTGGGGTATCTCGCAGTTATGGAAATCATTTTACATTTACTTATGTAACTCTTTACAATGTAATATTATTTACTGTTGGCTTGTGACTCGATTTGCATCGGTTTGAAGCATTGGGTGGTTGGAGATTCGATCTGGATACCATGGACATGACCATAAAATGAACGATCAGTTAACTTTTTACATATTTATTTATCCAATTTAATTAATTAACACAAGTTAGGGTCCTTAATATAATACTAAACTCTTTTTGGGTCCTACTAAATACTAAAAAATTTTGTCTCTTATTTACTAATTTTTAGAACTACTACTATATACTATCATTAAAAAAAATTGTGTCCCTTCTACAAAAAAAAAAAAAACCCAGCTTTTAACTATCATTATAACAACATTTTAATATTATGAGCATTTTATCGGGTTTTCTTCTTGTCACAATCACTCAAATAAATCAATTTTGATTAAAGTTAAATTTGTGGATATTTTGGTTCAAACAATAAATGATTCTTTCTGCTGAGTAATTAAATTGTGAAGTTTTGAAGTTAATTCCAATATATAAAACTAAGACAAGGTTAATTCAGTGCAATTAACCAAACATTTAACACCTCTAAATCAAAAACAGATATAAAATTACTATTCACTCCAACATAAAAGCAATGTCATTCCAAAAAGAAATGAAAGTCAAATAACATCGATAATGTTATTTTTTAAGCTTTATATCTTTATTTTTGGTAACTTTATTGAACACCTTGATCCCTAAGAAATGTTTTACAAGCAATGATCCTTAATTTGAAGGTCTAAACTCTAAAGGATTATTACTAAAGGGTATTAAAACATAGTCAACTAATCATGACAACAACACAGTGATAGAGTTCTCTGCTTGTATGAACCTGTTACGAAACCAAGTATTTTGCAAAGTTGTAAGCAATTCTTCTCGATTGCATTGCATTCTCCGAGGCATGCCGGTTCAAGAGCTGCACACACATACACAAATCAAAGAGTCAATGGTCGAACGGTATCTGAGTAGTCAGTAGATCCCAAACTTCTTCGAGATCAAGGGTTCAAACATCACACCAAATTGGAGGAATGTGTGTTAATTAGTTTTGCATACATAGAAATAATTATAAATACATTTCATCTTTGTACTGTGTGTGCCTTGAGATTTATAAATATATACTAGAGCGTACTCACGCAATGCAGTAAGATACATCACGATTTTAATGTTTCATTTTTTTTTGTCGATTTACAGTACGATTTTGGATGGTTTTGAGAAAGTGATAATGTTTTTTTTATAAATTTGTTTAATTTAGGCTTAATAATATAATGTTTTTTATGTAAAAAAATTAAGTATTTTGTTATAATTCAATGATTATCTTATATATTTTAATGACATCTAGAAAAAATAACCAATTACATATTTAATAATATAATTAAAACAAATTTATAGTAATATAATATATTAATTAATAATGATACATGGAAATATCTGCATAAAAAAAGACCCTACACATACCAAATTGGTGGGTGTTAGAAATCTACAGTAGTAATATGTATCTTACGCTTTGATACTTGTAAATTAAGAGATTTTCAAAATTTTGCATAAAATGATGGTACCTTGTGCCTAATAAGTTGTATTTAAAAGTTTTTTATCCCTCCTTTATAATATAGTATAGATAACATGAAAATGAAAGAGAACTTTCATACCTAAAATAGGAACAAATGTCACGCAAAGAAATGCCACTACAACAAGTGTCATTGCAAGAGAAAACTTCAACTTGAAAGCCATTAGTTGAATGCTCGATATTTCTTGATTTGATTGTAATGAGAGAGTTAAGGGAAGGGTGATGGTTGCTAAGGTTTTGACACTCGTTAAATAGCAATTTGTATGGACAACCGATTTGGAACTTGAATTAGTCTCTTTTAATTGTACTTTTAAGTGTTTTTCATTAAGGAAAGTAAGTAGCATATAAATGGTAAAAAAAATGCTTTTATGGACTTCCATTTGAGTCATTTTAAGTATCAACTCTTTGGAATGGAAATACAAAAATGAGGACTCTACAAAATTCTTTGTATTTCTTAAAAAGTTAAAATGAACTATTTTTACCTATCTCATTCGGTCATTCCCTTGTAGAGGGCATTTAATATTTACCATTGTTAACCTAATATATTATTCCATGCTTTGAATCATATGATTTGAGTGTATTAATTATATTACAAGTTTGGTGGTTTGTATAATTTACTTCTATTTGCTTAAGAAGTGTATTAATTCTATTTACTTCGAATGATATATATGGAAGCTTTCAAAATGGTGATCTTGATTCTAGAATTGTTGGAGTGGATATGTCAAATACAACAATAAACAAGATTTCTAAACTCCAAAATGCAAGTTGAAATTCAAGAACAAAATCAAATATTACATCGGTTCACGTATTTTACGATGCTCCGTGTAATAACCCTTGTAAAATAAATCCATTTTGTTAGTATATCGAAAATAAAATAAAAACACTTTTATATCTTAAGGGACCATGTATGCCAAGGGAGAAAAATTTGAGTTTTAATGTGCAAACATTTAAAGTTTGCATGTCAAAAGGCTTGAAACAGTCGAGACTTTATGATTTTGTGACCTTGGCTATTCATCTAGCCAAAACCGTTAATCCGATCATGTATATATAGGGGTTAGGTCTGCAAGCATAAGTGAAAACAATCGAAAGAAAAAGCTCGTATAAGAGAAGTGAAGGACGACGACAGTTTGGTGAAGCACAAAGAGTTCGATGCGTTTTCGGGGAGACGTTAGCCACTTCAAAGATCGTTTCGGGCGACGACTTGTACGGTGAGTTATACGTGTCTTTTTATAAAAGTGGTTGCATGTTTTATTCAAAATTATTTACAAGCTTAGTGATATTTTTAAATGTCGTTTATGCATTAAAAGTGGGATAAAGCTAGATCAGTTGAGTGAACATCAGAAGAATGATATGTTCCGTTGAGTGAACAAATATATAGAGCAAAGTTATGTTCGTAAAAAATGTAAAGTTAGAGATTTTATTTCCGCTGCAATGTAAGTGTTGATGTTAGGATATGATTTTTAATGTATTGATGTATTCAAAATTTTGGGATGTTACACTTCGAGTCCTTGGACAGCAAAAACGATGTAATACAAATATTACAACAATAATCATTGTTCTTAACCATAGGGGTTGTGGCGTACTGGTTAAGGCCCCAGGGATGTGGTGGAATATCCCATCTGCCTAGGGTTCGAATCCAGGCGTACACAACAATTGTGTCCACTGAGGTTTAATCAGGGCTGATGTCTTACAGTCAATAATTTGCCAAGGGATTAGTCTAGGCATAGCCTAGGACACCCTTCCCAAAAAAAATCATTGTTCTAAAAGAACTACTAGCACCCATAATTGACACCTATAGTTTTCGAACTATATTTTTTCCAAGAATCGCTTCAATATAGAACTTTTATGCAGTGAACATGAAATTATTCATGAAACATCATGAATCTTTTAATTTTAGTCACAATTACCCGAAATTGTACTTTGTACGAGGCACACTTTTTTCACATGATAGATCGCTATAACATGTTTGGTGCCATTTTCTTTATATACTTTGAGGTGAAGGATTTGGAAGAGCAACGTGAAACTACCAAACAGAGAAGTAAAGAAAACCTTTAGCAACGAACATGAGGTAAAGTAAGGTTGATTCTAAATCCATTCGAATATACATTCAAGTTCGTTCCATTGATCATAAATTCATTCCAACGAACACTAGATTTAGTAACCTTGATTCTAATTCCACTAAACCTTACTAGACAACACATAACGTAGAAACAATGAGCGATAATTCAGAAATCGATGTGAATAATCAAGCATCAGGGCATCAACAGGAGCGGAAATAGGGTGTTTGATTTCAAATTAATTAGTGTTTAGCTTAATTGATTAAGTTATTGAAGTGTGATTTTAATTGAAATAGATTGACTTAATACGGTATGTAATTCCACTCTATCCTAAATACATAAAGCTATGAATTTTTTCCCCAAAATAACTTGTCCTACCATTTTTAATCACACGTATAGCATTCTAAATGGAGGTTCTTGTTGAGGTCATGTTGGGGTTTTTATGAGAACTTCCACTATGGGACAAAGATTATTGTCTAATCACATGTTTTTAGGTGTTTGAGTAAGAACCTCAGTTTGTGTTTACATTCCTTTTTTTATTTTATTTTATTATTATTGTTTCTAACCAATTTATTTTTGTTTTAAAGAATTTATAAAACATATAAGTTAAAGAGTGAAAGCCCAACAGTTCCTACAATTTCATATAGGATCATCTTGGCAGCAACAAAACAACGGTTCGATAGGACTGGATTTAGATCAAACACCTAGACTTTTAAAGCTAATCTAACTAGAACTTTAGAAAACTACTAAGGACTTAAATATGACTCAAAAAGTGTAAAATAAGATACTTAACGGACTCAAGAAGCTAAATTGGGAAAATATAAGAATCTAGATAATGAAAAGTGGTGATTTAATTAGGGTTAAAGAATTAACACCTATCAATAATAAGTTGTTGTTGCTCAAAGGACAATTGTATGATGCTTCCAAATGGTCTTACTTTAACACTTAAGCTATATCTACGTAGCATTACTAAGAATATAGTTTCATTCTCTCAATTACAACAGACTGTATTTATGTTTAATTTCAACAATAATTCAATTTTTTGCTTACTTTAACAATGTTTTGTATTTTGTTATGGCTAAACTACACAAATGTATTTATGAAACTGATATGCAAAATAGTTGTAATTATGAATCAATATATAACGTAAACAATAAACTAATTAAGTGAGGCATAAACCAGACCTACTTGTGACATTGCCGCCTAGGATATATAAACAAGAAGCGTATAGCCAAACTCTAGGCGGAAGAAGTGTTGGAATCATGGTGATGATTCACATGATACATATAAATCTTATTTATTAGGCAAAATGACAAATGCGCCTTTTAAAGGCAAACTCGAAAGGGCTACATAATTGTTATGAATTGTTTGGGTAAAATTCCACGACTACGACGAAGACACATTAAATGCATATTTCACACGACTTGTTTTGTATTAAGATAAGGTCCTGTTGACCGAACATAACCATGGTACTCGTCGACACTAACTCAAAGGTCGGTCGAGCATCATATGACCGTCGTAAGATTACTCTCAACCACAACTACACTAACGTATGACTCAGCGTTCCTTTCTTGTTCATTTAATACAGGTTTAATGCTCATAAGTATCAACGACTATAACCGATCAACACCACCAAAGCCATTTATGAAGGATCAACCGTTACAAAGACATATTTATGAAGAATCAAGACTATAAATATAGAGGATACATCCTACATTGAGATATCTGAAATCGGAATCACGAAGCTTACAAACTCTACGAAGAACAATTGCATTCTCGCTCTAGCAACACACAATAGCAGTATAATACACACGACAGAAGTGTTTTTACACACGATATGCATTTGTTATAAGTTCATACATTTGTTCTTAATGTTCATCGTGTAAAACATTGTAACATCTAAGAACATCACTCCTGTTTGGTGATCATAGTGCACGACGACATCCCTTAGTCGTCCGCGGGTTTTTCCTCGTTGAGGTTTTTTTGCGTCACCAATTCTCTTGTCTCTTTCTTTTACCTGTTATCGCGCATATTGTCATCCAGTTACTTTTTTTCATTGGATAAAGCTCCACATCAACCTTAAATTATCCTTTGGGTGATTTTTGGCATTAACAGTTTGGCGCCCACCGTAGGGCCCCATCTAAAGAAAATCCTCGACAATTGTACAGCGTACTAACAGTTTTCTCGAGTATTTTTTGCTTTTATAGGACAATGTCAGCTCCTCAGGGAACTCAAGAACACATTATGGCTCAAATGAACATGGAGTTGAACGCGGCTCGTGCTCAAATTGAATCTTTGACAAATCAACACAGACAAACAGTGGAAGAGATTGAATCGTTAAGAAATCATAACACTAGCAACGATGCAGGGCCTTCGCATGGTCAAGGTGGATTTAGAATGACCTGGTCGGGACCACCGCTTCCCAACTACCCAAGACTGCTTTTTCCTGGTATCTCCGGTCAGCCTGTGCCGAGACGTTACCACCTCTTCCTCCACCGTTCTTTCCTTCGACGCCACAGGCCCCCTCTATGCCATTTACGACATCAATTCCACCCTTCTATCACTCGATAGAGCCAATTCCCACGATGCCTCCTACAACGTCGATTCCCACAATGGTTTTCAAAACTCAGTACATATCCCACCGGGTGTTCAAGGGAATATTCCGGACGACCCTATCGCCCAAAGATTGAAGATGTTGGAAGAGCATAATGAGCGCGTCCTATCGCTACTAGCCAACCTTCCAGGTGCAGCAGTATTCGTCGACGTCGAGCCTCGTTCTGGGTTCCAGGCATCACCCTTCGTTGACGAGATCGTAATGGTCACGTCCCGAAGAAATACAGTATCTCGACATTCACACCGAAATATTCTGGTATCTCATATCCAACTCAACACGTCGCTCAGTACAAACAGCGACAGTATCGATCCTGCACCAATATCAAGAGGTGTGTATGTGCAAGAGCTTTAGGGCAACCCTCACAGGTGCAGCCTTGAAATGGAAAATTGGCCTCAAACCAAAGTCCATCTGGTCATTCGCTGAACTGATGAATCATTTCTCCCAACAGTTCGCCGGTAGTCGCAAGATGGAGAAGCAGACTAGCGGCCTGTACTATGTTGTGCAGAAAGTGGGAGAGTCCATTCGGAGTTATTTCAACCGATTCAACGCGGAAATGATCACTGTTTGGAATTGCGATATCAAGACTGCGATCGATGCGTACAAACGTGGTCTAGACGAAGGTTCAGGTCTATACACCGATCTGACAAAATATCCCCTAGAAAACTTTGAAGACGTACGAGCAAAGACTTTGGACTATATGAGATTCAAAGATGACGCTGCCTTTTGACGTAAACACTCTAATGACAAAAAATCGTTAAGTATGAAAAAACCAAAGTTCAAGGCCAAGACGACAATTAAGGCTGAGTCGTCGAGACAGATATCGAACGTCAGGTTCGACAAGAAGAAAGCCTCGACCGTACCCAAATTTCCTCAATACCGTAAAGTTTCCTCCTATGAATTCAATGGTACTTCTAAAGACTTGGTCGAGTCATTGAGAAGCACACAAGCAACCGTTCGATGGCCAAAGAAAAGCGATAAAGATGACGCCAAGAAAGATGTGACTAAATGGTGTGACTTTCATGACGACCATGGTCATACAATAGACGATTGTATAGCCCTCAAGAAGGAGCTTGCTTGGCACGTCCCGAAGGGTAACCTCAAGGATATCTTCGATGGAACAACAACAACCGACAACAACGTTCGACCACCGTCTCATGTCCACGAGAAAATCGTGAACTGCATCACAGGAGGGTCAGATGTCTGCGGTCTAACCTATTCCGCAGCAAAGAGGCACGCCAGTCGGGGGAAAACAATCAGCCAATCCCTCGATCCTCACGGTCGAAGGAATAATTGGAACCGGAGTCAATAAAGATAACGTTCGATCAAGATGATCTGGGCGACCTACATCAAAAACATCACGACGGGTTAATCATACATCTCAAGGTCGACAATTGTTTAACCCGGAGGGCATTGGTCGATGGAGGAAGCTCAGCGAATATAATCTTTCTCGACACCATCAAGGCTATGGGACTCGACAAGTCAGAGATCATTCGTCGCTCGACGACACTGGTAGGATTCAACGGGGACATGACGAGCACCTTTGGAGAATTCACTTTACTAGTCTACGCGAAAGGAATCAACAAACAGACCAGATTTAGCGTCATCGACTGTCCTTCGGCGTACAACATCATTCTTGGTCGACCCTGGATACACGATATGAAGGCAGTCCCTTCGACGTATCACCAGACGATGAAATTCCCTACGCCATGGGGAGTCCAGGAGATCAAGAGTGAACCTAAAGTTTCTTGGGATTGCTACAAAACATCGATGAAACCTAGAAAACAATCCATCTAGCAATTACAGAACCATGATACTCCCAATATGCTGTCGACGACTATTGTTTGGAGGAGGTTATCCTGGATCAAAGCAAGTTGGATCAAGTCGTCTCCGTAGGTTCGTATCTCGATCTTTCTATTAAAAAAGAACTAATCTCTTTTTTACAGGATCATGCTGACTGTTTCGCCTGGACACACGAGGACATGCATCGACCCTGACGTCATTTCACATAAGTTGAACGTGGACCCATCGTTTAAACCGATAAAGCAAAAACGTCGAAAATTCACTCCAAAGCGGAACAAGGTGATCAACGATGAAGTCGACAACCTCCTCAAGATCGGGAAAATACGAGAAGTAAAGTACCTCGACCGAATTGGTCCACCGCATAATTCATTGATCAAACACTCCAAAATCTATCTTCATCCATGCCTATGGTTCAGGGTTAAATATCTTTCAAAACCGATGAAAACACAAAAATGTCAATGTAATATCCCCAATCGACGATTATACGAAAATTAACTAAAAATAAAATAAAAACTATATGTAAACGACTAAACAAGACACAAAATGAAATTTTAAACTAAAATGATGCATGTATAGAATATACTTAATAATGGCAATGACATGCTTTCAGACAATTATGTCGTCCACGTTTGTTTGCTGATGAGGCTTGATATGGGCGTCAGAGTCCCTTGCTTGTTACCGATACTCTGCTTAGGGCGATCTATGATATGTGGGTTTGGAACCAGTTTCCCTAGGGATCGTATGTATGGGCACCGACATTTAAGCAGATGAATGGTTCGATTCGGAGACGTGTTGACAGAAAAAAGAAGGTGACGCTGGTTGGTTTTTTATTTGCATTTAAGGTCAGTTAACTGACCTTAATTTAATATTTATACGTTTTACACAGATTTCCTATTTCAAAAATGTACTTACTAACTTGGTATTCTAATTCACATATATGGATTATGGAGACATTTCCTGTTTCCATCTTGTATTTCTTACGCCAGGACAGGATGCCCAAGGCAGTTCGCTACGATAGGACACTTCTCCTTATTTGCTCCCATGTATATGATTTATTGGATGTATCGACGGTAAGTTATTAATGTCAAATAGAGAACCATCTTATGGAAGTTTTGTAAGCTTCAACGGTGCCAGAGAGAGACTCATCTGATGGCAATTATGAGACAAAGGTTGACGAGAACCCTGGCGATGATTCGGGCCCCGATTTCATGCAGACGTGAGTCAATGACTTGAGTCCCCCCACCCTTTCCAAGAGCCACCAGTTCACCATCAACATAGTCCACATGACGACTCGTTTGCTGATTGGTGGGTTGAGTTCACGACCCATAAGGACGATTACTATGGCTACGGGAAATCACATGTCACGTAGCATGGACACATTGATAGACGCCTTGCTAAGTTGGAGAGGCTTACTAGGCAGTTCCGATCTTTACAAGTAAGTGTTTGACTTAATTTATCGGGCACGATTTTTATTGGTTTTTTTATGAACCTTTGCCATGGAGCATGGAGATATTGACAGACGCTTTGCTGAGTTAGAGAGGCTTACTTGGAAGTTCAACTCTTTACAGGTAAGTGTTTAACTTAATTTATCGGGCACAATTTTTATTGGTTTTTTTATGAACCTTTACGTACTTGTCCTTGATGGTAAATTCCAACCCATCATTCAGGTGGCTAGTCCTCCCAGCCCTCCCACGTGTCACTTGGTTCAGATCTCCAATGTTTGGAGGTTCGTTCTTCATTACACCAACCAAGTACACGCATGTTGTAAGTTACTACAAATTATTTGTTTCGTTAAAAAAAAATTACAGGGCACATTGGGGTTCGAATATCCGATGTTTGGAGGTTCATCGTTCGTTACACTGGCCCAATACATGCAGCTTGTAAGTTATTACAATCGTTAGATTCATTTTATTTTTTTATTTCTAAAACAAATTGAAAATGACCATCTTAATATGCAGGGCACATCGGGGTCATCGTTCCATGTTCCCAGGACGATGACTGACGATATGTCAGGTTTATTGGGTATTTGTTTGACGATATACCACAGCCGTTTATATGTATGTTGACCCCATTGGTCTCATCCGCCGGTCCGTCAACCTCATCATATGGTGGGTCGTCGGGCACATCATACGGCGGGGATGCCATGCTCAGTATTCCCATGAGCACCGCTCTTCAGATAGCACCACAGGTGGATGATCAACCGAGGTTGGCACACAAAAAAATGTCGAGAAAACATTTGACATCTCCTTACGCTGCTCTACCTCTTACTATTAGTCCTCCTATTCGTCGGCTATCAAAGGCCCCTACCCGCTGTACTACAACTGCTACCTCTACTTCTACTCCACCGGGGTTGACTATTGCCACACTTTGGCATCGTAATCGATTGCCCTCGTATTGGCTTACCTGCTTACTGACCCATCCTCTAGATAAGGAGTGGTGGGTCTTATTACTCGGGTCGGACCAACTCGGTTAGTACTAAAATGTCATTTAAGTATTTATATTTTAATATCTAATTAGATGTGTAACATTTTTTTTATTTTGTTAATAGCACGTCAATGCATGGATGTGAATGATCCTTGAGTCGCATCTAAAGCATGGATTGTGGACGGTGATGATCGTCGATTTCTTTCATTCGGTGTCCAACGGTCGCGATTCGTCTAGAATCAAGCCAATGGCGAGATGGTCGATTTTCCAACATGGTGGGATATCTCGCGGGTATAGAAATCATTTTACATTTACTTATATAACTCTTTACAATGTAATATTATTTACTCTTGGTTTTTGGCGTTAATATTTCAGGTCTATATTTCGATTTGCATCGATTTGAGGCATGGAGTGGTTGGAGATTCGATCTGGATACCATAGAGATGACCATATATGATAGTTATCGGGTCCCCTCATATGTAGACACATTTATAGGGATGATGGTCAGATTCTCCGAGGTGGCGGAGCAATGTTTTCCATGATCAACACCCTGGCACTTGCAGCACGTAGCGGGGAGTTCACTTGGGTTTACGCATCCGATGTACGGAAGGTTCTAAATGGCGTGAGGCATGGCGCAACGGTGAGGTAAAGTCTCAAGCCTTGTGAGTTATGGCGAGGCCATGGCATTTTCCAAGGCGTGGCTTAAGGCAGCAAATATGTATATAATTTATATGTATATATGTGTATGTGTGTGTTTATATCAGTGTCTTCAACAATAATGATCAAGTTATTAACAATTTAAATTCATATAAAACGATAAAAAAAAGAATTTCTAAATTATAACCGATACTAATGGGCAAATTCCAATCGAATTTTGATATACACAAGTTCAAAAAATTGAAAGTACACAAATTTGTAATGCCATAACGCGTCATGGCAGGCTATGGCGGGCCATAGCACGCCATAGCGAGCTCGACGCTTTATCTCAATGCCAAGGGGTAAAACGTGGCGACAAGGCCACGCCTCGGCACCATGGCGCCAAGGCGCGTTTTTTTAGAACCTTGGATGTACCGCAATAGTTCTACGCCCTTGGCAATTGTGGTGTTTGGGCATGTAGGTTCGTCTCATAATTTTTTAGTGGCGAGACATCAGTTGGGATAGATGTGGTGGCAGAGGCGATGGTGTGGCGCCGTCATATCGCGGAGATCTTATGGAACATGCGGCGGTCGGATAAGGAGTAGGAGTTGATGAGGAGGCTTACCCTTTTATATGTTTATCTCTGTTTATAAGATTTTATGGATTCTTTTTTTTTAGATAATTTATTAAAAATTCGCTAACTTGGAACTGATTACGTCCTTACTTTTACATGGTTTCTACCGCACATCGAAAGTTCGACATACACACAAAGTGTTGGCGGATTATTTGAACCGACAGCAAATTCCTGTCTTGATAAATTTGTTTGTCTGGATAAATTGATGTTGTTTATTTTTTTATCTGAATAAACAGTCTGAATAACAAAAATTACCAATTTACCCTTAATATGAATTATAAGTTGTTTTCTAAATTGTTGTTTATTTTTTAAGCCTTACTCAAGAATTTCATATCAATCATAAAATTTCTGTACTTTCTCAAATATATATATATTCAAAATAATTCCTACATTACAACTTTTCCAAACCAAATTAGCTGCATATGAAATCAGAAATTGGAATTTGGTCAAAAGAATTGATCATATTCCAATTCCCTCGAAATCCTTTGAATTCTGTGAACCAAACACCACCAAAGATTTTCTTACTTTCACAAATCATTTCAACAGCTCCAGATTCTGTTCTTAACAAGTGAAGTAAACCCAAATGCAAACCTCTAACCATTTCCATTCCTTTTGGTAATAGCATATGAAATCCTTGTCATAGCTAGCCCCCTCGCCTACACATGACATCCTTTTGGTTGTTGTTTCTGGACGTTGGTGAACTTATTGGGGAAGGAGATTCCATTTGATTTTCAGCTCTTCGAATATTTTCTTCAACTCTAAAACCAGTTCACTTCTCCTCTTAACCTTTTCGCCGTAGTCTTGAAAGTTCATCGTGTGATTGAAAAACAGGGTCATCTTTTTCTTGTTAACATTTTCAATCTCCTTCACAACGAAATGGTGCCGGAGACAGAGCAGGCACCAGAGAAGAGTGTCAGAGACAGAGCAGGCGTCAGAGAAGAGCAAAACGTCGGGAGAAGCGCACGTTGGGAGAGGGAGAACCGTCGATGGACTATGGAGGCTAGGGTTTATGCTTTATGACTTTATTTTTTTTCCCTTAAGGGTAGAATATTGGTAAAAAAAATCGTCTTAATGGGGACAACACACCCTTACCTACTTAGCGAATAAGTCATTTTTGTCTGTGCGAATAAACCATTAAGCCACAAGTAAACACCCCCAAACGTCTATACGAATAAGTCATTTTGTCATTAAGCTCATTAAGCCATTTTGTCATTAAGCTCTTAAGCCAAATGTCTGCACAAATACACACTCAAGTTTTAGTGCGTACAAATATTTACAACTTCGATATATTGAATTTTCGGATTCAATAACATCAAAAAAAAAAATCAGTAGTTACAAGATATATTCCTAGTTATAATCATATCAATTAATTCAAATTATCAGATAACACTATAAGTAAATTCAATTGTACTTCACAAATTAACTAATCGACTCAAATAAAATGTCATTTTTAACAAAATTTAATCAAAATTCACCTAATAACACGTTCAACCAAATTCTATATCATCCAAATTCTAATCAACATGATCTTTGTAAAAAAAATTATTTAACATATCGATGTAAAGGGGTTGTTTTATTTGCAACCCTTAAAAGGTTGCAAACTTTGCAACTCACATCTTAACCGTCGGATTCATGATCGACGGTTACAATAGATATGAGCCCAATATGTTTAATTTAAAAAACAGAAAAATAAAAATAAAATAACCGTCGATAATGAATCCAAAGGTTAAGATGTGGGTTGCAAGGGTTGCAACCTTTTTCAGGATTACAAAATATTCTTCCACTCGATGTTAATTAGTATATTGCAAAGAAATCATAATAATAAAAATAATTAATTTAATCCTATTTAAACACCTTTCTATTCATTGGTTCCCTTTAACAACCTGCCTCACAAAAAGGAAAAATCCGAACTAACATCCACATCTTCTTCTTCTTCAGATTTTAAAGCTTCCATTTTTTTATTATTATTTTCATCTTTTAATTTCCATAATTCCTTCATGGGACCTGCAACACAATTTCATGCAAAACAAGAACAACATGACGGCATCTACGATCAAACACCACCACTCAAGATCAACAAAGACTCCAATTTCATCTCCCGTACGCCACCTTCCACCACCGCATCATCCACCACCACCACCACCACAACCACAACTTCTGATAAACAACCACCCAGACGACCTGTCATCATCTACACACATTCACCAAAAGTCATCCATACACACCCACGAGATTTCATGGCATTGGTCCAGAAACTCACCGGATACACCCCGCCCCCGGAGGAGACACAACAATCCGCCACCCAAGATCGGCGGCAGCACCACGTTCGAAGAGGCGGTCAAGGGATTAATACGGAGGATAACGAGTCGACATCCGTTGTTACGGAGGAGCATGGTAGCAGTGTGAATGATATCCCTCAGGTAAATTCTTGTTTTGTTGATGGTGGGGTTGGTGTTGGGGTTGGGGTTGGGGTTGCGCCATCGCCGTACAGATCAGCGGTTTTCGATCCTTATTTTAATCCGACGCCGGTTTTTCCTTCGAACCCAACGGAGTTTTTTTGCACACCAAGTCATCAGCTTCCGTTTTACAATCCGGATTCGCTGTTTCTGAACCGAAATTCGTTATCTTCTTCTTCGTCTTCAACATTACGTGCCCTCAAAGAATATCCAGATATTTGAAATTTTTCAAGATTTTCAAATTTCTCAGTTTTGATTTTATTCTAGATTCTAAAATAATACCTTGATATCTTAATGTTTGTTTATTTGATTATTTCCAATGGGAATAAAGGGTTCAGCTCTTGTTTGTTTTCTTTTAAATTCTGGTATATGAATTATTACATTGAAGAAATTCCCAAGAGATTTCATTTTTTGTGTCATTTTTGTAATATATTAAATGGATCTGCATGCATGTGGTGATATGCACTGGGATTGGGACTTGAATTCTTGAAGTATTTCAGTGATTCCAATTTGATTAATTTTATACTATAACAAAATAGTTCAAACTGGGCTTTAAACATTTGGCCTGCACTTCATTTGTTCATATTCTCATTTTCTTGGTTTAATTCTTTAAAAAACAATCTAAAGGTGACCTTTTTCTTCCTTTATACAAATGCATAAGAAACCCTAAAGTTGATCACTAGACTTTTGAGTTTGAATACCATGCTTGTTTGAAATCATATCAATTGACATCATGAACAATTCAAAGGTAAAAATGGATTGATGGCCTTTAGGGTTATTGTTAAGAAAGTCCTTTAAATGAATGGGGCAATTCTTGTCTTGGCATATAGCAATCATATACTGGCTTTTGTTTTCTTGAGTTGTTGTTCATGTTCTGTGTTCTTGTTTAGTTAAGTAAGGGCAACCCTGATTTCATTTCTTTCACTTTGGTCAGAAATGTCGGTATTGTTCAATGCATGATCAAAATGTAGCAATAAACATGGTATTGGATCAAATGCATGGGGCATTGGATCTTAAAACCTAGGTTTTGTACCCTTCTTGGTCTCCGGCATAATCCATGTTGTAGAAGCCAACAAGATTACGATCAACATCCTTGTTGCCGAACATGATGCCATAACTCGATGTACCTTTCAAATATCTTTAAACCATTTTAAATACATTCCAATGTGGTTTACCAGGATTAGACATATATATCACCATGTCAACAAAATGGGTTAAATCAGGTCATGGCATACATCAATCTTCCAATTGTGCACATGCATGGAACCTTAGCCATAAGTGTTTTTTGATTCTTCGGACAATTTTCTTTTGAGAGGTCCACATGTGAAGTCATGGGTTCTTTGCACCATCTAAGTCGAACCAATTCAACACCTTCATGATGTATTCTTTTTGAGTGAGGTTTAAGTTTTATACTTACTTTCTCGAACAATGTTTAATTGTGTTTCCCAAGTCTTTTATCTCAAGCTCGGACTTTAACCACTTGGGTTGTGGCACACGAGTTAAGGCTTACAAAAATGTAGTGGAAATTGTTAGAGTAAATCTTACATATAAAAGACATGCAGGAACATTACTTCATATAAATGAAGTTTGACATATACTTCAAAAGGAAATTTATCTTTATTTACTCCACACATTAATCATACGTCTGGATATACACATATATATACACACACTTAAAAGACACCTCCAACCAACGTTGTGTTGGAATATAACCGACCCATAATTTACATGAAGACATACAAACTTTAATCTAATTACATGAGACACCCTAGACTTAATATTAAATACAACTAAACCCCTAAAGTTTAGTTTACATTCTAACATTCCCCCATAAACTAAACTTTAGGTAAACAACAAGATTTGTTCTCTTGAAACCTTCAATCAAACAATCTTCAATCTACAAAACATATCCAACTTTTGGAAGTCAACCATCCACCAAGATCTTTTCACTTGGTAGGTAACATACTCTTTGAAGTATCACAATCATCGCCCCAAATCCTTTTATTAGAGACGGCATTACCAACTTTCATAAAGTCAATTTCTAAAACATCACCGTCCCGAATTTTTTCAACGAAGACGGAATCACCAACATTCATAAAATCAAACTACTTCACTTTCGAAGTTTCACCAATCACAATATTCTTCAATCTTCGATGCCATATGTTCTTGACATCAACTTCGGATCTACCGGGTAACCATTTACATATTTTCACCCATTGGTTCCCTAAATGTTTTTGTAGCCAAATCACCATTCGTTTTTCTTTCTCAGAGAATAGAATTCCTTTCTTTAAACTTGGTTGAAGCTTGCCAATCCACCGTGTTCTACAAGACTTTTCCGGAACGCTTTAACAATCCTTGGGAGAGAAGAAGATTCCATTTTCTTGGTCCATGGATCTTGATGTGTTCTACCAAAAATTTGTCTTCAACGTCATTCCAAGGCCCTTTCTTGATTTTTCTTTGAACTCTTGTAGAAACAATCCATCCAACCTTTTTGATCATTCTAGTACTTCTTGTTTTTTTTTTATTGTAGCCATAAAAATAACAATCTGCACACATTTGTTCTTCGACCGCAAAAGCTAATCAACAAAGAAGAATTGTTCTCTTTTCTTCCTTTATTGCATACTGCACACTTTCTTTTCTCCTCTCCCCTTTTGTCTTTGTGGAATAACAACAGGAAACGGAAGAGAGTTTCTTTACTACGTTTTTCTTTAAATCAATAGCCTAAATATCATGGCTCTGATATCACTTTGTTGGAGTAAATCTTACATATAAAAGACATGCAGGAACATTACTGCATATAAATGAAGTTTGACATATACTTCAAAAGGAAATTTCCTGTTGTTATTCCACAAAGACAAAAGGGGAGAGGAGAAAAGAAAGTGTGCAGTATGCAATAAAGGAAGAAAAGAGAACAATTCTTCTTTGTTGATTAGTTTTTGCGGTCGAAGAACAAATGTGTGCAGATTGTTATTTTTATGGCTACAATAAAAAAAAAACAAGAAGTACTAGAATGATCAAAAAGGTTGGATGGATTGTTTCTACAAGAGTTCAAAGAAAAATCAAGAAAGGGCTTTGGAATGACGTTGAAGACAAATTTTTGGTAGAACACATCAAGATCCATGGACCAAGAAAATGGAATCTTCTTCTCTCCCAAGGATTGTTAAAGCGTTCCGGAAAGTCTTGTAGAACACGGTGGATTGGCAAGCTTCAACCAAATTTAAAGAAAGGAATTCTATTTTCCGAGAAAGAAAAATGAATGGTGACTTGGCTACAAAAACATTTAGGGAACCAATGGGTGAAAATATGTAAATGGTTACCCGGTAGATCCGAAGTTGATGTCAAGAACATATGGCATCGAAGATTGAAGAATATTGTGATTGGTGAAACTTCGAAAGTGAAGTAGTTTGATTTTATGAATGTTGGTGATTCCGTCTTCGTTGAAAAATTTTGGGACGATGATGTTTTAGAAATTGACTTTATGAAAGTTGGTAATGTCGTCTCCAATAAAAGGATTTGGGGCGATGATTGTGATGCTTCAAAGAGTATGTTACCTACCAAGTGAAAAGATCTTGGTGGATGGTTGACTTCCAAAAGTTGAATGTGTTTTGTAGATTGAAGATTGTTTGATTGAAGGTTTCAAGAGAACAAATCTTGTTGTTTACCTAAAGTTTAGTTTAAGGGGGAATGTTAGAATGTAAACTAAACTTTAGGGGTTTAGTTGTATTTAATATTAAGTTTACGGTGTCTCATGTAATTAGATTAAAGTTTGTATGTCTTCATGTAAATTATGGGTCGGTTATATTCCAACACAACGTTGGTTGGAGGTGTCTTTTAAGTGTGTATATATATATGTGTATATCCAGACGTATGATTAATGTGTGGAGTAAATAAAGATAAATTTCCTTTTGAAGTATATGTTAAACTTCATTTATATGCAGTAATGTTCCTGCATGTCTTTTATATGTAAGATTTACTCCAACAGAAATTTCATCTCTCTGAGTTTGAATCCAGGTGTTGTCAAAGACCTTGTGGCCATTGAGGTTCACTTGTGATGACTCCAAGCCATTCGTGGTCGTCCGGGGATTAGTCGATGCATGTAAGCTGTCCCAGAAATGCACGATTACCCAAAAAAAACAAGGACTTCAAACATTGTTTTGTTTGTAAATTTATGTATGAAAGATCTTTAAGGCAATCAACATGTTGTCAACATACAAAAGTAGTAAAGTACTATATCCCTGTGTTGTTGTGTTGTGTGTAGTAATGATAAACTAAATGATCATTTACACTATCATTAAATCCAACATTCAACATAAATGAATTGAACCACTTATGCTATTGATATTGAGTCCATAAGATTTCCATCAGGAACAAAAACTTATGGTTGCTTCATGATAATATTTCCTCCAAATCTACATAGAGGAATGATATCTTCACATCTAATTGTTCCAATTCCAAGTCTTGTAGCAACAATGGAAAATTAGCACTCTAATAGACATATGTCTCACCACAAGTATGAAATATCATCATACTCGATACATTTCCAATATGATCGAAGCCTTTTTGCAAGCCAATTACTGTCTTAAGGGTAATTGGTGTTCGAAATCTCTTCTCATTGGATCATGTTTTGTGTCGAGTATGGAAACTCACTTGCATGCAATAGCTTGACTTCCTTTTCGCAAACGAACCAAATTCCATGTTTGATTCTATAAAAGTGATTCCATTTCCTCTTGCATTGCATCGAGCAATTTAGAACTATATATTGGCTGGAATTTTCACATTATTAAGATCACATAGTTCATCATTCAACAAATGTACCCATACATATTTATTGGGTGGTTTAAGAGTGCTTTTGTTGTCCCACAGTATGAGTCAGACACGCTGTCACTTACGAGTAATGGTAGTGTGTGCTAGAATCTTGGTTGTAAAGTGTGATGTTGTTTTTATAACTGAATTGGTTTATGATGCTACAAATCTTTTCTACACTCTTGTTGTTGGAACCGTTGTTAGAGTGGACTCAGTACGTCTAAGTCTAACCCATCACTCATAAGTCCACCTTAATTCAACCACACCCCCCAACCCCCAAAACTTCAACTATATATCTCTTTTTATACATTTGATGGGAAAGGTGGGTTCACAACACAAACTTCTTTACTTTTATTTTTCATGGAGGGCAAGAAAAAGTCAATTAATTAATTTCAGTTTTGCGTTTTCTTTTACGCACACTACAACAAAATAGATTTATAGGACGCCAAAATTTTTTGAGCGTCCTAATAGACCGTTTTATAAGACATAACCTATTGGACCAAAAAATAAAGTGTCTTGTCAAAAGAAGTTGTAATAAGTTTATAGTACGTTTTTTGGCGTCGTAACAAGTATTTTAGGACATTTTTATAAGAAAGCGCCATATTATGTACGTACTTTATATGACACTATTTGAAAAAGTGTCTTACATAAACAAAGCGTCATTATAAACTTATTTACAACGTCTTTAGATATAGGACCATTTATTTTGTTGTCTTATAAATCAGACTAATAAGATGTTTAGAAGTAAGTAGCATCCTATAAACCCAACTTTGTTGTAGTAGGATTGTCCTCATTAGGCTTAAAGATGGGAGACCTGTTGAAAGACATGTCTCACAAATGTATAACCTTCTTTGTTTACGAGTTTCATATCATATAACCAAAAATATGTAGTATCCAAAAATGCATATGTAATATTCTAGCAAATGGACTTGTTACCTTTCCAAACTGGGAATTTAGGGGTGTTTGGTTCATTGATTTTGAAGTAATTGGAAGGAATTGGAATGGATAATTCTTTTGACCAAATTTTAATTATTATGTTTGGTTCACATGTTGAAAATGATGGAATCCATTGAATTCCATTGATTTCCATAAATTAAGGAATTCATCATTCCTTAGCTTAAGTGAAAGAATTGAATTCTATCTGATTCCTACCAACCAAACGCGTGGTTAATTTCCTCCTATCACTGAACTTGGCATTCTATTTGTTATTTCAATGTTCATAATTAAGTTTCAGCGTTGGAAGATTTAGGAAACCAACTGTCAACCTCGTACATCTAGCGTTGTAAACAAACCGAATGTTCGGTCGATGTATCGTTCATGAATCATTCGGCAGGAAGTTCGTTTATGTTTATTTACTTAATAAATATTGAACGAACATGAACGAGTTTTTTGTTCGTTTAGTAAGCGAAAGAACATGAATAAGGGTCCTGTTCATTCAAATATGTTCGTTCGTTTATATTCATTTAATTCAAAACAGTTTGAAATTTAGAACCGTAAAAAACGTGCGAGAGGGAAAACTCGAAATTGGAGGTTGGGGATGGACGTTTTTTGACGAAATCAGGACATATGAGTTCCTAGCTCATTAAGGATTAAAACCCCTCTCCTAATTTGATAAAACCACAGAGTTTCGAGAGAGATATCGGTCGAGAATTGAAGCCAGGGTTCTTGAGGTTGTTGCATCGATTTCATATATGGTTTAACAATTAACCTCACAATTAATAGTTTTTTATTAGTTGTTTGATATATAAGAGTTGTTGGTAATTTTGTTGGGTCATAATAGTGTCTTGATGGTCACTGATTTGGCCGAAAACATCGTCAACAATAATGTTGTGCATAAACCGAAACGAAAACATGACATTAGAGTCCCATACCGTTATATGTACACGAACTTTACTTTAGCATATGAAAACAATTATGAAGGTATAGGAATATAAACACATATTCAGAAATCGATTTTAACAAAATATCGTAAAGAGTTTAATAGATCTAACCTGGAGCTAGCACTTGAATTATATGCAACAAAGTTCATTGAAGCAGAAGCAGAAGCAGTCATCATTGCGTGTAGATTAAAGCTTTCTAAACCTCTATACGATTTGCTTCATAATAGGGTTGAACGGAATGCATTATCGTGTAGGCAATAGGGACTTTATCTCTTTTATTTATAGGCTTTGGAAACCTAGAGACTCATCCCATAAGAAGTCCAACTTATTTCCAACACATACTTCATATTAATTGATGATTCTTGTTTTAATAATTAGTATAAAGGGTTATCAAAGTTATAACGCAATAATAATGAAAAAAAGGTCAAAATAATGACCCAATTTAACCCCTCAAGGTGTAAAATGATTTTTTGAGTGAAAACCGGGTCGAACCCGGGTGTGATACGGACCTCGATAGTGTGTACTGTGTACTGTCCAGGATGTGATAGGCTGCCAAAAGACTTAAATTGATTATTACAAAACTAATGTATTATTTAATTAATAGTGATTAGTTTTATTTGTTTGGTCAAATTATTTTAATAGTTAAAGTAATGTAGTTTAAATTTATTTAAATATTTGGTAAGTTCGTATCATTGTTATTGGCATATAAAAAAAATATTTTAGTTATAGTTTATTTAATTAAATTGATTGGTAGTTATATTTTGATAAATATTATAAAAGGGTTTAATGATTGACGAGCAGATTAAATACTTTATTCGTCCCAAAATAAGCATCCATAATAAGAATGACGCACACTTTTAAGTATGCATAATTATTTCATTTTTTTAGTTAATAAAATGACTAGCTTACCCTTAATTAATTTATCTCTGTTCACAATTTTTAAAGGATTAACTTGAGAATTTTGTTATCTATTTTTTAAACTTGACACTTATTTTGAAACTAAGATAAATAGAAAGATTAATTCGATTTGGATTATATTTATTTAAATAAGGAGAAGATATACTCCACGTATTAGTTTCCTATTAGGATTTTTAGGTATTTGTTTTCAATTAGGATTAGTATGAATTTCCTTTTTTATGTTAATTAGTCTGGCTATTTAAAGTCCTTCTTAGATTTCTCAATAAATCAAGCATAGTTCATTATTTACCTTTGCAATTCTTCTCCAAATCTCCAACAAATTTGGTATCAGAGCCTCGCTACTGTCCATCGCTACTGTTCATCGCCTGAATCGTTATTGTTCATCGTTCATGTCAAATATGGCTACAAGTTCGTCTACTCTCAACATTGCATCACCACAAATTCCAGTGTTCAAAGGTGAGTCTTATGAATATTGAAGCATCAAGATGAAGACTTTGTTCAAATCGCAAGATCTGTGGGAACTAGTGGAGAATGGAGGTACAGAAGCAAGTAACGATGAAGCAAAACAAAAAGAGAATCAAAAAAGGGATGCCAAAGCCCTATTTTTTATCCAACAAGCAGTGGATGAAGTCATCTTCGCTCGCATCGCAGCAGCAACCACAGCAAAACAAGCTTGGCTAATTTTGAAGACCGAGTTTCAAGGTTCCTCAAAGGTAATCATCGTAAAGCTCCAGTTTTTTCGTCGTGAATTCGAAACCGCTAACATGAAAGGAAGTGAATCAGTCCAAGAATATTTGGCGCGCATCTCGTCTTTGTAAGTCAAATGAGATCTTATGGAGAAACAATCAAAGATGAAATCATATTTGCTAAAGTTCTCAGAAGTTTATCCCCCAAGTTTGATCACGTTGTAGCCGCAATCAAAGAATCGAAAGACTTATCTGTGTTCACGTTTGATGAATTGATGAGCTCGTTACAAGCACATGAAGTAAGGATCAACATGACAGCAGAAAAAGAAGGAGAAAAAGCTTTCCAAATCAAAGGTGAAAGAGAATTCACTAATTATAGAGGAAGAGGTCGCGGACGCAGTAGATTTCGAGGACGGGGGAGAGGCCGTAACACCTTGGTCCAATGTTCTTACTGCAAAAAATATGGTCATAGTGAGAAAGATTGTTGGTCTAAACCAGAAGAAGCGAGTTACGCAGAAGAAAAAGAATCGGAGGACTATCTATTCATGGCCTACACAAGCAGAGATGTACATACCAACGATGTATGGTACCTTGACAGCGGGTGTTCCCACCATATGATATGACAGGAGATAAATCTAAGTTTAAAGACCTGGATGTTTCGATCAAATCTCAGGTACGCCTAGGCGATGATAAACAATTAAAAATCGAAGGACGTGGGACTGCCATGATCAAGGTAGGGAACCGATTTAAGCTTATAAAGAATGTAGACTATGCTTCATGCCTTGCTCATAATCTTATCAGTGTTGGCCAATTAATCGAATCTGGTTATTTGGTGACTTTCGATGACTCGTGATGCTTGATAAAAGACAAGAAATCAGGAAAGTTACTTGCAGAGGCTAACATGTCGATCAACAGGATGTTTCATCTTTTGTTTCATCACGATACAGAGGTTGCTTTGGTAAATCAAGAGTCGAATGACAGTGATCTTTGGCATTTATGATACGGCCATTTAAACACCAAAGGTCTATAACTATTAAGACACAAAGAGATGGTCAGTGGGCTTCCGTCTATTATGGATCAAAAAAATTGCGAGGGTTGTGTGCTCGGAAAACAAGCCAAGAAGCCTTTTCCAGTCGGAAAGTCAAGACAAGCAACCGATAGAGCTAGTTCATGCCGACTTATGTGGTCCAATGAAGAACGAATCCTTATCAGGCAGCAGGTATTTTTTGCTATTCACTGACGACTTTAGTCGAATGAGTTGGGTATATTTTTTGAAATTAAAGTCGGAAACCTTTGAAAATTTCAAAAAATTCAAAGCTTTAACGGAGAAACAAAGTGACAAAAGTCTAAAGGTGCTGAGAACAGATCGAGGTGGTGAATTTACATCAAACGAATTCACGATATACTGTGAAGAGCAAGAAATAAAAAGAGAAGTAACATCCCCTTATACTCCCGAGCAGAACGGAGTGGCCGAAAGGAAGAATCGAACGGTGGTGGAGATGGCCCGATCAATGCTAAAAACAAAAGGTCTTCCTGATAGATTTTGGGCAGAAGGAGTGGCAACAGTTGTATACCTCATCAATATGTCACCAACAAAGGCGGTCTGGAATCAAACACCTTATGAGGCATGGTACGGTAACAAACCATCGGTAAGTCATCTACGTGTGTTTGGAAGTGTGTGTTATGCATTAAAAACAGGTGACAAACATAAGTTGGAAGAAAAATCACAAAAATATATATTTGTGGGTTATTGTCCCAACTCCAAAGCTTACCGTCTATTTGACCCATTAAAAGAATGCTTAACTGTGAGTAGAAACGTAGTATTTGACGAGCAGGCATCATGGAAATGGAACGATGAATATAATTATCAGACAAGAGTAGTTGAAAACGAAGAGACCGACATTGAAGAAACAAAAACATTGGAGAGTTCCCAAATCTTAACACCACCACTAGCAAGTCAAAATGCAAGTTTGAGCTCATCACCAGCAAAGTCTTGTTCTAGCTCTCCTGCGGAAGAGTATAATGTCAATAAATCAGCTACAAAGGATTCAATTCAACTACGGAGAAGTGAGCGAGGCAACATTCCACGACCACGATTCGACATTGAGGGAGAGGATAACTCATCTATGGTCTTGTTTGCTGGTGATCCGACTACCGTGGAAGAAGCAATGAGAAGTGACGAATGGATGAAAGCTATGGAAGATGAATTAAATTCCATCCAATGTAATCAGACATGGGAATTTTCGGATCTTCCCGAAGGAAAAACACGATTGGATTGAAATGGATTTTTAAAACAAAGTTTTTGCCCGACGGGAGCATTCATAAACACAAAGCAAGATTGGTAGCCAGAGGGTACACTCAAAAACAAGGTGTAGATTACAATGAAACGTTTTCTCCTGTAGCACATTTTGAGACGGTTCGTATGATTTTAGCATTGGCTGCCCAAAAACAATGGAAATTGCATCAATTTGATGTAAAATCGACGTTTCTCACCTCCGGGCTTTGAAGACCTAAGCAAATCAACTAAAGTTTTGAGACTAAAGAAGTCTTTATACGGGCTCAAACAGGCCCCAAGAGCTTGGTATAGCAAGATAGATGAATTCTTTCGAAATGAAGGGTTTGAACGAAGCATGAATGAACCAACCTTATACGTCAAAAGACAAGGTACACATGATCTATTAATAGTAAGTCTTTATGTCGATGACATGATTTTTACTAGCTCCTCGAGTCAACTTATAGCAAACTTCAAGAACTCTATGAAGTCTATGTTTGAGATGACAGACTTAGGAGAACTTCATTACTTCTTGGGCCTTAAAGTGAAACAAGCAAGTATAGGTATATTTATTTCTCAAAATAAATACATAGAAGATACTTTGAAAAGGTACAACATGATGAACTGCAAAGAAGAAACGACACCCATGAATGTAAATGAGAAACTAAAAGCAGAGGACGGAACGGAACGTGTAGATGGTGGAAAATATCGAAGCTTGATAGGACGCCTAATATATATGACTCATACAAGACCCGATATCAGCTACTCGGTGGGAGTACTTTCTCGGTTCATGCATCAACCAACCAAGCATCACTTTGGTGTTGCCAAGAGGGTGCTTAGGTACTTGGCTGGTTCAAAAGAATTGGGAATATGGTACATAAAATCTGATGATTTCTCCTTAAAGGGAAATAGTGATAGTGATTGGGGCGGTACAGTTGATGGGATGCGAAGTACCTCTGGAAACTGTTTTCTTTTTCTGGGTTCGAATGTTATTTCTTGGAGTTCAAAGAAGCAAGCTACAATCGCTCTGTCATCCACAGAGGCGGAATATGTGGCTCTAACGGTTGTGGCTTGTCAGGAAGTTTGGCTAAGACGAGTTTTAGGTGACTTAGGTGAAGAGCAAAATGGTGCGACAACTATTTTTTGTGACAATAAATCTGCAGTCATGTTGGCAAAAAATCCAGTTTTTCATAATAGAACCAAGCATATAGAAATCAAGCATCACTTTATCCGTGAGTTACTAAGCAAAAAGGAGGTTCATCTAGAAGAATGTAGGACTGATCAACATATTGTAGATGTGTTCACCAAAAGTCTGTCAGGGAAGAAACATGAAGAGTTTTGTGAAGAACTTGGGCTGTCCAAATTCGAATGAAGGGGGAGTGTTAAAAGATTAATTCGATTTAGATTATATTTATCTAAACAAGGAGAAGATATCATATACTCCACGTATTAGTTTCCTATTAGGATTTCTAAGTATTTGTTTTCAATTAGGATTAATATGGATTTCCTTTTTTTATGTTAATTAGTCAGGCTATTTAAAGCCCTTCTTAGATTTCTCAATAAATCAAGCATAGTTCATTATTTCCCTTTGCAATTCTTCTCCAAATCTCCAACAATACATACATTTAGTTTGGTCTAAATTTAAATTCTGGAAATTTACAAAAATGCCTTTGACGATATGAAATTTACGATTCTCCTAAATTGGAATTTTTGGACGTTCAAAGTTTTAAGATTTGAGATCACCAAGCGTTGTAAAGTGTCAGTGAATTAATATTTCCTTACTTAAGTTTTTAAAATATTCAAACTTTTGTATTAACCCCATTGTCAGATCTAAGCACCTTCAAACTGGTTTCATAAACCAAAAAGGTTGCATCTTCAAGTGGTATCGATATCGGTATGTCTCTTCAAATTCATAGAGAACAGGTTATATGTTGCATCCTCTAAAAAAACAAAACAAAAACTACCATACCAACAACAATTATGCACCATTTCGACGTTATAACCTTTCTATTTACGTCATTAAGGCAACTTGGTTGCGTGTAAAATCTATATATGAACACTAGTTTCGCTACTAAACGATGATCAAACCGTCAAAACAACATATCATCCTGGAGATCATCATCAAAGAGTTCGTTCAACTGCTCATCTGTCCAAATGGGTAGCGAACCGTTTGCTTTTGCTGGTTCTACATGAACCCGAACTGCATCTCTTTCCTCGAGTCCATTTTTGTTCCCATCATTAATGAAGTTAGAACCACCCAACTGACTTCCACCTTCCGTTGGCAGTTTACAATTGTCAAAGTCCCTATGCTCGTTTTCACCACTTCCGGTAACATCTATTTCTTTCAAGATTTCCTTGTTTGTTGCAATCATCTGGTTTGTGCCTTCGTTACTTGTCCCAGTTGACACAATCGGATTTGCTTGCGAACTCTCTTTACTTTTAGTACTTGTTTTGGTTCCATTAGCTATTCCTTCTGTTCCTCGTTCTAGAAAAAATGCACTATGCAACATCGGTGTCTTCTGTCCAGAATCTTGTAATGAAGGGTGTGTAAAGTTTTCGTTAGAAAAATGACTAAAGAAAATGCTCCATAATATGGAACTGAATGCAAAGCTGCGAGTATTAAAAAGGCAGATTCCTCAAAATGTAAACATGTTTCAGGGAAGAACATAATAACCCACCAGAACTTGGAGCAGCATCTATGATTCTACACCCATGGAATGTCTGTTTTTGCGAAGATCCACCATCCTTGTAGAACACCTGTGAATTCGAATAAAATGAGTCATCATTCAATATCAGAAAAAGGGTTGACCAAGCAGTTAAGTCCATAATTTTGCAATCAGTAGGATTTGATTTCATAACTTTGCTTGTTTATAGAAACTGGTTCAGGTTACTGAAAAACTATATCTACATTACCTCACGTAAACAGTAGCTCTGCTCTTTGGGGTAGAGGTCACACCCCCTAAACCACACATCTGGATGGGATATACTGAGCTCATTTGGTCTGGTTTTGGTTTCTGTTACCAAATCTTTAGGGTTTGCATACCTAGTAAAGACCAGCAAGTGTCTTCCGTCTTTGGGGCCAAACACTTGCTGAATGTGAACAAGAAGAGTCTAGGTGACTTGCCAATATTGATTCAACTCGAATTAATACTTGCTATCCACCTCATGGCCTCATCTATGTGACTATTTGTTTAATTATATAGTGTTTGAAGGTTCACATGCATCAAATTTTAGCAATTTCATCAATCAGTATTCTGCAATGTCAAATTGCACATATGCTTTGCTTTCGTGTATTAATCTCCAATATCATTCTAATGAGGATATTAATTATGTGCATTATGTATCATGTAAAATCCCTTTTTGGGACACAAAAGTGTTAAAATCAATCATGTTAGTGTTATTCCCAAAAAAGGTTTCGGTAGATAGATAAATTAAATGAATATGATCGTAAGCATAGAAGTCATCAAAGACAAGAAAACACGAGAACATAAAATGTTATGATCTGGCTAACAGGTATAAGAGTCTCAAGAAAGGCAGGGACATTTAAGAGAAAGTGTGAAGACACATGTTTAGTGATATGAGTAGAATCAATAGAATAGATACGACAAGAGGAACCATTAGCTAATCTTAAAGAAGAAAAGGTATATGAGGTAGATACACAACATAATAATAGTAGTAGGCTCTATAGCCTAAAGCTAAGCTTGGTGAAGTATGTTGCCACGTTAGAATCTCTCTATTCACAACTGAATTATGCACGTGACATCAAGGGCTTAACATAAAAAGAAAGTTGAAGATGTTTTCATGGTTTCTTTCATATCTGTGAATTCAATGCAAAAGATTGGGTATCTGTTTCAACAGCATTCCACAAAGCCATACAAATTGCACTATCATCGGTTTTCCACTCACTAGTAATTGAGTGGGGCATTCTTTGGTCGGATAATGTTCTCTGTTAACACTCTTGAATCTAATTTGGACAAAACAAGCTCCATTGTGCCCGACTAGAATCATTCAATTGCTTAGGATCTTGAAAAGTGTAGAAAAGTTCATATTAACTCCCAAACCCTTCACATCCTCAGTTTTATCATATTTATCACCTACGTTTAACTCTCTCTCAAAAAAAACGAACCAACAAAGTTGGAACTGTCCATATCCGGTTCATCCTTCAGAACCATATCACATCCCGAATTTGATGAACTATGACGAACTGAGACGGTATTTTGTAACTACATAATTATCTTGAATAGATCAACCATTTCTTTATTTTCTATTACTAAAGCAACAATATACCCTACCAATGTACAAGTTGGATGAGCAAGTACCAATCGACAAAGCAAGGAAATGAGTAGAACCTTGCAGGTCAAGTTGTGAAGAAAGGGTACAAGTGACTGGAGTAGCAGAACAGACAAACATGGAGAACAGAATCAGAAATACAAAACGACATAAAGCAATAATAAGATGCGAACGGAGTAGCCAGAGGAAAACAGCCCTAGGGTGTCATGGCCAAGCAGCAGGTTGTTGGAATCAAAACCTTTAAAAAACCTCACACACAACTAAAGAAAATAAACTTGAAGAAGAGAGAAGAGAAATTAAAATTGCAGGAAACTTTTTGCTACTACCATACGTTCAAAATTGCTTCAAAAGAAAAAAAAAACATTTACTCCTATTTAAGCAAAAAACTAAAACTGAAAAAAAAAAGACCCTTTAACTCTAAATAATAGCTACCCATTATTCCCCATTAACTTGGTGTAAAAGACTCACTAACTCCTAAATAATTGCTACCCGTGACCCGTAAACAAAACCCGTTTAACCCAACAATCACCCCCTTAAACGGTTTGTTCGTACCACTCGTTCACAGCAGTGCCGATCCCTCTTCGATCAGATTTGCCTCTTGCTTCTCCCATTTAGGACACTCATTGTTGTAGTGGCCATACTCTCCACATTTGTAACATTTAACGTGGCTTTTATCCCAGAAACGTTCATTACCATCTCGACTCTTCCCGAACCCACGACCTCTTCCCCGGCCACGTCCGAAGTCATCCCGATTTGAACCTCCATTGCCACAATGGTTACAACCGTGCGATTTTTCTTGATTTACCAACAATAAACCACCTCGAATGTCCTGCGTTTTCTCCGTTCCTTTTAAACGTTCCTCGTTGACGCAGCGTAGGTTTGCGGAAGGATCGACAAGCGTCTAAACCCTTTTTGATAACGAGAATTACAACCGTAAAACTCAAAATTAAGAGAAAACTCTCTAAAAGACTAAACTTTTATTGATTGAAACTTCATTAAAATTGATAAACAATGAATCCTAACTATCCTATTTATAACCTAAACTAAGGAAAAGATAAATACGAAATTAATTAAACTAATCCTAAATTACTAGCTAAGATATTAAAACTAATCCTAAATTAAATCTAATAAAGATAATTAAAAAGAATTTAAAAATAAAGCATGGATAATGGAAACTAAATCACAAAGACTTTGAATATGGATAATGAATGCATGGTCACGTGAGGAGTTTGAGGAATGCATGTCACGTGAGTTGGAAAATCTTTTTGGAATACCAACGCGGGTATTGTGGCGGCTTAGGATGCATCAAACTCGCATGGAAGGGAAACAAGCCGCATGACACCCGCTTTCTCGTCTGTTTGTATTTTTCGACTTGTTCTTCGATTTCCGTCACAATCCTTTTTATACTCGGTGTTTTATATTTGCCTTTTTTCCGATACCAAATTCCGAGCCTCTTTCGAGCTCGTGTTTCTCTTCGATCCCGTTTTCCTCTTTTCCAATTATTATTAAAAATCCTTATTAATGCTCGAATTCTCCCTGTATCAGTCACTTAGTTGTGCAGAAAACTTGTGGTTGATGATGAGAGAGATGAAGCGAGGAAGAGCCACATTGTGAGTCCTGGGAGGAGAGATTGCGGTGATCAAAGAGTTGAAGAATACCTGAGCAAAGTCGATCCTCCTCATAAAAATAAGGGCATGAGCAAGACGAGTGATAGCCGCCGGAGATTGATCCCATCCCGAAGTTTTGTGGGAAAGACAGTAAAGGAGGTGAGAAAAGAAGTAGTTCCATAGTGCACCCATATTCTTTCGAAGGAGAGTGCCGGACCCCTTGGTTTTGCCTTCGTGCACATACTGTAGAGCGGCAACAACTTCATCATGCTCTTGATGAGTAGGGAATGGAGCATATACATTAAACTCTGGTATTTGGAGAACCGAGCGAATATCATCCACCCCAAAAGAGAGATCGGGGTGCTCTTCAGAGGATAGAACGGAAGCAGACACCTGGTGAGTAGTAGAGTCATACTTACAGGTCAACCAAAAGTTACCAAGGAGCATTTTGCTCATCTTGGTGGAGGAAGTAAGAGCATGGCATATTGGAGATCTTTGGAGAAAGATGGAAACTTGGTTGAACTCTAGGTGATCAGCATCCGCAGAGAGACGAGCAACTTGGTTGCAAGCAGGGAAAGTGAGAGATTCACGAGTGAGAGGAGTAACCTTGGAAGCCTTAGTCGATTTGGAGGATGCCATTGATTCACGAGTGAGAGGAGTAACCCATTTAGGACACTCATTGTTGTAGTGGCCATACTCTCCACATTTGTAACATTTAACGTGGCTTTTATCCCAGAAACGTTCATTACCATCTCGACTCTTCCCGAACCCACGACCTCTTCCCCGGCCACGTCCGAAGTCATCCCGATTTGAACCTCCATTGCCACAATGGTTACAACCGTGCGATTTTTCTTGATTTACCAACAATAAACCACCTCGAATGTCCTGCGTTTTCTCCGTTCCTTTTAAACGTTCCTCGTTGACGCAGCGTAGGTTTGCGGAAGGATCGACAAGCGTCTAAACCCTTTTTGATAACGAGAATTACAACCGTAAAACTCAAAATTAAGAGAAAACTCTCTAAAAGACTAAACTTTTATTGATTGAAACTTCATTAAAATTGATAAACAATGAATCCTAACTATCCTATTTATAACCTAAACTAAGGAAAAGATAAATACGAAATTAATTAAACTAATCCTAAATTACTAGCTAAGATATTAAAACTAATCCTAAATTAAATCTAATAAAGATAATTAAAAAGAATTTAAAAATAAAGCATGGATAATGGAAACTAAATCACAAAGACTTTGAATATGGATAATGAATGCATGGTCACGTGAGGAGTTTGAGGAATGCATGTCACGTGAGTTGGAAAATCTTTTTGGAATACCAACGCGGGTATTGTGGCGGCTTAGGATGCATCAAACTCGCATGGAAGGGAAACAAGCCGCATGACACCCGCTTTCTCGTCTGTTTGTATTTTTCGACTTGTTCTTCGATTTCCGTCACAATCCTTTTTATACTCGGTGTTTTATATTTGCCTTTTTTCCGATACCAAATTCCGAGCCTCTTTCGAGCTCGTGTTTCTCTTCGATCCCGTTTTCCTCTTTTCCAATTATTATTAAAAATCCTTATTAATGCTCGAATTCTCCCTGTATCAGTCACCCTCACTTGAAAAGAACTCGTCCTCGAGTTCACTTGAAAAACGTCTTCCTCCGACTCGTAGAACATTATTTTCTTCGAAATAATTGGATCCACATCCCGGTTTTCAAAATTCAAAAATTTTGGCCGGTCTTCAAATCCACACTGAGGTTGTCGTGATCGTCTCCATACGAGCGATATTTTATCAAATTCGAAAGCGTAAGAGATTAAATTAACTTTACCGGGAATTGTTTCGGTTTGAACCGGAGCTTTGGGTGCGGTAATAATGAAAGTGTCACCTTTGGAATCATCGTTCTTGACTTCTTGTGACAACGGTTTCGTTGGCTCGAGATTGTTCTTAGTCGGTTCACTTTCAATTTCTTCGGTGGCTGGTCCGAGATCTGGTTCGGACACTTTGGTCTCGATAAAAATTTCTTGTTGTGACTCGGTCACGACGGGGATGACTTTCTCTTCAAACTGGTCCGGCAAAACTTCATCGTCTTGTTTCGATGGCTCCTCCGAAATGGGTGGTTTTTCGGGAATGGGTGGTTGTTTAACGAGAGTAGAAACTGATGGTATAATATGATCGTAGTTGTTGTCGCCCAAAACCATGATTGATTTCTCGTGCGTATCCTTTCTCCAAGAGTTGTCGTTGTCGGGTTCGGGATGGAGTTTCTTAAGGATTTGTTCATAATTTTCCGGTAAGAACCGTTCCATCATAAGTTGCTTCATTCTCCTCCAAGATCGAACCGGTCTCTTTCGTTGTCGTTGTCTTTGCACGATCAATTTATCCCACCAAATAGCGGCGACACTCTTTACACGGAAAACAACCAACTTTACCTGTATGTCTTTGGGAACATCCATAATGTCAAAGAATCGATCGACTTCGATTTGCCAATCTAAAAATTCTTCTACTCCTTTGGTTCCATAGAAAGACGGGATGTCCACTTTTATTCGGTTATTGTGGTCGTTTCTTTTTAAGTTCACTGGTTCTTCTTCCTTATCTTCTTTGGGTTCGGAACTTGAAAAATTAACCCGGTTACGGTGGCCATTACACGGCGCCATAGCCGGTCCTTCAAACCTGTCTCTTCTCCGACGATTGTCGTTGACGATGTTGGGTTGAAGCCTGTTAACAGCAGCTGTCAGATTAGTAAGTGATGTGGATAAGGCCGCATTCATCTCTACTAGACCCGCTTTGGTAGTCGGCTGTCCATCTGCAATTGTTAGCGAAAAGACAGGCGAATCCTGCTCTGATACCAACTGACGCAGCGTAGGTTTGCGGAAGGATCGACAAGCGTCTAAACCCTTTTTGATAACGAGAATTACAACCGTAAAACTCAAAATTAAGAGAAAACTCTCTAAAAGACTAAACTTTTATTGATTGAAACTTCATTAAAATTGATAAACAATAAATCCTAACTATCCTATTTATAACCTAAACTAAGGAAAAGATAAATACGAAATTAATTAAACTAATCCTAAATTACTAGCTAAGATATTAAAACTAATCCTAAATTAAATCTAATAAAGATAATTAAAAGGAATTTAAAAATAAAGCATGGATAATGGAAACTAAATCACAAAGACTTTGAACATGGATAATGAATGCATGGTCACGTGAGGAGTTTGAGGAATGCATGTCACGTGAGTTGGAAAATCTTTTTGGAATACCAACGCGGGTATTGTGGCGGCTTAGGATGCATCAAACTCGCATGGAAGGGAAACAAGCCGCATGACACCCGCTTTCTCGTCTGTTTGTATTTTTCGACTTGTTCTTCGATTTCCGTCACAATCCTTTTTATACTCGGTGTTTTATATTTGCCTTTTTTCCGATACCAAATTCCGAGCCTCTTTCGAGCTCGTGTTTCTCTTCGATCCCGTTTTCCTCTTTTCCAATTATTATTAAAAATCCTTATTAATGCTCGAATTCTCCCTGTATCACTCGTACGCCTTCAATCTTCCAACGGCCTCGTCAAATAGCATCGTATCCAAATCGAAGCATTGCTCTATTGAAGCCACGATTTGGAGAAAAGATTTGGGCATCGAGTCAAGTAGCCTTTTCACCAAGTCCACTTCTTCAAGCTCGTAACCAAGACTCCTCGCCTTTGAAGCTAAACCGGTCAGTTTAGTCGCGAAGTCATCAACCGTTTCGCCCTCCTTCATGCGCAAACCTTCGAGTTCCCTCTTCAAGGTTGCAAGCCGAGCCGTTCTCACCCGATCCACTCCCAAATATCGTGTTTTTAGACCGTCCCACACTTGCTTTGGATCGGTGTAACTCGCCATTTTCAAAACCATGTCTTCGGGTATAGCTTGAAACAAGAAGGCAAGAGCTTGTTTCATCTTCTTCGGATTCGGTTCTTCGCCTAGAGCCCTCGGTTCGACCGTCTCCCATATGCCATGCGCATCCATAATCGACTTAACTTTGACCGCCCACACCGGATAATTGGTTGGGGTCAAAACGGGGACTTGATATGGAATCGAACCTCCTTCTTTAACCGGTACCATCGCCATTCTATTCTTGTGACAGCCCCAACCTCTTTAATCATGCTTGTTCCGAGAGCACTTTTCCACCGATCAAGAAGACAAGGTCACAACCACCTTTACCGTCTTCCGTCACCCGCAAAACGAACCGAATCAAAGCTACCTGCTTTGATGTCTTTCTTTCAGTTTATCACGCACCTCCGGTTAGACTCTCATAAATGCTAGAACAAGCCCGATCAAAAGAAGTCGGAGTTGCTGTTTAAATTCTTCAACTTGTGATCAAGAATAACTCACACCCTTCTCAACCGAACGCAGCTCTGATACCAATTGTTGGAATCAAAACCTTTAAAAAACCTCACACACAACTAAAGAAAATAAACTTGAAGAAGAGAGAAGAGAAATTAAAATTGCAGGAAACTTTCTGCTACTACCATACGTTCAAAATTGCTTCAAAAGAAAAAAAAACATTTACTCCTATTTAAGCAAAAAACTAAAACTGAAATAAAAAGACCCTTTAACTCCTAAATAATAGCTACCCATTATTCCCCATTAATTTGGTGTAAAAGACTCATTAACTCCTAAATAATTGCTACCCGTGACCCGTAAACAAAACCCGTTTAACCCAACACAGGTGCAGTACATGACCATAGGGGCACAGGATCATGAGTATTGCAAACCTTATGGTCCCATGAAATTGTGATCTGATCTGGAAAATGCATCACTGATAATTCAGATACACCTTCATTGTTGGTGTAGAGATTATAGAGCTTCTAAGTCCTGAGGAGGCTGCTGCGTAATGGACACCTGAAAAACCATGGAGATTCTGCTGGGAAAACACTCCCATGCCTAAGTTAGCAAGGGTGTTGTGTGTTTCGACAAAGAAAGGTGTGTGTAAGTGTGTATTTTAATTGAAATCACACCTCACTTGAGGTGTTTATATGGAGTGAGGGAAGAAGAATGAGAGACTAAGGGACTGTTTACCAAATGCTTATAGGGTAAGCGCTTATCGGCAAGGTATCACCCTTATTTACTTTATCGTGTAAAATTTTTGGCCATAAATGGATTGTTGGTAAGCGTCTTTTATCCGGTAAGTGCTTACTGGGTAAGAATCTTCTCCCTTACCGGGTAAGATTCTCAGTCCTTGTCATGCCTCTTACCGTGTAAGATTCTAGATCTTTGCCATGCTCATCCGAAAGGAAGTGACACCCGGTAAGCACTTACCCGGTTAACGGCCCCTAAGGCTCTGATTTGGTGCTTATCCAGAGAGTCTGTGATGAATATGATTCCGGTGAGCTACTTCCTTGTGCCATGTGGACATGTGGTTGCATATTTGTTTGGAGTTTAGGTTCTATATCGTACATCCTTGGAAGGATGGCTTTTTGAGCGATACCTCTAAGCTAGTCCTTCGACCAGCCTCCAAGTATAATGGCATGTTGTCAGCTCTACTAGACCAGACCTACTGAAAGTGATTGTTATGTTATATAGGATAAGTCATAGAGCTCGAAAATATCAGTGCAGTAATTAGAAGTTAGCAGCGGTTGCCCCCCAGGTAATGGTTCTCAAGGGAACCGTTTTGAGTTGTCCCTGGTGTAGTGTAGCACATGGCCTTATGAGGTAAGACAAAGACTAAGGCTGGAGCCAATGCTCGGGTCCTCAGGGCGACCGTACCTCCTTTGGCCAAAAAGTCGCTTGTGATGGTGCTGAGGGTGGGTTTTCGACACACCACCATGGGCCTTCTTGGTGTCAGAGAGACAAAGCTAAAAGCAGTCCATTTCACCTTGACACAGAAGGGGCACTTCTTTGTGCCCAAGGCAGGTTCTAGAATCTTGCCATGAGGTTCATGCAAGTGCTTCTTAGCCATTCTAGGGAGTTGGGACAATGGTTGTTGATGCTAAGCATGGTTCCCACATTGGGACAGAAACACCCTCATGCCCAGGCATGGTTTATGCCTACCACCGTGGGGATTCTCCAGATGCTCTCATGATATTTTATTGTATATTCATTAGTCGCTCTGGGAGAGTCACCAAGTCAAGTGGTGCCTGGTGATGCTGAAGGCGGCATGAGAGAGGTACCATTAGCACCCTTCTAAGAATGACTAATATATTTGATATCCCAAGAGCAATGGTTCCTGTTGTGCAATGAATTAAAGAATTATTTCAAACGAATGATTAGCAAAGAGGGTCCATTGGCGAACTGATTTTGAACAGCAGGTGTATGATTGGCAAATCTTTACAATGAATGCAATAATAAGAACAGATTCATGAAGACCTTAAATTTGGTCACGCAAATGGATGAGGATCTTGTGAGGGTTCTAGTGGTTTGTCCTTTTGGCATGCCCAACACCCTTGGAAGCAAAGTGCCCTAAATCCAAGTCATTTGGTTGTTCAAGGATGCACGATCGATCGGTGATGAGGATTCATTGGCAAGATGATTTCATCAAAGTGCAGAATTGGCAAAATCTTCATGGTCCTGTTCCAATTCCCAAAGCCTTCCTCACAACTTGATGTTTTCTCAAACCAAAGCTTTTCTAACCTCAATTGCTTGCCTATTCTATTCTAGGTTATATGGAGAGATGATGTATGTGCACAATGATAAGCATCATAAGATCAGCTGAAGTTACATAAGATTCTTTGAATTTATGAACATCCAAATCATACAGCAAGTAACCTTTATGCTACAGAAACAATCATTCAGGAATTAAAGCATAAAGTAATTAAGATAGTCAATAACCTGACATTCAAACAGGAATTGAAGACAAAAAGAAAATCATATAATACATTCATGTTGCCACCACAGTAAATTTACCACCTGGGATGAATGAAGGCACACAATTAAAACAACCACAAAGAAAAATGCATACCTTTACCATATTCCTCTTCGTAATGTTAAGATAATAAGCTGATCGTGAAGGGGAAAAGACAGAAACCTAAATAACAGAAAACTGGTATAAGTTTAGAATAATGCAACAAATTGGTTGCAAATGCCAACTCAATGGGGACTAGGATTTATTGTACAAATATGAAGATATGGGTGAATATAGATATCATACCTTGTGGAGTACCAGAACAGATCCTACAAAACTAGCCTTTTCAAACTCACCCTCGGTAAGGACTTTGTGATGAATAGTACCAGAAACTGTACCTGTAGGATCCTAAAGCTTAAACCAAACTAATAAGTAATTAAATATTAACTTGACCTGCTGACAAGCACTATATAGCATATTGAGATACATACTTTCAGCACTACCATCAGATCACCTAGTGCATTTGGAGCACAAGACTTGACAACAGCAACAACCTATTACACACCAAACATAATCTATAATCAGACAAAATTACACAAACCACATACATTTTATTCAAGTCTCGGAGCAATAATTCTCTTCATCGTCAATTTTAATAACTGTTTGCCCCCAAGCATTTTCAGTTTTATCAATTTGATCCATTCATCAGTTTACTTATCAATGAAGATAACTCTTTACTTGTATGACTAAGACCTCTTGTACCTCACAAAGAAAGTGTCTCAAAATATGAGATTTGCTTGATACTGAGATTCATATTCAAAAACTATCTAATGCAGCTTTGGCAACCTCTAAAGTCTCCCTTCCTATAATACTCTACTTTCCTAAATCCATGCTGTACTAAATATCTCTTTTTGCTGATACTTCTTAAGAACTTTGCAAGTAACTAATGTGCATATGCTACATTAGTCTCAAGCCAACTACGATTACGGTGACACAATATTGTTTACCACAGCAGATATTCATCACAATGCTAGGAATTTGTCATATGAACATTTAATTGTCTCAGAGTGCAAACATGCAATACTCTGATTCAGTGATCTTTCTCATTTACTTATTTCTCCATGCAACCAAATATAAAATAGTTAGGTGGGACAAGAACATTCAAGTTTCAGAGTTTCCTAGTTGGTGACAAACTGGTGATGCAATAAATAGAGGGCTAGAAATGTTGATCAGGTCATTTGTTTGGAGTTAATTAATTTAGATAGGTTTAACTGCAAGCTTTTTCTAGAGAAGGGGTAGAAGTACTTGAAAATTATGTTGACACGAATCCAAGTACTTGATAGTTGATACTGATTGATGCGGAGCAAATCCAAGGTTTAAGGGACGGTTTCATTGATTGGTGGGGCAAAGGAAAACGGGTTCGAAAGAAACACAAACTAAAACAAAATGCCATAATTTTTATTTTATTATTTGATTTTAGGTGATAATTAATTAGGACTTCCTTAAGCATTATTTAGTATTCCTAGTCAAATTAGGATTTATATTTTAAATGCTTTCCTAGGATAAGTTTATGGTTTAGGATTATTCTTATTTACTTTCCTAGTTAGAGTAGAATTCGGTTTAAAGCTTTCCTAGTTGATTAAGTTTTCCTTTCATTAGTATAAATAGCCATGTAATCTTAAGGTTTTATTCACCTTTGAATTAATCAATTTCAGTAATCTTTGAGTTTTCTCCATTGTGGGTTTTACCCTGATTCCGTCCTGCGTTGCTAATAATGAAAACTAGATACCCACATATTTTTGGCATAGTTGATATATAATTAACTTAGTAGTTGCAATACATGATGGAATGTAGAATAGACTGATTTTGGGGAAACAAGAAAAGGAGCTAGGGATTCTATGTTTCCCCGCCTTCTTGAGCATTGTACATAAGAAAACTTAGGGCATCTCATCTAAGGTTGATTGTCACACATAATCAAAGAGAAAGCTCTTAAAGTATTTATTCGATACATACACACCCTTACCCAAGATAACCTAGAGCATCTCATCCATCCAAGTTGTTAATATATTGTCTTTAGGATGTCATATTACCTTAGTAGCAAAAATAAGTTGGTTTAACCATAACATATTAAATCAATCATGTTATAAAAGATGCCTTTGGATGTCCATAAGTTTAGCAACATTCTATCTGAAATAAAGTGGACACCAGAATGGAACCATGCTTCATGTATTTCTTACTGATTTTTATGTATCTTTACATTTCCATTCGCACAATTTTCTCATCGAAACAGTTATGACATTAGCTAAAATCCAAACAATCAAAGAGATTTTGCAGAAATCTTGCAACAGTCGATGGATTTGAAAATAAAGTTGAAAATCAAATTTACCAAAATATTGACCGATATCTAGATTGTAATAGGTTACAGAAGAACATCAATCAATCTGTCAACTGCCTGAAATTGGGAATATTTTTCTTCACTACATACAATCAAGAAAATATAGGTTCAACAGTAGACCTAGTTCATTGGACCCCCTGTCAATTACACATAAGTAATTATCAAAACCTAACTGTTTTTTAAGTAAATAAAGGAATACACTCAGCATGATACCTGATCAAGTTTTCCATTTTTCAGATACCCCTTTATATCGCCCAGATGTGCACTTGCAACAGAATTGAACATACCTTCGCTCAAAAATTATACACGCACAAATAACCATCAAATTTTTTGAATTTAGAAATCGTATCAATACAAAAATACAGCCAATTGAATATTATTACCGTCACCACTTAAAAATTCCATTGCAGAAATCCAAGGACTGCACTTAAAATCAGCATCCTCCTCAGGATCTTCAACCACCCTCCTTATATACTCCTGAGTGGCCATGGGCTCCTCCTGGCCTAAAAACCTCCCGTTATCGCGAGTTTTTAGAAGCTTAGCTGCCTGAACAATGCCAGCAGGACCTGGAATTACACGAGATGGAGGTGGTGCTTCATCCGGACACTCGTTATTGAAGTTTCCAGGATGAGAGTTGTCGGATTGAGATGGCGACTGTGAGGAATCTAGGGTTTGAGAAAGAGGAAGATCGGTGGTGGTAGGAGATTTGGTTTCATCACGGCGGCGCTGCTGCTTGCAAGGGCGGAGAATTGGAAGTGATTGGAGATCGGAGTCGTCTACATCAAGGGCTTCTTCCCAGGAAATCTCCATTTTTGGTGAACTTCGACGGTATGGTTAACCGGAGATCGTACGGCCGATGATTTATATAAAAAGGCGGGAAAAACATGAAAGGCATCCGTAGACCCGGTTCAATTCTATGGATGGTGGAAACGTGGACCGGCCGGGTCGAATGTCATTTTCAAGAATCTAAAATAATAATCATATGGTTAAATTTGTGTTTGAAAACAAAATTATTTTCCTTTTGGTTTTTTAAAATGCTAAAGGGCCGTTCTTATTTTTTTTTTTTTTGGGCCTTGTTACACTTGTACTAACACAAATATAAATATATATATATATATAGGCGAATACTCGTGTAAGAAGTTGAGATTAATTTAAGAAGCGTTAGAAGTGGATATGAACCGTTGATCACTTTTAATCAAATGTCCTCCTATGAATTGTGGCTTAGAAGAGAATTGATTTTGTGCATCTTATCTCGGTGCATCTCATCCTGATATGTATCTATTTCTCATATAATGGTTGATAACCATTTTTCACGCTTCTTATGTTAACCTCAAATTTTCACCGGAACACACCCCTATATATATATATATATATATATATATATATATATATAGAGAGAGAGAGAGAGAGAGAGAGAGAGAGATGAAGGATTATGCGAGAAGATAAACATTTTGCGAGAATGCGAGAATTGTGATATTATATATTAGAGACCTAAGGAGAAGACATTGCAGATTTGCAGTCTGGAACCGACATATAATGTAACACCCTTAAATCTGAAGGTAGCAACATATAAAAATTTTCTAGATACATCAATAACTACTTCGAACTACAACATAAATTGAGAATTAACTTCAACGCTCACGTTCATCCTATACATACACTCTATGAAAAGGACGGGTGTTACTAAACCCAATAACAGTTACTAACTCCAACCTGCGAAAGACTTCACCGACTACCCACTCTTGCAAGGCTAAGGCTCAGGCCCGTTCCTGACATTTTATAGGCCCCGGGCGAGATATAAAAATGGGCCCTCGATAAATATGTTTTTTTCAATATATTATTTTCATCATCAAAAATAACATTGAATTCAAGAAATACTACTATTTCATATAAAAACGTTTTTTTCGAATATTCCTAAACGCAAAATCAATCAATAATTATTTATATATTAACATTATCTACCATATCATTTTTATATAGCATTGTAGATTCGTTCAACTATCAAACACATCCTATGATATACCTTTAATATATGACTATTTGGAGTAACACTGTATATAAATAAATATTAATCAATTCGGTTTCCATGTCACCTCTTGTTAATTGTTTCATTACCATTTTAAATTTTTAGAATTAAAACAAACTTTTTAGGAACCATCAATCTTAGAATCAAATGTTTATGTGCTTATAGCTTGAAATCTTATTCTTGTTTTAGAGATAAGAAAGTACTTAAATTCATGCACTCGATATCAGGTATTAAGTAATAAGGAGTAAATAATGTATGAAAAAACAAGGGTACTTTGAAATCCTAAATATAGATAAGTTGGATCGTCTCATATGGTGGGTAATTTTTACCAAAAGTTATGAGTTTTCTTAGTTAATAACGATAAATCTACTATATTGTAATAATAAAATACAATTCATGCAGATGGAATAATCAAAAGAGTTTGTGGGAGATGAATGATTGAGAATATATCAAGGTTTTCTAGGCAAAGTATTTTTAGATTTTGGTACTAGATAAAAAATGTTAGTCCCAAAGAATTAAACAAGTATTGTAGAAGGGGGGGGTTGAATACAATAACACAAAATTACTTAATTTTAATTCTTTTATTGATAATGAATATCAAGAATTACACAAAGAGAAAATAAAGATTGTTGCGGAATAAGAATAGTTAAGAACTACTCTAAACAATCTAACACATAGAAGATATTAAGAACACAAAGACTTAAATCTTAAGAAAGTAAAAGACAACTATCAACCTGCTTGAAATCTTGTGAATACCAAGGCTTGAGCTAAAAGCGTTAGTAGCAAGGTGCTACTTCCATCCTTTAAATACTATCCAATGTAATGAGTGCAAAGGACAAGTAGGAGTAAAGGCTTTGGTGGTTGAGAGGTTGACAATAAATTATAAGATATTTGATGTGACTTGTCACAATACAAAAAGTAACTTTTGTACTATGAAAGTACAATATCTAAATAAAATATTCTTGGAAAAATCTTTTTGAGATCTATTAGAAAATAAACATCTAATCAAATTAAGACTAAATGTAAATCTTCTAAAGGAAGAGAGAAGCTTCCATTTCCAATGTCAGAAGATCATTGGGAAAGAGGAAGTATGTCAAATCATGAGGATTTAACATAAATGCTCGTACTGGATAAAGAAGCAATCTGTACGAGGAAAGTTACCGAAAAAGGAATTCGGTAACTTAGGTATGTGCCGAAAGAGGAACTCGACACAGAAGGAATGAATGCCGAACAAGTGAAGGTTCGGCAGAAGAAAGTTCTGCCGAACAAGAGAGGATTCGGCACAGGGGTAAGTTGCCGAATTGGAGTCGGCAGGGATAAGATCTGCCGAAATGGAATCGGCAGATTGTGCTTAGTTCACTTTTGAAGTCCATCTCAATCCGCATTGTAGACTTCCTTCATGTTGGATTCGGTTTATCTTCGACTCACCGATCTGTTAAACTAACTAAGCTATTACAAAGAACCATGGAACAAAATACAAGGTTCAATCATCAATAAAGACTAAGGAGAGGTTATCAATAAATCTTAGATGACCCAACAATCTCCCCCTATTTGATGATAACATCTCATACAACATAGAAGTTAATGAATAATGCATTTTGACCCTTATTCATATTCTTTTGGGTTCTTTTTCACATAGACCATTCTTTTTGTTTATACTTGGATTTTCTAGAGTATCCGACATTTACAAGTATAGAAGAATGAAATAAATATTTGTACAAAAATTTACGATAAGACATAAAATCTCAATGTATTAATCTTTTTAAGAAGATTACAATACAGAGGAAAGCAAAATAAACATAAAGTTACACCGAGTTTATTCAAAAGAAAAATGCGGTTCAGCATCCCTCTTCTTTAGTTCGTCGGTAGTAGCCACATAGAAATCCTTAGCCGACATTGGAATTATTTGAATAATCCCGTGGAGAAAGGTTGTGTCGGCAATAGGGATTTGGATTGATCTGAAGAAGGAGATCTGCCCAAGCGCGTTGTTGAAGAAGATACCATGAGTCGACTCAGAAATCACAGTTGTTGACGGATGAGGAACCGGAATAGGTAAAGAGAGATCAAGATTTGAAGTATCCGGGACCTTTCCTTCTCTAGCCATTTGGGCAAACACGTCTTCCTTTTTGGATTTCGACTTTGATTTGGAAGGAGGACGACCAGACATAAGATTGTTGATTATCTCTTCTTCGGCAGGAGTATGGACAATGTTGTATCTTTTTCGGTAGGTTCTGAACTTGGTTTGAAGATCTGCAATGTATTTATCAACCTCAGCTTTTGCAGAGCTTTGGTTTTTTAACAAGCAGATACCAATTTCTACCCATTCTGATACTCCGAACCGAACAAGAGAGTCTAGTCGGTCCATAGACAATGAAGCATCATCCCTGATAATCTTTAGCCGAATAACCTTGCAGCTTGCAGACGGTTTGATTATTTTGACATCTGTGATTTTGGCAGAGCACCGGCGTCGGTTGAGGGTTTTGCGGTACCAATCGATACACATAGTCTTTATTTCCTCATTTCTCTTCGTCGAGTCCTCTAGAGCGCTCATCTGAGTTTTGATTGTATTGGTAGGATCTTCTTCGGCAGCAATCTCCAACGCTAGCTCGACATCTCTGTCACGAGCAATCTGGGCAAACTTTGCAGCTTTCAGTTCTTCTTCAGATAAGCCTAGATCAGGAGAAGTAACCTTTGGAGGAGGAAGATGAAGACCAGCACCATCCGCAGCTTTCTTTGAAAGAGCATCTTTACGACGCTTTTCTTCAGCAGCTACTTCATCTGGTGACATAACAGCTTTGCCCTTATCCTTTTTGGGCTTTTTCTCCCCCTCAGATTCTTCGACCACCAAGGGGTGATCGGTACCCTTCTCTTCGGTAGCAGAGGGTTCGGCGGCAGCAGCAGTGGGAGTGGGTTCGGTAGCAGCAAAAACTTCGGCAGAGGCAAAGTGTTTTCCCTGACTCGTACTGACTATATGAACCCGAGGGAGTTGCTCCCCCTCAGTTGGTTTCTCCCCCCCAGAATGAGCCGGGGAAGAAACACCAGCTTTAGCCGACACACGGCCAAAACGGCGATCAAGACGCTCCAATATTGTGCGATCATCAGAAGTGAAAGCGGACTCGGTGATGTCGATGTCTAGAGATTGGGCACAATATTGAGCAACATCGGCAGGCATAGAATCAAGACGCCGATTTATATTCTGAAGAGCAGAGAGAATTTGAGAGTTGACTGATTCCTGCGCCAGAGCCTGCTGCCGAAGATTGACGAGATCCTGATCCCGGGCATCAGAGGCTGCCTTGAGAGCGGCCACTGACAAAGTCAAGGAGGTATTTTGATCATTTAGCCTGATCACCTCCTTGAGAATAGATTCCATAGCGGCAGAGAGAGGAGCACGAAGACCATCAACTTGGTTATGCACGACATCCAAACACCGAAAGATGTCGCGATTGAGACCGAGAACTTCAGAATTTTGCTCTTTGACGAGCTGCAGAAGTTCGGCAAGAAAAATGTTGTTGATGTCCAAAGAATGTAGGAGCGCTGGTTCACGCAAGGACTTTCGGAGCTGTTCAAATTGAGCACCTAGCATCCGTACTTGCCGATTGGAGTCAATAATTTCGGCAACAAACTCGGCAGACATGGTGCTTGGTACTGATGCAGAAGCCCCACCCTTTTCGGTAGAGGAGGGTTTTGGGGATGGGAACTTCTTCGGTGAGGGAGATCTCTTTGGTGATGATTTCTTCGGCGATGGTTGAGGGGTAGGGGACTTCATCGGCGAGGAAGTGGGAGTGAAGAGCCGTCGGTACATTTCCTGGGATGAAACCCCAGTTTGTGCAATATCATCGGGATTGACCCCGGGTGATAGGCTGTGCGGTGAAGAAGCAGAATGTCGGTCCGGAGAGAAGACCAACTCATCTTCAACCTCCAAATGAAAAGGAGGGGAAGGAATATGTGGGGACTCCTTTTGTACATCCAAATCTTGTTGAGAAGGTTTGGAGGAGGTGGGAGAGGTTTTAACAGATCCCCGTGGCCCTGGAGGGGAAAGTTCAACATTTACCGATTGTTGAGAATCGGTAGATGGAGAGTGAGGCTCGGCCGAAGGTTTCCTAAGTTTCTTAGAACGAGACTTAGGAGGAGATTTGGAGCTCCGTCGCTTAACAGAAATAGAAGGGTTTATGACTGGGGTAGCCACCGAAGGATTCGTCGGTGGCATAGTCATGAGAGCAAGTGCGACGTTTCCGGTGGCCTTTTTCTTTTTAATAGCCACCGTCTTAGCTCGGGAAGGTTTTGGGGGAGAAGGGACCACCGATTTGGATGGCCTGGGAGAAGATGAAGGCCTTTCGGATTCACCTTCGGCAAGCGTTCCCCAAATCGGATTGGGAGAAGAGATAAAAGAAAGCATACCTGAGGTGAGCGGAGAGTCAGTAGGCTTAATAGACTTAAAGATCGTTTGCTTGCTGATTTGGGAAATGGGCAAGTCAAACTTGATCCTTGGCTCGGGGAGAGCAGCATCGGCACTTAGTTGTGCAGAAAACTTGTGGTTGATGATGAGAGAGATGAAGCGAGGAAGAGCCACATTGTGAGTCCTGGGAGGAGAGATTGCGGTGATCAAAGAGTTGAAGAATACCTGAGCAAAGTCGATCCTCCTCATAAAAATAAGGGCATGAGCAAGACGAGTGATAGCCGCCGGAGATTGATCCCATCCCGAAGTTTTGTGGGAAAGACAGTAAAGGAGGTGAGAAAAGAAGTAGTTCCATAGTGCACCCATATTCTTTCGAAGGAGAGTGCCGGACCCCTTGGTTTTGCCTTCGTGCACATACTGTAGAGCGGCAACAACTTCATCATGCTCTTGATGAGTAGGGAATGGAGCATATACATTAAACTCTGGTATTTGGAGAACCGAGCGAATATCATCCACCCCAAAAGAGAGATCGGGGTGCTCTTCAGAGGATAGAACGGAAGCAGACACCTGGTGAGTAGTAGAGTCATACTTACAGGTCAACCAAAAGTTACCAAGGAGCATTTTGCTCATCTTGGTGGAGGAAGTAAGAGCATGGCATATTGGAGATCTTTGGAGAAAGATGGAAACTTGGTTGAACTCTAGGTGATCAGCATCCGCAGAGAGACGAGCAACTTGGTTGCAAGCAGGGAAAGTGAGAGATTCACGAGTGAGAGGAGTAACCTTGGAAGCCTTAGTCGATTTGGAGGATGCCATTGATGAAGAAAAAATTGCAGGTCGAGTGTGTCTTGTTGAAGAAGATGAGAGAACAGAGAAGAATTAAAAAGGAAAAGAGAAGAAGTATTTATAGGTATGAGAAAGAAGAGGGAAAGATGAGAATTCAAAAGGCAAAAAAAAAGTTGTAATGATGGTACGACGCAAACGTGCGTTATTGAGAAGTGGAAAGGCCGAAAAACGGCTAAGTGTCAGGTCGTGGGCGTCCCATCAACTGACGCACGAACCCTGTAGTGCCACGTGGCATAAACCCATAGGGTAAAAAGAAGGTGCCGAAGATATTCGGTACGAGAGAAGTGGATAAGAATGACACATCATTTACTATACCGAAAAGAGAGAGATGCCGAAAAATGAGAGATATTTCGGTATATAGAGATACCGAATATAGAAGGAGATATTTCGGTACGTAGTATTCGGTAAGCCCAATGGTACCGAAGTTTTTTTTTTTTTTTGGAGAAATTTCGGCAAGAAAGAGATACTTCGGTAGAAAGAGGTACCGAAAAGCGAAAGGAATCTTCGGTACGAAAGAGTTACCGAAGGTAATGGATACTTCGGTATGTACAAGTTGCCGAAAGGTAATCTTCGGTAAGGAGGTACCGTCAATTATTGGTTTTTTTTTTACGATAAATTTAACATACCTAAGGATCCCACAAGAAAGTTGAAACGTGCCTCATCCAGTGGTTTTGTAAAAAGGTCTGCAAGTTGAAGATCTGTAGGAATGAAGTGAAGTTCAATATCACCTTTAGAGATATGATCTCTTATAAAGTGATACCGAATATCAATGTGTTTAGATCTAGAATGCAGCACTGGATTGTTGGCAATGGCTATGGCACTAGAATTGTCACATAGAATCGGTACATGAGAATAAACTTTGGCATAATCTTGTAGTTGATTCTTCATCCACAAGATTTGGGCACAACAACTTCCAGCTGCAACATATTCGGCTTCGGCAGTGGAGGTGGATACCGAATTTTGCTTCTTGCTGGACCAACTGACTAAGTTTCCTCCTAGTAATTGACAGCTGCCAGTTGTACTTTTTCTGTCAACCTTAGACCCTGCAAAGTCAGAATCTGAATAGCCAATTAGATCAAAACCTGAGTCCTTGGGATACCAAAGACCCAGATTCATGGTACCTTTAAGGTACCGAAAAATACGTTTCACAGCCGCCAAGTGAGATTCCTTGGGATTGGCTTGATAACGTGCACACAGACACGTAGCATACATGATGTCAGGTCTACTAGCAGTAAGATAAAGAAGAGACCCTATCATTCCTCTATAATTCGTGATATCTACCGACTTGCCGGTGGAATCTGCATGAATTTTTAGAGGTGGTGCCATTGGAGTTTTCATTGGAGAACAATTTTCAAAATCAAACTTTTTCAAAAGATCACGAATATATTTATTCTGACAAATGAAAATACCTTCAGAGGATTGTTTAATTTGAAGACCAAGAAAGAAAGTAAGTTCACCCATCATACTCATCTCATATTTACTTTTCATGAGAGAGGCAAATTCTTGACAAAGATTTTCATCAGTGGCACCGAAAATGATATCATCCACATAGATTTGAACAAGAATGATATTACCGTTTGTTTTCTTGAGAAAAAGAGTATTATCAATTTTACCTCTGGTATATCGGTTGGATAGAAGAAAATCAGACAAGGTGTCATACCAAGCACGAGGAGTTTGTTTCAGACCATAGAGAGCTTTGTCAAGTCTGAACACATGGTACGGATGAGCTGAATCTTCAAAGCCAGGTGGTTGTTTCACATAGACTTCTTCAGCAAGTTCTCCATTGAGAAATGCACTCTTAACATCCATTTGAAAGACCCGGAAGTTTTTGTGAGCAGCATGAGCAAGAAAGATTCTTATTGCCTCAAGTCTAGCAACAGGAGCAAAGGTTTCATCATAATCGATACCTTCCTCCTGCCTATATCCTTGAGCAACAAGCCTGGCTTTATTCCGGATTACAGTACCGACTTCGTCCATTTTGTTTCGGAAAACCCACTTAGTACCTATAATGGTTTTACCGAAAGGTCTTGGCACAAGTCTCCAGACTTTGTTTCTCTCAAATTGAGACAACTCTTCTTGCATGGCAGTGACCCAACAAGAATCTGCTAGAGCTTCTTCAATTTTCTTGGGTTCGATGACGGATAGAAAATTCACATAGAGACAGATGTTTCCAATACCTCTTCTAGTTTGGACACCTGCTAGCTGATCTCCTATAATTTGATTTATCGGATGATCTTTGGTCCATTTTAAAGCTGGAGGAAGAGGTGCATGAACTGTGTTTGGAAAGAATGAAGGTGAAGGATCGGTAGGTATAGGATGAATATGATGAAGAGGAGAAGTATGTAAGGTGGTTTCGGTAGGAGCTATGGATTCGGTAGTAGCTGTGAGTTCGGTAGGAGCTGTGGGTTTGGCAGTTGGTAAAGGTTCTGTTGAATCATGATGGAGAGAAGTAGAGGGTACTGAAAATGGGACATATGGAGGTCCTGAAGATAGAATATTTGGAGACTCTTCTCCAACACAGGAAATAATCCATTCATGAAGTTCAGTGTCATCACAAGATAGAGAGGATGTCTTGTGATCATCAAACTTCACATGTATTGACTCATCAATACATTTTCTTCTTAGATTATATACTCTGTAGGCTTTAGAGGAGAGAGAATAACCCACAAATATACCTTCATCAGCTTTGGGATCAAATTTCCCAAGTTGCTCTCGATCATTAAAGATAAAGCAAAGGCAGCCGAAAACATGAAGGAAACCAATGTTTGGTTTTCGGCCATAGAAGACTTCATAGGAAGTCTTGTTGTGCCTTTTCACAATGATAGATCGATTTTGAGTGAAACATGATGTATTGACAGCTTCAGCCCAAAAATAGGTTGGAAGATTTGATTCACTTAGCATGGATCTTGCACCTTCACATAGCGTACGATTCTTTCTTTCCACAACACCATTTTGTTGTGGAGATCTTACTGCTGCAAAGTTTTGAGAAATACCTTTGTCACATAGAAAGGCATCCAAGGTAGCATTTCTGAATTCTGTCCCATTGTCACTTCTGATAGATCTTTACTAATTGACCGTTGAGAACTTCAGATTTCTTGATAAAGTTGATGATTTCTTCAGGTGTATCACTTTTGTACCTGAGAAAGAATACCCAAGTGTAACGTGTGTATTCATCAATAATTACAAGAATGTACCTTTTTCCACCTAGGCTAGGTGTGCTGACAGGTCCACAAAGATCCATATGCAGCATCTGTAGAGGAGTAGAAATAGAGAAACACTGTTTTGTTTTGAAAGAATATTTTGTCAGTTTGCCTTTCTCACAAGCTGCACAAAGCTTTTCTTTTGAGAAAGAAATTTTCGGCAAGCCAACAACAAGCTCTTTGTTGGAGAGAGCATTTAACGTCTTGAAGTTGAGATGAGAAAGACGTTTATGCCAGAGCCAGTTTTTCTTTCAGAGTCTTCAGAAATGAAGCAGATGCTTTCCTTTTCAGATGATTTGTCATTCATATTGATGACGTACACATTATCCTTTCTAAAACTAGATAGGACTGTGTGAAACTGTTTATCAGTGATGAGACAATCAATTTCTCTGAAAATTACATAGAAACCTAAATCACATAGCTGACTAATGCTTAAAAGATTATGCATCAGTCCCTCCACATAGGCAACTTTGGTAAAAGTAATGGAACCGTTAGAAAGAGTTCCATAACCTTTAGTGGAACCGCGAGAGTTATCACCAAAAGTTACAGTTGGTCCTTTTTCTTTCACAAAGTTTAGAAGAAGAGATTTGTTCCCAGTCATATGTCGTGAGCATCCGCTATCAAGATACCATGTTTGATGATGCTCATAGACCTGAGAAGATGAAGAAGAGCACTCAGCAGTGAAGTCCATCCTAGAGCAGGAGTCTTTGGGTTCTTCATCGAGTTTGGCCATAAGACATTTACTCGACACTTCTTTCTCACTATCGGAAGTGGGTTCGTCTACCCAGTCTAGAGTTTCTGCCATCAAGCCTTTGCCTTTTCGTTGAGAGTTGAAATTTCTTTCTTTCTCTCTTTTGTACTTGGCTTTGTATTTGTCGGCTTTGTCGGAAAGCTCTTTGAAGGAAGAAGATGGAGAAGGTTTTCTGGGATGCGATCTACCTGTAGAATTAGATCGAAGATGTCTTCTTTTAGAAGAGTTAGAAGAATTAGATTTGGAAATCCTAGAAGGATTGTTTCTGCATTCAGATGCAAAATGGCCTTTCTTACCACATGCATAGCAATCCTCCTTTGATTTGCTCAAGGAGTTTCTAGAAGAAGAAAAATTTCTGTTTCTTTGAAATTTATTAGAAGAATTCTTTCGAAATTTAGAGAAATTTGCAAGCATACCCATTTCCTCTGTTAATAGATTGACAGAGGGATTTTCTCCTTCGTCATCAGCTTCACTTAGATAAGCTTCCGAGGAGTGATTCAGATTTTCATGACTCTCTCTATCTGAATCATCAGAAGGGTAGGTTATACGAGGAATACACGCAGAATTCTTGGAGCCATCACTGATAAGAGCCATAGAGGGGGCTCTTATTTCTTTATAGATGGTTTTCCTTTGAAGTTGGGTTTGTTCGTGATTAAGAAACATACCATATAGAGAAGTGAGAGGAAGACTTTCCAAGTCCCTGGAAGTCTTAATGCAAGTGGAAAGGGTATTCCAGAAATCTGGAAGACCATCCATGAATTTGCAAATGATTTCCTCATTGTCATAAAGTTTTTCAACAAGTTTTAACTCATTTAAAAGACTGTTAAAACGGTTGTAATAGGAGGGAAGAGATTCTCCTTTTTCATGAGAGAAAAATTCGTATCTACGTACGAGAGAGATCTTTTTAGATTTCTTTACTTCACTTGTACCTTCGTACAAAACACATAGAGTTGACCACATATCTTTTGCCGTTTTAAGATTGACAAGAGATTGGTAAACTTCATCAGGAAGGGATTGAGCAATGATGGTTCGCACTTTGGAGTCAAGTCCAACAATGCGCCTATCCTCATCATTGTATTTCTTTGGTCGTTTTTTAAGACATATCGACCAGTTACAGAAGTTCTTTCCTCCTCAGATGAGTCATCGGAAACTTGGAAGAGATTGTCCTTTTTCTTTTCTTTATCCTTAGGAGTTTTGACAAATCTATCCCAGACTTTTGGGATAAGAGGACCGTCACTAAGGATGGTAAGATACAGACTGTCAGCTCCTTCAAGGAAGAGCATCATCCTACTTTTCCATAAGGAAAAGTTGTTCGAGTTAAACTTAGGAGGTTTAACAGTAGATCCATTGTCAGAGTAAAAAGAATTTTGAGATGAAGACTCAGGTTTTGTAGAAAGAGAAGTCATTACGGATCTGGTTTATTAGATTAAACCAACCGCTCTGATACCACTTGTTAGTCCCAAAGAAGTAAACAAGTATTGTAGAAGGGGGGGGGTTGAATACAATAACACAAAATTACTTAATTTTAATTCTTTTATTGATAATGAATATCAAGAATTACACAAAGAGAAAATAAAGATTGTTGCGGAATAAGAATAGTTAAGAACTACTCTAAACAATCTAACACATAGAAGATATTAAGAACACAAAGACTTAAATCTTAAGAAAGTAAAAGACAACTATCAACCTGCTTGAAATCTTGTGAATACCAAGGCTTGAGCTAAAAGCGTGAGTAGCAAGGTGCTACTTCCATCCTTTAAATACTATCCAATGTAATGAGTGCAAAGGACAAGTAGGAGTAAAGGCTTTGGTGGTTGAGAGGTTGACAATAAATTATAAGATATTTGATGTGACTTGTCACAATACAAAAAGTAACTTTTGTACTATGAAAGTACAATATCTAAATAAAATATTCTTGGAAAAATCTTTTTGAGATCTATTAGAAAATAAACATCTAATCAAATTAAGACTAAATGTAAATCTTCTAAAGGAAGAGAGAAGCTTCCATTTCCAATGTCAGAAGATCATTGGGAAAGAGGAAGTATGTCAAATCATGAGGATTTAACATAAATGCTCGTACTGGATAAAGAAGCAATCTGTACGAGGAAAGTTACCGAAAAAGGAATTCGGTAACTTAGGTATGTGCCGAAAGAGGAACTCGGCACAGAAGGAATGAATGCCGAACAAGTGAAGGTTCGGCAGAAGAAAGTTCTGCCGAACAAGAGAGGATTCGGCACAGGGGTAAGTTGCCGAATTGGAGTCGGCAGGGATAAGATCTGCCGAAATGGAATCGGCAGATTGTGCTTAGTTCACTTTTGAAGTCCATCTCAATCCGCATTGTAGACTTCCTTCATGTTGGATTCGGTTTATCTTTGACTCACCGATCTGTTAAACTAACTAAGCTATTACAAAGAACCATATAACAAAATACAAGGTTCAATCATCAATAAAGACTAAGGAGAGGTTATCTTTAAATCTTAGATGACCCAACAATTTAGGAGTTTTCTTAGTTAATAACGATAAATCTACTATATTGTAATAATAAAATACAATTCATGCAGATGGAATAATCAAAAGAGTTTGTGGGAGATGAATGATTGAGAATATATCAAGGTTTTCTAGGCAAAGTATTTTTAGATTTTGGTACTAGATAAAAAAAACTAAGAGAAACAATAAGTAATACTATAAAATGAACCACCAATTAACTTTTACATATTTTATTCTCCAATATAATTAATTAATACATGTTTGGGCTTTTACTAAATTCTTTTTGGGTCTTATTAGAATATTAGACACTAAAAAATGTGTATCTCATTCAGTTACTAATTTTTTGAACTACTATATATACTATATAGTATATATTAAAAAATTGGGCCCCTATTTCTTGTGGGCCCTGGGCGTACGCCCGGCCCGCCCTCCCCCAGGCACGGCCCTACTAAGGCTCAACTCTTCAAAGCACTTCTAGAACCGAACCCCCGAAAGGAACCTGATGCACATGCCGACAAATAAAAAGGTTAGGCTTAACGCCTAGTGAGCTCAAGAGTTTTAACATGAATGAATAGATCTTTAAAAGAAAGGAATTCAGTTTAAGGCAAGATCCTTCGAAATATTATACTTCACAACGGAAACGACACATTTTCCCATAATATACACTTTTAAAGACAATGCTCCCTAACACCCATTTCTTATAAAACGATGCAACCCGTAACTCACCCATAACGGGGTCATAGTTCGATACTCAAATGTGCTAAAATGTAAGTAATACTTCATAGCCCCAAAACACCCAAAAACTCGGGTGGAACATATTACTCGACCCTTAAATAACGGAAAACAATCCATATAAATGTAATACGCCATTAAAACATGGAACTGAAACTTCATACTCACGCGATCATAAAATGGAATGAAATCCAAATATTAAAACATGGACAATTAAATATCCAAATACAGCAGGCCGACGACGGGGGATACCCGTATCCGTTGAGAGCGGAGGAACACAAAAGTATGTCATTCAACAACGTTGATCGTACGACACTTCACGACACGCAAGCCCAAGTGTCCCTACGGCCTCTTAACAAGTTTCACCCAAAGAGATAGTTGACCCTAGCGAACAACACCGGAATTACCGCCAAAGGCTCGGCACACGGGGGATACAACGAAGGCATTGCCCCACATGGCGAAGGTCCCAACGCCCATCATAGGACTACCCATAGTCATAATAGCTCAACAGAAACTCAACCACTCTTAGTGCCTACTCGTAAAGACAAGGTCATAAACCATGAGTCCCGGAGTCCAACCCCGTACCACCCAATTGACCATCAAATAAGACTGACTTATGTGCCTATGGATCCAATGCAACACAGTCTACAATTACACGATTACTCATGAATGACTAAAGCACTCGAGCCTATAATTAATATAAATATGCAATAAAATGCATTAAGAGGTATATCGAACCTGAGCTCCTCAAAGAACCATTAAAACTGGGACAAATGTCCACGATGCTCGTTTAATTCAAAACCGGGTTTAAATGCTCAAAATCCCATTTGACCAACAAATAACTTTTCACAACGTATTTAAACAACGTTTATGCAGACACACACTTCAAGGATGTGATTAACCCAAAATCGACACGTATCGGGACCAAAGGTTTTCCAAAGGGTTTATGAACACAATAACCCAAAATGCTTATGACATGAAATAGACATCATTTGTACAAAATCACCAAGATGCATAAGTCATGAAATTGACTCTATTTGTACAAAATTGCTAAGAACCCAAATGTGAGCATTTTATGGAACTAAACAACCCAAATTCACAAGATATGAAAAGTTATCGAAATACTCATACTTGACAAATAACCAAGTAAAACATATTTTACTTTCAAATACTCAAAACTTATCAGCAGTTAACCATTTTATGTAAAACACTTTAAAATAAACATTTTGGCATGTACGCCGTTTTCACAAATCAACTTGAACTCGCCTTGCTAGATTTAGGCTAAATCTAGATTTTACCCCACTTAGAGCTTTCCTTGAAGAAACTTGAATCCACAAGCACGATTCTTCCGAAACCTAGATCCACACATTTCCAATCATAAATAACCATATTCAACCATATAGAAACATTCCCCAAACATTTTACATAAAGATCTCAACTTATGTCCAAACCCTAATTTCCACAAATGAAGAAAATGGATGATTACCTCAACCTCCACTTGAATCCATCCAACCAAAACACTTGTAGATCACCAAAACGAACCATAAGCTTCCAATCTTCAAATGATGAAAAGGGTTAGATGAACCCCCAAGAACTTGGTGAGGAAGATGAAGATGAATATGGTTCATTAACCCAACTGGCTAGATGATGAAGAATCATGTGGTTTAAGGAGGAAAAACCCTCAAAATACGTAAGGGTTCGTCATTTGGGATTTGGGAGAGAAAAGGGAAGAGGTTTGGGGTTTGGGGTTAGAAAGAAATGAGGCTAATGGCTGAAAAATCGGCTTTTAGCTCAACCAGTGCATTACGCGGGTTATGCCGCGACCTTAAGTCGCGACATAAGTCGCCCGTTTCCCAAAGACTCACTTCCAGTGAGTTACGCGACTTGTGTCGCGACCCTAAGTCGTACCACAACTCGCGGCAGCCCAAATCTCGGTTTTCTCGCGTCTTCTCACCTGATTCGATCCTCGATGATTCCATAGCAAATCTCATCTGATTTCCCAACACCTTTACATTCCAAAAGCCAAAAGACTCCCGAACTATCACTAAAGGAAGTCTCCAAATTACGGGTGTTACAAATATGGTAGAAGATAAACGGGATTTGGGCATTGGGTAAATTTCCAAAACACTATAATTGTCCAAATAGGTTAAAATAAATAAGAGAAGGTCGAAGGGATTGAAATATATATAATTGGGTACATGATAAAATATATATAATTGTGTCCCAAAACAGTTCTGGCCCTGTTTGGAATCTCACATTGGACACCTTCCAGTCTTGGCCGTTTACTAAACGCTTAGGCTATGTTTGGCAAAAAAAAGCTAGCTTCCGGTACATGTTTGGATGACCATAAGCTAGCTTATTGAAAAACTACTCATAGTAGCGTTTTGAAAAACTAGCTCATCAGCTACCGGCTAGCTTATAAGTTAGTTTGCCAAACAATGCCTTAATCTATAAGTGTTTATCAGTTCACTTTTCATTATCAGATAAATATGACAAAGATTAAGAATCTTACCCGATAAGAGCGATGACAACGACCGAGAGTCTTACCCGGTAGTGAGAATGACGATTCTTATCTTGTAAGCGCTTACCGGATAGAAATATTGTATACGATGTAGTTTTAATGAACTAAAAATCTTATCGATAAGTTAAGTGAAAGTGTTGATTATTAATGGTAAACACTTGTCAGGTAAGCATTAGGTTAACGACCTCTTATGTTTTGAAAATTCTTCAAAATGACGAGCTTTGAAAGGTAGTTCTTTAAAATGAAAATTTCAAAAGTTGGTTTTTCGAAATATAAACTGATATAAGGGGGTTGGGATTGCTTATTTGAGGTGTTTTTTAGCTTATTGCGATTTGGCACCGGAGATAAGCACTTTTGAGTGTTTGGATGAGGAAAAATTAAAATGGCTTATAGCGGTGCCAAATCACTGAAAATCATTTTTTGATAAGTCATTTGGTTTTAACTTATCAACTTATTTGAAAAGTGCTTATCACTTTTTTGGTTATTTTATATGTATAAGCAATCCCAAACACCTTTAAATAACAACTTTTGAGTGTTTGGATGAGGAAAAAATAAAATGGCTTATAACGGTGCCAAACCGCTGAAAAACATTTTTTGATAAGTCATTTGGTTTTAACTTATCAACTTATTTGAAAAGTGCTTATCACTTTTTTGGTTATTTTATATGTATAAGTAATCCCAAACACCTTTAAATAACAACTTATTAGCTTATTACGTTTTGGTACCACAATAAGTTAATCCAAACACTTTTTTAAAAACTCCGGTTTAACACCGCATAAGTTGATAAACACTTTTTATAATAAACATAAGTTATTTTAAATAAACAATTCCAAACACCCCCTAAATTTTGTTTCATATTGAATATAAAAGGCAAATTGCTTTTAAAATGAACTTATTTTCATTTAATTTCTATTTTTGAGGACATTATTTCACAAAACAAATTTTAAGGATATATGATTTTGAAAATTGATGATTTCAGTATCAAATAATGGCGTGACACAAGTCAAACTTGATGTGTTGTTGAAAGTATGTTATTTAAAATAGACATTTTTAGAAATTGTAGATATTTAAATGATATTTTTCTAAAGTTATAGACATTTTTTTATATGGACAATACAAATCAAACGATTACAAAGGATTTGGCATATCTGATCTAGTTAGAGAGTATGCATCAAAAGGCAGAGCCTCAATCCAAGAGACGGTTGATTTGTTAACCAAAGCATCATGTTTTAACCAATGAGCTAAGTTATTAAAGCATCTCCAACAACTTCTTCATTTTGGAGAAAATGAAGATTTTGGGTGTAAAATGAGCTCCAACAACTTCCCAAAACTTTCTCCAGAATGGAGAAAGTAAGAGAGAGAATACATTTTTCTCCAAATTTGGAGATATCCCTAAAAATGATTACTAAGAGAGAGAAATTATTTTTTATTACATTCCACCAATGAGAAACTTTAAAATGAATTGTTTAGGTGAGAGAAATAATATTTTATTAAATATATAGAATATTTTAATAATATAATAATATAATCAATGGTTTATCTCTAAAATGGGGAAGCTGCTGGAGATGGTTGTAATTTTTTTTGGAGATTTTGACTTTTGGTTCTCCATTTTAGAGAAATTTTGGGGAAGCTGTTGGAGATGCTCTTAGTCTCTCTATGCTCAAATTTAAACTCCAAAAAACCCCTAGTAGGTAAATCCTTGATTTTAGCAATGATCCCATTTAAATCTGAACAAAAAGGGGTTATGCTATTAAGAATATTAACCGTGTTGGTGCAATCAAATTCGATGATATAAGTTATAGACATTTAAATGACATTTTTCAAACTATAGATACTTATATATACATTTTGAAGTAATGTTTTTCAAACAAAGGTACATCCATTTTAGATGCAATCACCATGATCTAAATAATTGACTATACAATTTTAATTCCTAAAGCAAAGGATTCATATGTTAGAGACAACTTTTTGCATATCGAAAAATGCAAATGATTTTTCTTGTTGTTCTCCAAGGTCCCTAGGGATTAGTCGAGGTACGCATAAGTTGGACCGTACACCTACGGTTAACAAAAAAAAATTGTTTAGCAACAAAGTTACATAGAGAATTGGAATTAGTTCGAATGAGGAATCGTAACAATACAATAAATCAAAACCCTTATAGACCTTCTATAACTACCGTACAGTTCAAGTTCTTGAGAATTGTTTCATGATTGCATCCTAATACACATGAACAAGAACACAGAGGCAGATCAATCGGCCAGTTCCACCATACAAGACAATTATAGACTGAACATTCACGGATCATGTCCCTTCCATTTTGTTGCATTCTCGTTTCTCTTCAATGGCATTGATCACCCTTACAAAAGTCATAACATCTTTAAACTTCGTATGATTAAACCTGGTCGGTTAAAAACAAGTTCTAATTACTCGAACTTGAAAACCTTTCTTCTTGCAAGATCAATCTATGTACTCGTTTTGATTTAGATAACTCTACATACACATGAAAATTAAATTACAGTTTTTTACTCTTAATAAGAAACACTTCATATCATGTGTTAAATTTAGCATGTCACATCTTGGCACCCACTCTTTTGCAGTTTTTTTTATTAAAACGTGTAATATTTGACTTGACATATAATTTAATAACATATGTAATTAACCAACATATAACTAAAATACCACTTAAAGAAAGTATTAAGAATATGATGGTTGGGGCCTCTGGCGTGTAGGGTGAGTTTGCCCAAATGGTCTTTCATAGTGGTGTCCTTGAAGATGAGTTATGTATGAAACTGCTAAGAATTGTTGATAATTAATTTTTTGCCAAATTAATAAGATGGTTGGGATTTAAAGATGAAATAATGTGTCTTAAAGTATTTTGCAGATTCATTTGTAATTCGGATATATCTTTTAAATTTGTTATCAATGTTCTAAAAAACTCGCCTCACAGCCGTCATGGCTCGCCATGGCACCAAGGCTTGTGTCTCACGCCACGTTAACCCCGTGGCACGCCATAACCTAATGTACAATTTCATAATGCAATATTTGATTTTTCTTTACGTTTTTAATGTCTTATTTGCAAGTTTTTTAATATATACCATAATTTAACTTGTTTATTACTATTGACTAATTGAGTAACACTACAAAACATATGTTTTTCTATATAATGATATATATGAATTAGAAAAATGACGCAATAAGTCACACCTTGAAAACGACATGGCCTCGCTGTGGCTCCTAAGGCTTGAGGCTTGGCCTCGCCGCTACACCACGTCTCAAGCCATTTAGAACCTTGTTTGTTATTAGAAGTATTTTTAGAAAATGAAATAATCCCAATGTCATGTAGATTTCATGAGCATGTCTACAACTACAAGGAACAACCATCACCTCTTACGTCTTCTACCAACCCTCCACTAATCAACCACAAAATTAATGTTATATTTCGTGTTTTTAGTTATAATATGGTTTAATTATATATTAAATTAAAATATTTATCATATATATATATATATAGAGAGAGAGAGTTCCATTTCTTTACCTACTGAATAATTCGTACAAGTATACAAACAAGTTTTCATGTGTTAAACAATAGTTGTGAAAATAAAGTTTTTATATTGTGTTGTTTTATATGTGAAACGTTCGGGAGTGGTTTTTTCCGCACATAAAACATTCCTGAACATTTCACATGAAACAACATTGTATAAGCACTGCACCTTTCATATGTAAGATATGTAGTTTTGGGTAATTTATGAATTCAAGTTGTAATCAAGTAACTTTCACTATAGAAATGTTGGTTATTGAGTTACAATGATAAATAATCACCTTGGCTAGTTAAGTTGTAGCATCGATAGAAATCAAAATAGGATGTTTATGGGTAAAACAGAGCCTTACGCGACTTGGCCCGTTGTGTGGTCTTCTCTGAGTCACGGCCTGATAGGCACGGGCGACTTGGCCCGCAACCTAAGTTGTGGCCAAGGTCGCATGAAACATCCAAATCCCCTTTTATTCGATTTTTAGCTAGAGTTTTGACCATTTTATTCCTCCTCTTTACTCTCCTCTCTTATTGGACGATTTTGACTCTTATGGGGTCAATTTTTGGGAAACTTTTAGAGCAAAATGGAAGGTAGGTTTGGCATGGGTTTTGTTTGGGTAAAAAGTCCAACAGACTATGATCGTACGACATAAGGTAAAAGACGATCTTTCTTCAGGCGACCTCGACTTAAATGGTTAAATATTCGTCCAGTGAATACCATCGTACGACATGATTACAGTTACTAATTTACAACATACTTTATATTATATTTAATGCAGGATTTCAAGGACGTTAATGATGAGAGATCATAACGGAAGACGTTACCAGCAACAACGGATATAACAGATGCTATCATCAATATCAAACGGTTACTCTATTAAAGATATGCATTCAAGACTTGCTAATGGACAAATAGAGTATAAATATGAAGATTGAACTTCATATTCGGACATCTGATTCTCATACCTTAGAAGCTCTCAAATTACGCTCTAAAGCTCATTCAGTTTCTCTCGAAGTTCATAAAGCTTTCCGTTGTTTGTCGTACAACGCACGACTGAAGTCTGAATACATCCGACGCACGACCGACTTTACTTTATCGTATTGTTTTACATTGTATTACACTTGTAACACTTGTTATAAAGGACGACGTCCCTGATTGACGTCCATAGTGCACGACGACTCATACTCGTCCGCGGTTTTTACCCATTTCAGGGGTTTTCCGCGTCATCAATTCTCTCGTCTTATTTACTTTATTTTTGTTATAGTCGTACGATTATTGTTGTTACTTTCTTTGGTTGGATCAAGCTCCACATTTACCTTAAATTTTCCTTGTGAGATTTTTGGCATAAACAGTTTGGCGCCCACCGTGGGGCCCCATCCAAAGGAAATCTTCAATAATCTTACGACAGACTAACGTTTTCTCTTAGTGTGTTTTCTTGTCCAGTTGTTCAGGATAATGACATTCCAAGGAACTCAAGATCATGTCGTAGCTCAAATGAACATGGAGCTAACAGCTGCTCGTGCTCGTATTGACGCCTTAACAACTCAAGCTCGACAAGCAGTTGAGACCATCGAGAATTTGAGAAACCAAAATGGGAACAATATGATGGGGACTACAAATGCTTATGTTGGTACTTGGAATGTGCCCCCTTCATTACCAAACTATCCTCGTCCACCATCAATTAACCCTGCGACTTTTATGATTCCAACTATGCCTATGGCCTCTATTCCATTCAATGGATATGCCTCTGATGCCTCGCAGCAAAATAGCCTCAATGGGACTGGTTATGTTCCATTGGGCACTTCAAATGGTGTTCCCTTAGATCCCGTTGCACAAAGATTAAAACTTCTGGAAGAGCAAAATGAACGTGTCCTATCAATGTTGGCCAAATTACCGGGGGCAGGGGGCAGCAGTTCCAGTCGATGTCGAGCCTCGTACAGGGTTTCAGGCGTCGCCATTCGTTGACGAGATCGCGTTGGTGGACGTCCCAAAGAAGTATAGCATTCCAACCTTCAGTCCAAAGTACTCAGGCGTCACTGATCCAACGAAACACGTCGCCCAATACAAGCAACTTATGTGGACTGCTTCAATACCGCACCAATTCCAAGAAGTTTGCATATGCAAAAGTTTTGGGGCGACCTTGACCGGGGCAGCTTTACAATGGTTAATAAATCTCAAACCTAAAACTATTGGGTCTTTTGCAGAACTGGTGAATCAATTCACTCAACAATTCGCTAGCAGCCGAAAAATGGAGAAGCAAACAAGCGACCTCTACTACGTCGTGCAGAAGAGTGGAGAGTCCATCCGGGGCTACTTTAATCGGTTCAACGTGGAGATGATTAGTATCCGTAACTGCGATGTAAAAACAACAATCGAAGCATACAAACGAGGTCTGGACGATAGTTCCGGGTTATATCTCGATCTTACAAAATATCCTCCGGAAACCTTTGAAGATGTACGAGCACGGACACTTGCCCACATGAGGGTCGAGGATGACCTTGCATTCAGAAATAAACACTCGGGCGACCGAAAAAGCCTAAGTGTTAAAAAGCCAGACTTCAAACCAAAGTCAACCAATCGATCAGAGCCTACTCGGCAGATTTCAAACGTCAGATTTGAAAAGAAAGGAATGACGACTTCTAAATTTGTCCAGTATCCTAAGGTATCATCTTATGGTTTCCCTGGATCAGCTAAAGACGTCGTCGTATCCTTGAAGCAACTTCAGCAAAACGTACGATGACCAAAGAAAAGTGACAAAGACAGTGACAAGAAGGACAAAACTAAATGGTGCGACTTCCATGATGACTTCGGTCATATAACGGATGATTGCATCGCCTTAAAGAAATAGTTGTCCTGGCTCAATTCGAAAGGTTATTTGCAGGAATTGAAGGAAAAGAAAGACGCACGTCCCACATCCCCAGAGCATGCCAAGGTGATTAATTGTATCACTGGAGGTTCTGATATCTGTGGGACCACCTATTCAGCCGCTAAAAGACATGCCAGTCGCGGTCCCGACGTCCGACCAATTCCAAAGGAGGCACGATTCAAAGAGGACGCAGAATTGGAGGCTATGCCCTTAACGTTCGACCAGGCGGATCTCGATGACGTACATCAGAAGCATCATGACGGACTAATTATTCAATTGAGCATTGGGAATTGTCTGACCAAAAGGATACTCGTCGACGGAGGTAGTTCAGCTAACATTATCTTTTTTGATGTAGTGAAAGCAATGGGCATCGACAAATCCGAGATTACACGACATTCGACCACACTCGTTGGGTTTAATGGTGGAGCGACAAACGCCATGGGGGAAATCACACTCCCAGTATATGCTAAAGGAATCAACAGACAGACAAAATTCAATGTCGTCGATTGTTCATCAGCTTATAATGTTATTCTTGGGCGACCTTGGATTCATGACATGAAGGCTGTGCCTTCGACATATCATCAAACCCTGAAATTTCCCACGCAATGGGGAGTACAGTAAATCAAAGGCGAAAGAAAGGTTACTAGGGAATGTTACAAAGTTTCCTTGAAGCCCCCGAAGCAGACAGTATAGCAATTACAGAACCAGGACGTTCCTGGGATTAACGACCATTATCGCTTGGAAGCTGTCGTCTTAAACCAGGATAAGCCTGACCAGATGGTTTACATAGGTTCTACGCTCGACCTTTCCTTTAAAAAGCAACTAATTTCTTTTTTGCAGGACCACTATGATTGTTTTGCTTGGACGCACGAAGACATGGTGGGTATCGATCCGAGTATTATTTCTCATAAACTCAACATTGATCCATCATTTAAACCTGTTCAACAGAAAAGACGAAAATTTGCTCCTGAGAGGAATAAGGTTATCAACGACGAAGTTGATAATTTACTTAAAACAGGAAAAATACGAGAAGTCAAGTATCCAGATTGGCTCGCTAATGTTGTAGTCGTCCAAAAGAAAAATGGCAAATGGCGAGTCTGCATCGATTTCACAGACCTTAACAAAGCATGCCCGAAGGATCCATTTCCATTACCACATATCGACTCTATGGTTGACGCTACAGCAGGACATGAGCTACTTACGTTCATGGATGCATATTCTAGGTATAAGCAGATATTGATGCATTCAGACGACCAAGAGAAAACAGCCTTCATGACGGATAAAGGTATTTATTGTTACAAAGTAATGCCTTTTGGTCTTAAAAATGCAGGTTCGACATATCAACGATTGGTGAATATGATGTTCAAAGAACATTTGGGTGATACTATGGAAGTATACATCGATGACATGCTTGTCAAATCAAAACATGCGGACGATCATATCGGACATTTGAAGCAGTCGTTCGACATCTTGCGTGAATACAAGATGAAGTTGAATCCGACGAAATGTTCCTTTGGAGTTCGAGCTGGAAAATTTCTCGGTTATATGGTCACACGACGAGGAATCGAAGCTAATCCAGAACAGATTAAAGCAATTGTCGAGCTAAAATCGCCCAAAAATTTTAAAGAAGTCCAACGTCTTACAGGACGTGTAGCAGCGCTGAACCGGTTCATCTCTCGGTCGTCCGACAGGTGTCATTTATTCTACAATGTCCTACGAAAGAATAAAGGGTTCGAATGGACGGACAAGCATGAAGAAGCGTTGCAACAACTCAAAAAATACATGATGTCGCCTCCTTTTCTCTCTAAACCTGAGCAAGGTGAAGTCCTTCAACTTTACCTAGCCGTCAGCAATAATTCGGTAAGTGCAGTTCTTATACGAGAAACCGACGGACGACAACTGCCAATTTACTATGTAAGTAAGACTCTATTAGATGCTGAAACCAGGTATTCGTCTATAGAAAAACTTTTACTTTCATTAGTCATGGCTGCTAAAAAGTTACGACATTATTTTGAGTCACATCCTATAATTGTGGTAACTAATTTTCCTTTAAAATCTGTGTTAAGAAAGCCCGAATTAACAGGACGATTAGCTAAGTGGAGTATTTACCTCAGCAATTTTGATCTGGATTTCAAGCCCAAAACAGCGATCAAGTCGCAGGTCTTAGCCGATTTCATCTCAGATTTTAGTCCAGAACTAGAAAGCACGATGACGTCCGATAAATTAATTGTGGCGACTTTGCACGACACTACATGGACGCTCGACGTTGACGGTTCGGCAAATATACGTGGCACAGGCTTGGGTGTCGTCCTACAGTCCCCACAAGGGGGTAAAATGGTATATTCCATACGGTGTGATTTCAAAGCAACAAATAATGAAGCAGAGTATGAAGCATTGATTGTAGGAATCAAAATTGCTCATGAATTGGGGGCAACACGTCTGCACGTCCGAAGTGACTCATCCCTAGTTGTTAACCAAATCAATGGAGAGTTCGCAACAAAAGATTCAAGGATGATTGCCTATTATAAAAAAGTCAAAGAAGAAGCAAAGAAGTTCAGTCACTTTGTAATCGAGCAAATACCAAGAGATCAGAACACTCAAGTCGATGCATTAGCCAATTTGGGGTCAGCACTTAGTCGAACGACATTCGACAATATCCCAATAGTTCATCTTGCAACCCCTTCCATCAAGGAGGATGATAATATTTCAGTCGCACCAATTGAAGAAGAAAATTCTTGGTCGGACGACATTCGAAATTACTTAGAGCACGATCAATTGCCCGATGATAAAATGGAAGCGAGAAAAATTAGATTCAAAGAGTCGAGGTACGTTATGATCAGAGGACAATTGTATCGACGATCTTCAACTGGTCTGAATTTGCGGTGTATCACCAGCAAGGCACAAGTACACAAAATTTTACAGGATATGCACGATGGTGAATGTGGAAATCACTCCGGAAGCCGTAGTTTAGCTAACCGGATATCGAGACAAGGTTACTATTGGCCGACGATAAGACAAGATGTGACTAGGTATGTACAGTTGTGCGACGCGTGTCAAAGACACGCAGGTATGTCTCATAAACCTTCTGAACCTTTGCTCTCGACTTTGATCCCATGGCCCTTTATGAAATGGGGAATGGATATTGTTGGGAAACTACCACCTTCTCCCGGGCAAAAGGTTTGGAGTTCCATCTGAAATAACGTGCGACAACGGGACACAATTCATCAGTGACCGAGCGCGAAGGTTTTATGAAGAAAGAAATATCAAGTTAGTAACATCGACGCCTCGATATCCACAATCGAATGGTTTAGCTGAGTCGAGCAATAAAACTATCATTAATTCACTTAAGAAACGACTTAAAGCTGCCAAAGGAAAATGGGTAGAAGAATTGCCTTCCGTTCTATGGGCTAATCGTACGACACCTCGTACGTCCACAGGACAAACTCCCTTTTCCTTAGTCTATGGATGTGAAGCTGTGTTACCTATCGAGGTACGTCTACCGACTTCAAGACATACGTCTGTTGAACATAACTTAGTCGATCTAAGTTATGATCTCGACGCCCTAGAGGAACTTTGGGAAGCTGCTTACATTCGCATGGCGTCACAGAAGCAAGCTGTCGAGCGACATTTCAATAAAAATGTCCAGGCCAAAGTTTTTCAAGAAGACGACTACGTCTTGCGACGTGTGTTTCAAAACACTCAAGAACCTAATGCAGGTAAACTTTCCACTAAGTGGGAAGGGCCTTATCAAATCTCTGGTATCATGGGTAAAGGAGCTTATAGACTCCAAACCTCTGATGGTCGAGATATCCCACGAAGTTGGAATGCAGTTCATCTAAAGAGGTATTTCTTTTAAATTTCATATTTAGTTCCTTCGATTATTTTTTTTTAATAAAAATTCCTAACTTAAGCATCGGAGGGTCGTTGGTCAAACCAACGACCACCCCGCTAATGTTGTTCTTCGCAGGGACGCACGACTTAACTAAGATTTTCATGTCAAGTACTACTCATACGATCGCATGTATATGGTTGGTTGTAATTGTTGTTAAAAGGTTAATTTTTTACACTTGACTCCTAGTATGTATATTTATATATACGAAAACCATTATTACGATTGCACTCATTCGATCGTAAAGCTCAGTTGATTTCATTATAGCATGTTAATGAATGATGGTTTGGTCGAATGTATAATAGATAGTGACTTTGTATCTTCTTAAATTACTTGACGTGCTTTTGAAAAAACAAAGCAAGTGACGAGCATTGATAAACAAAAAACTTTTTTCATTTCCAAAAAAAAATTACAAGTATAAGAGACGACCACAGACGGCCGACTCTTATTGGTAAATCTAAAGGAAAATAAGCTAAGAAGGAGGAACGTCAAGTTGTTCTTGCACGACGTCGGTCTCTACTGTTGCCGCCTCTTTTCCGTCATCGCTCCCCTCCAAGTCATCATCTTCATCGAGGTCCCTTTCTGTTCCCACAGTGTCAAGATAAGTTTTTAGCTCCTCGGCGGCCGACACCATGGGATTCTTCCCACTCAAATGACGTCTCATCAAAGCAGCTCGGGCTGTGAGACGAGAAAAAGCTTCAATCTGCCTATTCTCCTCTTCTAAATCTTTAACATCGCCCTCTAGACTTTCGACTTTCTTGAGGAGGGACGTGACTTCATCAGCAGAGGCAGCAGCAGCAGTAGTGGCCTTTATCTTCTCCACCTCCAGCTTGGACGTTAAGGCCTCAAGTTCAAGGACATGGTCCCTGAACTTGATCGTCTCACTTTGAGCTTCGACAAGTTTGGTCTTGAGACTCTCGACCTTCTTCTTCTCGGCTTCGACCGCCTCTAAGGCGACCTTCTCCCTCTCAAGAGCCTCGTCAGCCCTTTTCTTGACGTCGGGGAAGGACGCCCTAAGACCTTCCGTCTGAGCAAAGAAGCTCAAACAAGCTTGGAAAGCCTGTACGACAGAAAGAAAGAGTTAGTAGTAAGAAAAAAGGGAGTAAGGAATAAGTAAAGACGTACCATGAAGGAAAGACCAGCAGCATGCGCTCCCGTATCTTCGACTCGAGACTCCTTGTATCGGTCGTAGAAGGTCGGAAGAAGGAATCTTCCCAAGTGTGGAAAAATGACGTCCCTTTCGAGAACGTCATTTTCCATGAAGTTAGATGGGAGAGTGACTTTGAATGTCGTCTCTCCCACCTTCTCCTTGTTCTTCTCTTCCTTTGAAGAAGAAGAAGGAACTTCGGAGATGGGCTTATTAACGCCCGACACCCCCGACAGGGGAATGTCCTTCGTCACCTGAGTCGAGCCTCCGAGCTCGACACCAGCAACGGTTCCCTTCGTCGGTGACGCCCCTGGAAGGGACGTCAAAGTAACGTCGTCCGTCTTCTTAGGCGAAGATCGAGGTTGCTTGCCTCGAACCCGTCTTGGATCTACCCCTGTGGAAGCGGCAGATCTTTTCCTCGATTTCTCCCTTCCTTGACGAGCGATCTCTAATTGCTCGGCTGGCCTAGCAGCAGACGACTTGGCAGTTGCATCTCCTAAATAAAAAGAGAGACAAAAAAGAGCAAGTTAGAAAATACTTACGATACGTAAGAAGTAAGTATTGTTGAACAACTTACCCGCCATCTCCTCTTCTCTTTCTCCTTCTCTCTCCTCTTCTATATCCTCTCCTTCCTTCGAAGGATCCTCGGTAGGTGCAACTTCAGTGACTAGGACGACTTCGTCTTCCTCGTCGTTCGACCGAAGGGAGAAGGAACGATCGACAATACTTCTCTCTAAGATTCTTTGAACCTTGTTGAGAGAGTCCCTCCTTGGCTTCACTACACTGAAGTCGATCACTGCAAAACAAAGAAAAACATTAAATTAAAAACTCACGACAAAAACGCACGACAATAAACCTACCCGATTCATTCCAGCCTGATGACAACCATTGGCTGTCTTCATCACTTACGGATGCCACTTGAAGGAAGACATACCGATGTTTCCACCCACGGTCGTTCACCGCAGTGTTAAGTATCAGTACGTTATCCCCCTTTGAACGAGGGAATAAGCTATAACGGTGATAACCATCTGGTCGCACGCTATAAGCTGTCAAGAGGTCGTTCACGTTGAACGGTACCTCCCACTCGGCTGTGAGACGATCGATCACTTGGACAATACGCCAGAATTGAGGCATTAATTGTCCAGGTGTCAAATCGAAGGCATCTAAAAACGCCCTGACTAAAGGGCTAAAAGGCCAAGAGAAACCTATCTTAAAGGGGTACTCGTACAAGACACAGTATCCCCTCGGAACCTCGTCCGGCCTTAAATCTTCCGGCGACACTAGATTTATCTCATCTAGAAGTTTAGCCAAACTCTTGAAAAAATCTATGTGTTCTTCTTCTCTAAACAAACTCACTAGTTCACTCGACATCTGAAAGTCAGGGATGTTAAGAGTAGCGCACCAATAACTCAAAATATCCCAAGCTTTCCTAGGTTTTCTAGCTATAGATTTCTTATGCATAAATCAAACACAAAGGAAAGACTGAAAATCGTACCTTAAATAACAGTCTAAACCTCGAATTTAGAGTGGAAAAGATTCTGATCGCTCGGAAATCTCGTCGGAAATATATGTTTTCTAAAGAATTGTAAGCGTAAAGAAGGAAAGGATTAGCAACAATCCTTATTTATATTGTAAATTTGGAAACTGAATCGACCGAGAAAATAGATCGCCAGTCGTCGTTTGACACGTGTCACTTGTATCAAAGGAAATACTCGAGTATGTCCTTCCAAAATGTGACACTTGTCTAAAATTAGCTGTCTAACTGTTTACTTATGCAGGTGATGACGTCATTATCTAGTTAGAAATGAACCAAGTTGATTCTAATAGAAAGATCCGTGTTCTCTTTTGCAACACGTGTTTTAATCTTAAATTTAAATTTCAAAAAGTTGCCGCTTGAATTTTAAATTTGGGGGCAAACTGTTTGGGTAAAAAGTCCAACAGACTATGATCGTACGACATAAGGTAAAAGACGATCTTTCTTCAGGCGACCTCGACTTAAATGGTTAAATATTCGTCCAGTGAATACCATCGTACGACATGATTACAGTTACTAATTTACAACATACTTTATATTATATTTAATGCAGGATTTCAAGGACGTTAATGATGAGAGATCATAACGGAAGACGTTACCAACAACAACGGATATAACAGATGCTATCATCAATATCAAACGGTTACTCTATTAAAGATATGCATTCAAGACTTGCTAATGGACAAATAGAGTATAAATATGAAGATTGAACTTCATATTCGGACATCTGATTCTCATACCTTAGAAGCTCTCAAATTACGCTCTAAAGCTCATTCAGTTTCTCTCGAAGTTCATAAAGCTTTCCGCTGTTTGTCGTACAACGCACGACTGAAGTCTGAATACATCCGACGCACGACCGACTTTACTTTATCGTATTGTTTTACATTGTATTACACTTGTAACACTTGTTATAAAGGACGACGTCCCTGATTGACGTCCATAGTGCACGACGACTCATACTCGTCCGCGGTTTTTACCTATTTCAGGGGTTTTCCGCGTCATCAATTTTCTCGTCTTATTTACTTTATTTTTGTTATAGTCGTACGATTATTGTTGTTACTTTCTTTGGTTGGATCAAGCTCCACATTTACCTTAAATTTTCCTTGTGAGATTTTTGGCATAAACAGGTTTGAAGATTCTTTGGTAGATGCATGGCTTCAAGATTTGGAAGACGTAAGTTTTTGGGTATTTTTGGGTCTCTTTGGAAGCTTTGTAGATTTGAACATTAATTTTGATCACATTTGGTTATCTCTAGTCTTGGATTGTGATCTTGAGAAGTTTGGTGAAGGTCTTGGCTTTGTGGATCTCAAACTTTCACCAATGGAAGCTAAAGATTTAAGTTTGGAATCTAAGTTTAACCTAACATAGCAAGGTGAGTTTCACGTTGCTTTGTAAAACCTATACACAAGCCAAAAATGTTTATTTTGGAGTCTTAAAGTGTTTTCTTTATATTTATCAAATGTGTTAATTATTTTATGAAATTTGCATCTTTGGTATATTTGCTTTTATAAGATCTTGTGAAATGCTAATATTTGGGGTTTTGAGCATTTTGATGAATAAATCACAAGAGTTTAATTTTTTGATAATTTATCGCACATAATGGAGATTGTTTGATGTTAATGCACTTTTAGTATATTTGGTTTTATAAATCGTTTGGAAAATGCATATTATTGGCTTATGAGACATTTTGGAAGAATAAACGTATGATTTCATTGGAAGCTATTTTATCCCAACCAACGATGGGTTTTTGAATTAATCATACTTTAGACCATGTGTTCGCATAAACGTTGGTTAAATACATTTTATTGTTTATGTTGACTTTTATCGAGTAGTAAAATAAGTATGGAGTTCATTTGTTTGATTTTGACTTAAATGAATTTTGAGGACGTTATCTGATTTAAATTACTCGATATCGAGCTTTGGTCGTGGCTTTTTTTTTTTTGCATATTTATTGGGATTACATGTTTTAAGTGTGTTGGTCATTCATTTGGAGTCATCTAATCTAGAATGTGATGCAATAGATGCATAGGCATATGAGTGAGTCATGTTTGATGAGTTTGATGTTCTCACTTGGTGACCTATGCTTTAAGCATTGTGGTCGTCTCGGTATTATGGAGATGAACTCTTATGAGTCGGATTCTGGGACCATGGGTATTGCAGAAGTGATATCTTGTAGTCGGATTCTAGGACCATGGGTATTACGGTGATGAACTCATGAGGATTCGGGCATTAGCACCCTTGTTTTGATGCTTTAACCTAATAGAGTTGACACTAAGTCATCGGGGGTATTGCGGGAATGAAATCGTGTGGAGTTGGGCCCCATGACCATTGGCTTTAAAACTCTATTGTGTGTGAATAGGTGTAACACTCTGAAATATCTGGTCGAAGAGAAGGCGAAAAATGCCAACAGTGCCCCGCGCGACCCTCCACGCGAGTTGAGCCCCGTCGGGAACCACTAGAGACCGAATAGGCAATTGGATCGCGTATCTTTGAGGTGTAGCTCGACGGAGCAGGCAATAGAGGATACGTTGTTTAGGCCTTGGAAAACAATCCGACTGGAGGTGTAGCTCGACACAGCATGCAATACAGTTACGATCTGAGGTGTAGTTCGATAGCGTGGCTATGTGGCTTAACTTTATGTTCCGCCACGTACAACGGAATCGGGTCTCCCCCGTCACCGGAAGGTGTTATTTGGGTATTAAATTATGTTATTTTATTATCCATGCATGTTTTCGGTGACGTTTTGCACTTATGGTTGCTATTCAAGACTTATGGGATGAGTATTATACCCCGCCCGTGCTTTGGGTGTTTCGGGAAATAAAGTTTTTATCCGCACTTTTATAAATTGGGAGTTCATTTTTCTATTCACGTTATGGGTGAGTTTGGGGATGAAGTTGTTTTATGAAAGAATGTTTATGTTGGGTTACTTGTTTTTAAAGGTGTGTTCTTTTGGAAAATGAGTCATTTAATATTTAAAGTAAATCCTTTTGAAAGATTATGATTTAAACTGCATTCTTTCCCTTTAACAAATATATTTGTTTCATGATGAAAACTCTTGAACTCACTAGGAGTTAACCTAACATTTTTATTTGTCGGCTTGTGCATCAGGTTTGGTTGAGGATTGTTGCTAGGGACTTCGTGGTGAGATGAGTGCTAGTCCTGCACGAGGGAGAGTAGCTTGGTGAAGTCTTCCGCCCTTTTGGATATAGCAACTGTTATTGGGTTTTAGTAACACCCGTCTTTGATTAGTCTTTATACAAGACTTGACCTATTATTTGTTGAAGTTAAATCTAGCATTCTATTTGAGGTGGCTCAAGTGATGATTTGTAGAATAGATTTTATTCTTATTTGATGTATAATTGAAAGTTTTAAATTAGTTGCTCTTTCCAAATTTGAGGGTGTTACAAGTTGGTATCAGAGCTTAAGTTTGAGAGATTTAGGTGTTGATTTTGGATACCTAGACTCAAACTAGCGTTCTTCTAAGTATGAGAAAGTGATATTGCACTAGTAGACACTCTAAGATAAGATATTTCGAAGTCGATAGAGTCACTAGAATCGGGAATCATGACGAGGGTAGCAAGGATAATCATGTACGGTACGTTCATAATTGCACCTAGCCAGTGTCATGGTGAACTTAATTGCATGTTACATGTGTGTGCTTGAAACGCCCTTATGTGAGGACCGATGGGGTAGAGGATGAATTGCCGAGGAGTAGTGGCTTGAAGAAGTTAATGTTTATAGCGTTGTCACTTGAAGTAACGGTTAAGAATGATGAATACATTAAGTTGATCATTTTGGGTCGGGGCAGTTGGTTGAAATTAAACCATAGGCCTATTGAATCGACGTTTCTCATGTTTCCCGAATCATAAAGTGAAAGATATTTTGAGATTTTGGAAAAAAAAGCGTTTAGCAAGCATCAGATTTTAAACCGTGAGTTTAAGCATGCATGAAATTGTTTTGTTGCACGTGGTTGCCAATTTTTATTGAAAATCTCTTCATCTCTGTTTTTTGTCTAACGCTATATTCGGATATTGTAATATCCGTGTTTTAATGTTATTTGGGGTATTGGGCAAGTAACTTCGAAATTTTAATTTTGACATTGGATCTCCTCCGCATATGTTAAGGTTTTAAAGGAAAAATTATTCCCATATTTTTGCGTCTGAGTTTTCTTGAGAATTTTAGTCTGTACGAGCTTTATTGAGTTTTATAGGGTATTATTTTACGACGTTTTTTTTCGACGCGTGAGTTCTAATTATGTTGCGTATAAATTCATTGTCAGGATCTGATTCTTAACAAGAATAATGAACTCAGAAACAATATTAAAGGAGTTTGCGGAATAACACTTTAATATTCAACTATCAAGTAACAGTGAATCAGAAATCACAATCTTGTAAACTTTATTGAATGATTTAAAGCTACAAGATTTCACACAAAATCTCAATATTGATGAACAGGTTCACCAATACGAATTTTACTTCTCTAGAACTAGGGTTCTAAACCTTGAGGTTAATTCTCTCTATCAAAAAACAAAAACTCAGAATATTGTCTAACTTGATTATCTTAAACTATTCTCAATAAGTCTATACATATACTGAAAATAAAAGATAATAACAAAGAATAAAAGATCTTCAGTATAATCTTCCATAATTATCTCCAAGCCTTCCAAGATTATCTTCAGTCTTGATCTGCACGTATCTTGATTATCTCTTAAGCAGCATTAAGTTGTAGCAGCATTAAATACTCTGAGCAGTATTAATCTTCATCAGCAGTAGTAACTGTGCTCAGTAGTATTAACTTCGTCAAGCAACATTAATCCTTTAGCAGTACTAACCACTAGCAGTACTAACTCTTCAAGCAGTACTAACTATTGAAGTAGCAGTACTAACTTTTCAAGCAGTATTAAATCTACTAGCAGTAGTAATCATGTTGTGCTAGCAGCATTAACCATACTTGTGCAATTCTGTAATTCCCAACATTCTCCCCCTAACTTGACTTTTAGGAAGAGAAGTCAAGTTCTTCAATTATTGTCTTCAAGATGCTTTCAACACTACAGCTTAGTTGCCCAAATTCGGATCCAGACCCAGACTTTGATTGATTGTTCTTCTTACCACAATTCTGGCCATTTCTGATTCCTTTGAACACACTAGCTTTGCTTTCAGCATCCCATTCAGCTTCTCCTTGCTATGATCATATATTTTGTCCACCAGGTAGTATTCATGATAACATTTATCTATTGTAATCATGTATACACCACAGTTTTCAAATAATATCCAATGATCAATCTTCTTGAAACCATACTCATGATGTAGATCTTTAATCCTGTACACTACCTTTTCTGGTTCAAACATCATACAAAGATATTCCATAGCTACTTTGAGTAGGCTGTCTTCAGTACCTTTCAAAACATGCTCATAAAGCTTCATTCCCACTTTATGCATTTCTTCAAGATCAGCCCTGGAGCTACTTCTGATTACTTTTCCCCAAGTGGCATATACTTCAAATATATCACCAACTCTTTTCATCTTGAAGTAATCCTTTCTGTTTTCCCTTAAGATATCCCAGAAGATGATCTCTGGAGCCTTCATAGAAATTGGAACAGCCTGAACTGGTTCTATTAAAGTCATATACAACCCTACATGCTCATCAGACTGACTTGCTTGTTGTGTACTTTGATTAGTTTTCTCAGTATGATCTGCCACAGATGGTTCTGCTACTACTTCTGCTTCTTCAACTCTTGGTTTCTTGGACTGTTTCTTGGAAGCTATGGTCTTCACTCTCTTTGCAGACTTTACTTCCACAGTAGCATTCTCTTCTTTAGTGTCTTCAGCCTTTTCTTTTGTAGGAGTGACTTCCTCAGGGAATGGTTGTTGAATGTTTAAATCATGTATATCCTTCATCCTTCTTTCAGCCTCTTCCCTTTGTGAGGAGTCCCCTTGAAGGTTAGCCATTTCTTTCTTATATAGCTCATTAACCTTGTTGTATGCCATGTTGGTGAACATCTCTCCTTTGACACCAATTGAACCTTTCAAAAAATTTATCATTTTTCTCCTTTCCTGATTGGCCAAAAAGGTCTTAGAAGGTTGTCTTTTCTGCTTTTTGAGTGGCATTCTTTTGACTGGTATTTTCTTGGCCTCGGCTGCAGTTTGCATGCTCTTTTGATATTCTTCATTTAGCTTTTTAGCCATGTCCAGTGCAAGCTCTCTATCCTTTGCAGATTGGAGTTGTTCCTCCTTTTCCATTTCTGCTTGAAGCTGCTTTGCCACTTCTTCATCCATCTCAATCTGATTCTTCTTCTTTGAAGGTTGTTCAGGTTCAACCACCTTTCCCTTTCCCTTTGTATCCTTCAAACTTGTCTCACTTCTTTCTTTTCTTTTCTTTGAAAGGCCTCCTTCATTGATGACCACTCCCTTGGCCTTTTGAGTAGCCTTAGGAGTGTCATTCTTGGCTTTTACCAATGTTTCTGCTATTTCCAACTCTTCAACAGATAGCCCTGTTACTGCTGCTACCTGTTCTGTTACTGCTGCTGCTTGAACCTCATCCGTTTCTGCTGCTTGTGGTTCTGTTTCTACTTCTTTCTCCCCCTCAACACCAAATCCCATCCCAGATGTACTCTCCTTCTCTGCTTCAGCCTCTTGATTCTCCCCCTTGTTGAAAGCATCATTAGCATGTTTCCTCTTCTTTAGAACAAATTGCCTTCTCCTCTTTTTCTGTACCAATCTTGTCACCATTTTATTCAGTTTGGTAATCTGTACTTGTTGAGACAAAATTACCAGTTTCATCTCTTCTATGTCTTTGCCTTGCTTGATTACATCCAGATTGATGTTGCCCATAGTTTCCATCAATTCATTATAGTCATATCTGTCCTCACCTCCTTTTGGTGTTTTTACCACCTTTGGAGGATCATTGGATCTTTTTGTAGTAGAGGTCTTCTTCCTAGCAGAAGCACCTGCTACCCCCTTAGGTTCTTGGCACCTGGGACCTTTGGATGATTGCTCACCCAAAGTTGCCATGGGGAAGGTCTTATTGATGTTACCACTGTCCTTGGGGTTGGGAGACACCCCTGTGGTTTCCCTATAGATATTCTCTAATGGAGAATTCTCCATTAGAGGGCTTAAAGGCTCTGTACGTGATGGTACAAGAAGGGAAGGAACCTTCTTTACCTTTTTCCAGATGTAAGTATTGGTAATTGGTGAAGTTGGTTTTTGAAGAAGGGACTGTGGGATTGATATGGTGAGTGAAGGTTGGGATTGGCTCTCAGTGGGATGGTCTAGTGAGGGCCTTGACCCTAATGCCATACCTTCTTGATTTTGGGACACCACCATCATTGTAGAGAACAATGGGGTGTCAAATCCTTCCGAGTCCTTGGCAGATCTCTTCATATTTGAAAAGACCTTGCCTTTGGGGATTTTAGATACATATACCTCATCAAACTGAGGTATATCCGTCAATTCAGCAGTAATAACTACCTGGACAAATCTTGGATACATGTAAAAACTCTTTTTATTGTCCAAGTTTGACACAAGGTCATTGAAAATCATTTGTGAAAAATTATACTTTCTGGAAGTGGCCAAGCAAACCAAAGCATAAACAATGGTGCTACTGAACTCACTCCATCCAGTAGTTTTTTTGGAAATACTATGCATAAGGGTATGAACAAGAAAACGCCATAGGGTATAAAATTTAGCTTTTGAGAATTTGAAAACACCCAATTGGCCTCCATACCCCATTCTTGAAAGATTGGAGAACAAGTCCTCATTAGGAATAGAGGTAATACCTGCAACATCGTCTAGTCGTAGACAGATGCGAATCACCTCTTCAGAAACTGACAAGGGTTTGTCACACAACCTTGTCTTGATTAACTGCACACCATTTTCTGTAACAGCGGTGGCATTCACCCAAAATTGTCTCTGGTGCTCTATGTAGATTGTTGGAGACACTGTAAGAGCATAAGCGATATGGCTGGACTTGAGAAAATCTACTATCTGGTGAAATCCATCAGCCTGCTTCGGCTTTTGAAGCATTGCGATTTTGTTGTGCTCATCAATGAACGCCATGGATGCCATCGTCCTTGAGTGTTCTTGCCTGAAACTTACTAGGTGCTTGAGAGAAAAAGGATTAGAGAGAAGATAAACAATATTCAAAGAGTCGTTATGAGCTTTTAGGCGGGCAAAAAGGGTATTTATAGTATTCGGGACAGAAGCAGTATTAACTTAGAGCAGTATTAACTAACTAGCAGTATTAACCACTAGCAGTATTAACTAACTAGCAGTATTAACTGAGAGCAGTATTAACCACTAGCAGTATTAAAACTGCACTGGCAGCATTAACTGCACTTACACTGTTGAAGCTTGTGATAGTCTGAGCAAGGTAATAACTTCCTGAGAAAGATGATTAGTAGCACCAAAGAATAACAAATAACAGGTATGTAAACACTTTTTAAAACATGAGCTTATTCAGAGTTGATCATGCCCACACTTGTGACCAAGAAAGTGAATCTACCCACATCAAAAGCTTTCGTGAATAGATCAGCAAACTGGTTGTCAGTATGAACTTTAGCAACTTGAATAAGCTTCTTTTCATTACAGTCTCTAATAAAGTGATACCTGATCTCAATGTGTTTTGTTTTGGAGTGCTTGACTGGATTGTTAACAATGCTTATAGCACTGCTATTGTCAATGAATATTGGAGTGTGAAGAAAGGTTACCCCATAGTCCAACATTTGATTCTGAATCCATAGAACCTGAGAGCAGCAACTTGCAGCAGCAATGTACTCAACTTCTGTTGTAGATAAGGACACTGTGGTTTGCTTCTTACACTGCCAAGATACTAGTCTGGCACCCAAAAGTTGACATCCACATGAAGTAGACTTTCTGTCCATGTTAGCACCACCCAAGTCACTGTCTGAATATGCAATCAAGTCAAAGTTGGATTCATAAGGATACCAAAGATCTAATCTAGGTTGCCCTCTTAAGTATCTGAAAATCCTCTTAACAGCTTGAAGATGTGATTGCTTTGGCTTGACTTGGAATCTGGCACACAAACACACTGGAAACATGATGTCTGGTCTTCAGGCTGTGAGATACATGAGAGATCCAATCATTGATCTATATAGATGGACATCAACATCCTCCCCCTCAAGATCAGCAGTGATCTGTTTATGAGTCTCCATTGGTGTGCTTGCTGGCTTTGAGTCTGTTAAACCATACTTATCCAAGATGTCTTTCACATACTTTGATTGACTTATGAAGATCCCATCTTTCTTCTGTTTCACTTGAAGTCCAAGGAAGAAGGTGAGTTCACCCATTGAACTCATTTTGAAGCTCTTGTGCATCAACTTTTCAAAGTCTCTACACATCTGATCTTTTGTGGATCCAAAGATGATGTCATCCACATAGATCTGAACAAGTAGGATGTCCTTCTTACTTCTTTTAATGAAGAGGGTCTTGTCAATTATTCCCCTTTCAAACCTATTTTCTAAGAGATAGGTAGACAGTGTATCATACCATGCTCTTGGGGCTTGATGTAAACCATAAAGTGCTTTCTTCAGTTTGTATACTCTGTCAGGATATGATGGATTTTCAAATCTAGGGGGCTGACAGACATATACTTCTTCATCAATTGTACCATATAGAAAGGCACTCTTTACATCCATTTGATATACCTTGAACTTCATGTATGAGGCATAGGCTAGAAATAGCCTAATTGCCTCTACCCTTGCAACTGGAGCAAAAACTTCTTCATAGTCTATTCCTTCTTCCTGAGTGTACCCTTGTGCCACAAGCCTTGCTTTGTTCCTGATTACAATTCCTCTCTCATCCTTTTTATTTCTGAAAATCCACTTGGTGCCAATAGCTCTATGACCTTTTGGAAGGTCCACCAAGTCCCAAACTTCTTGCAATTTGAACTGTAGTAACTCTTCTTGCATGGCTTCTATCCAACTTGAATCTTTCATTGCATCATAAACCTTCTTAGGCTCAATCTGAGATAGAAAGCAAGAGAGTACTGTATGTTGCTGATCCTGCAACTCTTGAAGTCTGCTTTGATTTCTAGTTATCATAGGAGAAGAGATGTCTCCTATTACCAGCTCTGGAGGATGGTTCTTTTGAGTTCTAGTCTGATGACTAGGTTCTTCATTGATTCCCACTTCTAGATTTGAATCATTTAAGTCAGCTGAGGGGATCTCCTCAGCTACTTCTGGCTCTTCATGCTCTGGATTCTCCTCATCTCTTCTTTCTTCTCCACTCTGACTTGGTTCAGTAACAGTCTCCTTTTCACAGATGTCAACAGGTTCCATTGTAGGTATGGGAAAGATCACAGACTGAGGAATAATGTCTTGTACTTATGCATCCCCTGATCCTCCACTTCCTGAACCTGCATGATCATCACTACTGAAACCCAAAGAGTTAGTTAGTGAATCAATGTCAAACAACCACTGAGGACCTGAACCAATAAGATTTGGTGTGTTCTCATTGCATCTGACATTGTCACTTTCCTCAATTATTCTAGAAGAAAAATTAAAAACTCTGTAAGCCTTACTCTGAGATGAGTAACCAACAAGAAAACCATCATCTGCCTTGCTATCAAACTTTACTAAGTGAGTTTTGGTATTGAGAATGGTACAAGGACACCCAAAAGGTTTGAAAAATCCAATAAATGGTTTCCTTTTATTTAAAAGCTCATATGGTGTCTTGTTCTTAGGCTTGACTACTAGAACTCTGTTTTAGACATAACAAGCAGTATTAACTGCTTCAGCCCAGAAAGTAATTGGAAGTTTGGAATCAGCTAACAGAGATCTAGCAGCCTCAATCAGTGTCCTATTCCTTCTCTCAGCAACACCATTTTGTTGTGGAGTCCTAGGAGCACTGTATTGCCTCTCAATTCCTTTTTCCTCACAAAAGGTGTATAGGTCATGATTTTTAAATTCAGTACCATTGTCTGACCTAATGAATTTTACCTTTTGATTTGTTTGGTTTTCAATTCTTAGAACAAATGATTTGATCAGTCCACTTGTTTCATCCTTAGTCCTTAGAAAATATACCCAGGTAAATCTAGAGTAATCATGAACAATAACTAAGCAGTATGATTTCTTACCTATACTCATAACATTTGTAGGCCCAAACATATCCATATGCAACAACTGAAGAGAATTAGAAATAGTGTTCAACTCTTTGGACTTATGAGAAGTTTTGTGTTGTTTGCCTTTGAGACAGGCAACACAATGATCATCACATGAAAAGACTTTTGAAGGTAAACCTCTTACAAGGTTGTTTTTAACAAGTTTATTCATTGTTTTAAAGTTCATGTGACACATCCTTCTGTGCCAAAGTGATGATTCATCCAAAGATGCTTTTGAAACAAGACAGTTTAGGGATGAATCAGTTGAAACATTTTCCATATCTAAGCAATAGACATTATCCTTTCTGAGAGTTCTTAGTAGTATCATCTTTTCATCAACTACCTTGAATCCAGGAGCAAGGATAATGCATTCAGAATCAGTAAATAATATACTATGCTTTTTGTCACAAACCTGTGATACACTTAACAGGTTGTACCTTAATTGCTCAACATAGTAGACATCTTCAAATGTCATCTTACCTTTTGTTACATCTCCCTTACCACTTATCTTACCTCCATCTGGAGTATTACCAAAGGCAACATGCCCCCCCCCCATCAATCTTCTTGAAATTCTTGAGGCAAGACATGTTCCCTGTCATGTGCCTAGAGCAACCACTATCAACATGCCAGATGCTCTTTCCCTTGAGCTGCTGGTTTCCCTGCACATAAAAGAAAACAATTAGTATTGATTGGGAACCCAAGCCAAAGTGGTCTTGGGTCTCCCTTTCTCATCAAAGTATTTACATTCCTTTTTGATGAGATTTTTAAACTCAGAGCACTCTTTACTGGAGTACTTTGTCAAGATGATTGGCTTAGCAGCACAAATACTAGAAGCAGTACTAACCTTAGAAGTACTAACAGAGTTAGCAGCACTAACAGGTTTAGCAGTACTAACCTTGTTAGAAGTACTAATAGAGTTAGCAGTATTAACATTAGAAGAAGTACTAACAATGTTAGTTTTAGCAGTATTAATACACTTAGCAGCACTAACATTGCTAGCAGCAGTATTGCCTCCAGCAGCACTATCTTTGTCAGCAGCACTATTTATGGTAGCAGTACTAACAGATTTAGTGCTTTTGGGAATCCACATCTTGACACTCTCTTTCACAGTCCTTTTCTTCATGTGACTTTTGGATTTAACAGGTTTCTTAGCCACATGGTTCCTTTCATCCTTCCTATAACCAAAGGGTTTTTGCATAGATCTTTGAAAATTCATCCTTTGGTTAATAGGATTAAAGTAACAGTGCTTGGCAAGATGATTCAATTTGCCACATATGAAACAAGGTTTTGGTCTGATGATTTTACTCAGATCAACTCCTTGTTTCTGAGCCCATTGATTATTCCAATTTCTTTGATTTCCCCTCCTTTTATCATGTTTTAGGGGCTCAGATTTAGTACAAGCACACTGTTTGCAAGGAACAGGATTCACAACTATGGTCTGCTTGTAATGGACCTTACTAGACTTTCCCTCAGTCTTCTCTATGGCCTTAGATTTTACCCAAATCTTTCCACAACCCTCATTGGTAATAATGTGATTCTCTAGAGCAATCTCACCACTCACATTGTTCTCCTTACTCTTACCAGCTTCTTTCTCAGTTTTGTCCTCAACAACTACTTCATCTAAGGAATCTATCTCAGTGGCTCCCTCAGGCAAGTCCTTCCTATCTTTGGTTTCTAGCAAGTCTGATGTAGGAGGGATGTAGTTGTTGATGTTGTATGGTGGTGGTGTGGTATTGTACCCAATTCCTCTTCTCAGTTTGTCATGAAACTGAGTTTTTAGTAAAGAGTCCATTGTTTTAGAAGCATTGGAAAACTTTTCCACATCTAGCTTAACCTTGGCTAGCTCCCTTCTCAACTTTTCACTCTCCTCTTTAGAATTTGTCAGTTGGAGTTCTAGATCCTTTTTCTCCCACTTCCAGTAATTTGTATCATATGAGTGTTGAAGTTCATTGGCTTGGAAACCTTTAATTTGTTCCTCAAACCTCTCAACAATTCTCACATAGTCTTTTATATCTTTTGCTAACCTCTTAAGGTCATAAACTCATATTCTGGTTGTGATCCCTGTACCTTTTAACAGTGTCTATGCAAGTTTTAGAACAGAGATTAGAACTTACCTCAGTTGGGAGATCAGATACCTCTGCCATGAGAGCTTGATTTTGAATGGCCTCTTCTGCTTGATCACTCCAGTCAAACCCCATTCCTTGTTGAGAAACAAGGGCTTGAGCAGAGTTTCTGTTCTGGTTGAAGCTACCAGTCTGAGCTTTTTGGTGGTTATTGTGAGACACTCCACTTCTGCATTCCCTGGCAAAGTGTCCCTTCATATGACATTTATAGAATTCTACCTTTGACTTGTCAAAGCCTGCTCCATCTTCTCTTCTTTGGGAGAAGTTGTTTCTCCCAGTTCTCTTGATGAACTTCTTTACCCTCATAGAGAGCATGGCCATTTACCATTTAATGTCCATATCTTCAAGATCATCCGGATGGAGTTGTTCCAAGTCATCATTAATTAGAGAAGAGTTTCCATGACTGGATAGAAAGGCTTCAAACACAGACTCAGTGCCTTTCTCTTGATGATCATCCGGATGGAGTTGTTCCAAGTCCTCGTGATGAACTTCTTTACCCTCATGGAAAGCATGGCCATCTGCCATTTAATATCCATCTTGTTGGGAACTGAAGATTCTACCAAGTATGGTTAATGCTACTAATACAGAATTACTACTGCTGGTTACTACTGCTAGTTCAGAGTTAGTACTGCCAGAGTACTTTGAAGATTAATACTGCTGAGTATTACTACTGCTAGTCAAAGTTAGTGCTGCTTAAACAAAGTTAGTACTGCTTAGCTAGTTAGTACTGCTAGTAGTTAGTGCTGCTTAGTAGTTAATGCTGCTAGAAGAAGTTAATGCTGCTGAGCATAATTAGTGCTGCTTAAGAGATCCGGATGGAAAGAATGACAGCTGGATATACTGAAGATACACATGGAAGCTTAGAGATATACATGGAAGATATACTGAAGATTTGTTTATTCATTGTAATTATCTTTTGATTAGTATATGTATAGAATGTATAGAATAGATAGAATTAACTTTTGAGAATCAATTATTCATTCGAAGTTCTAGAGAGAAATCAACCTCAAGGCATAGATCCTAATTCTAGAGAAGTAGAATTCGTCTTGAAAGAGTCTGTTCTTCAAGATTGAGGTTGAGTGTGTAATCTTGTGATTTCAATTATTCAATACAAGTTTACAGTTTGTTCTTCATATTTACTGTGTGTGACTACTGTTTCATTGAATATCAAAGTGTTATTCCGCAAACTTCTTTGATATTAGTTTCTGAGAATTAATTCTTGTTAAGAATTCGATCCTGACAAGTGGTATCAGAGCTAAACTCTCTCAGAAACATCTATCTATCATGGAAAATCTTACAGAATCAAGCAGTACTTTGGTCTCCAAGGTTCCAATGCTCAAACCTAGTGAGTTTGACATGTGGAAGATCAGAATCAGACAATATATTCTCCTCACTGACTACTCAATGTGGGATATCATTGAGAATGGTCCTTCTGAAGCTGGAAGGATAGGACCAGATGGGAAAAGACCTCCACCAAAGACAGATGGTGAAAGGAAGATCAGACAGACAGAGATGAAGGCCTTGAGCACTTTGCTCTTGGCAATCCCCAATGAATATCAGCATCAATTTTGCAACTGCACTGATACTCAAATTCTCTGGAATGCTCTAGAGAAAAGATTTGCTGGAACTAAGAGCATCAAAAGAAATCAAAGAGATGTTCTAAAGCAGCAATATGAGAACTTTACTTCCTCAAAGAATGAGTCTATGACTCAAACTTTTGATAGGTTCAACAAGCTCAACAGAAAGTTCCTCAGATCTCTTGGGGATGAGTGGACTATGTACACTGTCTCTTATAGGCAGAGTGACAATCTGGAAGAGAAAGAACTTGATGATCTATACAATGATATAAGAGTTTTTGAAACTGAGGTAGAGATCAAGAAGAAGCCTACTGGTTATGTCCACAATTCTGCACTTCTTTCAGCAGCCACTGATACTACTGCCATCCCTGAAGCAGTTAGTACTGCTAGTGGAGCAAGTTCAGAAAAAGGAACTGAAACAATCTTTGAAGCCTTCTTGTCCAGTCATAGTAACAATTCATTGATCAATGATGATCTGGATCAACTTCACCCTGATGACCTGGAGGAGATGGATATCAAATGGCAGATGGCCATGCTATCCATGAGGGTGAAGAAGTTCATTAAAAGAACAGGAAGGAATAACTTCTCTCAAAGAAGAGAAGATGGAGCTGGTTTTGACAAGACCAAGGTGGAATGTTATAAGTGTCACATGAAAGGACACTTTGCTAGAGAATGCAGGAGTGCTGTTCCAAACAACAACCACCAACAAGCTCAGAATGGAGGCTACACTCAGAACAAGAATCCTGCTCAAGCCCTTGTTTCTCAACAAGGAATGGGATTTGACTGGAGTGATCAAGCTGAGGAAGCCATTCAGAATCAAGCTCTTATGGCAGAAGTGTCTGATCTCCCCTCTGAGGTAATTTCTAATCTTTGCACTAAACCTTGCATTGACACTGTCAAAAGATACAGGGATCACAATCAAAGTATGTGTGATGACCTCAAAAGGTTAGAAAAGGATAGAAGAGATTATGTGTTAATAGTAGAGAGATTTGAAGAACAAATCAAAGGCTTTCAAGCTAATGAACTTCAACACTCTTATGACACTAACTATTTGAAGTGGGAAAAGAATGAGTTAGAGACCAAACTGTCTAAATCCTTAGAAGAGAGTGATAAGCTAAAGGAGGAACTGTCTAAAGTTAAACTTGACATAGAGAAGTTTTCATATGCTTCAAAAGCAATGGATTCTCTTCTAAAGGCTCAGATTCATGATAAGATGAAGTCTGGTATTGGATACAACAGTACACCTCCTCCGTATAACAACAATTATATCTCTCCTACTTCAGACTTGTTAGAAACCAAGGAGAAAAAAGGACTTATCTGAAAAAGCCTTTAAGATAGACCCTTTGGATGAAGTAGTAATTAAGGATTCAACTGAGAAAGAAGCCAGTAAGAAGAGAGATAATGATTTGAGTAAAGAAATCCCAGTAGAAAACAATATAATCACCAATGAGGGATGTGGGAAAATCTGGGTCAAATCCAAGGAAATAGAGAAGACCAAAGGAAAAGATAACAAGGTTCATTACAAACAAACCACAGTTGTGAATCCTGGATCTTGTAAACAGTGTGATTGCAGTAAAGCCAAGAGCCTAAATTCAGGTTTAAAAAGAGGAAATCAAAGAAACTGGAATAATCAATGGGCTCAGAAGCAAGGAGTTGATCTGAGTAAAATCAATAGACCAAAACCTTGCTTCATATGTGGCAAGTTAAATCATGTGGCTAAATACTGCTTCTTTAACCCTATCAATCAACAGATGACTTTTCAAAAATTTGTGCAAAAATCTGTTGGAAATAGGAAGGTTGTAAAGAAACATGGTGAAAAGAAAGGCCCCATGAAGAAAAAGATTTTAAAAGAAAGTATTAAAATATGGGTGCCCAAAAGCACTAAAACTGTTAGTGCTGCTGGAAGTATTACTGCTGCTACCTGTGTTAGTACTGCTGAAAATATTAATGCTACTAATACAGTTAATACCTCTTCAAAGATTAATACTGCCAACACAGTTACTGCTGCTAACACAGTTACTACTGATAACAAGGTTAGTACTGCTAAGCATGCAAGTGCTGCTAAGGCAGTTAGTAACTCTAAAACCAGTACTGTTTCTAGCACAAATGTTTCCAAGCCTATTATTGTGACAAAGTACTCCAAGAATGAGGAGTTAAAATTCAAAAATCTTGTCAAGAAAGAATGCAAGTATTTTGATGAGAAAGGGGTACCCAAGACCACTTTGGCTTGGGTTCCTAATCCATACTAACTGATCTACCTTATGTGTAGGGCAACCAACAGCTCAAGGGAAGGAGCATATGGCATGTTGATAGTGGTTGCTCTAGGCACATGACAGGCAACATGTCATGCCTTCAGGATTTCAAGCATATCAATGGAGGACATGTTGCATTTGGAGATAATCTTACTGGTGGTAAGATAAGTGGAAAAGGTAATGTCACCAAAGTAGTGATGATTATGCAGGTTCAGGATGTGGAGGATCAGGGTCTACACAATTTCAAGAAAGTATATCTAAATCAGTGATCTTTCCCATACCCACAGTGAATTCGTTTGAAGACTGTGAAAAGGAACCATTTACTGGACCAAGTCAGAGTGAAGAAGAAAGTAGAGATGAACAGACTCAAGAAGATAAAGAATCAGAAGTAGCTGCTGAGAACCCGTCAGTTGAGTTGAATGACTCTAATCTAGAGGCTGGACTTAATGAAGAACCTAGTCATAACACCAGAGTTCAAAAGAATCATCCTCCACAGCTGGTAATAGAAGATATATCCTCTCCTATGATGACTAGACATCAAAGCAGACTTCAAGAAATGCATGATCAACAGCATAAAGTGCTTTCTTGCTTTCTATCCCAGCTTGAGCCTAAAAAGGCACATGATGCAATGAAAGAATCCAGCTGGATAGAAGCAATGCAAGAAGAACTGTTACAGTTCAAGCTACAAGATGTATGGGATCTAGTAGACCTTCCTAAAGGTCACAGAGTAATTGGCACAAAGTGGATCTTTAGAAACAAGAGAGATGAAAGAGGAATTGTCATAAGGAACAAAGCAAGGCTGGTGGCTCAAGGGTATACTCAAGAAGAGGGTATAGATTATGAAGAAGTTTTTGCACCTGTAGCTAGGATAGAAGCAATCAGATTATTCCTAGCCTATGCTTCTTACATGAACTTCAAAGTCTATCAAATGGATGTAAAAAGTGCTTTTCTATATGGCTCAATTGAAGAAGAGGTATATGTTTGTCAACCACCAGGGTTTGAAAACCCAAGCTATCCAGACAGGGTATACAAATTGAAGAAAACTCTTTATGGACTGCATCAAGCTCCAAGAGCATGGTATGACACTCTGTCATCCTATCTCCTGGAAAATGGCTTTGAAAGAGGAGTCATTGATAAGACTCTATTTATCAAGAGAAAGAAGAAGGATATCTTGCTGGTCCAAATCTATGTTGATGACATTATCTTTTGATCTACAAGAGACAACATGTGCAAGGAGTTTGAGGATCTAATGCATCAAAGGTTCAAAATGAGTTCCATGGGGGAACTTACTTTCTTTCTTGGACTCCAAGTTCAACAGAAGTCAGATGGCATCTTCATCTGTCAATCCAAGTATGTGCAGGACATTCTAACCAAGTTTGGTTTCTCAGATTCAAAACCTGCCAGCACACCTATGGAGACACACAAGCAGATAACAGCAGATCTTGAGGGGGAGGATATGGATGTGCATCATTATAGATCCATGATTGGCTCTCTCATGTATCTCACAACATCTAGGCCAGATATAATATTTCCAGTCTGTGTATGTGCAAGATTCCAAGTTAGGCCAAAGCAATCTCACTTTCAAGCTGTTAAGAGGATATTCAGATATCTCAAAGGGCAACCCAGATTGGGACTTTGGTATCCTCATGACTCAACCTTTGACCTAATAGCATACTCAGACAGTGATCTAGGTGGGGCAAACTTGGACAGAAAATCTACTTCTGGAGGATGTCAGTTTTTGGGTGCTAGACTAGTTTCATGGCAGTGCAAGAAACAAACCACAGTGTCCACATCTACAACAGAAGCAGAGTACATAGCAGCTGCAAGTTGCTATGCTCAGGTCTTATGGATTCAGAATCAAATGTTGGACTATGGGATAACCTTTCTACACACTCCCATCTTTATTGATAATAGCAGTGCTATCAGCATTGTAAATAATCCTGTCAAGCACTCTAAGACAAAGCACATTGAGACCAGGTATCACTTCATAAGAGACTGTAATGAAAAGAAACTTGTTCAAGTTGTGAAAGTTCATACTGACAACCAGTTTGCTGATCTATTCACCAAAGCTTTTGATGTGGGTAGATTCACTTTCTTGGTAACAAGTGTGGGAATGATCAACTCTGAATAAACTTTCTCTCAAAAAGTGGTTAAATATCTGAATATTATAGCTTCTTGGTGTTACTAATCTATCTTTGCAGGGCATACATAGCAGTACTCAATTCAGCCTACGCTTCAATGAGTAAGTACAGTTAATACTGCTAGTTGGTTAATACTGCTAGTTAGTTAATACTGCTCGCAGTTAATACTGCTAGTTAGCTAATACTGCTCGCGGTTAATACTGCTAGTTAGTTAATACTGCTCGAGGTTAATACTGCTAGTTAGTTAATACTGCTCGCGGTTAATACTGCTAGTTAGTTAATACTGCTCGCAGTTAATACTGCTAGTTAGTTAATACTGCTCGCAGTTAATACTGCTCGCAGTTAATACTGCTCGCAGTTAATACTGCTAGGTAGTTAATACTGCTCTAGGTTAATACTGCTTATGTTACAAATACTATAAATACCCTTTTCCCGCCCAAACGTTCATAACGACTCTTTGCATACTGTTCACTTGCTCTCTAAACCTTTTTCTCTCAAGTACCTAGTCTTCCAGGCAAGAACATCCCTGTTCAATGGCATCCATGGCATTCATCGACGAGCACAATGAGATCGCGATGCTACAAAAGCCAAAGCAAGCTGAAGGATTTCACCAGATTGTCGACTTTCTGAGGACAAGTCACATCGCTCATGCACTCACGGTGTCCCCAACCATCTTTATAGAGCATCAGAGGCAGTTCTGGGCCAATGCCACCATTGTTGGTGAGAATGGAGTGCAGATGATCAAGACAAGGGTGTGTGACTAACCCCTAACAGTTACTGAAGAAGTTATTCGCATCAGTCTACGTCTAGACGATGCCTCTGGTATAACTTCTATCCCCAGTGATGAACTGTTCTCAACTCTTTCAAGAATGGGGTATCAAGGCCAAATGGGGATTTTTAAGTTTTTCAAAGCAAAATTTTCACCCCAATGGAGGTTCTTTGCTCATACCTTAATGCATTGTATTTCAAAGAAAACAACTGGCTGGAGCCAATTTAGCAGTCCCATTGCTTATGCATTGGTGTGTTTATCCACTGCTAGAAAATTCAATTTTTCTCAAATGATTTTTTATGATCTTGTCTCAAATTTGGATAACAAGAAGAGTTTCTTCATGTACCCCAGGTTTGTTCAAGAAGTTATTAATCATGAATTGACGGATATACCTCAACCTGTTGGGGTATATATACCTAAACCCCCCAAAGGCAAGGTTTTCTCAAATATGAGAAGATCTGCTGGGGACTCGAAAGGAGTTGACACCCCATTGTTCTCTACAATGATGGTGGTGTCCCAAACAAATGAAGGTATGGCAGCAGGGTCAAGGCCCCCATTAGACCAACCCACTGCTAGCCAATCCCAACCTTCCCTCTCTCAAATTTTTTCTCAGTCCTTTACTGCTAAACCCACTCCCACAATATCCAAGACTTATGTCAAAAGAAAGGTACACAAGGCTCCTTCCCTTGGTGTATCTACCTTTAACCAAGAGCCTCTAAGCTCTCTAAGGGAGAATTCTCCCTTAGAGAATATCCAAAGGGAAACCAACAGGGTGTCTCCCAACCCTCAGGAGGTGCTCTCTAAGGAGATGGAAGAGCATATGGGTGAGAAGGCTGCCACTACTTCTGCTAGCACAGAGAAGGATAGTGGTAACATCTCTAAGACCTTCCCCATGGCAACTTTGGGTGAGAAATCAACCAAAGGACCCCGGTGCCAAGAAACCAAGGGGGTAGATGGTGCTTCTGCTAGGCAGAAGGCCACTACTAAAAGATCCGAGGATCCCTCAAGGATGGGCAAAACATCCAAAAAGGGTGAGGACAGTACTGAAACTGATGATTTGATGGCAAAACATTCCAAGGATCCTTCAAGGGTGGGTAAAACACCTAAAGAAGGTGAGGATAGATATACTTACTGGGAATTGATTGAAGCATTAGCCAACATCAATGTTGATGTGGTTAATCAAGGTAAAGAAATTAAAGAATTGCAGCAAGTGGTCATCTCCCAACAAGAGCAGATTTCCAAACTCAAGCACTTGGTAAGAAAACTAATTGCCAAGAAAAGGAGAAAGCAGTTTGTTCTAAGGAGGAGAAATGGGGCAAACAAAAAGAAGGAGGAAAATGCTTCCAAAATGGGGGAGAATTCAAGGTCAGAACAAAAAGATCAACAGGTTGAGGGGGAGTTTGTCAAAGAAAGGGATGAATTTGTTGCAGAAAAGGCAGCTGCAGAAACTGTTAGTGCTGCTGAAACTACACAAGCAGCAGTAACAGGATTAACATCTGAAGAAGTTGAAGTAGCAGAAATGTTGGTAAAGGCAAAGAATGACACTCCCAAAGCAAAAGGAGTGGTCATAAATGAAGGGGGAGCAAAGAAAGTAGAAAAGAAAGACATGGCTGCAGATGTAAAAAGAAAAGGGAAAGAAAAGATGATAGAAACGGATCCACCAAACAAAAAGGAAAAGCTAATTGAATCAGATGAAGCATTAGCCAAAAGACTGCAAGAAGAGTTAGATCAAGCAGAGAAAGAACAGGTTGAGAAAGACAGAGAGATAGCCAGAGCATTAGCCAATGAACTGAAGCAAGCATTTCAGAAAGGGTTGGAAACAGAGAAGGCTAAGGCAAGAGCAATAAGCTTGAGAAAGGCTATGATGGCCAGATCAAGTGCAAAGAAGAGAAGACCTTCACAAACTTACCTTGCAACTCAGGAAAGGAACAAGATGATAACTTTCTTGAGGAGTGCAATTGGTGTGAAGAAAGAAATGTTCATAAAGATGACTTTTGAACAAGTGAAGGGACTATATGAGAAAGAAATGGGAAAGCTGAAGAATAATGAAAAGGACAGAGTGGAGTTTGAAAAGAAAGCTAAGGAGAGACATGATGTAAATATCAATATACCCTTTCCTGAAAGTGAAGAGGGAACTCCAACAAAGGAAAAGGCAGAGATTAAGGAAGAAGAGACTCTAGCTCAGAAGATCAAGAAGATAAAAAGAGTGAAGTCTATTGCTTCTAAAGGTCCTAGATCAGAAGAAAGGATAAAGGAAGAAAAGAAGAAGGAAGCTATTGTAGAGCAAGGGCAAATGATACTGAAGAGAACAAAGATGATGGCAAACAGAAAGAAAGTTGGCAAAAAGCCTAGAGTTGAAGAAGAAAAGAAAGCTGAAACTCAGGAAGAAGTACCACAGAGTTCAGATGTAAACATGTACATGGTGGTAATGGATAAAATTCCAAAGCCCATTTCAGTTGAACCTGTTGGAATTAAACCTCCTGAAGTTATTCATTGGGATACTATGGAAGTGGATGGCAAAGAGTTCATTAGACTGAAAAGAAAAGATGAAAAATATGAAGTCTACAGCACCTGGAGTAAAATTGTCAGAGAATGTTCAAGGTCTGATCTGGAAGAAATGTTTGAAGTAGGAATGAAAGTACATGCAGATCAGTTGACAGCTCCAGGGTTACCGATTGTGAAGCTGGTCATGGAGTATTTGTGCATGTTGTTCAAGCCAGAAGCAGTGAGGCATTTAATAAGAGATGTGTTTGAAGCTGTCAGGGGATGGACTTTGTATGAAAGGAGTGAAGTGTATGAATTAGCTTTGGATACTTTTCACATGGAGTATTACTTAGTGGACAAGGTGTACAAGCATACACCTCTGAAGATTCATGCCATGTTAAAGAAGAAGTTGGGTTGTGCACCAAATTCAGAAATGGCAAAGTACCTAATTCAGAGGATAATCAATCAGAGTTTGGGACTGAATCCAGATATAGGAGCATGAACCATGAGGTTTTGAAAGCATTTGAAGAACTTGACTTCTCTTCCTAAAAGTCAAGTTAGGGGGAGATTGTTGGGAACTGAAGATTCTACCAAGTATGGTTAATGCTGCTAATACAGAATTACTATTGCTGGTTACTACTGCTAGTTCAGAGTTAGTACTGCCAGAGTACTTTGAAGATTAATACTGCTGAGTATTACTACTGCTAGTAGAATTAATATTGCTAGTCAAAGTTAGTGCTGCTTGAACAAAGTTAGTACTGCTTAGCTAGTTAGTACTGCTAGTAGTTAGTGCTGCTTAGTAGATAATGCTGCTAGAAGAAGTTAATGCTGCTGAGCATAATTAGTGCTGCTTAAGAGATCCGGATGGAAAGAATGACAGCTGGATATACTGAAGATACACATGGAAGCTTAGAGATATACATGGAAGATATACTGAAGATTTGTTTATTCATTGTAATTATCTTTTGATTAGTATATGTATAGAATGTATAGAATAGATAGAATTAACTTTTGAGAATCAATTATTCATTCGAAGTTCTAGAGAGAAATCAACCTCAAAGCATAGATCCTAATTCTAGAGAAGTAGAATTCGTCTTGAAAGAGTCTGTTCTTCAAGATTGAGGTTGAGTGTGTAATCTTGTGATTTCAATTATTCAATACAAGTTTACAGTTTGTTCTTCATATTTACTGTGTGTGACTACTGTTTCATTGAATATCAAAGTGTTATTCCGCAAACTTCTTTGATATTAGTTTCTGAGAACTAATTCTTGTTAAGAATTCGATCCTGACACATCTCTTCAAGATCATCAGGATGAAGTTGTTCCAAGTCATTATTGATTAAAGAAGAGTTTCCATGGCTGGACAGAAAGGCTTCAAAAACATATTCAGTGCCTTTTTTTTATTTACTCCATTAGCAGCATTAACTGATTCAGGGTTAGCAGTAGAATCAATTGATGCTGATAGGAGTGCAGCATTATGAACATATCCAGAAGGCTTCTTCTTTGCCTCCACCTCAGATTCAAACACTCTAAGGTCATTGTACAGATCATCAAGTTCTTTTTCTTCCAATTGTTCATTCTGTCTGAATGAAACAGTATACATGGTCCATTCATCTCCAAGGGACCTTAAGAACTTTCTGTTTACATCATCTTGATCAATCTGTACTCCCACAGTAGCTAATTCACCAATCAGCTTATTAAACCTGTCAAAAGTTTGAGTCATGGACTCATTCTTAGTTGACATAAAGTTTTCATATTGTTGCTTCAATATTGCCTTCTGATTTCTCTTGGTACTTTTGGTACCTGAGAATCTCTTTTCTAGAGCATTCCAAAGCATCTGTGCATCAGTGCAATTGCAGAATTGGTGATGATATTCATTGGGAATAGCCAAGAGCAGTGTGCTCAAGGCTTTCATCTCTGTCTGCCTTATCTTCTTTTCTTCATCTGTCTTTGGTGGGGTTCTTTTTCCATCTGCACCAATTTTTCCTTCATCAGATGGGCCATTCTCAATGATGTCCCACATAGAGTAATCTGTGAGGAGAATGTATTGCTTGATCCTTATCTTCCACATGTCAAACTCATTAGATCTGAGCATTGGAACCTTTGAGACAAGAGTACTGTTTGATTCAACTGTGTTTTCCATGATGAATGAAGGTTTCTGAGAATACTAGCTCTGATACCACTTGTCAGGATCTGATTCTTAACAAGAATAATGAATTCAGAAACAATATTAAAGGAGTTTACGGAATAACACTTTAATATTCAACTATCAAGTAACAGTGAATCAGAAATCACAATCTTGTAAACTTTATTGAATGATTTAAAGCTACAAGATTTCACACAAAACCTCAATATTGATGAACAGGCTCACCAATACGAATTCTACTTCTCTAGAACTAGGGTTCTAAACCTTGAGGTTAATTCTCTCTATCAAAAAACAAAAACTCAGAATATTGTCTAACTTGATTATCTTAAACTATTCTCAATAAGTCTATACATATACTGAAAATAAAAGATAATAACAAAGAATAAAAGATCTTCAGTATATTCTTCCATAATTATCTCCAAGTCTTCCAAGATTATCTTCAGTCTTGATCTGTACGTATCTTGATTATCTCTTAAGCAGCATTAAGTTGTAGCAGCATTAAATACTCTGAGCAATATTAATCTTCATCAGCAGTAGTAACTGTGCTCTGCAGTATTAACTTCTTCAAGCAGCATTAATCCTTTAGCAGTACTAACCACTAGCAGTACTAACTCTTCAAGCAGTACTAACTATTGAAGTAGCAGTACTAACTTTTCAAGCAGTATTAAATCTACTAGCAGTAGTAATCATGTTGTGCTAGCAGCATTAACCATACTTGTGCAATTCTGTAATTCCCAACATTCATGAGTTTATTAAGCGTCATGTCTCATGAAAGTTTTGTTGATAAGTGTCACTTTATGTTACATTGCGACAATGGGGAAACTCTTAAGATTTTGACAACTTAGACATATCTTCATCTTATGCTTTTATACTTGGAAACGAAGATTTTGACACCGCTTGATTTCAGTGCCAATGAGTTTTATGAAAATTTAGTTGGGTCTTATGGTGTTTTATTTTACGACATTTTGTGTCGCATAAATGAATTTTGAAACACGTATACTAAATTATTGTGTGCATTAACTTTCGAGTTGTTGTTTAACATTTTTGTCTCATGCGGGTTTTGCACGTGTCATTTCGCAACCGCACGAGGCGTCTTGAGAGTCTTCATATTGCATGGTTGCGCTTTTGGGTTTTACACAAGGATATTTCGTGTTAAACGTTTGCTTTGAACATTGTTGGGTTGTTGGATTTTACTGTTATTGTGTCGCGCAATGCATTTTATTGGTCTAATGGTATGCATGACATGGTAGCCACTATTTTGGAACAAAGAATAACTTGTTTGTGCAACTTAAATGTTTGAAGTCGATTTAAATTATTTACGTTTCGACCAAATTGCATGCATCTATCGTTTTACTGAGTTTGGGAAATAAACTAATGTATGTAAGTTTTGTCGGAAATTTTATTTCATGTCATTATATGATTAAATGAGAATTTTTGGAACTTGATTATGTGAATCTACCCTTTGTGAGTCTTGTACAAACGCCTTGTTATACATTGTTTTTATACGTAAGATTTTTCTCATATGTGGCGTAAATTGATGCATGTTATGACCATAGTGGTCTATTTAAAAAGTTTATTGGGTATCTTTATTTATTGTCATTATTAGTTTGAGTATTGACCTAATGATTTTCAAAATGGTTTTATGTGTGTGACGATTGAAACCACTTTGTACACCTACCGAGTAAACGGTAGTGGATTTTTATTCGTATGATTAATTGTTATAAAGCTTTCTGCATTTAGAAGTTTTATGAAATTTCAAATGGGCATAGTAGATTGAAAAACCTTGAACTCATTAGAGCTACAAGTGCAAACCCTCTTGTGATAAGAGGTCGTGATTAAGGACTCAAGGAGTCCTCGGAGATCGAAGTGCCGGAGAACTTGACCGATGGTTAGTTTTGAATTTGGGATTTGGTTTCACGAACTGGTTCACGTAGAAGTAGTTGAGGTGTTAGGTTTATGTTTTCTCCTAGTTAATTAAGTGATGATCATTCCTCTACGATAAGTCTTCGGGTTAAAACCTTGTGCGGTTGTTTACGTATGGTCGGATTTGAATTTGTGGGTTAATGGTACGGCAGCATGTTAAGTGTCCGTGGAATACCATCTTAATGGGTATTTGTGGATAATGATGATGTTCTGGGTGGCTAGTGAAGCTATATGATTTGAGGTTTTATTTCCTCGATTAGGTGTCAACTTTAATTCGACACTGCAATCCGGAATGAAATATTTGGTGGTATATCCACGCTGCTGATAGTTATTTTGTGGATAGGCGTCGACCCTCGATTTGGAGGACAGTAACCGTTGGGGTGCTTCAGTGCACTTTCGTTGATTCTGGCGTATTTGCAAGTTAAGTGGTGACCTTAAAGATATTAGATGCTGGCAATTAGGGATCGGACATTGGTAATCTTATATTCAACGAGGTTTTCGTCGATTCGATAATCAATACTTGAATATTCTATGGGAGCCATGTAACCGTGGAGTTCGGGGTAATCAGCTATCTACAGACATTGTGCTTGTGTCAGTTTGAGGAACATATTTATTGTAGATTGGATCGGACCAAACTAGTGTTAGAAATTTCGTCAAGGAAAAGACGATAAATCTTTATGGTATTGATTATTGGAGGAATTAGTGAAACCGTCGAAGTAGAATTTAAGTAGAAGTAGGTTATTGAGGAGGCCTTGATTTGTCGAACTTATAAGTATCGTCTCTGTAACAACATCGGGTGATCAGCTCAACAATTTTATACGGATCCCATCACCACTTAGGTAAGGTCAACATGGTTGTGGGTACTCAGAATTGAAGAGCATGGGAAAACGATGGTTAGATAATTCTACAAAGGTTGTCGTGTCCTTGAAGGCAGGAAAAAGTGTAAGGTAATTTGATGAAGGACGATTAGAAGTATTTAAGGATAAAGTTCGATTTGGGGTATCTGTGGTGGGCATGGTTAGTTAGGGTCGTAAGCTACTCTTGAGGCGGGATTTGTAATTTAAGGTTGGGAGACCGACTAACCACTTAATAATAGGAAAATGATTTGATAAAGACTCTAGGTTTTTTCCGCCATCGATAAGGTATATCGAACGTTGAGATCGGGTGTGTGGCTACTTGTTATGAGGAATACAGTAAAAACCTTAACTGGGATGTAATCGGTTTCGTATATGAGGCAAGGTTTCGTGAAGGTATCCCTTTATGGATAGGGAACCAGTTGATTGCACTAAATACGATAATGGGTGTTTGGTCGATGCCAGATTTCAAGGACGAAATCTCTTTTAAGGTTGGGAGGATTGTAACACCCTGAAATCTTTGGCCGAAGAGAAGGCAAAAAACGCCAACAGTGCCCCGCACGACCCTCCGCGCGAGTTGAGCCGGACCGGGAACCGCGGGAGGCTCTGTTTGCTCGCGACTCCAGAGGCCCACGCGACTCTCCGCACGAGTCGATCCACGCCAGCGCTCAAGTGGAGCCACTGTGCGTATTTATAAGGCTAAAACCGGTCTCCCTCCCCATTTTCACCAAAACCCTCAAAACGACCCCTCACCCTCTCATATGAACCCTAGTTTATTTATTTTTATTTTTTTTGGGGGGGGGGGGGGGGGTTCTCCTAAAAGCCAAATGATTCTTCATCATCTAGCAAGTTTGGAGGTTAGAACCATAATCCTTCATCTTCATCTTCCTCACCAAATTTTTGGGGTTTCCCTTTCCACCATCTTGAAGATTAGAAGTTTGTGGTTTATTTTGGAAGATTTAGAAGAGTATTGTTGATTGGTTCAAGCTTTGGTAAAAGTAATTTTCTTTTCTCTTCAACTATGGAAATTAGGGTTTTGAGATAAGGTGAGATCTTCAGATAAAATGTTTGGGGAACGATTCTAAAAGTTTGAAAATGGATATTTATGGTTGGAAATTCATGGATCTAGGTTTTTTAGAGTTTTGACTTGAAGATTCGAGTTTCTTAGAAGGAGCTCAAGTTGGGGAAAATCTAAATTTAGCCTAAATCTAGCAAGGTGAGTTCAAGTTGATTTGTGAAAACGGTGTACATGCCAAAATGTCAAATTTTAAATGTTTGTATGTTTTACATGAAATTATCAATTGTTGAGTTATTTGATGAGTTTGGATTATTTGAAGTGTTTAACTTTATAAACTTTGTAAAACACTCACATTGGGGATTTTAGTCATTTTGACAAATAAATCACAAATATTTGTGTTTTAATGAGTTATTTTGTGGAAGTAGATATTGTGAGTATAAATGTACATTTAGTGTGTGTTTTGGAAAAATGATTGATTTTGTGTTATGGGACGTTTTTGAAAGATTAAATGGTATAGACTCATTTGGAAAATGATTTTCCCCTATCTAAATTGTGTTGGAGCTATTCATGTATTTTGGAGCATGTGTCTGCATAAACGATGGTTGTTGCATTTTATTGCATTTTTGGGATTTTTAACTTATGCTCACTTGATTTTGGGCTTAAAGCTCGATTTTCGTCTGTGTCGGGTCTTGAGGACACTTGTCCGGCTTTAATAACTTAACGCAACATTTTGGTGTGAGTTACATTTATTGCATTTTATTTTGGAAAATACATATTTTGAGTGTGTGTGTGTCATTCATTTGGGGTTATGTGTTTATTTTGTAATGCATTGGATCCATAGGCAAGTAAGTCAGTTATATTGAAGGGCGAGGAGTCTTGACATTCTCACCATGGGAATTATGTCGTGCTGGCATTGTTGTTGTCCCGGTTGTTTTGCGGAGAGAAACCTTTATGGGTTGTATTTAGGGACCATGGGTTTTGGGATTTGACGTTCTAATTCTTGTGCATGAGTGTTAGACATTATGAGTTATCAAGTAAGAAGCTGGGGCTGCTATCTTGAATGCTAGGGAGTAGGCACTAAGGGTCGAATGAGTACCCTGAGGATGAAATTCCACTAGAGACCGAACAGGCAATTGAATCGCGTATCTTTGAGGTGTAGCTCGACGGAGCAGGCAATAGAGGATACGATGTTTAGGACTTGGAAAACAGTCCGACTGTGGTGTAGCTCGGCAGAGCATGCAATACAGTTACGATCCGAAGTGTAGTTCGACAACGTGGCTATGTGGCTTAACTTTGTGTTCCGCCACGTACAACGGAATCGGGTCTCCCCCGTCATCGGAAGGTATTATTTGGGTATTAAATTATGTTATTTTATTATCCATGTTTTTGGTGACGTTTTGTACTTATGGTTGTTATTCAAGACTTATGGGATGAGTATTATTCCCCGCCCGTGCTTTGGGTGTTTCGGGAAATAAAGTTTTATCCACACTTTTATAAATTGGGAGTTCATTTTTCTATTCACGTTATGGGTGAGTTTGGGGATGAAGTTGTTTTACGAAAGAATGTTTATGTTGGGTTACTTGTTTTTAAAGGTGTGTTCTTTTGGAAAATGAGTCGTTTAATATTTAAAGTAAATCCTTTTGAAAGATTATGATTTAAACTGTATTCTTTCCCTTTAACAAATATATTTGTTTCATGATGAAAACTTTTGAACTCACTAGGCGTTAGCCTAACCTTTTTATTTGTCGGCATGTGCAGCAGGTTTGGTTGAGGATTGTTGCTAGCAACTTCGTGGTAAGATGTGTGCTAGTCCTGCACGAGGGAGAGTAGTTTGGTGAAGCCTTCCGCACTTTTGGAGATAACAACTGTTATTGGGTTTTACTAACACCCGACTTTGATTAGTCTTTATACAAGATTTGACCTATTATTTGTTGAAGTTAAATCTAGCATTTTTTTTGAGGTGGCTCAAGTGATGATTTGTAGAATAGATTTTATCCTTATTTGATGTATAATTGAAAATTTTAAATTAGTTGCTCTTTCCAAATTTGAGGGTGTTACAATAGGCACTAAGATCAGGGGTATTAAGAGGTGAACTCGTGTGAGTTGTGATGCTGCAGCATGCCCTGTTTCCAAATAGATTTTCAAAATATAACCAAATTTAGCCTACAATCTTAATAAAACAAGTAAACCACACAAATTAAGCTCCAAGACACAACAAATGGAAAATAAGGTAGAAAATGACTCAAAGTGGGATTTGAAAGTGAAAAATCCTATCTAAAAGGCTAAAAGCAAAGGGCTTGAGTACTAAAAAATGAGTACTTATCACCACCCCAAAATAAAAACTTTGCTTGTCCCCAAGCAATACAAAGAACAAAAGAAAAGACATTAAATGTGAAAGTTTTGTATTGGAATACATTAAGTGTATATCATGAGTTTGAGCATGCCAAGTCTACATCATATAGCCTTTCATAAATCCAAAGTAACCAACAATCTCATCCTATGTGTTTTAACATGAACCATATGCTAGCCTTATATTATTTTTGTTATGGACACACATCCTACATCACACCTCTTTCATGGCTTTGAGTGTATGGGTTTCTCTCTTTTGGCTCTTTCTTTCCTCTCCATGCCTTTTCTCACACATGTACCGACACTTGAAAATTTTCAAATTTTGTGCATTTTCTGTTGGTACATACACCAGCCCCTATGGGACTTTTGTGGTGTTGATCTGCCACTTTTCATGGCTTTTCTTGTGCCATATTAGACACCCCCCCCCCAAAAAAAAAACTTGACAGGCCCTTTTGTGTACCTTAGGGTGAGACAGATAATACCAAAAAGCAAGTATACAAATTGGTACTATGTCGCCTTACAAGTAATAAAATGGTAAAGATACCAGATATCATCCCACAGAGATTGGATTAAAAAGTGTGTTAAAAGTATGATGAAAGATGAGATTTCAGATGACGAATTTGAAGCAATATCTTTGGAAGGTTGGTTAACACAAATTTAACTAAACAAGAATAAACGAGAAGCAAGGGTGTAAGACTTTTGATGGTATATGGATCCAAATTCCAGTAGGTCAATGCTACAGCACTTGTCATAGCATGATGCTATTGGAATGCTGCAGTATGCTTCTGACTATAACTAGTTTTATTATCGATTTCAAGACACGTTCCTCTCGGACTCTCACCATCCCATAAGTCCAGTAGCTATGAACCATCTCATCTCTGAGCAAGGTTCCAGATAAGGGAATGATGGGAATGGAGTTCTTAAAATATACGGCAAAACAAATTCTCTTCGTTAAAAGTTACTCTTTCGAAATAACCCCCGTACCTCCCAAGTTGATGTATTCCAAATAGCTTATCTCTAAGTCTATTCCATTTTAACCCTTTGAAAAAGTGACAACTTATCAAGAATGGATCATTTTAAATGACACAAGTAACAACTCTCGTTGCAAGTAACTCTTTCGATATTACCTCTCATGTCACTAAATTGACGTGCTATTCAATGGCCTATCTCTAGGTCCATGACACTATTACACTATCAAAATGATCATTTTGTCAAAGAGTTTTGTTATCTTGATAAAACTTTAGTTGGAATAATAAAATTTCATTAAAGTCACAAAAACCCACTTTCTTTTAGATCCACATAACCACCCTTTGCCTCACACCCAAGCTAAGATGATTAGCTACTCATTACAATAGAGAAATAAAAACATCTACTAAGAATTACAACAATAAACATAATGTAAAGTGCTCTTGAAAGATAAATGACTTGAAAGTATAAATATATATATATATATATATATGTTGCTTAAAATGTAAAGACAAGAATGTAAATTACAAGGAAATGAAAATGACAAGAAAGTAAACTTGAAGATAAATACAATGAACTTTAACTACTGAAATCTAGAACAAGAGAGTAAAGGAAAGGCTAGAGATGCAAGATGAAGAAAGGAAATACAACCAAATGAAATGTGCAGGTGGATGTTGTTTCAATGCTGCAAGCATTCATATTCAAGAACAACAATTATATGAAGATGATGAAGAACACGATGAACATGCATGACTTCTGGAAATTAAAAGGACATGGGACTGGAATGGGACCAGTTCGTGATGCTAGACAGAAAATGAAAGATTACACTAAGCATAACAAGAATGAAAACTTTAAAGAAAATATGAAGAACAAGATGAAGAACATAAAGATTACTTCTTGGAATTAAAGAGATTAAAAGGATGATTTAGGATCAATCCCCAAGCTAGCTACCGATCAGATGCTTAAACAAATAACATGAAGAAACATAAACTAAGATGATGATAAGAGATGTCCCCTTATGAGCAACTAATCCTTCCTTTTATAGACAAGAGGAATGGCAAAGTTGTTATTAAGGGGAATCTAATTGTACTTTAAGCTAGTCTAATGCCAACTAAGGCTACCAAAGCTTGTCCCTATTTAACCAAAATATTACAAACCAGATTAACTAATTGTCCAAGGGTTACAAAAGATTAATTCTAAGCCAAAAATCAGATTCAAGTTTCGGTCTTCAAGATTTCCCTTCCAAAAACCATCAGCTCCATGCTGTTCTGATGCTGCAGCATGCCCTGTTTCCAAATAGATTTTGAAAATATAACCAAATTTAGCCTACAATCTTAATAAAAACAAGTAAACCACACAAATTAAGCTCCAAGACACAACAAATGGAAAATAAGGTAGAAAATGACTCAAAGTGGGATTTGAAAGTGAAAAATCCTATCTAAAAGGCTAAAAGCAAAGGGATTGAGTACTCAAAAATGAGTACTTATCAAGTTGGAATTTGGGACCTTAGGTATTACGATGGAAACCCGGAAGGGGTTAGACATCGGAACCTGGTTCTTATGGTGATACTTGATAAGTTGGCGAATGGTTTACTTTGTGTTTCGCCACGGTGGACGGAAACAGGTCTTCCCAGTCAGTATGAGGTGTTGTCTTTGGGATGTAGAGTATTATCCATGTTTATGTTAATGATTTAGGTATGGAGTGTTATCTATAAAATGTGGTGTGGATATTGAACCTTATTCACATTTTGGTGTTTTGGATAATAGAGTTTTATCCATGTTTTCAATATTTGATTATCAAACTTTATTCAATTTTTAGTGAGTATTAGGTTTTAGTTGCTTATTAAAATGTGTGTGTATTGCACTAAGTTTTCATCACGAAATGGTGAGTTTGGGGAAAATATGTTCCCTTACGGATCTCTACATACAATTTGCTCACTTCAGGAAGAGCGAATGGAAAGAGGAAACGAATGCATTTCATTTGGGCAATGGTGACTTAAATAGCATTCTTTCTGTTTTACCATTTTATATAATTGAGATTAAAACTGCTTGAACTCACTAGACTTTAAGTTTAACATTTGTTCTTGTTGTCGTGTGCATCAGGTCCTTGTTAGGGAATAGTTTTAGCGACATTGTGAATAGTTGAGTGCTAGTTAGTGGCATGTGAAGGACTTAGCTAAATTGGGATGTCTTCTGTACTTTGGATTAATTTGGATATTGTGATTGTTGTTGAATTGTAGTAACACTCGTTCCTAACCTGGTCCGTTTTGAGGTTTGGTTTCAAAGTTGTGGACCTTTAAATTAGTTATGTTTCGTAAGTAACTGATAACTTTGAGTTTGAATGATATTTACGTTTCATTAGTGTGTCTTTTTATTCCCTTTTAGTATGTGATTTCCTTCTTTATGTTTGTGTTTCCCCTTTTTATTTATTTATTTATTTTCATTTGGAGTTGTTGAGAATAAAAGTTTGTGTTTTGGTTAGTGTATGTGTTGTTTTTTGAGTTGGTATGACATTGTGGCCACAGTCTCATCACTTTTGCGGCAACTGCACCTAGATATATTTTCTGCAGATTTTTATCTCCAAATCGGTGAAAAGAAGAGCATGTCTGGATTAAGGTCAACTCTGAAGACTTCATAAAAGTGGATGCAAAAAAGACAAAGTTAATGGGGACAAGCTTGAGGAAGAGGACAATGATGAGAGGTCCCTTTCCCCTCTCTCATGCCTCTTTCAACTCTTCTCTCCTCTTCCACTATAAAAAAGGAGCTTGGCATGGCATTTGAGGCATCCAACAATCTGAAGATTCAACTTAGTAAAGCAACTTAGTTGTTACATCTCATTAGCTAACTTGTAATTTAATTTTCTGCATCTCTACTTTCTGTCCACCACTGTGTTGAACTTGTGGCCACAATGATCCATTTTCGTTTAATACAATTTGAGTATTTCTTCTATTTCATCATGTCTTTTCTTTTAATCAGTAGCTAACCCCCCCTGGGTGTGGATGTGAGCTAAACCTGAGTGGTAAAATGTAACACTTGGGTGTTACCACTTTTTGCTAACTTTTCGGTTTGGTCATTCAATTTAAAGCTTTAACTTAACGCGGACAAGTTGATCACTTGTGTGTGTTAATGTTAGATCTTTGACCTCGAGAGGGGGGATCCGAATACGATGTGGGTGATGTAAGGAGGTTTTAGAAAATCTTCAATAATCACATAAAGATATGGGTTTTGCGTAATCGACACTAAGTTTCAAATGTCGGTCGAGTTGGTGTGTCATAGAGATATGTGCACCTCTCCATACTAGTAGAACTAAGATCTTCAAGATCTATTTAGTGAGGTTGGCAAACCGGAAGTTAGCATTTGTGGCCACTTTGTGCTGAGACTGTGGCCACATCCTATATGACGTAGCTTCAAGAGGAGGAAATCATATGGGGATATTGTGACCAGTTTAGTCGACCATTTAAGTTACTATCATACTCTCGAAGAAAGTTTACACCCATGCCCGATTTTTAATCCTTGTTAATTTAATTTTTTAATATTTCGCTCAAAATCAACCAAATTTATAAAACTATAAACTTTGCACCGGAAGTTCGTAGAAATCTCCGATTCTTAGTTAGTCTAAGCCCTGAGAATACGATTTTTGATCCTTACCATTATATTACTTGAAAATCGAACTCAATAGTTGGTGTATACTTGCATAGTTATTGTGCCACATTTTACGTGTGGGGATTTTTGCTACCAGTAACTAAAGAATCCCATTTGAGATATAATTTGGAGTAACTAAAGTGTTAATAAAAGTTTTAAATTCACTATTTTTCAGTTTTTGGGGTGTTACATCACACATGTTTTTTCATATGTGAAATAACACATGAAAATTGGTTTGTAAGTATATATATATACACACACACACACACACATATTTGATACTATAGTCGATCACATGGGATACAAAATCAGATACACGGTCAACCTTTCGCGCAACTAAGTTACGGGCCGAGTCGCCCATATATCACAAAGTTCACTACGTGTATTATCACATGTGATATGGATGTTCTCGCATTTTTATAAAATAGTAGTGTTCTTGTTTAAACCTCCACTTATATATATATATATATATATATATATATATATATATATATATACATACTTACATTTATACAATAATATCAATTACATTCTTTTCTACTTTGTCAGGATCGAAATTCAAACAAGAATTTAATAAACACTCAGAAACTTATGTTAAAGAAGTCGCAGAAAAATACTTTAACAATAAATCAATCAAACAGTATCAGAATGTAAATCACAAGTTATATTGATTTAACTTAATGATTACAAACAAAACCTCAATCTGTTGAACAGGCTCAACAGACGTTCAATACTTCTCTATTGAAAGGACTTCTAAGAACCTTGAGGTTAATTCTCTCTAAACAAACGTATATCAAAAACTGTATCAAACACTATATCTCTATCAAGGACTTCTAGACTATATATACAGAATTAATTACAAGATAATTATAAAAACAAAATTGATCTTCATTCCATAATTATCTTCATCTCTATCTCCAGCTCCTATTCTTTCGTTCCAAGTCATTATCTTCATAAGCAGTATTAACTTCATCCTTATCCAGCAGCATTAACATCCTCAGCAGTACTAACATGCTTGCAGTATTAACTCTTCACTTGTAGTAGTAATCTTCAAGCAGTACTAACTACTAGCAGTACTAACTCTCCAAGCAGTAGTATTTCTACTAGCAGTAGTAATCTTTCATCTAGCAGTATTAAAGACTTCAGCAGTAGTAATCTTCAATACTCTAGCAGCACTAATCAGACTTGATTCATTTTAGCCCCAACAATCTCCCCCTAACTTAACTTTTGAAATTCAGAAGTTAAGTTCTTCAAAGTATGATCTTTGTGATGCTTTCAAAACTCCAGCTTAATTGCCCAGATTTGGATTCAGTCCCAGACTTTGATTAATTGTCCTTCTGATCACTATTCTGGCCATTTCTGATACTTTAGCACATACCAGCTTAGCTTTCAACATCCCTTCCAACTTGGATTTGCTGTGGTCATAGATCTTGTCAACCAAGTAGTACTCATGATAGCTTTTGTCAATTGTAATCATGTAGACACCACAGTTTTCAAACAACATCCAATGATCAATCTTTTTAAAACCATATTCATGATGCAAATTTTTGATCCTGTACTGCACTCTTTCAGGCTCAAACATCATGCATAAGTACTCCATGGCTATCTTGGTTAAACTCATTTATGTCCCTTGCAACACAGACTCATACAGCTTTATTCCAACTTTGTACATTTCCTCCAAGTCAACTCTGGAACAACTTCTGATCACTTTGCCTCAAGTTGCATAAACCTCAAACTGATCACCCATTCTTTTGAATCTGAAATATTCTTTTCTGTTGTCCTTCAAAATATCCCAAAAGATAACTTCTGGTGCTTTCATAGAGATAGGGTCATCTTGCACTGGTTCTTCATCTGTCAAAGTCATGTACAAATGGAATTGCTCATTAGATTGTTGATTGGACTGCTCTTGACTCTCCTTTTCCTTGTCAACCTGTTCACCCTGTTTCTGCTGCTCTGAAGATTCTGTTTCCATTTTCTCACTTTTCTTTTATTTCTTTTCTTCTTCAGTTCTAGGCCTTTTTGCCTTTGGCTTGGTAGCTATGGACTTCTTTCTTTTAATAGCTCCAATCTGTTGAGCCAAAGTCTCTTCTTGCTTAGCTTCTGTCTTTTCTTTGATAGGAGTGCCTTCTTCACTGTCAGGGAAAGGCTGTTGTATGTTGAGATCATGTCTTTCTTTCAACCTCAACCCTTTGAATGAAATCCCCTTTCAGCTTGGCCATCTCCTTCTTGTATAGCTCTTCTATCCTTCCAAATGACATGCTGGTAAACATTCCTTCAGGAACTCCAATAGCTCCTTTCAGAAAGTTTATCATTTTCCCTCTTTCTTGATTGGCCAGGAAGGTCTTTGAAGGCTTTCTTTGGCTTTGTTTAGTTGCTCTCAATGTCACTTTCTTAGCAACAGCTGCAGTCTTCAAACTCCTTTGAAATTCCTTATTAAGCTTTGTAGACAGTTCTAAAGCAATCTCTCTGTCTTTTGCAGATTGTATTTCTTCTTCCTTTTCCATCTCTTCTTACAGTTTCTTTGTTAACTCTTCATCCAAATCAATCTGTTTCAACTTCTTCATTGGTTTCTCAGACTCAACCACTTTCTCTTTCCCTTTCTTTTTGATTTCTTCCTCACTGATCTTCTTCGTTTTCTGTTCTGATCCTCCTTCTTTAATGACCACTCCCTTAGCCTTTTGAGTGGCCTTGGGAGTGTCATTCTTTGCCTTCACTAGAGTCTCTGCAATTGCTATTTCCTCTGCAGACATACTTGTTTCAGCTGCAACTTTCTCTGCTTCTACTGCTGTTATTACTACTTCTGGTGTAGTTATTGCTGCTGATGTAGTTTCTACTTCTTTTGCAGTTACTGCTGCTGGCCCAGTTACTGCTTCTTTCACACTTTTAGCACCAATCTCCCTTTATTTTTCAACAATAGTCTCCCCCTCAAACTGAACTTTCATCCTAACAGGGCTTTGCTTTTCAATTTCAGCTTGACTCTCCCCCTTTTTGAAAGCATCATGAGGAATGCTCCTTTTCTTCAATACAAACTGTGTTCTTTTCTTTTTGTGCACCATCTTGAGAACCATCTTTTTGAGTTTAGCAATCTGTCCCTGTTGGGAGATAATCACCTTTTGCATTTCCTTTATTTCTGCACCCTGTTTGAGGACATCCAGGTTGACATTGGCAATAGTTTCCATCATTTCCTCATGGTTATATCTGTCCTCACCTCCTTTGGGTGTGTTGACCACCCTTGAAGGATCCTTGGATCTTTTAGTAGAAGTCTTCTGCCTAGCAGAAGCACCTTCTACCCCCGTGGTTTCTTGGCACCTGGGACCTTTAGATGATTGCTCATCTAAAGTTGCCGTGGGGAAGGTCTTAGAGATGTTCACACTGTCTTGTCCTATACCTTGTGTAGAAACAGTAGTGTGAGCCTTTCTACCCACATGCTCATCCTTCTCCTTATAGAGCACCTTCTTGGGGTTGGGAGACACCCCTGTGGTTTCCCTTTCGATATTCTCTAATGGAGAATGCTCCATTAGAGGGCTTGAAGTCTTTGGGGGTGAAGGTACACGAAGGGAAGGAACCTTCTGCACCTTTTTCCTTATATATATTTTGGTGATGGGGGATGTTGGCTTGACAATAGGGATCTGAGGAGTATTAATGGAATGGAATGGTGTGGGTAGGTCATCAGTTGGATGGTCAGATGTGGGTTGTGACCCTGATGCCTCACCATGGGAATGAGACACACCCATAATTGTAGAGAACAATGGAGTGTCTTGGCCAGAAAAGTCCTTGGAAGGCCTTTTCATGTTTGAGAACACCTTCCCTTTGGGACGTTTTGGTACATACACCTCATTAGAAGAGGGTAAATCCATCAATTCATTAATTAGTACTTCTTGCACAAATCTTGGATACATATAAAAGCTTTTGGATTTGGTATCCAGATTTGACATTAAATCATTGAAGATCATTTGAGAAAAATTAAACTTTCTAGAGGTAGCTAAGCAGACTAGAGCATAAGCTAAGGTACTGCTGAACTCACTCCATCCAGTTGTTTTTCGTGAAATGCAGTGTTGTAGGGTATGAACAAAGAATCGCCACTGAGGTGAAAATCTGTTCTTGTAAAACTTGTATACATCAGTGGGACCTTCATACCCCATACGACTAAGAACCTGGAAGAGATCTTCCTTAGGAAGAGAGGTAATACCTGAGGCATCATCTAATTGAAGATGAATGCGTAAGTTGTCCTCTGATATGGTAATGGGTTTATCACAAACCCTTGATTGGATGACCTGCCTTCCTTCCACAGTCTGGATTGAGGCATTTGCCCAGAATTGTCGTAGATGTTCCACATAGATTGTGGGGTTGACGGTGAGGGAATAGGCAATGTGCGACGATTTGAGGAAATCCACAATCTGATGAAAACCCTCAGCCTGTTTGGGTTTTTGCAGCATAGCAACCTCATTGTGTTCATCAAGGAATTCTAGTCCTGCCATCGTTCTGATTGATTCTAGGGTTCGAATCGCACCTAGGGTTTACACTGGTAAGCAAGAAATCGAGAGAGAGAGAAAGAGAAGCAATGGAAGTTCAAAGAGCCGTTTGTATTTTGGCGGTCACAAAGGGTATTTATAGGTGGAGGGTTTCAGTTAGAAGCAGTACTAAGTACCCTAGCAGTATTAACAAGCCCGCAGCATTAACTCATATTAGCAGTAGTAACACATACTGGCAGTATTAACACAAACTAGCAGTATTAACACAGACTAGCAGTATTAACACATACCAGCAGTAGTAACACTGATTAGCAGTAGAAATAAGGCAAGCAGTAGTAACTTTGCACTGACAGTATAAACCACCTAGCAGTAGTAACCATACTTAACCATATTGGAACTGACATCATGAGTAATATACAGAGCAGTATTAACTGAACTAGAAGTACCAAGTATCCAATTGAAGCAATCTGAAACACTTAAACACACAAGGTTAGCAGCACCAGGCACAATATAATATGAGAAAGTAAGCAAGAAGGAATCTATACAGAAATGGTACATAAAGAAGATCAACATATGCTTATTCAGTGTTTATCATGCCCACACTTGTGACTAAGAATGTGAATCTACCCACATCAAAAGCTTTGGTGAATAGATCAGCAAATTGGTTACTTGTGTGTACTTTCAAAACCTGAATTAGCTTCTTTTCATTGCAGTCTCTAATAAAATGGTACCTTATTTCTATATGCTTGGTTTTTAAGTGCTTCACTTGATTATTAACAATGCTTATGGCACTGTTGTTGTCAATGAAGATTGGAGTGTGCAGAAAAGTAACACCATAGTCCAACATCTGATTTTGAATCCATAACACTTGTGAGCAGCAGCTTGCAGCTGCTATGTACTCTGCTTCTGTTGACGAGGTGGACATTGTGGTTTGCTTTTTACACTGCCATGACACTAGTCTTGCACCCAAAAACTGACATCTTCCTGATGTAGACTTTCTATCCAAGTTTGCACCACCCAAATCACTATCAGAATAAGCAAGTAGATCAAATGGTGAGTCATGAGGATACCAAAGACCCGACCTAGGTTATCCTTTGAGATATCTGAAGATCCTCTTGACTGCTTGAAAATGTGATTGCTTAGGTCTTACTTGAAATCTCGCACACACACAGACAACAAACATAATATCTGGCCTTGAAGCTGTTAGATACATGAGGGAGCCAATCATAGATCTATAGTGATGAACATTTACATCCTCCTCCTCAAGATCTGCAGTGATCTGTTTGTGTGTTTCCATGGGTGTGCTTGCAGGCTTTGAATCTGAAAATCCAAATTTGGTGAGTATATCCTGCACATACTTGGATTGGCTGATGAAGATACCATCTGTCTTTTGTTTAACCTGTAGCCCAAGGAAGAATGTAAGTTCACCCATAGAGCTCATCTTGAATCTTTTGTGCATTAGCTCCTCAAACTCCTTGCACATAAAATCTGTTGTGGATCCAAAGATGATGTCATTCACATAGATCTTCACAAGTAGGATGTCCTTCTTCTTCCTTTTGATGAACAGAGTCTTGTCTATTATTCCCCTTTCAAAACAATTTTCCAAGAGATAGGTAGACAGAGTGTCATACCATACTCTTGGTGCTTGATGTAGCCCATAGAGTGTCTTCTTTAATTTGTATACTCTGTCAGGATAGTTAGGATTTTCAAACCCTGGAGGCTGACAAACATATACTTCTTCATCAATTGTCCCATATAGGAATGCACTCTTGACATCCATCTGATAAACTCTGAACTTCATGAAAGAGGCATAGGCTAGAAACAACCTAATTGCCTCAATTCTGGCCACTGGAGCAAATACTTCTTCATAGTCTATTCCTTCTTCTTGTGTGTACCCTTGTGCCACTAGTCTGGCTTTGTTCTTTATTACTATTCCTCTCTCATCTTTCTTATTCCTGAAAATCCATCTTGTGCCAATTGCTCTGTGTCCTTTTGGAAGATCCACCAGATCCCATACATCTTGCAGCATAAACTGCAGTAGCTCCTCTTGCATTACTTCTATCCAGGTTGGGTCTTTCATTGCATCATATGCCTTCTTGGGTTCAATCTGGGATAGAAAGCAAGATAACAAGCATGTATGTATGTCTTTCAATCCCCCTAACTTGCTTTGTTGCCTTGTGATCATTGGGGAATTGATGTCACCAATCACTAACTGAGGAGGATGATTCTTCTGAGTTCTTGTATAATTTACAGCCTCCTCATTAAGATTGACTTCAAGATTGGAATCATGCTTTTCTGGAGTGCTTCCACCATATACTGAAGAACTTTCATCATCAGTGTCCTCTTCTAACAGTATGGGCATCTCAGGACCTGTATTTCCTGACTTATGAGCATCCTCTTTATCACTCTTATTCTCTTCATCACCTTTGTCCTCTTCATCTGCTTTAGCATCTTCATCTTAATTTGGATCAGAATCTTCTGATTCTGAATCATCTTTCTTTTCTTGCTGGCAAAATTCAACAGGATCTGCTGTAGGTATTGGAAACAGCACAAACTCTGAACTCTGTGCTTGTACCTTTTCTGAGCTTGTTCCTGCATTTTGCACATTACTAAAACCTAATGCATTAGTTAGTGAATCAATGTCAAACAACCAATCGGGACCTGTACCAATTTGATTTGGTGTGTTCTCATTGCATTTGACATTGTCACTTTCCTCTATAATCCTTGAAGAACTATTAAATACTCTATAAGCCTTACTCTGAGATGAGTATCCAATAAGAAATCCATCTTCAGCTTTACTTTCAAACTTATCTAAGTGAGATTTGGTGTTGAGAATAGTGCAAGGACACCCAAACGGTTTGAAAAAGCCAATAAAAGGTTTCTTCTTGTTAAAAAGTTCATAAGGTGTCTTGCCTTTAGATTTGACTACTAGAACCCTGTTTTGGACATAACAGGCAGTATTAACTGCTTCTGCCCAGAAAGTAATTGGTAACTTTGAATCTGCCAACAGAGATCTAGTAGCCTCAATTAGTGTCCTATTTCTCATCTCAGCTACACCGTTTTGTTGAGGAGTTCTAGGAGCACTGTATTGTTTCTCAATACCTTTAGCCTCACAAAAGTTGTTTAAGTCATTGTTTTTAAATTCAGTTCCATTATCAGATCTGATGACTTTAACCCTTAGATTAGTTTGGTTTTCAATACTAAGAACAAAAGATTTGATCAGTCCATTTGTCTCATCCTTGGTCCTCAGAAAATATACCCAAGTGAATCTAGAGAAGTCATCAACAATGACTAAGCAGTAGGATTTCTTACCAATACTCATTACATTTGTAGGACCAAAGAGATCCATATGCAATAATTGAAGAGGAGAAGAGATTGTATTTATTTCTTTGGACTTATGAGAAGTTTTGTGCTGCTTGCCTTTAAGACAGGCAACACAATGATCATCACATGAGAAAACTTTTTGAGGTAAACCTCTTACAAGGTTGTTTTTCACAAGAATGTTCATTGTTTTAAAATTCATGTGACACATCATTCTGTGCCAAAGAGATGATTCATCTAAGGAAACTTTTGAAAATAAACAGTTTAATGATGAATCAGTTGTTACATTCTCTAAATCCAAACAATAAACATTATCCTTTCTAGGAGTTCTAAGTAGTATCATATTTTCATCAACTACCTTGAATCCTGGAGCAAGGATAATACATTCAGACTCAGTAAACAATATGTTATGCTTCTTGTCACAGACCTGTGATACACTTAACAGGTTGTATCTCAGTTGCTCAACATAGTATACATCTTCAAAGGACATCTTACCTTTTGATACCATACCTTTTCCACTGATCTTACCTCCTTCTGGATTGTCACCAAATGCAACATGTCCTCCATCAAACTTTTTGAAGTTTTGAAGGCAGACTATGTTACCTGTCATGTGCCTAGAGCAACCACTATCTACATGCTAGATGCTATTTTTCTTGAGTTGTTGGTTGCCCTGCACATATGATAAAACAGTTAGTTTCTGGAGGGAACCCAAGCCAAAGTGGTATTGGGTTGGCCTTTCTCATCAACATATCTATAATCAGTAATTTTAGTCTGGATGAGATGATCAGAGTTAGGAATCGCATGGCTTGAATACTTTGTCTAAATTATAGGCTTGGCAACATTAATACTGGTAGCAGCACTATCCTTGTTAGCAGTACTAACTTGGTTAGTAGTAGTATTGCTATCAGCAGCATTATTTCTGTTAGCAATACTATTTGAGGTAGCAGTACTAACAGGTTTCTTGACTTTTGGAACCCAAACCTTGACAAAGTTGTTTGCTTTCTTGTTCTGTGAGTTACTCCTTGACTTGCTTGGAGTATTTTCTTTTGATTTAGCAAACTTATTCTGAATATGAGATTTTGCAGTCCCAGTTTTCATTGGTATTGTTCTCATATTAGCAGCCATGTGATTTCTTGATTGCTTCCTATAACCAAAAGAATTTTGTGTTTGTCTTTGAAAAGTAACTCTTTGATTAATAGAATTGAAATAACAGTATTTGGCAAGATGATTCAATTTGCCATAGATAAAACAGGGCTTTGGTCTATTGATTTTGCTAAGATCAATTCCCTGTTTTTGAGCCCACTGATTATTTCTGTTTTTCTGATTTCCCCTTATTTTATCATGTTTATGGGGCTTGTTCTGTTGACAAGTATAGGGATTTATAACAGAGGTTTGCATGTAGTGAATTCCCTGTACCTTTTCCTTTCCTTTCCTGGAGGTCTCAGCTTTCTCACTCTTAACAATCTCTTTCTCTGTCTTGGACATCTCCACTTTATCACTTTTGATAAATGGTTTACCTCCCCTCTCATTTGTAAGAATGTGGTTTTCTAAGGGAATATCTTTATGGTCTTCCTCATTCTTACTCTCAGAGTCTTCTTCTTCAGAATCTGCCTCAACCACTACTTTGTCTAAAGGATCTACTTATGTGGCTCCTGCAGGTAAGTCATCCTTATCCTGTCTTTCTAAGAGGTCTGAGGTGGGTGGAATGTAGTTATTGTTGTATGGTGGAGGGTTGGTGTTATAGCCTATTCCTCTTCTCAGTTTGTCATGAATTTGAGATTTAAGTAAAGAGTCCATTGCTCTAGAAGCATTGGAATATTTCTCAATGTCTAATTTAGCCTTCTCAAATTCACTCTTAACTTTTTCACACTCCTCTCTAGACTTCTCTAGCTTACCCTCTAACTCATTCTTCTCCCACTTCCAATAGTTGAGATCATAAGAATGTTGAAGTTCATTGGCTTGATATGCCTTTATTTGTTCTTCAAACTTCTCAACTATCAAAACATACTCTCTTCTATCTTTCTCTAACCTTTTAAGGTCATCACACATGCTCTGATTGTGATCCATGTACTTTTTAACAGTTTCAAGACAGGTTTTAGAGCAAAGGTTAGATTTTACCTCTGTGGGAAGTGCAGTGCTTGATGACTCTGAAACCTCTTCCATCAATGCTTGGTTCTGAATGGCCTCCTCTACTTGATCACTCCAATCAAAGCCCATTCCTTCTTGTGAAACAAGAGCTTGAGATGAATTCCTGCTATAGTTAGTGGACTTTGGTTGTTGATTATTGCTTCCATGTTGTTGAGCAACTACTCCTCTGCACTCTCTTGCAAAATGTCCAAGATTGTGGCATTTGTAGCATTCCACCTTGGATTTATCGAATCCAACACCATCTTCTCTTCTCATGGCAAAATTGTTCCTGCCTGTTCTTTTGATGAATCTCTTGACTCTCATGGTGAGCATTGCCATCTGCCACTTGATATCCATCTCTTCAAGATCATCAGCATTGATCTGCTCCAGATCATCATTGATAAGAGTAGATTTAGCATGACTAGCAAGGAATGCCTCCAAAACAGAATCATTGGACCCATCCTGTTTTGAGCCATAAGCAGTACTAACTGATTCTGTATTAGCAGTAGAATCAGATGATAGGAGGGAAACATTATGAGTGTATCCAGATGGCCTTTTCTTAGATTCAACCTCTGCTTCAAATACTCTTAGATCATTATAGAGATCATCAAGATTCTTATCCTCCAGATTATCATTCTATCTGAAGGATACAGTGTACATCACCCATTCTTCACCAAGAGATCTTAGAAATTTTTTGTTGACATCATCCTGGTCCATCTTGACACCAACAGTGGCCAACTCTCCAATCAACTTATTGAATCTATCAAAGGTTTGAGTCATGGACTCATTCTTTGTAGACATAAAATTCTCATATTGTTGTTTGAGGATTGCCTTCTGATTCCTCTTAGTGCTTTTACTACCTGAAAATCTCTTCTCCAATGCATTCCACAGGATTTTAGCATCAGAACAGTTGCAGAATTGATGTTGATACTCATTAGGAATTGCCAAGAGCAGAGTGCTAAAGGCTTTCATCTCTGTCTGCCTCATCTTTCTTTCTCCATCAGTCTTTGGTGGGGGTCTCTTGCCATCTGCGTCCATCTTTCCTCCATCAGATGGACCATTCTCAATGATATCCCACATTGAGTAGTTTGTAAGAAGGATGTACTGTCTGATTCTGATTTTCCACATGTCAAACTCATTGGGTTTGAGCATTGGAACCTTTGAAACAAGAACACTTTCATGAGATCCGTCCATGATGATTTTTGATTTCTGAGTTAAAGGCTCTGATACCACTTGTCAGGATCGAAATTCAAACAAGAATTTAATAAACACTCAGAAACTTATGTTAAAGAAGTCGCGGAAAAACACTTTAACAATAAATCAATCAAACAGTATCAGAATGTAAATCACAAGTTATATTGATTTAACTTAATGATTACAAACAAAACCTCAATTTGTTGAACAGGCTCAACAGACGTTTAATACTTCTCTATTGAAAGGACTTCTAAGAACCTTGAGGTTAATTCTCTCTAAACAAACGTATATCAAAAACTGTATCAAAAACTATATCTCTATCAAGGACTTCTAGACTATATATACAGAATTAATTACAAGATAATTATAAAAACAAAATTGATCTTCATTCCATAATTATCTTCATCTCTATCTCCAGCTCCTATTCTTTTGTTCCAAGTCATTATCTTCATAAGCAGTATTAACTTCATCCTTATCCAGCAGCATTAACATCCTCAGCAGTACTAACATGCTTGCAGTATTAACTCTTCACTTGCAGTAGTAATCTTCAAGCATGCTTGCAGTATTAACTCTTCACTTGCAGTAGTAATCTTCAAGCAGTACTAACTACTAGCAGTACTAACTCTCGAAGCAGTAGTATTTCTACTAGCAGTAGTAATCTTTCATCTAGCAGTATTAAAGACTTCAGCAGTAGTAATCTTCACTACTCTAGCAGCACTAATCAGACTTGATTCATTTTAGCCCCAACATACTTTTATTTTAATAATTTTAGTTAAAATAAATTATCAATTTGTGCCAAAAAATACAGGAAAGAACACAAAATTTTACTTGATTATTTAGTTTAAATAATTTGATTAACTAAAACAAAACTATTGCATTTATTTGAAGTCGTACATACTACTTTCTTCAGAAATACATCGAGGAATAGGATCCAACTTCGACAAGCTAGTGTTGCCTCAACGGTAGGTTGGTAGGCATCCAAAAAGGAGGTGATGAGTTCAAACCCGTACGCTTTCACTTGTTGCTTACTCACGGTGATTTTCCTCCCTATCATGACTATGATATCGATATGGACGCTCTAGAAGGTGGCATATACCAATTTTCCTAATATGAAGCTGATATACCTGTTTCAACTATCTAAACTAATATTTACATTTGTATATAATAATATATCAAATATAAAAAATACAAAACTATTATAGCATCCTTATTGTCGTTGTTTCAACATCATATCACATCAGTTATCATGACATTCACCAAACAAGTTCAATAAATATTGTTCATGAAGTCTTCTAAAATAAGAATCCTAACATGTATTGGTAATTAACAAAGGCAACAAATCTTACACTTTAGGTATTGTGCACTTTGTGGATATTCAACATTGATCATCTCTTAGGCTTGGAAGTGAAGTTATTGTCGAGTCGATCCTTGTTGTTACCTGCATCGGTCCTCTTAGAGTGTCCACAATATGCACCGAGTTATTTAAAAATAAACAACTATTTAATTTATGATCTATTTGAATAAAAAACGTCTATATATTTTTATTCTTGTGTTTCAAGTTTTTCACCTTTTAGGCAACATATAATGTACAAGTTTAGTGAAAACATTGAATGCTATTAAGATCACTCAAGAATGAAAATGAAATATTTTAATACATTTACCGTGTACAACCAAACAAAATCAAATGAGCTTCGTAAATACTACACGAAGTAGCGTCTAGAGATGGTATGATGTACACAGTCTTTACCTCTACTCCAAATAGTAGAGAGTGTTGATCTCACCTATTGATTTGATGATGGCATCTATCTGATCCAAAACATAGTAGAATAGGTTCTTTGTAACTGTAAACATTGTAATTAGTGATCAATGTTACTTGTTATTTATATTTCGTGGTTTACTTTGGTCCAAACATGGCACCTTCGGTGAGTTGAAGACAAGCTGAACAAAAACTAGAAAGACGTTGAAATGGTTCAAGTTTTCACTAACCAACTTTTAACCACAGGTATCCTTGTGTAGAGACATCCTTTAAAGTGTTAGTAAAAATATGTTTCTCCATGCCTAACTTTATGTTTCACATCATATTTCAAAGGACATTGGTACAATGAAGTGTCTACATCAAGTGGTCAACCGAAAGGACTATACATGTGTGGTGAGGTTAATTATCTCAAGGTGACAAGTATCTAAAGTAAACATTAAATGTTTGGCTTGCTATAAAGGTAGAATATGCCTTCCATGCAAAGTGTGTTTACAAGAATTCTACGTCAATTATCTCTAGTGAAATTGGCACCCAAATACGATACTTTGTGATTATCTTCATTTTCAAGAGTGCTTTTGAGAACTCTAAGTTTAACAATTTGTATTTAAGTAGATTGTTTAATAAATGGTTTACTATATTCACTTCACAAATATCTTGTCATTCTTTGATTTTATATCAGTAAGAATTAAATTTGAAAGAAAAATTGTATTTGTATTTAATCCCTTACAAATTCTTGTGGTTAACATTCATCCCATCTTGGATCAACGAGTGGTATTAGAGTAATTTCTTTAATCTCATAAACAAGATATGCAATGACTTAGGGGGTGTTTTGTTGGGGGTATTGAGGGGTAAGGAATGATAATGAAAATTGTTGTTTGGTTTGATATAATATAATGGATTCATTACCCCAAACCCATTAATTTTCATTCCTGACCAAATTGGGGGGAATGAAAATTTTATTCCCGCTTAGTCATCTTTTCTCATACGTTCCTTCATTTGTCGATGTTGAATGTAAATTTTTTTTTCATGTTGGATGTCACATATTTGTATTAAAAATATTATATAAAACATTTTTTATTAATTATATTGGTTTAACCAAACAACATCAATGCAATGCTCATTCCTATTCCCATTCTCCTGCATTCCCATTTTCATTTTCATTCCTTATAATGAACCAAACGCCTCCTTAATCTCACTATGACATTGGGTCCCTTGTTAAACCCCCAAGATTCAATAAAGAGAACATCATGTTGGAACTTGGCTTATATATAAGGAACCTTGTCCCACATAAGAGCCTCATGGAAATTAAACCCACTTAATAAGGACCAACCCTTAAGCTTTAAATGAACCATTTAAGGACTTGGCGGGGACGGACCTAGTTGGGTGGCTACGGTGGCACGTGCCACAATAATGTCCCTCTGTCGTAAGCTAAAAAAATTAGGTTCATGAAAGGTGCAACTATATTGTTTTAGAATATGCAAACATTTTATATGGTGTCACCATATGGAAAAATTCTTGGGTCTGTCCCTGGTACTTGGGCTTTGGTATGTGGATGTTCATGGTAAGCTCTCATTGATAATATATATCAAAGGTCAAAAGATGGGCCTTGGATCCTATAATGTTTTTCTATGTGTTTTCTTTTGATGATATATGTTCGAGTCCAAAAGACACCTATTCCGATGCATATCATACCTAGTTTGGTAATAGAAGATATGTTCCTCGATATTTCTTATTTTCTATTCAAATGTGGGGTATTATTTGGGTTTGAATAGAAAATGTGGGATATTGTTGGAACTTGACTTGTATGTAAGGGACTTTGTCCTGCATAAGAGCCTCATGGAAATTAAACTCATTTAATAAGGACTAATCCTTGAGCTTTAAATGAATCATTTAAGGACTTCGGATTTGGTGTGTGGATGTTCATGGTTGGCTCTCATTGATAATATATATTAAAGGTCAAAAGCTGGACCTTGTCCTTAGGCCTCTTGATCTACAATGAAATTTGTTGTTTCCACAAAAACATATGCAGGTAACCCTACGACCTTAGTCGTTTCTCTCTGGTTTATTTTTCTGCCTAAAATTCTATCACCAAATTTTCTTTAATTCGATAGATTCAAGTAGGAACTTAAATTCGATTGTTGTATCCTCTAGGCAAACCCCAATACTACTGGCGAATTTTTGTCTGAGCACATTGCTACTGTGTAGGCCTCAATCCAATTTAGTTTTATGAAGAATCGGCAAATACAAATGAGATATACGGAATCGATTAATTGTTCTTGTTATTTTTATGTTCATATTATAGATTTGTAAAAGAATTTTTCATTTTCTGTAAATTTGTTTACATAAATATATAGATATTTCTATTTACGATTGATTAATCCTAACACTTCCCTATGTGGAAAATCATATGGCTCTCTTTCTTTAACATGTGGATAGCTAAATCCCATCTACTCCGGAGAATGGTCCTCTTGTTCTTAAGATTGTGGTTGGTGTTGTTCATGCTACTGAGAATGATCCATGGTGTCAAAGAAGACTTAGATCGAGGGTGAACATGAAATCACAACATGCTTCAATAGGCAAAACTCTAAAAGCACGTACAATGACACGAGAAAACATGGAGAAACTAATGCAACCTCACAAACATGACTTCCAAGACCATCTCCAAACAAACACAAATAATACAAGGTCAAATGTTCAAACAACTAGCATCAAATGCAAACATGTTTACATAATACAAGAATATGCAAATGATCCACCATAAAGTGCACAAGTACGTTAATTCTTTATGTGCATATTTAATTGAGTTGCAAGTATTGGTAGTTACAATTATACAGTTGCATATGACGGTTTGCATGTGATATTAAGGTTGTGTTTGGTACATGGGACACGATGAGACAAAACTCACTTTCTCATGTTTGGCGTGACATGGGACAGGACAAGAACTCATTGTCCCACATTTGATGCGACATGGGACAGGGACAAGAACTGGGACAACGTGGGACAAAAAGGGCTTTTTCTTGTTCCACCAAAATAGGTGGAACAAGATGGGACAAGAATGAGATATAAACTAAAATATTACAAATTAACCATCGTTTGACATATAACCTTAATATGATATTTGTTTCAGTGATCATCACCACTAGTCGTGGCTGTCATCACCACAACAACCTCTTCCACCACTTCCACACTCACCGTCGGCCACCAACCACCACGCCACCTCCACAACCACCATCGGCCACCAACCACCACTGTATATCGCCACCACCACTACCACCATTGGCCACCTCCACCTTCTCCTTTACTACAACAACCTCATCCACCACCTCCGTAACCACCGTCAGTCATCGACTACCACCGTTAGTTGCCACCACGATTACCACCATGGTCCACCTCACCACCATCAGCTACCACGACCACCGCCCATATCAGGGGTGGCCCTTGTGTTGGGCGAGATGGGCAATCGCCCAGGGCATCAGATGCCTAAAAGGGCATCAGAAGTCCAATCCTTTTATATCTGTTACTACTTACTAGGCTGCATTTTTATTTTTTATTTTTCTAAATTTTTTTTACCAAAATCTGCTCTCAGTCTTGATCTGATCTGTGACGCTCTCGCTCTCTGCTCTCAACTCCAACATCTGCTCTTGGCCTTTCACTCTGCCCCTCAACCTCGACCTTGGTTATTAGGTTTTCCTTTTGTTAGGATGGTTGGCATTGACAACAACAACATTCATCTCATCAGATCCAATTGGGATTATAGAGGATGGCATGTGCCCCTTCCCACATTTGCCTAATTGTAAACACTTCCGAGACCTTTCTTCCAACTATAAATAAGATCTTTTAAGTCGAACTTATTTTTATTCCTCTAGAAATAGACTAGAACATATATTCGTATTATAAAGAAGTGATTTTACATTTACAAATATAACTTATGTTTTATATATAAAGTGATCAATTTTTGGGTATTATTTGTTTTGCTCCATTTTTTTTTGTATTTCGTTGATTTTCTTGGATTTGGGGCATATTTTTGACTCTCTGCCCAAGACTCCAAAACCATTGGACCGACCCTGGCCCACATCCACCATAACCACTACCATCGTCTACCACTACTACCGCCCACATCCACCATTACCACCACCATCGGCTACCACTACCACACTTGTACATGGCACGGTTTGCATGTAAAGTAGCAATTGAACGTTAATATATATTAGGGTGTTCATCAAAATAATAAACATTTTAAAGATGGTTCAAACTGAACATATGGGTGCCAAATTCTTCACTACAATAAAGTTGGTCTATTAATTAGGTGTAAATTGGTATGTTTACTACATATGGGTTCTAATATTGTTACTCATTCATTTTTATTTTCTCAAGATTATGTGAATGAGTTGGTTACAAGACCCCATGCTCGATTGTTCTGCGTTGTAATTGTTGTTTCCTAGCTCCTTGCTACTTAATAAATTCTTCGTTGTTCATAAAAAAAACATATGGGTTCTAATAAAGTATTTAATGAAACTTTTAAGTTCAGAAGACCAACAATTAGCATCTTATATAAATGTATTACAATAAGTTGTTATGATAAAGTCAAATAACTTAACAAGTTATATCATTACGAAACAATAATTTATTATGACAAAATTATGTAACATAATAAGACAAAAAAAAAGTAATATTTTATATTAGCTTTTTAATAAAACATTTTTTTAAAAATTGTATACAAACAAGTTCTGTTGTAATGTTTCTATCTCATTAACGACGAACTTTTGGTGGTAGCTAGAAAACAGTACAAAATAGACATGACAATGTATCTTGCCTCCATATGTACTTTGGAAAAACAAATATTGTATATCTCAATATATCGTTTCATTATTTTAATTAATTATTATTTTTATAGAATTATATTTACTTATAAAAATATATGCTAAAGCGGTCAAAATCAAAACTAGGGGTGCTCAAAATTCCGATCAACCCGACCTGAAAAAACGCAAAAAAACTCAAACCGAAATAACCCGATACATAATCGATACAAGTTTTGTCCAAACCGTATCTATTGGGTTGGAAACGAGTTGTGCCCAAAGTAACCCGACCAAACTTGTACGTCTTTTTCTTTTAATGATTTTAGATTTTTTAGCGTTTCTTCTTTCTATCAATTCTCAAATTTTCCTATCTTAGCCGTAGTTTAGACCATTCTACGAGACCACGCCGATTAAAATTGTACAAATCTAACCTTCAAGTCTTCAAAAATCTTCAACATCGATAGAATGAAAATGCAATTAGATACTTTTCTTCTACTATTATCTTCTCTTATTAGTCTTATTTTTGTATTTCTATTTCGATTTTAGTTTTTTTAAACGGAATCACTTAGTTAGATTATAAAATAATGTATTGGGTTGAGATTTTTCAAGTCGCAAACATTGGGTTGAGTTGTTCAAGTGTCTTCAATCCGGTCAACCCAACCTGTGAGCACCCCTAATCAAAACAAATAAACAATAATATAACTGATAACAAGCCAGATATATGTTAAATATCAATACCAGATATCACATGAGGTCCAATTCTCCTTCATTAATATCCCTACCCATCAAAGTACTCATGAATCAACTCCTATTTAAGTCGATCGAACAAAACCCTTGGAGGTATTAATTGAAAGAATTAATTTGACATGTGCTTTTAAGTGCAAGACACTTTTTTCTATTTGAGATTTGATATTTGACCACCAAACTCCAGAAAACCCGAACCTGTTGTTACATATATTTGAATCAAACAAAATTAAAATAACACGTAACGAATAATGATAAGTTAACATTAAAAAATTGAACTCGTATCTTTTAATAAAATATGAACATTTTTTCACAAATTTATGTATGAGTCGTTTACTAAATGCTTACCGGGTCACTTTACCTTATCGGATAAACATTAAAATAATTGAGAATTTTTACTCTGTACAAGTGATTACAAAGACCAAGAGTCTTACCTGGTAAATGACACATAACTAATAATGATACGTTGAAATAAAAAGAAGGTAAAATTGTACGAAAATGAAACCAACTTTGACCAGATCTTTTATTTCAATGAACCAGTTTCCAAAATCATCATTTAAAGTTCTAGATCAAAGTTTTCGTTTATTTAAGAGTTTGGTTGACCTACTAATAATGACTTAGCTCAAGTATTTTATCAACTAAGATTTCCTGTCATGATTAAATTTAAAATAATTACATGTTACCAATAATTATGAGATGCAATGCAACATAAAATCTTTTTCATATTAAGGTAACGAGTTACCTACTTGACCAATAAACAGTACCTTAAATAATTAAAACTTTATTTCAGACCTTTAAATGATAATTTTAAAAGTTATTTCATTAAAACAAAAATCAGATTAATAGGAGTAATATTTTGATGGAATTTTCCAAAAAAGAAAAACTCAAATATTTTACTATAGTAAGTGGGAAAAAGAACATACACCAAACAACATAATTATTAAAGCAGTAAAGAATTTACAGAGATAAGCTCTTGGTGTTATTTATTATTATTATTATTATTATTATTATTGATGTCACAGAGGGATGTTATTATTGTACCAAAACAAGTTATTGTCATCGTACAATTGCTCCTTTAAAATCATACAAACTTTAATCAATTTTAACAAACCAGATATAATATATAGGGAGGTTTAAAACTAGCCATTTTTATAGGATCGGTTATGGGACCGGTATGATTTTTTCAAAAAGCTAGCCATTTTTATAGTCGCTAGGAACCGTTTTTTGGTCTTTTTGGCCATCTATGTACTATATATAAGTCATGGGTTAGGTTCAGGGGAAAACCTCAAAAAAACGGAAAACTGAGGAACACCCTGGTAGCATTTAATTTGGACGGTATACACTTATGTATACAAGTAAGTAATTTGGTTTTTGGTTTTTATGCACAAGTGCATATTATGCACTTGTGCATGTTCTAAATTACTTGTATGCACAAGTGCATACCGTCTAGATTAAAGGCTATCAGGGTGTTCCTCAGTTTTCCCTTTTTTTAAGGTTTTCCCTTGAACCTCTCTCTATAAGTCATATGGTGTATGAAAAAAAAAACATTTGTAATTCTTGTTATAATTCGTGATTTTGGCTCGTATTCGGTTTCGATTTTTTAATATATTTTAAAGTGTATTAGAATTACATTAGTGTATTCTTAAAAAGATTTTTAAAAAAAGATTATATGTAAAAAAATCGAATTTAAAATAAAATAGTTAGGACTAATCATAACCGATTGTAAGAACCCTTAACCGTGCCTTTGTATTTTGGTTGGGACGTTACAGGAACACTGTTTGGGATCGGGACCCACTTTTGGTCATCTCTAGTTTTTACCAAATGTGATTTGTTCATTAACTAGCTGAAACGTAACATAAATTATATTTTTGGTCTTTGTGGCTACCACTCACTGTCAAATATCATCCATATTTTGAACTAATTACATTTTTGGTCATTATGGTTATCATTTTATTTCACTTTTGGTCCTTTTGTCTAACTCTCGTTAAAAAAAACTTTGTTAGCTTAGGGCATTAATGTCTTTTTATGATTTATTTAGTTTTCAATTTATAAGTTAAATAACTAAAAAAATTATATTATATTATTCTTATATATATTATATATATATATATATATATATATAAATTAATGAACCTACAGACTACAGTACACCTTCCCTAGGGATGGCAAAAAACAAACCGAAACCGTCGGTGAAAACCGAAAATCAAACATTTCGGGTCAGATTGGATGACTTCTTAAAGGGACGGGGCGGGGATCGGGGATGGTATCGGGGATGGTATCGGGGATTTTGACAGGGACGATGTAACACCCTCAAATTTAGTAAAAGCAACTAATTTAAAATTTCGATATAACATCAAGTGATGAACAAAACTTCCTACTACAAATCAAAACTCACATACCTCAAGGTAAAATTCTATAATTAGCATCAACAATTATAAACTCCATTTACATACGAGGACTAAACCAGAGTCGGGTGTTACTTCACCCAATTACAAATTGCTCTTCCCAATACAAAAGCGGAAGACTTCACCAAGCTATACACTCCTCGAGCACACAACTAGCACTCCTCTCTTCATAGTGTTACTAGAACTATTCCCAACTGAAACTTGTTGCACATGCCGAATAATAAAAGGTTAGGCTAACGCCTAGTAAGTTCAAGAGTTTTACACGAATGAACATATTTATAAAAGGAATAAACTCCACTTAAAATCATAACCTTTCAAAATTTTACTTTAAACCCGGAGACGACTCTTTTCCAATATCATGCATTTTGAAAGATGAACACCTCATTACAAAACATTCTTTATAAAATGATGCAACCCAAAACTCACTCGAAACGAGTGAGGAGATTGACTCCCAATTTAAGATAGTGGATAAAACGTTGTATCCCAAAACACCCAAGCACGGGTGGGGTAAAACACTCAACCCATAAATCATAGTTAATAACTCACCAATATGGTTTGCCTAGAAGCAGCCACCCTTGAAAGAGTGTGTGTATTTTATTGCTACAAGTATGGATTATTGAAAATAATAAGACAGGCCCAATACTCACGCAACCATAAAATGGAAGGAAACCAAATACCAAAACTTGGGAATGACGTATTTCATTCAAACCTTAATATACGCAGGGGAAACCCAATATTAAGGTCATCATTTACCGTCGACCACACAAATCCAACGATAGTAAAATACGACATTAACATTTAAAATACTAATGGTCGACGACGGGGGAGACCCATTTCCATATTAGGTGACGAGAACACGTGAATGGGGTCACCCGTGATGTTATTGGATTTCACCACATATCCCGGTTCTAGTTCCCACGCCATAACAGACATCACAATCCTCAAACTGTTTATGCCACTAGTGCTTACTCCGTCGAGTTACACCTCAAGGTCTTACAGACATGTGTGTCTATCCAATCTAGACGAGTTACACCTTAAAGGCTTGTGCCCTCTATTGCCTACTCGCTAGCGACCCAAACGGTCAACAGTTATAACCAAATATCCCATGCCCTCCAAAACAGACAGACTTACGTGCCTATGGATCCAATGCAACACCGTCTAACATTACATGACTCCAATTGAATGACCAAAACACTCAAAACATGTAACTCTCACATGACACGTAATAAACGCCATCATACTCAACCACAACGGGCTATTAAACCAGACAAATGTCCTTAAGACACATCTTAGTCAAAACCGAGCCAAAGGCTCAACAATTTACTTAAATCTCCAATGAAAGCCAGTGTAAATATCAAAACACGTTTGACCAACGATTATGCAAACACAACGACCAAAAGTATGATTAACTCAAAACTCATCATTGGTTGAGGCAGACCATTTTCCAAATCAACTAACACCCTTATATTTCCAAAATGCCTCATAACTCAATAATATGCATTTTCCAGATGGTTTATAAGCTCAAATACACAAAAATGACATTTACATCAAATGACCTCCATTTATATATGTCACATCATCAAGGAAGCATATCAACAAGATTTATTTACCAAAATGTTCGAAAATCCCAAATGTGGGGGCTTTTACAAGATTTTTAAAGCCAAACACCTCAAATGATCAAAATCCACCAAATAACTCGACAAGTAATAATTTCATGGTAAACACGTAAATACTTTAAAATTAACATTTTGGCATGTACAACGTTTTCACAAATCAACTTGAACTCACCTTGCTAGATTTAGGCTAAATCTAGATTTTACCCCAACTTGAGCTTTTCTTGGAGAAACTTGAATCCTCAAAGCCAAAAGCTCCAAAACCTAGATCCACAAGATTCCAACCATAAACATAGATACTCAACCGTATAGAATCTTTCCCCAGCATTTTTACATGAAGATTTCATCTATACCTAAAAACCTTAATTTCCAAAGATGAAGAAGATAGAAACTTACCTTAACCAATAGCTTGAATCCACCACCAACACACCTCTAGGTCACCAAAATAAACCAAAAACTCCAAACCTACAAAAGGGAGAATAAGGGTGGATGAATCCCTAGATAACTTGATGAAGAAGATGAAGATGAAAGATTATGTTTCTCACCTCCAAGCTTGCTAGATGATGAAGAATCATGTGATTTTAGGAGGAAATCCCCCAAAAATGAGTTAGGGTTCGATTTGGAGGTTGGGGGTTGATTTGGGAGAGAAATGGGGAGAAGAATTAGGTCTAGGGTGAAAATGGGGTTTGGGGCCGGATTTTCCCTTTTTATTGCGCACAATGGCTCCGCGCGGATGGCGGTGCTGATCGATCCGCGTGGAGCACTAGGACAGAGTACCGCGTTGATGGTGGCGCTGATCCATTCGCGCGGAGATCCGCACGGAATACTATCGCCCAATTTTCTTCATTTTTCTTGCCTGAACACTGTTTTGGTCATAACTTTTTCGTTTTAACTCCGATTTTGCTCCGGAAAGAACCGTTGGACTCGTATTTGAATCCTTCATCCAACAAGACCATAAAATCTAGGATCCAAGCCCGAAATCCTACCTCTTCTATTTCTCTTGAACTACAATTCCTATACTAACTTGAAATAATACATTTCTTAAAAATCGGGGTGTTACAGACGAGGACCATCTTCACTGGCCCGACCCGAGATATATATATAATATTATATATATACATATTTTAAGCTTAAAATTCTTTTGGGCTACAACTTAAATATATATATATATATATATATATATATACATATTTATTCCGAAGTAGCTACTCATGTAATTTATATTTGAGAAACTTGTGTTTTTTTTCGTTCGGGTCAGGTCGGGTTCGGTCCGGATTCGGGGAAAACCAACGGTTAACAGTGAATTTTTCTTAACGAGTTCCCCAACGGGGATCGGGGAAACTGCAGGACCCGATGGGGATTGGTACGGTTACGGAGACGGGGATGCTTATCGATTTCGGGGACAGAGACTTAAAAATCAGCCCGAAACCAGCTCGTTGCCATTCCTACCCCTCCTAAAGTCGTAGATCTAGCTACCAGGCAACCCTTTCGGCATCCACCCACTCGAAACTATGAACAAGATCTTCACTGTTTCCTCAAGACCAACATCGTTTCAAACCCCGATCCCTATCGAGCGAAAGAGCCGCCTGATGATCCCTAGGTTACAGCACGTCCGATCGCTAACTCCTCGTAGTTGCTTCCCCCCCCCCCTTTATTCTTTTGCCCCATCATGCTACTAGATTCATAATGACCGGCGAGTCGACCGAATTGGGGAGGGAGACTACTAGCATGACTCCTTAACGATGACTCCCCCACCCCACCCCTTTCCCATTGTCTTCCCCTTGACCCCTTCCCTTTACCTCCACCCACAACATTCACCTCTCCCCCTTGCTCCTCTTTTCTCCATTTAGAGTGTTCCAAGAATGTGCTAAACTTAAACCTAGATATGTGGATAATTGATGATTTAATGTCGTATTTGTTGGCAAATCGGAAGAAACTTACAAGATTAATGTTATAGTATTGGAGATGGTCGAGGAAAGCATCTCCGACAACAGTGGAAACAAATGTGAACATGAAGATGAAGTATCTTGTTTTATTTTGTTTTGCATATCTTTAGACAAACACATAAACCCTTAGTATTTTTTATTTGTTTGTTTTGGATCTTGGTTGTTATTGTTTTTCTATTTGGTTTGTGTTAGTCTCAACCATCAGATTTGTGAATAATACAAATAGACATACAACCATAAAACGTTTAGAAATCTATTCATGTCCTTCGCCTCAAAAGTATTCGGATTTGGCTCATCGGATCCATGACTTAAAGTATCTCAATAAATCAACTTTTGATTTATGTAAGCATACCTTATGAAATCCGATAAAAAGATTCATTTCTCTCATCTATAGGATTCACAAAGTACTTATGAAATATTCTAAGTCATAGATATCCGATAAAGACATTACTTCACAAGTGTCTATAGCTGGAAACTAATGTATAACTTATACTTCGAAATAAACAAAGATAAGATTTTTACTTGTAAAAGTTCTTGTAACTATCAGTATTTATTCAAAGTGTAAAAAGTCTTCAACAAAATCGAAGACTAGTTGAAGAGAGGTTAAGATATTGTAACACCCTGTTTTTCGCAAAGTAAGTTTCCGTCTTCCGTTTATCTTTTAGGGTGAATTATGTTGTTCTTTCGAGCCTTAAATCGACCCATGCGAGAATTGCGAGTTTTGGACTTTTTGGGCTTCGGTACATTCTGCGCGATTGTGCCACGCGATAGTGACAATGTCACTATCGCCAGGCACTGTCGCGTGCGGGGTCTGACCGAGTTAAAATCAGATTTTAACCTCATTTCTTATTCAAAACTCAACCTTTTCTTTTGTTATTCTCTCTTAACCTCTCCCTTTCATAAAAACAGAACCTAGGGTTCTTGAACTCATCAACCACCTCATTTATTTCTTGTTGTTGGGTGCTTCATAAAAGGGTTCAAGTTGAGCATTTATTCACCATCTCCATCTCCATTTCTCCCTCTCCTCACTTTGCTCCTTGGACGATTTTGGGAGGTTGAAGTTAGTGATTTGGAGCATCCATAGTGGTTCTATCCTAAAGTCAGATAAAGGTTCGATGTTTGGAAGCTCGGGTTGAAGAGTTGGAATGAGTGTCCTCTGAAAGCTTTGAGTGGAAAGTCTCATCATCAAAAATGTCTTGAAGAAATGGGTTATTTGGAAACCCTAGCCTTATTGTTGGTGATGTCTTGGAAATGGTGGGATCTATGCTTTTGGAGGCCAATGGTTGGGGATTGAAACCTAGGTTTAACTTAACCTAGCAAGGTGAGTTCAAGTTGACTTACGAAAACGTTGTACATGCCAAAATGTTATTTTAAAGTGTTTGCATTTTACATGAAATTGTTAACTGTTGATAAGTTTGGTTATTTTGGAAGTGTTTAACTTTACAAACTTATATAACACCCATCTTTGGGACTTTTGGGGCATTTTGATAAATAAACAATCAAGGGGAAATGTTTTATTAATGCATTGCATAAATGGGGATTATTTGGTAAAATGCATTTTGTGTTTATTGGAAATATGCATAATTCGTGTTATAAGATATTTGACAAGTATCAACGTGTGAGTCATTGGGTTTTGGTCATTTCCGACCTTGTGGATATTTCAGAAAATTATACATCTTTTGGTTCGGGAAAAGACGCATTCTAAGCATTTTGTTGGGCAAGTCTAAAGTATTGACAATTCTAATGAGTTATTTTTGGGTACGTCCTTTGGCGTAAATACACATACTTTGTATTTTGGAGAAATGTTCAACCTTGCGATTTGAGGCATTTGAAAAAAAGTCAATAGTATGCCTTGTTGGAAAATGACCTGTCTCAATTTAAGTTGTGTTGCAGTTGGTCGTATACCTTGGGGCACATGTTTGCATAAACGTTGGTCGAGTGCGTTTTATTGTATTTTTATTTCATTTAACAATGAGTCAATGGGTTGCTAAGCTTGTGACTTGGTATTTTTATTTTGATTGGGTTTTAGGATATTTGTCCAGTTTTGATAGCTCGACTTGGAGCTTTGGTTGCAGTATTGGATAAGGGACTCAACGTAAGGGTCATTTATGGTTGAAGTTGAAATCCCGTGGGTGTATGTTTAAAGCCACAGAGCCTGACATCCCTTGCGCTTGGAATCATTACGTCCAATGATGGAACGATAGTTTCCACATTGAGGCACGTTTAGGCGTCAGATTGGGCTATAAGTCCTACGTGCTAAGTATTACGATATTGGATGAGGGACTCAACGTAAGGACCTTTCGCGGTGGAAATTGATATCCCGTGGGTGTATGTTTAAAGCCACAGAGCCTGACATTCCTTGCGTGTACTTCTGTTTATATGACCAGTCTTAACAACATAAAATGGGCTTACTTTGTGTACCGTCACATTTTATGGAATCAGGTCTCCCCCATCACTGAAAAGTGTTACTTTGGGTATCGAGATTTATCATCCTAGTTTTCGGTGACGTTTTGTATAAATGGATTTCATCCATAATTTATGGGCTGAATATTACGCCCCACCGGTGTTTTGGGTGTTTTGGAATACAAAGTTTTATCCGCTTTTCTCCAGTTGGGAGCTTGATTTATTTTCTTCTTTAGAGCGAGTTTTGGGTTTAATTTAATTTACGAAAGAACGTTATATGTTGGAAACCTTGTCCCCGAAGTAGTTTGGATTTGAAAACGTTTATATTGGTGTTTCCTTGCCCAGAATGCTTATGATTGGAAAAAGAGTCATTTTCATGATTAAATGGCATGGCGTGGCATGGCGTGGCGTGGCGGCGAGTTCAAGCCTCGAGCCTTACGAGTTATGGCGAGGCCATGGCGTTTTCCAAGGCGTGGCTTATGGCGGCAAATCTGTATATAATTTATATGTATATATGTGTATGTGTGTGTTTTTATCGGTGTCTTGAACAATAATGAGCGAGTTATTAACAGTTTAAATTCATATAAAACGATAAACAAAAAAATTTCTAAGCTATAATCGATACTAATGGGTAAATTCCAATCGAATTTTGATGTACACAAATTCGAAGTTGTAACGCCATAACGCACCATGGCGGGCCATGGCACGCCATAACAAGCTCGACGCCTTATCTCAATGTCAAGGCATAACGCCATAACGCGCCATGGAGGGCCATGGCACGCCATAACGAGCTCGACGCCTTATCTCGACGCCAAGGGGTAAAACGTGGCGGCAAGGCCACGCCTCGACGCCATGGCGGCGCCAAGGCGCGTTTTTTAGAACCTTGGATTAAACATACCATCTTGAAAGATTATGATTTAAATTGCATTACCTCTTTTCAAAGATATCTTATTCATGTTGAAAACTCTTGAGCTCACTAGGCGTTAAGCTTAACCTTTTTATTTGTCGGCATGTGCATCAGGTTCCAGTTGGGGTTGGTTCTAGAAGCTTTGAAGAGTTGAGCCTTAGTTTGGTGTAAGTGTAAGTAGTTGGTGAACTCTTCCGCAGTTTGGAGATAGTGACTATTATCGGGTTTTAGTAGCACCCGTCCTTATTATAGAATATTTGCATAGAACGAAATGTGTGTATTGAGGTTAATTAATAAAATGTGATTGGAGATGTAGCATTTATCGATGTATTTAGAAAATTTTAAATTAGTTGTTATTTCCAGAATTGAGGGCGTTACAGATAGTCACCAAAACGGATTGGTCTGTCATCTACCTGAAAGAAGATAAATGCAAGATATAGACAACTAGTAGTCTGACAAATACTACTATTGGCAAGCAGGATTTTAAAGTACAAACTTGTCCAACAAGTTTGGCTCACCAACTCTCCCAAACTCTCATCCTAGTATGGAAACATGCAAAAGCATATCAGCCAAAGTAAGTTCTAAAGCACTATTTTATTAGTGTCATATTTTCTTTATTGTTCCCTCTACATACCAATGGATGGGATGGTTTAACAATTGTCCGAATCAACTACAAATGCTGAAGTGAAGAGTATAAGCATGCATGGATCAACAAGATGAAGATACATGTTAAAGTTGAAGGATTGCATTTAATGCAATGAAGGGTATAAAAGGTCTTCCTTGTCATTGTTTGCAAACTACCCATTTTGAAAGAACTTTTTTCGTGAAATCTTCAAAGTAAATTCGGTGTCACAATCTGAAGACTATTTTAGCTCTTAAGATCTGAAAGAGAACCTTCCTTATTCTCTCTTTCAGTGGTAGTAAATTTGTCACTAGTAAGATGGTTTAGGATCACAGGTCTTACCTTCCTAACTTCCGCAACATATATGTAATTTTATGTTTTGAATAAAATATAAAATTAAAAGTGAAAAATTCTTCTGTTTGTATTCAACTCCCCCTTCTACAAACATTTTATGTGCGATTCATTCTGGTCCAAGACCAACAAGTGGTATTAGAACGGTTTATTTAATCTCATAAACAAGATCCAACATGACTTCCACAACCATAGACGGTGGATCTCTAATCAAACCTCCTCGTGTTCAAAAAGATAATTTTTCTCTTTGGAAAAGTCAGATGTTACTCTTTCTTGTAAGAGTAGATAACCAAATACCAAATGTCTTAAAAAAGGGTCCATATGTTCCTACTGCCTTTCTACCAAGTGATCGAGATGAGAATTATAAAGTAGTCGGACCTGGTAGACAAATCATCAAGACTCTAGATGAGTGGATAGATGATGACAAGAAACAAATAGCTATTGACACCAAAGCTAGAACCATCATTGTGATGTCTCTTCCTGATGATGTTTACCATTCTATCATGAATCTTACCACAACAAGAGATATGTGAAACACACTCACTGTGATGTTTGAAGAAATATCCGAAGTAAAGTAATGCCAAGAAAAAGAATCAGCCTCATCAGACAGTACAAATTGTTTGTGTGCAACAAAAATGAATCTCTTACTGAGGTATATAACAGGTTTAATTCTCTTTTGAATGATCTTAAGGTTCATGATAAAATCATAAAACCTTTGATAATGCTGAAGTTTTTTGTAAGTTTATGGAATGTCTTCCAGATTCTTGGGAAAATATAACTATTTGTTTATTAACTTACAAAGATCTTCACAACATGCATCTCACTGCTTTATATGGAACCTTATACAATTTCGAACAAACAAAGGCATTAAAGAAAAACTTGTTCCAATAAACAAAAAGCACAAATATGTCTTTTATGTATTCATATTTCAAAATAATGGGACAGTTGTCAAAAGTCTCATATGACACTGAATCCGACTTTCCTGAATAAAATTTTGAAAATTCCACCTTAGATGATAACGAGGATTCTGACGATGGAATGGAAACTTTATCCATGAAAGATCTAAGTAACTCTTTCTTTCTCTCTCTCTCTCTCTCTCTCTCTCTCTCTCTCTCTTGTTGCCTCAAACTTCAATAAAGTTCCTAGTCAAAATAACTTTCATAAAAGGTCAAAAAGATTCTTAAAGAAACCATCATTTGTCAATCAAACCTTGTCTTCTCATGGAAAATCTAATGGTGAGTTCTTTAACTGTGGAAAGAAAGGACATTTTGTTGTCGATTCAGATCTAGGAGACCGATCACATCCTTCTCTAGAATTTCTCAAAGATCTCAATCTTCCTATAAAGGAACAAGAGATGAAAAGCTCAAGCCCAAAGAATCTCAAAGAAAAGAAAAGGGCATGATGGCTGAAGAGCATGTATGGGAAGAGCATTCATCCTCATCTAATAGTGAACAAGAAGAAAAGGCCAACTTGTGTTTTATGGCTCATTTATCTTAGCTAAAAGACATAGACAAGTTCAAAATGAAGGTTTCTTCTTCTAATGAATGTGAAATCAAGTCACTAGTTACCAATCAGATATGTCCCTCTCTCTTCTCATATGATCGTCTTTATGTTAAGATGTGCAATGCTCTTGAATCTAAAGAAAAGGCTGAAAATAAGGTTGAAAATTAACGGCAAGATTGTTTGAATGTCTTAAACAAATCAAAGATCTCAACAAAGTCAAAATTGAATTAGAAGATCTTAAAATTGTCTGCAAATATCTCAATAAAGAAAAACATCTCTTGACAAAGAATCTTGAAAAAGAAAAATCCACCATTATGAACTGGAATCAGGCTTCTATGAATCATAAAAAAAAAATCCTGGAATATTCAGTACCCTGTTATGGTCATGGATTAGGATTTTCCTCTTCTTCCAAATATTCTAACAAAGTTTTAACAAATTTCTCCTACTCTGGAGAAACTTCTTTCTCTAAACATCCCTCTTGTAAATCTTTAAATTCTGACAAAGGAAAGAAGAAGGTTAAAGATTTTGTTCGTACCCCTTATCAAAAATGGGCTGACAGTATGTCAGAAGAAGAAAAATGTGAATCTGTTGGTTCCACATCTATCCCCCTCAAAAGGTTTCGGATAAACGGAACAAAAGTCCTAGGAATTTTGCAGTTCCCAAAAGGACAAATGAAAAGGATTCGGAATCCTTGGGTCAAAACCTCATCTTTTAAGTTACACTATTCCTCTCAAATGATTCTCCAAGTTTCCTCAAAAGAATTTTCAAAGGTTTCAAAGATCATCATCTTCTAGAAAAAGTTACAATTGTGGAAAACCTTTTCATTGTGCAAAAGAATGTCCTCATGATAAAATAGACAGATTTCCTGAAGAAAACATTCCTTTAAAAAGACCCATCAGATGGGTACCTAAGAAATAGGCTTCTTATTTCAACAGGGACAAGTTGTTGTTTAAAAAATTGATTATCACTGTCAAAATAGACTATATGTCTAGAAAACCTATTTTTTGCTTTCAACCTTTTCATACAAAATTGGATGATTTCTCATATGTTGAGATCCAATAATGTCTTATAACAATTCTTATAAATCATTCATCCGACATACACCATGAAAAAAAGATGATCTGATTTATTATGGATATTGTACCCCTCTCCATCAGATTTCTCTCCATAATTCGATGAAGCGTTTCCCCAAAAGAAAACCAAAATGTCAGAATAAATTGAAATAAATCTTGACAGTTGTCACGTCAAATGTGGGGAGACGGTTTTTAAAAAAAATTGTCCCTTCAACCGCCACGATTTGTCTAATCGTGTAGGTTTTTCATCATTACTCTTCCTTCTTTCTCTCTCCTCTTCTTTATATAAATACCTAAAACCCTAAATCCTCTTTTCATATTGCTCAAAATTCCCTCTCAAGAAATCAAAAATCAAGAAATCTCAGTCTCCAAAGTCTCTTCCTCCCAAATGGCCTCTCAATATGTTGAAACCATTCTCTCAAAAGACGATGTAAAGTTTACTCCTTCAAACTATATTAGGTTCTTGGAAAAACAAGATGATTATTCTGACTATCATGATATGATTGATTTATTGGGAAAATCTCTGTGAACTATGTTCTTACTATATCTCCACCATCATCTTAGGTGAGCACTTTTTTTCTCGAGAACTTTTGGTGTTCATGTGTTCATTTAAAGAAATATGACTCTATCATTGCCTCTGTACTCAGTGACAAAGATGTCATCATGACTGCTGATGATGGTGCCAAAGCACTCCATCTTCCATCATCTTTTTCTACAAAATTTGAAAGCCTATGTTTTGATGAAGAACTCAAAGAGGTTCTTCATATTCTTGAATACCGAATGAAAGAAGAGACTAAGAATGCTAATACCTCATGGACGATCCTTCTCAGACATATGTCCAGGGTATGGCACTTATTATTCACCCATCTCGTTCAATGTATAAGCAATCTCTAAGCAATGTCATAAGACTTGCTCACGACCTATTTTTTCAAAGAAATATCAACTATGGAAGATATTTCTTTGATGAATTAGTTAAAAAAAAAGTGACAATGAAATCCAAGAGAAAATCACATAGGGGTGTTCGCGGTGCGGTTTAGGGTAAAAACCGCAAATCGCACCGCATATGCGGTTTGAGCATTTTCCCAAACCGCAAATTGCACCACATATACCTCAACCCGCACCGCGAAATGCGGTGCGGTTTTTGCGGTTTATATCTAACTCATTTTACACCTATAATCCAATAATTCTAAGATTAAACTTCATCTTAAAATCAACGATAATGTGACTATAGTCCAAAAAATAAAAATATTCAACACGTTTGATTCCTAAATACATATTACATAAATATTGCAATTATTCTATACATACATATATGTGTATATAATATATAAAATAAAAAATAAAAAGGTATACATATATATAATGTGCGGTGCGGTGCGGTTTGAACCGCGGTTTGATAACTCAAAACCGCAAACTGACCACATAGTGTGGTTTGGTAAAAATGCAAATCGCACGGTAGAAGTTTAAAATCGTGTTTTACGGTGTGGTACGGTGTGTGTGGGCAGTTTGTGCTGTTTGGCGGTTTAGATGAACACCCCTAAAATCACATGTACCATGCGTTCGATTTCTGGCTCTTCTTATTGCTGATACACTTGGACAGACATCTCCATTCCAACCAAAGAAAATCAGTGCATAAATCTCAACTATATTTCTCCCAACATATTCCGGGAACCTCAAAGAAGGCCCTTTTAACCCAAAGGACCGAACCAGCTAAACTATCCAAATGCTCCCAACAACCCTTGGATATTGAAATCATCCGATCACGGTCCATGGCATCTGCTCACCCAACCAGCTTCTCAGTACAAAAGGGACATCCTGAAAATTCCATCATATCACCTTTATTCATTGGTGATATGACTATGTATTCACCCCAAATCCAATCACCTTTGCTCACTACATCTTCTGACCCTTCCACAGTTGCACATGCACTATCCAATAAACTTGCATTTCCACTGGTAGGGGGAGGACAATTCTTATCTAATGGCTCTTTTGCAAGAAATACATGGTTCATAGGAACTTAATCAAGCTGATATTGGCATTCTAGCTCAATCAACTGTCATGTTGTATGTTCTGTCTCCTATCATTCTATCTTCATCATCCTCTCAAAAGAAGGATCAAAATGTATCAAGCTCTCCATCTTCAAGTCAATATCATATTGCATTCACTCCTGCTACTCAGACTCATACAGGATTTCAACCCATCTTCACCTCATCGGATGTAGTTACTCAAATCCAATTTAGTGACCGAGCTCAACCATCGGCTCCAACCGATCTAGGATGTGATCACATTCATCAAGTCAGAATACTTTATGCTCTACTAGCTATGTGGTGGATCAATTATATGCGTTAAACCTAAAAAATAGATTAAGTGTGTCTTAGTTAGCCACTTTTTCTAAGAACCTCTCAAAGCAAAATTGTTTGCTCAAAGAAAAATGCATGCAATCAGAAAAGGCTCTAAAGAAGCAGGCTAAGGAATATCAAGGAACTTTGAGTGAAATACTCAAAAGGATGGAAACTCTTGAAAAATCTCAGGAGTAAAACAACAAGACCTTACATGATGACTTAAATCATCAAAAGGAAAAACAACAATTCCTTAAGTCGTACTCTCACATTTCAGGAATCAAACAAACTACATAATTGTAACACCCTCAACCTGGAAATAGCAACTAATTTAAAATTTTCTAATTACATCGATGACCGAATCATCTACAACAATAAATTAAGGTTTAATTTCAATAAATACATTTCAATCCTTATACGTGATCTATAAATGGTACGGATGTTACTAAAACCCAATAACAGACATTATCTCCAACTGCGGAAGACTTCACCAAACTACTCACCCTCGTGTAAATCTAGTGCTCATCTCTTTATGACACCGCTAGAACCAAACCCCAACTGGACCTGATGCACATGCCGAAAAATAAAAAGGTTAGGCTTAACGTCTAGTGAGCTCAAGAGTTTTCATCATAAACGTATAAAGCAATAAACTTAAAGAAAATTATTTAAATCGTGATTTCCAAAATGATGACACGTTCCATATGAAACGACCAAGACGAAATACATTAAATCTGAAAACAATCTCTTTTTCAACGTTCACCCTCTTTGTGATTAAAATCATGAGACAAACGTTTCTTCAATTATAAATCTAAAACCCAAAACTCGCGTAATACATAAGTGACACTTTAATAAACAATTACTGAAAACGTAGATGAACTCTATTATCCAAAACATGGATAAAGTTTAGTATGCAAAACCCAAAACATGGATAACAATTCATACTCAAAACGTCACCGAAAACATGGATTATAAAACTCCATAACCAAAACAACACCTTGCGTTGACGGGGAAGACCCGATTACATAGAGTGTGACGGAACACAAAAGTAAGTCACATTATTATGTAAGAAATCAAAAGATGTGGGTTATACATCTAAAAATCCACCGAGCTCAACTCCTCTGAGTCTATCGCTCGAAAATATCAAGTCAACCCCTCTAGATCTATTCTTGAGAGTTCCAAAACGGGGAACTCTAGCACAAGGGAATTACACCTTACTGCCCATGGGACGTTGCCCGACCGTATAGGTCCACACCTTACTTACCATGGTGACCCGATGCCTATTCCGTGCCAAAGTGGTGAACTTGTCCAAAACGGGACAAAAGAACACCGTACCTATGGATCCATTGCACTAACTAAAACGTTACATGACTCCAAACGAATGAACTAACTCATTCAAAACATGTAATTCTCAAATATGATTATGTAAATGCAAATCGTAACCAAACGCTCTACATTGAGCTATTAAAATCAGACAAGTGTCCTTGGAACCCAACAAAATCCAAACTGAGCCATAAGCTCAACAAATACAAAGACTCAACGTTGAAAATCATAAAATGAAACCAAACGTAAAAGTCTGCCTTTATGTAAACCCATGCTCCAAAAAATTAAAGATGACTCACACGTAGATTAAATTGGGACAAAACATTTTCCAAGTGGGTTTATAACAATTATCCTTTCAAAACATCCCATAACACACAATCAACACTTATTTAAAACACACCATAAAATGCATTTATGCTCAAACTCTATTTCATGAAGTAAACCATTTAAAATACCAATGTGTATTTTTTTTTATTTGTCAAAATGCTCAAAACCCCAAACGTGGGCGTTTTACAAAGTTGATAAAACCAAACACTTCAAATAATCAAGATTTATCAAATAACCCAACAGTCAATAATTTCATGTAAAACATGTAAACACTTTAAAATAAGCATTTTGGCATGTACACCGTTTTCACAAATCAACTTGAACTCGCCTTGCTAGATTTAGGCTAAATCTAGATTTTACCCCACTTTGAGCTCCTTTGAAGAAACTTGAATCTTCAAGGTCAAAACCTCCACAAATCTAAATGCATGAATTTTCCACCATAAGAACATATTCAACCTTATAGAATCGATCCCCAAACATTTGTATAAAAAATCTCATTTTGGCCAAAACCCTATTTTGACCTAATTTCTCCGAAATCATCAAACCTAAAATTTGAAGAATACAAACATTAGAGAGTTATCAAAGGAACATTTATAACTTATAGAAAAGATCTAGAAGAGAGGAGAATAACTCGCCACTTGGATTTTGAGCAAAACCCCAAAACCTAAAAATCTCAATAGATAAGGAAGAACACTTGATTTAGCCCTTGAGGTTGAAGTCACAACTTTGGTGATGAAGAAACACTTTGGAATCCAAGGAAATGACCACAAAGTAAGTTAGGGTTTGTAGTGGGGAGTGGGGAAACGTTTTTGGGAGAGAAAGGTGAAGAGGAAGAAGTGAGAAAATGAGAATTGGTTGAGAATTCGGGCATCCAAGAGCCCTGAGGCCGCGAGCGACCTTGCCACGCGATAGTGACATTGTCACTATCGTGAGGGCACTCTCGCGGAGATTATACCGCAGGTGGTACTCTCCCGGCGATTGTGCCACGCGATAGTGACACATGTCACTATCGCAAGTCACTCTAGCGCCACATGTATCGAGCCCGGAAAAAGGTCAAAATTAGAGATTCTCGCATGGGTCGATTTAAGGTTCGAAAGTACAACTTATTTCACCCAAAAAGATAAACGAAAGATGAAGAGATGACTAAAGATGAACGGAAACTTACTAAGCGAAAATTCGAGTGTTACAATAATTACTCACATCAATCTGGTATGGTCTCTATTACTCAAGATATAGGGAACTCTATCAACATTGAAAATACAGAGTTGGAAAAACTGGCAAAGAAGTGGGATTATGATGAAGTGAGAGATTATCTATTTTCACTTCACAAAAAGGTGGACGATCAGAAGGAACTATTGCAAGCCCTTGTTCATAAGGTTGTACAACCTTCTCCAGCAATTGGGCCAAGTTCTACACTTCATTCCATAGTTGAACCAAGCTCAACAATCCTTTCATCCGCTGGACAAATCTATACACTTTAGAATTCCAAGAGGGGGCTGATTTATCTCACTGAAAGACGAATCAGCAAGATGAATAATCAATTCAATCATTTTGTCTTTCAGCTTCAAACTGTTGGGTCGAAGTGCTAGTGAGGGGGAGAATAGTTCGGATTCCACTAACACTTGATAGAATTATAAACCATCGAATGAAGAACCGTCCAGTAGTGAGAGTGAATTAGAACCAATTAAACCGGTAGAGCAAGCTCAAGAAGAACCAAAAGAACAGACATAGAAGAAAAAGATAATTCTCAAGGAAAGGACGATATAAAAGAAAAGCAAAAAGAGCCTCATGCTCAGGAGGAACCTCGAATTCAGGGGGAGGAAACTTAGAAATAGGATGCTCAAGTTGAGGGGGAAGAGTCTCTAAATACTTATAAATTGGAAAGAAACAGACTCAATGTTTTCATAATCTGACTTTGTAGTTAATATTGAAGATTTTTTTTCATCCACCACTCAAACAGGGCTCTCATTATCAGTCCCTCCTTCAAGCCAATCTCAAAAGAAATCCGATACTAGTGTGTCATCCTCAAGGATAGATAAGGGAAGAGGGGTCATGATTGATGAAACAGGGGAGGAGTTAAAAAGAAAAGAGAAAGTCGAAAAGCGAAAATCGGCTTCAAAGAATCAATCAGGCAGATGTACTTCGGATGCCCCATCCTCCTCTTCTCATATCCAATATTGATGATCTAAATCTTTCGTCAGTTAGAACTATCGGCCACAACTCTCCAACCAAAGCATAGTGATGATGTTCCCCAAGCGACAACCAAGCTTGCAAACCTATTGTCCTTGCCTCCACCCAACATGACCCGCGCCCCATGTTAATGACCCACCTTTTTCCTTCTTTGTCGATCGAAGCACTAGTCCTTATTCACTCTTCCTTCTTTGCGACAACCACCATCACCCTCATCTTTCCCTACTCCTCCCCTTTTCCCTCTCTACTACCATAGAACCACCCCAATCCCATGGATATGCCCTCTCGATCAAATCTGCTATCAAACCACCACACCCTGATCCTTTTTTTATTTTGATTATTTCGTTGATACAACATTTATAGGGGATGAAATTCCCACAAAGGCTTCTTCTATTTTTGTTTTAGAGTGTGGTTTGAATGTGGATTTGGGTTTCATTTTGATTTTGATTTTAGGGTTTAGGTTTGAGTTAGGGTTTCATTCTGATGTTGTTGTTTTTGGCCGAAAAGGACTGGTTTGGCCGGAGTAGAGTGGTTTGGAATGATCAACATCAAATTATGTTAGGTTAGAAGTAATAGTAATGCAAGAAGGGTGAAAAAGCTGGAGATAAAGGAGATAAATAGTTGGTTCGTCGGAGATGGAGGAAAGAGGCCTGGGGTTCGTCGGGAGGAGCTAGGATTTGAGGCTCTGACATCTGTGTGTATATATACATATATATATTAATTTAAATATAGTATATTATAAAATAATATAAATGTTTTATTAATTATAGTTTAAAAGGAAAATCAAGAGAAAGATAAGAAAATACTATAATGCCTGTCACTTAACGGATTCTTCTAACGACCCTTAGAATCAAGGACCGAATTCGGTTGTTTTTGCATACCTCAACGGTGAAACATAGGGACCAAAAGTGTTATAAATAAGAAACCACAAGGACCAAATTTGTAATTTACTTTTTTTTGTATTAAACACAGAGTAAACTTCACTTGTGGTCCCTGAGGTTTCTTAATTTCTTTGAAAGTGGGACATGAACTTCAATAAGTTAAGATTTGGTCCTCCAGGTATGGATTCTGCTTTAAAAATGGGACCTGATCACTAATGCCGTTAAAAGTGTCTGTTAGAGTCACGGGTAAAATCGTCCAATCATGTTTTCCCTATATTTTTGTATATTTTTGTTTTTTCTTGTTTTTAGGACATGTTATGTAATTATCTCTAACACACACACACATACACACACACACAAAAGGACGATATCACAACCTCACCAGCATCCCTACCTTCTCCGATGAACCCCAACACCCGCACCATCCTTCCATCCACCTTCTCTAGTGAACCACACCACCACCTCCTTTCTCCCCTTCTTCCTTGCTTTACCGTGGCCTCCCATATCCACTCCCATTTTAGTGATAAATTTCATAGGGACTATATCACATACACAAGGACCAAATCAAAATCTGCAACTTTCCCTTTCTGTGAACGATATTACCTACACAGGGACAAAACCAAAATAAACATGTAGCTTTCAACAACAAACCAAGGTGCCTTTTCTGTGGGATCACATATACAGGACCACATACACAGGGACCAAATCACATGTTTAATCGGTCTGCTTCAGTTTGGTTGGGGAGAGGGGGAAATGGGTGGATCACACACACATGACCTATATATATATATAGATATATACACACAAATATACAACACACAGACCTGTATATATATACATACACACACACACACAACATATAGGGACCTTCATTTACTCATCGTTCTTTCACCCTTGCTCTTTTACTCCATCCCCATCAACACCCACCTGCAACTTCCCCAACATGACGTCTCTGCCCAATACATACACGACGATATCACAAGGTAGATATTTACACACCTTGTGAACCCCTTAATCTATATCTCATGTGATTTGGTCTATAGGATTTGGCCCCTATGATTTGGGTGTTTGATCGATGGTGAATGATTTGGCCGGCGATGGTTGATTTGGCAATGGGATTTTGGCCTATCTATACTATATTATAAAGACGGAATAAAAAACTCTTAATTACTACTTATAAAACATAAGGTACTACCATTTTATGCATACATTTCAAAATCTCTTAATCACAACTTAGTATGCATAAGGTACAACTCATTTGAAAAAAATTCAAACTTTACTTTTTCACTACCTTCCTTATTCAAGTTTTTTTTCCTTCCATTTGGGGTTTTTCCAAAAGAAGAAAAATTATTTACTTGCTCAAATTAACATATTTCTTTAGTTATGATAGTACATGTATTTTCTTCATGAATACAAGTTTTTAAAGCTTTTTGAATTCTATAAAACTAACTAATAATAAACCTATATATACGTTTAGATACAAAATAATACTATCCAACATTATATTTGTTATTTTTACCTATTCTATATTTCAGTATTTTGAAAAAATATTATCATTCGTTATATATCGTTGATTAATACATGTTTTTAAAATTCAAATATACATGTAACGATTACTTTAATATAATTTCTTAATGTTTCATGATTGAAAAAAAAACTCAAGTTATGCGTTTATCACTACTAATGCTACATAAATTATAAAGATATGATTTACTCCATATATATATATATATATATATATATTTTCCTGACAAGCTATTACATTAATTTTTTATTTCCATTTACAATTGCTCACCCCGATGCATTGCACGGGTATACTGCTAGTTTATATAATATATATATATATATACACACACATATATTAGAATTAATTACATAGCAGGTCCCTAAAGATTGATGGTTTTTGTGAAAATAAGAAAAAGCAAAAAATGATTGCAAAAAGAGAAGAAAACATGGTTGGTTGATTTTACCACTGACTCTAACGGAGATTTTTAGCAGTGTTAGTGATGATGTCCCATTTTCAAAGCAAAATCCGAACCCAGAGGACGAGTTGTTGACTTATTGAAGTTCAGGTCCCACTTTAAAAGAAATCAAGAAACCTTAGGGACCAAAAGTGAAGTTTACTCTTAAAAATAGATGATACAATTTTTTAGGTGTTAAACTATTTACAATTTAATGAGTTTAACCATCGAATGACATATTCGCTTAGCAATATATGTAGGTTTGTCTAGGACTTAATCAATAAATCAGTAAACTTTTTTGAAGCCCTAAAATCCAATAAAATGACGGGGTTTTTTTAACCAAAAAAAATTATTTAACTGTAACTCGACGTTAAGAAAACCCTGATTTTATTGCCATATCTAGGTACCATTGTTGAGAAACACCATTTTATCGACGACTATTCCGGCCGGCAAGAGGAAGGTATCCAATAAAAATGACATTTTACCGGTAAGTTGAAGATGTTCTAGTTCATTAAGCCAACTTTTTTATATTTATACCATTTTGACTAAATTTATATATTTACAAAATGAATTTATTTTTCAATTTAGTAAAGGGAAAATTACAAAAATAACAAATTTTATCAACCAAATTTACTTTTTAGTTATTTTTTAGAATCTCGTCCTAAAATAGCCATAGCCAAAGTTTACGAAAAATTCTTACAAATAATGCTTTTTTCTAGGCAAGGATTGATTTTGGCCAAAAACAAAAAGAAAAAACATTAAAAACAATTTTTACCCAAAAGATTTTCTGCTTAAAGTTTTACAATAATTTGCACTTTCCATCCTTATAATTAGTTATTTAATTTACTTAGTATCATTAATTTTTCATTTTACACTTTTATTATATTAACACATATATATAAATTACATCATTATAATTTTTTCGTCAATACGTAAATACATTCAAAATTCAAAATTAACCTAATATTGAATATTTTTGAATTTAATCTTATATTATTAAATAGTATAAATACATACAAATTATTTTTAATACTTACAATTTATACCCTTATGGTTATATATTTAATGTTTACACTTTATAACCATAAGGGTAAAAAATGAAAGTATTAAAAATAATTTCGTACAGGTTTATGATATTTAATAATATAATATTAAATATAAAAATATTCAATATTGAGTTCATTTTGAACGTATTAACGAGACAATTATAATGGTGTAATCTTTGTAAAAGAAAAATGTAACACCCCGAAATTTATGATTTAGTAATGATTGTTATCATAGTAAGACCTACCGTGTTTTGGGACTTATCGTTACATAATGAATTAATCTGTCTCGGGCATCGTGGGCTGAAAGTTGACAAAACTGGTTAATTTTGGATCTCAGTACAGTGCCCGCGACTGTGCCCGCGATAGTGACAGGGTGTCACAATCGCGGGGCACAATCGCCCCGTTTGTACCGCGAGTCGGGTGGTCCGCGCGACTATGCCTGGCGACTATGCCAAGGGAATAGTCGCATGTCACTATCGCCTGCGGGGGCTGAGAGGCTGTTAAGTCCGAAATTTCACCCATTCTCCTCATTTCTCACTTCTACCTTCTTCCCTTTTCTCTCCCAAACCCCAAAACCGAACCCTAACCCATTTTGAAGGTTTTTCCCCCTTGAACCACATGATTCTTCACCATCTAGCTAGTAGGATCTTGAACCACAAAACCTCCATCTTCATCTTCCTCCTCAAGTTTATCGTTTGGGAGCTCGGGTTGAAAAGTTGGATTTGGTGTCCTCGGAAAGTCTCATCATCTAGAATGGTAAGTTTTCTTGAAATAATGTTATAAATGCTCCGTTGATGTTTCTCTAGTATTTGGTTTATCAAATCTCAGATCTAATGGTTTTTGAAGAAATTCGGGTTTTGACCTTGTTGGGGATTTTAGTAACTAAGGTTTGGGGAATGTTTCTATATGGTTAAATATGGGTATTTATGGTTTGAAATATTTGGATCTAGGTTTTGGAAGGTTTCGGCTTGAGGATTCAAGTGGCCTTCAAAAGAGCTCGTTTGGTGAAATCTAGATTTAGCCTAAATCTAGCGAGATGAGTTCAAGTTGATTTGTGAAAACGTTGTACATGTCAATATGTCTATTCTAAAGTGTTTATGTATTTTACATGAAATTATCAAATGTTGGGTTATTTACCAATCTTGGATTATTTGAAGTATTTAGCCTTATAAACTTTGTATAACACCCACATTTGGGGGTTTTGGGCATTTTGATAAATGGGTCACAAATGAATGTGTTTTAAATGTTTTATTTCACAAATAGATTTTTAGTCAAAGAGATACACTTTTAAATGTTTGTCGGGTTTTATGCATCATTCATGAAAGGGAATGTTTTATAAAGTGTTACTTGCACATCTATGTGAGGTACTTGAAAGAATGTTTATAGTCTCATTTTATGATTTTCATTCTTATCAGCAGTTAAATTTGGAAAATGCATATTTTTGTGTTATGAGGCATTTGGAAAATATAAGGGTATAAGTTCATTTGGAAAATGGGTTTCCTCAACTAACGTTGAGTTTTGAACTAATCCTACTATTGGTCATTGTGTTTGCATATCCGTTGGTCGAGTGCGTTTTATTGTATTTTTATTTCATTTACCAATGGGTCAATGGGTTGCTAAACCAGCAGCTTGGTATTTTTATTTCGATTGGGTTTTAGGACAATTGTCCAGTTTTAGTAGCTCGACTTAGTGCCTTGGTTGCGATATTGGATGAGGATTTCAACATAATGACCTTTCGCGGTCGAACCTTTCGCGGTTGGAGTTGACTTTCCGTGGGTGTAAGTTTGAAGCCACTGAGTCTGACATCCCTTGCGTGTACTTTTGTTTATATGACTAGTCTTAACAACATAAAATGGGCTTACTTTGTGGACCGTCACATATTATGGAATCGGGTCTCCCCCGTCACCGAAAGGTGTTGTTTTTGGGTATTGAGTTTTATTATCCAAGTTTTCGGTGACGTTTTGTATAATTGGGTTTTACCCTTGCTTTATGGGTTGAGTATTATGCCCACCCGTGTTTTGGGTGTTTTGGGATATAAGGTTTAACCGTATCTCTATAAATGGAGAGTTCAATTTATATTTTCGCCTTGAGTGAGTTTTGGGTTAAAACTAATTTATGAACGGGCGACTTACATTGGTATCATCATCTTTGAAGTTGTTTGGTTTGGAAAATGTCCACATCGGTGTTCTTTGTCTAAAATGCATATTATTGGAAAATGAGTCGTTTTCACATGTAAGACGTATCATATTGAAGAACTATAACTTTAACCGCATCATTTCTTTTAAAACGATTATTTTATATATGTTGAAAAACTCTTGAGCTCATTAGGCGTTAAGCCTAACCTTTTTATTTGTCGGCATGTGCATCAGGTATCAAGGTTGAGAGTTGGTTCTAGCTGTCCTATGAAGAGTAAAGACTTAGCTAAATCCGAAAGTAAGTAGTCGGCAAAGTCTTCCGCTTTATGGAGATAGTGACTATACATGGGGTTTAGTAGCACCCGTACTTATCATGGACTTTTGTATAAAATGAATGTTTGTATTTAGGTTAAATCTTAAATTGTGGTTGCAGATGATTTTTTTATTGGTGTATTTAGAAAATTTTAAATTAGTTGTTATTTTCAAAATTCAGGTGTAACAAAAAAACTTATTTTTTTTTGATATATTTTAGTTAATATACGATTATGTGAGTTAATATGATAAATGTGTAAAATAAAAATATAAAAGATAAAAAATAAATTAAATAACTAATTATAATAATGAAAAATGTAAAAATAAAAATTCTAAAATTTTACACATAAAATGAAACTTTATGGGGATTTTATACGTAAAGTGTGTTTTTTAATTTTAATTTTTTGCCAAAACAATTCTTATGCAGGAAAAAACATTTTTCATAAGTATTATGTATAAATTTTAGCTATTTTGAGAAAATAAAAACAAGCAATACTATTTACACCCATTTTAATGTCAGAATTAAGTTAACTATTTATTAGAGATGTGTATGAAAAGAAGATTATTTAGTAGAAGTGTATTTAAAATGTATAAAAGTTAATTAGCATACCCATAAAAAAAAGGGAAATTAATTAAAATGACCGTATTTGAAACCCGTATTACCAAAATGCCCTAAATCTCGATAACTTTGCCGAAATACCCCTTTTGTTCGGGATATAGGGCCGGGATGAGACCCATCCCGGGGTTAAGGTGATTCGGACCAAAAAAGGATTGATCCCGGGGTTATGGCCGGGATGAACAGTGAAATCCCGGGGTGAACAGTGAAATCCTGGACAGGAAGGGTATTTTGGCAAACCCAACAAGATTTAGGGCATTTTGGTAATACAAGTTTCAAATACGGTCATTTTAATTAATTTCCCTAAAAAACATTTAATTTTTCTGAAAATAATAAAGTTCGTATCATTTTAATGATTGATGTGAAACATTTTAGAGATCAAATGTATTTTTAACTTTTTTTCTTTTTCTTTCAAGACTTTCTGCTTTGAAGGTCATACATGTCTTACAACAATACTTTTTGTTATTTAAATTGTCATTTACTAGTTGAATAGTATTTATCAAAACAACTGCTTTTATGAAGATACGTTTTAACGAGAAAAAGATAAGCCCTCAATAATTAATATAATGTGTTGGAAATGAAACTTTTAAATAATCATAATACTTCATACATAAAAATGACTTAGGGGCCGTTTACAAAATGCTTATCGGGGCATTTATCTTACCGGATGAACATGACAAAAGCATAAAATCTTATCCGGTAAGAGCGAGGATAAGGATGAAGAGTCTTACCCGGTAAGTGAGAGTGACAACTCTTACCCGGGTAAGTGCTTACCGGGTATATGTTGTATATGATACCATCGTGATAATTACAATCTTACCCTGTAAAATAAATTAGTGTGTTAAATTTTTTTGGTAAACGCTTACCGATTAAACATTTGGGTGAACGACCACTTAATAGAACGAAAGCATGGAAAATTAGCAAAAGCATCTCTAATAGATTATTTAAAATAAAAATTTTAAAGATTTTTGTTTTAACATATCTTTAAGCACATTCTTTAAAATGGAGAAAGATGGAGACAACGAGAGTCAATGGCGTGTAGCTCAGTTGGTTAAGGGGCGAGGAGATGTTTGCTCCAATAGGCCGTTGGTCTCGGGTTCGATCTCAAGCCCCCTCGCAATCGACTTGCCGCTGAGTGAGTCAGGTATGCCCCTCACATTGGGAATTGGCAGCCTGTGTGGGCCGGTTTGCGTGTCCGGAAAATATACGTTTTGCTCCAATGGAGACAATGAGAGAGTTTCTAATTTTGAAAACATCTCTAAAATTGATTACATATAAAACATAATTTTTTTTTTATTATTTCTACCAATGAGAATCTTTAAAATTAAATGTATAAAGAAGAAAAAAAAATTATGAAATGTATTGAGTATTTTAGTAATATAATTCATATTGTAATCTATAAAATGAAATTGTTGGAGATGAACATAAAATTTTCTTTGTAAATTTTGACTTTTGGTTCTCCATTACAGGAATCTGTTGAGATGCTCTAACGAGTTGCACCCATACCCGTAACACATTTTCAACAGATTTTCTATAATTACCATAAAATAAAGAATCAAAGTAAAAAACTTCTAAAAAGTTACATTTAATTTCCATAGATTCTCCATTTTAAAAATTATAACATCAATTGGACGGGAGAAAGGTCGTCCAAACCAACTCCGTCAAGACAAATTGTTGTTATTATTGTAGTTTCAAAATATATACGTTAGCACCCAACATTACAACACAATTCCACCTTTCACGAGCTTAAATGTTTTTGGCTTATGTCAGAGAAACGTACCCATGACATGTGCCATCGTATCTTATGAACTCGGTTTGCCCTTAATATACAATAAGGTTGCATAAAAACTAGAAATAAAACACTAAAAAAGGAAATGTAGAAAAAAGATCAAATAATGTTTTTCAAAATTTGCGCATCAACGACATGCCACGGATTTAGTGCAACGTCCGGGACTAGTCTTGCGGCATGACATGACAAGTCTTTTAAAATAGCTACATAAAAATAGAAATCAGACCAATATATATTACATTTTTCTCAAATACAAACTAATTGGTTGTTTGTTTACCTCTTAATGGTTCCATTAAGAGACAGTCTCTGAATCCCTAAAAGTGAATCTTATTTAGCAAAAAAATTGTCTGCCTCTTAATGGTTCAAAAACCATCTGAATAATTTTGTATCTTGGTCATCCCTTAACCATTCAGAGTCCTAATTTCATTCTGAAAATGGGTCACGGGGCAGGAGGTCCCCGCCAATAAACTTTTTTTTTTAATTATGAACAATTAACAAACAACCGTATTTCATTTTGCACTATATCATAAAAAACTCTAAATCATTCTACACTAAATTATTTATCAACTGCCAAACAACCCCTAAGGGTGCGTTTGGTACGCAGAACAGGGTAGAACAGAACAGAACGAAACAGACTTGTCCCATGTTTGGCATGACCATATGTGGGACACGTTAGAACTAAGTGGAACAAGCATGAGACACACTTGTCCCACTCCAACCCCCTAGAACTAAGTAGAACAACAATATTTTGACTAATATACCCTTTGTTAAAAAACCAAAACCTTAAACCCGAATAGTCCAAAATCCGAATCCAAACCGAAAATAAGATGTTTTTGCAAAACCCGAATACCCCGAAATCCGATAATCTGAAACCCGACATTTGGGAGGATATCTAGGCTCGGATTGGGTTTGATCGTTGGTCATCCGACCCATCCGAAAACCCGAAATAACATACATCTATATTTTAAATATATTATATATATATATATATATATATATCTAATTATCTTTTGAAAATCGTAAATTATAGTCTGTTGAAATATTTTCTAAATTTTAAACTTGCTATCGATTTCATCAATCTATCAATCGATTGTAATCATCCTAAAAAACGATTGAATTCATATCTAACTTTTGCATTATATAATACCGAACCCGACCGACATCAATCCAAAACCCGACCAACCCAAACCCGAAACAACCTTAAATCCGAAACTTAAAATTTGGATTTTGATTTCCATATCCAAAATCTAATCGTGATAAATTAGTTGTATGTTTTTTATAATCCATTGCACTGTGTATTAGTAATGTAAACTAGTTTTATGTGATGTAATCTATGATTTTTCATCAGGGGTAAATTTGTTATTTAATCAGTATAGTCATGTTCTGTCCAATTCTGTCATGTTTTGCCAAACGCTGGACAACTGTCCAGTTCTGTTATGTCCCATCATGTTCCATCTTGTCCTATCCTGTTCTGTTTGTATACCAAACGCACTCTAAATATCCAAATATTTAAGACATCATACATTACATTTTAAATGTAATTTGTAATTAAAATACTCGTATTATATTTAGAAAAAAAAAAATAATACTCTTGTATTATCTAACCAACCGATGGAAAAGTAGATGACGTGTCTCATTTGCTAAATTGCGCTTCTTATAAATAGTCGTGAGCGGCACGCGTGACAGCTAGTCAAAAGAATCAGAGAGAGAGGGACGGTACAAGTTTGATTTTGACAAAGGGAATTGTATATCCACTTTAACCCCCTCTACTTTTATGGAATCTACAAATTGTATCCTCCAACTATTTACTTAGCATTTTCTTCTGTTAGAAAAATCAACTTTTTTTTTTCCGTAAATCTTTTTTATTGTCCATTTATCGAAATTGGCTCCTGTATGGTTAATTTGAGAAATTGAAAACAATAATAAATAATATGATTGTAATAGTATAATTATATTACTGATAAATACTAACATCGAGTATATAACTAAAAAAAGGCAAGTTGTGTTATTATGATTTTTAATTATATATACTCGAATAGCAAATTTCAATTATATATAATCTTGTAGAAATGTATAAATTTCATCTTTTTAATCAAATTACTCAAATGTAACGTTAATAACGATTAAAAATAATTAACATTATTTTTTTGTCAATTTTTCATTGCCTACTTATCTACATTTGTCTTCTTTTATATATTTAAATTAATTATAATTGAGCCAAAAAAACAATAATATAAATATATTATTAATAATGTTCTTTCTTTTTCGAAATACAGGAGAAAAATTGCATGTAAAAAGATACGTATATTTATTCAAATATTATTTTATGTATCGAACAAGTTGAACTACCATTTCAGAACCTTATTGAATGAAGATGGAAAAGGGCAAAAAGAATGTTGGGAGAGGGGGTGAATATGATTTACATTACTTGAAGGGACTTATTTTGTAAAATTATAAAAAGAAGGGGTAAAAACTGAAAAGTAACCCAAAATTCGAAAAGCAAAAAAGCCCCGAAAGTCGCGATCCCTGAAAAAAGCATATCGAAAGAACCCCTTTTACATTTCCTCGTAACCCACGTGCTAATTTGCGCCTTAACTCTCCCTATCTCATCATATACAGTCTTTCCAATCAATCTTAAAAAAACAATTAATTAAAATAATTAAATTTTATACTAAATCTTTTTTTGATTGTTATGATAATATTATAAAAAAGCATTTTTACAAACGGGATAAGTGAATGAATGCCATCAAGGGTGCTTACGGGTTTGGTTGACTGGGTTGAAGACATTTCAACAACCCAATCCAATGTTGGCAGTTTGTGAATTTTCAACTCAACCCAACCCAACCCAACTTAACCCGTTCGGGTTGGACGGGTTATGTTTAAACAATGTAAAAACAATATTGAAAACATAAAAATAAGAAATTTTTATCCATCATTCAAAAGAATATACGAGTTCATCAAATATTTACGTATTATATATAACTTTCCAATAATGTCCTCTTATGAGTTCCATTGCTCGTTATTGTCGAGTTACTATTTTTGATAACTTATACATATTAAAGGAAAATATAAATAATTTTAGATAAGTCGCTAAACGTTTATCGGGTTGGTCGAGTTACTCTGAGCCTAACCCAATATCAATCCAATAGATTCGGGTTGTCCTAATTATATATCGGGTTGCCTCAGGTTGATTTTTTTCGGGTTGGTCGGGTTGGGTTGATCGGATTGGTCGGTTTTTTAAGCACCCCTAAATACCATCACACTTTTTGGATGTTATTTAAATATGTAATTAAAATTATACAAATTTAATTTAGGTTTTATATGTTTTATCTTTCAAATAAAATAAAATCAAATGGTTTCGTTGTTGTTCGAGTTCCCGTCCATGCATTGCGTTAAATCTTGTATTTACAACGTGGATCCAATCCCGGTTGAAGTATAAACGATGAATTAAGCTGATTTCAACTTTGGAATACGTCTTAAATGAGAAAGTAATCACTTTATAAAAACAAGAAAATAACGATTGTTTTCTTGCTGTTACGGTCTCTCTCCCTCTTTAATAAAATAAGATAAGATAATTCAAATCAAATACAGATGATACATGTAAGTATGCAATGTTAAAACCTATAAAAAGTTTGAAAATTTGTCAAAGAAGTTCTTAAACATACAAGTCAAATGATATATTAAATATTTTAATCTTTGTGAAATAGAGTAATTATGTTGAAAGGTTTATTTATTTAATTACTTAGGCGTTGGTTTGTTTTTTTTTAAAAACATCTTAATGATTTTTAAGTCTGAATCGTTCAGATATTTTTACACACCACCTCTTATTAATCATAACTAAAATAAGATTTCAGACTTTAGACTTTTTAAAAAACAAACGATACCTTAATATAGTAGTATAATAACTTTAATATCAAGTAAACACTCTCATTACTATCATATACTTTTGTAAGTAAACAATGACAATGTATATATATATATATTTATTTAATTATAAAAAGATACATATATAAATGAACACTCAAACATACATCATTTATTCGTTTTACTATTATTGTTTAATTAATGAGCATATATTAACTAATCCAATATTATTATATTATAATTACATCAGAAAAAAATCCAACGTCATATATTCTCCAATACGTATACCATATACACATTAAATAAAATTTTTAATATATTATTATTTTTACATAGGAAGATTTACGAGAAACCCCCAAATAAATGAAATACTAAAAAACACTTTAACAACCGTTAAATTAATTGGTCTAAGGATGTGATTAAAAGACAGTTACAACTTCATCTTTAAATTAAAAAAATCTTCCATTCCTTATTTCTTAAATCGGAAAAATACGAAATTTGATTAAAATTCGAACGAAACAAATTATACGAAAAAAAAAGAAAATCATATTTTTCTCGTTAATTTTACATCAATATTCATATACTTTTTCATCCGTTTTCTAATGGTTTTCGGTTTTCCAAGTTTTCATTTATTTAGCGTTTTCATTTAACTTGACCCTATTTTTTTTTAATATGTATATAGGATTGGGTTCACGTGAGACAAACTTGTTTTTGTGAGACCCACATTTTTACACTTGAAATTTCATATCAAAACACGGTGAAGGTAAAAAAAATCCGAATATTCACAGCAAAAAACATTAATTTGCTGTGAACTTTCAAGTATAAAAATATGGTCTCACGAAAACAGACTGGTATCACTTGATCCCACATGTATATATATATATATATATATATATATATATATATATATATATATATATATATATATAGACGGAGGTTCAGGGGAAAACCTAAAAAAAAACGGAAAACTGAAGAACACTCTGGTAGCCTTCCATTTGGACAATATGCACTTGTGCATACAGGTAAATTATGTTGATTTTTGGTTTTTATGCACAAGTGCATTGTGTATATGCACGTGTGCATGTTACAAATTACCTGTATGCACAAGTGCATACCGTCCAGATTAAGGGCTACCAGGGTGTTCTTCAGTTTTCCATTTTTTTGAGGTTTTCCCCTGAACCTGACCCTATATATATATATATATATATATATATGTATAATTTTAATTGGCTTTTTCAACCGAATACAGAATTGACACTTTACATGCCAATTTCCATATATTGAATCTAGTGTATTTATTAGTGATTAAAGATCTTGTCTTTCCTACGTAGATGAAGTATAAAAGTTAACCACCAATTTTTTAATACTCTCCTTTTTGTCTTGATCTTGAAAGTGTGACTTCGTTTTCGTGTATCCATACTCTTCCCCCCTTTTCCTCTCTATTCTCCTGCAACATTTTTGGTTGGATTTATTTAAAAAATCCTCAATCTCTGAGTTTCAAAGCTGCAAATGTAATCACCCCAATTACACACAAAGTGTTTGACAGCACAAGGTTAGGATTATAGCATGCATTCCCTTTTCTTTTCTTTCTTTAATTTCTTTAATTATTAAAAGATTATTTTAATACACAAAGGGTTTCTGGGTGTGTTCTTTTTTTGTTTGTTTGTGGAGTGAAGAGAGAGATATGAAAGGGGGAGATCAGAATTATGACCACTTTCACAGAAAGGTGATTGCTTTTTTCATGGAGGACCCTATAATCACTCAAAAAACAGAGCACTCCTATGCTTTGATAGGCGTGCTTTGATGCACATAAGAAAAAAAGTCCTTTTTTCTTCTTCTTTCTTTCCAATCTTTCTTTTTGTTGGTTGTTGTTTTGATTACAAGTTTAGCCCCACCTTAGATTTTTGCAGGTTTATGTTTCTTGGTTGTGGGTTTTTGGGGGCATGTTTTCTGTCTTCATTTTGGATTTTGTTTTAGATTCCTCTGTGTTTTGCCCCCTAAAATAGACCATTAGATTCCTTTCATTTCTTTGTTTTCTTTTGGTGGTTCCTAAGAAATGTGAAGGGGTTTCTTTTTGTTTTTTTTGGGTATTTGGCTTTTACCCTTTCCCTTCAAAATGAATATCTCAAGTGGGGTTTCTTTGTTTCTTGAGATGGAAGGCCAAAACCTATGTGGGTGTGCTCAAATTTGTGTCAAGATTGGATCTTTCTTGGAAAAGATTGTTGGGTTTATGAGGTTTTGATTTGATTAGTTGATGATTTTGTGAAAAGACCCTTATTTTTTTTGGTCTTTGAAATTAAAGTTGTTGATGTAGAAAGGAAATACTACTAGTATGACCACCATTGAAGAGAAGCTCAATTCAACAGGTGTGAACAGTGGGGCACACAGTTTACTTGAAGAAATGAAATTGTTGAAGGAAATGCAGGACCATTCTGGTAAGTTTCCTTTACTTTCCCCAAACATTTATTTCAAAAAAATTATACCCCTGAAATGGTCAAATCCACTCGTGTTTTTCTTCACATTTTTGCAAGATTTAGAAACTAGATTCAAAACCTTAAAGAATTGCACAAAGAATTTGATCTTTTTAGCTTGTATCTTTGTGGGTTTTTAGATTAAGGTTCAAAAGAGAACAGTGACCAAGTAAAAGAACAACGATAACGGCCTAATCACATGTGAATTTACACTATAATCACATGTGAATTTACAATAAAAGCACCACACACCTTGCGTTGACCGTGTTCTGTAATTGCTAGCTTAAGCACATCGACTAATCCCTAGGCCACCACGAAAAGCCTCGAGTCCTTGGCCACAAGGGGTTTGACAGCATTTAGATTCGAACATGGGGAAGATGATAATTGCACAAAAAAAATGTTCTTTTTAGCTATAATCTTTCTGGGTTTTTAGATTACTTATGAATAAATTTTGATTATTTATGTTTTGGTTAAAAATTGCAGCTATAAAGAAACCAATAAATTCAGAGCTATGGCATGCATGTGCTGGTCCATTGGTGTCTCTGCCACAGGTGGGAAGCCTTGTGTATTACTTCCCACAAGGCCACAGTGAACAGGTTTGATTTCCCTTAATTTGATTTGTGTAATTTGTTGGCTTGTTTTTTGAACAAATCTTGTGTGTAATTTGCAATTTTCTTGAATAAATTGGTTGCTTTTTATATTCAAAGTGTAAAATTGGAAAAAAATGAAAAACTTTGTGGTTTAACGCCGAAATGCCAACAAAAACAAAAGCCACCGATTTATCGATTAAAACAAACATACTTATATGGTTAATTTGGTTTGTTAAGCTCATTAAGCTGTAAACAAACAACACCGTGGTTAATTTGGTGGGGCCCATAAGGCGATTTATATGGTTTTGGGATTGTGGGTTTAAATTAAGACATAATTTTCTTTAACAGGTTGCAGTGTCGACGAATAGAACCGCAACTTCACAAGTTCCTAATTATCCGAATCTTCCGTCACAATTGTTGTGCCAAGTTCTAAATGCTACTTTACATGTACGGCTCCTTAATTCTATCAAACTATATCTAGTTTTTAGGCTTTTTATTATGCTTTCTTTAATTCTCTTTTAAGTTTTTTTTTGATTGTTTAATTAGGCAGATAAAGAAACCGATGAGATCTACGCCCAAATGAGCCTTCGACCCGTGAACTCGGTGGGTCCCACTCCCGCCATATCGTCAATATATTGTGTTACTTCAGTTTTGACCATCGACCAAGTCAAACTTTGATTTTTGAGTGTCAACTTAGCTGTTTTTCAGTTCAAAATTGCAAGAATCAACGTTTTAGAGAGAAAAAAACTAATTTTTACTATGCTTAAATCACTATAAATCGAAATCGGACTACTTTATTTTTTAGGCGAAGGGAGTATCGTTGACTTTTAATGGAGTGATTTGACTTTTCGAAGAATTGTACTTAACTTTTTGTTGCAAACTGACCATCGTTCCTTTGGAAAAACGAAAAAAACCCGCATCTTTCTTTGAAAATGGTGTTTTTGGTTTACTTACATTGATGGTCTTTGTTTGTGAGAAAAGGTCAACTTTGATGGATTAAAAAGTCAAACTACTCGTTTTTTTTTTCGTAAACTTTACCATAAAAATTTGTACTTAATACCGAATGTTACTTGAATCCACATGGAAATCAGGAAAAAGATGTTCTTCCTATACCCGACTTCGGAATGAAGCCGAGTAGACATCCGACCGAATTCTTCTGCAAGACTTTGACCCCGAGTGATACGAGCACGCATGGCGGCTTTTCTGTGCCTCGTAGAGCGGCGGAAAAGCTCTTTCCACAATTGGTAACATTTCATCTCTCCCCATTCCCGTTTTCTAAATGCGAAACATGTTAAAACCGTCATATGAGCTTGACTTTCTCCGATCGTTATTCTTTTCCATCAGGATTTTTCAATGCAACCTCCAACGCAAGAGCTTATCGTTCGAGATTTACATGATAACACGTGGACATTTCGTCATATATATCGGGGTGAGCACCCAATCTTTCTCTTCACAAATCTCTATAGGCCAACTTACGTGCACCTCGACTAATCCCATGGGACCCTGAAGTTAACAGCCAGTCAAATCCTCGAGTGGCGTTGAGGGGACTTGAACTACCGACCTTTGTTACTATTTCCATCTCGTTTGGTGTTTTAATGCGAGTTCTTGTAATAAAACTTTGTTGCCATGATTTTGTTTATGATGCAGGGCAGCCGAAACGACACCTACTAACGACCGGTTGGAGTATGTTTGTTAGTGCAAAAAGGCTTAAACAAGGCGATGCGGTTCTCTTTATCAGGTATGATTCTTTCTACGGAATTTCCTTATTAAATCAAAGTTCGATATTTGCTAGTTCGACTCTACATGTAATTTGATAAAGTCGCTTAATTTTGCTGTCCGAAAATAAGTGTTCCCATTTCTATTTTAGTTTGTCTTAAAGTAAGTGCTTACTTTCCAATTCTACCCTTAATGATGAGATGGAGAAATTCATTACTACGGTACTAAACTACCTCTACTATTAAGGGTAAAATTGTCATTTATTTAATAAAAAGTGTGATAATTACATATTTCTATAACTAAACCATTGGGGTGAAAGCCACAAGATCCACATCCCTTTGAAACTAAATATGGCCAAACACGGCCCGGGACTGGTTACGACCCGAAGGCCCGGGACCGGTTACGAGTTTCCGAAAAATGAGGTCCGGCCTGGCCCCGGACCGGTTATGCATAAGGGACCGATTTTTTAATGTAAATTTAATATTTAAAGATTTTTAGAAATTGTAATACAAAACTTTCAAGATTTTTTCCAGTAAAAATAAGATTTAAAGTGTATTTCAATGTTTAGTTTCAAAAATCATAATTATAAAAACTTGTATAACATTTTTGTGTAAAAAAGATCTAAAAAATTTAATTTTTTTAACAAATTGATTTTTTTAAAAACCGTGCCGAGCCTGGGCCCGGTTACAAGCCAACTTCTTCGGATAGGGACCGGTTTTTGGCCATCTTTATTTGAAAACTAACGATATATGTAATTTTGTTGCTTGTAGGGATGAGAAATCACAGTTATTGTTGGGAGTGCGGCGAGCAAATCGTCAACAAACGTCTTTGCCGTCATCGGTTTTATCAGCCGATAGCATGCACATAGGAGTCCTTGCGGCTGCAGCTCATGCTGCCGCTAATCGAAGCCCGTTTACGATATTCTACAATCCGAGGTAGCTGTCTTATATGATTAAAACACGAAAACATATCTATAAAGAATGGTTCGTTTATTTTCGCTATTCTTTTCAATTCATTTAGGGCATGTCCATCGGAATTCGTCATCCCGTTGGCGAGATTTCGGAAGTCGGTCTATGGGACACAACTTTCCGTAGGTATGAGGTTTGGAATGATGTTTGAAACCGATGAATCAGGGAAACGCAGGTATGTGTGTGTAAAAGCCTGCTTTTATTAGTATATAATATTTATATACGCAAAACTCACACACACTCCTCACCATTGGTGACGCTTGAATCCTTGACCTCCACGGAGGTACTTGGGATCTATCCGTAACCCGGATACCGCTTGGCCAATGACCCTTTGGTAGACTGTTTGTGCCCATATTGTCGTATGTATGCTAATCGATCATCTCATTATTAATGCAGATATATGGGCACAATTGTCGGTATAAGTGACGTGGATCCATTACGATGGCCCGGTTCTAAGTGGCACAATCTTCAGGTACTTGACTATTCAATACCCCAACAAAAAATTGATCAGTTTCCACGGCCCAAATGAAAAACACCGTTGATAAATGTTGTGTTTTTGATATCAGGTCGAGTGGGATGAGCCTGGTTGCGGTGATAAGCAAAGTCGAGTGAGTCCTTGGGATATCGAAGCCCCGGAAAGTCTCTTCATTTTCCCGTCTCTCACTTCGAGTCTTAAACGACCGTTCAATTCCGCTTTTCTAGGTGAGTTCCATCGTCTTGTTTGACTTCGTTTTTTTGTTCATCTCCTTTTAAGTACACTTTTAGTGACGTTTTTCGTATTGTATTAGGAGCACAAACCGAATGGGACAATATGGTAAGCCGACCGTTCATGCGGGCCCCGGAAACCATAAACGGGAACTACTCGAACCCTTCGATGTCTAGCTTATGGTCGGAACAGCTGATCAAGATGTTAATGAAACCTCAAAATGGTAACACTACATCCATTTCACCGGTGGTTCAAGAAACTTTTGCCGCTAACAGGAACCCGTTACAAGCCGAAAACCGCCCGCAATTCCACCTCATTCAACCCAACACCGCCACCAACACTGCCAGCGTAACATCAATCTCACCACCACAATCCACCGCAAATCCTTCGGGAACCCAACAACCCCAACAGAAACCCGTTAACCAAACACCGGTTTCCACTTCTTCGGAAACAATGAAATCGGACTCGATGCAGGTTATGTCTTCAAAGCCGATCAATAGTCCGCAGAATCTTGTACACGAGCTTCCATTTCTTAACCAGTTGTCACCTTTTGATTCGAGCGTACTCCACTCTCAACAATTCGATTCACCCCAGATCGATTCTTCGAGTCTTAACGGGTTATTCGCGTACCCTGATACCAACGTATTGAATCCGTATCCGTCTCTCGGGCAAGAAACATGGGATTCACATGTGAATAGTAACTCCAAATGTTTCTTCCAACCAAATACAGCACCTTCAAATGTGTATGGTTTCAAAGACTTATCAGATGAGAGCCACCACAACAACCAAAATGTCAATGCCTATAATTGCCTCAATTTCGAAGGTAGTAATGGTGGCAGCACGGTGGTCGATCCTTCGGTCTCGAGTACGGTTTTGGACGAGTTTTGCAACTTGAAAGATATCGAGTTCCAAAACCCGTCTAATTATTTAGTGAGCAACAATTTTAGCTCCAGCCAAGATGTTCAGTCGCAAATCACTTCAGCGAGTCTTGTCGATTCTCAAGCTTACTCGATGCAAGAATTGCCGGATAACTCGGGTGGGGCGTCTTCTAGCAACGGGGAATTCGATGATAGCGGACTTTTGCAGAATAACTCGTGGCAACAAGTTGCTGCTCCTCCTCGTGTACGGACCTACACAAAGGTTAGAACTTTATCTTGATTTTGCTTTAAAGTCGAAACACTACAACAAGATCGTTTTTTTTGACACCAAATATGTTTAAATGTCCTAATATATTGCTTTATATGACCATAATCGTGCGTCATAATAGTCTTTTTTTTATAGATATATTTGGCGTCCTATAAAACCGATTTTGTTGTAATGATTTACTTTGCATTTCGTTCCGTTCTCGGAATCATCAACGGAGTTTGAAACATGAAAATAAAGGGTTTCGCTTTGTGTAGATCGATTTTTTGTTTAAAACTTGTTTTCTTGGAGTACTGCAGATTCAAAAGGCAGGGTCGGTGGGGAGGTCTATTGATGTTTCGAGTTTCAAGAACTATGATGAACTTTGTTCGGAAATAGAAAAGATGTTCGGTCTCGAGGGACTGCTTAATGATTCGAGAGGATCCGGTTGGAAGTTGGTGTATGTAGATTTCGAGAACGACGTCCTTCTTGTTGGAGACGATCCATGGGAGTAAGTTCAATTTCTACAATATTATGTCATTGTCGGAAACAACTGCCCTACTTTATGAGATAGATGTCAGAGGTGGACGTCAGGTCTGTATACATCTTACCCTCCGTAGGCCCCACCTATAAACTGAACTTGACTCTCAAAAGTCAAGCGTCGAGCAACATACCCATATACCCGGACCCCCCTATTCTTTCCGTGACTCTGAGGATTGTGGAACCCTATTAGATTACTCTCCAAAAAATCTTTTTAGGAGAAAAAGTTGGTTTCAAGATATATAGAGGAGAAATGGTCCTAGTTTGGCCGATTTGGGACTCAAAACACTTTCTTCAAAGGGCGAGTCATTAATTCCTCTTTTGTTGATAACCGTGGGTGTTTGTGTGCACATTGACTAATCTCATAGGGCCCTGAAAATAACATCCACGAAAAATCCTGTGTGGTCACGACACTACAACAAAATTGGTTTTATAGGACGCTTAGAATGTCTTAAGCGTCCAAATAGAAAATAGTTTATAGGATGCTTTTAGGTGGTTTAACAAGTTTTTAGGACCCTTTTAAAATAAAGTGCCCTATCAGCTATTTTATAGGACACTTTTGAGAAGTGTAATATAAACATTCATTTTATAGGACCCTTGTATTTATATGACATATTTTCAAATAATGTTGTATAAAATACAACACTTTATTTTCAAAAGCGTCCTAAAAACTTGTTAAAACCCTTGAAAGCGTCCTATAAACCTATTGGAACACTTTTAGGTAGGGCGTTTAGACATTTTAGGCGTCTAATAAAATCAATTTTGTTTTAAATGTGAGGAGACTTGAACTTCCTTTGGAATTGCGGTTTAAGTGAGTTTGATGTGTTAAAATTATGCGTAAAATGCAGGGAATTTGTCGGGTGCGTGCGATGTATCAGGATTCTATCACCTTCGGAAGTTCAGCAGATGGGTGAAGAGGGAATGCAGCTTCTCAACAATAATGCAGCTTTGCAGGCGGGAATCAGCGGTGGCCCGATGTCGGACAATGGGGCCCGCACTTGGGTTGGGCCCACGTGATCCGATGTGGATCAGATCAGAGGTAGCAAGATTAATTGTCAATCTGTTTGGGATTGTGGTTTGTAGATGTGAAATGAGTGATGACATTGACACCATTAGTGAGGAAAAACAACCTGTTGTAGCTTTATGAGATGTTAAGAAGGAAGGATTGTTGTCAACCATTTGAAAATGCTATATGATCAATTAAGATACATTATCTGTCTGAATCCCTCCATCTGAATCACACTTATTTTCCATATTTCATGCTTTAATGGGGCTAGTGGTTGTGTTGTGATATTGGATATAATTGATGGAACAAATTGATAGACCAAAATCATAGCTCTATGTCAACCTATTTTTGGTCTAATATATTGGTGTAATTATTTCTTAAATATTGTGTAATTCTTCTTTGTATAGATCGCTTATTTTGCTCTCTATCATAGAGAATAATTGTAGCCTTGATAGGATCAAAACTCTTATATAAATGCCTCATGTTTCATAATGAAATATACAACAAGTCTTCCTGCATATTTTGAAAATTCTCATGGTATCAAAGCCTTCTGTAAATTCTCATGTTATCAGAGCCTTCTATGCTCAAAGCATAAATAACCTTCCTCTTCCTCCTTTTTTTTCTTTTCCTTTCTCCATTTATCTTTTGTCCTTCTATCTTCTTTGATCCCATGCCTGAAAATTCTGAAAGTTCTCAACCTCACACCCTCTTGTAACAACACCTACATGGAACAATGTTTCCCAGCAGAGTGCTGCCCTTGTCTCCATTAATGTTGCAACTTTGATACCGTTCAAACTCTCTAGAGGAGGTAACTATTCTTCTTGGAGATCTCAGTTCAACAATCTTCTATTTGGATATGATCTTATGGGATATGTTGATGGTACATTCCCTTGTCCGGTTGAATCAAATGAATCAAGCAACACGAATATAGGAAGATTTGGCTACAACAAGATCGTTTAGTATTACAAGCTCTACAAGCTACTATTGTAGTTTGTCCTGCCAAACATCGACTGATGCTTGGTTAAAATTGGAAACCACCTTTGCCAACAAGTCGCACACACGAATGCTTACTCTACTATCCTCTCTTATGAAGGTATCTAAATATGGAATTATTCTGAATATATGCAGAATATCAAGAGTATCATCGACGATCTGTCCCTGATTGGTCATCCCTTTAGTGATGCTGAAGTTGAAGCCCACACCTTAAATGATATGGTCTGGAAATGAATACAAAGAACTGCAGCCTGCCATTCGAACCCGAGAAACAACCATGACATTTGAAGAACTTCATGATAAAATCTCAGATCATGAACTTTTTCTACAACGCGAAGAGGAAAAGAAAGTGGAACCACCTATCACCGCCTAATTCAATCAATGCACCAATTACAAAGGAAAGAATGGCAACAATCGAGGAACAATTAGCAATTATGGGAATAAACTTTTTCAAGGTAATGGCAATAACCCACCATTTCGTCCTTCTCAATCTTCTCACACCTCTTCCAATCAGTCTCAGTCTCAACACAAATTTCACCCACAACAGTTTCATCAACTACCACTTTGGAAACCACACTCATCATGTTTCAAAAACGTTGTGTGTCAATTATGTGACAAAGCTGGACACACAACTAAGATGTGTAGATCTCGTCCTAAACCAAGATCTATTCAAGGATGGCCCCAAGCACACTGCAATTCATCTACACAATCTAATCAACCATCCACCTTGGCAGCTGGGTTGTTGACTCTGGCGCATCTCATCATATCACTTCAGATTTGCAAAACTTGAGCGTTCACTTCGAATACGAGGGCAACGATGATATTATGGTGGGAGATGGCAATGGTATTCCTATTTCTCACATTGGGTCTACTTCTCTTAATTCTTTTAATACCGAATTTAAACTTAATAATGTTTGTGTGCACCACATATCAAACAAAATCTTCTTTCGGTCTCTCAATTTTGTAAACAAAATAATGCTTTTATAGATTTTTTTTTCTAATTCTTTTCTTGTGAAGGATCCAAGTACAAGGGCATCCTTGGTCCGAGGCCGTAATAAATTCAATGTTTATGAGTGGCCGTCTTCATCACCTTATCCGTAAGCTTCTTCATCCGCCGCCTTTATGAGTTCGATCGCTGTCTCGTCCAATTTCTGGCATCGACGTCTTGATCACCCGTCTCCGGCCGTTCAACAAAAAGTAGTCATTGAACACTTTCTTCCTATTTTAAATTATGTTTCACCTCATTGTGACTCATGCTTTTGTAATAAAAGTCACAAATTGTCGTTTGGTTCTGCATCTGTTCAATGTAATTTAGAAATTATATGTACAGATGTTTGGGGTCCATCCCCCGTTGTTTCCTTTTGACAATTTTCGGTACTATGTCATCTTTGTGGACTATCATACTAAATATACTTGGTTCTATCTGATGAAACAAAAATCTGATGTCCATTATCTTTTCTCAAAATTCAAAAACACAGTTGAAAATTTCTTTCAAACCACCATTAAAACATTATACTCCGTGGTGGAGGTGAATTTCAAGGTTTAGCAACCTCCTTGTCCAACTATGGTATTCAACACCTCAAATCTCCTCCTCATACACGAGAATTAGTTGGGTCAGTCGAACGAAAACATCGCCATCTTGTTGAGACAGGTCTTACCCTCTTTCATCAAGCCTTTTTACCTCCTCGTTTCTGGTTCGTCGCCTTTCAAACAACCGTGTTTCTCATTAATCGAATGCCCACTCCGATTCTAAAATTTCTAACACCATTTGAGAAATTATTTTAGAAAATTCCAAACTATCTAAATCTCAAAGTTTTCGGTTGTCTCTGTTATCCTTGGTTACGACCTTAACCAAGGTCTAAACCGTGTGTATTCCTTGGCTACTCTCTTCCACATAATTCCTATATTTGTTTCAATCCATCCACTCAAAAATCTTTCATTTCTCGACATGTTAGATTTATTGAGAGTATATTCCCTTTCCAACACACGTCTTCTGGAAACAACAAGATGTTCCCAAATCCTATTTCAGATTGGATGTCTTCAAAGTCACCCTCTCCTCCCTCTCACCCCACTATTTCAAGCCAACAAAATACTTCTAATTCTATCCTGGTTATTTCAATTCCTATTCCTCCAATTGATACTCCTTCCACTCAGAGACCCTCTTCTCACCATCCTTGTAAACCAGTCTCAATCCCTACAAATACCTCTACATCCTTGAATTCTAATGATGACAATGACTCACACTCAACATTACCAGCTTCCATGTCTTCTACCAAGGATGTTAATGACTCATATTCTCAGCAGATATCTTCTTTCTCTCCTTCACATTCCACTCTCCCTTCTAAAACGGCTCCCATCCCTTGACTTTTTGAAATAGGAGGTGATCTATCTAAAAGTTTTATTTATATATTGTGTTTTAAAAACTACTGGATATACGAGAAATCATATAGGATTTTATGACATGTACAGTTCTGGAATAATTTTGTTTTGGTCCTGTCGACTTGAAACACGTTGGGGAACGTATGGAGGAGTGTGGGTATGATGATTTGATTGTTAAATAACCTTGTGGGTTTGACATGATATGTAGGTGCATTTGGGGGTAGCGTAATTAACCCAAGAGTAGGGGTGTTTACGGTTCGCTTCAGTTTGATTAATGGGAAAAATGTGAACTGAACCGCATGAGGTGGATGATTGGGGTACTCGAATCATAGGTTAAAGTTCCATTCATAGACCAAATTTATAAAAAAAATAATATCATTTGCAATATAAAAATAATACTAAAATAGAAGATTTAAATCAATTACACAACAACTAAAGAAAAATAATACAAGCACTAAAAATTAAAATACGTTTAATTGTTTAAAAACATCATTTCTTGGGTTGATGTCGACTTCTTCACAAATTCATACCACCAAATTTATTCATCCATCGTAGTGGTTGAAACCAAAGGGAATGATAACTATTTAAAAAAACAAAGGGACAACTCTCAGCCAATCATTTAAAATAATTCTGAAAATATTAATTTCCAAAAAATGAGAGAAAAAGGGTATTAAGGTCATAGTATTCTATGGATTAATTTAGGATACATATGACTTCCTAAAATTAAGGGATCACAATATACATTCATATCAAAATCCTCAATTTGTATCAATTTCCTTCATTCAAGCAAATCACGGTTTCTTTATCTTCGTTTCTTCAACCAAATCACGGTTTCTTTAACTGGTATATGATAGAAGTTCAATTGGTGATCGTCTCTTCAATGGAGCCATCAAACGATAACAGTTCAATTGGTGATCGTCTATTCAATGGAGCCATCAAACGAATCGATATTACGCAAAGGCAGAGAGTACACACATTCAGGAATTGTGCCACAGGTGGTATACGTCCCATAAAGGAATTGTGCCACCATTGATATACGTTCCATATATAATCATATGGTATATAATGTTTAAGTATGTTCTGCACGCCAAAATCATCTATGATTATATTGTACATAAATTGGACATAATGTTTAAGTGTATTATTCAATCCAGAATTATCTATGATTATATTGGACATAAATTGGACAAAATGTTTATGTGTATTTTTCATTCCAGAATCATCTATGATTATATTGTACAGAAACTGGACATAATATTTAAGTATATTATGCATTTGAAAATCATCTATGATTATATTATACAGAAATTGGATAGAATGTTAAAGTATATTATGCATTCCAAATCATCCGTGATTATACTATATAGAAATTGAACAAAAACCTTAAGTAGATTATGCAGTCCAAAATTATATGTGATTATACTCTACAAAAATTGAACATAAACCTTAACTATATTATGCAGTCCAAAATCATTTGTGATTGTAATATGAATAATTTGGGCAACATATTGAAGTGTAGTAGCATCACATAATCATATGTGATTGTATTATGAATAATTTGGACCGAATGTTGAAATGTGCTAAATAACATAATCATATGCAAATGTATTATGAATAAATTGTACAAAATGTTGAAGTCTAATATTTATCTCATAATCATATCCCTTGTTTTTGGAAATGATTGGTTTGAACGATTTGATAGGGATAATCATATCCCTTGTTTCTCGCTATGTCAGTTAAGTTTTTTTTTTCTTTCCAATTTTACCCCTAAATTCTTTTGACCTCGTCGGAAAGTAGATTTTTTGCTTTATCAATTACATAAATTGCCATTATTATTTTAAGCCATTGATTGCATCAATTAGGGCTTGAGATTTGTCCCTTTATTCTTTTAAATATGCTTCATTCTCGTTTGACCCACCCCTCTCTCTCTCTCTCTCTTTATATATATATATATATATAGGCAGGTTTAGAGGAAAATCTAAAAAAAAAGAAAAACTGAGGAACACCCTAGTAACCGTTCATCTGGACGGTATGTACCTGTGCATAATTGAAGTTGTTTTTATTTTGTTTTTATGCATGTGTGCATTATGCACATGTGCATATGCACGTGCACATGTTACAAATTACATGTATACATATGTGCATACTGTCCACATGAACGACTACCGGGGTGTTTATTCAAATTTTCATTTTTTTGCGGTTTCCTGAACCAGTTCTATATATTTTGACATCCATTTTTTTTATAGTTTTTACTGTTTTTAACATCCGTCTCGATATTTTTTTCTTTTTACCGTTTTTACATGTAATAATATATAGATGTAATATTCATCATGAATATTTATGCATGGTCATATGTTTACAACAACTTTTTAACATTCATATATTAGTATGTTATTCATCATGAACATACGATTTAGTATAACATTCATCATGAATAATTATGTTTTTTGTAACACCCGTAATTTTCGGGTAAGTATAATTTCAAGTCGGTGTAGAAATTGATCTTTCAAAAGAAATAGAAGAAAGATGATTTTGGATTGAATCCTAGATTTAATAGTCTTGCTGAATGGATAATTCAAATACGAATCCAACGGGCCTTTCTGGAGCAGAGTTAAAACGAATAAGTTATGACCGAAACAGTGATCGGGCAATAAACCGGCAACCGGTGTCAAGTGAACGTCCACATAGTGAAGCAAGTGGACGTAAGGGGGCATGTCTGTGTGGTTCCGCGGAAGCAACAGAAGTTTCTGTCCTGATGCAAGTGAACGTCCGCATATGGATCCAAGTGGACGTCCGCATTGAGTTTGACGAAATTTTCACCCTTTTTCTCCTTCAACTTTTCCCTCCTCTCTCTCCTACTTTCTAAATCTGATTTCCCTCTCCCTCATTTCGATTTCTCCTCCAAAAACCCCAAATCCTTTCTCCTCTCTCCATCTTTCTCTCCCAAATCAAACCCCACACCATTTTTATGAATCTTAACCTTTCTAGAATCCCTTCATCTTCTTCATCAAGTTTCTAGGGTTTCATCCAACCCTTTGCTCCATCTTGAAGATTGGGAGTTTGTGGTTTATTTTGGTGACCCTAGAGGTATTTTGGTTGGTGGATTCAAGTGATGATTAAGGTAATCTTCTCTTTTCTTCATCTATAAAAATTAGGGTTTTGGTATAAATTGAGATCTTCATGTAAAATGTTTGGGGAACGATTTTATATGGTTGGATATGAATATTTATGGTTGGAAACTTATGGATCTAGGTTTTTGGAAGAATTGGCTTGAGGATTCAAATTTCTTCAAATGAGCTTAAGTTGGGGAAAAATCTAAATTTAGACTAAATCTAGCAAGATGAGTTCAAGTTGATTTATGAAATCATTGTACATGCCAAAAATGTCAATTTTAAAGTGTTATGTGTTTTACATGAAATTATCAAATGTTGAGCTATTTGGTGGGTTTTGATTATTTGAAGTGTTTAACTTTATAAACCTTGTGAAACACCCACATTCGTGATTTTTGGGCGATTTGATAAATAAATCATAACTGAAAGTGTTTTGATGATTTATTGTATACATGGAGGTTATGTAGTCAAAATGCACTTTTAAGTGTTTGTTGGAAATATGCATAGTTTATGTAATGGGATGTTTTGAAAATACAAACGTGTGAGTCATGTGATTTTGGTTATTCCCGGCCTTGTGCACATTTTAGAAATTGTAAACCTTTTTGGTTTAGGGCCGAAGGCCAATTTGAATTTGAGAGTCAAAGTTTTGGGAAAAGATGTAATTTGGTTTATGTAACCATATTGACTCACTTATTTTAGCCAAACGTTTATTATGCCTTTTGGGCTTGATTTATACTCAGACGATTCTTTGGGGTATTTGTTCAACTTTAGTAGCTCGATAAGGATCATCGGATGTATGGTGTACTTAGCTGCATCTTATTTGAGAGTTACATGTTTTGAATGCGTAGTTCATTCGTTGGAGTCATGTAACTTTTTAGACTATAATGCATTGGATCCATAGGCACTAGTCGTTTATATGAAATGGGATGTTGTCTCTCATTATGGCTAGATATGGGATTGACTATTGGGAACTCGAGCTATAGACCGTGGGTGGTTGAATGCGATAACCTTGCGACCCATGACTCTTAAATTCTAGCGAGTGAGTTCTTCTTAGACCATCAGGAGCTCGAACTAAAGACCGTGGGTGGTTAAAATCGATAACCTTTGGTGCTATAATAGAAGCTTCATAACATTTTATGTGACTTACTTTGTGTTTCGCCACATTATATGGAACCGGGTCTCCCCCTTTACCGAAAGGTGTTGTTTTGGGTATTGAGTTTTAATATCCATGTTTTCGGTGACGTTATATATATATATGGATTATTGCCCATGATTTATGGGTTGAGTATTATGCCCAATCGTGTTTGGGTGTTTCGGGATATAAAGTTTTATCCGTGTTTTCATAAATTGGGTGTTTGATTTCTATTCACGTTTTAAGTGAGTTTTAGGTTGCATCACTTCATGAAGGAATGTTATGCATTGGGGATTTCATATTTAAAAATGCGTATTATAGTAAAATGGGTTGTTTTCATATTCAAAGTAAATCGTTTGAAAGATTATGAAATAAATTGCATTCTTTCTTTTTCGCAATATATTTATTTATGTTGAAAACTCTTGAACTCACTAGACATTAGCCTAACCTTTTTATTTTTCGGCATGTGCATCAGGTTCCGGTTGGGGAATAGTACTAGCGACACTGTGAAGAGATGAGTGCTAGTTATATGCACAAGAGAGAGTAGCTTGGGTGAAGTCTTCCGCACTTGGGAATAGCAACTTGGATTGGGTTTAGTAACACTCAACTTTATTTAGTCTTGGTATAAGCCTCGATTCAATGATTGTTGGGGTAAAATGTATGATTAAATTTGAGGTATTTCCAAGTATTGATTTGTAGAAAGGGATTTTTACCTTTTACTTGATGTAATATCGAAGTTTTTAATTAATTGCTTTTTCCAAATTTGAGGGTGTTACAAGTTGGTATCAGAGCTTAAGTTTGAGAGATTTAGGTGTGGATTTTGGATACCTAGACTCAAACTAGCATTTTTAAAAGTGAATGAGAGAGAAAATTGCACCAATTGGCACTCTAAAATAGGATATTTGAGGTTGACGGAGTCACTAGGAACGAGAATCACGTCGAGGGTAGCAAGGATGATCATGTACAGTACGTTCATAATTGCACCTGGCCAATGTTACGGTGAACCGACAAGTTACATGTGTATACTTGGACTACTTTGATGTGACGACCGTTGGGGTAGTGAAGAAGTTTCTAAGTGGGTAGTCGTTAGAAGAGGTTGATGATTTTAACATTCGTCACTTGGAGCGAAAGTAAGCATGATGATTGCATTAAGTGGACCGTTTCAGGTCTGAATCATTGGTTGGTTAAGAACCATAGACTTATGGAATCAACATTACTTGAGGAGAAATTGTAATGTGAACTGACGAAATTTTCGATTATTGCCTTAAGATGTTTGAGCATCCGGATGACGATAATGTGACTGGGAAATTGAGGAGCGTGGTTTCGAGACGTTGAGTGCCGATCAAATTCATACACGAAATTTATTTCTAAAATAAATTTGCATCAATTATTTCTCATGTTTCCAAATCATCATGTGGATTATATTACGAAATCTTGGAAAAATGTTTAGCACACACAAGATTTTAAACAATGATTTTAAACATGCATAAACTATTTTATTGCATGTGGTTGCAAACTTTGTTGAGACTTTCTTTATTCTCGTTGTTGTCCAACACTATTTTCGGATATTGTGATGTCCGTATTTTGATGTTGTTTTGGGTATTGGACAAGTAACTGCGACTTATGACTTTAACATTGGATCTCCTCCATATATGTTAAGGTTTTGGACGAAGAGTTATTTCCATGTTTTGGTGTTTGAGTTTTCTTGGGAATTTTATTCCGTACGAGTTGAGTTTTATGGAGTGTTATTTTACAAGTGAACATTGAAATGCGTAGGCTTTAATTATGATGCATGTAAATTTATGAGTTTTATTGACCGTCATGTCTTATGCGAGTTTTGCACACGTCTTTTCGCAACCGCATGAGATGTCTTGAGAGTCTTGATATTGCATAATTGTACTTTTGAGTTTTATACAAGTATAATTCGTTGTACACTACTTAGTATTTGAATTGATTTATACTTTTAGTGTGAGTAAGCATATGAAGGACCTATGATGGTTCGTGTTGAACTTTTGCTTTATACATTCTTTGGTTGTTGACACCACTTTTAATGGTTCACACAAATACGTTATATTGGTTTATTGGTATGCATGACATTGTAGTCACTATTTTGGGACACATAACATTTTATTCGTGCGGCTTAAAGTTTGAAGTCGATCTAAATTATTTTAAGTTTGACCAAGTCGCATGCACCTATCATTTTAGTAAGTTTTGGGAAATAAACTGATGTACGCGAGTCTCGTTGGGAAATTTTGTTCCATGTCATTATATGGTTAAATGAGAAATTTTTGGAACTTGATTACGTGAATTTCCCCTTCTGGGGTTTTGTACAAACGCCTTGTTATACACTGTTTTAGTATGTAAAATTATTCTTCATACATGGCGCAAATAGATGCATGTTGGGACCATAACGGTTCCTTTGAAAGGTTTGTTGAACATCTTTTGTTGTTGTCATTATTAGCATGAATAATAATCACATGGTTTTTGAAATGGTTTTATATGTGTAGCATTTGTGACCACTTTGCACAACTACCGAGTAAACAATAGTGGATTTTTACACGTATGATTAATGGTTATAAAGAATTTGCGTCTAAAAGTCTGATAAAATTTCAAATTGGCATATTAGTTTGAAAAACCTTGAACTCAATCAGGGCTATAGATTTAAACCCTCTTGTGATAGGAATTGTGATTAGGGACTAGAGAAGTCCTTGGGAACTGAAGAGTCGAGTGACCTAATTGGTGGGCAAGATTGAATCTTTAGGAATTCGACCTCATGAGTTTGTTCGTGTATGAAAAATTAAAGTAGTAGATTTATGTTATTATCTCAAATATGTAAGTGGTGACCTTTCCCTTTCGGAAAGTCTTCGGGTTAAATTCTTGTGTGTTTGCTTTTGCATATGGTTGGATTTGAATTGATAGATTGTTTGTTCGACAACATGTTACGTATTGGTGGTGTACCATCTTAATGAGTCTTCGTGAATAAAGGAGATGTGGTTCGCTCTTTAAAGCTGTAAGATTTGGAGGTTTTATTTCCATGCCAGGTGTCAACTTTAAATCTTTATTTGGGGCACGACGTAGTGCAACCAGGAATGAAATACTTCTTGGCATACCCACGTTTTCGATATGGCCATTCTAATTTTAGGCATTGACTTGTTCTTTTGAGGTTAATGATCTTTGGAATGTTCGGAAGTGCTCCCATTGGATCGTAAGAAGTGTTAGCCTCTCAGTGGTAGAACTTTAAGGAAATTAGAAGTCGGTAATTAAGTATTGGTGACTAAGATTTTTCCTGTTATGGTAAAGGCTTTATTGGCTAAATGATGATGTTTAAGTATAGTTGGAGTTGCACAATAGTCTAATTTGAATAAATTAACTCTCTAGAGAGCGTATTAGCACGTCCCTGGAAAGAAGGCTCTATCAATAACAAGGGTGAATTATTAAGGATTTTGGGGAACTCTTTGAGTTTGGTGTTGATCATTGGATTTACGGATTTAGAATCGTGTTGGGCTGGGATGAATTACACAATGAGAAGTTGAGATCACAAGCTACCCTTGGGGTAGTACGTGTCACCTAAGCTTGGTAGGCAACCGAGATCATACAGTTAGAAATTGATGTAGTAAGGTTCGATATTCACACTGGTATGAGTGTAACGCATCGAGGTGGATATTGGATGTGAAAGTCAACATGAGTTTTGACAAGGTGGTTTTGTCAAGTAGTATTTAATGTCAATTGAAGTTGGAATGGGCCAGAGACACATCCTTGGAGGGTGAGAAATAATGGTCTTGCGACAAAGATGTTATTTGGGGGTATCATTAGATTGTTACTCTCCCTGGGATGAGTAGACGATAGGACAATTATTAGACTTGTGCTCCGTGTTGTGTGGTGGGCCTGGGTGATCTCATGTTCCTCACTCAGTCTGAGAGTTGTGTAAGAAATAGAATCACATGACTTCGATGTTCAGAGGAATTTTATTGTTAAGGTTAGCTAACGTAAAAAAGAAAATCGAGCTACAAATGGGAACCAAGAAAACCTGATAAGTGTTGAGTTTGGAATTCAATGTTTGGGTGGAAGCTAGATTTCAAGGACGAAATCATTCTAAGGTTGGGAGGATTGGAACACCCATAATTTTCGGGTAAGTATAATATTTTCAAGTCAGTGTAGAAATCGATCTTTCAAGAGAAATATAAGAAATAGGATTTGGATTAAATCTAATATTTTTTAGTCTCGTTGGATGGAGAATTCAAATACGAATCCAACGGGCCTTTCCGGAGCAAAAACAGAGCTAAAACGAAGAAGTTATGACCAAAACAGTGATCGAGCAATAAACCGGGCGACTAGTGTCAAGTGGACATCCGCATAGGGAAGAAAGTGGACATCCGCATTGGGTAGATGTCCATGTGGTTCTGCGAAAGCAATAGAAGTTTCCATCCTGATGCAAGTAGACGTTCGCATAGGGCTCCAAGTGGTAGTCCGCATTGAGTCTGACGAAATTTTCACCCTTTTTCACCTTCAACTTTTCCCTCCTCTCTCTCCTACTTTTACCCCCATATCTAGATCTGATTTCCATCTCCCTTATTTCGACTTCTCCTCCAAAAACCCCAAATCCTTTCTCCTCTCTCCATCTTTCTCTCCCAAATCAAATCCCACACCATTTTTATGAACCTTAACCTTTCTAGAACCCCTTCATCTTCTTCATCAAGTTTCTAGGGTTTCATCCAACCCTTTGCTCCATCTTGAAGATTGGGAGTTTGTGGTTCATTTTGGTGACCCTAGAGGTATTTTGGTTGGTGGATTTAAGTGATGGTTAAGGTAATCTTCTCTTTTCTTCATTTATGGAAATTAGGGTTTTGGTATAAGTTGAGATCTTCATGTAAAATGTTTGGGGAACGATTCTATATGGTTGGATATGAATATTTATGATTGGAAACTTATGGATCTATGTTTTTGGAAGAATTGGCTTGAGGATTCAAATTTTTCTTCAAAGGAGCTCAAGTTGGGGAAAAATCCAGATTTAGCCTAAATCTAGCAAGGTGAGTTCAAGTTAATTTGTGAAAAAGTTGTACATGCCAAAAATATCCATTTTAAAGTGTTATGTGTTTTACATGAAATTATCAAATGTTGAGCTATTTGGTGAGTTTTGATTATTTGAAGTGTTTAACTTTATAAACCTTGTGAAACACCCACAATTGGGATTTTTGGGCAATTTAATAAATAAATCATAAATGAAAGTGTTTTGATGATTTATTGTATAAATGGAGGTTATGTAGTCAAAATGCACTTTAAGTGTTTGTTGGAAATGCATAGTTTATGTAATGGGACGTTTTGAAAATACGAACGTGTGAGTCATGCGATTTTGGTTATTACCGACCTTGTGAACATTTTAGAAATTGTAAACCTTTTTGATTTTGGGCCGAAGGCCAATTTGAATTTGAGAGTCAAAGATTTTAGGAAAAGATGTAATTTGGTTTATGTAACCATATTGGCTCACATATTTTAGCCAAACGTTTATTATGCCTTTTGGGCATGATTTATTCTTAGATGACTCTTTGGGGTATTTGTTCAGTTTTAGTAGCTCAATAAGGATCCTCAGACGTATGGTGTACTTAGTTGCATCTTATTTGAGAGTTACATGTTTTGAATGCGTTAGTTCATTCGTTGGAGTCATGTAATGTTTAGACTATAATGCATTGGATCCATAAGCACTAGTCTTTTATATGTAATGGGCTGTTGTCTCTCATTATGGCTAGACATGGGATTGACTATTGGGAACTCGAGCTATAAACCGTGGGTGGTTGAATGCGAAAACCTTGAGTCCCATGACTCTTAAATTCTAGCGAGTGAGTCCTTCTTAAACCATCGGGAGATTGAACTAAAGACTGTGGGTGGTTGAAATTGATAACTTTGGTGTTATAATAGAAGCTCCATAACATTGTATATGATTACTTTGTGTTTCGCCACATTATATTAAATCGGGTTTCCCCCGTCACCGAAAGGTGTTGTTTTGGGTATTGAGATTTAGTATCCATGTTTTCGGTGACGTTTTATATATATATGGATTATTGTCCACGATTTATGGGTTGGGTATTGTGCCCCACCCGTGTTTTGGGTATTTCGGGATATAAAGTTTTATCCGTGTTTTCATAAATTGGAGTTCGATTTCTATTCACGTTTTGAGTAATTTTTGAGTTGCATCATTTCATGAAGGAATGTTTTGCATTGGGGCGTTCATCTTTAAAAATGCGTATTATTGGAAAATGGGTCGTTTTCATATTTAAAGTAAACTGTTTGAAAGATTATGATTTAAGTTGCATTCTTTCCTTTTCGCAATATATTTATTTATGTTGAAAACCATTGAACTCACTAGGCGTTAGCCTAACCTTTTTATTTGTCGGTATGTGTACCAGATTCCGGTTGGGGAATGGTACTAGTGACATTATGAAGAGATGATTGCTAGTTATATGCACAAGAGAGAGTAGCTTGAGTGAAGTCTTACACACTTGGGAATAGCAACTTGGATTGGGTTTAGTAACACCCAACTTTATTTAGTCTTTGTATAAGCCTCGAGTCAATGATTGTTGGGGTTAAATGTATGATTATATTTTAGGTATTTCCAAGTATGAATTTGTAGAATGGGATTTTACCCTTTACTTGATGTAATATCGAAGTTTTTAATTAGTTGTTTTTTCCAAATTTGAGGGTGTTACATTTTTCACGTGTATTCAACAAATCTTTAGTATTCATACATCACTGTGACATTCATCATTAATATACATTTTCATTATAATGTTCATCATGAATAAAAATACTATTCATCATGAATCTACGTTTTCTTTATAACATTCATGATGAATATATATATATATATATATAGGGGCGGGTTTAATTGAAAACCGATTTTCGGTTAAAAACTGGAGGGACAAATGAGAGCAAGCCACGTGTCCACACCTTTACGGGGCATTCATCCAGAATAATGTATCATTAATGATGAATAATACACAATTCATTGATAAATAATACACGGATCATGAATTGTGTATTATTCATCATGGATAGTCCCGGTGGATTCTCGATCGATCTTGATGTGTTCTTGATTGATTTCGATGGCTTCTCGATTTAAATCGATAAAAACTAAAAGTGATAGGCTATGGTTTTACACACACAAACAAATAATAAAGCAATCGATAGATTATGGATGGAAAATGAAGGTGGTAGGTTAGGTTTAACACACATAAACATACACCAAGTCAATGAATGGATTCTCGACATTTCCCGTTAGGTTTTTGCTTGGTTTTAATGGGTTGGGTTACAATAATGAAGAACGCGATGCCTTACGATGTTTAAGAAAATGTTGAAGAAGGTGATGTGAAGTTACACACTTAAGGTGTCGAGCTGTTGTACACACTTGAATGTACATAAATATTCATAATGAATATAACATTTCACATACAAAAACAGTTAAAAAAACTATATTGAGATGGATGTCATATCGAAGAGCACAAAATTCTCGTTTTTTTTATGTAATTTGTTTGATTAAAATATTAGAAATTTTTGAGATAATTTATTTTAAACTTTAAGGGGGTAAAAATGTTTAATTAAAAGAGAAAATAAAAAGTCAAACAAGGTTGGGGTGGGATTGAAATTAGCTTTGTTTTTTTACCTCTAATCACATTAATTAATAATAACTAAAAACTCTATTTAATGTGAGTTGTTGGATCAATGGAGATGGAGGGCCGAGATCAATCCTCGTTTTCACAATGAAAATGGATTGCAATTGAACTCTCCTCTCTCTTTCTCTCTCTATCATTTGCAACCCCTTTAAAATGTGAAACCAATGAAGCTTGATCTTATCTGTCATTTTTCTTGATCGGTTGAGAAATTGGGAATATATTTTAATTATTTTAAATTTAAATTTAAATTATTATTTGAATCATCTATTTTTGGTTATTATATCTCGATTATTTTCTCCATAATCCCCACAATTTTCTTCATAATCTCCATTTATCTCTCTCTCTCCCCATCCCTCCCTCCTATCTCTAAAATGGAACTCAACAATCGAGGAATGTTTTCTTACACATAATCTTCAACATGGTGACTCCGATCCGCAACAGGTTTCTTTATACGACATGGTGGCTGATTTCCGAAATAAGTATTGCTCACATGGTGGTTGATTTCTAAATGTATTCAGATGTCTGAAAGCTCTGACGACATGGTAGCTGATCCGCAACAAGTTTCTCTCCGACCGGCAGGTCTGGTTAACCGACGATTTGAACATGAATTTTTATGAATGGTTATGAATGAGTATGAACTGTTCTTGTATTACAGTTATGAATTTTTAAATGGTTATGAAATTTCATGAATGATTATGAATGAGTATGAACTGTTCTTGTATTACAGTTATGAATTTTTTATGAATGAGTATGAACTATTCTTGTATTTAAGTTACGATTTTTTTAAATGGTTATGAAATTTTATGAAAGGGTATTAATGAGTATGAACCATTATTGTATTACTTATATGATTTTTTAAATGATTATGAAATTTTACGAATAATTATGAATGAGCATAAATTGTTCTTGTATTACAATTATGAATTTTTTATGCATGGTTACATATGGTAACCGAATTATGAATGATTATGAATAGGAATGTATGGTTATAAATGGTTCATTTATTAAGAAATTAATAAGTTTTAAGAAAAATTTGAATTATTCCTAAAAGTATGGAGTTAGTTATATATGGTAACCAAATAATATATTTAAAGAATTAATAATCTTAAAAAAATATCAATTATTCTTAAAAATCCGAATTTGTTAAAAAGACATAAATACTTTGGGTTGCATAGGTTTCACCTTTTACAATTGTTGTAAAAAATAAGGGGTCTCTCTCTCTCTCTCTATATATACATTTTCTAACCGTTCCATTGGTGCTAACCGTGCTAACCAATTTTCGACCAATCAGAACGTTCCTAGAGATTAGGTTATGCGTTTGATTATATTAAATTTACAAGGGCAATAATGGAATTTAGGTAAAATCGGCCCATCAAATCTAAATCCATATCAACGCCTATCAAAGATTATTCCATATTTATAGGACTTTTTGTTATGGTAATGATATACAACATTAAATACAATATTTCTATATTCAAATTTGTTCATGATTATCTTAAATCGTAACATATCCTTTACATATTGTTTTGCATTCTATCACTTTGTATATGAATTTACAGATCGAATCATTCAACAAGGTTTTTACAGTTTTCAGGTTTTTTAACGTTGTGGAATAAACTTTATCTTTTCTTCGTAATATCACAATGAGCGATAATTGAATCACGTCCGTCGTTGATAACGAGAGTTTACTGGAATCTATTTTCGAAAGCCAAGACGTTGCCCCGTGCACACGTGTTGATGAGCCTGTTCAACCGTTGAATACCGGATTATCGGTAGAGTTCGGTAATTCTACTGGACTTGATGACATCTCCCTCGAGACCAATTTTGATAATCTCCCATCTTCTAGTTCAATGCATCCAGAATTTAATACCGGTAAAAGGAACTGTAATTTATATTGAAGATGACCATGTTTATATAATGTACACAAATTGGTCGAAAATTGCACAAATTCACAGATTGGTCGAAAATTGCTAAAATTGCACAAATTCGCAGATACCAGTTTGTAATGTACATTTACAATAATTAGATTGCAAATATGCAGTGTTTAGTGCATATGTGCAAAAGACATTTACAAGTACATATTGATGTAATGCATATATGCACATTTTTTACAATTGAATTCTTCTATAGTCGTTGTGAACTAGGTGTTTGCTGCCCATCGCGACACTTGAATGTTGAATATTATGTCATCAATACTTCTCATGACAATCTTATCGTTCAACAAGACGACCATGTTGGTTACATAGATACACAACTTTAAAAATTAATGGTTAATACATAGATACACGACCATGTAGTTTATTTTGAGCACCATCTTATTCATTATGCATATATGCACATTTAATTGTTAAATGATGTGTGTGTTTTATATGTGTAGTCGATGTGAATGATGTCGATGTAGATGAGGATGTTGATGGAAACAAGTTATGGATACCGACGGTACCTGATGAATTTAAACCGAAGTTGGGTGACCAGTTTGCGTATGCTATCGAGGCCGAGGCTATGTACAGAAAGTATGCCAATAAGGCGGGGTTTGATGTTTGTTTGAAGGCGAAGAAGACAAACAAGTATGACTCGATCCAGACCCGTTGGATATTTTGTAGTAAGGAGTGGTTTCCGAAGAAGAAGAAATTTGATTCTCTTGAGCTCCGTTCCGGTGACCGTCGGGTTCGTAACTCGAATGTCAAACGCTCTGGTTGCAACGCTTGCGTGAAGTTACATTTGACAAAGGACAAATCTCGATACGAGGTCTACGCTTTTGTTGAGAATTATAATCATGTGTTGTTTAATGATAACGGTCGACGTTTTTCACATAAAAACATAAAGATGCAGTACACTGATTGCAGGAATGTATTGAATAGCGCTAGTTATAAGGTTGTAGCAACAAGAGCGCATCGTATGCAAACTGCTTTGAAGGGTGGGTCTGAAAATGTTCGTTGCACTATTGTCGATTACCAGAACTTTAAGAGAGATGTCGATGTGTTTGTGGGAAACAAGGATACGAAAATGTTGATACATAAATTGATCAATAGGAAGGAGTGTAAAAAAGAATTTTTTTCGAGTACAAGTGCCATGAACGTGAGTTGCATGCGATATTTTGGGCGGACGAAGTGGCCTAGATTAATTACCGACATTTCGGAGATGTAATATCTTTTGATGCTACGTATAGGACGAATGAGTGAATGTTTTGGCTAAAAAGACTTGTTTTTCATATTTTCATTTGAATTTAAATTTTTTTAGGCATGCGTTGGCATTTGTTCCGTTTTTGGCTGTTGACAACCACCAAAGTTCGGTTGTCGTTGGATCCGCGTTGATAGCGGGAGAAACTATTGAGAATTTCAAATGGGTGTTAAGGGCCTTTTTAAGATGTTACGAGAAGCAGCCATTGGTTGTGATTACTGACCAATGTTCGACGATGAAACAAGCTATTCCGTTTGTGTTCACTGAGTCTAGACATCGTCTATGTATGTGGCATATAATGAAGAAAGTACCTTCGAAGGTATGTTTTTTTTATTCTTTAGGATTTACTTTTTTGTAACAATTATATTAGTCGGTTATATCTACTTATATGTTCTTGTTTTTTTAAGGTGAGTGTTGCACTAAATCATGATCCAGAGTTTAATCGTTTTATAAACAAAATCGTATGGAAAGTGAATATCAGTCCTGATGATTTTGAGAGGTTGTGGCAAATGATAATTGTCAAATTCAACCTTGTCGATGACCCATGGTTCATCGAGATGTTTGAAATTCGTAATTCATGGATCCCTGCCTTTTATAGGGATACTCCAATGTCAGGTCTTATGAAGACCACTTCAAGATCAGAGAGTGCAAATGCTTTTTTTAATATTTAAGTAGCATGGCACTTTGATCTTGTCCGGTTTCTTAGCAATTATGACTGTGCAATCGAGGCACAACGTGAGAAGCAATCTGAGAATGAGCATGTAACCAGGACTACGTACCCGCAGCTGGTTAGTGCATTTCCTATCGAAAGGTATGTTGCCAACTTGTACACAAGGAACATTTTTTTTCGATTTTTAGAAAGAGTTAAAGAAGGCTATGTTGGCTTGTGGGGTGGAAGCTGTTGAATGTTTTGGTGACACCAAGACCTTTATTATTAGCCATAATAATAAGATGGCGGATAGGAAGATTTTTTATAAGGTAATTTTAAATTATTTTTTTATTATTTTCTCAACTGTTTTATTTCTTTGAATAATTTTTTTTGTTTTCCATTCTAATTAGGTAGTTCGTAGTTCTTCAATTAACAACGTTGATTGCGAATGTAAATTCTTTGTTCGTAATGGGTTTCTATGTCGCCATGCGTTGAAGGTGTTTGTTAGATCACAGTCTCATTGGATTCAAGATCATCCAAACTGAAGATCGCAATCTGAAGCTAAAGCCGGAACGTCGACTCTCAATGTTAAAGTCTATGTCTATTTGTAATAAATGTCAATGTAATTCAATGTAATTGTTTATAGTATTGTAATAGTTAACTTAGTTTAAATATCTATTTCTAATAGATATTAGATTTAGTTAACTTAGTTAGATAAAGTTATTTAGTTAGTTTAGTTAGTTTCTAGTTTGTTTGATATTATCTAGGATAATATCTAGATATCAAAGTATCTAGATATTAAGTTAGGTAGTGTGTAAAACACACTAAGCTTAGATTAGATATTGTGTCTCTCACTCTCTCAAAATCAGATCAATGTATCACACATAAAAACACACACATAAAAGTGTAAAAGAGAGAAAACATAGAGAACACAAATACAAGCTTCATAGATCAACCTTGTAATCGTTTGATATATTCAATACAGGTTGGTAATCGTTATTGTGTCGTTGTTTCTATAAACTTGTTAAGTAGTATTGTTGGACCGACAGTGTTGATGAATGAACATTTTGAATCTATTCTAGATCAATATATTGTCAGAAGATAGTTGCGGTACCCGTCCAACTTCAAACTTCCAAAGTAAGATACGGTAAGGTCAACCCGGAAAAGGATGACTTAATAAATGGCGCCTATTCTAAGATGGATGGAATTATTAGTCGTGTTCGGAATGAGAAACCGTGATTATGTAAACTTTCAAAAATGCTTGATGAGTTGAAAGAAGAGATAGATAGTCAGTTGGAACTGAAGATCCAGGTAAGCAGAAGGTCGATGCAATTAATGAGTACTTAGGTGTTCCTGTTCCTGACGAGGTTGATATATTTCCTCCTACTGGTCTCAGGAACAATGGTTGTGGTACCGGGAAACGTTTGGTTGGTATTTCCGAGAGGATACAGTCTCAGAGTAAAAAGCCAAAGCATAAATGCAAGAAATGTGGTCAGAGCACAGGACATGATTCTCGTAATTGCCCACTTGATTCTCGATCGTGAAATCAATTTCAATTGTTTAGTATTTTTTCCTAATATTCATTTGTGCACAGGACATGAGTTCAATATTTTTTTTAATTGTCTATGATTATCTATTAGATATTTGCATTTAAATTTTGTGGGCTATTTAATTTTTGATTTGGTTTTTATTGACCATAATTGTCTTTCCATTAAATGAAGTATTTAGGTGTTTTTGTTTCTGACAGTATATCTAGTTATTTATTAGAATTCAGTATTGTTTCCTACAAATTTGGAAGAATTTTATATGTTTTCTATATTTGAATAGTAAGAAGTAAATGATGTTTGTTGGTGGATGAAGTAAATGATATTGAATGTTTGGTGAGAAGAGTTAAGTATCATTGAATGAGATGGTTGCATGTTGATTGTTAAATATAGGCTTATAATCGTTTACCTTGGTGCTATCTTCATCCAAAAAATTGTGTTGTTTCTAACTTCATCCAAACCCTTCCTCCAAAAATGGCGAATAACAACAACCGAGATAATGTGCATGCTAACGGGACATCGTTATCACACATAGTATCCGATTACGAAAAGCTTTTGGATGACAACCGTAGGCTCCGTCTTCAGTTGCAGCAGGTACGTTTTAGATTGATTTGTTTTTTTTGGGTTGTACTTGTTACGTTATATTCGTTGATTATAATGTTGTCGTTTAATAAATTATAACAGGCTGCAAATGCTCGTGATTTTAAGGAGATACAACTTAACCAACGAGATGAAGAACTTGCAAATGTTCACAAAGATTTGTTTGAAGTTCGCCGGCAATTTGCACTAGTGCAATGGGAAAAGATGTCGATCGAGAACGAGTTCTTGATCTACAAGTTCAAGTGTACATGCCAGGACTAGATAGCGATGTACTTTCATTGCATAGTTCGGTTTTTTTATGATGTTTGGGTTTGTTAAAAAAACACAGTTGTGTGTTAAGTATGTATTTTCCGATTTCGTATGTTATCCCAAAATGCATGCATTTTGTTAGGATCATCTATCAAAGAAGCTTTAATGTGTATGCACTTCCTTCTAGTGGAATTATTTTTCTAACTACATTTTTATCGATAGTGTTTTCAAGGTACAAACTATGTATTGTAAGTTAATTCTTATATTTTAGATGTGCAAGTATCACATTGTCTTTACTTGATCATATGCATATAGGAACGAAGTTCAAAGAATAGGCATTTGGCCATGGCGTTTTAATTTAAAGATCCTTAGAATTAATGGAAAAAAAAGATCCTTAGAATTAATGAAGTTATTATCATATGCTAGTTTTACTTTTTTAACCATATGCATGGAGGCACCAAGCATCCTGTTTTACTTTTTTTAACCATAGAATGTCAACTGTACATGCAAGGACTAGATGGTGATAGACTTTAGTTGCATAGATGTGTAGTTTTTATGCAAGGACAATATGCATATTGTAAGTGTATTCATTTTTTTTAGTCGTGCAAGGTTGAGTATGTGTTTTCTTGAGCATATGCATATAGGCACGTCAGCGGATTATGTAACCCGAAAATCACAAATGGAATCCCATGCAAGTATACATGTAAAACCACTATCGTTTGAACAAGTAATAAAGTGGTACTAAGTACCAAGTATCGATCCCACAGAGACAATAAAACAAGCCATGATTCTTAAGTCAGTCTTAAAAGGTGATTTCAGAAAGAGAATTGGAAGGAATGATCTTTGAGTGATTTTTGACAGTAAATTAAAGTGCTTAAAACAGATTAAAAGAAAGCAAGGGTGCAAGATCTGGCTGGAGTTGTAAGCAACTAAATAATAGGACTGATGCTGCAGCAGATGCTGCAGCACTAGGTTCTCAACTTTACTATCGGTTCACAAAACCCTTTTGCAAAGTTCATATTAGAATAGGTTTACCGGCATCGACTAATTAGGTGACCCAACCGGTTCCGCATAAATATTATTATGATCCCCGTATAGTTTACAATCAATAAAGATTGAGAGGGTTTGTTACAACCCCTATAACACTTCAGTGTTCTGAAGAATATGCTAGCTTGCAAACAATTCGCTCACCCAAGTGAAACAATGTACGTCACCTCATCAAGAAGCACTTGGTCAAAACTCAAAAACAAGGAGTGAATAGTGAAATTGATGGCTAGTAGCAAAACATTAATCCATACTACATAGGCTTTTATCTCCCAACCATCACTTACACCCAAGCTAGGGACTTACCCCATCATCGCTTGACACATGGTGTGCGACATTATTGGAAAGATAATAAGCATATGCATGAAAAGTAAATGATTGGAATTGGACAACATAAATATAAAGAACAGAAATGTAAAGCAGAAATGTAAAGCCGAATTGTAAATGACAAGAAGTGTAAAGGTGCTGTGAACGGTGCTGTGACACTGAACAGTAGCTTACTGAAATTAAAGACTTAATATTAAAAACTTAAAGTAGCAAGTTGAGATAGCTATGTGAGCTATCCAACCGAGAGAACATATCCTAAATTACTGGAGTGAGCTCTTTATTTATACATAGAGAAGCTCCTACAAAAGAATCTAAAGAAAGCATCAAAAGAGTATCAAAAGTACCAAGTGCAATGGTCCCCACCACTTACAAGGAATCAAATGTCAATTAAAGTACAACCTAGCATCTTTTAAGGAAACCATAAAAGTCAAAAGAGCATATATTCTCTGCTCCTTGCCTTCTCTTCACCGAATATCTCCAAGTATTCCTCAAAGATCTAGTTGCACCAACCAAAAAGCTTATGAAGCTTCGTCTATGACTGCAGTCTTCTTGCTGTAACTCCTGCTGTAGCATCATTCATCAGTAAATTACCACAAAAGCACACAAATAAGGTCAATTTCCACCACTTAGCTCCCAACTCAACAAATGATAAAATTAAGAATAAGAGACTCAAATATTGTGATTTGGGAAATAAAAATGCTAGAAAATCCTACTAAAAAGTGATGGAAAATGTGATAAGTTATCCACCCATCACTTATAACCAAGGAGTTTTTATCTTAAAACCAAATGTAAGTCAGTTCCACTAATAAATACGCACGAAGTAGAGATGCATATGGGAATTGCAAATGCATGTGATAATCATATATAAGATATGAAATGAAACATGTCCACCAATATTAATATCAAAATTGTGCTTATATGCACTAAATGTAAACAGGTGACATCACTAATGAAATAAACTAATGCACTACAACCATGATAATTACGTAACCTATAAAAGTACCAAAACAGTAAATGATAGTATCATATGTTTATACGAGCTAAATTTATTCGACAGTCAATCAATTGTTCATCGACGTTTCCTGTGTGTCTTCATGTTGGCTTCCATCGACATAAATCTTTCAACTTCCAAACCGATTGCGTGTTTTCTGATGTTCACCTCGCTATTCAGTATTTTCATTAGGTACTTCGAACGAAGGGCCTTCAACTGCCCCTTCTGTTTTGTGCTTTCTCTATATAATCTAATATCCCACTTTGTACCAAATTCACCGTAATACATTTCCATGGTCCGCATCATGAGTATGCCCTTGTCATCGTGGTTCTTCTTTAATCTCTAACTCATTTGTATAACAACTGATCCAACTTCTCGAAATGCACGCCAATTTTTGTGGTCGTGGATTTGCAGATGATGAAGGAACATTGATTGCTGGAAGGAAAACAATTTAAAATAGTTGTTAGTTAACTGTTTTTAAATTTGTTTTCTATTAATATAGTCACAAATTATACATACCATTGCATCGGACTCCATTTCATACAAATCTTCGTAATCTCCCTCACGATCCTCGCTGTCTATGATTGTAGCATATGGGGTTTTCAGGTTGAAAACAATGAGATAATAGTGTATACCATCAAAAACCAGGAAGTAAACCTATAAAGATGTTCCTCAGTTACTGTATTGTTAATGGGAAGTAAGACAAGTCCAACTACGCAACATGAAGTTGTACCAAACAGTAGTTTAACATACCAGATCAATGTTCTTCATTGCTATCAAATCGGGATTAGATTTTCCCCAATCATCAACATATCGGCGGAATGCTTCGTACCTTGTTACAGATGGGAGTTGTAGGTCATTGAGCATCGGATCCATCTAATTTAACAATCTTTGATAAATATTAGTTCTCAAATGGGTTAAGCATACATCCTTAAGAGAACAGTTTCTCATGTGCATGCATGCATCAAGTATTTTTCCACGTATATGTATATGTTTTGTTGTGAGATTCTGCACTCCTTTGTTTTTCCACATATGATGTTAATGTGTTTTAACTAATGGTAAATGAAACAATATACAAGTGTGCACATATGCAAAAATCATAACTTTTTATTGTCATCAAGTTGCAACTACTAGCAATCTAGCATCAATATAGTTGCATTGAGTATGTATTAATGTGTATTTAATGAATTATTTTTGTAACTTGGTTTGAATATAGCATTATGATATTAAACGTATTGTTTACCGTTATTTCTGTGGTGAAAAAAAATCTGCGTGGGGAGTCATTGCTTCGGAGCCTCTCGTCGTAATTCAAAACCGTAGCCCACACGTCAATGATTCGTCTTGGAATGGATGTGTCCCCAGCTAGGAACTGCATATCCCTTCGTTCTATCCTCATACCCATGTTATCCATGTACATTAACTCCCTGAAATGAATGAAAAACATGTTAACTCATATCGGAGTTTATATATCTTATTAATAACAACATAGATGAATACATGTTAAGGAACTTACATTAATCCTCCAATTCCTCTTAACACCCAACCTCTTAGATTGGTTTCATCCTTTGATACATCAAAATTAATGGCTCGTTCTACATAAGGTGATCGGAACAAGGGTCCCAATTTCTTTGATCTTTTTGCAGGCCGTGAAGTGTCCGCTTTTTCATCCCGACCTGCATGTATCACATAATCGTAAAATACATTAAATTTTATTCATCCTGATTGACTCTACCTAAATTGATTTCCATATTCGAAGTGTAAATGCACAAACAACCATGAATAACCGTAAGCACGTATATTCATGTTTCTTTACCACAGATATATAAAGTTAGGTGTATTTGTGACAATATTCATTTGTGAATATGTGCCATGGTTCCTGCTTTTGTGTTGCATATTTTTATGCACATTTGTGTCTTTTCATATGTCGAAATAGACCATTCCTGCGTATGTGCATACGGTTCTGATATGCATATAACCCAAGTGTGCAAGTGAATAAATGTTACATTTGACGTTAACTTCTTGTAATGCATGCTTTGGACTCTTTTGTGGGCTTATGCCTAGGTCGAAAGATGGTGTTGATATTATTGGGAATGACACCGACGGTGAATTCTTTGAGCTGCCCACCTCTAACTGCTTGCCCTTCTCTGCATTTGTTACATTTTCTTGTTAGTAAACATATGCGCAACCATTACCATATTCTGATTTACAATGCGCATATAAACGTTTCTAATCATATGTAATTCTGCTCACGGCTACGATATCATTTGTGTGTGGAATATGCATAACATTAATATATGCATATATGCATGACTGTTAATGGTCCTTGACCTTACCTTTCTGTTTACTTTCTTCTAATGGTTGTGCCTGATACTTTTGTGGGCTTATGACTAGGTCGAAGCCGGGTGGTGATATGTTTGCCAACATAACTGGCTCCGCATTTCTTGTACTGACGACATGTATTTGCTTTCCCTTATCTAGCTTCTTTACAATTGACATATCATTCCCCGTTTTTTCAGCTGATAACATATCCACCTCTGCATGCACACTAGGACTTTCCCAGTAAGGTGATAATGGGGAGTTGTGATCCTGTTCAGTTCTAGGTGTTTGTAAGCATGATGGATAACACACTATCGCTCTCTCCTCATTTATATGTTCCAATGGTGCAGATGACCCCATTATATTGACCGGTATATGTGTCTTGTCAATTGAAACCGACTGCTGTGTGTCCCCACCCGCATTATTGACGACATCCCACTTGTTGTTCTTGAAAATGCTTGCCAGGTCTAGCTTGAATCTTTCAAAGTCGGTGTCACCTATACACAATTAAACAACATTTTCCACATTATCCAAATGACCATACTATAACATAAGCATATTGACAGTTCAAATATTAAAAAAATGAAAAAACAGTTACCAACATTAATGTCATATTGTTGATATTCACAGTTCACATATTTTTATGCATAAGGTGATAGTGTGCATATTGGAAAAATCCATTTATATGTACACATTTGCAAAAGACATTTACATGTGAAGTGCATATGTGCAAAAGACATTTACATGTACATATCGATTTTAATGCATATATGCACATTTTTACCTTGGAATTCTTCTGTAGCTGCTGTGAGCTCGGTGTCTGCTTCCCATCACGACCCTTGAATATTGAATATTATGTCATCAATTCTTCTCATGACAGTCTAAACATTCAACAAGACGACCATGTTGGTTACATAGATACACAACCTAAAAAGATTAATGGTTAATTCATAAGTTAAGGTATGGATGTTCTTACCTTCTTTCGTTCTGCTCTTGCTAACTCTTGGTCGATTTCAGCATGTCGACGGTTTGCGCTTTCACCTTGGTCAGACCCACCTCCAATATGCGTCAACTCTAAATGACCAAATCCTCTTCCGCGTAACTCAAGATCTTGTCTCTGCCTTAGCCTGTCCATGGTCCATCTCTTTGTCGGTAATTCTGCTTGTGGAACTTCAATCCCCGGACCCCATGTTGATTCAACATATAGGAGCTGCCACGTTTGTGTTAAATGATTAATGTGTGTAAAACAAATAATGACTTGTTTAGCATAATGTTAGTAATTGTTGAGAGATACTTACCGTAAGAAATGTCAATGGACCAGCATAAAAAGCTCGTGAGCTCTCTCTCTTCCAGTTTGCCTTACTGTTCGGTATACATTCATATATGTACTTTGACCAATCTATCTCAGGTATCATATGCACCCCGGTTATCTTTGTCAAGAAGTCGGTCTTGCACTGACCCGTCCGGCTACACTCTCCTAGGGTGTTCACCACAAGCACAAGAAAATTCAACATAAACTTTATGTCACCCTCTTTTGTTCTTCGTATCTCGTTAATGATGTCTTGTGGTGTAGGGCGACCTTTTATAAACTGTCTCCTCCAAAACAAAGCCAGGTTGTCATCCGCATCCAATGACTCTTCGTTCGCTAAGTCTATCCCCCCTGTTGGAAGTCCTAGAATCCAATGTACTGAATCCATTGTTATCGGTATCACCCCGGTATGAACTTTCAAATGCATCTGTGTTGTGTTCACGGCGTCGACCACGTAGTATCCTAACTTTAATGGAATTCCGTCAATGGTCATCTCTAGGAAAGAGTCCATCCCTATTTCCTTAACTGCTTTTTTTGTTTGTCATTCAAGCTTTTTATGGTATCGTACAACGCCTTGGGTGATGTCCTTGTTCATATTCCAGGTACTCCCCGTGGATCCTTATGCTTTCTAACCTTTATGCCCTTCATTTCTTTTTTCCATTTTTCTTGACCCTGCTCATCATGCTTGTTCTTTTCCTTTAACTTCACATTAGGTTGTTCCTCGAAATCACTGTCTGCAGACATGTCTGTTTAATGAACAATGTCAGTTTTAAGTTGATTATGATTGTTATACGGTCGTGGTTGTGATACTTACCTGCTGCCGACGACCCGTCAATGTGTATACCCTGTTTTGATTGATTCCGGACAAGTGATATTGTAACGTGTTTTTCAACGGAATCCTTGTCTACTAGCTTTTCTTTACATGCAATATTAACTCATTCATTTATTCAAATTTCCAATCCACATATGCAGGGAATTGATTATGCTATGAATGTCATAACCCCGATTATCAAATTATAACTTACGTGTTTATAAAAAAATACCTTTTCCAGTGTTACTACCAGGAACTGATTCTGATGTTTGTATTTTTCTTCTTCTCTTGAATGGGGTGCCTACATGCATTTGTGTACACATGCATAGAAATACTAAACACTTTAAACAATAAGGTTGACATTTAACAAATGTCAATTTGAGCACTTCCAACCATATCCACTTATGTAATGTACCTTAATCAGATACGTATGCGAATATGGTTTTCATATATATTACAGTATTATCATATGCATACTTACAATTCGTAAACCAGTGTCATATGCATATATAGATTAATTCTCACAAAATTTCCATAGGTACACAACTCCAAAACAATGCACATATGCTTTTAAGAAATAAATAAAATGTATATATGCTGTAAATGCATATATGCACATTAAACAACAACTTGTTTAACCTTTATGATGTCACATTCCCATATTTTAAAATGAATCACTTCTGACGACATGCTCATATGCACAAATCCTGATGACCATTTCTTATCTTATGCCCATTTGCACAATTATCAAACAATGCACATATGCTTGTAACAAATATCTAAAAATCATATATGTTCTAAACTGCATATATGCACTTTAAATACCAAATGTTTACCCATTTAGATGTACCATTCCCATATGTTACACCGATCAGTTACGACAACATGCTCATATGCACAACTCTTAGTGATAACTTATTACATTATGCCCATATGCAAAATAATTAAACAATGCACATATGCATATAAGAATTTATAAAAAGAATTTGAATATGCTTATTTATAATGCATAGAGAAATGAAATGCATATTTGCAATGCATATATATATATATATATATATATATATATAGGTATAGAAAAAACAAGAAATTTTCAAATTAATATTTACACTTCCCATCTTTATATTGATCACCACCTACCTTATGCTCATATGCACAACTGATAATGGTCTTTACATACGTTATGCTCATATGCACAACTCCAAATGACAAGTTGTTACCATATGCCTATATGCACAACTCCATAACAATGCATAAATGCACATTAAAAAATTATTTTGTTTTTGGGGAGTATTGATTAATAATATAATACCATATAGCATTGAACTATAGTGCATGTGAATCCAAAGCGAAGCATTTAAATGCATTGTTACTATAAATAGAGAATTGAGCGGAGGAAAGAAAAGGTGAACATATATCCTTGGTAATGTAATGTCACTAGTGTCAACATCCTTCCTAGTTAATACATGTGGGTGGTTGCAAATTTACCAAACAGATGACAAAATTGAATTCAAAGATTGTGTTTATTCTATCTTGCTGTTTGTTTACAAATTGAAAGATAAAAACACTAGACAATCCATGATATCAGAATACAGATGGTTTTATTTCAATCAAATAAAAACAAATTTCAAATGTTGGGGAATAAAACACTAGACACTCCTAATGCTCATTTCTTACCTTATGCCCATATTCACAATTATCAAAGAATTCACATATGCTTGTAATAAAGAACTAAAAATCATATATGTTCTAAACTGCATATATGCACATATAATACCAAATGGTTTAACCATGTAGATGTACCATTGCCATATGTTCAACCGAACATTTATTATAACTTATTACATTATGCTCATATGCACAATTATCAAACCATGCACATATGCATATAAGAATTATAAACAAATAAAAACAAAACAAATCGATCAGTTATGACAACATGCTCATATGCACAACTATTAACGATAACTTATTACATTATGCCCATATGCACAATTATCAAACAATGCACATATGCATATAAGAATTTATAAAAAGAATTTAAATATGCTTATTCAGAATGCATAGAGAACTGAAATGCATCTTTGCAATGCAATTCACATAGGTACAGAAAAACAAGCAGTTTTCACATTAATATTTTCACTTCCCAGCTATATACTAATCACTACCTACCTTATGCTCATATGCACAAATGCTAATGATCACTATGTACGATATGCTCATATGCACAACTACAAATCACAGTTGTTTCCATATGCCCATATGCACATGGACTTAACAATGCATACATCAACATCCAAAATTATTATAGTAATTATCAATGTGTATTCATAATATATGGAGAACTAAAATGCGTATGCATAAACATGCTCATATGCACAGTGTGTATTTGAATGCTTTATTGATTCCATATGTTTAATTGGTATGTCCATACATTATGCACGTAAGCACAGTTAATTAAACATGCTCATATGCACAATTAAAATTATATAAGAATTTGATCATGCATATTCATAATCTTTAAATATCTACAATCCGTATATGCACCAGAAGATTTACTAATTGAAACTATATGTTTCAGAATTTCAACATTCAAAATTCTAAAAAACATTAGCCCAAAGAAAAATCCCCAAAAAAAAATCGACACTTTGTCACATAAATATGACCTAATATCAAGAAACAACATTCTGGACAATGTAATTGCCATCAATTTATATAATATTACCTTCATCTTCGGTTTCTGGGATGGTCGCATCTGTTGGAAGTACTGTATCGGTTGAAATCTTTTGAACTAAGTCGTCCAGTGCACGGGTTTCATCTAGGTCAACCTCAACAGGCGTTTCCATTGTGTTTTTGAATCTTGAAAGACCACACTTCTTGAATATCCTCTCACTAGGCTTTCGTGTAATATCCGGATCCGAAATTTTTATTAATTTTGGAATTTGGGTGAAAAGTTAAACGAGACTCAAAGTTCAGGGGGTTATTTGAAACTTTGTTTATATAAATAACCTAAACCCTTAATAGTTTAATTCATATCACAAAGCCTGTGAAAAGTTTGAGACCGACTCAAGAGAAAAGAGATCAGAAGCGAAGGCAGGGAGAAAGAACAAGGTTTTGAAGGATCGATCAGTTTTTGTCAAATAGAGGTATGATTCTAGCTTAATACTTCTATCTGCATGTTATAGTCGGTAAACAGCCTTGTTATTCAAGCTTTTAACCGTATATTTGATCGATTTAATGATCTGAGTTTTCTGGGTTTGAGTCGCCGACTCTGTTTGATTATCTACCGGAACGAAGGTATTGACCGGTAAGTAGTGTCGACCGGTAAGTAGTGTTGACCGGTATAGCTATCGACCGGAATTCAGAGTGACCGATATGTTATATAGACCGGTCTCGTCGACCGGTATGTTGAGACCGATTGGTATGTTGAGACCGATTGGTATCGTATTCGACCGGTATATCTAGTTGACCGGTATTGTATGTAACGACCGGTAAGGTGCTCCGGGGTTAGTCGACCGGAGAAGTTTTGACCGGTCGGACAGTGTGTTGATTTATTTAGAGAAGGAAAGATTGTTAGTCGCAAGTTAGCTTACCTTTGTATTTTGATACCATCGTAGGTGGTGTTAATCGTTAGAAGACGGAGTGTTAATCAAGAAGAATCAGAGGCGAGTCTTTCAAACTAAATCTTTTATGATTTTGACAGTTATTTAATAAATGTGGGTTTTATAAACTGCACGTTTATAGTATTGAAAGTTATGCAGATTTATTGAAAAAGGTTGACTTAATCAGTTTGGCATGTTTATGCTTAGTTTATATAAACTTGTTTTATATATAGTCAGGACTAAGTGTATGCATACATTTGAGTCAGAAGTCTGACCTAAGTCGGGAAGTGTGACCCGCCTGCTCGTACCGGGGAGTGTGGCCCGTTTATGCCATTAGGGTGTGTCCCTAAAATAAGGCAGTACGAGACAGACATACCATCTTTGATGGCAGTATTGGTTAGTAGCTTAAGGTACGCTTGCGAAGCGTAAAGAGTGGTCAGTGATGGCCAGTAGATTGAGTTATGCTTGCAAAGTGTAAAGTATGTTTTAAGCTTTGTTTAAATGTTTTAAATAATATTTGAACTGTTGCAGTAGTAATTGGAGGGGACTCACTAGACCATCGGTCTAACCCTCGCTCTTTCAAAATTATAATCCTGTTTCAGGTTTTCGAAAGATAGCAGGTACAGATAAGGGAAAAGAGAAGATGTGAGCTATTTTCAGGAGCTAGAAGACTTCCTGCAATAGTTTACTTTTTGACTCAGTTGTGTAATAGGTGATAGTTGTAAACCTTATACTCTGTAATATAAGCCTGGGGCTGTTTTTAGACAGAACTGTTATTTTGATATATGTATAAAGGTACAGGTTGTTACTTGCTATTTCTCGTAAACAATATACAATGACGCAATTATTTCAGTTATCTTTATCTGCTAGAAAGTATTCTATTTATGATAAACATGTTTCTATCTCTTGTCAAGATTCTGAAGATTGGTTTGGCAATTACCATGTGCATTCATCTCATACTAATTCTTCTCATACATTTCAAAAGAAAAGAGGACCCAATTTGAAATGGGTACCAAAATCTTGTGCTAACACAGGAGGACCCAAATTCCAGTGGGTACCTAAGGCTAAATCTGTGTTGCAGGCACACAAAGCTTAAAGAGAAATCGACTTCTGATTATGTATAGATCAGGACTCGTTCTTCAATGTCAAAATAGGTTTTTGGATAATGCAGTTCAAAACCCGAACATAAAAGTCAAAATAGGCTTTTGAACAAATCAGTTCAAGACCCGCACTTCAATAATCAAAGTGAATATTCCAAAGTTGTCGTATGAATATCTAAATTTGTAATTTCTTTTATGCAGACTAGTCATACATGGTTCTTGGACAACGGATGTTCCAAGCACATGACAGGGCAAAAAGAGATACTGTCCAATTTTAAAGACAAATATTGCGGAACAGTCAGGTTCGGCAACGACCAGTTTTCTTCAATCATGGGATATGGTGATGTACAACATGACAATGTCACGATCAAGAAGGTGAACTATGTAGAAGTCTTATGACACAACTTGTTCAGTATAGGCCAGTTCTGTGACAAAGACTTAGAGGTCAACTTCAAAGCCAAGAGATGTTCAGTTCGCAATGAAGAAGGGGAAGAACTCTTGGTTGGTATACGAGAATCAGACCTCTACACAATCAATCTGTCAAATGTCCAGACTGACAAGCAAGTTTGTCTAATGACGAAAGCATCGATGCAACAAAGTTGGTTATGGCATCAAAGGCTCTCTCACCTCAACTTCAGGTACATCAACAATCTGGTCAGTGGAAAGCTCGTCAAAGGACTTCCAGAGCTGAAATATGAAAGAGAACATCTTTGTGCAGCTTGTGAAAAGGGCAAGATGAAGAGGGCACCTCATAAACTAAAGCCTGAACCAAGTACAAGCGCTCATTTAGAGTAATTGCATATGGACTTATGCGGTCCGATGCGAACTCAAAGTCTAGGCGGAAAGAAGTACATACTCGTGATCGTAGACGATTACTCGCGATACACATGGGTCAAGTTTCTACGTTCAAAGGATGAGACACCTGATATTCTCATCACATTCCTAAAGACGACCCAGGTGAATCTGCAGAAACCGGTCAAGTTTCTAAGAACAGACAACGACACAGAGTTCAAGAACCAAAAGGTTGAAGAATATCTCGAATCTGTAGGGATTTCACATCAATACTCTGCTGCTCGTACGCCTCAACAAAATGGAGTGGTTGAAAGAAGAAATCTAACGCTAGTTGAGGCTGCTCGTACTATGCTAAGTCAATCAGACTTATCTCTATTTTTGTGGGCAGAAGCTGTATCGACCGCGTGCTACACACATAATCGCTCCATGGTACATCGAAGATTCAAGAAGACTCCTTATGCGTTAATCAACAACCGAACACCGACAATCAAATATTTCCATATATTTGGGTGCAAGTGTTTCATTCTAAACGATAGGGAAAGTCTAAATAAGTTCAGTGCTAAGGCGGATGAAGGAATCTTCATTGGCTATTCCTCGACATCAATTGCATTCCGTGTTTATCTAAAGAAGTCAAAGACGGTGATTGAAAGCATCAACGTCACTTTTGATGAAGAAATGGCTTCCGAACAACAACGTTCAGAACCCGTTATAACAGGAATACTAGTTCTGGGCAACTCAGTCCAGGACCTACATCTCAACAGAATAAATCAGATGAAGCATCAACTTCTACTTACCATTTATCTGATTTAGATTTATTATTTGAATTGTTTTATGATGAATTTATTGGATCTAATGTAAAGAAATCTGTTGTGGTTGACAGGATGGAAGACTTAACGACTACTCATCCAACCAGTTCAGATGACTCTATTGAATCCAACGCCCCGATTCAACAAGAGATTCCAATTCAAATGATGACTCCAACAGTTGAAGAAGTGACACATGAGAAAGAGACAGAAGTAGCTGAAATAGTAGGAGATACTATTCAGATCAATCTACAGCCAGATCAAGCTGTACCTACTGAGCCTTCTGAACCTGCCATTTCAACCGAAACCATCAATCCTCCTGAACAATCAGAAGAAGGTACAAGTGGATTTGTAGATGATACAACCGACATACAATCATCTAATCCACTACCTCATGAACATAAATAGACCAAAGAGCACCCGCTAAGCCAGATCTTTGGCGATCCATCAAAATCGGTGCAAACTAGGTTAGCATCAATGAACATGTGCATGCATGACTCCTTTCTGAGCAAGTTCGAGCCAACAAGAGTATCAGAGGCACTTGCTGATCTAGAATGGGTGGTCTCAATGCAAGAAGAGCTAAATCAGTTCGATGCACTTCAAGTCTGGAGACTTGTACCAAAGCCTAAAGGTAAAACCATTATAGGTACGAAATGGGTTTTCAAGATAAACAAAGACGAAGATGGTACCGTTATCCGAAACAAGGAAAGACTAGTAGCCAAAGGATTCAGACAAGAGGAAGGAATAGACTATGACGAAACATATGCTCCTGTGGCGCGATTAGAGGCAATCAGAATGTTTCTAGCCTACGCAGCCCACAAGAACTTCACGGTCTTTCAAATGGACGTGAAGACAACATTCCTGAATGGAATTCTGAAGGAGGAAGTCTACATCTCAGCCAGAGGGTTTTGTTAATCAAGAGAAGCTGAATCACGTTTACATTCTCGACAAAACACTCTACGGTCTGAAACAAGCACCTCGAGCCTGATATGATGTCCTTTCCACTTTTCTAGTCAAGTCTGGGTTTTCAAAAGGAACGGTAGATACCACTTTGTTTATCAAAAAGGAAAAAGGCGATATCATTTTAATTCAAATCTATGTAGATGATATTATCTTTGGTTCTACAAATACTAAGTACTGTAAGAATTTTTCAAACCTTATCGTGTCTAGATTTCAGATGAACTTAATGGGATAGATGAATTTCTTTCTCGGTTTACAAGTAAAACAATTTTCATCGGGTATTTTTATAAATCAATCAAAATACATTAGGGATATTCTTCGGAAGTTCCAAATGGAAAATTCAAAAACGATTGGTACCCCAATGGCACGAGGTACTAAGATTGGCACCGATCCTTCGGGAAATGCTGTTGATGTTAGGACTTATAGAGGGATGATAGGTTCTTTAATGTATCTTACTTCTAGTAGGCCAGATATAATGTTTTCAACATGCTTATGTGCAAGATATCAGGCCAATCCTAAAGAAATCCATATGTCTGCTGTGAAGCGCATATTTAGGTATCTAAAGGGCACTGCAGATCTTGGTCTGTGGTATCCCAAAGATACTAGTTTTGAACTAACAGCCTACACAAATGCAGATCATGCAGGTTGTATGTTAGACAGGAAGAGCACGTCAGGACACGTACAGTTCCTCGGTGACAAACTCTTAAGTTGGGCATCGTAGAAACAACTTTGTGTTTTAACTTCCACGGCCGAAGCAGAATATATAATTGCTACTAGCTGCTGTTCTCAGGTCTTATGGATGCGAACTCAATTACGCGACTACGGTTTCCACTTCAACAAGATCCCGATATACTGTGACTCCAAGAGCGCCATCGCAATATCAGCGAATCCTGTTCAACACACCAAGACTAAGCACATAGATGTCAGGTATCATTTTATTAAAGATCATGTTGAAAAAGGAACAATTGAACTTTTCTTTGTAAAAACTGATTATCAACTTGCCGATTTGTTCACCAAACCCTTAGATGAAAAGAGGTTCAACTTTCTTGTCTCTAAGTTTGGTATGTTAAATCTTAAAATCTAATCAGTAGTTACCTATAAAAGTTTTCTAAATTGTATACTTTTTCATCATTTCTTCATTCTTAACTCTGATTGATATCTGCACTTCTACATTCTGTTCATGATCCAAGGGGGAGAATGAGAAGAAATTGACCAGTGGTCAATATTACTTCGAGGGGGAGCTCATAAAATTTTGCATGTACTTTTTAATGCCAAATTTTTTTTGTAATGCAAGAATTTAGGGGGAGCTCTTCAAGACAAAAGGGGAGTTCGGATATGACTTATGGTTATTTCTGATCAGAACTCGTAATTTAAAAAGTTTTACTGCTTTTTGTCTTTTCATTTTAAGTGAATAAATTTTACTTTGACTTGACATAAGACTTTTGCAGAATTTTTGAGAGAAGCTTACAAGTTCATATGTTTATTACTTAAAGCTTAGCTTCATGAGATGAAAGATCACACGTAAAGGTATAATTCTATATCTTCATCTCATAACCGGTTGAAAGAAGGACAACTTTCAATCATTGGAAAACATTGTTTTTAATGTTCAAACCACTTCCAGATTTTTCAACAGATTTTATATTTTGGGAGTGTATTTTAAATGTTTTCATGATCTAAATTGTGCTTTAACTGAAATAGTTAAACCAATCTGAGCTTCACATGCATCATAGGAAAACAAAGAATCATTGTGCTAGGAATTAACACAACTTCTATGGAATCACCTTAACCAGTGATTTCTACCCACGAAGTTAATCCTTAGTGATTGAGTGTGCAAAGCAAAAAGAAATGAGTGTGATTAGAGAAAGCAAAATGTTTAAAAGAAAGAGCGTGTGAGAACAGAGTTAAAAGAATATCACAACTCTGCACCAACTTTTTCTGAGCCGGGTAGCCACCATTCTAGTGATTCACAATTCTTTGGTGATCATTATTGAAATAGGAAACTAACCCATGCCAACTCTTGATCAAACCTCACCATCTACTCATTTTCTTCTTCACAAGAAAGTGTTTCACATTTTCAAAGGGGATGCAGCACATATGCTATCTGATTTTCATTCGGAAAATCTGGATATTGAAAAGAAGGAAGTCTGCCCCACCTTCGCACTTTAATCATGCACATTGAGTCTGTGTTTAACTTACTGTTGTCTCAGTGATTTACACAATTTTGAGCCAAATAAGCAATCATCAAGTGCTTAATTCTTTCTAATGCAAGCACGAACACACAAGGAATTAGTTTCTTTGTCATAACGTTTATAGAAATTACCTTTGTGGTGTTTCGATGATTAAATGGAAGCCCTGGGGGAGTCAACATCTAACAGCTCCTTTCCAATGTGTATTCGTTACACACAGTGACTTAGTGTTACTGACAGGCATGTTAACTGATTCATTAGTTGATTCAGGTGTTACACGACTATTTTTATCTGGATTTGAAAAGATCTGGATGAATATCTTTTGAATTGACGGATCAGGGGCTCTAACCGTAAGATAGACATTTCTTACAACTAATTTTGATGAAGTCGTTGCACTTAACATCAAAAAGGGGGAGAGTGACTATAAAATATCAAGATCACATGTTTCACGAATCACGTCCACTCTTCAAAGGGGGAGATTGTTAGAAAAAGACATGCTGATTTCAGAGCTAGAGAAAGAGATTGCATCTTCTGAGCTGAACAAGAAGACTGAATTGCTAAAATCATTTTCATAATGATCTTGATCCAAAGGGGGAGATTGTTAGAACACATTCTCATTGGATTCAAGATCATCCAATCTGAAGATCGCAATCTGAAGCTAAAGCCGAAACGTCGACTCTCGATATTAAAGTCTATGTCGTTTGTAATAAATGTCAATGTAATTGTATTTTATGTTTAATCTAAATATCTTATAAATAGATATTTAGATATTATATATTAGTTTAGTTAGGTTAGTTTAGTTTTCTATTGCAAGTTAATAGGTAGTGTGTTGTAGAAGCTTAGTAAGATCTTATCAGATCTAACGTATCTCTCAATCTCTCTAACAAGATCAGATCACATACAAACACACACAAAAAGGTGCAAAAGAGATAATACAGAGAACACATTCAAACCTTGAATCTGATCAACCTTGTAACCATTGTTATTATTCAATACAGGTTGGTAATCATTAATGTGTTGTTGATATAAAACTTGATATAGTATTGTTGGACCGACAGGATCGATCAGTTTTTGTCAAATAGAGGTATGATTCTAGCTTAATACTTCTATCTGCATGTTATAGTCGGTAAATATCCTTGTTATTCAAGCTTTTAACCGTATATTTGATCGATTTAATGATCTGAGTTTTCTGGGTTTGAGTCGCCGACTCTGTTTGATTATCTACCGGAACGAAGGTATTGACCGGTAAGTAGTGTCGACCGGTAAGTAGTGTCGACCGGTATAGCTATCGACCGGAATTCAAAGTGACCGATATGTTATATAGACCGGTCTCGTCGACCGGTATGTTGAGACCGATCGGTATCGTATTCGACCGGTATATCTAGTTGACCGGTATTGTATTTAACGACCGGTAAGGTGCTCCGGGGTTAGTCGACCGGAGAAGTTTTGACCGGTCGGACAATGTGTTGATTTATTCAGAGAAGGAAAGATTGTTAGTCGCAAGTTAGCTTACCTTTGTATTTTGATACCATCGTAGGTGGTGTTAATCGTTAGAAGACGGAGTGTTAATCAAGAAGAATCAGAGGCGAGTCTTTCAAACTAAATCTTTTATGATTTTGACAGTTATTTAATAAATGTGGGTTTTATAAACTGCACGTTTATAGTATTGAAAGTTATGCAGATTTATTGAAAAAGGTTGACTTAATCAGTTTGGCATGTTTATGCTTAGTTTATATAAACTTGTTTTATATATAGTCAGGACTAAGTGTATGCATACATTTGAGTCAGAAGTCTGACCTAAGTCGGGAAGTGTGACCCGCCTGCTCGTACCGGGGAGTGTGGCCCGTTTATGCCATTAGGGTGTGTCCCTAAAATAAGGCAGTACGAGACAGACATACCGTCTTTGACGACAGTGTTGGTCAGTAGCTTAAGGTACGCTTGCGAAGCATAAAGAGTGGTCAGTGATGGCCAGTAGATTGAGTTACGCTTGCAAAGCGTAAAGTATGTTTAAAGCTTTGTTTAAATGTTTTAAATAATATTTGAACTGTTGCAGTAGTAATTGGAGGGGACTCACTAGACCATCGGTCTAACCCTCGCTCTTTCAAAATTATAATCCTGTTTCAGGTTTTCGAAAGATAGCAGGTACAGATAAGGGAAAAGAGAAGATGTGATATTTTCAGGAGCTAGAAGACTTCCTGCAATAGTTTACTTTTTGACTCAGTTGTGTAATAGGTGATAGTTGTAAACCTTATACTCTGTAATATAAGCCTAGGCTGTTTTTAGACAGAAATGTTATTTTGATATATGTATAAAGGTACAGGTTGTTACATTTCGTACTACAAGAATGATATCAACAATGTAGATATGAATTTAAAACCCTTTTATAAACCCTAGAAAATTAGTTTTTTACCTCTCATTTTCATCCATTTGGATCCTATTTCAACCAAGATTGAGTTTATCTTTCCGTTTTTCTCGATGATACGAAGGGATGAATTCCAAGTTTCCTTTTCTTCCCACCCTCGATTCCACCTTTTTCGTCGGAGTGCGATATCGTGAAGCAATCCTATTTTAGTTTTTAGAATCCTTTCTTCATCGATGCGTATCTCAATCTGTTTCAAATCCCTAATTTTTAGCCTGATTTGTTTGGTAACGTGTGCAGATGGGTAATGAATGATATATGCAATTTTAACATTTTAACCCTATGCGCTTATGCACCTTAAATTTCTAACGTGTTTATTTTATATTTCTAAAATTAAAATTGTAATTAATTGTTAACTATTGATCTAAATAATCAACGGTCCAAATTGGTTAGCACGGTTAGTACCAATGTAACGGTTAGCAAAAGAACGAGACCATATATATATATATATATATATATATATATATATATAGGGAGAGGTTCATTTGAGAAATGGTAAATATATGAGAAATAGAGAAGTAATCTTAGCCATTCATCTGGTCAACATTTACGGCTTTGACCGCGAAGCACCGGATAATTCCTTGTGTGGTCTATAGAAGATAGAGGGGTAATTTCGTAAAATACACGGGATGAGTTCATATATGAATCTTTGTGATTCATACAGATTCATATATGAACCTTTGAGGTTCATATATGAATCTGTTAGTTAGTTCAACTGATTCATATATGAATCACAAAAGTTCATATATGAATCACAAAGGTTCATATATGAATCAGTTAAAAGAGTTCAGTTGTGAATTGCACTGGTTCATATATGAATATATAGTTCATATGTGAATTATACATGCTCATATATGAACACAGCCCGTGTGTTTTGTAAAATTTACGAAATTGTCATTTTATTTTTGGGATAGCCACAACTTTTGACCAGTCAAAAGCCGCAACTTTTGACCGGTCAAAGCCGCAATATTTGACTAGTCAAATCCGATCTTGACCATATGAATGGCTAGGATTACTTCTCTATTTCTCATATATATACCATTTCTCAAATGAACCAAACACTATATATATATATATATATATATATATATATATATATATATATATATATATACTTAAGGTTTCACCACCATTCTTTTGTTAACCTTTAAATTAGTACAAACTTTACAAACTGCCATCCGATCTTGACCATATGAATGGCTAGGATTACTTCCATGTATGTATTAATGATTTGTAAATTAAGAATCCAAGAGGGCATTATCGCTTTTTGGGTTTTTGTATTTTCGAAACATATATTATTAAAGTAGGCATGGGAATCTGATCCGACCCGTTGGGGAACCCGGTTCACCCGACCCGGACGGGGCCGGGGACCGGGGCCGGGGATACCCGGTACACACAAACCGGGGACGGGTAGACCACCCCCCGACCCACCCGGTACCCGGTAATAATAATATAATTTTTATTTAAAAAAATATATATATATATATATATATATATATTAATATACTAATTACTAAAGTTTTCCCAAAATTGAAATTAGGTAATAATTATATTAATTGTTATATGATATGTGGTGTATATACTATTTTTCTAGCTTGTATTATTTTTAAATTTAGATTAAAAAGGATGGAGAACCGCAAGGATTTGATCAAACGGTTGCATACGATGAAGACGTTGAAATTTGATGACATTGTTTAATGTTTATGCATTTTTTCAACTTATTAGTTGTAGTAAAATGGCCCAAAATCAACCCCAAAAACAGTCCAAAATACCCAAAAAAATGTTTAAAAAAAAGGCTAAATGAGACCGGGTATTGACCGGGGCCGGGTGTTTAATCCCCGCACCCGCCGGGTACCGGGGCCGGGGCCGGGGCCGGGTAAGGAGATCCCCGCCCCAAACCCGCCCCGTTACCATCCCTATACTAAAGAGATATTAATTATAGGCTGATAACTAAAATTATGTATTGATGATAGATTAATCAGAGGCAGTTGCCAAAAAATATCCATCAAGTTTCTATGTATAGACGGTTACATAAAATTAAGTATTAGACGTTAGTAGTTCATTGGTGAACGAAGTACTTTTATATGATGATTTAACTATGAACTTGAATAGTCGGTGAAACACAGTTTAAATATGGGAAACCATGTTAGAACTATTTCATAAGTGAAACCAAATATGGAAATGGTTTGTATATGAACTGATACAATGTGGATACCGGTTGATGTTTAAATGTCAAACATTATATGGAAGTGTTCATATGTGAAATCATATGAAAACCATACATTAACTGGCATATGTGAAACCATATATCATATGGTTCATATGTGAAATCATGTATCAAATGGTACATATGTGAACCCATATGTGACAAGGGCGAACCTACTAAGGACTGAGCGAGGTCCCATGCACCCGTTCACTTGATTACCGTAAAGGAAAAAATAATTTGGGCATCTTGAAGGTGCATCCCTTTGATTTTGATGGTGCCTTAAATACTTTAAAACTAAATTTATAACACAAATATGCAGTTTATGGGATGTCTTGTGTTAGCCAAATTAAAGATCCTTATAGAGGAGGCTTGGTCTTATTGCTAAATAACTCATTTTATTACTCTTTCAATCCTAAATCACTTTCACAAATGTCCTTAAATAACATTTACTAACGTACTGAATACTCTAACTAATTTCATTTCATGTTTTTTGATCATTAACTTTTTCCAAAAGTATAAGTTTTCCTCTTGATTAGTTTGTATCTTCTAATTTGCTTTTAGTTATTGATTTGACTATTATTACTCAAAATTCTAGATGCATAAGGAAGCCGAATAAGTTGCATAGTTAATTTTGATTTGCAAAACATTCTATTTAATATTAAGAGTTCTAGATGCATAAGGAAACGGAATTGAAAACCTAGAAAAAACAAAGGATAATCAATATCAAATACTAAAAAATGGAAAATTTTATGAAATCAACCAAAGAAACAAACAAGTTCGGAATTCTGCTAAAAACACGTTGGACATAAGACATAGTCTTGAGTTTTGCTCGAAAGGTCAAGATTGATTTAATTTGAAAAAATATATTATTCCCGCTATCGATATAATTGACTTTCCATCCGTTCAAATCATGTCGACTTTTCCTCTGATCAAACCCACGAACTTTCAAGACTTTGATCCACCTTAAAGGTGCACCCGCTCAAGAAATTTTCCACTAATATGTGAAATGGTTCATATGTGAAATCAAATATGAAACAAAAGTACACATATGAAACATTATATCACCTTTTGTTTATATATAAAACATACTTTATTTTTGTTCATATATGAATCAAGGTTATAAAGCATGACTTTATCCAAATGCACGAAAAAAAAACCCAAAAATGGAGAAGAAGTGATTCGGTCGATGATAATATATTGGTCTTCAGGAAGAAGTGGGTAGGCTAGGAAATTTCTTTTCTCTGTCAAAACCCACTTGTTGAAGGAAACAAAAAAGTGAACGACATGTTCTTCATGTGCTCCAAAATCTGGGGTTTGTTTCTTGTTTTTGTTCCACCATGGATGAAGATCCACAACACCTATTTTTACTTATAGGAGTTTGAAGGTTTCATAAAATCCTCCACAGATGGAAACTGTTAATCAAATCTTTTGTTTGAAATTATGAAGACATTCACGAAACACTAGACAATTTCCTTAAATCTGTTTTGGAATGGGTTTACTTTTTTTTTTTACCCTTGTTTCAATTATTTCTTGGCAAGGTTTCATTTATTTCAAATATATAACACTGCTCAATTAATAGCTTTTGATTAAATCCATCAAAGGTGTAGATTGGTTAGCATAGTTTATATGATTTTGGTGGTTAACAAAGGAAGACGCTTCTCTCTCTCTCTCTCTCTCTCTCTCTCTATCTATCTATCTATATATGAATTATAGATAGTCTCGAGTACCTATCACAAACCACTATAATTCAAAATCGAATGCGACCCATGAATGCCTGTTCTTTCGGCTTTGGACCAGTCGAATCGACACAAAAGATTTTTGGTTTCTCGGTTTTTTTCAACACCCTTTCCCAAGATCAACATCAGGTCACTTTACACTAACAGGTGAATTTTATTTGACTTTAAAATTGGGATACATGCTTAATTCACATATGTAGCAAATTATTTTACGATTTATGTGTACATTTATAATATTTTATGCAAATTTGCATTCTCGACGAGTTGATTTAAGCAAGATTAAGTTATTGTAAGATGCATGAATTATAGAAGTAAAAATATGATTGAGTGGGAAAAACTTGATTTTTATTATTACTTGTAGGTGGATATTTATATACATCTTAAGAGAATTGTAACCTACAATTGTAAATCGTAACCTACAAAACTAAATCGTAACTTACAAGATATTACAATCAAATCATATGGGAGAATATTTAATTAATGTATGTATTAATTGTGAGTATCTCTATCATGCCCCTACAAGATGTACGATAGAGTAGTGAGACGAGTCTTGGACATGAGTTCTTTGAACCGTGTTCTTGCAAGTGGCTTAGTAAGAGCATCAACTAGTTGATCTTTGCCGGAAATGTAGGAAACACGCAACTTTTGACTTTGGACATTCTCACGAACAAAATGATATGTAACACCCTCAAAATTTGGTAAGAACAACTAATAAATTTTTTCAACAATATCAAATAAAGACAACACATCATCCTACAATTCAAAACTCAATATGCCTCAAAACATACAATCCGATATATAACCTCAACAAATACAAACTCCAATAATTTACAAATACTAGACTGAAGTCGGGTGTTACTCAACCCAAATACAGTTGCTCTCCTCAACCTAATGCAAAAGACTTCACTAAGTTACGAGGATCCTAATCATGCTCATTCACTAGAATTATATTTACGGCCCATTGCTAGTATCCGACTCCACATAATCGTACCAAGTTGCCTCTGAGGACCCAATGTCTCAACTAGCTACACATGGGAAAAGACTATCCCATAAAAACAGACTCAGAAATTACATCACGGGACCAATGACAAATGCTTGACTCCATGAGCCCGCACCATAAGGCCCTCTCGATGAGCCCGCACCATAAGGCCCTCTCGATGACCCCATGACTAATCATGGTCCCATCATAGAAACAATTGCCCTTTTTAAAATATTAAAGACCGACTCATATGCCTATGAATCCATTACATTATAGTCTAAAACACTACATGGCTCTAATTGAATGACCAAAGCACTCAAAACATGTAATTCTCAAATGACACATAATAAACATCATCATACTCAAAACTCCACAACGGGCTATTAAACCGGACAAATGTCCTCAAGACTCATCTTAGTCAAAACCGAGCCAAAGGCTCAACAATTTACTTAAATCTCTAATGAAAGTAGGGGTGTAAATAGGTCAGGTTAGGTTGGGTTGGGTTCGGGTTCAATCCATTTATTAATTGGGTTGAAAATCTCAACCCAACCCAACCTGTTTAATTAAATGGGTTGAGATTTTTAACCCAACCCAACCTGTTGGGTTGTTGGGTTGGTAGCGGGTTGACCTGTTTATGATTATCTCAACCTAACCTGTTAAATAAATGGGTTGAACCTGGGTTAACCCATTTAATTTTAAAATTGTAAATGAAATAAAAATGCTTAAACTACTTCATTCCACGACAAATACACAACGACAAAGTCAAATAAATTGTTCGAAGTTTAATAAAACACAACCATAAAGTAAAATAAATAGTTCAAAGTTTCCCACAACCACAAAGTTAAATAAATCATAGTTCCAAAAAAGTTTCTAAGTAACTCGACTTGCACTTTCATCGACTCCAATTTCACTCTCGGTATTACTTTCCTCTCGATCTTCTTTCTTCTCCGTCATGAACAATGGAAATGAAGTCGATCAAGTTAAGATTATAAATATATATAAGTAACAATGGAACAATGGAACTGAAGTCGATCAAGTTAAGATTACAAGTTTACCGTGAACAATGGAATTGAACTCGTCGTGGACTGCTCGTCGTGAAGGCGTAGAAAAGAGGGAGAGGAGTCGTCGTGGAACAGAGGGAGAGGAGTCGTCGTGGAACATAGGGAGATGAGAGGAGTCGCCGGTGAAGAGGGAGGAAGATCTGCGTCGACGGCGTATGAGGGAAGAGGGAGGAGAGGAGGTTGGAGGCGTATGGCGTTTCAAATTAGGAATAAGATTTACTGATTTAGTCGATTAGGCTTTTCAACTTTCAAGTTTCAATATAGAAATTATTTTTTAATCTTTAAGAATTATATTAAAATATTAATTGTATTAAATATTGATTAATAATTAAAAATAAAATATTAGGTAATATTATAAATGGGTTAGAAACATGTTGTAAGTGGGTTAGAAACAGATTGTAAATGGGTCGAAATCAGGTTGTAAATGGGTCAAAATCAGGTTGAAAATAGGTTGATAATTTCAACCCAACCCAAACCCAATTAATAAATGGGTTAGGCGGGTTGACCGATTTAACTCAAATGGGTTGAAATTCTCAACCCAACCTGCTAATTTTGGGTTGGGTTCGGGTTGGGTTGGCGGGTTGGATCACTTTTTGCCACCCCTAAATGAAAGCCCATGTAAACATTAAAACACGTTTGACCAACGGTTATGCAAACACAACGACCAAAAGTATGATTAACTCAAAACTCAACATTGGCTGAGGAAAACCATTTTCCAAATGAACTCATACCCTTATATTTTCCAAAATGCCTCATAACACAATAATATGGATTTTTCAAATGGTTTATAAGATCAAATGCACAAAAATGACATTTACATCAAATGAACTCCATTTATATATAAAATCATCAAGGAAACATATCATCATGATTAATTTACCAAAATGTTCAAAAATCTCAAATGGGGGTGGTTCACAAAATTTATAAAACCAAATAGTCCATATGAGTAAACTCTTCAAATATCCCAACTTTTAATAAAATTCATGTAAACACATAAACACTTTAAAATGGACATTTTTGGCATGTACAACGTTTTCACAAATCAACTTGAACCCACCTTGCTAGATTTAGGCCAAATCTAGATTTTTTCCCAACTTGACCTCCTTTGAAGAACACTTGGATCCTCAAGCCAAAAACTTCCAAAGAAAACCTAGATCCATATATTTCCAACCATAAATATTTACATCCAACCATAAAGAATTGTTTCCCAAACATTTTACATTAAGATCTCATCTTAACACAAAACCCTAACTTCCATAGATGAAGAAAAGAGGAGATTACTTTTGATATAGCTTGAAACCATCTACCTTACTCTTCTAGATCTCCACAATAAGCCATAACCTCCCAAATGTTCAAAGTAGTGAAAAGGGTTGGATGAAATCCTAGAAAGTTTGGTGAAGAATATGAAGTTGAAAGGGTTGTAGGTTTATGTTCCAACTTGCTAGATGGAGAAGAAACACTTAGATTTAGGAGGAAAAACTCTCAAAATGAGTTAGGGTTCGATTTGGGGGTTGGGTGGTCGATTTGGTAGAGAAATGGGGAGAAGTTTTGAGGTTTAGGTCAAAAATGGTGTTTGGGGTCCCTTTTAAATGCGCACAGTGGCTCCGCGCTGATGGTGGCGCTGATCCATCCGCGCGGAGACCCACACAGAGCACTGGAAACAGAGTCTCGTGCTGATGGTGGCGCTGATCCATCCGCGAGGAGATCCGTCGCCCGATTTTCTTCATTTTTCTTGCCCGATCACTGTTTTGGCCATAACTTCTTCGTTTTAACTCCGATTTTGCTCCGGAAAGAACCGTTGGACTCGTAATTGAACCCTTCATCCAACAAGGCTATAGAATATAAGATTCGAGTCCAAAAATCCTATTTCTTCTCTTTCCTCTAAAATACCCATTTGTATTAATTTGAAATTAGTTTCCTAAAAATCGGGGTGTTACAATCCTCCCAACCTTAAAAGAGATTTTGTCCTCTAAATCTAACTCCGACCAAACACCCAACATCACGTTAAGCGAGATCAATTGGCTCTCTATCCAATAAAGGATATTTTCACGATACCTTGCCTCATATACGAGACTGATTACATCCCGGTTAAGGTTGTCATTGTATTTCTCATAACAGTTCGCCACACACCCGATATCAACTTTCGATATACCTTACCGATGATGGGATAAATATCGAGTCCTTATCAAACCACTTTCCTATCCTTAAGATCTCGGTTGCCTCCCAACCTTAGGTTGCACATATCACCTCAAGAGTAGCTTACGGTCTTAACTAGCCATTTCCATCGAGGATACTCTAAAGCGATCTTTTCCTTTAGATACTTCTAATTCTGACACATCAAGGTCTCCTCATAGATTGGTTTCTACTTAAGGTTTACTTCGACATTCACACCAAATCTCCAAATCATCCATACTATAAAAGATCCATCGTCCCTCCCTTGCCGACATTTCCTAATCACTAGTTGGTCTGAACCAATCACACATTTGATCCATTCCTCAAGCTGCAACGACACAACATCTGTAGCCACGGATTACCCCAAACTCCACCGACTACTCAACTCCCATAATGCATTCACGTATCGGTTGACAAATCAACGAAACCTCGTTGATTACAGAATTACCAATGATCGATCCCTAATTTCCATCATCTAATTTCCTTAAGGTTACCACTTAAATTTTAAACACAAAGTTTTGTCGGAGGTACATTGAAGCACCCCAACGGTCATTGACCTCAAATCGAAAGTCGACACCTAACATGGTACTAAATTCCAACAACGTATCCCCATACTTTTCTTTATTCCCGAAGACTCACCCGAATGGCACCCCTCCAATACACACATATGATTACGAACATTTACCCTCAATCCATATCCAACCAAAACCAAGCAATCACATAATTATCTATCCCATAGATTTACCGACATAACAGGATTACCATTTAAATAGCTGGCAGAATGCACAACTCTAATATACCAAACATTCATGTGTGCACTGATTCACAACTAAAATCCCAAAATTCAAAACTAAAACCAGTCAGTCCCCCGACGCTTAAATTTCCAAGGACTCCTATAGTCCTAAATTACATTTCGCTCAATAGAAGGGTTTCAATCTATAGCTTCGATTGAGTTCAAAGTTTTTCAAACTAATATGCCCATTTTGAAATTTTATAAAACTTCTAGATGCAATAACTTTATGACAATTAATCGTATGAATAAAATCCACTACCGTTTTCTTGGTAGGTGTACAAAGTGGTCACAAACGTCGCACATATAAAGTCTTTTCGAAAACCGCTTGGTCATTACTCAAACTAATAATGGACCACGATGGTCCTAACATGCATCAATTTACGCCATAGATGAGAAGAATTTTTTTTACGTACTAAAACAGTGTATAACAAGACGTTTGTACAAAACTCCCCAAAGGGAAAATTCACGAAATTAAGTCCCAAATACCTCTCATTTAACCATATAATGACATGAAACAAAATTTTCCAACAAGGCCCACATACGTCAATTTCTCAAACTTAGTAAACGATAGGTACATACGATTTATCAAACGTTGATAACTTTTAAATCAATTTCAAATTTTAGGTCGCATGAATAAAATGCTCTTGACCAATGGTAGTGGCTACGAAGCCATGCATACTAGCAAATCAATATAACGTATTTGCATGAACCTTTAAAAGTGGTGCCAACAACCGAAAACGTACAAAACAATCATTTAGTACAAACTATCACAGACTCCCCTTACATTTACTCACACCATGGGTGTAAATTAATTCGTGCACTAAACAATGTGTAACAAAATTTCTGCAGAAAACTCAAAGCATAATTTACATAGTATTAAACTTCCAAAGCTTTCCTTATTAAATAACAACACGACTCGAAATAGGATTCAACCGCAAAACTTGCATGAGACGGTTTATTTCACAAAACTAGTAAATTGATATGTGTATGCGCTCTGGATAAAACATGTAATAATCTATGTCGGTTTCAAGTTCAAAGCCAAATTGAAACTATGCTTTCATCGTTCTAAAATGTTGACTAAAACACTAAGACGGAAGTTCTATATAAACATGTATGCATTCTACATGAAACCAAACAACCCACACAAAGCTTAAGGGAAAACAATATCACTGGACGTCATTAAAATCACCGTATCAAATCCGCAAAACCTCATAAAATAAAATTCTCAATAAAACTCAAACATCAAAATAATGGAAGATAACTCTTCGTTGAAAACCTTAACATATGTGGAGGAGGTCCAATGCTAAAGTCATAAACTGCAGTTACTTGTTCAAGACCTTAAACAACATCAAAATTCGCACGTCACAATGTCTGAAAATAGCATTGGACAATAATGAGAATAATGAAGGTCTCAACAAAGTTTGCAACCTCATACAATCAACTAATTTTATGCATGTTAAAATCATGGTTTAAAACCTTGTGTGTGCCAAGCATCTTTCCAAAATTTCGTAATAAAATTTCACATGATGATTTTGAAAACATGAGAAATAGTTGATGCAATTTATTTTAGAATAAATTTTGTGCATGAATTTGATCGGCACTCAACGTCTTCGAAACCATGCTCCTCACTTTCCTAATCATACTATTGTCATCTGGATGCTCAAACATCTTAACACAGAAATCAAACATTTCATAGGTTCAACTTACAATTTCTCCTCGAATAATGTCGATTCCAAAAGCCTATGGTTCTAATCCAACCCATCATTCCGACCCGAAAGGGTCCACTTAATGCAATCACCATGCTTATTGTCATTCCAAGGGACGAACGCTAAAATCATCAGCCTCTATTAACGGCTACTCACTTAGAAACTTCTTCACTACCCCAACGGTTGTCACATCCCAGTAGTCCAAGTATATACATGTAACTCGTAGGTTCACCATAACACTGGCCAGGTGCAATTATGAGCATACTGTACATGATCATCCTTGCTACCTTTGACATGACTCCCGTTCCTAGGAACTCCTTTAGCCTCAAACCACCAAATCTTAAAGTGCCTATTGGCGAAATTCTCTCTCTCAATCACTTAAAAGAACACTAGTTTGAGTCTAGGCATTTCCAAATCAATACCTAATTCTTTCAAACTTAAGCTCTGATACCAACTTGTAACACCCTCAAATTTGGTAAGAGCAACTAATAAAATTTTCCAACAACATCAAATAAAAACAACGATCCTACAATTCAAAACTCAATGTGCCTTAAAACATACAATCCAATAAATAACCTCAACAAATACAAACTCCAATAATTTACAAGTACTAGACTAAAGTCGGGTGTTACTCAACCCAAATACAGTTGCTCTCCTCAGCCTAATGCATAAGACTTCACCAAGCTATTCACTCCTCGAGCACATAACCAACACTACTCTCTTCACAGTGTTACTAGAACTATTTCCAACCGGAACCTGTTGCACATGCCGACAAATAAAAAGGTTAGGCTAACGCCTAGTGAGTTCAAGAGTTTTCATAATGATTATAAAAATCGCTAAACGAAAATAATGAAACTTAAATCATGATCCTTCAAAATGAATTACTTTAAATTTGAGAACGACCCGTTTTCCAATAATACGCATTTTATAGATGAACGCCTCAACGCCAAAACATTCTTTCATGAAATAATGCAACCCAACACTTATTCAAAACGTGAATAATGGTAAATGCTCAAATGTTGAGATTTGAATAAAACTTTATAAACCACACGACCGAAATAGACGTAAACTCAAGCCTCCAAATTATAACATATGGAGAATACCCCAAACTCAAAACATCACCGAAAACATGGATAAGACTAAATACCCAAAACAACACCTCTCGGTGACGGGGGAGACCCAAATTCCATGGCTAGTGGCGGAACACAAAAGTAGGCCACATTCCAAGATCTTGAGCTCACCATACTAGGACCCATGGCCACGAGCTCGCCGACTCGTACTAAGATGTGGATGAGGGCACCCGAGGATCCTAATCATGCTCATTCACTAGGATTATATTTACGGCCCATGGCTAGTATCCAGCTCCACGTAACCGTACCAATTTGCCTCCGAGGATCCAATGTCTCAACTAGCTACAATTGAGAAATGACTATCCCATAAAAACAGACTCAGAAATTACATCATGGGGCCAATGACAAATGCTTGGCTCCACGAGCTCGCACCATAAGGCCCTCTCGATGACCCCATGACTAATCCTGGTCCCATCATAGAAACAATAACCCTTTTTAAAATATTAAAGATCGACTCATATGCCTATGGATCAATTACATTACAGTCTAAAACACTACATGACTCTAATTGAATGACCAAAATACTCAAAACGTGTAATTCTCAAATGTCACGTAATAAACATCATCATACTCAAAACTCCACAACGGGCTATTAAACCGGACAAATGTCCTCAAGACTCATCTTAGTCAAAACCTTGCCAAAGGCTCAACAATTTACTTAAATCTCCAATGAAAGCCAGCGTAAACATTAAAACACGTTAGACCAACGGTTATACAAACACAACGACCAAAAGTATGATTAACTCGAAACTCAACATTGGCTGAGGAAAACCATTTTCCAAATGAACTCATACCTTTATAATTCCAAAATGCCTCATAACACAATAATATGCATTTTTCAAATGGTTTATAATATCAAATGCACAAAAATGACATTTACATCAAATGAACTCCATTTATATATAAAATCATCAAGGAAACATATCAACATGATTTATTTACCAAAATGCTCAAACATCTCAAATGTGGGTGGTTCACAAAATCTATAAAACCAAATAGTCCATATGAGTAAACTCTTCAAATATCCCAACTTTTAATAAAATTCATGTAAACACATAAATACTTTAAAATGGACATTTTTGGCATGTACAACGTTTTCACAAATCAACTTGAACTCACCTTGCTAGATTTAGGTTAAATCTAGATTTTTCCCAACTTGACCTCATTTGAAGAACACTTGGATCCTCAGGCCAAAAACTTCAAAAGAAAATCTAGATCCATACATTTCCAACCATAAATATTTACATCCAACCATAAAGAATTGTTTCCCAAACATTTTACATTAAGATCTCATCTTAACCAAAAACCCTAACTTCCACAGATGAAGAAAAGAGGAGATTACTTTTGACATAGCTTGAAACCATCTACCATACTCTTCTAGATCTCCACAATAAGCCTCAACCTCCTAAATGTTCAAAGTGGTGAAAAGGGTTGGATGAAATCCTAGAAAGTTTGGTGAAGAAGATGAAGTTGAAATGGTTGTAGGTTTATCTTCCAACTTGTTAGATGGAGAAGAAACACCTAGATTTAGGAGGAAAAACTCTCAAAATGAGTTAGGGTTTGATTTGGGGGTTAAGGGGTCGATTTGGGAGAGAAATGGGGAGAAGTTTTGAGGTTTAGGTCAAAAATGGAGTTTGGGGCCGGTTCCTCCCTTTTAAATGTGTACAGTGTCTCTGCGCGGATGGTGGCGCTGATCTATTCATGCGGAGACCTGCGCAGGGTACTGGGAACAGAGTCCTGCGCTGATGTTGGTGCTGATCCATCCGTGCGAGATCCGCGTGGAGCACTGCCGCTCAATTTTCTTCATTTTCTTGCCCGATCACTATTTTGGTCATAACTTCTTCGTTTTAACTCCAATTTTTCTCCGAAAAGAACCGTTGGACTCGTAATTGAACCTTTCACCCAACAAGGCTATAGTATATAGGATTCGAGTCCAAAATCCTATTCCTTCTCTTTCCTCTAAAATACCCATTTGTATTAACTTGAAATTATATCTTCCTAAAAGTTGGGGTGTTACGTGATAGTCAAGAGTTAGGTGCTTCATTTTTTAGTGAAACTTAGGATTGGCGGCAACATATGTAGCTCCCATATTATCACAATATATTACCGGTGCTATGATGGGTAGATGGCCAAGCTCATAAAGTAAGTTTTGGACCCGTAATAGCTCTACTGTAGTTGAAGCAACAACTCGGTATTCGGCTTCTGTCAATGAACGAGCAAGAGTATGTTGCTTACGTGAACTCCAAGAAATTGGATTTCTACCCAAGTAAACAATGTAACCGGTGGTTGAAATGTAGTCATCTTTATCACCGGCCCAAGAAGCATCTGTGAAGGCATGGAGAGTAGTGGGCGAATCACGGTAATAGTAGACCTTATGTAGATGTGCCCACTAGGTAGCGTAAGAGTCATTTGAGAGCTGCCCAATGTTCGTCAGTCGACTTGTGTATGTATTGAGATAACCTGTTCACAACAAAAGAAACATCTAGTCTGGTTAGTGATAAGTATTGTAGACTTCCCACAATTGCTCTGTATTCAGTGGGGTTGGCCAAGGGGGTTCCGCTATGCAGGGTTAGGGTAGGATGAGAAGCCATGGGGGTAGGAACAGGTTTGGCAGCTGCCATGTGAGTACGTGTGAGGAGGTCTTGTATGTATTTATGTTGTCTAAGAAAAATTCCATGAGGGTGAGGTAAGACTTCCACACCAAGGAAATAAGAAAGTGTGCCAAGATCCTTAAGTGAGAAACGATTGGAGAGTTGAGAAATAAAGAAGTTTAGAAGAGTGGGATTTGATCCAGTGATGATGATATCATCAACATGAAAAAGAAGAAATATGTGATCATTTTTGTGGTGTAACGTAAAAAGTAAGGCATCAGAAATGGAATTTTTGAAACCACAACCGAGTAGATAGGATTTGAGTTCATTGTACCAAGCTCTACGAGCTTGTTTGAGACCATAGAGAGCTTGACGGAGTTTGAAAACATGATTAGGATGAGTTTGACTAACGAAACCAGGTTGTTGAACCATAAATACATCCTCCATTAGAGAGCCTTGAAGAAAGGAATTGTTAATGTCAACTTGACGAAGAGACCAACTATGTGTGATAGCTAGAGAGAGAATCATTCAGATTATGGCCAGCTTAACCACGGGGCTAAAGGTTTCAGCATAGTCAAGACCGGTACTTTGGTGGAATCCTTTAGGAACTAGACGGGCTTTATAACGCTCGATAGAGCCATCAAGATTATATTTGGTACGAAATACCCATTTACATCCAATAAGGTTTTGAGATGGAGAAGATGGAACAAGATCCCATGTGTGATTTTTTAGTAAAGCATTATACTCATCTTGCATAGCTTCACGCCATACCAGATTTTTCAATGCTTGTGTTATAGTGGTAGGCTAGGTGGAAGTGGGTTGGAAAGAGACATGGAGATTCATTTTATCAATGGGCTTACGAATGTTGTTTTGAAGACTTGTGATGGGAGGTCGTGGTCGGGGAGGAGATGGAGGATTAGGAGGTGATGAGGGAGTAGAAGAGAGTAGAGGTGTCGTGGAGGAAGAATTAGTTTCACTTGACGAGGGAATAGAAGATGAAGATGTATTTTGTGGAGATTGCATGGGTGATGTAGTAGGTAAGATGGGAAGTTGGATAGCACACCATTCTTCCGCGTCATTAGATGTGTGTGGAGATGCGGCAAAGGATGAGGTGGAGAAATGGAACTCATGTTCGATGAATTTAACATGACGAGAGACATGTATCTTGTTAGAGGTGGCAGAATAACCAACAAAAACACAAGGAGAAGAGAGAGGATCAAGTTTATTTGTGGTATAAGGACGTAACCATGGATAACAAAGACATCCAAAACTCCTTAGTTTATGATAGTTAGGTGCGTGGTCATGGAGTTTATAATATGGTGATTGTAGTTGGAGTGTTGGAGTGGGCATACGATTGATTAGATAGCAAGCGGTAGCAAAAGCAAGGGGCCAATATCTACGTGGCATAAAAGAGTGAGTAAGGAGGGAAAGGCCGATTTCAACAATGTGACGATGACGACACTCCGAATAACCGTTATGTTCAGGCGTATGAGGAGGGGAAGTTAAATGAGTGATGCCATGAGACTCAAGGATTGGACGTAAACCAATATATTCACCACCATTATCACTAAAGATGGTAATTATATATGGGGAGTTGAAAGTATTTTTCAACCAAGAGCTTGAATTTATGAAAAAATTAGTGGCATCATTTTTGTGTTTAAGTGCATAAAACGACACATATTTGGAATAATGATCAACAAATATTATGTAGTATTTGTATCCATCATAAGAAAGGGTGGGGGAAGTCCAAACATCACTATAAAGAATATCAAGAGGGCCTTTAGATTGTAAGGTATTAAGAGAGAATGGTAATTTATGACTTTTATTGCAATCACAAGAATTGCAATGAAAAGCAACAGACTTAGGAATATTTAAATTGAAAGAGTTGCTAATATGACATAAAATAGAATATGATGGATGGCCTAATCGATGATGTCAATCGGTAGTAGATGCCATTTTGACAGAGTGGATGGTGGGACGAGTGGGTTGCCATTCATAAATTCCAGATTTAGTTTGGCCTTGGAGAAGGGGTGCCCCCGTGCGAAGATCCTTCACAAGATAAGATGTAGGTGAGAATGTAATTGAAGCATTATTATCTTTCAAAATTTAGATATTGAGATAATATTACGAGAAACGAAAGGCACATGTAATATATGATTAAGATGAAGTTTAGAAGTAGGGGTAAAAAGAGATGTTGAACCGGTGTTTGAGATGGCTAGGCCCGAACCATCGCCAATAATGAGTTCCTCCCTACCATTGTAAGGGGAGTGAAGTTTAAGGTTGGCAAGATCATGAGTGACATGGTGTGTTCCACCACTATCAAGAAGCCAACCATCAGATGAAGTTTCTGAGGCAACAACGGCATAAGCATGTGGAAAGGAAGAAGACGAGATTGGAGGATAAGAGGAGGGTGATGGTGGAGTTGCATTTGGGAATTGAGTGTGAAAGATAGGGCATTGCAAGACATGGTGTCCAATTATACGACACCATTGGCAACGTACCTTGAAGGGTTGAACATGATAGTTTGGGGAATAAGCGGGGAACATATTTGGGGAGGTTAAAAAAAATATGGATCTTAAGCTCTTGATACCATATAGAAGTAAGAACATGATTGAGTGGGAAAAAATTGATTTTTATTATTACTTGTAGGTGGATATTTATATACATCTTAAGAGAATCGTAACCTACAATTGCAAATAGCAACCTACAAAACTAAATCGCAACTTACAAGATATTACAATCAAATCGTTATGAGAAAATATTTAATTAATGTAGGTATTAATTGTAAGTATCTCTATCATGAATATATATTTTTATGTACTTGTGGGTCGTTATAGATGGCGGGAAACCGTAACGATGATTGGACTAACATATATTGTGAAGTACCTTTGTATCGAGTCAAAGTATGTTATCCAATACATGTATTACAAGGTATACCTTTATACTCAGAGGTTTGATGTTATTGACGATGCTTTGACATGTATTTGTTTTGAAGTGCCTTTGTATAGAGTTGATTGATGTGATCCAGTACATGATTCAAGTATACCACCACCGTCGGCCGAAGAATATATCCTCCCCACCCCTTTCTCTAGAAAATCCAGCCTCTCCCATCCTTTTTCTCTAACGAATCCACCCTCCCCTCCCTTTACAGATCCATTTTAGGGTTTTCAATGATCTCCTTTTTCTCATTTTGATCCAAATCCAAGTGTGGTTGGTGATGGTTCAATTTGATTTGCATAAAATCAACGGTGGTGGTAGTTTGACCAGATTCCTCGAGTCAAGTTTATGTAAGCAACTCGTGCCCCTCAGGATTTGTGTATTGAATCGAGATCCATAGGATTTGTGTACTGAATCGAGATCCATAGGATTTGTGTACTGAATCAAGATCCAAATTTTGTCATAGAGAGATCATGGGTTTTTCTTTATGTAGGTTTAGTTTTTGATTTTGGGGTTTTCTTGTTTTTTAATTATATTTAGTTTTTGATTTAAGGTTTTGGTGTTCTTAAAATATTGATTGTGTTTGGATTTGTGATTGAACGTGACTTGAATTTTGTTTAAATGTTGGTTTACATAAATTAGGGTTCTTGAATTGAGTAAGAAAGTGACGGGGAAGAAGAACTTGGGTAAAAAGACGAAAATACCCCAAACATGTAGGGCATGACTGACTTAACAGAGCCAATTCTAACCGTGTTAGGAGGAGGGACTAATTTGGGCTTCGAAACATGAAAAATGGACCACTAGTGCTCTTTATTAATTGTAGGGTCAAAAACCAGAAACAGACATAGACGAGGGACAAAAATGTAATTCAATTTGATATATATTTTACATGCATGTTTTTGATGATGACATTTTCTCAATTTCAACATTATGTAGTTGGAATGATCTGAATGGTTTGATCAGCCAAGTTTTCTTTATAAACCATGAGCTCACTAAGCATAAAGCTGACCTAAATATGTATCTCAGGGGTCGATAAGGTTGGAAAGGAAAGGAGAAGATATAGCTAGCCTTCTAAAGGAAAAGAGAAGATATAACTAGCCTTCGAAGGGAAAGGAGAATATATAGGCTCCAACAAGTCATGTGCACATGCAAAACACGTCAAAAAGTAAAGAGAAGCTGAAGTAGACAAAAAAAATATGGCCAGATAGCCTAGCCACACAACATCATGTCCCATCTATGTGGCCAACTTAGGTCGCCCTTACCTATATTGAAGAACTGGACGACCTCCGGAAATGTGCAGACAACTACTAAAATGGAATCATGCAACCTACCCTATGACCCGTCGATCCCATAGGTATGTTGCATGTTATGTTTAAGCTTAAATAAGATATATTAATCATTACCAAAATCATGATACCACAAAGACCATCACAATTGGATAATCCCCTCATGGTCGTGAAGAAATCTCGTTGGAAAAATAAAAAGCTTTTTGTTGTTGCTTCACTGGCATGAAGGATTCCTTCATGGCTAAACGATGCCTGCCATCCCGCTCTTTGAGGGGGATTTTGGACTTTTTGCTGGGTTTTGTATATATTTTTAGGGTTCTTCGTCAAGTATTTTGTTATAAAACATCACTAAATACTTTCTAGTTCACTTAAACAAATGGATTGGGGAGCAAGACTCAGTGTTCTTGAAGCTTATGCAAGTGGATAATCAATTGACAATTGTTATTATATACATCTATTAGAGTATCTTCTTCCTTCATCTCTTTAACTTCTACAAATTTTCATTGTTCTTAATTAGTTTCTATACCTAAATAATTTTCTACACAATTTTTGATATATTCAATGCTTATTGTTCATCCACATTTACTTGCTTTGATGTTAACTTTTAATTAGGATGTAATGTAGTGGTTTTGTTAATGTCATCTTGCCCCAATTTTATCTTTTAGTAAAATTACGTTAATTTTATAATTGTTGCTTGGTGTTTAATTTTGTTAGGATCTAAGCACTTACCACTACGCCAAAAGCAATTGCTTATGGAGAAGGCACAAGTTATTTCCATATAGTGTAACAGCCAACGCCACGTTTCGATTTAGGAAGATGCTGGTTAATGACCTAACAATCCCCCTAACAATCCCCCCAGTATCTGCCAACACTAACAAGATCTTCGCTAGAAGTCAATAACTTTGCTAGAAGTCAATGGCTGCACAACATGCCTTTGGCATTAAAATGCACTCCATGGGATTCGAACCCGTGACCTGCTCTGATACCACATGTAGGATCCCATAAACAACAATTCAATGATCAAAAGACAGTAACAAGATGATATTGGGAGAGATCTATGTTTTATTCACATGTAAAACTAATACAGAGAAAACCTAGAGAGAGAATGTTTCTCTCTCTAGAAGAACACGCACTCACTTGATCTCTACATTTTGAAATGAACTCTCTTAGCTACAAATTACAAACAAACTATCTATATACACTTCCCTAAATCTCACTTGTTACTGTTAAGTCAGATTTTATAGTAATCATTGTATTTATAGACTTGTTGCTAATACTGTGTTTTAGAGCTTTTATATCTGGTATTGGCCAAGGGTATTTAAGTCCCTTGTGGCCTTTGTGTTTGTGAGTCTTGATCGCATACATTCAATATACACATACTTTGGCGCATATTCTTTCTCTCCCTACTTTCTCTCTCTAAGATTTAGAGTGATCTTGGATTAACAATTGGTATCAGAGCTTAATCTCAACTTTGCGCCACAAGTCAATCTTGGACACCGGTCGACATCGGTCCATATAGACACCAGTCCATATCGGTCAGGGAGTCACTGGTTGCCCTACTCACACCGGTCGATCAAGACATCGGTCGATCTAGACACCGGTCGTGACAAAATTTTGCGCCAGTTACTGTTCGCGCAAAGTTCCAGTTTGCGCCACCTTCGTCTAGCGCAAAGTACAGTTTGCGCTATTCTCTATTAGCGTAAAATAAGTTTGCGCCACCGTCTTCTCGCGCAAAACATACTTTGCGCCATCTTCTTCTCGCGCAAATCTTTAGTTTGCGCCAGCTTCTCTCTGTTTCAAGACTTGGTATTTTTCTCAGATTTTCTGAAGTTATGGATATGTCAAAATTTTCTTTTCAAGCTCAGTTCTACAAGAACGATATTATGATGTCATTGGGAACAGATACTCGTCTTCCAGTTTTGATCAATGAGAATGAGTTCACTCAATGGCAAGATCGGTTCATAAACTTCATCGAGCGTAAAGCAAACGGAGAGAACATGATGAAGTTATTTACTGAAGGACCAGTCATCAAACCTAAGAACGATATTCCCTTGACTGCTGAAGAGATTTCACGAGAAAAAGCCGATCGTGAAGCAAAGTCTAACCTGATGCTAGCGTTGCCTAATTCCATATACAATCGAATTGATTGTTTCAAGCAAAATCCGATGATGATGTGGACCCAGTTAGAAAAGATCATGCTTGGGTCAACGGTTGCAACACAACTCCGACAAACGCGCTACATGAACAATTTTGAGGAGTTCAAAGCAAAGGATGGTGAGACTTTGAAGAGTGTCTTTGACAGGTTCTCAATAGTGTTGAACGATCTGCAAAAGATAAAAGTGCAAAAGACTGAGTTAGAGACTAATCTGAAGTTCCTCAACACTCTTCAACCAGAATGGAACAAATCTTGTCACATATTAAGGAATTATGTCCGGGTCTCTAACATGCAAATACAAGAGCTTTATGAGATTTTGATGACAGATGAGAGCATTGTCAAGGAAAAGAAAGCCAAGCTTGATAAGAAGAACAAGCTAAAGACTGTGGACCCAGTTGCACTCCTCACGAGCCAACTGGCTGAACAAACGTTGTCTGAAAATGCTTATGACGGGGCCACTGATGATGATGGTGAAGCGCTACAAAAAGCGATGATTCTTCTTTCTCAACACTACAACAAAAAGTTCCAACATCGTTCGGGTTCAAACAACCTTCGCTTCACTTCAAGGTCTAAGAAGAACGAGCCTGCCAAAGTGTCCGAGACTACAAAAGCTACTGCGTGCTTCAATTGTGGAAAGTCGGGTCACATTGCCAAGGAATGTCGAGTGAAGGTGGTTCGGGATTCAGCGTATTACCGGAAGAAAATGGAACTAGCTGAGAAAAGAGAGAAAGGAATCGTACTGTTAGCTGAAGCTGAATACTGGCTAGATCATTCTGACAATGAAGCTGATAATGAGGAAACTGCTACTATGTGCTTCATAGGAGATGATATAAGCGATGATGATGATAAAAATTCTTCCATTGATGAATCTGAGGTACCTTCTGAATTTGATTTCAAATTTATATCTTCGCAAATGAACATCATTATAACTGCTGTACATGATCTACGCTCAAAGTTATTATCTGAAAAGCAATTAAATATAGAAAAGTCAAATTTGATTGAAAAATTGCAAATTTCTTTGAAAGATGAAAAATCTATTTTGACTCATACAAAAGAGATATTTCAAAAGAAATTGGATGACTTGGAAAATTCAAATCAGACTTATCTTGATTCTTTGACAGAAATGACCAAATTAAAAGATAGTTTTTCTGATAAAATAAATGAGTTGGAAGAAAAATTATATTTAAGAGATCAAACTGAACAAACAATATTTATGCATAAACCAAGGAGTTATAAATCTATAAAGGAAAGATGGGGACTTGATTTTGAAAAATCCACATTGTTTAGACAATGCTATAGAAAAATCCCCCACTTTATATAAATTCGATTATCTAAATCTTGCTAGATATGCTCCTCAATTCAAAATTGATTGGATGAATGAAAAGCAAGTTTTAGAAATTGAAAATGAGAAAAGGATGAACAACAAGAAAATGGAATTACCGTTTGTTTATACTAGTGAAAATGCAAAATATTTTCCTGAAAAATCAAAGAAGTCCAGAAGATCTCAAAATGCTTTAAATGTCACATCTTCTATTAATACTTCATTACCAAACGATTATTTCGATATATATGTTATTAATGCTAATAAGGAAAATATATCTCCAGTTTCTTATGATTCTAAGAGATATATTCCCCCATTAGTGTTAGAGGGCAAAATCGTTGATCTTGAAGTTAAAATGGAAGATCAAAGTCTTCAAAACGAACTTTAAAACAATTTATTTCTTTTCATTATGAAATCAAGTTTTGAAGAAAATTTAATTTCTCAAAAACAAGATTTTGAAGACAAAAGTACTTCTGAATTTTCTACTGATTCTAAGGAAAGTATGCACGAAGTTCCAATTAGTCATAGTTTGCGCCAACCACTGGTCGAGCAGAAGCTGTTTGCGCCACCAGTGGGTCGCACAAAGTTCATCCAGACTTGTGTTTTTCCGAAAAATATAACTCCGAGGTTAGTTCAAATTCGATGAATGATCAGTTTGGTTTCTTTGATAAAATTTCTTCTTCACATTTAAATTTTAAATCAAAATTTCTTGATGAATCTTTTACGCTAAATGATGAGTATTATAAACCAAAGCGTAAAAGAATAAGGTCAAGAAGTCAAAGAAGAAAGAGTCAGTCATTTCTTAAAATTCTAATTCTTCTGATTTTAATGTTTCAGATAGGACTTTGAGGACGTATTCAAGGCATATATGGATGGTCAAGCAGAAATCATCTGATGACTCTGTGACTATTGAGGATCAATGTCGAGATAATCTTTGTCATAGTGATTCATTTGCTATTTTTAATAAAATTTCAAAATACTCAATAAAGCAAATGATTCGAATTGCAAAAGATGTCTCATATTCTTCCTCTGGTTCTAGTTCAGATGATTATGCTTCGTCCTTTACTAATGATTATGTTTATTACTCTAATCATTTTTCTCGTGCTTTTTTTGTCAAATATAACAAATTTTCTCCCATTAGAACTTCAACTAACAAACATGGACCCAAATACAAGTGGGTACCAAAACCAAAGACTGATTCTGAGTTGCAGGCACCTAATGTCAAGGTGGGAATAAGAGAAAGAAGACTTCTAAGTAAATCAGCTTAGAACCCGTATTTCAACTACGACTTCTAAACATATCTGTTTAGGACTCGTTCTTCAATGTGTTTATCTTCATTGTGCTTATAAGAAACTGTGAGCGCATCTACTTCAAATTCCGCCGCATCTATCTTTGACAGTGACGCTGTTCCAGTTACATCAAGATATTCAAGAATCTGAGTTCGTTTGATCAGACCCTGAATAAGTGCAAACCAATCACATTGATATGCGGTACCACTTTATTAAACATCATGTGGCAGAAAATATTATTGAATTATATTTTGTTCCAACTGAATCTCAACTTGCCAATTTTTTTTTACAAAAGCCTTAAACGAAAATTGATTTATTTTTCTGCTTTCAAAACTCGGCTTGTTGAATTTAAAAGTTTAAACCTACACAACTTTTATTCTAAAAAGTAAAGTTTTTACAAGTTCATCTTTCTTTTGAATAAAATGTGTGTCTAGGATAAAATTTCAAGTTGCTTTGTTTATATCTAATTTTTATATGTTCAACTTTCAAGTTTAACAAAAATCGAAAGGTCAGCAACATGTTTAAAACTTTTGATACTGCTTTAAAGTTATGTTATTCGGAATATTTATAGTTTACAATGCTTAGAAAACCTAAAAAGTCAGAATTATGGATTGTAATAAAAATATGGGCTAAGCACTTAGATGTAAAACTGAGTGATTGAGATGAATTATATATATAAAATTCAGAAATCTCTAAGTTTAAAAGTTTGTACCTGTGACCTTTCTGGTTTGGGAAAGTAAGTTCCGTGAGATGCTTGTCATCTGGTCCCCTAAGGTCAATTGGTTTGGGAGTGATCGAACCCAAATCCTTCTATAAAATCAGATCGAAAGTCATGTTCTACTGGTATAAATGGGTTTAGGATGTGTCGATGTAGCCTTTCTGGTCTGGGAGAGTAAGTTTCAAGGGGTGCTTGACACCTAGTCCCCTAAGGCCAACTGGTCTGGGAGTGGCTGACCCAAATCCTGCAATAGGATCAGATAGAAAGTTACGTTTACGACATTTTCTTTACTCACAAGACTTTTTGATTAAAAGATGCCAATGTGCACAAGCTTAAAAGATGCCAAAGAGCACAATCATGTCAAGATGCCAATGTGCACAACGCTAAAAGATGCCAATGAGCACACATCTCATGATACTTGGTGATATGTTTGAATTGCGATAAACCTATAAATTTGTGAAAGTTGTAATTCTTGACGACTTAGTGTGAGTAAATGCAATGTATTCTATTATATTTTTAGAATTTCATTTTCTTGAAGCTGATCAAAGTTCACATGCTAGCACACTGAATAGATTAATGAAAGTTTTTGAAACTGAACATGTATTAACTTGATATGCAATGAAACTTGTATATGTATCTAAAAACACACACTTGATTTCAATTGATTGATAAATCTGTGATATTTTACTAAATAGAATTTCATTTGTTTGGTGTTTAAAATTTTATATATTTAGTTGTTTCAAAATACATATTCAGTATATTTTTTCTTTCTACAATTGATGATTCGATGCTTGTGTTCCCATATCTTTGTAAATTGGTCTGTGCATATTTCGAGGGGTAGTGAAAAAGAAGAAAATTCTGAAAGAACATTTCATATCTCATTTCGAAGGGAATACATAGTGTGAATATATTGGAAAGTGCATGTCTGTAGGGGGAGTAAAAGAGCTTAACAGGTGAATCATTTCATGTCCCAATCTGATTTGCTAGCTTCTTCGACTAAATCTTGCAGATCTGAAGATGTCTCTTCTCCAGCATAGACATGACCAAGTTGATTCTGATCATCAAGGTCATGAGGGGGAGAAGTTAAAGAGAAGGAGACAAAGATTTCAAAGTTTATCTGCTCAAGATTCTAATTTCTTCAGCTATACTAGTTCTTTTGCTGTTCTATCTCCGATCAGCACATCTTCTACAAAGTACATTTAAATGAGGTGTGTCGTTTAGAGCACAAGCTGATGTTCCTGTTTCTGAACCGATTGTTTCTACAAGCTTATTACTGGTCCAGTCTTGTCAAGGCAGCAAAGACAACATTGATTGAAAGATGATGAGAAGAATTTTTTTTTAGTTAAGAAGCTATGATAAGACGCTTAGAAGGTCTGTGTTCATTTCGAAGATGGGTGTAACAGCCTACATTGAAGACTGGAGCGCCAATGATTACTAAGGGGGAGATTGTTAAGTTAGATTTTTATAGTAATAATTGTATTTATAGACTTGTTGCTAATACTGTGTTTTAGAGATTTTATATCTGGTATTGGCCAAGGGTATTTAAGTCCCTTGTGGCCTTTGTGTTTGTGAGTCTTGATCGCATACATTCAATATACACATACTTTGGCGCATATTCTTTCTCTCTCTAAGATTTAGAGTGATATTGGATTAACAGTTACACAGTAAAGCCTAAGCCTATTTACATTCTAAAGCCTAATTACATTCTACAAAGTCCAATACACTTATAGTAGAGCCCTTTACAAAACTTTTTAAACAAAGGACATTTTATGTCCTAAGAGCATCTCGAACAGCATTGCTAAAATAGAAAAAAATGGGTTTTTGTTTTCTATATCTCTCCAACAGCATTGCTATCTTGTTTGCTATAATAGAAAAAATGAAAAAAATCTCTAAATATAGATTACTCTCTAAAACTTAATGGTAGGAGAAAGAAATGGTTATTTTATTCATTTCCATCAATGAGATTTAGCTTTTATCATTTTATATTAAGTTTTTTTAAAGTGTATTGGGATGATAAATTATAGAATATTATAATAATATAAGTTGTTTTAAAATTTCTAAAATGACAAATCTGTTGGAGTTAAATATATTAATTTTTAGAGATTTTTACTTTTGATTATCTATTTTAGAGAAATTATAGAAAAACTGTTGGAGATGCTCTAACAAATTTGGTAACTGCTTGATTATGTAATTGTCACTTTGAATCAAGCTAGTTTTTAGTATTGACCAATTATTTTTATGAAAAATATCAAGTTTTGAATGATTGATTTTTGCCTAACAAAACTTAGTGTTTGGCTAATTGATTTTCATCTAATGTTTCGTTAATTTGGTGAGTTTTAATTTAAACGAAAGTCTGATAATCAATTTGAGACTAAATTAATCAATGACAACAGTCAGAAAAAAGTAAATGTAGATTTTCAATGTTTATTAATCTTATGTTTTTTTCCAATGTTTATATAGTACAAAAGTAAATGTAGATTTTCCACCTTATAAGAGGGTTGAAATAATTTTATAGAACAAATCTTCACCATTGCTGAAAATCCGAAGCTAACATTACCGGGTTAGTATATAGTTCGCCTATCTTGTCCGGTCTTTAGTTGTTCTATGTTTTTCTCGTTTTTCCTTATTTATTTGTTTATTTCCCGTCCAAATAGAAATAACAAATCAAATTCATCAATTGAATTCCTGTATGATATTTGATTGTTCCAAATTTTTTACCAAAAGAAAGTTAATTAGATAACTAACGAAGTTTAAACAAATTCATAGATAAAATTAGAAAGTTCATAGGTGAAACAACTAAGTGAATGAGATAATTAAATAATGTCATAATTAAAGAATGAGATAATTAAGGAATATGGTATAAATATATGAAAAAGACGAAAATACCCTCGTTAACAAATTTTGTACTATTTCTTTAGTTAACAAAAGAAGGGGCCTATATATATATATATATATTTGTGTGTGTGTGTATAGGGTAGGTTCAATTGAAAACCACATTTTCATTGTATTCAACAAATCTTCCGTATTCATACATTACTATGACATTCACCATTAATATACATTTTCATTATAACATTCATCATCAATATACGTTTTCTTTATAACATTTATCATGAATACACACAAACACACACACACACACACACACACACATATATATATATATATATATATATATATATATGTTCACATGTATAAAATTCCTTTTCAGTATTCATACATCAATATAATATTCATCATGAATATTTATATGTTCACATGTACACAACAATTTTTCAATATCCATACATCAATATGATATTTGTCATAAATATACATATTCACTATAACATTCATCATGAATATTTATATATTTTCACATGTATACAACTTTTCAACATTCATACATCAGTATGATATTCGTTATAAATATACATTTTCACTATAACATTCATCAATAATATACATACTATTCATTATGAATATTTATATATGTTCACGTGTATACAACAATTTTTCAACATTCATAGATCAATACGATGTTTGTCTTGAATACACATTTTCACTATAACATTCTTCATGAAAATACATACTATTCATCATGAATATACACATTATTATTCATGAATATTTATCTATGATCACATGTATACAATAACTCTCTAGTATTTATATTAGTATGATATTTATCATAAATATTAATTTTCACCGTAACATTTATCTTGCATATACTTATTATGCATAACGCATGTACATTTTATTCATCATGAATATACTACAGTTTCAAATCTATATACTCTAGTTTTTCTTTCTTTTTCTTTATTGGGTTCTTGATTGATCTTGTTAGGGCTAATTTGTTTGTTAAATAGAAGTTCAGGGTAAATTGTGTCAAGTTCTTATATTGTAAGCTTGTTGGGCCTTAAAGCCCATAAGCCCATTAGGCCTGCGAGCCTGAGTATTTAAAGTTATTTCTATTTCATTTTGTTAGTTTAGAAATTCATTATTCAGTTTGCTAGTCATTAGGTTTACATACCCTTATCAGAAATTTTCTCTGTAAACCTTAACCCTTTGAAGTATTATCAATCATATGACTAGTTGCTGTGACCTATAATCTGTTATTCATTGTTCATATTTACTTGTGATTGCACTGCACTGGGATCTACAATTGGTATCAGAGCAAATAGGCAAAAGGTTTGATCCAGAAAAAAAAGGTTTGTCTAAAACCCTATAATCTTCTTTTATGTGTTAATCGCTAAAACCCTATAATCGATCGAATTGTTTTTTTTTCTGGATTTTTTTTTCTCTTTCGATCGAATCTGGTATTTTTCTGGAAAGATAACATTCGATCTTAGTGATTCTGGGTTTTCTTTCGTATTCGGTCATTGTTTTGTTTGATATTTTTTTGAATTCCTTCGATCAAAGGATCGAAGGATCTGGGTTTGGGTTCGATCGATTCTCAGAAACTCTTCGAGTTCTTCGGTCGAACTCATCGTGTTCTTCGGTCGAACTCATCGTGTTCTTCGGTCGAACTCATCGTGTTCTTCGGTGTTAATCGACCTTATCTATTGTTTTGTGGTTATTTTTTTTAAGTCTTTCGACCTGAGTATTCGACCGGACACTTGTGCTCCGGTCTTGTCCCTTCGACCGAATAAGAGTGCTCCGGTCTTGTCCCTTCGACCGAATAAGAGTGCTCCGGTCTTGTCCCTTCGACCGAATAAGAGTGCTCCGGTCTTATCCCTTCGACCGAATACGTGTTCCTCCGGTCTTGTCCTTCGACCGGATACGTGTTCCTCCGGTCTTGTCCTTCGACCGGATACGTGTATCCCCAGTCTTGTCATTCGACCGGATATGTGTGTCTCCGGTCGTATCATTCGACCGGATAAGTGTATTCCCGGACGTGTCCTTCGACCGGATACCTGCTTCCTCCGGGCATACCTTCGACCGGATAATGTTTGACCTGATTTTCTGATTAGACCAAGTGTTTCTGTGTTTCTTCTGTTTTATTGTATTTGGATCATTCTGCTTGCCTAACGATCATTACATTGCTCTTAAGTTAAGAAGTAAAGACGAACTCAAGGGATGCTCTAGCCATCGGTTCTGACCAAAAGCCCCCGGTGCTCTTTCGGGGAGAGTACCCTCAGTGGCATGACCGATTTATGAACTTCATAGAAGCAAAATCCAACTATGAAGATATATACAAATGCCTGACTGAGGGTCCACAAGATTGGCCAATGAAAGTGGTACCGGGAAATCCAGCTGAAGGAAGGCCAGAGCGTCAGATTCAGAAATCTGTTGATAATTTTACTAAGGAGGAAAAGGAAATGTACGAGGCAGAAAAGCTGGCAAAATCATACCTTCTTCAAAGTCTACCTAATGACATCTATGCTTGTATAGATAGCTTCAAGGACTCATCGAAAAAGATGTGGGACCAAATAGAGAAGATGATGATGGGAAGCCATATCAATAACCAGCTAAAGGTGACCAACTGTATCACCAGATATGATGGGTTTAAAGCACGAAAGGGTGAAACGCTGACGGAAACCTACGAAAGGTTTAATATGCTTCTAAATGATCTTCAGAAAAATAAGATCACAAAGACGAACACGGAAAACAACATAAAGTTTATGAACAATTTACAGCCTGAGTGGAAACCGTTCGTCTCCCATATACGCCACACTCAGACCTTGGAGAAGTTGTATCTTCACGAACTCTATGAAATGCTGCTCCAAGACGAAGAAGCAGTGATGGAACTTATTGGGAAAGCAGAGGAAAAGTCAGCAACTGATCAAATAGCACTCGTATCTGAAAGAAGAGGCAAGTCCATCAGCCGATCATCTGGAAAAGAGCCCGTGCTGAGTGATTCTGAACCTGAAGATCCCGATAGCGACTCAGATCCAGAACTTGCCAAGATGAAAGAAGCAATGGTTTTTCTAACTTAAGCATTTCAAAAGAGGAAGTTTTTTACCAAGACTTCCAACAAGCAAAGAGTCTCTACTCGACGTGATCATCGAGAAAAGTCTGAAGGTAATAGTCGCTTTGAAGCTGGTAAGAAGCCTGACAAGAGAAATGAAGAAAAGCCGAAAGACGAACCGATCAAATGTTACAATTGTGGTCGATTAGGTCATTTCGCCAAAGATTGTCGCAAGCCAATTGTGCGCAACGCAGACTACTACCGAGCCAAGTTGCTTCTTGCCAAAGAAAAGGAAGCCGGTAAAGCTCTAATGGCTGAAGTTACAAGTGTCGGATGAAGAACCTGAGGATGCTGAAGCTCATTTGTGTTTCATGGGCAACCATTCATCACCATCCGATACTGATGAAGAAGATCAAAATGCTCCTTGCCAGGTATGTGCCCCTTTTCAAGAAGCTTTACTTGATCAGATGCAACTTTCAATGAACAAACTTGACTCTTACAAGCGTTTTTTAAAAGAAAAAGAACAACTTCTCTCATCTCTGAAACACCGTGTCACTAAACAGTCTGACTTTATGGAAAAACAAAGCTTAGAAATTTCTAGCTACCTGTGCACGATTTCTAATTTAAGAGAAGAGAATGTGAGTTGTTCAACAGAGTCACAAAAACTAATGACCGAAGTAGATGACCTGACCGCTAAGCTACGTACGTCTGAGACCGAGAAAATGGATTTGTTAAATCAAAACGTGGCTTACAAAAATGAGAACATAAGGTTATCAAATCAGTTAGAAGAGCTTGAAAAGAAACTTTATAAATTTGGTCAATCTGATCAAACGCTAAAGCTAATCGCACCAAAAGAACCAAAGTACGGAAATGCGGGTATCGGGTACGATAACCCTAATTGTTTAAACAAGGCTTTATCCAAAGTTCCTACTTTATATGCATCTGAATTTTTTGGATTAGACAAAATCTTTCCTGAATATAAGATACATTGGACCACACCCACTGAGGAGGAAGAATTGGAAGATAAGTTGAGAAGAGAAAACTCTGTTCTTTCTAAACGGACAGTTCCTTTTGTTTATGAGTCATTAAATGCTACTTATAATACTGACAAACCCCGTTTCCTGTCATCCGATTTTTTTCATAGTTACTCTCAAGCTGAACTAGATACTAAAACCGTTAAAACTGAGGAGGAACCTCTAGCTCCCAAAGTTTATGTTCCAACTCTGATTTTAGAAAAGAAACTTGTTCAGCTAGAAGAATCGTATGCACTAGAAAGGGAAAATTTTCAAAAGGAAAAACAAAGTCTTATATCTCAAATTGAGCGTCTCAGATCCAACAAAAAGGAGACTATGTCGGATGAGGAAAAAGAATATTACCAGACGGAAATAAAGAAGTTGCACTCACAACTGGCTGCTATGGCAACAGATCATCTGAAAGTGCAACTTCACAAGGTTGACTCTCAAGCTCAGCCTTCCATTCTCCAAAGAGAGATATCTCATCTGTCTGAAAACTCTTATCCTTCTTCTGACACATCTTCCTGCAAAGCTTTTATGGGTGACTCGTCACCGATCATTTCAAATAAAGGAAAAGAGCCTCAAAGTTGTGAATCAGATCAGTGTTCTGATTGTAAAAATGCTTCCGCATATGATCTGCTCTCAACAAACTCTTCAAATGTTCTGAAGTCCTCATGTGATAAGGTCCTTTCTGATGAGGAACTAGAATTTTCCGCATTCTTGAATTCTGAGGTGTGTTTAGATAGCAAGTTGGGCCAATTTGATTTTAATCCTTCTCTACCTAGCCATGTTGATTTTTTAAATGAGTCATGTGAGCCTCCGGTTAAATTTTATAAGGGTGAATGTTCTGCATCTGCCCCGCAAAAACCTTCTGTGAACAATTCTTCAAAATCCAAAAGGCGTTCACAGAAGAAGAAAAAGACCGGTCGCTCTCAAAGGTCACAATCGTCAATTTTCAAATCCTCTGACTATGGGTTTAACGGCATTTCAGATACGTATGGTCGGCGGGAAGAAGTGAAATATGCTTGGGTAGCTAAGAAGTTAAAAGAGAGATCGGCAACATCAGAATTAGTTGATCCTGTTTTAAAGTCTAGAAAGAACAATAACAATCATGATGTTTTTATTTCTAAACCTCTAGTTGATTGTAATGGAACTCTTCCTTTAAAAGTTTATTCAATTCCGCAATTACTTCAACTGTCTCATGATTGTTTGTGTTGTTCTTATTGTGGATCAAATGATTTTGTTGATAGACGTTATGCATCTGATTGGTTTGGCTCATATCATATTGCTCATAATCATTCTCATCGTAATGTTTCCCGTGAAAGACAAAGACCCAACTCTAAACGGGCCTCTAAGTCGGGTGTTAAATCTAACCCCAAAGGACCCATTTACGAATGGGTACCTAAAAAGAAATAACCTGTTTTGCAGGACGGTCATGTGTGGTATCTAGATTCAGGTTGCTCCAAGCACATGACCGGAAGAAGGGAGCTTCTCACAAACTTCACCGAGAGGTTTTGTGGAAATGTACGGTTCGGGAATGATCACTCCTCTCCCATCAGGGGTTACGGCGATATTGTCAAAGATAATATCACGATCAAGAAAGTCTCCTATGTCGAAGGTCTCGGTCACAATCTTTTCAGTATCGGTCAATTCTGCGACAAGAATCTCGAGGTTACTTTCAAGGCTAAAAGGTGTAGCGTTCGAACTGAGGATGGTAAAGAAATACTTGCTGGAACGCGACGCACCAACCTCTATACGATCGACCTCTCGTCCTTGAAACTCGATAAGGAAGTCTGTTTGTTGTCCAAAGCATCTACTGAACAAAGCTGGTTATGGCACCGTCGTCTCTCGCACTTGAACTTCAAGAATATCAACAAGTTGGTGCTCGGGGGACATGTCAAAGGTATGCCAGACCTCAAGTTTGCAAAAGATCATCTGTGCGTGGCCTGCGAAAAGGGCAAGATGAAAAAGGCGTCTCACAAGACTAAAGCCGTTCCGAGTACTTCTCGGTCCCTTGAGCTAATCCACATGGACTTATGTGGACCGATGCGCGTTCAAAGCATAAATCACAAGAAGTATGTCCTGGTGATGGTTGACGATTTCTCTCGTTACACTTGGGTCCGATTTCTCCGTTCAAAGGACGAAACTCCCGAGTTGATAATCTCTCTTCTGAAGAGCATTCAAGTCAGTCTCAACCAAGTAGTTCAGACCATCAGGATGGACAACGATACTGAGTTCAAGAATCAAATACTCACCGGTTATCTCACTTCAGTGGGTATCTCGCATACTTTCTCCGCCGCTCGTACTCCTCAGCAGAATGGGGTGGTAGAGCGTCGAAACAGAACTCTAGTTGAAGCAGCACGCACGATGTTATCTCATTCCAAGCTACCACTATTTCTTTGGGCAGAAGCTGTTGCTACCGCTTGCTATACTCAAAATCGGTCTATCATCAACAAGCGGTTCAACAAGACTCCGTACGAGATCATCAACAAGCGTATCCCGAACATCAACTACTTTCATGCCTTCGGGTGCACCTGCTTTGTCTTAAATGATAAGGATGATCTTGGCAAATTCAGTCCCAAAGCGGATGAAGGAGTGTTTATCGGCTACTCTCAGCAAGCAAAAGCCTATCGTGTCTACAACAAACAGACGAAGACCGTCGTTGAGAGCGTAAACGTGACTTTTGACGAGGCCCCTGAGATGGTTTCTGAACATCTCAGTTCAGGACCCGCGCTTACTGGTGTGTTAGCTTCTGGACAATTCCGTTCGGAGGCTACACAATCTCCAGTGGATCCACATCATGCGTCTACGTCAAGAGCACATCTGTCTGATTTGGATTTACTGTTTGAATTCTTCTATAATGATTTATTTAATGTCAAGTCTAATACTACTTCATGTGACAGGAATACTACTCAAGCACCAGAAGTGACACAAGTCACTGGCCCTACCGTCTCTGGTGGTCCATTTTCGCCTGGTGCTCTATCCTCTACTGACAATGATCAAGCTTCCCCGAGCTCAAGTGGTAGACACCCTCTTGCTCAAGTTCTTGATGCCGGTGCTCTTGAACCGACTCCTGTTTCCGTTCAACTTCCTGCACCGACTCCTGTTGATGGTGCTCTCGAAGCTTCCTCTCCGGCAATCCCGGAACCTCCCATCGTTTCATCTCCAGCTGAGTCGTCCTCCACTCCTTGTTCGACTCCCACTAAGAAGCTGTCACCTCACAGGCCATCATCCCTCGAGGCAGTTCAGGATTTACCCCCAGGTGGTCATGTGGATTCCGATACCTCCCATCAGACATATCAACCTCATCCACACACCACCAAGTGGACTCGAGCACACCCCCTTCATCAGATCATCGGTGACCCCTGCACACCAGTTCAAACTAGATCCACCACCGCGAATGACTGTTTATTTTCCTCGTTCCTCAGCCGTATCGAACCTTCCACTGTCACTGAAGTGCTGAATGATCCGGACTGGGTAATAGCTATGCAAGAGGAACTCAACCAATTTGAGACCCTCAAAGTATGGTGCCTAGTTCCCCGACCTAAGAACAAGACGGTGATAGGGACTAAATGGATTTTTAAGAACAAGAAGGACGAAAACGGCATCATTGTTCGGAACAAAGCGCGTCTAGTGGCTAAAGGATATCGCCAGCAAGAAGGAATTGATTACGATGAGACGTTTGCACCGGTGGCCCGCATTGAAGCGATCCGCATGTTCCTCGCCTACGCCGCTCACAAGAATTTCATTGTCTTTCAAATGGACGTGAAATCCGCGTTTCTCAACGGCGTGCTCAAGGAGGAAGTTTATGTCTCGCAACCCGACGGCTTCGTGAGTACTGAAAATCCGCATTACGTCTACTTTTTGGACAAGGCCCTCTACGGTCTGAAGCAAGCACCACGAGCCTGGTATGATGCACTCTCATCCTTCTTAGTCAAGTCTGGCTTCTCAAAAGATAAAATTGATACTACCTTATTTATTAAAAGAGAGAAAAATGATATCATTCTTGTACAAATTTATGTAGATGATATAATCTTTGGCTCCACGAACCCCAAGTATTGTCAGAATTTCTCTGCCTTAATGAGTAAACATTTTCAAATGAGCATGATGGGGCAAATGAATTTTTTCCTGGGTCTTCAAGTAAAACAATTACAAACAGGAATTTTCATTAATCAATCTAAGTACATCTCGGATATTCTTCGGAAATACCAGATGGAACAATCTTCATCTATGAAAACCCCCATGTCCACTACTCTAAAGCTTCACTCCGATCCTGACGGTAAGGATGTGAATGCTACTATTTATAGAGGTATGATTGGCTCTCTGATGTACTTGACGGCTAGTCGGCCTGACATTATGTTTTCGACATTCTTGTGTGCAAGATTTCAGTCGAAACCTAAAGAGTCTCACTTAGCTGCGGTTAAGCGAATTTTTCGATATTTAAAAGGTACTGTTGATCTTGGTTTGTGGTACCCAAAAGAGACAGGTTTTGAATTGACAGCCTACTCGGACGCTGACCATGATGGAAACATGCTGGACCGGAAGAGCACGTCGGGTCATGTTCACTTCTTGGGCGATCGTCTTGTCAGCTGGGCTTCCAAGAAGCAAAACTATGTGTCCACCTCCACAGCCGAGGCGGAGTATGTAGCAGCCGCCAGTTGCTGCTCGCAAGTCATCTGGATGCGCACCCCGCTCAAAGATTATGGATTTAATTACTCCAGGATTCCCATCTACTGCGACTCGAAGAGCGCTATAGCCATATCAAGCAATCCCGTCCAGCACACGAAGACGAAGCACATTGATGTGCGCTATCACTTTATAAAAGATCACGTGGAAAAAGGTACTATCAAACTCTATTTTGTAAATTCAGAGCATCAGTTAGCAGACCTTTTTACCAAAGCCTTGGACGAAAAACAATTTAATTACCTTGTGTCCAAGCTAGGTATGCTAAACCTGAAAGTTTGATCCGTTCGCAGCCCTCTACGAGGTTCATTCAATAACGAATGACTGTGACAAATGCACCAGTGCCTTGTTTCTGGTTGCCATTATCCACACTCCTTGGTTATTGCATTTTACTCGTTCAGCTCTGTGTCCGTTACGAACTTCTGTATCAACAAAGTAGATTTCGTGTTTTTCCCGCTTCTTTTGTGTTCGTGTGTCTGTTTCTGTGATTCTGTGTGCAGTTTATCTCTTGTTCGCTGAAAAGTGAAAGTTGATTGGGGTGGATCCACAACCCGGTAATGTGTTCAGGGGGAGCACTAGCGTCAGATGGTTGGTAAGTTTCATGGGTCCTCCATTCGAGGGGGAGCAGGTAAGAGGGTTCTGTGTTTGGACCTCCTCATGGTAATCATTCGAGGGGGAGCTAGGTCTCGTGTCTTCGTTTTTAAGCCCTTTAATTTTTTTTTCTTCTTCTCTCTTTAGGTTTATTTTTTTCTTTCCTTTAAGTGTTTTTAAGTTGTGTTATATCTCCGAAATCTCCAAAAAGATTTTTTTAAGGTTTGGTTTATTTTTGTGTGTTTGGTTTGGTTTGTTTCGGCCCAAAATCTACCCCCCCGGCCCAAGCCCAACTCACCTCCGGGAGTATAAGAACCCCGTTCAAACCAGCGTATCCCTCATTCGATCTATCCTCTTTGTTTTCTCTCATCGTCTTCATCTCTCTCTCTCGCCCGGACCTCACCTTCGACCGCATACTTCGACCGAATCCGTCGTTTTCATCGCTTTCAGACAAGGTAGTTGTTAAATTGTTTCGTTGTGCTTAGACTACATCGATCGAATATAATCGATCGATTTAACAGTGGGCTTTGATCTGGATGTTCCCCGGAGATGGATCTGTGTCGCTTTATCTTCTCCGGGGGAATACTCCGATCTAGGGTTTCGCCCCGGTCGAAGGCTCCCCTGGTCAAACGATCCCCCCGGTCGAACACATATCCGGTGGTTTAAACCACCGGTCGTTTGTAACCTCCGGTCGAATATCACCTCCGGTCTTCGTGCCCTCCAGTCTTAGTGTCCTCCGGTCTTCGTGACCTCCGGTCGTAGACCTTATCCGGTCGAAGACCCTATCCGGTCTTAGTGACCTCCGGTCGAACACCCCATCCGATCGAACTTTGATCCGGTCTAAGTGACCTCCGGTCGAATGCCTTGTCCGATCATGCTTTTATCCGGTCTTAGAAGAACCCGGGTTGAATCTTATCCGGTCGAATCAAATTTCTTTGGTGCTTATAGTTATACCTTTTAATATGTTGTTGATGAGGAAATTTTGTTGGTTATATGTGCTGGTGCAAGTCTATGCGCCTTGGTGACTGACCCTAATTCACGAGTAAGGTTTGCTCTTCCAATTTTTGGAGTTACTATCCGGTGTGATCTAAATCATGACTGTATAACTCCAACGGCTATTATCTTTTTCCAAACCTGCGTACTAATCTGTCAATTCTTCACAGGTACAATGGCACAAAACCAGCCACCAACGATTGATCCAATCGCAGATGCGGAACTGATTCCCGAGGATCAGTTCCTTCCTCTTACAGCCAATAACTACCATCTCGATGTAACCCAACCTGCTATTCAACATCAGGTTATCATCGAGATACTCAGGGGCCATCCAATCGCCTATGCTCTAACGGAAACTGCAACCGTACCAATATTATACTTACAGCAGTTCTGGCATTCTCTTCATGCGTTAGAAGCCGATGGAGGATTCCATCTTGAAGGTCGGATAGATCACACACCAGTGCTTCTCACAAGTGATCTCTTCCGACAATTTCTTCGGTTACCGACCGCCAGATCTATACCAGGCCGAGAAGACTTCGACCCGATTGTCACTGATGCTACATTGTGCACCGACCTTCTCTCCTTGGGTTACGGCGCAGAACTTCGCATTCCATCAACCTTCAACCGCAAACATCTATCGACGATATGGTACACGTTTTTCACCTACATCAATCGGTGCCTTTCTTCTATAACGAAGGGCATTGATCAGACCAGTGCCCCGATTCTACGCATCTTTCACGCGGTGGCATTCAATCGCCACGTGGACTTTGTCGACCTTCTCTGGTTTGAACTCATTCAGAGAGTTCGTTCTACTGCATCTCGCCGGTCAAACTTCATTCCATTCATGCGGTTCCTACAGATCATTATCCGGAACTACATGAACCTGTATCCCGAGATACAGCGCCGCTCTACCCACCCGACGTGCCCACAACATCCAACTCGCAAGATTCCTTCCTGTGCTGATCCGGAAGGTGTTGTCGCCCGACAAATCCCAGTCGGGGTACTAGACCATGCTCGTCCCACGGCACTGAGTGTGATAGTTTATAGGCACACACACAACATCCCAGCTCCTATGGTCCGGCCAGGACCGGCAGGACCTGCCCAGGGAGCGAGACCTGAGCGACGTGAGGGTCCGCGTCCACGAACGAGAGGCGGGAGCGTCCGGATAGCTGGGGCTTCCGGACAGGGTGTGTCGAGAGCTATTATCGTGAGGGGATCTGGCGTGGGCAGTGCCGTTGGAACGAGCCAGCCTAGTTCTTCAAGACAACCATCTTCGCCATCACCTTCAGAGACTCAAATGGCAGAAGAGGAAACAGATTCTGAAGCCGTTCAAGTTCAGTCCTCTTCTGTCGCTGCTACTGAAGACACGACAGCCAATTCCGACTCAGAGGAAACCCAAACTGCAGCATCGGCATCAAATGAAGAGTCTTCTGACTCCGATGGTGACGATAATCAGCCCTCATCTGGAGCGATAAGGAGAGCGGAGGGAGTATTAGTTGAAAATCAAGAAGTGAGCTGTGTGAGGGAAAGGCGGAGTAAACTGCATTCTGAGAGTACACGAGTGATGGGACAACCATCTTCGGTTGTATCCCCCCTAGCCACGTCTAGCCAGGTAGCCACATCTGCTACCCAGTCTCATGTGTTGGGACAGGGTATTGAAGAAGCCGCCGTGGACCTAGCGGCGCACTTGCACGCCCAACCAAGCCACTCCACCATCTCTCAACAGATGGTGGTTTCACATTCTCACGGGGATTTAGCACATATGCTATCGGGCTCTCACTTGGAGGGTGCCGATATTGAAACAAGAGAACAGCTGCCCCCGTTCTCGCCATCTTTGATTGCATGGAGTCTAGAGCCATTTGTGATTCATGCCATTCCTAGGACACAGATTCCTTTTTCGGCTATCGCCGGTAGCCTAAGTGGCCCGGCCGGAACATCCATAGTAAACCCGCCTTCGGGTAGTTTACGAGGATTGGGTGGAAGTCCTACCACTGCTATCATCACGCCAACCGTGAACGTAGACGGCTCGACTTCAACAGTCGTAGCTACAACGGGAAGTCTAAGTGACCCCGGAGTTACCCCAACTGAGTTTGTCTCAAGGGAATACATGGACGGCGCCCTAAAGGCTGTCCAATCTATGATGAGGGAGGAGTTAGACAACATCAAACACATGGTCAGAGGCAAAGGTCCTGCGACTGAGCCGGAGACCACACCTATTCCATCCTCTCTACCAGCTGCGGATCTTTCCATACCTGAACTCAAATCTATCCTTCTCGCCAAACTTATAGCCCAATCTCAAACCGAACCCACCCAGGATGCCAATTTTCTATCCCTACTTTGTTCTCAAGCATCCACACCTACTCCACCTACACCCCAGCCTACTGTCTCCACCGAAGCCTTCCAGATCCAGCAAGCTATGCTTCAGTCACTTCAGCAAACCGTAGATGTTTTGACTGAACACCTTTCAGCAGTGGAGAATACCTGCCGTAGCCAGGCACAACGGCTCAAGCGCCGACATGATAATCAGGATGATCCTGATCACCATGAGGGGGAGAAGCGCCAACGTCTATCTGAGCCGGAGACTCATGTAGTGGAGTCAGAACAGGTTGAACAGGGTACGGGTTCAGGTACAAGAACAGAGGGACAGAGGCAGGAACAGGAACGGGAACCGATGACAGACCTGATGCTATACGATTATCCGACGGTTGAAAAGCCTGAGGAATTTGAAGATGATTCTCCGATAGTTCCTGAAGATTGGGCAATAATACTAGATCCGTATGAAGTGACAGACACGACAGAAGAATGTGCCAATACTGAAAGAGCTCTGGTGGTTATGCAAGAAGAAATTGATGAAATACTGCATCCAGATGATCAGTCTTCTGCCGTGATTCCTTTATTGACTTATCCAGTTAATCACCCTGAATTTTCTTCTACAGTTTTTCCCGAGAGATCTCCTCCAGCATCACCAGTTAGAGAACCAGTTAATACTACTCCAGTTCGTCCATCCAAGTGGGAAAGAGTCCGAATAAAAGTTCCTTTCCTTGAAGAAAGCCAGAAAAAGATCTTTGCCCACTGGATCAGAAAGTATGATGAAGTCGTTATACATGGTCTACAGTCAGTGAAAAACAAAGAAAAACAGCGTGAACTTGTGTTCGTGTACAGAAAGTTCCAACACAAGTACTCCAAGACAAAGCTCAGGATTGTATCAGTTGATAAGATTATACCTGCCTACTTTATGAAGGTCAAGTATACGGACTTTATGGTTACTAGAGAAGATGGTCAACAATACTGCTTTTCTGATGCTGATTTTCCATGTCTGGAGCCACAAGATCTGCTGTACATCCTACGTGACTTAAAGACCAGAACCGTCAGACCCGGAGAAGTCATTGATGCACTAGAAACAGTGAAAAGATACATGAAGTGTGCAATGAAACTTGCTTCGGTGGAAGATTTTCAGATTGGGTTAGAAAGTGATCAACTGAAGATTAATCTGTTCAAGCCTGATCTGAGTGTTCCGTCTGATGCTCTAAATGTACCTGCTTTCACAGTTATAAAGATTCCAGAGTTTGGTATGTCATATGTGAACAACAACGGTGTTCTGCGATTTATCCGTTTTGATCAGATTGCCAGATTTTGTGATGGTACGTTGATGCTTTTGAAAGACAAGTTGAAGCGTGCGCTGAGTCAAGATGAAAAAGGAGTTCAGATACTGGATTCTTCTTACAAAGCACTTGTTCTTAAAGCACTGGGCGTAATTGAAGAGCGACTGGAGTACATGACTCAGATTCGATATTTCGAGATCAGCTTTGGTTTCCGGAAAGTTTTTGTTCCTAACTGGCGTGACTATCAACTTCTATTTAAAGGGGGAGATTGTTAGGGCTAATTTGTTTGTTAAATAGAAGTTCAGGGTAAATTGTGTCAAGTTCTTATATTGTAAGCTTGTTGGGCCTTAAAGCCCATAAGCCCATTAGGCCTGCGAGCCTGAGTATTTAAAGTTATTTCTATTTCATTTTGTTAGTTTAGAAATTCATTATTCAGTTTGCTAGTCATTAGGTTTACATACCCTTATCAGAAATTCTCTCTATAAACCTTAACCCTTTGAAGTATTATCAATCATATGACTAGTTGCTGTGGCCTATAATCTGTTATTCATTGTTCATATTTACTTGTGATTGCACTGCACTGGGATCTACAGATCTCTATGAGTTCTTGATTCGTCTTGATGGATTTTCCGATCCATCTAGACAAAAGTTAAAAGTGGTAAGTTATTGTTTTACCCAAACAAACACACAATAAATTAATCAATAGGTTCTCAATCGCTCTCGATGAAAAATGAAGGTGTTATGTTATGATTTTAACACACAACCACACACCAAATTAATAGATTGGTTCTTGATTAGTCTCAACTGGAGTCGATCGGTCCAATGGGCTGTCGATCGATCTTGATGTGTTCTTGATTGGCCTCGATGGTTCCCGATCCGTCTCGATAAAATCTGAAAGTGGTAGCCTATGGTTTTACACACACAAACAAATTATAGATCGATTGAAAATGAAGGTGGTAGGTTTTGGTTTTACACACATAAATAGGGATGGAAAAAAAACCAAACCGACGGTGAAAACCGAAATCCGAACATTTCGAGTCGAGTTCGGAGACTTCTTAACGGGGAGGGGATCGGGGATTTTAACGGGGACGTGGACGGGGATGGGGACCATCCTCACCGGCCCTGCCTGATATATATATATATATATAGAGAGAGAGAGAGAGAGAGAGAGGGAGAGAGAGAGAGAAGGAGCAAACGAGAACTAACAAAATCATTAGTGATTTTACATTAACGTGCAAAAAAACCATGTGGACCTGAAGCCGCGACCAAAGTCTTGTTTTCGTGTGTCAATGTAAAATCAATAATGATTTTGTTAGTTCTCGTGTTCTTTTAAATAGGTACTGTTCTCGTTTGAACCCAACTCTCTCTCTCTCTCTCTCTCTCTCTATATATATATATATATATATATACATAATATTATATATATATACATATTTTAAACTTCAAAATTATTTTGAGTTACAACTTAAACATATATCTATTTTTGTCATGATTTATTTTGAAGTAGCTACTCATTTAATTTATGTATGAAAAACTTGTATTTTTTTTTGCCGTTTCGGGTCGGGAAGGTAACGGTGAACGTTTTTCTTAAACGGGGATCGGGGAAACCGCGGGACCCAATGAGGATCCCCAATAAGATCCCCGACGGGGATCAGTATGGTTACGGGGATGGGGATGCTTATCGGTTTCGGGGACGGGGACCCTAAAAACCGGCCTGTTGCCATTCCTACACATAAACACACACCAAGTCAATTAATGAATTCTCGACCTTTCTCAATAGGTTCTGGATGGGTTCTCAATCGGTCTCGATAGGTTCTCAATCGGTCTTGATAGGTTCTCATTGGTCTCGATGGGTGTTGGGTTACACAGTGCCTTACTACGTTGAAGAAAGTGTTGAAAAATGTTATGTCGAATTACAGACTTACGGTGTCAAGCTGTTGCACACTCAAGAACATATTCATAATAAAAAAACACATATATAACATTTCACGTAATAAACGGTTAAAACGAGAAAAAAAACTATATCGAGATGGATGTTCATATCGAAGAGCATGAAATCACGTTTCTTTGATGTAATTTGTTTGATTAAAACATTAGTTATTTTTAAGATAATTTATTTTAAACTTTAAGGGGGATAAAAATTTTTAATTAAAAAAGAAAATAAAAATTCAAATAAGGAATGTGTAGGATTGAAATTAATATCCTTTTTTTTTACCCCTAATCACCTTAATTAGTTTTTTAATTAAAAACTATAATTAATATGAGTTGTTGGATCAATAGAGATGGATGACTGAAATTAGTCCTCACGTTTACAACGAAAATGAAGTTTGCAATTAAAATCTTCTGTATGCATATATATTACATCATATTATAAAAATATATATGATATATAATATATTTTTGGTGATATTTGATGTATTTTTTTGGTAATATACAATATAATTTGATAATAAATAATATAACTAGGTTCGAACCCGTGTATATAACACGGAGTAATTTAAAAAAACAAATCATGCCAGAAAACTTATCTTACAGATATGAATGATCATCGAAAGTACGATGCTACTTTTCCAAGATTTTTTCTCTTCAAAGTGGCAGCCGGTTACAAAATGTCATTGTTTTAGGCAGTTTTCACAAAGGATGTTTTGCAAAAAAATAATAAAAATATGAATAAATATTAAGAATTTATGAAACAAAATTTATAATAGAATGTAAATGAAATTATGGAAAAGTACATAGTTAAAATATTAATAGAATAAGAACCACATATCATAAATTACCAGATACTTCTTTATATACAACATTCTTTGTTTTATTGCTAATTATACCTTCATCATCTGTAATTAATAGTTTTAAATCTTGCCTACTTTTTACTCTAGATAATAACTTTTTTTTTAAACGAAAAGAGAATATATTTGGTTAAATATGATAATTAATTGATTATATGTCATGGTTTTTAAGTAACTATACGTAAAGATTTGATAGAATACAATCATCAGAAAATAAAATACAAAATCTTGTGAGTTTTTAAGTCTTGAATCAATAAGGTCGGTATTTAATCATCCACAAATTAGAAAAAAACACATAAAAACGCTTGATCAAGGTGTCGTTTACCCGAACACTTACCCGTTAAGCGCTTATCGATAAAATCCAACATCACTTACTTAACGGTTAAGATTTTAGTCTACAAAAACGGCATTGTATGTACAATTTACCCGGTAAGCGCTAACCGTGGTAAGTTTCTTGGTCATTTTATATTCATCCAGTAAGATGATGTGGCTTGGTAAGCGTGACGCTTTAAATATCTATATCAATCGTATACTTATATTTTATAATAATATCAATCAAATTTTTTTATATAATTATAACAAAATCAACTATTATGAAAGATTAATTTAAAGTGAATTGATGGGAAACATAACAATTTGACTTTGAAAATATCATTAAATATTATTAGTTTAGTTAAAATTAGAGGAAATATTATAATCATGATTAAGAAAGTATAAATATTTAAATTTACTATACAAAAATATTTGCATATTTCTATTTTTGAAAATGATTCGAACTCATAATCCAAAAGTCAGTTAATAAGTAATATTTTTTTTTTCCAAATAATTAAATCTCTTATGATAAATTTAAAGGTGTTTCGTTGACAGAATGAAATTTGATAGAATTTAATTCGTCGAAAGGAATTTGACTTTGAAGTAAAAATTGATATGAAATTGCAAAAAAAAAAAAATCACGACAATTTAGTGATTATTTGTATCAAATCCCATACTAATTTCAATAAATTCCATACTAATTACGACACATTAATTCGTATATATTTATGATATTTAATAATATAACTAAATCAAAAAATATTCAATATTTGGCTTATTTCGAAAGTATTGACGAAGAGATTACAATGGTATAATTTGTAAAAAAATAGAAATGTTTTTTTAATGCATTTTAGTTCATATACATTATTTATGTTTATATGATAAAAGTCTAAAATAAAAAATAAAAAAAATAAGAGATTAAAAGTAAACTACATACCTAATTATAAGGGTAACAAATGTAACGTATAAACTAAAAAAATTGAATTAAGAAAAGATTTAAGGAGAAGTGAATGTGGGTGTGTTAATTGAACTTATAATGTAAACTGTGTCTAGATACATGTTTAGGAGAGAAAATACTGAAGTCATCTCACCAGAAGACGACACGTGACATACTAGTTACTTATTTATTATATGTATAGATTTGATGATATATAATATAACTCTTACTTTATAAATATGAAACATGAATCACCGGGCAAATCATATTTTAAAACCTAGTGTCGCAAATCAAATATCGCTCAACATATTTTCTTTGGAAAAGGGTGATACATATAATACAATATATAATACATAGGGGCAGGTTCAAACGAGAAGCTAAACATTTTATGAAAAAACGAGAAGGGTTTAATCATATATGATACACAAGCTTAATCATATATGATTAAATACATGTTATATTGGCAATGCATAGACGTTTAATCATATATGATTAAGCACACCCACATGATTAAACACACCCACATGATTAAGCACACCCACAGGTCGTGTAATCATATATGATATAACACTTCTCGCATTCTCGCAAAATGTTTAGCTTCTCGCATGATCCTTCCTCATAATACATATTACATCATATTATACAAGTATAGGGAAATTGGCCGAAATGGACCAATTACCGAATGGGATTGGGCTCCTAGCACCTCCTCTCCGGGCTTTACCAAAATGTCCAACTTGACGCACCAGGAGCCCTTGGACGCACAAGGCGCCCTAGGGCGCACGGTGCGCCTACGCATTGTGCGTCCGCGCACCGTGCGCCCTAGGGCGCCTTGTGCGTCCAAGGGCACGTGTAATCGGTTTTTTGTTTTTTTTTGTTGTATATTTTTTGTTGATACGTGTTTGTTGTATATTGGTTAGATGATAAGTGTTTGTTGTATAATATTTGTTGATAAGTGTTTGTTGTATATTGGAGAGATGATAAGTGTTTGTTGTATATTTTTTGTTGATAAGTGTTTGTTGTATATTGGAGAGATGATAAATGTTTGTTGTATATTTTTTGTTGATAATTTATTGTATATTGGAGAGATGATAAATGTTTGTTGTATAATATTTGTTGATAAGTGTTTGTTGTATATTGGAGAGATGATAAGTGTTTGTTGTAAATTTTTTGTTGATAATTTATTGTATATTGGAGAGATGATAAATGTTTGTTGTATAATATTTGTTGATAAGTGTTTGTTGTATATTGGAGAGATGATAAGTGTTTGTTGTATATTTTTTGTTGATAATTTGTTGTATATTGGAGAGATGATTAGTGTTGTGCGCACAATGCGCCCATACGCATTTTGCGCCCTTACGCATTTTGCGCCCTTACCCTATCTTCTCATCGAATATAAATAGATTATATGGTGAAGTAGTAATTCACAACTTGCTATCTATCCTTTCTGCTTTTCACACCGTTTAGATCCTATATCTACATTTTCACAACGTAATGGCTGGAGGTTCACGCGGTAGGGGCAAAAGGTCAGCGAATGGGGCTGGCACTTCACGCTCCGTCGACATCGAACAATTAAATGATGGAGCTTCAAGGATTGACTGGAATGCACCAGAGACACCAGAGGAGTGGGCGCAATTTGGTATAAGTGATTACGATGCACCGATCACGCCTCAAGAGTGGGAGCAGTTTAACATTGCACGGGAGGAATACTACACTGCTCATGGGGGAAAATCCCCTCCTACGTATCAATCTAACCAGGGGCCTGGTATACCAATGTCTCAGGTACTGCCTGACAGGTTGAAAAGGTCATGTGATGAGGCAAATGCGGATATACGAAGTCTAGGCAGGACGTGGCTACAAAACATGGAACTTCAGAAGGAGAAAGAGGCAATTATTGCGGAGCAGAAGGAGTTCCTAGCGATGATGAAACGCGATGTTAGGGAGAAGCAGAAGGAGATTAGAAAGTTAGAAGATGAACTGGTAGACATCAAAGAAAACTACACCGGCATGGAGAACCAGATGAAGGCAAAGGCTGGCTGGATTAGGAGCATTCGGGACATCTACCCGTAGTAGGTTTCTCAAAGCTAGATGCACTTCATGTGTTTTATTTGGTTTGAATAAAATATTGGTTTAATGCTTTAACGTTTACTTTAGTTTAGTAAATAACACAAGGTAAATAACTTCAACCTTAGAGAACAGTAATAATATTTATAAAAAGTTTATTACATACATGGTTTACTCGTTTAGATCAACGTTTAAATCAAAAGTACTATGTCTAAAACTTTCATAATTCTCTTCGGTTGATACTGGTCGAGTTTGTCGACTACCGGATGCCCTTTGATGTCATTATGTTGTAACGCATTCTTGGGAAATGGGCCCTTGACCATTTCTCCGGTCCAACCTGGTCCATAAGCGGAGCTCCAAGAGGTAAAGCAGCTCGTAGACCCGTCATATTCAGTTCAAACTCCTCCACCGTATATGCTTTACACGTCCTCCAAAAATACTTCTTCCTGTATCTGACCCTGTTGTCCCTGGTTTTTACGTTCATCATTAGATGGCGACAACAAAGTGCATGATGGGCGCCCGGGTACACTGTATTAATTGCTTGGTGAATTGAAGCAGCCCTGTCGGATACAAAAACCAACCCCTCGGGTTCCCCGATACAACGCTTTAGCATGGTTAAGAACCAAGTCCACACATCTCCACTCTCAGACCTACCAACTCCGAAAGCCATGGGCACAATCTGGTTATTTGCGTCCATAGCAACGGCTAAGAACATTGTGACCAAGTAAGTACCCTTCAAATGAGCCGCATCGATGATAATGACCGGACGCAAGTGTGTGGTAAACGATCGAATCTAGATATTTAAGGCATTTTCATATTATAACATTATTAAATATATCAGTGATACGAAAGTTACTAAAATAACAACGTACCGCGCAACCGAGGGCAGCAAAACACATCTCAAAACGTCCTCGAGCATCTGTCCTTATTGAGGTAACGGTACCAGGATTCCGGAGCTCCAGATTATAAAGAAAGCAGGGGAGTCGGGTAAACGATTCTTCAGGGGTACCACGCACCATCGTCAGTGCATAAGCTTTTGCGCGCCAGGCTTGCCAGTAAGAAATATCTATTTTCAAATCCGATCTTACGTCGTTGACAATGTCGGATCCACGGTATGTCCTGCTGGTATCCTTCACTTTAGGGTAAATAAAATTACCCAAGAATCTACTGTTTGCTTGATGGTGGTTGGGATGCAGCTGCGTCCTCGAGCAAGTGTGTACGTCATCCAATATACGAACTTGAAACATATTGGTATTTTCGACAATGGTAGCATAGATACGCCAATAACATCCGGCTTGCCTACATCTGGCATCGTATCTGGTTTTATTTGAACGGTGAACTCCAAACTCAAAACCCTCTTCAAGAAACTTCAAACCGAGAGCGAGTGTAAGATCGTCTTTCACAGGGAATATTTGACCCAATCTTACTCTTCCACTGCGATTATAACGTGGGGGTAGGTTGGGTGTGATGACTGGGGCCGCTGATGGAAGTGGAGGGGGCATACCAAAGAAATCATTTATCCTACCGTATGATTTAATAGGACTACTTTCTGGTTCGTCGTCGTCTCCATCAGTATCAACATCAGATAAACCCAAGTGGAAAACATGAGACTCCTCATCATGTCTATAAACTTCGTCGTCGTCATCTTCTTCCTGTTCTTCTTCTACTCCTTTTTCTTGTTGTGTTTCAGGAACAACATCTGGGGTATCATCAGATTCATCCACACCGCCTCCGGTGTTCGAAGTACCACCGAGATCGCTTCCACCGGACATCGATGAATCGACAATCACACAGAGTGTTGGTGGATTATTTTCACCGTCAAATTGTTGAATAAAAGACAAAACATTGTCAGAGTTGCATAACTCATAAAAGTTACCATCATACTTATACGATATTCTGATCCTACCAAAAGCAGGATCGATAAGAAATTTTCTTTGAATACAACTAACCAACCTCGGACGCGTAATGTTCGATGCCACCTTCACGCGGGTTATAGGAGTTTAAGATCTACATGAATGCACTACGATATGAAGTAGCTCATGGAGCACAAGTTATGGACGAGGCTTGTAAGGAGAGGTGGTCAAGGGCCCATTTTCCTGCACAACGGTATAACATAATGACCTCTAACAGTGTAGAGTCGGTGAATGCACTGTCCCGTTTTGCGCGTAGGTTACCCATTGTCGGCGTTATAGGGTACTCCCGAGATTTTCAACAAGAGTGATACCAACTTCGACCGCGAAAGAGAGGTTGATAAATTATCAAATCTTTAACTTATATGTTATTTGCTTTTTTCGTGTTCCGTATAAATCGTAACACAATTAACACATATTTGTAGATGAAATTCATAATCATCTCACACCAATGGCGGAGGAGATAATTCGCAGAAGGTCGGGAAAGTCTGCGACATGGAGGGTAAGAGAGATTGGACATGGTAAGTTCCACGTTTGGGATATCCATTATCACGCGATTGTCGATATGGCCAACGGTGTTTATGAATGTAATCAATGGCAATATTCTGGTTTACCGTGCTGTTATGCCATCGCTGCTGCAAGGTCAATGAATCGTAGAGATTGCAGCGATCTGGCTATATCTTACTACACGTCCAATACTTACCGGTCAACATATCATGAGGTGATCTATCCTGTTGGACCCCCTCAATCATGGGTTTTGCCACACGTCCCCCTTCCGCCATGCTATCCACCGTTAATAACCAAGATACGTGCGGGGAGACCAAGAATGAACGATCAGCGTCCATCTCGTGGTGAGGATCCGATACATCTCGTGGTGAGGATCCGATACAGAGAACATGTACTAGGTATGGAGAAGTAGAACATACTCGTGGTGAATGTCCAACTCCTGCCCCTTCAACTGTGGCCATGAGTAGAGCTTCCAGTAGCCAAAGATTTCGCTCTCAAGGGTCATCGAACCTAGAACCACATGGAACCCTAAGGCATGATAGCATTGACCTTAACATTGACTTCCCTTGATTGTAACCACCTCATCTTGTATGCTAAGTGATATTATTTTTATGTTCAGTGTTGATTTTATCTACCTTATCGTGGTTGTGAAATTATATTATGTGTAAAAAAAGTTAAACATTAAAGCATCGTTTTATTGAAATCAAAGAAAACGAAATGGTGCATCCATACAACATTAAAGTATCGATAAAGTAAACATTAATGGAAAAAAGAAAACTGAGGCATCATCGTTAAAGTGCATCCATACAACAACCACCCTTTGAGAAACCTACTACAGGTAGATTTCCCGGATCCTCCTGATCCAGTCATCCTTTGCCTTCATCTGCTCCTCCATGTCGGTGTAGTTTTCTTTGATTTCTACCACTTCATCTTCTAACCTTTTAATCTCCTTTTGCTTCTCCCTAACATCGCGCTTCATCATCTCCAGGAACTCCTTCTGGTCCGCAAGAATTGCCTCTTTCTCCTTCTGAAATTCCTTGTTTTGTAGCCACATCCTGCCTATATTTCCTATCTCCGTATTTCCCTCATCACATGACCCTTTCAACCTGGCAGGCAGTACCTGAGACATTGGTAGACCAGGCCCCTGGTTAGATTGATACTTAGGTGGGGATTCTCCCCCATTAGCAGTGTAGTATGCCTCTCGTGCATTTTTAAACTGCTCCCACTCTTGAGGCGTGATCGGTGCATCGTAAGCAGTTATCCCAAACTGCGCCCAATCCTCCGTTGTCTCTGGTGCATTCCAGTCAATCCTTGAAGCTCCATCATTTAATTGTTCGATGTCGACGGAGCGTGAAGTGCTAGCCCCATTCACTGACCTTTTCCCCCTACCGCATGAACCTCCAACCATTAAGTTATGAAAATGTAGAGAATGTTTGTAAACGAAAATGAGGGTAGAAAGGATATATATGAAGTTGTGAAATACTACTTCACAGGAGCATCTACTTATAGTCCATGCGAAGATCGGTTCATGGTCGTTTTCAAATCCATGGTCAAACGATTCCCCTGCAAAGCCTGAAACGATTCTTCTGCAAAGCCATGTTTAAACGATTCCTCTGTAAAGCCTGAAACGATTCGTTTTTTGTGCCATGGTCAAACGATTCCCCTGCAAAGGTAATTTTTTTTTGATTTTGGGCCATGTATTCAAATAAAACGAGGCAAAGAACGGGGTCCTTCGATTTTGGTTCGCGTATTGTGACAAAAACACGGGGTTACCCTGCATTTTATACATTTTGCGCGGGGTTAGGCCGTGTTTTTCTGGAAGTATTACTGTTGGTATTGGACACGGGGTTACCCAAAAATATGGGGTTACCTAAACACGGGGTTACCCAAACACGGGGTTACCCAAACAACAGGTACAATGTGAACAAGACCATGCGAATCTGTAAGGCCTTTTATAGGCGAATCAAGAAGCTTTTCAGAAGAATATGTAAGGCTTTGGTTCACTACCTTTGGATATAAATACAGAGAGCTGGGGGGGTCCTAAACCATATAAAACAAAACAAGGTATATAGTAAGCAAAAGTATTACACGACCCATTACATGACATCCCCAAATCTTCATGTATGGAATTTCATATGTTTATCTCAATCGCTTCGAACCTCTACCACCGCGTTATATGGTTAGTGTTTATATTTTTTTGGGTTTTGCTTGCGTTGAATATTCTGTAAGGCTAACGTTGTTAACCCCTATCATGAATAACTGAGTATCCATAAATGTTCACCATGAAAGTCTACCATCAAGGGTACTTCACGGAACCACCTAGAAGACAGTACTTCCGTGGTCTACAAGTCTATGTTGACATGTTAGATGTCAACAATCTTGCATGCGACTGATTCACCAGATCATGAAAGAGTTAGGCTACGATGAAACTAGATATTATAAGTTGTATATTTAAACGTCTGAATGCAGACTTATTGAGTGGACTGGAACCTATGGCTACCGACAAAGATGTAGCAAATATACGTCAGTATGTTGAGGACCATACCGTCATTGAAGTGTACAGCGAGAAAGTGGAGTTTAACACTTCCAAAATCGTATCACCAGAGCATATAAGAAGTCGGTGGGGATTCCAGAAAAACCAAGCGTCGGGTAGCCGTAGTTTGACATTTAAATGACCAAGAATGTGACCTAATCACTTTCTTTAATGGCGTCGTTTCAAAGTCTGTTTAGATGAACTTGTACCGGTTATTTTCGAACCCTATCAGTTTTTCAGTGTCTAAGAAAGCAATATTAATATATAAAAAGTTTGATTACATACATCGTGAACCTTGTTTAGGACTACGGGTAGATAAAAAAACGCTACTTACTACGTAATAAAAAACATAAAACCACCTAATCGTCTATCTGGACAGCCAACGAGTATAGAGTCTTCGCCATGTAATCCCGCCATTCCTTGGCCACAGATTCAGTTGCATCTGGTGCAACTGCTGGGTGCAGTTCTTCAACAAACTTGGATATGTTACGACACACCCACACATCGAAATCCCCAAGCCCCCCTACCTGTTGTGGTGCATCAGATTCATAGGTAACCTCCAAATTTTTGCTGGCTTTGATACGATCCGGCGTGTCGTGGATCTTTTTTAACAACTTCGACAATTGTTTTTTGAAAATCCCAAGGCGTTTTCCAAATGCAAGGTTTACCTTCTTGCTTGTAAGCTGTCATATAAGACCATCTTCATTTCATTGAGGTACAGAACCCCGAGCACCCAATGTTTGTCTACAATGCATATGGGGATGTATACCTGAGATTTTACAATAACACACAAATAGTTAGTAACAAACAAGTTAAACAAAAATCATGTAAATCAATTTCCATACCCGCTCGACGACCTTCCAATCTGGATTGTTTCTATGTCCCAGTCCATTGCACGTTTCGTATACAGACTTGTATCCTTGGCCCGACTGGGTAAGCCACTCAAAAAAGTTGGTGTCCATCACCGCCTGTTAAGTGCATTTTATGCACCTAACTTTGTGTATATTTGTTGCGTCTTTTATACTTTTTAGTCTTTAGTCTAGTTCTTTCATGCATTTTTATACTTCTTTTGCATTTATTTTTCTAATTACGGTTGGAATGGGTTTTGGAATAATTTTTATGCTTTTGGTATGGTTTTGTGCAGATTATAAGCGGTGTTGGAGATGATTCAGTGGAGGACTTGAAGAACGATGCGGAGAAGGAAGTTAAGGAAGTGAAAAAGGCGAGGATAAATGTACAAGTTGATGAAGTGATGGTAGAAAAAGTCAAGAGTTCGAAGATTGAAGATGTTGCACACTTTGCGGGCGCGTTTGATTCCATCATAGACGCGAAGAAACCCTTCTGAACTCAAGTTTACAATCTGTCCGCCGTCACGGGCGTGAAGGATTTCTTCACGCTAGTGAACAAATTCTGGAAAATTCTCTTAAACTTTCTGCCCTGCGTCACGCCAGTGAGGGGTTACTTCACTGGCGTGAACAACTGTTACATTTTTATTTTGGGCTTTTATTCTTTGGGCTTAGTTATTTTTGGTTATTTAAACCCATTGTGAGGGTTTGCTTTGGGACATCGATTTTCTATCAGCAAAAGAGAGGATACGTTTTGTTCTTGGGATGAGTTCTCTTGGTCGACTTCTCAAGCATTAGGGAGGAAGATAGTGCTTCAAGCTTTGGCTATTGGAAACCGATTCGCAATCGGTCTTTCATACATTCTAGTATCTTCTTCCCTACTCTCTTTAATACGTTTAGTCATTTTCTTGTTTGTTTGAACACTATTGATAATATAATCGTTCTTGAGTTTTATTCATTATTCTCTCTATGTTCTTAGACGTTATCACTTGTTTTTAGTTTTCTTCTCTATAGATTTCTATTGTTTACTTCATTACCCTTAACCCTTATGCATCTCTACTCCCTTTTCCCTACTTTAATCTATTGCAAACTAATTTCTCCCTAAACTCTTTTTAATTTTATGCACTTAAATTATGCAAACTAGATTAGGTTTAATTTTCTGCGTTTGTTAAGTTTCTGCATATGTTTGTTTAATGATTCATCGTTCGTCTTTGATTTCCGTTAGCGTTAATGTTATTAGATCGTGTCTATTGTAGTTGTTTTGATAGCTTAGATTTACTTTGTCTTTGATCTTATTAGAGTCTAATTAAATAACTTGTTGTTTGGTTTTGATTTAGTAATTGTTTTATTGGGTAATTGTCGCTTAGGATCGAGGTTTTGGTATTTGACCAATTGTTCTTAAAACGAATGTTGGGTTTTAATCCATTTTGATTTTAACGAGAGTTGGGGTCAATTTAATTGGTTTTTAACAAAACATTTAGTCGATTTAATTAGTTTTTGACGAAACGAAAGTTTGATCATTACATGGATTAAATTGGTCGATGACAACGACTCTAACATTTTCGAATAGTTAGGGACGTTGATTGGGAAAATCACTTGTTTTAAACCTTAATGTTTCTTTCCTATGTACATATATTGCGAGAGTAAATATGTGTCTTGGCTTAGAAAAGTTTTTCCACCTCGAGAGAGGGTTAAAGTTATTTAGCAAAACAAATTCCCACCATTACCAAAATCCTAGGTTGATGTTACCCAGTGCCCCTTTAGTTGTAGTTGTCATTTATTTTACTTAGTCTTGTTTCTATTTGTTTCTTTTTCTCTGTCGTTCCCTTAATCTCGTTTAATTTTATGTCCACTTAGTTTAATAATCAATCAAATATCTGATTCGCATAACTAGGCCATGATCATTGAGTATTTAGTGTTAGACCATCACCTCCCTGTGATCGACCCGTATGCTACAATACTCGTACGTTTGCGGTTTATAAATTTAAAACACATCAAGTTTTTTACGCCGTTGCTGGGGAGGCGACTAGTCTAGCACTGACTTACTTTTTGATTTACTAGTCTATGTCTTTACCCCATTTCTTTTTTATGTTTTCATTTTCGTCTTCTCATCTTTATTTTGTTTAACCGCGTGCTTGAAGCTTTTGTTTGTGTAGTTTGGCCAACTTGCAGACGGGAATGAAAAGCCACAGTTGACGAAAAGGCGGTGAGTGACGGGCCATTGAGATGTGTGTTTGGTAAGACCGAGATAATTATTACCTTTAGAAATGATGAGTGATAGTATATCTGTCTCGTTAAATGCTTCTCGTGTGCTATTTTTACTATTTTCTTGGATCGGTATTTCTAATGTCAAGCCGGACATCACCGATCCTTCTTTCTCTACCCTTGTTTAATTCTCGGTTTTGGGTAGCGTAATGTGTTCTATAACGATAACACACCGACTATCGAATGTGTCATTTGTGTATTTACATGACTCGTACGAATCGGTGACCATTTTAGTCAATCTTTTGACTTTTGTCGATTCGTACACTCTCTTCTCCCTAATCGTTTAATTACAAAAAATGAACAAGTACGTTAAAAGAAAGCCAAAATATAGATGAATTAATATTTATGTTATACTACTTATCTAACCTTTAGAGCGTGTGCAAACCCATTCAACGTCATCTTGTTGTTGTGCTGGTTCTTCTGCTTGCGTCTGGCGATGGCATAGTGGAGTCCTTTGTATGAGTGACTCCAGATGTAGCTACCCCATGGATAGCTGTTAAACCTCTCGAAGTCATCGACGACGCTAAGTACAGTAGAGGAAACCACCAGCCTTGGATCACGGCCCATGAACATCACATCCGCCATCACCACCAAGCAAACACGCACAACATCCTCATCGGATATCGCATGCAGACCATTTCTCATCGTCTGGACGACGGTTCTCAGCGTCAAAAGACCTGGTGCAAGGTCGGGCCAAACCCTACTGACGAAGGACTCATCTGTTAAGGTAGGAAGGGAGGGTGTTGGTCCGAAAAGGAGTCCTATTATAATACAAAACTCACGACGACCAAAGTGCATGAGATTCTCACACACGTGGAAATACAATTCCTCTGGATCTGCTCTCGCAACCTTGACCTCCAACTGTAAAAACATGTGGACTAGGTTGGGGTCCTGTCCAATATTGGTAAGTTCGAGCCATGGCCCGAAAGATGTGTGGCCAAAAATTTGGTGTAAATTTTGTGCCTGTTCAGGTGGACACGCTGCAAAAGCATCTCTAATTTCCTTGACCATGGCAATGCGACATTTGAACGACAGATCAGTGTAATCAAAATCATCCTACATAGTAATGCAGAGATGTTGTCAACGCACCTAACTTATAACTAAGGAATAAAAGATAACGGATTATGGCTATATGTATTATTTGGGTTTTTTGGCAATGTTAAGGGTGTACATTTTATTGATTTCGTCTATTGGTTAATTTTAGAAAAAAGAAACCAATTAATCTATTGGACTTCCAGGTAGTAGGGGAATCACGTGGGTTTCTTAAATTCTTACAAACCTTAGGCTATTTACACCCGTTTGACAAAATCCAAATCGATATGTTGCGGTTTTTATTATTTCGGTTTTTTTCAATTTGGTAAATATAAAAGTCCTCATTTGTAGTCTAGTACAATTAAGGGGTCTAAGTTGTAATTTAGAAAACTAAAGGGGTCTAAGTTGTAATTAACGCAATCTCTACAATATTTTTATAAAAAAACACAATCTCTAAAATTAACGCAATCTTTACAATATTTTTCTAAATTAACACAATCTCTAAAATCAACGCAATCTCTACAATATTTTTATAAAAAAATATTTTTATAAAATTAACGCAATCTCTACAATATTTTTATAAAAAAACACAATCTCTAAAAAAACAAAATCTCTAAAATCAACGCAATCTCTACAATATTTTTCTAAAAAATGCAATCTCTAAAATCAACTCAATATCTACAATATTTTTATAAAATTAACGCAATTTCTACAATATTTTTATAAAAAAAACACAATCTCTAAAAAAACACAATCTCTAAAATTAACGCAATCTCTACAATATTTTTCTAAAAAACGCAATCTCTAAAATTAACGCAATCTCTACAATATTTTTATAAAAAAAACACAATCTCTAAAATCAACGCAATCTCAACAATATTTTTCTAAAAAACGCAATATCTAAAATTAACGCAATCTCTACAATATTTTTATAAAAAAACACAATCTCTAAAAAAAACACAATCTCTAAAAAATCAACGCAATCTATACAATATTTTTCTAAAAAACGCAATCTCTAAAATCAATGCACTATCTACAATATTTTTATAAAAATAACGCAATCTCTAAAATTAACGCAATCTCTAAAATCAACACAATCTCTACAATATTTTTATAAAATTAACGCAATCTTTAAAATTAACGCAATCTCTAAAATTAACGCAATCTCTACAATATTTTTCTAAAAAAACGCAATCTCTAAAATCAACGCAATATCTACAATGTTTTTATAAAAATAACGCAATCTCTAAAATAACGCAATCTCTACAATATTTTTATAAAATTAACGCAATATCTAAAATTAATGCAATCTCTACAATATTTTTCTAAAAAAACGCAATCTCTACAATATTTTGTTAAAAAAACACAATCTCTAAAATTAACGCAATCTCTAAAATCAACGCAATTTCTACAATATTTTTATAAAATTAACGCAATCTCTACAAAAAAACGCAATCTGTAAAACTAAAATTAACGCAATCTAACATATTATCAACATAAACGCAACACTCTAAAATTAACACATAATCACTAAAATATAAAATTAAAACGCGGTTAAGGGAAACTTACCGAACAAAGTGGTTGAGCCATATCCGACTTCTAAAAATGCTAACCAACCGAGTCGAGATCCGAGCGTGTGAAATACACGATATATTTGAGAGAGTAAAACAAATATATTTGAAAGTGGAATGGTGGTGGGGTTTCAAAATGGGGGAGCTCAATTTATATAGGGGATGGAGACACATTCCCCACGTTTAACCTAATTCATTAAGCCCCATCTCACCGTTGATCTAAGTTAGGGGTCGAAGGGGGTTAAAAACGCGGCCCCCAACCCCGCGTTCTACATTAAAAACGCGGACCTACCCCGCGTATGAACCTAAAACGCGGCCCTACCCGTATATTTTCACCATTCTCGGGCCAAAATTGAAAAACGCGGACTACGACCCGTGTTTTAGCACCATACGTGGACCAATCTTGATTTACACGGACCTATCCTCGTGTTTTTGCTCATATGCGGACCAAAATTTTTCCACCCCGCGTTTTTCAATTTACACGGACTAAAACACGGGGTTATTGGGTATTTTGGCAAAAACTTCAAGATTTTGGGCATTTTGGGTACCCATTTTTGAAGTTTGGGCATTTTAATTAAATTCCCATATATATATATATAATATTGTATATTTTATATAATATATTTTTATATACAATATATATTACATCATATTATAAAAATATAATAATATTTAACATATATTTCGATGATATATAATATACTTTGATGTATAATCTAATTTGATGATATATAATATATTTTTGATATAATATATATTTTATGCTACTATTATTATTTTATAATTTAGTCTTGTCGGTTTGCCTTTTTCCCTACCAAATTTTAGTGAAAAAAAAAAAAGTTACATTTTTGTATCACTAAGTCCCATATTGTTCTATTCCAATGCTGCGTCAAATGTACACCACTTTTTTTGTTTTGTCTCTCATATTAAACGCACCCTTAAACGAACATTTGTGAATGAACAAAGTTAGATGAATGTGCTTGCTAAAGAAATCACTTCTTATCGAGTCGTTCAACGTCTAATATTCAACGTTGATTGGTTTCAATATCCCTAACCCTCTTTTTCAAATCAACAGCGAATTGTTTTTCAAATTTAACCCCAACATTGATTACAAATAAACGCGAGGAAAATCACTCTCCATTTATTTAATTGTCGCCGTTGTTTGCTAGATAGAGCGCAATTGAGGGGGTAGAAAAAGCTAGGTGACAAAAATCATTAGGGTTTGGTGTTTGTGATTTTGGTCTAATATTTTTCTTCTCTATCATTTTTGTTTTTTATTTTAATTTTTTTCTCCTTAATCAACTTTGATTTGATTTATATTGTAATCCTTAATTAAAATACGAGTAAAATGGTAATTTTCGGTCATTCACACTGTCAATCCCAAAATGGATAAATGATCGCTTTACATCCACCGATCAATCCGGAAAAAACTCTTATGTTTCGATTGACGGTCTTACTTTTTTGACCAAAATATTTAATGCCTTGAAATTGTGTGTGATCTATTACAAATTTGTATATCATTTACTCATTACATCTCATTCCAACCCCCTCCCTTCTCTATATATTTGAAGTTACAGAAAGAGGGATTGGTGCATATAAATACATACCCAAACATATCCTTGCTCTCTCACCTCCCCTCTCCTCTCTCTTTAATTTACTTCTTTGTGTTTTGAAAATGTCCTGGTGCCATGACTGTTCTCCAAATACTCAGAGAGATGAAATTTCAAAGTTATTTAAATCCTTGAAAGTTTTGGTTGTGGATGAAAAGAAGGATCTTCTTGCTTCCGTTGGTTGCTTGCTATATTCTTGTTCATTTCAAGGTAATTAATAATCTTCATAAACAGTTTATTTATTTATTTATTACCATCACTATTTCCTTGATGTTTACTTATGTTGATTGATATATCCATCCTTGATATTCACCTTCTCTAATTCTTGGATAATTTCTTTTTTAATTTTTCTTGGTCATGCTCCTATTATTAGTTACATGTGTTGACAATTCCTGGGCGGCTTTAAGATTGCTATCTGAGAAGGAGAACGGATTTGACCTCCTGCTTATAGATAGAGATATAACGAATGTGGATGTTCATACTTTCCTTAGATTGGCGAATAATATGGACTTACTATCTATGGGTGAGTTTTATTGTTTTAAATTGCACTGCACTGGCTAAATGTTATCCTTCAGTCTTGCAATAAATTTTTTGTCATTCTTCTTCAATACTAATGGAACCTTAAATTTGTTCTATACTCAAGTGATGTCTGAGGAAGACAATGACACCATCGTACTTGAAGCTCTTAAGAATGGAGCTTTCCTTGTTCTCAAAAGGCCACTTACTATACATACTGTACTGCGTATACGTCAGCATATCATCAAAGACAGATTTCGTAAGCATGATGAATGTGAAAACAAGAACTTGACTAAAAAGGCTGCCATAGAAGAAGAAAGTATACAGGATAATCGAAGTTTTGGGAGTAAAAGGAAGTATAGAGGCAAGCCAATGAAACATGTTGTCAGAAGCAACCTTGACAATAATCTAGTCTATCAATTGTCCGAAGAAGATGATGATAGGACGAAGAAGAAGATATGCGTTGAGTGGACCCAAGAACTTCATGACAAATTTCTTAACGCTATCATCCAGCTTGGCGAAGGAAGTATAAATTCATCCATCTTTCAACTTTTTTCTTTCAAGTAGATTAACTTTTCTTATATATGCTTGTCACATAAATATATTCATGAAAGTTCAAACAATGTTTTCTCAGTTTCTCTCTATGTTCTATATCGCTAAAGTCTGTGTTCTGGTATTAGGATGTTTTCCAAAGGAGATACTTAACCTTATGGATGTTCCTGGTCTTACAAGAATGCAGGTTGCCAGTCATCTTCAGGTTAGTTTTTCAGATTTGAATTAGACCAAATGAATACATGTTTTCTTTATCTTGTTCATATCTTCAAGTGACCTTACCTTCCTATACTTTCTTTTTCATTTATATAATAAGTATTTTTTTTCCTTCAGTTTGTTGAGGATTCAAGCTCCCTTACCTCTATGTGACAAACCTTTGAATGGACCTCAATTCATGTCTATCAAACTTATTTTATCCTCAACTGTGTAAATCAATCAACCTTCATGTTTACTCTCTCTTTTTGATCGAAGACATTTGCTACTACCATGATCACAAATCTTTCAATTAATAGTATAGTAGTCCTTCAAAATCTCATACTATCTTATGTACCTTACTAGTGTAAGGTGAAAAACACAAACTAATCAGATGCATCAATTTAAGTCCCATATTCAAAATGATGCAATAAACCCAACAACCGAATATGTGAAATACAAATAAATGAGACAATCAATTTAACATATTTCACTATCGGTGTGATAGTGTACATACACAAAGACTAGTATATTAATGATCAACTGAGGAATACAATAGAGTTTTTACCTTAGAATAGACCGACAATTGAAAATCACTTTGCAAGAACTCATAAAAGCTAAGAAATAGTCTATGAAGAACAAGAAAGAAAGTAGTATAGATTAAAAAAAATGCGACCTAGCTAGAAATCACATTAAAACCCCCTGCTGCCCATCGGCAACTTGACCCCACGAGCACCAATTAAGTTACAAATTAAGTACAACTTGCCTGGTCTTCTGATTGGTCTAAGCAACTTCTTCAAGCAACTTGAAGTCACACAAATAAGTCGCATAGACATATGCAATTAACTTGACCGTGTGACTTCAGCTACTCACACGTAACCCAGATCAACTCATGAATTTTGTACTGTAAGTCCACTTCCATTGTATCTTGTGTAAGCAAACTTGAAGGCACATCCACAAGTTGTGGGGCTTGATCATGGCAAAAAATTGACACCTATGACAACTCATTTTGAGTAACTATATACTTGATCCTCGTAGATCTAACACCTCTCTCCATACAAATATTGTCTTCATATATTAAGAGAAATACATTTGTAGCTTGTCCAAGTATTATTCATATAGCCTATCTCTTGTTCCCCTAACTCCATTAAAACATATGATATCACCCTTTTTAATTAAATAGAGTGAAAATCTGAGGCTCTCTCATCAACATCATTAGAGGTGCTGCATTTGATAGGAACTTCAAAAACCATCAACAATAACCAACTAAGCCTAAAGATATGCTAGTTTCTCTAAATTTCATTTCAAAACATAGATCAACCCCAAAGTCATGCCCATGTCATACCTTGAGCACTGTTCCAAAAGGCACTCCATGGGCCATGGCGGCCGTCGTGGCACTAGCCTCGTCTCAGATGCCACATTACCCTTGTGGCACACCATGGTCTAATATGTGATTTTTGCTGTAAGGGCTTATTTGGTTTTTTTTTTTTTTTACTTTTTAATTTTTTTTAACCTTTTGAGTGTTTTACTTTTTAGTTAGTATATAATTTATTTGTATATGGCCTTATATCAGAGTAACAATAAAAAACATATGTGTGGGTATATATATGTATATAAAATTATATATATATATATATATATATATACTAGAAGCGTACTCACGTAATGCAGCGAGATACATCACGATTTTAATGTTTATTTTTATTTTTTGTTTTTTATTGATTTACAGTACGATTTTGGATGATTTTTATTGAGTGATAATGGTTTTTTTATATATAAATTTGTTTAATTTAGGCTTAACAATATAATATTTTTTATATAAAAAAAATTAAGTAGTTTATTAAAATTCATTAATTATCTTATATATTTTAAATTTTTTATATTTAAATTGAGATGTTTATCTTGTTTTGATTATGTTTATCAGAATTCAAAATTTCATAATTTTATGATTTGGGGATTAGATATAAGGATTTTAGGGGATAAGGATGAAATTTATTAATTAGAGTTAAAAACATTTAAAAGTAGTACATATTGCTTCATTAATTGTTTTTTAATTGAGTGATAATGGTTTTTTATATATAAATTTGTTTAATTTAGGCTTAACAATATAATGTTTTTTATATAAAAAAAATTAAGTAGTTTGTTAAAATTCATTAATTATCTTATATATTTTAAATTTGTTATATTTAAATTGAGATGTTTATCCTGTTTTGCTTATGTTTATCAGAATTCAAATTTCATAATTTTAGGGTTTGGGATTAGAGATAAAATTTTTGGGGGATAAGGATGAAATATATTAATTAGGGTTAAAAGCTTTACAGGTAGTACATTAGGCTTTAATAGTTATTTTTAAGAGATTTTAAGTAGATAGCTTTAAATGATAGTACATAAAACTTAGTGAGTTGTAATTAAGAGTTTTTTATATCATCTTTATAATATAGTATATATATATATGTATGATATACATATTTGCCGCCATAAATCACGTACTAAAGTTTGAGGCGCGGCGTTACTACAACAAAATCGACTTTATAGAACATAAAACATGTATAAATGTCATAATACACAACTTTTTAGGACCATACAATTGTACGTCCTATGTAGTGTAAATGCGTTACAATAAGTCGATATGACGTTTTTCGGCAACAAAACAAGTTTTTATTACACTTTTGAAATAAAACGTCATATTAGTATTTTTATATGACATTATTTGAAAATTTTGTTATTAAAATAAATATCTTATAACAAGATGTGTTCATATATAGGACACTTATTAAAAGTATCGTATTAAAAAAGTAATAGGACAATTCATTTTAAAAGTGTCGTAAAAACTTGTTGTTAGGACACACAAAAGTGTTCTATCATGTTATTGTATGCACCATTATTTGGTCTTATAAATGTAAGTCTAATAAAATAGCCTATTAGGAAATTTAGACATATTTGATATCCAAAAAAACCAATTTTGTTGTAGTGCCTCACCACTACACCACGCCTCATGCCAATTAGAACATTGACCCGAGTGACAAGTTTATTTCCAAATTGGGCCTTTTTTGTTTGTTGTCTCCTTCAATGCATTAGCTCTTTGTCAATAGACGAACCATGGTATCTATTTATTTCTTGGTCATTGAGGCTGTAATCTCCATTGTAACACCAAATCAATAATTAATGGACCACTCGACATCCATGGTTTTTCCTTCTCCGGGTTTCCATGTAAAAATCTCTGTCACCTACTATGCTTTATATTTTCATACCGTGTTTGCCTTTTCTTTATTGATGACAGGGTTAAGCTAAGTAAACACCATTATTATCAATCTCTATTAAACTAAGATTAGTAATGTTTGTTGACTGTCGAGATATATGATCTTGGAGGGTTAACTTTTTAGATTGACTTTTGACTAAAATTTTAACATTTCGGATTTATAATGAACCGAGTTGCATCCATATATCCACTACAAAGCAAAAACCCTAAAAGCTCATACATCCTTTTGGAGTTATTTAAAATGTCTTTGGTACAATTCTATAACTTTCCTTCACAATATACTATCTAGTTAGTGACACACACACACATATTATTTTTATCTTTTGTCGTGGTACACAAAAATAATTATATATATGCTAATCCCGTGTGAACATTTGTGCTACGGTTTCGCTGTCAGCTTAACGTTTGTCACTTGTACGTTTGTCACTTGTACCAGAAATGCCGTCGTGGAAGCTGTAAATATACTGAAAAGGGAAAGATGCACAATTCATTATGTAATATCTCTCCACAAGGTGTTGATGAAAGAAAGTTTGGTCATATGCCATCCTTACAGAGTGATCAAAATGAAGGAGAGGATAGAGTTAACCTTGTTGACCTTAACTTGTCACTCAATGGATGCCGAACAGAAGTGAATCACATGAATAATAAAACATCCAGAGGATCACCAATGCTGAATGGATCTAGTCAGAAAAACAGCAGTGGACAAGGTTCGGTTCATCTCTTTTCATCAAACCGAAGACATGCATTGGATGACCTAAATCATTTGGGTGGTGATGAACCAATTCAAAATAGGGACCTCAATTGGCCTGAACCAAAAGTAGAACTATGATATCTGAATTGTTTTTCTCATGTCTACAATCATGTCATACCTATTAACTTCAAGTTTCAACTTGCTACCATATCTTATTTACTTAAATGATGCTCTATATAGAATCATATTTTCTAAGTGCCATTCATGAAGGGATGCTGAAGACCGTGCAACAATCACATTTAAAGGATATTGAGTTGCACTTTTAAATTTCAATAGCATGCCAAGGACATTGATACGAACCTGTATCTGATTCACATCGTCTTCCCAAGACTTGTTTAAATAATTAAGTAGGATCATTATTATTTCTTTATTTTCCTTTTTTTTTAATGCTTGGTCAAACATTTTCTTTATTACGAAGTCCTTAGAGCATCTCTAATCGGGTAAACAAGAAGTGTAATGTCTTCTAATAATTACCACCAGAGATAGTCGAGTCGTTCTTATAAGAACATCACATCCTTTCAGTTTTTGTACAAGAACCTTGGTTCTTACCTTGAACTTGGTGTGAAATGATATTTTATTGGTTTTTTATGTACTTTCTTAACTTAATACTTTTTAATATGTATATATTATTGATGTTGAAAAAAAAATACATGGGAGCCAAAAAATAGGTTTTTATAAGAACTATCATTGTGGACTATTATGTGAGTTCTTAATTTGATGAGTTAAAAGTGTTGTGACAAGAAAAAATATAAAAATTGTTCTTATGAGAACCTCCATTGAAGATGCTCTTAGGATTAGGTGCAGTGGTTCACACCACTTTGTTTTGGTGGTTATTTTTCTTTCCTACATTATGTATTGTAATGCCCTTTTGAAAGAATGATCATAAAATTGCCCAAAGTTTTCTTCTTGATCCTTTCGTTTTTTTTTCTTTGGAGACTACACATCCCAAATCGGGTTACTATAAGACATTCTTCTTTATGAGTAATCTTATAGAGATAGAGAGAAGGGATCCATCCATGTACGAGTAACTAAAGTTCCATGAGTGATGGATTGGTTTGATAGCCTTTTTAAATGAAGTTCAATGTTGATAAACCAAGTACTAGAGATTTCATATGGATTATTATTTTTATGACACACATATATTTATATATATATATATATATATATATATATATATATATATATATATATATATCAAGGTTTTAAATGGCGTAAGGCGTGGCTTGGCGGCGAGGCCAACCCTCAAACCTTAGGAGCCACGACGAAGCCATGACGTTTTCAAGACATGACTTATGACATCAACTTTCTAATTCATATATAATATTATATATAAAAACGTATGTTTTGTAGTGTTACTCGATGAGTCAATAGTAATAAGCAAGTTAAATTAGGTTATATATTAAAAAGTTGCAAATAAGACATTAAAAACGTAAAGAAAAATCAAATATCTCATTACGATAATTGTGCATTAAGCCATGGCATGCCATGGGCTTAACGTGGTATGACACACAAGCCTTGGTGCCATGGCACGCCATGGCGGCTGTGCGACGAGTTTTTTAGTACATTGATATATATATATACACACACACACATACACATACACAGATAGAGGGAGGTTCAAAGGAAACCTCAAAAAAATGGAAAACTGAGGAACACCCTGGTAGCCCTTGATCCGGACGGTATACAATTGCGCATATAAGTAAATTAAGTTATTTTTTGGTTTTTATGCATATGTGCATTATGAATTTGTGCATATGCACATGTGTATGTTACAAATTACGTGTATGCACATGTGCATATCGTCCAGATGAAGGGCTACGAGGGTGTTGGTGTTCCTAAGTTTTCCGTTTTTTGAGGTTTTTCCGTGAACTTGATCGTACACACACACACACACACATATATATAGAGAGGAAGGTTCAAACGAGAATGCTAAATATTTAAGAAAACAAGAAAAAAGCAAAAAAAGCAGATCATGTAAAATCATATGTGATTTTGCACTACCCAAAAAATTCGGATGCGGGCGATGTCAACCGTGACTCACAGGTCGTGCGCATAGTCGCGTGAATCATATATGATGTTGGGTCTGAAATGTGCTAAGGATGGATACTACTGCTAGAGGTATTAATACTGCTACTTGAAAGATTACTACTGCTAGTAGAATTACTACTGCTTGAAGAGTTAGTACTGCTAGAAGAATAGTTAGTACTGCTTTGAGAGTTAGTACTGCTAGTAGTTAATACTGCTTGAAGATTACTACTGCAAGAGGGGAGTTAATACTGCAAGCATAGTTAGTACTGTTGAGGATGTTAATGTTGTTGAAGATTAATGCTGCTGGATGAGAATGAAGTTAATACTGCTTATGAAGATCATGACTTGAAACGAAAGAATAGGAGCTGAAGATAAAGATGAAGATAATTATGGAATGGATTATGAAGATCAATTTTGTTTTGATAATTATCTTGTAATTAGTTCTGTATATATAGTTTAGAAGTCTTTGATAGAGATACACAATTTTCATATACGTATTGTTTGTTTTAGAGAGAATTAACCTCAAGGTTCTCAGAAGTCCTTTCAATAGAGAAGTATTGAACGTCTGTTGAGCCTGTTCAACAGATTGAGGTTTTGTTTGTAATCATTAAGTTAAATCAATATAACTTGTGATTTGAGTTCATACACAGTTTGATTGTTTTACTGTTAAAGTGTTTTTCCGCGACTTCTTTAACATTGTTTTTGAGTGTTTATTAAATTCTTGTTTCGAATTTCGATCCTGACAAGTGGTATCAGAGCCTTCAACTTAGAAATCAAAAATCATCATGGACGGATCTCATGACAGTGTTCTTGTTTCAAAGGTCCCCATGCTCAAACCCAATGAGTTTGACATGTGGAAAATCAAAATGAGGCAGTACATTCTTCTTACAGACTACTCAATGTGGGATATCATTGAGAATGGTCCTTCTGATGGAGGAAAGATGGACGCAGATGGCAAGAGACCTCCACCAAAGACTGATGGAGAAAGAAAGATGAGGCAGACTGAGATGAAAGCCTTGAGCACTCTGCTCTTGGCAATTCCTAATGAGTACCAACATCAATTCTACAACTGTTCTGATGCCTAAATCCTGTGGAATGCATTAGAGAAGAGATTTTCAGGTACTAAAAGCACTAAGAGGAATCAGAAGGCAATTCTCAAACAACAATATGAGAATTTATGTCTACAAAGAATGAGTCCATGACTCAAACCTTTGATAGATTCAACAAGTTGATTGGAAAGTTGGCCACTGTTGGTGTCAAGATGGACCAGGATGATGTCAACAGAAAATTTCTAAGATCTCTTGGTGAAGAATCGGTGATGTATACTGTATCCTTCAGACAGAATGATAATCTGGAGGATAAAGAGCTTGATGATCTCTACAATGATCTAAGGGTATTTGAAGGAGAAGTTGAATCTAAGAAAAGGCCATCTAGATACTCTCATAATGCTGCCCTCCTATCATCTACTACTGATTCTACTGCTAATACATAATCAGTTAGTGCTGCTTATGGCTCAAAACAGGATGGGTCCAATGATTATGTTTTGGAGGCATTCCTTGCTAGTCATGCTAAATCTGCTCTTATCAATGATGATCTGGAGCAGATCAATGTAGATGACCTTGAAAAGATGGATATCAAGTGGCAGATGGCAATGCTCACCATGAGAGTCAAAAGATTCATCAAAAGAACAGGTAGGAACAATTTTGCCATGAGAAGAGAAGATGGTGTTGGATTTGATAAATCCAAGGTGGAATGCTACAAATGCCATAATCTAGGACACTTTGCCAGAGAGTGCAGAGAAGGAACTGCTCAACATCATGGAAGCAATAATCAACAACCAAAGTCCACCAACTATAACAGGAATTCATCTCAAGCTCTTGTCTCACAAGAAGGAATGAGCTTTGATTGGAGTGATCAAGCAGAGGAGGCAATTCAGAACCAAGCATTGATGGCTGAAGTTTCAGAGTCATCAAGCACTACAATCCCCACTGAGGTAAAATCTAACCTTTGCTCTAAAACCTGTCTTGAAACTGTTAAAAAGTACAGGGATCACAATCAGAGCATGTGTGATGACCTTAAAAGGTTAGAGAAAGATAGAAGAGAGTATGTTTTGATAGTTGAGAAGTTTGAAGAACAAATAAAGGCATATCAAGCCAATGAACTTCAACATTCCTATGATCTCAACTATTGGAAGTGGGAGAAGAATGAGTTAGAGAGTAAGCTAGATAAGTCTAGAGAGGAGTGTGAAAAAGTTAAGAGTGAATTTGAGAAGGACAAACTAGACATTGAGAAGGCCAAACTAGACATTGAGAAATATTCCAATGCTTCTAGAGCAATGGACTCTTTACTTAAATCTCAAATTTATGACAAACTGAGAAGAGGAATAGGCTACAACACCACCCCTCCACCATACAACAATAACTACATTCCACCCACCTCAGACCTCTTAGAAAGACAGGATAAGGATGACTTACATGCAGGAGCCACATAAGTAGATCATTTAGACAAAGTAGTGGTTGAGGCAGATTCTGAAGAAAAAGACTATGAGAGTAAGAATGAGGAAGACCATAAAGATATTCCCTTAGAAAACCACATCCTTACAAATGAGAGAGGGGGTAAACCATTTATCAAGAGTGATAAAGTGGAGATGTCCAAGACAGAGAAAGAGACTGTTAAGAGTGAGAAAGCTGAGACCTCCAGGAAAGGAAAGGAAAAGGTACAGGGAATTCACTACATGCAAACATCTGTTATAAATCCCTGTACTTGTGAACAGAACAAGCCCCATAAACATGATAAAATAAGGGGAAATCAGAGAAACATAAATAATCAGTGGGCTCAAAAACAGGGAATTGATCTTAGCAAAATCAATAAACCAAAGCCCTGTTTTATTTGTGGCAAATTGAATCATCTAGCCAAATACTGTTATTTCAATCCTATTAACCAAAGAGTTACTTTTCAAAGACAAACACAAAATTCCTTTGGTTATAGGAAGCAATCAAGAAATCACATGGCTGCTAATATGAGAACAGTACCAATGAAAACTGGGACTGCAAAATCTCATATCCAGAATAAGTTTTCTAAATCAAAAGAAAATACTCCAAGCATGTCAAGGAGTAACTTACAGAACAAGAAAGCAAACAACTTTGTCAAGATTTGGGTTCCAAAAGTAAAGAAACCTGTTAGTACTGCTATCCCAAATAGTACTGCTAACAGAAATAGTGCTGCTGATAGCAATACTACTGTTAACCAAGTTAGTACTGCTAACCAAGTTAGTACTGCTAACAAGGATAGTGCTGCTACTAGTGTTAATACTGCTAAGCCTATAATTTTGACAAAGTATTCCAGCCATGAGATTCCAAACTCTGATCATCTCATCCTAAGATTACTGATTATAAATATGTTGATGAGAAAGGGCAACCCAAGACCACTTTGGCTTGGGTTCCCTCTAAAAATTAACTGTTTTATCATATGTGCAGGGCAACCAACAACTCAAGAAGAAGAGCATCTGTCATGTAGATAGTGGTTGCTCTAGGCACATGACAGGTAACATGACCTGCCTTCAAAACTTCAAAAAGTTTGATGGAGGACATGTTGCATTTGGTGACAATCCAGCAGGAGGTAAGATCAGTGGAAAAGGTATGGTATCAAAAGGTAAGATGTCCTTTGAAGATGTATACTTTGTTAAGCAATTGAGATACAACCTATTAAGTGTATCACATGTCTGTGACAAGAAACATAGTATATTATTTACTGAGACTGAATGTATTATCCTTGCTCCTGGATTCAAGGTAGTTGACGAAAATATGATACTACTTAGAACTCCTAGAAAGGATAATGTTTATTGTTTGGACTTAGAGAATGTATCATTTGATTCATCATTAAACTGTCTATTTTCAAAATCTTCTTTAGATGAATCATCTCTTTGGCACAGAAGGATGTGTCACATGAATTTTAAAACAATGAACATTCTTGTGAAAAACAACCTTGTAAGAGGTTTACCTCAAAAAGTTTTCTCATGTGATGATCATTGTGTTGCATGTCTTAAAGGCAAGCAGCACAAAACTTCTCATAAGTCCAAAGAAATAAATACAATCTCTTCATCTCTTCATTTATTGCATATGGATCTCTTTGGTCCTACAAATGTGATGAGTATTGGTAAGAAATCATACTGCTTAGTCATTGTTGATGACTTCTTTAGATTCACTTGGGTATATTTTCTAAGGACTAAGGATGAGACAAGTGGACTGATCAAATCCTTTGTTCTTAGGGTTGAAAACCAAACAAATCAAAGAGTTAAAGTCATCAGATCTGATAATGGAACTGAATTTAAAAACAATGACTTAAACAACTTTTGTGAGACTAAAGGTATTGAGAAACAATACAGTGCTCCTAGAACTCCTCAACAAAATGGTGTTGCTGAGAGGAGAAATGGGACACTAATTGAGGCTGCTAGATCTCTGTTGGCAGATTCAAAATTACCAATTACTTTATGGGCAGAAGCAGTTAATACTGCTTGTTATGTGCAAAACAGAGTTCTAGTAGTCAAATCTCAAGGCAAGTCACCTTATGAACTTTTTAACAAGAAGAAACATTTTATTGGATTTTTCAAACCATTTGGGTGTCCTTGTACAATCCTCAATACCAAATCTCACTTAGGTATGTTTGAAAGCAAAGCTGAAGATGGATTTCTTGTTGGATACTCATCTCAGAGTAAGGCTTATAGAGTATTTAATAGTTCTTCAAGGATTATAGAGGAAAGTGACAATGTCAAATGCAATGAGAACACACGAAATCAAATTGGTACATGTCCTGATTGGCTGTTTGACATTGAATCACTAACTAATGCATTGGGTTTTAGTAATGTGCAAAATGCAGGAACAAGCTCAGAAAAGGTACAAGCACAGAGTTCAGAGTTTGTGCTGTTTCCAATACCTACAGCAGATCCTGTTGAATTTTTCCAGCAAGAAAAGAAAGATGATTCAGAATCAGAAGATTCTGATCCAGATCAAGATGAAGATGCTAATGCAGATGAAGAGGACAAATGTGATGAAGAGAATAAGAGTGATAAAAAGGATGCTCATAATTCAGGAAACACAGGACCTGAGATGCCCATACTATCAAAAGATGACACTGATGATGACAATTCTTCAGTGTATGGTGGAAGCACTCCATAAAAGAATGACACCAACATTGAAGCAAATCTTAATGAGGAGGCTGTCAATGCTACAAGAACTCAGAAGAATCGTCCTCCTCAATTGGTGATTGGTGACATCAATTCTCCAATGATCTCAAGGCAACAAAGCAAGTTAGGAGGATTGAAAGACATACAACCAGACTTGTTATCTTGCTTTCTATCCCAAATTGAACCGAAGAAGGTCTATGATGTAATGAAAGACCCAAGCTGGATAGAAGCAATGCAAGAGGAGCTGCTGCAGTTTGTGCTGCAAGATGTATGGGATCTGGTTGATCTTCCAAAAGGACACAAAGCAATTGGCACAAGATGGATCTTCAGGAATAAGAAAGATGAGAGAGGAATAGTAATAAAGAACAAGGCCAGACTTGTGGCACAAGGGTACACACAAGAAGAGGGAATAGACTATGAAGAAGTATTTGCTCCAGTAGCCAGAATTGAGGCATTAGGCTGTTTCTAGCCTATGCTTCTTTCATGAAGTTCAGAGTTTATCAGATGGATGTCAAGAGTGCATTCCTATATGGGACAATTGATGAATAAGTATATGTTTGTCAGCCTCCAGGGTTTGAAAATCCTAACTTTCCTGACAGAATATACAAATTAAAGAAGGCACTCTATAGGCTACATCAAGCTCCAAGAGCATGGTATGACACTCTGTCTACCTATCTCTTGGGAAATGGTTTTGAAAGGAGAACAATAGACAAGACTCTGTTCATCAAAAGGAAGAAGAAGGACATCCTACTTGTGCAGATCTATGTGGATGACATCATCTTTGGATCCACAAAAGATTATATGTGCAAGGAGTTTGAGGAGCTAATGCACAAAAGATTTAAGATGAGCTCTATGGGTGAACTTACATTCTTCCTTGGGCTACAGGTTAAACAGAAGAAAGATGGTATCTTCATCAGCCAATCCAAGTATGTGCAGGATATACTTACCAAATTTGGATTTTCAGATTTAAAACCTGCCAGCACACCTATGGAAACACACAAACAGATCACTGCAGATCTTGAGGGAAAGGATGTACATGTTCATCACTATAGATCTATGATAGGCTCCCTCATGTATCTAACAGCTTCAAGGCCAGATATTATGTTTGCTGTCTGTGTGTGCCAGATTTCAAGTAAGACCTAAGCAATCAAATTTTCAAGCAGTCAAGAGGATCTTCAGATATCTCAAAGGACAACCTAGGTTGGGTCTTTGGTATCCTCATGACTCACCATTTGATCTACTTGCTTATTCTGATAGTGATTTGGGTGGTGCAAACTTGGATAGAAAGTCTACATCAGGAGGATGTCAGTTTTTGGGTGCAAGACTAGTTTCATGGTAGTGTAAAAGGCAAACCACAGTGTCCACCTCTACAACAGAAGCAGAGTACATAGCTGCTGCAATCTGCTGCTCACAAGTGCTATGGATTCAGAATCAGATGTTGGACTATGGTGTTACTTTTCTGCACACTCCAATCTTCATTGACAACAACAGTGCCATAAGCATTGTTAATAATCCAGTGAAGCACTCAAAAACCAAACATATAGAAATAAGGTACCATTTTATTAGAGACTGCAATGAAAAGAAGCTAATTCAGGTTTTGAAAGTATACACAAGTAACCAATTTGCTGATCTATTCACCAAAGCTTTTGATGTTGGTAGATTCACATTCTTGGTCACAAGTGTGGGCATGATAAACGTTGAATAAGCATCTTTTGATTTTCTTTATGTACCATTTCTGTATAGATTCCTTCCTGCTTACTTTCTCATATTATATGGTGCATGGTGCTGCTAACTATGTGTGTTTAAGTGTTTCAAATTACATTGCTGATTTGGATACTTAGTACTTCTAGTTCAATTAATACTGCTCTCACTATTACTCTTTCTGACAGTTCAAATATGGTTAAGTATGGTTACTACTGCTAGGTGGTTTATACTGCCAGTGCAAAGTTACTATTGCTTGTTGTATTTCTACTGCTAATCAGTGTTAATATTGCTGGTATGTGTTAATACTGCTAGTCTGTGTTAATACTGCCAGTATGCGTTACTACTGCTAATATGAGTTAATATTGCGGGCTTGTTAATGTTGCTAGGGTACTTAGTACAGCTTCTAACTGAAACCCTCCACCTATAAATACCCTCTTTGACCGCCAAAATCCAAACGGCTCTTTGAATTTCCTACGAGTGTTCTTTCTCTCTCTTTCTCTCGAATTCTTACTTACCAGTGCGTAACCCTAGCTTCGACTAATAGGTCAAGAAGATGGTAGGACTGATGTTCGTTGATGATCACAATGAGTTGGCAATGCTACAGAAACCCAAGCAAGCAGAGGGTTTTCATCAGATTGTGGATTTCCTAAAATCCTCACACATCGCCTACGCATTAACTGTCAATCCCACAATCTATGTGGAACATCTGCGATAGTTCTGGGAAAATGCGACCATCCAGAATGATCAAGGCAATCAGGTCATTCACTCAAGGGTTTGTGATAAACCCATCACCATCACAGAGGGATGCATTCACACTCATCTTCGACTAGATGATGCCTCAGGTATTACCTCCATGTCCAAGAAAGATCTCTTCCAAGTTCTTAGTCGAATGGGGTATGAAGGTCCCACTGATGTATACAAGTTTTACAAGAACAATTTTTCACATCAGTGGCGATTCTTTGTTCATACCCTACAACACTGCATTTCACGAAAAACAACTGGTTGGAGTGAGTTCAGCAGCACAATAGCCTATGCTATTGTCTGCCTAGCAACTTCCAGAAAGTTTAATTTCTCACAAATGATTTTAAATGATTTACTGTCAAACCTAGATACCAAAACCAAAACAAAGAGATTTTATATGTATCCTAGGTTTGTACAAGAGATTCTACTAAAGGAATTGACGGATCTACCCTCTCTTGAAGAGGTGTATGTACCAAAACCTCCCAAAGGGAAGGTATTCTTAAACATGAAAAGGCCTAGCAAGGACTTTTCTGGACAAGACACTCCATTGTTCTCTACAATGATGGGTGTGTCTCATTCCCATGGTGAGGCATCAGGGTCACAACCCACATCTGACCACCCAACTGATGACCTACCCACACCATTCAGTTCAATTAATACTCCTCAGATCCCTATTGTCAAGCCAAAATCCCCCATCACCAAAACATATATAAGGAAAAAGGTACAGAAGGTTCCTTCCCTTCTTGTATCTTCACCCTCAAAGCCTATAAGCCCTCTGATGGAGCATTCACCATCAGAGAATATCGAAAGGGAAACCACATGGGTGTCTCCTAACCCCAAGAAGGTGCTCTCTAATGAGAAGGAAGAGCATGTGGGCAGAAAGGCTCACACTACTGTTTCTGCACAAGGTGTAGGACAGGAGAGTGTGAACATCTCTAAGACCTTCCCCACGGCAACTTTAGATGAGCAATCATCTAAAGGTCCCAGGTGCCAAGAAACCACGGGGGTAGAAGGTGCTTCTGCTAGGCAGAAGGCCTCTACTAAAAGATCCAAGGATCCTTCAAGGGTGGTAAACACACCTAAAGAAGGTGAGGACATATATAACTACGATGAATTGATGGAAACAATTGGCAATATAAACCTGGATGTACTCAAACAGGGGTCTGAAATAGAGGAGTTGAAAATGGTGATCCTTTTACAACAAGTGCAGATAAGCAAACTAAAGAAGATGGTTCTAACGTTGGTACACAAAAAGAAGAGAAAGCAGTATGTATTGAAGAAAAGGGGAGGTGTACATGATGCTTCCAAAAAGGGGGAGAGTCAAGCTGAAGAAGAAAAGCAAAGCCATGTTGGCATGGAATCTCATATTGAGGGGGAGTTGAATAGTGAATCAGAAAAGAAACAAGCAGCAGAAACAGAAACAGTGAAAGCAGCAGTAACAGAGTCAGCAGCAGTAACTACACCAGAAGTAGAAACAGCAAAAGCAGTAGAAACTATAGCAGCAGCAGAAACAGAACAACTAGCAGCAGAAACTGATCTGACAATACAACTAGAAATTGCAGAAACTCTAGTTAAAGCAAAACATGACACTCCTAAAGACACTCAAAAGGCTAAATGAGTGGTAATCAAAGAAGGAGGACCAGAACAGAAAAAGAAGAAGATCAGTGAGGCAGAGATCAAAAAGAAAGGGAAAGAAAAAGTGGTTGAGTCTGAGAAACCAATGAAGAAGCAGAAACAGATTGATTTGGATGAAGAGTTAGCTAAGAACTTGCAAGAGGAATTGGAAAAGGAGGAAGAGATCCAATCTGCAAAAGACAGAGAGATTGCTTTGGAATTGGCTATTAAGCTTAATGAGGAATATCAAAGGAGTTTGAATACTGCTGCTGCTAAGAAAGTTACAAAGAAGGCATCAAGGCAAAGGCTGCTATTAAAGACAAGACAAAGACAGACATCTAAAACATTCCTAGCCAATCAAGAAAAAAGGAAAATGATAAACTTTCTGAAAGGAGCTATTGGAGTTCCTGAAGGAATGTTTACCAGTATGTCATTTGGAAGGATAGAAGAGATCTACAAGAAGGAAATGGCCAAGCTGAAAGGGGATTTCACTCAAAGGGTTGAGGTTGAAAGAAAGTTGAAAGAAAGACATGATCTCTACATACAACAGCCTTTCCCTGACAGTGAAGAAGGCACTCCTATCAAAGACAAGACAGAAGTGAAGAAAGAAGAGACCTTAGCTCAAAAGATTGGAGCCATTAAAAGAAAGAAGTCCATTGCCACAAAACCAAAGGCAAAAAGGACTAGGACTGAAGAAGGAAAGAAAGCGTTGGGAAGTGAACAAATGGAAGCTGAATCATCAGAGCAGCAGAAACAGGGTGAACAGGTTGAAACTCAAAAGAAGAGTCAAGAGCAGTATGATCAACAATCTGATGTGCAATTTGATTTGTACATGACAATATCTGATAAAGAACCTCTGAAGGTTGATCCTATTTCAGTGAATGCTCCTGAAATTATTCATTGGGATATTTTGGTAGACCAAGGCAAAGAATACTTCAGGATCAAGAGAATGGGTGATCATTATGAAGTGTATGCTACATGGGGTAAAATTATCAGAAGTTGTTCCAGGTATGATTTGGAAGAAATGCACAAAGTTGGGCTGAGCTTATATGGTAAAGTGTTGAAAGAAGCTGGGATGAGTCTAACAAAGATGGCCATGGAATACTTGTGCATGATGTTTGATTCTGAAAGAGTGCAGTATGTTATCAAAGACTTGCATCTTGAGAATAAATTCAAAAGAATAGATAATTGGATGTTATTTGAGAGATGTGGAGTCTATGCTACCACTATTGATAAGAGCTATCATGAGTATTACCTGGTTGACAAGGTGTATGACCACAACAAGGCAAAGCTGCAAGGAATGTTGAAAGCAAAATTGGTCTGCCCTAAAGATTCATAAATGGCAAGGATAGTGATCAAAAGAATCATCAATCAGAGTATGGGATTAAATCCTGATTTGGGAATTTGAGCAGTTTTTGAAAGCATCATGAAGACTACAATTTTCTGAAGAACTTAACTTATCAGTTTGAAAAGTTAAGTTAGGGGGAGATTGTTGGGTCTGAAATGTGCTAAGGATGGATACTACTGCTAGAGGTATTAATACTACTACTTGAAAGATTACTACTGCTAGTAGAATTACTACTTCTTGAAGAGTTAGTACTGCTAGAAGAATAGTTAGTACTGCTTGGAGAGTTAGTACTGCTAGTAGTTAATACTGCTTGAAGATTACTATTGCAAGAGGGGAGTTAATACTGCAAGCATAGTTAGTACTGCTGAGGATGTTAATGCTGTTGAAGATTAATGCTGCTGGATGAGAATGAAGTTAATACTGCTTATGAAGATAATGACTTGAAACGAAAGAATAGGAGCTGAAGATAAAGATGAAGATAATTATGGAATGGATTATGAAGATCAATTTTGTTTTGATAATTATCTTGTAATTAGTTCTGTATATATAGTTTAGAAGTCTTTGATAGAGATACACAGTTTTCATATACGTATTGTTTGTTTTAGAGAGAATTAACCTCAAGGTTCTCAGAAGTCCTTTCAATAGAGAAGTATTGAACGTCTGTTGAGTCTGTTCAACAGATTGAGGTTTTGTTTGTAATCATTAAGTTAAATCAATATAACTTGTGATTTGAGTTCATACACAGTTTGATTGTTTTACTGTTAAAGTGTTTTTCCGCGACTTCTTTAACATTGTTTCTGAGTGTTTATTAAATTCTTGTTTCGAATTTCGATCCTGACATATGATTTTATACATGAATCATATATGATTTTGTATGTACTCGGCTGTTTTCGTGTTTTCTTAAATAGATGTTGTTCTCGTTTGAACCTACCTCTCTCTCTCTCTCTATATATATATATACACACACACACACACACACACACACACACACACACACATATAAGGGCAGGTTTAAACGAGAAGTTAAACATTTTGCGAGAAGTCGAGAAGTGTTTAATCACATATGATACACAAGCTTAATCATATATGATTAAACACATGTTATATTGGCAATACATAGTCGTTTAATCATATATGATTAAAACTCACCTACATGTCGTGTAATCATATATGGTATCACACTTCTCTCCTTCTCGCATGATCCTCCCCCTCCCTCTCTCTCTCTCTCTCTCTCTATATATATATATATATAGGGGCCTATTCAAATGAGAACTTAGTAGTTTAATAACCGTAAGTAGATCCAATGTGGAGTTAATCCTTTAAAATAATTAATGTTCTTTCTTGAAATAAAAAGGGTAAATTAGTAATTTGATATTCCCATTTTGTATTTGATTAAATTATTTAACAACTTTCTCTTTCTCTCTCTCTCTCCCTCTTTAACAACTATCTTTCTCCCCCTCCCCCCCCCCCCTCTCTCTCTCTCTCTCTCTTTCTCCATATTCCCATTTGTATTACCAAAATTAACATTATATATATAGAGGGGTGTTCAAATGCAACCCTTTTACATGGTGCAACCCCATGCAACCCCTCTATCCACCACTCATTTTATTTTCACATTTTTAATTAAAAAATATAAAAATAAAATGAGTGGTGGATAGAGAGATTGCATGGGTTGCACCATGTAAAATGTTGTATAATAACCTACCCCTATATATATATATATATATTTATCAAAAGCATTTGGTAAACATTCTTATATTCGCAGTTTTCAATTTCCAGAATTTCTATAATTCCAACTATTTTAGATGATTAAATGCTTCATTTTTTTTTTGGCTTCTGATTAAGACAGAATGTCTTTTGTCAACGATAACATAGGACCCATTTGAGAACTGTTAAAACAGGGTTTAAGAGCTCAAAGACCAGAAGCTACGCGAAAATTTTCATTGGATCTCAGTTGTTCTTAACAGCGATGGCTAAATGGAGGGATTTCGCCGATATTGAGTCGACTAGAAACTATTCATCTTGCTTGGAATCGTTGTTGTGTAGGCGTTTTCTATTGCTATAAGGGTTGCTCGCCTTTATACGGTTTGGCTTCGCTAGAAGATTATCTTTATGGTTGCACCGTCGCACACAACCAAACAAAGTTATATCATCCTTAAGGGCCATAATCAAAATTACACTACGTCTGAAAAATATACCTAGATATAAACAAATTAACCTACAGAGTTCATAACTAACAAAAAAAAATCTAAAAATTAACTCTAAACAAATAACCCTAAGGTAGCGTTTGGTACGCAGACATGATTGGACGGGACTGGACAGGACAGAACTGGACAGGACTGGACTGGACAGGACAGAAGAAGAGGCTAGGACAGGATTGGGCGGGACTGGACAGGACAAGACAAATGTCTATCTTGTGTTTGGTATGACTAGGACTGGATAAGACAGGACTGGACAAATTTCCCTAAAAGTTTTTTTTGATGATTTTATATATCATATAATAGTTATAAATAACACAAATAAAGTATATCTTTAAATAATTTAATTAAAAAAACATTTTTATTTTTTAAACGATTTTCATACATACAAATACATAAAAAAACAAGGGTAGGAAATTTGAATGAAAAATCTGAAATAATTGATGGTAGTTCGAAAAAAATTTGATTCATATAAAGAAAATATAATATTTTATTCAATTTGGAATATCTTAATGAATTGGTAGATGCATAGTTGCAACGACAGATAAAGATAAATGCGATGGGTGGCCCGTGAAGGACGGTAGTTGTGAAGAACATGAAAGATAGTGGATGGTGGTGGTGCAGGTGGTTGTTATGGTTGATGTGGTGGAGGTATAGGTGGTCGACTATGGTAGTGGTGGTGGCGGTGGACAGGGGTAATAGAGGTTATTGTAGAGGAGGAAGAGGCGGAGGTCACCGACGGTAGTTGGCGGTAAGCGTCGGTGGTGGCGGCGGCAATGGGTGGCGGTGATCGGTGGAGGTAGCTATAGGCGATGGTTGTGGATGTGGTGGAGGAAGTTGTAGTACTGGAGGAAGAGGTGGAAGTGGTCGACGATGGTTGGTGGTGGCTACCGGTGGCCGTTGATAGTGGTGGCGGCCAAAGGTGGTGGTGATCGGTGTTAGTGGAGGTGGTCGACGATGGTAGTGGTGGTGGCGATGGCCGATGGTTGTGGAGGTGGTGGATGAGGTTGTTATGGTGGAGAAATAGGTAGAGGTGGCCGATGGTGGTTGGCGGTGGCTACTGGTGGCCGCCGATGGTGGTAATGGCGACGATGGGTAGTGGTGACCCTTAAGACTAATACCATATTAGGATTATACATAAAATAGCGGTAAATCAATGATTTTTAGTTTCTGTCTCACTTTTGTTCCATGTTGTTCCACCTATTTTGGTGGAACAAGAAAATACCATTTTTTGTCCCATCTTGTCCCACCTTGTCCAGCCTCTGTCCCTGTCCCATGTCGCGTCAAACGTGGGACAGTGAATTTTTGTCCTGTCCCATGTCACGCCAAACGTGGGACAATGAGTTTTTGTCCTGTCCCGTCCCATCCAGTCTGCAAACCAAACGCACCTTAAAGTCTACAGAGAGGGTCAAATATACGCAAAATAAAATATACGCAAAATAACCCTACAGAGTTGGTTAACATGTTATTATGTTAACACTATTACATTAATATAAACAAGTTAACTTTAACAAAAAAAATACGATAATGAAAATTTGTATTCAAGTAAATTGTATGAAAACAATAGTTTCACTTTATTATTCACGTTAAATTTTATTTGAAAATTTCAAAAAAACAAAAGAGAATTACACTTTTGGTCCCTGAGGTTTGGTGATTTCTTTGAAAGTGGGACCTATACTTCAATAACTTAAATTGTAGTCCCTGAGGTTTGAATTTTGCTCTGAAAGAGGTACCTCCTCACTAACTCCATTAAAAAGTTCTGTTAGATCCAGGGGTATTTTCGTCCGAGCATATTTTCTTATCATTTTGCAATCATTTTTTGTTTTTTTCTTGCTTTTACATAAAACCATCAATCATATCTTCACGGACTGATATGCAATTAACTCTTATATATATTTACACACACACATATATATATATATATATATATATATATATATATATATAACACAAAGACCATAAGAAGGAAGTTGAAGAAAAACCTTGAAGTTGGATGAGAAATGAAAAGGCGTGGGTGGTTAGATATAATAACACATCGAAGGGAAGGTTAATGGAGATCATCAGTCTCTTCTCCAAATAACCTAATCACACGGATGCTTTCGTGTAGTTAAGGATGGTGGTGGGTCATGATATCAAATCACATGGACGTTTGTGGTGGGTCACAATGGCAAACCAGAGGAGATCGAGGAAGGGGAGACGATGTTGGTTTGGGAGACGATGGTCTCTCTCTCTCTCTCTCTCTCTCTATATATATATATATATATATATATATATATATATATATATATATTACATAACAACCCTGTAAGTTCATGGTTTTAACAAAAATATAGAAAAACAAAAGAAAATGCAAAAAGAGGGACAAAACATGATTGGATGAAAATACCCCTGCCACTAACGATGGTTTTTAACGGAGTTAGTGAGGAGGTACCTCTTTCAGAGCAAAATTCAAACCTCAGGGACTATAATTTGAGTTATTGAAGCACATGTCCCGTTTTCAAAGAAATCACCAAACCTCAGGGATCAAAAGTGTAATTCTCTCAAAAAACAATCAACGTCAAACATCGAGACAAATGTGTATTTAATAATGATTAAATATTGCATTTATCATACACATATTATATTCAATATTGAACTCATTTCGAAGCTATCGACGAGACATATCTAACGGTGTAGTTTGTAAAGGAAACATACGTATTTTTTAATATGTTTTAGCTTAAGATTAGTTAATTAACTAATATGATATGGATATAAAATGGAAAATGAAAAAGGAAAGAATGTAAACTAAAATCATTAAAATCTTTAAAGGCTGAAAACCGTAACTTATCATCAATCATTATCTCCAATTTGCCAAACCGTTTGGTTTTATCTATTATATTTTCATATATATACCCTTAAAAGTTTTAAAGTTCATGGTTTCATCATAAAAAAATTTATGGTTTCACCCCAAAAACTTTATGGTTTCACATATAAGGACCTTAAAAAAATTACACTCTAACACCCAAATTATGGTTGCACAAGCAACCACTTTCGAAAGGGTGGATCCGCCCATGTTTGATTGTTTCCGCATTATATACCGATTGTCTGTGTAAAGCCATTTAGAGACCAACATGTCCGATGAAGTGTATAACAATGTGTATTTTTTGAAGTGTATCAAGTAACATTGTTTTACAAAGTGTATCACAAATATGTATTTTCGTTATTTTCATTCTTTTATGAAGTGTGTGCATTTTTGTTACATTGATTTACAAAGGGTATCACAATGTGCATTTAGTATGTATCCGGAGTATCACAGAGAGTATCGTTTGTATGTATCTTTTTTTAATAGTGTCGATGTTTTTTTAAGGTATCACATTGTGTATATTGTGTTCATATGGTGTTCATCGGAATAAGATTTTCCGGAGAGAGGAGTGGTAAAATATCTAAAATACCTAAAAATGTCCTTTAATTAAAATTTTAAGTCAAGATTACCAAAATTACTAATTTTCTAATTTATCATTTATTTTGTGGTTGAGATTGAATTTCACGGTTATTACAAATTACTGAGTTCTCCTTTGAATGACCCCCTACACAAACACAAACACACACCCATATATATATAGGCCGATAATCAAATGAAAACCAAAAATATGTTACAAACCCTTGAGAACCGATATAAAAATATTTTTTTACATGATTTTTTTTCATCAAAACCTATGATTTAAAATATTGTTTCATATATGTTTTTGTTCACCTTGTGAAAAGATTACACGTGAAAAATAAAATTTGATTCACCTAGTGAAATGAAAAATACAGGTAAAAAATATTCATGTGGTGAAACAAATACATGTAAAACTATCATGTTATGAAACAAATATATGGGAAGAAATATATTAAATCCAAACATTTGGTGAAAATATATCATATGAAAAAATATTTTTATATTGGTTCTCACATGTTTGTAACATATTTGTGGTTTTCATTTGATTTAACCCCCATATATATATATATATATAGGGTTGTGTTCTCGTGAGAAGTTAAGTTAACGGCGAAAAGTGGTTATCCACCGTCGGATGAGAAATGGACGCACATTAGGATGAAATGCACCGAGATACACCAGATCAATTCTTTTCTAAGCATCAATTCATGGGAGGGCTTGAGATTAAAAGAGATCAATGATTCAGATCCACTTCTCACGCTTCTCACCATTAACTCAACTTCTCAGACGATCCTTCACCTATATATATATATATATATATATATATATATATATATATATATATAAAAGGGAATTTAAATGAGAATGATATTTAAATAAAAAAAAGAGGATGAATCTCCACCAATCATATATTTGAATTATAACTTATATAAAACTTTCTTAAAAAACGTCTCAAATGCCATATATGTCATTTAGGGCTTGTTTGTTAGCAGCTTAATGAAACTCACAACTTATTCAATCAGCTATATATGATTGTTTGGTAGTGGCTTAATGATATAGAAAGTGGCTTATTCAGTAAGATTTCAAGGGGGAACTTTATGCAGGAAGTCAAGTTTTTTCCAAACCTGTTCCTTCCATTAAAAAACACGTTCCTTCCATTTTTGAAAAAAAAAACTCTCTTAAATAAAAACCTTCTAAATTTATACAGACAGATTAATCCACACAGACAACTTTATCCATACATAACTTAATAGAAAACCAACCAAACAGTCCCTTACTGTCTATGGATATATATGGAAGTTCATTTATTTTATAAAGGTTATTTAATCTCTTTAATTAAGTTATATATTTAAGTTTTTTATTTTTCCCATTTCCATGACTTAAGCATGATTAACTTTTCATTCACTTTTATTTTTTATGACATTTAAAATAAGCGTAATTTAGTATTTCATTTAAAATATTTAATTTTTTGTTAATAATTTATTTAAGTTTTTTTTAACAATTTTCGTCAAAAATCATGCGTGATATCCACATTAATCGACATTTTTTTTTCAAAAAGATAAAAAATAAAGTACAATTGATCGACGTTTTGAATAACATGTGATCTTATATATTTTAATGTGTTCTACTACAGATTACATGCAGAACCGGCAAAAACTGACACGACACGAACTCGACACGAAATAAACCGGTAAGGTCAGGGTCAAAAATTTCAACTCGAAAATGACCCGAATAATCCGTTTATATATATATATATATATATATATATATATATATATATATATATATATATATTAAAGGCAAAGTCAATTTTGAAATAAACTGAAAGTGAATCAACTTTTAATTAAAACTGTAGGATCAAAACCAAATTACGGCTTAGATCGGTTCTCACGGTTCTCAATGTTTTTTTGGTTCTCACGTGATTTAACCCCTATATATATATATATATATATATTATAAGTTTTCTTTTTAATGCTTTGTATTTTTAATGTTTTAGATTTGGTTAGAATTTATAAGTTTGAACTATAAATTTTGGATTTCTAATGCTTTCATTTGAATTTTGTATTTGTATTTTTTTTGTGAATTTTCGATTTTTAATTTTAGTTTTATAAATGTTAAACAGATTAGACGGGTCGGGTTAGGGTTGGAATTTTTTGTCTCATTTATTAAACGGGTCGGGTTAAAGTTAGACACTTTCAACCCAGTGGCAGAGCCACTTGAAGGCCAGAAGGGACTGTGATGTGATCCCCCTGGTTTGTGAATTTTTTTTTTAGATAAATATACAATCCATATTGATAAGTGATAGTAAGACTATATATTCTTTGATTGGCCCTCCCTAAACCAAACCCACACCGCATATATATTAAATCGGTGAATAAATAAAGAAAAAAAAAGTATTAGGCCCACATATCATTTACCTCTCGGCTTCTATAAGTTCTACCTCCATCTCTCAATCTCTCGCCCCTGCCACTGATGACTGACCGACGCCAAAACTAACCAAGCTCTCACCGCCGGCGATAGCAGGAGCTCATTGGTCACAGTAGGGCACCGACCACCACTCCTTCTCGGCCACCACCGGTCCTAATCCCAAAATCTCCAATTTTTAAGGTTAGGGTTCCGATTTTTGTCGGCTTGTAAATTGTAATATGTCCCTATCAATTTATCATTTGAATCTTTTAATCTGCTAAGTGCTAATCACCAATTTTGTTTTGTTGAATCTTTTAATATGCTTTATTCATGTTTTTAATTTGCTAAGTGTTATTGTGCTATGGTAAAAATTAGTTAATCTTTGGAATTTGGAATTGATTCATGAATTGTAATTTGTAAACATTGTTATATGATATGGTATTGATTCATGAATTGTAATTTGTAAAGGTTGTTATATCAATTGTAATTTGTAATAGGCTTTAGTCACGAATTTTGTTTTGTTTTGTAAACAACATTGCAATTGGTATTGTTTTGCAATTGTGTTGTCAATAATTTGTAATAGTTCTATTTCTATACTAATTTTAAATAACTTTTAACAGTAATGGATAAATATTTAATTAAAAGAAAAACAATTGGGGATTCATCATCAATGCCGGAAAAGAATGATGCTGATAAAAGTAAGCAAAGTCATGTGGAAATCAACTTAAGTGATCTTCCCGCCGACCCTGGTTTATGCAAAAGGATTTTAGATTTCAATCCTAATATTCGTGATGAAGTTCGTAGAGCATATCTTTCGATAGGGCCTTGTCAACCTCGAAGCCATGATTTTCGATTTTCCTTGCACTTTATTTGGGAAAAACCACGAAGATTAAACCCTGCTTGGTTTGATGAGTTTTCTACTTGGCTTGAGTATAGTGTCAGTAAAAATGCAGCTTATTGTTTATGCTACTATCTTTTTAAACCACGTGTTAGAGATCAAGGAGGCGGTGAATTTTTTGTTGGTTTAGGCTTCACAATTTGGGCGAAGAAAGAAAAACTTACCAACCATGTTGGAGGTGTTAATAGTTCTCACAATCAAGCTTGGGGCAAGTGTGAAGCTTTGTTGAACAAAAAGCAACACATTGAAACTGTTATCATCAATCACTCAGACCAAGCTAAGAGGGATTATAAGTTACGATTGATTGCATCGATTGACTGCATCCAGTTTCTCTTGAGACAAGATCTATCATTTCGAGGCCATGATGAATGCGAAGACTCAAATAATAGAGGGAACTTTCTTGAGCTATTACAGTTTCTGAGTGATCATAATGAAAGCATCAAGGTAGTTATTCTTAATAACGCTCCTGAGAATTTGAAGTTGACTTCACCGGATATCCAAAAGGACATTGTTAATGTTGTTGCAACAGAAACAACGACACTTATTGTACAAGATCTTGGTAATGATTTTTTTTGCGGTGATCGTCGATGAATCTCGTGATGTTTCAACTAAAGAACAAATGAGTGTTGTGTTGCGCTATGTGGATATGAAAGGATGTATAATTGAGCGCTTTTTAAGTATCGAGCATGTTCCAAACACTACATTAGTCTCACTTAAGGCGACACTTGAAAAGTTATTTTCAAGACATAAGGTTATGATGGGGCAAGTAATATGCAAGGTGACATTGGTGGGTACAAGACACTAATTTTGAATGAAAATAGAAGTGCACATTATGTTCATTGCTTTGCTCATCAACTTCAACTTACTCTTGTTGTTGTAGCGAAAAAGCACCCAAAGATCGCTGATTTCTTCTTCTTAGTGAACAATGTTGTGAATGTTGTTGGAGCCTCATGCAAACGCCGTGATATGCTTTGAGAACAACAAACTTCCAAAGTTTTTGAAGCACTTAATTCTGGTGAAATCCGAAGTGGTCGAGGCCTCAATCAAGAAACTTCTCTTATTAGAGCAGGTGACACACGTTGGGGTTCACACTATGGTACTTTGGTCAGTATGATTGCATTGTTTCCATCTGTGACAGATGTGCTTAAGATGATAGGAGAAGATGGATTAACCAGTGAACAAAAATCTGAAGCTCGTCTTCTATCTAACTGTTTGCACTCATTTGATTTTGTGTTTTGTTTACACTTTATGAAAGTGATATTGGGGATCACCAACGAATTATCCCAAGCATTGCAAAAGAAATAACAAGATATTGTAAATGCAATGAAGTTGGTTGGAGTTTGCAAGCATCAACTACAAGAAATGAGGGCTGAAGATAAGAAGTGGGATTCTCTACTCAATCAAGTTACCTTGGTTTGTGAGAAGCATGATATTGATGTTTGTAACATGGATGAGATGTTCTTACTTCCCGGAAGGTCACACCGAAAAGCTCCACAAATGACAAACTTGCACCACTATCGTGTTAGGTTCTTTTATGCGGTCATCGATTTGCAACTTATGGAATTGGAGAATCGGTTTACAGAGACTAGCACCGAGTTGCTTATTTCCATGGCATGTATAAATCCAAGAGACTCTTTTTCAGCTTTTGATAAGAGCAAATTGATTAATCTTGCTCATTTCTATCCGGATGATTTCTTTGAAATGGAACTTTTGATACTTGATGATGAGATCGAGACTTATATCATTGATATGCGGACTACAGAAAAGTTTTCTAACCTAAAAGGGATCAGTGAACTTGCACAGAAAATGGTTGAAACAAAAAGGGATAAGGTGTTCACTCTCGTGTATTTACTTATAAAACTAGCAATGATATTACTGCTGCGACTGCACTGCAACTGCTGAGAGGATATTTTTAGCTATGAACATCGTAAAGAATAGGTTGCACAATAGGATGGGAGATCAATGGATGAAGGATTGCTTGGTTACTTATATTGAAAAAGATGTTTTTGCTGAGATTGATAACGAAGATATCATAGATAAGTTACAAAAAATGAAAACTCGTCGAGGTCACTGTTAAATCAGTAAAGGTCAAATATTATCAATATAAGTATATATCATCGTTATTTTTGCTATTTTCATAATGACTTTTTTTTTGCTCCCCCCAAAACAAATTCCTGGCTCCGCCCTGTTTCAATATATTTAACTTTGAACCCGACACGTTTGCTAGGTCTAATTACATGTGATTCACTTTTCATTATTTTTCTTTTTCAACTTTTAATTTGAATCACTATTTTTTCATGCTTTAATTCACATGTGATTAGAATTTATTCTTTTTTTTGGGAAAAAGTCAATTAATTGTGAAAACTATGTGATTTCAATGAAAATTGTAATTTTTTTATATATTACTCTAATTAAAAAACAAATTCTTCAAATGAAAATTAAATTACTCTTATTTAAATGTCTTAAATAGAAATTAAAATTTTTAAATAAAAAATTAAATCACATTAAAATTACAAAAATGGTAAAAGGAGAATATTAAATAAATGCCTTAAATAACTCTTATATAAATAAATGACTTTTATGCCTTAATTTATTCATTTTTGGACTTTTTTTTATTATAGGCATTATTTAATGACTTGTGTGATTCATATTCATTCTCTTATTTTCTTATTTAGTTATTGTTCTCATATGAACTCAACTTTCGCTCTCTCTCACACACACACACACATATATACATACATACATACATACATACATACATACATACATACATACATATATCTATACTATATTATAAAGCAGACATAAAAAACTCTTGAAAACAAATCTTAAAGTTTAATGTACAACTATTTAATGCTAATTACTTAAAAACAACCATTAAAGTTGTATGTACTATATTTAATGCTATTTATTAATTTTCAATCATTATCTCTAACCATTTTAACTTCTCTAAAATCATTTCTCGCTTTAACTCCCCTAAAATAACTCTCAGCATAATTAAATATAGTATAAAAATCAAATTTTAAATATAAAAAATCTAAAATATAATTAAAAAAATCTGACAGAGTATTTTATAAAAAAATTATATTATTAAACCAAAATAAATTACATTATATTATTAAGTCTAAATTAAACGAATTTATATAAAAAAATCATTCTCTCTCTCACAACCATCCAAAATCGTAATGTAAATCGACAAAAAAACAGAAAATAAAATGAAACATTAAAATCGTGATGTATCTAGCTGCATTGCGCGAGTACACTTCTAGTATATATATATAGTGTTTGGTTCATTTGAGAAATGGTAAATATATGAGAAATAGAGAAGTAATCATAGACATTCATATGGTCAAGATCGGATTTGACTAGTCAAATATTGCGGCTTTGACTGGTCAAAACTTGCGGCTTTGACTGGTCAAAAGTTGCGGCTATCCCAAAAATAGAAGGACAATTTCGTAAATTTTAAAAAACACACGGGCTGTGTTCATATATGAACATGTATAATTCACATATGAAGTATATGTTCATATATGAACCAATGCAATTCACAACTGAACTCTTTTAACTGATTCATATATGAACCTTTGTGATTCATATATGAATCAATTGAACTAACTAACTGTCAGGATCGAAACTCAAACAAGAATTTTAATAACACACTCAGAAACTTATGTTAAAGAAGTTGCGGAAAAACACTTTAACAGAAAATCAATGGAACAATATATGAAACTCAAATCACAAGTTATATTGATTCAACTTGATGATTATACACAAAAACCTCAATCTGTTGAACAAGCTCAACAGACGTTCTATACTTCTGTATAGAAAGGATCAAAACTAGTCTTGAGGTTAATTCTCTTTAAACAAACGTATGAATAATGTTTTTAATTCTAACAAAGACTTCTATATTATATATACAGAGTTGATTACAAGATAATTATCAAAATAAAATTGATCTTCAGCATCAATACCATAATTATCTTCAGCATTATCTCCAACTCCTATTCTTTCGTTCCAAGTCATTATCTTCAACAAGAGCAGCATTAATCTTCATCCTTATCCAGCAGCATTAATCATTCTCAGCAGTATTAAACTTTGAGCAGTATTAACCATGCTTGCAGTATTAACTCCTTACTTGGACTACTAATCTTCAGCAGTACTAATTACTAGTTGTACTAACTCTCCAAGCAGTACTAACTATTCAAGTAGCAGCACTAACTCTTCAAGCAGTATTAATTCTACTAGCAGTAGTAATATTTCATCTAGCAGTATTAAACTTACAAGCAGTAGTAATACCTTTCAAGCAGTAGTATCCATCCTTAGCATATTCAGACCCAACAATCTCCCCCTAACTTAACTTTTCAGGATGAGAAGTTAAGTTCTTCAGCATGAGGTCTTCATGATGCTTTCAAAATCTTCAGCTTAGATTCCCAAATCAGGATTCAGACCTAGACTTTGATTGATGGTTCTCTTTACTACTATCCTTGCCATTTCTGAGTTCTTTGGACATACCAACTTTGCTTTCAACATTGCTTCCAACCTAGCTCTGCTGTGGTCATAGATCTTGTCAACCAAGTAGTACTCATGATAACTTTTGTCAATTGTTATCATGTAGACACCACAGTTTTCAAATAGCATCCAATGATCAATCCTTTTAAAGCCATACTCATGATGTAGATCTTTGATCCTATACTTCACTTTTTCAGGCTCAAACATCATGCATAAGTATTCCATGGCAATCTTGAGTAGGCTCATTTCAGTCCCTTGCAACACAGTCTCATACAGTTTTGTTCCAACCTTGTACATTTCCTCTAGGTCAGCCCTGAAACAACTTCTTATCACTTTTCCCCAAGTTGCATACACTTCAAACAGATCACCCATTCTTTTGAATCTGAAGTATTCTTTCCTGTTGTCCTTCAAAATATCCCAAAAGATAATTTCTGGTGCTTTCATAGAAATAGGGTCAGCTTTCACTGGTTCTTCATCTGTCAAAGTCATGTACAAATGAAACTGCTCATTTGATTGTTGATTGGACTGTTCTGGATCCTGTTCTGGCTCTGCTGAATGTGCAACAATAGGTTCTGCTTCTGCTTCTGCTTCTGCTTCTGCTCTTTCTTCTTCAATTCTTGCCCTTTTTGCCTTTGGCTTGGTGACAATGGTCTTCTTTCTTTTAATGACTCCAATTTGATGAGCCAATGTCTCTTCTTTCTTTTCTTCTTTCTTTTCCTTGATAGGAGTGCCTTCTTCACTGTCAGGGAAGGGTTGTTGTATGTTGAGATCATGCCTCTCTTTCATCTTCCTTTCAGCCTCTACTCTTTGAGTGGAGTCCCCTTTCAGATTGGCCATCTCCTTCGTATACAACTCCTCTATCCTACCATAAGGCATGTTGGTAAACATTCGTTCAGGAACTCCAAGAGCTCCTTTCAGGAAGTTTATCATTTTCCTTCTCTCTTGATTAGCCAAAAATGTCTTTGAAGACTTTCTTTACCTTTGCATAGTAGCTCTCTTTGTTACTTTCTTAGCAACAACAGGCTTTAAACTTCTTTGCTTTAAACTCCTTTGATATTCTTCATTTATCTTTTTAGCCATATTCTTCTTCCTCCTTTTCCAACTCTTCTTGAAGCTTTTTGGCCACTTCTTCATCCAACTCTATCTGTTTCTTTTTCTTTAATGGTTGCTCAGTCTCAACCATCTTCTCCTTTCCCTTCTTCTTTACATCCTCCACACCGACCTCTTTTTGTTTCTTCTCTAATCCTCCTTCTTTGATCTTTACTCCTTTAGCCTTTTGAGTGGCTTTGGGAGTGTCTTTCTTAGCTTTTACAAGGGTTTTTGCAATTTCAATTTCCTCTCTGGACAATTCTGTTTCTGCTTTAGGTTCATTTGTTACTGCTGCAGCCTCAGTTACTGCTGCTTTTGCAATATCTGCTATATTCTCAAAAGTTTCTACTTCTGAACCAACTTTCTCTTCTTTATCAGCACCAGTCTCCCCCTCAAACTGGAATTCCATCTCATTTGTACTCTCCTTTTCATCCTGTTTTTCCTGACTCTCCCCCTTTTTGAAAGCAACATGAACACTTCTCCTTTTCTTTAGAATGAATTGCTTCCTTCTCTTTTGGTGCACAAGTTTCAACACCATTTTCTTGAGCTTTACTATCTGAGTTTGTTGAGATATAATAACCTTCTTCATCTCCTCTATTTCTGAGCCCTACTTGATTACATCCAGATTGATATTACCCAATGTTTCCATCAATTCCTCATAGTTATATCTGTCCTCACCTCCTTTGGGTGTGTTTACCACCCTTGAAGGATCCTTGGATCTTTTAGTAGAGGTCTTCTGCCTAGCAGAAGCACCCTCTACCTCCTTGGTTTCTTGGCACCTGGGACCTTTGGATGATTGCTCACCCAAAGTTGCCATGGGGAAGGTCTTAGAGATGTTCACACTGTCCTGCCCTACACTTTGTGCAAAGTCAGTAGTGTGAGCCTTACTGCCCATATGCTCTTCCTTCTCCTTATTGAGCACCTTCTTGGGGTTGGGAGACACCCCTGTGGTTTCCCTATGGATATTCTCTAATGGAGAATGATCCATTAGAGGGCTTAAAGGCTTTGAGGGTGAAGGTACAAGAAGGGAAGGAACCTTCTTTACCTTTTTCCTTATATAAATTTTGGTGATGGGGGATGTGGGCTTTACAATAGGAATCTGAGGAGGATTACTAGAATGGAATGGTGTGGGTAGGTCATCAGTTGGGTGGTCAGATGTGGGCTGTGACCCTGATGCCTCACCAAGGGAATGAGACATAACCATCATTGTAGAGAACAATGGTGTCTCTTGTCCAGAAAAGTCCTTGCTAGGCCTTTTCATGTTTGAGAATACCTTCCCTTTGGGAGGTTTTGGTACATACACCTCTTGAAAAGAGGGTAGATCCGTCAATTCCTGTAGTATAATCTCTTGTACCAACCTAGGATACATATAAAAACTTTTGGATTTGGTATCCAGGTTTGACATTAAATCATTGAAAATCATTTGAGCAAAATTAAACTTTCTAGAGGTCGCTAAGCAGACCAAAGCATAAGCTAAGGTACTTCTAAACTCACTCCATCCAGTTGTTTTTCGTGAAATGCAATGTTGTAGGGTATGAACAAAAAATCTCCACTGTGGTGAAAATCTGTTCTTGTAAAACTTGAATACATCAGTGGGACCTTCATACCCCATATGACTAAGAGTTTGGAAGAGATCTTCCTTAGGAAGAGAGGTAATACCTGAGGCATCATCTAAGCGTAGATGGATGTGAATACACTCCTCTGAGATGGTCAGGGGTTTATTACAAACCCTTGTTTTGATGATTTGAGTGCCATCTTCAGTTTGAATAGCAGCATTGGCCCAAAACTGTCTTTGATGTTCCACATAGATTGTGGGATTGACAGTGAGGGCATAGGCAATGTGTGATGATTTGAGGAAATGCACAATTTGATGGAAACCTTCAGCCTGTTTGGGTTTTTGCAGCATAGCAATCTCATTGTGTTCATCAAAGAATTGTAGACCTGACATCGTTCTGATTGATTCTAGGGATCGAATCGCAACTAGTGGTTACACTGGTGAGCAAGAAATCGAGAGATTGATTCTAGCCGTTTGTAACCAACTCGCAGTATTAAATCATATTAGCAGTAGTAACACATACTGGCAGTACTAACACAGACTAGCAGTATTAACACATACCAGTAGTAGTAACACTGATTAGCAGTATAAATAAGGCAAGTAGTAGTAACTTTGCACTGGCAGTATAAACCACCTAGCAGTATTAACCATACTTAACCATATTTGAAATGTTGTCATGAGTAATATAGAGAGCAGTATTAACTGAATTAGAAGTACCAAGTATCCTTTTGAAGCAATCTGAAACACTTAAACACACAAGGTTAGCAGCACTAGGCATAATACAATATGAGAAAGTAGACAGGAGGGAAACTATACAGGTACTTGAGTCAAAAGATAAAAGGCTTATTCAGAGTTTATCATGCCCACACTTGTGACCAAAAATGTGAACCTACCCACATCAAAAGCTTTAGTGAATAGATCAGCAAATTGGTTACTTGTATGGACTTTCACAACCTGAATTAGCTTCTTTTCATTGTAGTCTCTGATAAAATGATAGCTGATTTCTATATATATGCTTTGTTTTGGAGTGCTTGACTGGATTATTAACAATGCTAATAGCACTGTTGTTGTCTATGAAGATTGGAGTGTGAAGAAAAGTCATACCATAGTCCAACATTTGATTTTGAATCCAGAGTACTTGTGAACAGAAGCTTGCAACATCTATATACTCTGCTTTTGTTGTAGAGGTGGACACTGTGGTTTGTTTCTTGCACTGTCATGACACTAGTCTTGCACCCAAAAACTGACATCCCCTGAAGTTGACTTTCTATACAAATTTGCACCACCCAAGTCACTGTCTGAATAAGCAAGTAGGTCAAATGGTGAGTCATGAGGATACCAAAGACCTAATCTAGGTTGGCCTTTGAGATATCTGAATATCCTCTTGACTGCTTGAAAGTGTGACTGCTTAGGCCTTACTTGAAATCTTGCACACACATAAACAGGAAACATGATATCTGGTCTTGAAGCAGTGAGATACATGAGGGATCCAATCATGGATCTATAGTGATGAACATCCACATCCTCCCCCTCAAGATCTGCAGTGATCTGTTTGTGTGTCTCCATGGGTGTGCTTGCAGGATTTGAATCTGAGAATCCAAACTTAGTAAGAATGTCCTACACATACTTGGATTGGCTTATAAATATCCCATCTTTCTTCTGCTTAACTTGTAGCCCAAGGAAGAAAGTAAGTTCACCCATAGAACTCATCTTGAATCTCTTGTGCATCAAATCTTCAAAATCTCTGCACATTTGATCTTTTGGGGATCCAAAGATAATATCATCCACATAGATTTGCATTATTAGGATGTCCTTCTTCTTCCTCTGAATGAACAAAGTCTTGTCTATGATTCCTCTTTGAAAACCATTTTCCAAGAGATAGGCAGACAGAGTGTCATACCATGCCCTTGGTGCTTGATGTAGCCCACAGAGTGCCTTCTTCAATTTGTATACTCTGTCAGGATAATTTGGATTCTCAAATCCTGGAGGCTGACAGACATACACTTCTTCTTCAATTCTCCCATACAGGAAAACACTCTTTACATCCATCTGATAGACCCTGAACTTCATGAAGAAAGCATAGGCTAAAAATAGCCTGATTGCCTCAATTCTGGCCACTGGTGCAAATACCTCTTCATAATCAATTCCTTCTTCTTGAGTATACCCTTGTGCCACTAATCTGGCCTTGTTCTTTATTACTATTTCTCTCTCATCTTTCTTGTTCCTGAAGATCCATCTTATGCCAATTGCTCTGTGTCCTTTTGGAAGATCCACCAGATCCCATACATCCTGCAACACAAACTGCAGTAGCTCCTCTTGCATTGCTTCTATCCAGCTTGGATCCTTCATTGCATCAAATGCCTTTTTGGGTTCAACCTGTGATAGAAAACAAGATAATAAACCTGATTGTAGGTCTTTCATTCCCTCTATCTTGCTTTGTTGCCTTGTGATCATTGGAGAATTGATGTCACCAATCACTAATTGAGGAGGATGATTCTTCTGAGTTCGTGTAGCATTGACAGACTCTTCATTAAGATTGACTTCAAGATTGGTGTCATTCTTTTCTGGAGTGCTTCCACCATACACTGAAGAATCATCATCTGTGTCATCCTCTTCCAAAAATGGCATCTCGGGACCTTTGATTCCTGAATCTGAGGGTTGATCTTCCTTTTCACCTCTGTCCTCTTCATTCTGAGTTGGTTCAGTGTCCTTTGAATCTTGGTCACATAATTCAACAGGATCAACAGTAGGTGTTGGGAACAACACAAATTCTTGTCTTTGTACTTGTACCTGTTCTGTCCCTGTTCCTGCATTATGCTAATTACTGAAACCCAAAGAATTAGACAGTGAATCAAAGTCAAATAGCCAATCAGGACCTGAACCAAGTTGATTTGGTGTGTTCTCATTGCATTTGACATTGTCACTTTCCTCAATAATCCTAGAAGAGGTGTTGAAAACTCTGTAGGCCTTACTTTGAGATGAATATCCAACAAGAAACCTATCCTCAGCTTTGCTATCAAACTTGCCTAAGTGAGTTTTGGGATTGAGAATTGTACAAGGACACCCAAATGGTTTGAAAAATCCAATAAAAGGTTTCTTCTTTTTAAAAAGCTCATAAGGTGTCTTGTCTTGGGATTTTACTACTAGAACTCTGTTTTGAACATAGCAGGCAGTATTAACTGCTTCTGCCCAAAAAGTAATTGGAAGTTTTGAGTCTGCCAACAGAGATCTTGCAGCTTCTATCAGAGTCCTATTTCTCCTTTCAGCAATACCATTCTGTTGAGGAGTCCTAGGAGCACTGTATTGTGTCTCAATGCCCTTTTCCTCACAAAAGCTGTTTAGGTCATTGTTTTTAAATTCAGTTCCATTATCAGACCTAATGACTTTAACTCTTAGATTTGTTTGGTTTTCAACTCTAAGAACAAAGGATTTGATCAGTCCACTTGTCTCATCCTTTGTCCTCAGAAAATAGACCCAAGTGAATCTAGAGAAATCATCAACAATAACCAAGCAGTAGGATTTCTTACCAATACTCATCACATTTGTAGGGCCAAACAGATCCATATGCAGTAAATTAAGAGGTGAAGAGATTGTATTTATCATCACATGAAAATACCTTTTGTGGCAAACCTCTTACAAGGTTATTTTTCACAAGTTTATTCATTGTTTTAAAGTTCATGTGACACATCCTTCTATGCCATAGAGATGATTCATCTACTGAAGCTTTTGAAAATAAACAATTTAAAGATGAATCAGAATCTACACTTTCCAAGTCTAAGCAATAAACATTGTCCTTCCTAGGAGTTCTAAGTAGTATCATACTTTCATCAACTACCTTGAACCCTGGAGCAAGGATAATACATTCAGTATCATTGAATAATATGCTATGTTTCTTGTCACAGACCTGTGATACACTTAACAGGTTGTATCTCAATTGCTCAACATAGTATACATCTTCAAAGGTCATCTTACCTTTTGACACATTACCTTTTCCACTTATCTTACCACCTGCTGGATTATCACCAAAAGCAACATGTCCTCCATCAATTCTTTTGAAGTTTTGAAGGCAGGCCATGTTACCTGTCATGTGCCTGGAACAACCACTATCAACATGCCAAATGCTCCTTCCCTTGAGCTGTTGGTTGCCCTGCACATATAATAAAGTAGTTAGTTTTTAATAGGAACCCAAGCCAAAGTGGTCTTGGGTTTTCCATTCTCATCAACATATTCATATTCAGACTGGATGAGATTATCAAACTGAGAAATCTTATTGCTTGAATACTTTGTCACAATAATGGGCCTGTCACTGGAAGCAGTACTAACTTGATTGGCAGTACTAACTTTGTTAGCAGTACTAATTGGGTTAGCAGTACTAACTTGGTTAGCAGTACTAACTGAGTTAGCAGTAGTATTGTTTGCAGCAGCATTATTTCTGTCAGCAGTACTATTTGAAGTAGTAGTACGAACAGATTTCTTTACTTTTGGAACCCAAACCTGGACAAAGTTGTTTGCTTTCTTTGTCTTTAAGTTACTCCTAGGCTTATTTGGAGTATTTTTCTTTGAATTAGCAAACTTATTCTGAGCATGAGATTTTATAGGTGCCCTTCTCACATTCTCAGCCATATGATTCTTTATTTGCTTCCTATAACCAACAGGATTTTGTATATTTCATTGAAAAGTGATCCTTTGGTTAATAGGATTGAAATAACAGTGTTTGGCTAGATGATTTAACTTGCCACAGATAAAACAAGGTTTTGGTCTGTTAATTTTTCTCAGGTCAATTCCTTGTTTTAAAGCCCACTGATTATTTCTATTTCTTTGATTTCCCCTTGTTTTATCATGTTGTTGGGGCTGATTCTGTTTACAAGTACAGGGATTAACAACAGTGGTTTGCATGTAATGGACTCCCTGTGCCTTTCCCTTCCCTTTCTTAGAGGTCTTAACTTTTTCATTCTTAATAGTCTCTTCCTCAGACTTTACTTTCTCACTCTTGACAAAAGGTTTACCCCCCTTTCATTTGTTAGTATGTGGTTTTCTAAGGGAATATCTTTGTGGTCTTCCTCATTCTTACTCTCAGAGTCCTCTTCTTCAGAATCTGCCTCCACCACTACTTTGTCTAAAGGATCTACTTCAGTGGCTCCTTCATGTAATTCCTTCTTGTCCTGTCTTTCTAAGAGATCTGACGTGGGAGGGATATAGTTATTGTTATATGGTGGAGGGGTGGTGTTATAGCCTATTCTTCTTCTCAGCTTGTCATGAACTTGAGTTTTTAGAAGTGAGTTCATTGCTTTAGAAGCATTGGAATATTTCTCAATATCTAGCTTCGCTTTCTCAAAATCACTCCTTATCTTCTCACATTCCTCTTCAGACTTTTTAAGCTTAACCTCTAACTGCTGCTTTTCCCACTTCCAGTAGTTTGTATCATAAGAATGTTGAAGTTCATTATCCTGGTAAGACTTAATTTGTTCTTCAAACCTCTCAACAATCAGAACATACTCTCTTCTATCTTTCTCTAACCTTTTAAGGTCATCACACATCTTCTCTTTTCTTTTAAGTGTCCCAGCTTCTGACACTTGTAACATTCAACCTTGGATTTATCAAATCCAACCCCATCTTCTCTTTTCTGAGTAAAGTTGTTCCTTCCAGTCCTTTTGATGAATCTTTTTACCCTCATAGTCAACATAGACATCTGCCACTTGATATCCATCTCTTCCAGATCATCAGCATTTATCTGTTCTAAGTCATCATTAATTAGAGTGGAATTAGCATGACTGGCTAGAAAAGCTTCTAAAACTGAGTCATTGGATCCATCTTGCTTTGATCCATGGGCAACACTAACTGATTCTGTATTAGCAGCAGAATCAATAGAGGATGATAAAAGAGTAGCATTGTATGAGTATCCAGAGGGCCTCTTCTTTGCTTCTACCTCTGCTTCAAACACCCTAAGGTCATTATAGAGGTCATCCAATTCCTTGTCCTCCAATTGGTCATTCTGTCTGAAGGAGACAATATACATAGTCCATTCATCACCAAGAGATCTTAGAAAATTTCTGTTGACATCATCTTGATCTATCTGGACACCAACAGTAGCCAATTCACCAATTAGCTTATTAAATCTATCAAAAGTTTGAGTCATGGACTCATTCTTTGTAGACATGAAGTTTTCATATTGCTGTTTCAGGATGGCCTTCTGATTTCTCTTGGTACTTTTGGTACCAGAACATCTTTTCTCCTGTGAATTCCATAGAACTTGTGCATCAGAACAGTTGCAGAATTGGTGTTGGTACTCATTAGGTATAGCCAATAGCAGAGTGCTCAAGGCTTTCATTTCTGTCTGCCTCAACTTCCTCTCTCCATCTGTCTTTGGTGGAGGTCTCTTTTCTTCTGCATCCATCTTTCCTCCATCATAAGGACCATTCTCAATGATGTCCCACATTGAGAAGTCTGTGAGAAGAATGTACTGCTTGATTCTGATCTTCCACATGTCAAACTCATTAGGTTTGAGCATGGGAACCTTTGATACCAAAACACTGTCGCTTGAACTGTCCATGATTAAAGGTTTCTGAATTTTACTTGCTCTGATACCACTTGTCAGGATCGAAACTCAAACAAGAATTTTAATAACACACTCAGAAACTTATGTTAAAGAAGTTGTGGAAATATGAACCAATGAAAGTATTGAAAATAACTAAGTGTTCAACTAAAGACTTTCAAGAGACAACAATGAAGAAAGCTCAACTTCCTCTCTCCTCAGAGACAGTCTCACGGAAAGACATCAGAGAGGTCCTCATCAGAGATCCTAGTTCAGAGCTCTGAAGATGATCACTCTGAATTTCTTGACAAAGAAGAACAGATGACACGTCACCTAGGGATAAGATTTACTTTCTAGAGTAGGTCACTGTTCAAGCATGTCTTGATCTTACCTCTTAGGTAAGACACTATTCAAGCATGCTTCTATTTGCTTAAACCCTAAACCCTAAGTACACTGTTTACTTTATGGTCCTATAAATAGGACCATCACCTTATTGTTCAAGTGTGCTTAAGAAGTCTTATAACTGATAATATAAGTTGAATATTTTATTCAAAGAATATCTTGTTTATCTATTATTTGCTTTATGAACTGTGATATTTGAATCTCCTTTGATATTAAACTATACTGCTTCCATTGTTATTACTCTTATTGTTTATATCATTGTTGTGAGATTAAATCTGGGATCCAACAATTGGTATCAGAGCCTCCTTTGTTTTCTAAACAAAGAAAGATCACATCTGCATACTCGGATAGATTTACATCTCATTGATTCTAACTTTCAATATCTGTGCATGTTCAAATAAACCTGGTTTATTAAAGAACACCATATGCTCAAGATTTGATAGTAAATCACTGTTCAATACAAAAAGCATTTGTTCTTCAAATCTTCATCTTTTTCTTCAAAAATGGCAAACTCAAGCATAAGTGCCATTTATACAGCTGGGTCATTAACAAAACCTCCTACACTTTTAAGGGATGAATATCCCCAATGGAAAATAAGGATGGTAAATTTCTTAGAAGGTATGGACAAGGATCTCTTGAGATCAGTGAACGTTGGACCTCACATTCCAATGGTGTTGGTACCAAGAGTTCATGCAACAGCAGATACTGCTGAAATCCCTGCATATTATGAAAAGAAAACCACAATCTTCACTGATGAAGAAACTAATATGATGGATAATGACTCAAAAGTTGTTAGATTACTTATAATGGCCATTCCCAATTATATCTTTCAAGAACTTGATTCTTGTAAAACTGCAAAAGAGATATGGGATCAGTTGTTAAATCAACTTGAAGGAGACCTACAAACCCAGAAAAATAGAAGAAATCTATGCATCAATGAATATCATGATTTTCATGCTCTACCAGAAGAAATATTACACCAAACTTACTCAAGATTCAACATTCTTATCAACAAATGCAGAAAGTTTGGAGTGATAAGAACAAAAGAGGAAAACAACGTTCTTTTCTTGAAAAGCTTAAATGAAGAATGGTCACAACTGTCCATGTCTATACAAGCCAATCAAGATCTAGAGTCATGGTCATTAACTGACATTTATGGCACTCTTGTTGCACATGAAAAGGAAGTTATGAAGCAAAAATCAAAACTGTCTTTAGGTGGACCCCTTGCACTTGTTTCAAAACAAATTTCGAAAGAAAACAACTGTGAAGAGTCACAAAAAAGTTTGGAAACAAAAAGAAGATCCAAAAAGGTCCTAATGGCAGAAGAAAATCATTCAGATTCAGACTCAGAAGATGATATCAATGCCTTCGCCAAATCTCTTGCATTAATCACTCATCAATTTAACAAGAAATTTGGCAAGAAAGTATTTGAAGGAAAGAGAGAGAATGAAGAAAGAAGAAATCCTGAAAGAAGATTTCAACAAGATGGTGTCAGATTTCAACAAGAACCCATATTCACTCCATATAGTGATCAAAAGGGTACAAACTTCAACAACAATGATGCAACTCAACAATCAAGACCTCAACAATCATTTCAACCAAGGTATCCACAGCCACAGAGATATTTCAAACCTCAAGAACAGAAGCCAGAGACAAGTACTGCCACTCTTCCAACAAATCAAAATGATGGAAGATGTTTCAGATGTGGAAAAATAGGCCATTTCTGTGCAAACTGCAGAGGAAAACTTGTCAAAGATCAAGATTACTACAAGAACAAATACAAGTACAACGTAAAAGAAAGAGTTCTTGTAGCAGAAATGGAAGACTAGCTATCAGACTCAACAAGCGACGGCGAGGAAGAACCTACCAATCTCTGTGGTATGGCTTTTTCAGATGGAAATCAAACTGATGGAGCATCAGAAGACAACTCTGAAAAGGTAAACTCTCTTTACACCTCTGACAGTGATCCTGAAATAGATGCTTTTAAACTAATTAATGAACTTCAGGATCTAGAGCAAAAGTTTCTTGAAGAGAAAAAGAAAAGAGAGCAAGTGACAAAAGAGCTCATTTTTTTTCAAAAGAGAAAAGAATCTTCTGGAATCAGAAAAGAAAGAAATTTTTCTTGAAAAAACCAAACTTGAAGAAACTCACAAGCAAAAAGAAAAATCATTTTCAGAAGAAATAAGAAAAATTGAGAAAGTTTTAAAAAGAAAAGAAGAAGTAAAGAAATCTGAGTATGAAAGGCTCAATTCTATTGCCTTAACCAAATTTTTTCAAAAAGAAAGAGAAATCCTACATCAATCTCTAGATAGAAAAAATCTTCGAATCAAAAGCTATGTCAATGCACAAGGTGTTTTCGACAAAATAAAAACTCAAATGGACTCTCAAGGGCTGGGATTCAATGAGTTGAATTCATTCACTGGATTGGAGAAAACTTCACTTTCTTCCACTTTCCGTATGGGAAAGGTCCAAAGCTTTGAACGTACATCTCTGAATAATTTCAAAAGAATGAAAACATCAGAGGGATAAAAAACAAGAGCTTTGAATTTCAAAAATACTACATACTCTGAAGTAAAAAACTTTCAAAAGTCTGTGTTACAGATAAAAGAAGAAACTTCAGAGGTACTTTTCACAAAACCTCAAAGTAATGATCCCAAAGAAAATTTCAGATTTGATGCTTTCATCTCAAATGAATCAGAGACATGCGAACCAAGTACCTCTGATACAAGTACTTCTGAAAATGAATCTCAGAGTTCACTTAATCCGAATGCCCCTCTGTATTCACCAAAGTCAGATGAAAACATCAGAACTACATTTGAAGATGATGTTAAAAAGATATGGAAAGAAAATGTCATGGAGGACTTAAAAAGAAAAGATAGCATGAAACGGATCATTAAAGTCTCTAGAACAAAAGAAATTGAAAAACCAATAGAGGTAGCTATCTCTATTAAAACTAAGAGAGACTTTCTTGATTCTGATTCAGAATCTGATCAAGAGATTGATGAACAAATTTTTTGTAAACCAAAGAATGTAATTCACAAAAAGATAGAAACTGTTGGGTCTGGTATTTTGAATGTTCCAATTTCAATTTTGAAAACCAAAACCAAAATACCAATAAGTCCTGATTTTGCAAATATATGTTTACAAGCAAAAACGTCTCTGGAACTTGAAAAAGAATTACAAGAAAAGGCAAAGAATAAAACAAACACTTCTGAATCTTACACCTATAAAACAATAAAATTCTCTCCTGAACAAAAAGGCAAATGGACAAAAATTAACCATATTGATCATGTCTGTGCAGTAAGCAGCAACGAAAAGAAGATGTTTTTGATCAAGAAAAAGCAACTTGAAAAGAAGATTGTCTTTCAAACAAAAAGGAAAGAAGTAGTTAGGGATACATGTAATATTCCTAGTGCTAGTTTCAAAAGAAGTCAAAATGTAAGAAATGCTTTTAATAAAAAGAAAAACTTTGCTCATACTTCTTCTTGTTCTATTAATTGCAACTGCATTCATCTCTTGATCAAACTGAAAAATCATTTCAGAGGATCACATTGTCTTCTGAATCAATCTCTGAAAAATATCTCAGAGACAAAATTTCAAAAGAAGACAAGTAACGGCAAGACATCAAAAGATGAGATGCCAAAAAGTAATACAAATCCTCCAAAGTCTAACATAAAAGGACCCATAATGAGATGGGTACCTAAGAAACAATAATTTGTCTTGCAGAATCAGTCAATGCCAATCTGGTACTTAGATTATGGATGTTCAAGGCATATGACTGGAGATAAGAAATTGCTATCCTCATTCAAAGCAAAATCTGGAGGAGCAGTTACTTTTGGAGACAATGTGCAAGGACAAATTAAAGGATATGGTGAATTATCAAGAGGAAATGTTTTAGTATCAAAGGTTGCTTATGTGGATGGATTAAAACACAATCTGATCAGCATAAGTCAACTTTGTGATCATGGTTTTGATGTGAAATTTCAAAGAAAATATTGTTCACTTCTCCACTCAGAATCAGGTCAAGAATTACTAAGAGCAGACAGAAAAGGTAACCTCTACAGAATGAATTTTACCAAAATCAACGACACTGATTCAGAGAAACTTTGTCTTGTATCTCTGAATTGTGAGGAAGTTTGGCTTTGGCATAAAAAGTTTTCACATCTAAACTTTTCCTCACTTGATAAATTAGTTAAACTTAATTTGGTTAAGGGATTACCATCTCTGAAGTTTAACAAAGATCATCTTTGTTCTGCTTGTGAGATGGGAAAAATGAAAAGATCTTCCCATAAAACCAAAAGTGAAAACAACTGTCCTAGACCTCTGCACATGCTTCATATGGACCTATGTGGTCCTATCTCTGTATAGAGTCTAGCAGGTAAGAAATACATTCTGGTTCTGATTGATGAATTTTCCAGATTCACATGGATAGAATTCATCAGAGCCAAATCTGATGTACCTGATATTTTGATAAGATTGTTGAAAAGATTACAGGTTCTATTTAGCAGCAAAGTTCAGAAACTAAGAAGTGATAATGGAATAGAGTTCAAAAATGCCAAAATCAATTCATATCTATCAGAAGAAGGTATTACTCCTAATTTTTCTGCAGCAAGAACCCCTCAGCAAAATGGAGTAGTTGAAAGGAAGAACATAACACTTGTTGAAGCTGCAAGGACAATGCTAGTTGGATCTGATCTTTCAACAAATTTCTGGGCAGAAGCAGTGGCAACAACCTGCTTTACTCAGAATAGAGCTACAATTGTCAAGAGATTTCAGAAAACATCCTATGAACTCATTAACAATAGGAAACCTAATGTTAAATATTTTCATGTTTTTGGATGTAGATGTTACATTCTGAACGATAGAGAATCTCTTGGAAAGTTTGACAAGAAAGCTTATGAGGGCAAATTCATTGGATATTGATTAACCTCAAAAGCTTTCAGAGTGTTCAATCTTAGAACAAGGACCATCCAAGAGAGCATCAATATCACTTTTGATGACAATAAAAGCTCTGAACAACAAGAAAGTCTCTCAACACCTATCTCTGAATCATCAAGAGAATCTGAATTAAACAGAATATTTGAAGATTTCTTTGATGAAGATAACCCATAAGTTATCTTCAGAGATAGACCAAGAGAGAATTCAGAAGGACCGCAAGAAACAGGTACAACCCTTTCTGGACCCTCTGAATTAACACCTTCTGCTTCACCAAATGCAGATCAACAAAGTGAATTAGAAGAAGTTGAAGATCAAAAAGAGGATGATCAAGGAGTGTCTGAAGTAACTCCAGAAACAAATAGTGAAGAAATTCAAGAATCTGCTTCACCATCTCGGGAATCAACTTCAGAGCCTCTGAACAGCACAACAGAGATGTCACCAACTGTCATCTCTGAAGCTCAAACTGCACCCCAAATTTTTGCTCCAATCTCAAGATGGACAAAAGATCATCCAATTGATCAAATCATTGGATCGTCATCAGAAGGAGTTAAAACAAGATCTGCCACAATCAATGAATGCTTCTACGTAAACTTTTTGAGCATTATTGAACCAAAGAAGGTAAAAGAAGCTCTTGAAGATCCTCATTGGATTTTTGCAATGCAGGATGAACTTCAAGAGTTTGTAAGAAACAAAGTCTGGACCCTAGTTCCCTTTCCCAAAGGAAAATTTGCAATTGGAACAAAATGGGTTTTCATAAACAAAAATGATGAGGATGGAATAATAATCAGGAACAAAGCCAGGTTGGTTGCTAAAGGATATTGCCAAGAAGAAGGTATTGATTATGATGAAACCTTTGTACCTGTAGCTAGGCTAGAAGCAATCAGAATCTTCTTAGCCTATGCTACACACAAAGGATTCAAAGTTTATCAAATGGATGTTAAATCTGCCTTTCTACATGGTAAATTAAATGAAGAAGTTTATGTCCAGCAACCACCTGGATTTGAAAGTACAGAGTTTCCTAATCATGTTTATTATTTGGATAAGGCTCTGTATGGACTTAAACAAGCTCCAAGAGCTTGGTATGCAACTCTGTCCACTTTTCTGATTAAAAATGGATTTGACAAAGGCACAATTGATACAACATTATTCATCAAAAGGTACAAAAATGAGATGCTATTAGTACAAATTTATGTTGATGACATTATATTTGGCTCTACAAATCAAAAGTATTGTGACAAGTTTTCAGAGTTGATGAAGAGTGATTTTGAGATGAGCCTCATGGGAGAATTAACTTTCTTTCTGGGGCTTACAAGTAAAAAAAACTTCAGAAGGCACTTTCATAAGTCAAACTAAATATGTCTTTGAAATTTTAAAAAAATATAAACTCAATGATTCAACTTCTATGAAAACACCTCTAGCCACCGGAGTCAAACTTGACTCTGATCCTTCAGGACAATCTGTGGATATAAAAACCTACAGATACATGATAGGTTCACTATTATACTTAACTGCAAGTAGGCCTGACATAATGTTTACAACATGTCTTTATGCTAGATATCAAGCAAATCCAAAAGAATCTCATTTATCTGCTGTCAAAAGAATTTTCAGATACCTAAGAGGGTCACCATCATTAGGCCTCTGGTATCCAAAACTTTCTAGTTTTGATCTAACAGCTTACATTGATGCAGATCATGCAGGATGTAAGCTTGACAGAAAAAGTACCTCTGGGTGCTGTCAGTTATTGGGCAATAAGCTGGTAAGTTGGTCATCCAAGAAACAAAATTGTGTTTCAACTTCAACTGCAGAGGCAGAATATGTTGTTGCTGCTAGTTGTTGCTCTCAAGTAATATGGATGAAAACTCAGCTCAGAGATTATGGCCAACAATATGAAAGAATACCAATTCTCTGTGATTCAAAAAGTGCCATAGCCATCTCTGCCAATCCAGTACAACATTCAAAGACAAAGCACATTGATGTAAGGTATCATTTCTTAAAAGATCATGTTGAAAGGGGAACAATAGAAAGGTATTTTGCACCAAATGATCTCCAACTTGTTGATATTTTCACAAAAGCTTTAGATGAACGAAGGTTCAATTTTTTAATTAGCAAGTTAGGAATGTTGAATATGTCTACCTAACAAGGAAGAAACTCAGAGTCTCTGATCAAATTATCAGAGCCTCTGAACCAAGTAGCATATGTCAATATCAGTCTCTGAATGTTCTCCAATCACATGACAAGGGGAGAAAAATAGAAAGTTGTTCTTTTGTCAAGGGGGAGAAAAAGAACTTTTCAAAAGTCATATCAGAGTCTCTGAATTTTATCTCAGAGTCTCTAAAATTGAGAAAAAGAACTTTTCAAAAGTCATCTCAGAGTCTCTGAATTTTATCTCAGAGTCTCTGAAATTGAGAAAAAGAACTTTTCAAAAGTCATCTCAGAGTCTCTGAATTTTATCTCAGAGTCTCTGAAATTGAGAAAAAGAACTTTTCAAGTCATCTCAGAGTCTCTGAAATTCAACTCAGAGTCTCTGAAATTTTGGATTTTTTTTTTCAAATCATCTGTCAAGGGGGAGTCAACAACTATCAGACCAGTCATTCCTCAAACAAGAACTTTTTAATTAATTAGAAATTTTTGATATCATTTGAAATTAAAATTTCAGATTAACTGAACCTTTTTATTACAAGTGATATCTTAAATTACTTCTCAAGGCGAAAGGTTTGTCTAGTCAGCAAAATGAAGTTATTCAATTTAATATTGAAAAATGGCGCCCCTTTCCTATTTTCTTGGAACCTACATTCGTAGGTACAACAATTTTCAAGGCCACGTGTCACAAAAGGGATGAGTGAAAGGCCAAACGACTTTATCAAAAGGGTCAAATCACTGCCGTTTCACCTTATGCACTCAAGTGTATCTTTTTCTAAATTTGGATACAAAAACAATTTTACATCCGGATATTCATATTTATAAATTACTCTCGAGCACTCTCTCTCTCTCTCCAAAAAGAATTTGAACTTCATCTTCTTCACTTCAACTCAAAAATGGCGTCTTCAAATGAATGGTGCAAGCTTTTTCCAAAATCTGGCGAATCTTCAAGACTGTATCGTTTTCCAATCAAAGACAACAATCACATGATTCAGCTTGATTCTCCCAATTTTGAGGAACAATACGGAGTAATCTGCGAGTTCTTCTCCAACTGTGAACTGACTCAAGCCCTAACTGCTTTTACCAACGAATGTCCACTCTCGTTTGTTCAAGAATGGTATTCTTCCAGTCACTACAACGATGCACATAACGGAATAATCGGCGAGTTCGACATATCTCAAGTCGTAAAATGTCGGATACTCATCACTCCTACTGTTCTAAGAGAAGTTCTCCCACTCCTAACAACTGAGGAACTTCAAATCACGCATTTTGAAAAATGCCCAACTTCTGAAACCCTCCTCCAGTTCATTCGAATGCTAGGTTACAACACTGAAATCACCAGATTGAGCAACTTCCGACGACAACATCTACCACCAATCTGGAACTTCATGTTCTCTGTACTCAACCGCACTCTCACCTGCAAACTGGGAGCATGGATCAAGCAACACCTGAAATTCTGTCAATCATGTATGCCCTATTCTTCAATCGCAACTTGGACATGGCCGACATAATTTTTGATATGATTCTGACATCAATAGAGAAGAAGAACAAATGCTTGTCAAAGGACCTTGAACAAATGACCCAATCATCCAAAGTTCCTTCAATAACATTCCCTCGATTTCTGTTTCTAATCATCCATGCGGCGGTCGAGAAGCTTCATATTTTGATCGCCACTGAACAACCCAAAACTCCTTTCTACATAATGAACAATTTCAAACCGACGATTCTATCTGAAGGCTATCCAGAAGCAAGGAGGATCCCCTCACCACATGCTGAATCAAGTAAATCCTCAATCTTTAACCTTAGCTTCTTATCTTAGTGTTGCCCAAGGACTAGAACCAGTTCTGGGAACCCCAACACACTTAGGTCCTGAACCTGGAATGGAGAGTAAGAGCATCTCGGCTTCAGAGGGATCTGAGGACCCTGAAGTACAGAGCTCTCACAAGAGTGAACCAGAGGGTACTCTTGCTAGAGAAACCGAAGTTGAGAGAGATGACAGAGCACTTGAAAGGGCTGTCAATGAGGGAGTTATGGAAGAAACCTCATCTGCTAGTGAAGAGAATAACTCTACTAGCTCTGAGGAAAGTGAGGATGAATCTTCAGAGACTAGCTCTGAAGATTCTCAGAGAGAAGAGAGCAAGTCTTCTAAGGACTTGGAGAAACCTGTGTTGATCCAAACTCTCTCAGTGATTTGATAACGACCCTCTTCTATACTTAGTGAAAATTACGTTTTAATATGTATTAGTGTTTCACCATCAGCGATCAGACTGAGTCTGTTCAGTTATCGCTGATAGTCTTTCTTATAAACATTTCTATGTATTAGTGTTTCACTATCAGTGATTAGACTGAGTCTGTTCAGTTATCACTGAGTTTCTGATGTAAACAGTAACGTAATCCCTGAAGACAAGTCTCGCGTCAACATATGTTCATAGCTGAATCGAAGACGAAGCTGCTGAACAAAGAGAAGTCTACTAGTGACCTGATGCGGATATCAGTGAAGCAAAGACAACTCTACATATACGCGAAGGAACATGATGAAAAGCTTCAGCGATTGCTGAACCTCTTTATCTCTGAAAGAAGAGATATTCAGCGATCAAAAGATCACAAAGCTTATGTCTCAAGTTTCCTTTTGTCTATCCTTGCACAAACTAGTACTATGTGTCAGAACGGACATGTCTCTGCCACCATACGTACAACAACTCTGTCAACTACACTGTTCATGACCCGGCCGAAAGCATGTCTCCCAAAAGTCAGAATCCCTAAGCCAATCTATGAACGCCACGTGTAAAGTGCCCTGCCATGCATTTAATGCATAGGGTATAAATAGGAAGCTCACCCCTTCATCTGAAGGTGTGCTCAATCCTTGAACCCCACATAGAAACCCTTATTTTCTATATCTCTTAATCCCCCATTCTCTGAATTTCTTGTGCAATCATCTTAGTGTTTCTTAAGTTTGTTTAGATTAAGTCTGTCTTAATCTTATTCCGCAACAAACTTGTAAATTGTATTTTGATTTATCAATAAACAATTTATTAAACCTTAATTTCTGTGTTTGTATTCAACCCCCCCTTCTACAAACTTGTTAAGCACCTTCGGGACCAACAAGTGGTATCAGAGCAGTTTGTTTAATCTAATAAACAAGATCTTGCTGTATACTCTTCCTTGCTATTCTAAAATGGCACCAAACACAAACTACTATGATAATGGTTCACTTTCTAAACCTCCTCGATTTAGCAGAGATAACTTTTCTCTATGGAAAAATCGAATGATGCTATTTCTTGAAGGTGCAGATCCTACTATACCTGAATATATAGAAAACGAACCCTATGAACCTGTTAGAATTATAGTTGCGGTTCCCGCTACTGCCACCACTGAAACTGTCCCTGAACGATATGTCGTTAAGGAAATAAGAAAGTGGAGTGATGAAGATAAAAAGAAGGTAGGCATAGATGCAAGAGCAAAGACCATTATCTCAATGGCTCTGCCTGATGAAGTTTTCCATTCCATCATGCATCTGAAAACTTCTAAAGAAATGTGGGAAACCATATGTGTTCAATATGAGGGCACCACTGAAATTCAAGAGACTCGAAAGATTAACTTGGTAAGACAGTATGAAAGTTTTATCGCTGGTAAGAATGAATCTCTTTCTGACATTCATCAGCGGTTTAACTGCCTAATCATTGACCTAAGAACTGTTGGAAGGACCTATTCTAATTCTGAGGTCCTAACAAAATTCTTGGAAAGTCTTCCTGAAAGCTGGGACAGTTATTCAATATGTCTTAAGCTGACAAAAGACTTACATACTCTCTCTCTAAGCACTCTGTATGGAATATTGCTCAACTATGAGCAATCTAATCTCCTGAAGAAGAATCTTGTAAAAGATTCTAAAGACTCCAAAAACACTCCTGTTGCTTTAGTCTCTTCAGAGATAATTCCATCTCAGCGATCTACTCTCACCATCACTGAGTTAGATTCTGAATCTGAGGATCTATCAGACCCTGATCTTTCAGAGTTTGATGAGTCCTTAGCACTATTGACAAACTCTTTTAAGAGATTTGCAAGAAAGAGTAACTTCCGAAAAAGCTCTCTCTTACTGAAAAGCCAAAATCAACTCCGGTTGATAAGGCTACAGCCACTTGCTATAACTGCGAAAAAATTGGACATTTTGCTAGTGAGTGCAGGTCGAAAAAGGTCTTCAAACCTTCTACCTCAAGAAGATCCAGTGATGAAAAATACCATAAGCTGAAGAACAAATATCAAAAGCTGAAAAGCTATCAGCGAAAAGGTAAAGGTCTCATCGCTGAAGAACATGACTGGGCTGAATCAGAAGAATCATCTTCTGATGAAGAAGAAGTCGCTAATCTTTGCCTCATGGATGAGATTAAAGAAGAAGTAGAAGAACCATCTGAACCTTCTATGAGCTACATATCATCTCAGGTATCTATCTCTACAAATCCCTCTCTGCCTGAAGCTGAGAGAAGTCGCGTTGTTGATGTGCTGACGATTGACCTTTATAATGCTCTAAACGACAAAACTCAAGCTGAAAATAAAAATGTATATTTAACACAAGAGCTAGAGAAATGTCATGAAAAGATCAGTGAACTAAATCTTTTAGAAGAAAAGTTGAAAGATCAAGTCATTATAAATGAAATCATCAGCATTGAACGCGAATAAGCCATCGCTGCTCTAAAAGCAGAAAAGGCTCATGTTGAAAAATGGTGCAAATCATCAACAAAGATCTCTGAGATAATAAATGCTCAAACTCCTGAAAGTGATAGAACTGGTCTTGGTTTTTGGACACCACAGGATGATCCTAAAGAAGAAAGTTCCTCGCTTAAGTTTGGAACTTTTGTCACATCTTTCTTTGACACTTCTTATAATCAATTCTATCCCTGTTCTTCTTCAAATCCCATCACTGATAAAGGAAAGTCCATTCTCCTTCCTCAGAAGGCAACCAGGAAAGCAAAGCTGAAAATTCCTTCTAAACCTTCAGCGAAGCAATCCTCTAGCTCTGTGATAGAAATTTTTGATCTCTGTCCTCCAAAGCTAGAGATTGATCTTAGACCAACGAGATCTGAAGAAATGAAAATCCCTCCCATATCTCATGAGAAAATCCTTCTCGGACCTGGTCCTGCTCATCTTAAACTTGCAAAACCTTCTACTGATCCTAAAACCATTTTCAAATACAGAAAATGTTATCACTGTGGTTTTACTGATCATATTCCAAGTAAATGTCCAAATGCCACCAAAGCTGATAAAACAGCTAAAGTGAAGAAAAATGCCTCTAAGGCCAAGAAAGTCACCGAAGTTGAAAAATCAACCAAAGTGAAATATACCACTAAGGTTAAGAAATTAACCAAAGTGAAGATTACCACTGAAGCTGAATCTTCATCACCTGAGAAGACTGCTGAATCTTCCTTATCCACTAACTCTGAAGGACCCATTGAAAAGTGGGTACCAAACAACGCTTAATCTTCCTTGTGTATGCAGGGATCAAAGGGCATCTGGTATCTCGATAGTGGATGTTCTCGTCATATGACTGGACAAAGAGACCTGCTCACTGAATACAAGGAAGAGAAAGGTCCCTCTGTGACCTTTGGTGGAAATGGAAAATGATTTACCCGAGGGTTTGGTGTCCTCAACAATGGGACAACTACCTTTCGAAGAGTCGCTTATGTAGATGGACTGAAGCACAACCTTCTAAGCATCAGTCAGCTATGTGACAAAGACTACGAAGTTCGCTTTTCTAAGAAAGCATGTTCAGTGGTAGATGAAAAAGGAAAACTTGCTCTCAGTGGATCGCAGAGAAAATGTCTATGTAATAGATATGGACTCTACTATCACTGAAAACTTATGTTTTCTCTCTAAGGCCTCTTCTGATGTCAACTGGCTATGGCATAAAAGGATCTCTCATCTAAATTTCAAAACCCTGAATTCTCTCTCATCTAAGGAACTGGTTTCTGGTCTTCCTCAGCACTCATATGCTAAAGAATCTCTCTGCTCAGCATGTGAAAAAGGAAAACAAACAAAAGCAAGTTTTAAGTCGAAACAAGTTTCCTCAGTGACAAGTCCTCTTCAGCTCTTGCATATGGATCTGTTTGGCCCTGTCAACATCCAATCAATAGCTGGAAAGAAATATACGCTTGTCATTGTAGATGAATATTCTCGCTACACCTGGGTTATCTTTCTTCGCTGTAAGAGTGATACTCCAGAAGAACTAATATCTTTTGTGAAAAAGATGGAAGTGCTAAACAATCTTACTGTTCGTTCAATAAGAAGTGATCATGGAACTGAATTCAAAAATAGTTCCCTGAACAAATTCTTTGAGAACAAGGGAATCTCTCACAACTTCTCTTCAGTAAGAACACCTCAGCAAAATGGAGTCGCTGAAAGAAGAAACAGAACGATCATAGAAGCTGCTAGATCATTGCTCAGCGATTCTCACCTCCCTACTCAATTTTGGGCAGAAGCTGTAAACACTGCATGTTTTACTCAAAACAGATCACTGATAATAAAGCGATTTGGGAAGACAGCTTATGAACTTTTTCTTGGAAGGAAGCCTTCTATCAGCTTTCTTCATATCTTTGGTTTTCAGTGCTTTATCTTAAACAACAGAGATCAACTTGGAAAGTTCGACCCAAAAGCCGATGATGGAATATTTCTAGGATATTCCTCCATCTCCAAATCCTATAGAGTTTTCAACAAGAGAAGACAAACCGTAGAAGAAACAATTCACGTCACTTTTGATGAAACTCGCTCAGCGAACTCTAAACCAATCGCTGACAATGAAGAGTTAAATGTTTGGATGCTTTCTCACTATAGAGAAATAGAACCTTTCTTCTCAAACCATCAACATTCTGATCCTCCAACCGTTGATGATGATCCGAACATTATACATCCTACCGCTGAATCCACCTCATGGGTCTCAGCAGAACCTCTAAACACATTACTACCATCAAATCTGCCTTCGTCTGAAAACCTTTCTAGTGAATCTACTCAACAGTTAATCGCTGATGAACCTCAAACGTCCTCATCAATAAACATTCCAATTGTTGATCCAACCTCTGAGTTAAGCAATCATGCTCCTGCTCAGCGATGGACCAAAGATCACCCAATAGATCAAATTCTTGGTGATCTCGAAGCAGGTATTCAGACACGACGAAGCTCAGGTAATATCTGTCTCTTTGTAAATTTTCTCTCTTTAATAGAACCAAAGAAGACTGATGATGCCCTCAGAGATCCAAACTGGGTCAGAGCTATGCAAGAAGAGCTGACTGAGTTCTCTCGAAACAAAGTTTGGAATCTCGTTCCTAGACCATCTGATAAAACTGTAATAGGCACCAAATGGGTGTTTAGAAACAAGTTAGATGAACAAGGAACTGTAACCCGCAACAAGGCTCGACTTGTTGCTCAGGGATACAGACAAGAGGAAGGCATAGACTATAATGAAACCTTTGCCGCTGTGGCCAGGCTCGAAGCAATTCGACTATTCTTAGTTTATGCAGTCTATAAAGACTTCATCGTTTATCAAATGGACGTAAAATCAACGTTCCTAAATGGAAAGCTAAATGAAGAAGTCCATGTAGAACAACCACCAGGGTTTTATGACCCTAAGTATCCAAATTATGTTTATAAACTGGATAAGGCTCTCTATGGTCTAAAACAAGCCCCTCGTGCTTGGTATGACACTCTCTCATCTTTTCTTATCTCTGAAAATTTTGAACGTGGCAAGATTGATAATACGTTATTTTTCAGAAAGATAAAAGGTCATATAATTCTTGTACAAATATATGTCGATGACATAATATTTGGTTCTACTAACCCATCTCTGTGTACTCGCTTCGCTGAAAGAATGAAGAAAGAATATAAAATGAGTATGATGGGTGAGCTGACATACTTTCTTGGTCTTCAGATTAAACAATCTGACAAAGGTACTTTTATCTGCCAAGGTAAGTATGTTAAAGATATGCTGAAGAAGTTTGATCTCACACAAACTTCAGCGATGAAAACTCCTATGGCACCACCCCTGACACTTAACAAAAATCCTTCTGGTAAACCTGTTAATGTCACTGCCTATAGAGGAATGGTAGGCTCCCTACTGTATCTAACAGCGAGCCGACCTAACATTATGTACTCTACTTGTTTATGTGCACGCTATCAATCTGAACCCAAGGAATCCCATCTGATCGCTGTAAAGCGAATTTTCAGATATCTGAAAGGAACTCCTAACCTCGGTCTTTGGTATCCCAAAGACTCAGGGTTCGATCTAACTGGTTATTCTGATAGTGATTTTGCAGGCTGTAAACTCGACAAAAAGAGTACCACTGGTGGATGTCAACTCCTGGGAGGAAAGCTGGTAAGTTGGACAAGCAAGAAGCAAAATTCTGTGTCCACTTCCACAGCTGAAGCTGAATACGTAGCGGCTGGAAGCTGTTGTTCTCAAATCTTGTGGATGAGAAATCAACTATTAGATTATGACCTTCAACTGTCAAAGATTCCTATCTATTGCGACAGCACTAGTGCTATCGCTATAGCAAATAATCCAGTGCTACATTCAAAGACGAAACACATTGAGATCAGATATCACTTTATCAGAGATCATGTGATGAATGGTGATATTGAACTTCACTTTATCCCTACTGACTTTCAGCTTGCTGATTTATTCACCAAACCTCTTGATGAGACAAGGTTCAACTTTCTCATCAGTGAGCTTGGAATGCTGAACCTCGAAGAATAATTCTTCAGTGTTCATGTATTGGGTAAATAATCAAAAAGTTCCCCTTTCATCATTCTCTGATAAACATTCTGACTCTCAGGTATGTTCTCTCCTTTCCCTCAACTGAATATTAACTCAGTTAAGATGTTTTTTTTTCAAAATATAAACTTTAATCACTGAACCTTCTTCAAATTATTAAAAGCTTTTTGAAAAATACATTAATCACTGATATTTCTAGTCAGTGATCCTTTAAAAGGAAAATCTATCCCTATCTTTACAATCTGGGATACTTTCAAAAAGGAAAATCTATCGCTGACTTTTCTTCAGTGATAATTTCAAAACGGACAAATGAACAGTCTCTCTCTTCTATGACGTCATTTGAACCGACAATCCACGACATGCCTTTTCTGACACGTTCGTCCGTTGCTCTTCTATCCAATCAACTTCGTGGAACGTGTCAATGTCATGATGATCCTTTCTTTTCCCGCTTCATTCCTTCTCTCTCTCTTCTCTCTCTTCGTATAAAAGGAATTCTTCTCTCCTTTATACGGTTTACGCATGCAAGTAAACCCAGAACATTGAATCTGCAACTCCTTTTCTTCAAGATAAACAGGTTTATTTCATGTTTATGTGCATTGTTCGTATGCTTTCTATTCTTTTTAAAATCCTACTCGTTCTTGTTCTTCATGGATTTTATAAAATGTTTTTTTAAAAAACTAAAGATCATTCTTTCTGATTTTATGTTTTTTTAAATAAAAACCTTTTGGTTTTTAAAGTGTTCTTCATTCTTTCTACCCAGAACACTATTTTTTTTTCTATTCTTAAAAAAAATAACTCGATATTTTTCCAGTTTCTTTCCTAATATGGAATCTGGTAAACATCTTCTTATTTTTTAGTCCAAATCATTTCTTCTATTATGCTTCTTTCCATAACAGAAATGGCACACTCTTCAATCGTTGCTTCCAAGCATGTACAATTCGCTCTCACTGAAGTTGAGATTACTAAATGTAATCATTTGGCAAGACTCGAGTTCAAAGCTGACAAATACCCTCATCTAGTGGAAGCTGCTGAATTCCTCAAACAGTCGTGCCTAGCTTACGCGATCACTGTGGATCCTAAGCCTTCCAAGACTCTACTCCAGCAGTTCTGGTTCACTGCTGATGCAACTGAACTCACCAACAAGAAAGGTGAAAGAGTCCCTGCTATCTCTTTCAGCACGGACTTGGGGCCAGGGAGCATGACCGCTCTTAGCCCCAGGAAATCTTTAAGATTCCCTGACAAACCAAAGAGTGGGTTCGACGCACTCCCCACTGATGATGAGCTGATATCATTTCTGGACGCAATGGGCTATTGTTGGGAAAACAAACCGAGATCTTCTATTCCCAACAAGAAGCTCACCAAGATCCTCAAAGCTCAGATGCCCTCACAACTGAACTTTATCTTCTCGCACATAATTCAGTGCATGAGCGGGAAGAGTGGTTCGCTGGATCAAGCCAGCAAAACACAACTGCAGATGGCCTACTCCGTTATCGCTGGTCAAAACTTTGACTACGCTACAGCAATCTTTGAAGACCTAAGGTCGAGATTAGAGAAGCCTGAACGAGATCCCAAGATCTCGTACGTACGTTTCATATGTACGTACATCAAGTTCCTCTATCCTAACACTTATCCCACCAAAGATGATGGCACTTTTGCCAGGGTAGGTCAACGATCACTGGAGGTAAAGCCACTTGCCGACGAGGTAAGTATCTCTCTCCTTCACTCTCGTCTCTCTCTCCATTCATCTTCATCTTCAGTGACCACGCAGACGGTTCCTTCGTCTGCTATCCCTGTCGCTACCACTACCTCTAAACGACCATCAGCTAGTCCGATTGGTCCTTCCAAAAAGGCCAAAAAGACTAAGGAAAGTACACCCTCTAGTACTATACCTGAGGGAGCTTCTCAACAAGCTACCTTAGATGCATTTGTGGGTCTTTCCTCCACAACTCCAGCAGTCACTCAACCTGCCGTGTCAGCGATTTCGATCACTGTCACATCATCAGTGACCCCACCTACTATCTCATTCGCTGAGATTAACCCCAACCCTACTATCCCCAAAACTCTTGCCTTTTCTACTCATTTGGTCTTTGAACCCGCTACCTCTTCTTTACCTATAGGACCTGAACATCAAACTTTTGAGGAATCTATGCAGTTCTACAAAATGTTTGATACGTCAGGTACATCTATAATCCTAAACACTTCTCTCCCCACCTCTCCAAATAAGCCCGTATCTGAACTAACATTATTTTCAGGTCCTAGTTTAGCGTCTGTTGACACGCATGTCAACAGTCTGGGAGAAAAGGTGGACGCTCTCACCAACACCATCAACGACACCACCAGCGCCGTCAATCAGGCTGGTGAGGAGCTGAAGAGGTTGACCGCGACCTGCTCATCTAAAGCTGAGAACTCCCAACTTTCAGTTGTTGAAGAACAAGTCGTCCAACTCAAAGAGTCCTCTCAACTCTTTCAGGGGCGATTTTAGTTTCTTACCACTGAAGTTCGGGGTCTCTCTTCAAAGGTTGACCTCTGCACGTCCCTTCTTCAGCAAATTCTACAAAAGGTGAATGCACCAGCTCCAGCGTTGCCTCCCTCCTTCATTGAAGATGATCGGACCAACCTCAACATCGCTGTGGAATTCATCCATGATGCCACGTGCGACATCCCTGCGGTTGAAGACCGGGTCAAGCGTCTGGAGGCTGACATCCAAGTGCTAAAAGCTTCAACAGCTACTCCAGCAGCTGAACAACCCCCTGCCGCTGATAATGACAAAGTGGGGGAGAAAGCTGAAGAAACTTCTATCGCTGCTGCTGGGGAAGCTAAGACTCCAAAGAAACCTCCCTCTCAATCTGAGGGGGAGAAGGTAAAAGAATCCTCATCTATTCATTCTATTCTCTTTGAAGATGATGAGGAAGAAGACGATGAAGAGGAAGATGATCTAGATCTTGATGATCAAGAAAAGGATCAGCCCTCCAATAACGACGACGACGATGGAGAAGACCAATCTATGTGGTTCTCCAAGCCGAACGTCGCATCAGGGACAACGTCGCAAGAGGTTGTCAAAGCAGGGGTGAGAGGTGATACATCTTCAAGCGCTCCTTCGCAAAGCAAAGACAAACAACCAATCGCTGAAGAATGCTTAAGGACTGGATCACAATCTGAGGGGGAGCATCCTTCTCAGGTATGTCTTTCAATTGTTCCACTCTCCTACTCTTTCCAAACCCCTATTTCCTTCTAGACTTTCTCTCTCTTTTTCTAAAAATATACACTTATCCCTTCTTTCCTTCATTTTCTATCCAGACAGTTCTCACCCCTGCTTAAGGGTTTTGAACTACAAATAATTCCAGCTACTATCGCTGAAGAAATAATCCCAATCTCTATCACTGAGATTGATGAAGAAGAAGAAGAAGAAGAATATTCCCTGGTCCATCCAGGAAGGCCCTCTCAACCATCTCATTGGTCAGAGGAAGTGGTGAAGAAAATAATTGAAATGATCGCTCAACTAGAAAGTCAACGGCTGAAAGTCCCTCTTCAAACATACATAGAGCTCGACTTCCTCACTGAAGCCGAAAGAGAAGAATCTGCCAAAGCTAAGAAGTTGATCGCTGAATGCATACAAGATGCCAAGCTCGCTTTAAAGATTCAATCTTCTCTAGTTAAGGACAAAAAGCTGAAAAGCAAGCCCGTGGAAGTTCAAGCTGCACTGCTGAAAGAAATTGAAGAGGAACACTCCAAAGAACAAGAGATCAACGACAGGTCTATCGAATGGTGCAAACAGAAGATGGATTATCGTTCTGATCTTCTTCCGATATCAGCCGTGACTATCTCTGGTCGCAAGAAGAAGGATCAACTCTCAGTGACCATGGAGATTACCAGAGAGGATGGAACCCAAAAAGCTATGTACGTATCCAAACTTGAGAGCTTCGGATTTACGGAATGGTTAGAGTTCTGGGATGCGCTGAAGAAATCCAAATCTACATACAGAGGCTACGTTGAAGGACTTCTTGAAGCCCTCATAAATAGAGTCACTTCTGTACTGAAGCTGCCATCTCCTCTTCCTCCCAAATCTTTGAAACTCAAGAGAATAATTGGGTCCTCCTCCTCTGAAGACGTCGCCATCATCAGGAATGAAACTTCTATCAAATTTTCAAGAGATGCACTGTCTGGTCCTCCTCCCGATCTTTCAGTTCTGGATCTATCTCTGCCTCCTGGTGGTCCTTTCCAAGGTGGTCAAGTAATTGACGATCCTTATGGAGTGTTCTTCAGAGATGATGATGAGGAACTCAGATTTCAAAGAGTCTCTGAGATTCCTATCTGTCCTCTGAATCATCTCAAGGATCTCTTATGCTTATGGTGTGACTTCTCCCCTGCTGCTGAGAAAATCAAAGAAATTATCAGCCAAGAATCTTTGGAACGAAGACAGAAAGGAGAAGAAATACCTGAGTATATGATCAATCCTCCTAAATCTTCTTTTAATAGCTGATAGATTAGTTTCCTTTTCTGTAATCTGTTAGTTATACTTACAGTAGTTAGTTATTCACTTGTACTTATGATTTTCATATCTTGTAATTCTATCCCTGAATTAAATGAAAAATTGCAGTGATGTACTTAACCCTATCAGTACTGTAAAAGATCCCTCAAAATAGTAATTGGGACATGCATGCTATGAGTCCTTTTTATTCCTATATTTTGAATCATAAAGTAATTTTCTTTAGTTACTTTGTCATTATCAAATAGGGGGAGATTGTTGATCCAAACTCTCTCAGTGATTTGATAACGACCCTCTTCTATACTTAGTGAAAATTACGTTTTAATATGTATTAGTGTTTCACCATCAGCGATCAGACTGAGTCTGTTCAGTTATCGCTGATAGTCTTTCTTATAAACATTTCTATGTATTAGTGTTTCACTATCAGTGATTAGACTGAGTCTGTTCAGTTATCACTGAGTTTCTGATGTAAACAGTAACGTAATCCCTGAAGACAAGTCTTGCGTCAACATATGTTCATAGCTGAATCGAAGACGAAGCTGCTGAACAAAGAGAAGTCTACTAGTGACCTGATGCGGATATCAGTGAAGCAAAGACAACTCTACATATACGCGAAGGAACATGATGAAAAGCTTCAGCGATTGCTGAACCTCTTTATCTCTGAAAGAAGAGATATTCAGCGATCAAAAGATCACAAAGCTTATGTCTCAAGTTTCCTTTTGTCTATCCTTGCACAAACTAGTACTATGTGTCAGAACGGACATGTCTCTGCCACCATGCGTACAACAACTCTGTCAACTACACTGTTCATGACCCGGCCGAAAGCATGTCTCCCAAAAGTCAGACTCCCTAAGCCAATCTATGAACGCCACGTGTAAAATGCCCTGCCATGCATTTAATGCATAGGGTATAAATAGGAAGCTCACCCCTTCATCTGAAGGTGTGGACAATCCTTGAACCCCACATAGAAACCCTTGTTTTCTATATCTCTTAATCCCCCATTCTCTGAATTTCTTGTGCAATCATCTTAGTGTTTCTTAAGTTTGTTTAGATTAAGTCTGTCTTAATCTTATTCCGCAACAAACTTGTAAATTGTATTTTGATTTATCAATAAACAATTTATTAAACCTTAATTTCTGTGTTTGTATTCAACCCCCCCCTTCTACAAACTTGTTAAGCACCTTCGGGACCAACAACCTGAGAGTTCTTCCCCTTCCACACAAAAAGATGCCCCAAGGCACATATATTTTAGGACACCAACCCCATATCCCAGTGCAACCACATAATCTAACCTACCTGATCCAGAGGTAATGGTTATTGAATCAGAGGTGTACACCTCGAACCCAAACCAGCCAGCCACTTCAGAGGTACCTTTTTCCACCTCTGAAGTTCACATAACTGAGGAAACTCAATTTCTGGATAAGCCCTCTTCACAGGACTTAGCCAATACTTTAAGTACTCAGTTGCCTCAGAGTACATCAGAAAATCCTACACATGATGATGCCTCTGTGGCTCATCTCTCACCCTTTAGGATATCCAGAAGTAGCTGTTTAACTCAGGGACAATGGCTTGACCTACAAGAACAAGGATTGACTTGCCTGGATCGCAAGCTCAACTCCCACATTCACTTCCAGTCCTCTGAATCTGAGGAGGAGGACTTGGTTGAGAACAGAACACTCATAGATGATTCTCCGGAACATCAAGGATTGAGTGGAAGTCCTTCCAGAGACAACATCAAAACAGCTCTGAACGAAGGCTCCTCTGAACTCGAGGAAAAATTGGCTACATGTGTTGTAACCAATGTACCCCTCTCTGAACTTCTCACAAAATCTGAGTTCCAGAGATTCTGTGAGGAAGTCAGAGGCTCCATGAAAGAGCATAACTTTTAGCGAATTGACGATTCAGAGATTTCTGCTCTTTGCTCTGAAAACACAAACCTCAGAGCAGAGGTTTCCACTCTGAAGACCCAACTTTTGGACTCCTCAAACAGAATCCAAGAGTTGGAACAAGAATTGTTCAAACAGAAGGCCGAATCATCCCTGGAGGTAGCCGCTCTTAAAGCTCAGAATGCTACACTTCAAAATCAAGCATCTACAACCATCGATGTCCAGAAGGCTCTGCAAGAACTAAGGGACGAGGTAGTAGCCACCAGATCATCTTCACTCTCAACAGATCAAATGGCCTCTATCTCTGACCTCATTAAAACAACAATTCAAGCCTTTGTACCAGCAGTCAGCGCACCATTAGCAACACCACAGCCACCACCACGGACTTCTGAAGACCTCATCACCAAAAGTGATCTGGCCTCTTTCAAATCCGCTATCATGAGCAGAATGCTAACTTGTTCTTCCAAGATCTCTACTATTGCTCAGAAGCAGGTCAAAGCTACTCTGGAACTTCATCACTATAAATCAGAGGACCAAGTTGCTAAAATCAGAATCGCGGCTTCAGAAGCAATTGAATCCATTCAGAAGGCTCTTCTTGATCCCAAAGGAAAAGGAATCGCTGAACCAGACTCTCCGAAATACAAACGCAAGTTTTCTGGTGGGACTTATAGCGAAGCAGTGAAGAAAGCCAGATTTGATGATTCTGTTGATTCAGATGATGAAGAGCACTCTGAATCACAAGAAAGGGAGATCAGAGATACAACCGCGCATACCTCTAAAGTTGCTCCCTCTGCACCAATTCAAGAGAAGGAACCAGAGAGGAACACCACCTCTTCTGATGACAACAGATCTTTGCAAACATTCACAACACCGGTAATACTTTTCGCCTCATCAACACCAGGTGTTCCGATCACTCCAGTTACCGATGCAACTCTAGAGAAAATTGGAGCTCTGGAAGAGGAAGAAAACGAACAACTTGTAGACTTCTCTACATCCTCTGAAGATGCATTCTCATCACCCGAAAGACAACCAATGGTGACGAGAGATGCCTTTGACTCAGAGTCTGAGAAAGAACAGAAAGATTCTGACAGAGAGGAAGAAGTTGCTGGAGATCAGATCGAAGTAATTGATGTTGAAGAGTATGTTTTCAAAAACGCTCAACCTCATCATACCTCAACAACTTCAGAATTAAGAGAATCTTCAGAGATTGATGGCTATATCTCTGAACAACCTTCAGAGATAACTCAGTCATAGCCCAAGGACAAAGAAACCATGGTTGTTGATGAACATGCTCCTCAAGAGAATCTTGTTCAGAAAACAAGCATCGGTTTACCAGCCAAGGTCTTCACTCATCCTCCCACATTCTTAGAATCCACTCCTGAAGCATCGATAGAAGATCACTTTCGGCATATATACTGTGAGTTCAATATGGAAGACACTCAAGTAATCCCTCTGAATCCAAGAATCAGAGAGGATATGTCAGACTACGAACGAAGATTCATACAGGCAAAGACATCACCAAGAAAGGCGGTTCTCAACGATGCTCCCATAATAAAAGTTGAGAAAATCACTGAAAAAACATTCGCCTTCAACAAAATCATATATAGGCATTATGTGGTGACTCGATCTAATCAGAAGATTTACGAGTTCAATGATAATGATCTCGTAAATCTAAATCCATATGATCTCACTCATATATATGCCTATTGCTCTGCGAGATACGATTCAGGAAGAAGGGAGATAAGAATGAGCATGGTTGAAGTAAGACGGGCAATGGAAGCTTACATCAAACACAGAGCCAAACGTGACTTTCAGATTGCTCTAAACTTGGGAGAAGAAAAGCTTGGAGTGACTGAACCAGTGGAAACCATCGAAAACCTGGACAAACAGAAGACTGGATCAATCATTGAAGAACCTCTGGGTTTCATCTACAGAGTGAACCAAGAGAAGAAAATCTTTCTAGCTTCGCAAGTAGCGAAGTATTCTGATGAAACCTTGAAAGGTGTACAAAAGATGATTCATGTAAAGCAAGAACGGCACAGAGCAGACCTACTGGCGAAACTAGACCTGGAAATTGGCTCAATGATTAACTTCAAAGAGCTAATTATGAAGTTTCATAGGATATGTTTAAGTGATAGGTTCTAATTATTTTTTTGAATATTATTATCTTTTGTAATTCCAAATTCTTATGAGAAGTAATATTTAAAGAGGATGACTTTCTCCTCTTCGCTTTCTAGTTTAAATGCTCTATGTGTTCTTTATTTATTTTCAGTACTTAGGGGGAGATTGTTAGCCCCAAATATGAACCAATGAAAGTATTGAAAATAACTAAGTCTTCAACTAAAGACTTTCACGAGACAACAATGAAGAAAGCAAGTCTGTCTCTGAAGTCAGTTCAGAGTCAGTCTGAAGAAAGCAAGTCTGTCTCTGAAGTCAGTTCAGAGTCAGTCTTAGAGAAAGCATGTCTGTCTCTAAAGTCAGTTCAGAGACAGTCTCACGGAAAGACATCAGAGAGCTCCTCATCAGAGATCCTAGTTCAGAGCTCTGAAGATGATCACTCTGAATTTCTTGACAAAGAAGAACAGATGACACGTCACCTAGGGATAAGATTTACTTTCTAGAGTAGGTCACTGTTCAAGCATGTCTTGATCTTACCTCTTAGGTAAGACACTGTTCAAGCATGCTTCTATTTGTCAGATAAGTACACTGTTTACTTTATGGTCCTATAAATAGGATCATCACCTTATTGTTCAAGTGTGCTTAAGAAGTCTTATAACTGATAATATAAGTTGAATATTTTATTCAAAGAATATCTTGTTTATCTATTATTTGCTTTATGAACTGTGATATTTGAATCTCCTTTGATATTAACCTATACTGTTTCCGCTGTTATTATTCTTATTGTTTATATCATTGTTGTGAGATTAAATCTGGGATCCAACAGTCTTCCTCATTCTTACTCTCAGAGTCCTCTTCTTCAGAATCTGCCTCCACCACTACTTTATCTAAAGGATCTACTTCAGTGGCTTCTTCATGTAATTCCTTCTTGTCCTGTCTTTCTAAGAGATCTGATGTGGGAGGGATATAGTTATTGTTTTATGGTGGAGGGGTGGTGTTATAGCCTATTCCTCTTCTCAGCTTGTCATGAACTTGAGTTTTTAGAAGTGAGTCCATTGCTTTAGAAGCATTGGAATATTTCTCAATATCTAGCTTCGCTTTCTCAAAATCACTCCTTATCTTCTCACATTCCTCTTCAGACTTTTTAAGCTTAACCTCTAACTGATTCTTTTCCCACTTCCAGTAGTTTGTATCATAAGAATGTTGAAGTTCATTAGCCTGTTAAGACTTAATTTGTTCTTCAAATCTCTCAACAATCAGAACATACTCTCTTCTATCTTTCTCTAACCTTTTAAGGTCATCACACATACTCTGATTGTGATCCCTGTACTTTTTAACAGTTTCAATACAGGTTTTAGAGCAAAGATTAGATGTTACCTCTGTGGGAATATCAGTGCTTGCTGACTCTGAAACTTTAGCCATTAAAGCTTGATTTTGAACTTCTTCTTTTGCTTGGTCACTCCAATCAAATCCCATTCCTTCTTGGGAAACAAGAGCTTGAGAAGAGTTCCTGTTGTTGAAGCTAGTGGACTGTGATGGTTGATGGTTGCTAGTATGTTGTTGAGGCATTCCACTTCTGCATTCTCTTGCAAAGTGTCCCAGCTTGTGACACTTGTAACATTCAACCTTGGATTTATCAAATCCAACCCCATCTTCTCTTTTCTGAGTAAAGTTGTTCCTTCTAGTCCTTTTGATGAATCTTTTTTACCCTCATAGTCAGCATAGACATCTGCCACTTGACATCCATCTCTTCCAGATCATCAGCATTTATCTGTTCTAAGTCATCATTAATTAGAGTGGAATTAGCATGACTGGCTAGAAAAGATTCTAAAACTGAGTCATTGGATCCATCTTGCTTTGATCCATGGGCAGCACTAACTGATTCTGTATTAGCAGCAGAATCAGTAGAGGATGATAAAAGAGCAGCATTGTATGAGTATCCATAGGGCCTCTCCTTTGCTTCTACCTCTGCTTCAAACACCCTAAGGTCATTATAGAGGTCATCCAATTCCTTGTCCTACAATTGGTCATTCTGTCTGAAGGAGACAGTGTACATAGTCCATTCATCACCAAGAGATCTTAGAAAATTTCTGTTGATATCATCTTGATCTATCTGGACACCAACAGTAGCCAATTCACCAATTAGCTTATTAAATCTATCAAAAGTTTGAGTCATGGACTCATTCTTTGTAGACATGAAGTTTTCATATTGCTGTTTCAGGATGGCCTTCTGATTTCTCTTGGTACCAGAAAATCTTTTCACCAGTGAATTCCATAGAATTTGTGCATCAGAACAGTTGCAGAATTGGTGTTGGTACTCATTAGGTATAGCCAAGAGCAGAGTGCTCAAGGCTTTCATCTCTGTCTGCCTCAACTTCCTCTCTCCATCTATCTTTGGTGGAGGTCTCTTTTCTTCTGCATCCATCTTTCCTCCATTCTCAATGATGTCCCACATTGAAAAGTCTGTGAGAAGAATGTACTGCTTGATTCTGATCTTCCACATGTCAAACTCATTAGGTTTGAGCATGGGAACCTTTGATACCAAAACACTGTCGCTTGAACTGTCCATGATTAAAGGTTTCTGAATTTTACTTGCTCTGATACCACTTATCAGGATCGAAACTCAAACAAGAATTTTAATAACACACTCAGAAACTTATGTTAAAGAAGTTGCAGAAAAACACTTTAACAGAAAATCAATGGAACAGTATATGAAACTCAAATCACAAGTTATATTGATTCAACTTGATGATTATACACAAAAACCTCAATCTGTTAAACAGACTCAACAGACGTTCTATACTTCTCTATAGAAAGGATCAAAACTAGTCTTGAGGTTAATTCTCTCTAAACAAACGTATGAATAATGTTTTTAATTCTAACAAAGACTTCTATACTATATATACAGAGTTGATTACAAGATAATTATCAAAATAAAATTGATCTTCAGCATCAATACCATAATTATCTTCAGCATTATCTCCAACTCCTATTCTTTCGTTCCAAGTCATTATCTTCAACTAGAGCAACATTAATCTTCATCCTTATCCAGCAGCATTAATCATTCTCAGCAGTATTAAACTTTGAGCAGTATTAACTCCTTACTTGCAGTAGTAATCTTCAGCAGTACTAACTACTAGTAGTACTAACTCTCCAAGCAGTACTAACTATTCAAGTAGCAGCACTAACTCTTCAAGCAGTATTAATTCTACTAGCAGTAGTAATATTTCATCTAGCAGTATTAAACTTACAAGCAGTAGTAATACCTTTCAAGCAGTAGTATCCATCCTTAGCATATTCAGACCCAACACTAACAGATTCATATATGAACCTTTGTGATTCATATATGAATCTGTATGAATCACAAAGATTCATATATGAATCTGTTGAACTAATTAACAGATTCATATATGAATCTTTGTGATTCATACAGATTCATATATGAACTCATCCCGTGTATTTTACGAAATTAGCCCTCTACCTTCTATAGGCCACACAAGGAATTATCCGGTGCTTCGCGGTCAAAGCCGCAAATGTTGACCAGATGAATGGCTAAGATTACTTCGCTATTTCTCATATATTTACCATTTCTCAAATGAACCTCTCCCTATATATATGTATATATATATATATATATATATATGGTTGAGTTCTGGTGAGAAGTTGAGTCAACGTGAGAAAAAAGTGAGAAGTGATGTCAACTACCGGATGCAAATTAGATAAGATGCACCAAGATGCACCAGATCAATTCCCTTATTAAGCACGATTCTTGAGTCGTTTGAGATTATAAGTGATCAAGGGTTCAGATCCACTTCTCACGTTTCATAGGTTAACTCAACTTCGCACACGATCTTTCGCATATATATATAAAGTAAACTAGATTGTTAGGTCTCTATGTGCAATGATGGAATTATTGTATCATATTGTAATTAATATGTTGGTGATTTTAGTATCATCAATCATTTTAATATGATTGTGATTTACTTGAGATAGATTAGGTAATAATTCAAACAGTGAGTAAGGAGGTGCATAGGGCACATTCACTAATGTCGCCTCTATCACCTTAGATCTCCATAAGGTGGGGCAAGGGGCAGTTCCCCTAGCGGGGGTCCCAAAGGCAAAATACGAGTGTTGGACAACCTTAAACATGGATCCAACAAGAATTCAAAGATGACTTGTTCGATCTGTGGTTGAACAGGACACTTCAAAAGAGATCGTGGAATCGGTAAGGGTAACTAGAATGGAGAAAGTTTGAGTGGGATGGGACAAGGGTCAAATGACCAGCCCCCAAACCAAGGTCACAATTCAAACCTTATTGATAATTTGAATGCAAATTATGTACCATTAATTTCCTATGCATGTTAAGTACATGATGATGATCTCGCATGGTTGATAGACTCAGGTGCCAAGAGTCATGTGTGCAAGGATGGAAGATGGTTCAAGAAGTTTAAAACGATTGAAGATAGACCAGCCTTGCATATGGGCAATGAGTGTAGTGCTCCTATCTTGGGTCGTGGTTGTGTGGTCCTAACATTCAGCTCTGAAATTTGTTAACTTTAAGCGATGTCTCATTTGTACCTAGTATCCGGAAGAATCTAGCCTCTCAAAGTGTGTTGAACAAGTTGGGATTAAAATAAGTCTTTGAGAGTGATAAGTATATCTTATCACGGTGTGATGTATTTATTGGGTTTGGATACTTTAATTCTGGGATGTTTACATTACATATATTAAATAAATTTTCTTGTCGTGAATTTGCATGTTTGGTATTTGATGATAAATCTTATCTATGGCATGCTAGACTTGGACACATGCCTTACAAAAGAATGAATAAAATGTCCAAAGATGACATGATTCCATCTTTAAAAAAATAATATGGGAAAATGTAAGAGTTGCATGTTTGCCAAAACCACACGTCAACCTTTTCCTAAGATTAAAAGATCATCCATGGTTTTGGATTTAAACCATAGCGATAAGTGTGATTTGCATACATCTCATTCACTCAGGAATAAGAAATATTTTGCTACATTGATTATTACATATTTCTACTTCATTCTAAAGATGAAGCAATAGAAAATTTTAAAATTGATATAAGTGGAATTGCAGAAAAATATTTTGATTAAAAAGTTACGAACCAATAGAGGCAGTGAATATTTAGATCCTCTTTACATCGAATCCGTGGGTATTATCCATGAAACCACGACATCATACACATGTTAACAAAATGGTGTCGCAGAACGAAAAAAAATCGAGTTTTGAAAGAGCTAGTCAACTTGATGTTATCTTACTCCGGTCTAAGTGATGGATTTTGGGGTGAAGCCATGTTGACGACTTGTTAATTCTTGAACCGGATACTGAACAAAAAGAGCAAGGTGGCTCCTTATGAACTTTGATTCAAGAAGAAACCAAACTTGAGTTACTTGTGAGTTTAGGGATGTCGAGCGTTGCTGAGATTACCAAATCCTAAAAGAGAAATGTTGGGAGAAAGAGGCATTGATTGTATATTCATCGGATATGCAAAACATTCAAAAGCATATAGGGTCTATGTAATAGAACCCAATGAATATATTTCAGTTAATACCAATATTTGATGAGGCTCCATTCACATCCATAACAAGACCAAAAGACTCGGCTCCGAGTACAAGTGGAACCAAAGATAGGGAACAAGAAAAGGATGTTTCCAAACAGGTATTCGAGCTTCGAAGAAGCAGGCGGCGGGGAAGAACTACAAAATCTGTTGGTCATGATTTTCAACTATATTTAGTTGAAGGATCAAGAGATGAAATTAGATTACAATATGCTTATTGTTATAGAACTAAAGACGATCCAAGAACCTATGATGAAGCCATGAAGTCTCAAGATGTTGCCATTTGGAAGAGGAAGTAAAATGATGAAATTACTCTATCATGGGTAATAATACATTGGTTTTAGCCGATTTGTTGGGGACTGTGTGCTCAGAAATCGATGGGTAGAGGGAGAGAAGAGAGAGTGGTCAGAACTTGGATAAGAATTTGAGATTGTTATCCCAGTTTAATCTAGTTGGTAAATAATCAATCAAGTAATCAAGCAACACAATAATAATCAAGAGATAATAAGATTAACAAAACGTACCAATCCCTTGAATAAACAATGAAACCCTTGAGTGTTCTTGATACCCTTTGAATACAGAGAAAATATGGCTAACTATTTAGAAAATTATCAGAGTTCTTTCAAGGTTAACCTAAAACTAAACTAAACATAACTTTAAATACCTAGGCCTTATGGGCTTCCTAATGCTTAATGGGCTTGGGCCCAATAGCTTAATAACTATTAAACTATTACAATTTAAACCCTGAACTGTAACTATCAAGTAAATACAGTTTAGACCCTCTAATTTAACTTTGACACAATTGCAGTTTAAACCCTTAACTTTAACTTTAATCTTGAATACAATTTATTTGATCCAACAATCTCCCCCTTTGGATTCAAGATTAAAAAAAAATTTGCAATTGTCTTCGGGTCTTCTCTTGTCTTCACTTTTCTCTTGAGAATCTTCAGATATGACGTTGATAGCTTCAAAACTAGATATCTTTAAACAATCTTCAAATCTTTAAAATCTTTGATCTTCATATTGTATTCTCCCTTTTTGTATCTTCTCCCCCTTTTTATATCTTCTCCCCCTTTTTGATGAGTGGTGAGAATCAACATCATCAAAACTTGGCAAAACAATCTCCCCCTTTTCAAGACAATCTCCCCCTTTGTGTATGATCATCATGTAAGCATAGTCTTCATCATGTAACGAGCCCTGTATGAAATAAGAGCAGTCTTCCCAGATGGAAAGAGTGATTATCTCAATCTTTTCAGATTAAAATAGAAAGTAGTAACCATTCGAATCTTTTCAAATTCAAACAGTTAATAAGTGTAACCCTGAATCAACAAATGACTCAGTTAGAATGCCTGTCAGTAACACAAAGTTACTGAGTAACACAAAGTTACTATATATGGAGCTGGTTTGATGTAGACTCCCCAGGTCTTCCATTCAATCATCGAATAACACATGGTTATCTATGAACGTTCTGACAGAAAACAAATTTCTGTGTGTTCGTGCATGTGTATGAAAGAAATTAAGCATAGATGATTGCTTTTCAATTTAGGCTCAAAGTATGTAAACTTGTGGAGACAACAACAAATTATAGAAAGACTCAATGTGCATGAGAAAGAGTTCGAAGGTGGGGCAATTTTCCTTCTTTTTCAATATTAGTATCTTCCAAATGAAGAACCAATAGCGTATGTGCTGCTTCCCCAGAAAATGTGAAACATTCTCTTTTTGAGAAAAGAATGAGTAGCTGGTGGGGTTGTATGCAAGAGATGGCATGGGCTAGTTGCCTATTTCAATGATGGTCACCAAAGAATGTGATCCAATCAGATTATGTGGCTTCCCGGTTGGTAAATAATTAATCAAGTAATCAAGCAACACAATAATAATCAAGAGATAATAAGATTAACAAAACGTACCAATCCCTTGAATAAACAATGAAACCCTTGAGTGTTCTTGATACCCTTTGAATACAGAGAAAATACGGCTAACTATTTAGAAAATTATCAGAGTTCTTTCAAGGTTAACCTAAAACTAAACTAAACATAACTTTAAATACCTAGGCCTTATGGGCTTCCTAATGCTTAATGGGCTTGGGCCCAATAGCTTAATAACTATTAAACTATTACAATTTAAACCCTGAACTGTAACTATCAAGTAAATACAGTTTAGACCCTCTAATTTAACTTTGACACAATTGCAGTTTAAACCCTTAACTTTAACTTTAATCTTGAATACAATTTATTTGATCCAACAGAGATCGCGTGAGAGCTCGCTTTCCTTAAGTGATATTTCGACCCTATTCTGCCTGGGTATCACAAAATTCACACGAGGATAATCTCAAATTCACCGGTATCGATTCTGGCAGAAATCGATCCTATTTAAACCCCAAGAGAATCGTAACCGATGCTATATTATTAATGATAATAATATTCCCCATTAATGGGATTGATTGTGGACAAAAATAACTGGCCGTTACGAGAGGATTTGGGGTTACTAATTGATTTTGGGGGTTACAGAATCGAATCTGCAACAGTACGCCACGAGGGTAGCCGCGCAGGCTAACCCGCAGCACAACCCGCGTGAGCCACTGTTTCGTCCCACACTCCAGTACACCACGCGGGTAGCCGCGCGGGTTAACCCGCGGCACAACTCGCGTGAGCCACTGTTTTAGTCCCCCAATCACCAAACAACGATCCAACAATCTCAGGTCATAGTTAGCTTACACAAGTGTATACTCCACACCTCCTAACTCGTGTTATAGCTTAGCTACAAATTAACCCCATTATTATCTTGTGAATCCAATTACACAAAATGACCGATGATTTCACTAAAATCACCAACATTCCTCCCCCATTTTAATGCAATCCTTGATTCACAAACAAAATTAATATAGCAAACAAACTCATGCATAAATGAAAATATCTAGAAGATTGAATTTCCATCTTAGTACATTACACATTTGAAATACTTGAGAATTCGGGTGTCCTATGGATTGAACCCTTCAACCCATTTGAGTACCAGAAAATAACACACACATGAATTTAAAAGATTCTCTAAAGTTTAAACTTAACACTATACAGGCCATGGGTCCTTATCCATTCGTGAGTGCATCAAAGCCAAGTCCAAGTTTCTTGAAGCGACCACACTTCACACTCATATAGGTAGTTCCTTTCATCATGCACCTGCACATGTACTTTTACAAAAGAACAATTACCTCCTCGCTTGCAGTACCGAGCACATACCTTGGGATGATTATCTTGTACTCCAATCCCTTAGAGTGAGTTTTCCCATTGAATTCAACTTCTAACGTTGTATTAGAAGGTAATTGGGTATCTCACCGTTAGAGATTCAAATGGACTTTAATCCCATCCCGATCACTGACTTGTGAACCAAGTCCCTAGCCAACCCCTTCGTCAAGTGGTCCGCAAGATTTTGTTGCGACCGAACAAATTCAACCGAAATCACCCCATTCGTGATTATCTCACGAATCATGTTATGTCTATCACCTAAGTGTCTAGACTTGCCATTATATACTTGACTATAAGCTTTAGCCAAAGTAGTCACACTATCACAACGGATAGAAATGGGTGATATTGGTTTCGGCCATAACGGAATTTCATGGACTAAATTCCTTAGCCACTCCGCCTCTTTACCGGTAGCGGCTAATGCCACAAATTCCGACTCCATAGTCGAACTTGTGATGCAAGTTTGCTTTTTGGAAGCCTATGAGATGTCACCTACCCCAAGCAAGTATACCCAACCACTCGTGGAAGAGTGATCTTCTAAGTTGGTAATCCAACTTGCATCCGAATACCCCTCTAATACTGAAGGAAACCCGACATATGACAAACCATAATCAATGGTTTTCTTCAAGTATTTAAATACTCATCTTATCGCTTGCCAATGATGTATACTAGGATTACTAGTATACCTACTCAACTTGCCTACGGCAAAAGCAATATCCGGCCTAGTGCTTGTCATGGCATACATCAAGCATCATATAGCCTTTGAGTACTTGAGTTGTGACACCGCTTCACCCGAATTAGGCATAAGATTCACACTCGAATCAAATGGAGTACTCACCGGAGAACAATCAAAGTAATTAAATTTCTTTAATACTTTCTCAATGTAATGATGAGATTGCGTAATTGCAATCCCTTTGTTCTCATGCTTGATCCTTATTCCAAGGATCACCTCCGCCTCTCCCATATCTTTCATGGTGAAACTTGATGACAAAAACTCTTTGGTTTTATCAACTTGATTTTGGTCGGTGCCAAAGATCAACATGTCATCAACGTATAAGCAAATGATTACTCCGTTACCGGATGTGTCATATATGCTATACACACACTTATCCGCGTGCTTTAACATAAAACCGTTGGAAAAGATAACCTCATCTAATTTTTGATGCCATTGTTTGGGTGCTTGTTTCAACCCATACAATGATTTTATAAGGTTACACACCTTATGCTCCATTCCGGGCATAACAAAACCTTCCGGTTGTTTCATGTAAACTTTTTCCTCCAAGTCACCATTCAAGAATGTTGTTTTGATATCCATTTGGTGAATCACTAAATTGTGTATATCTCCTAAGCCTATCAACAATCTAATCGTGGAAATCCTTGCAACTGGGGCATAGGTATCAAAATAATCGATGCCTTCACGTTGCCTAAAGCCTTGGATTACCAATTGAGCTTTGAACTTGTCGATTGATCCATCGGCTTTCATCTTCCTTTTGAAGATCCACTTGCATCCCAAAGGTTTACAACCCGGTGGAAAGTCCGATAATACCCCAGTATTATTCCCCATGATGGAATCCATCTCATCATTTATTTCTTCTTTCCCAAAAGCAATATCTTGAGACTTCATAGCATCATCAAATGATTTTGGATCCTCCTCAATACTATAACGGTAAGAGAATTGTGATCCAATTTCATCTCTTGATCCTTCTACCAAGTATACTTGGAAATCGGGACCAAATGATTTTTCAATCCTTCCTCTTTTGCTCCTTCGAAGCATCGGAGATTCGGTTGGAACAATTGCTTGTTCTTCAACCTCACTAGTTACACTAGTACTTGGAACAAGGTCCTTCGGCCTTGGTATTGAAGAGAATCTATTCTCATCAAATAAAGCATCTCTCGATTCTATAACGGTGTGAATCGCTATAAAATCATTAGGTTCAATAACATAGAACCTATATGCCTTGGAATGTTTGGCATATCCAACAAAGATGCAATCAATACCTTTCTCACCCAAGGTTTTCCTTTTGGGTTCGGGTAGTCGAACAACCGCTCGACAACCCCAAAGTTCATATGGGGTAATTTTGTTCCTTTTATTGGGAACTCGATTTAATAAATAAAAAGCCGTTAACATGGATTCACCCCAAAATCCATTACTCAATCCCGAGTAGGATAACATAGAGTTCACCATTTCTTTGAGAACTCTATTTTTCCGTTCCGCCACACCATTTTGTTGTGGTGTATAAGGAGTCGTAGTTTCATGAATAATTCCTACGGATTGAAAAAACAAGGGGTTGTAATATTCCCCACCACGATCGGTGCGTAAACATTTAATTAAACCGTTCATTTGCAATTCAACCTCCATTTTATAAATTTTAAATTTATCCAACGCTTCATCTTTTGAGTGTAATAAATAAATATAACAAAAACGTGAAGCGTCGTTAATAAAAGTAATGACATACTTTTTATTACCAAAGGACGGAGTTGAATGCAAATCACAAAGATCACTATGAATTAATTCAAGCACCGACGAATCCCTTTTCACATTAGGAAAAGGTTGTCTGGTGATCTTTGTCAACATGCAAGTTTTACATTTCTCGGTTTTAACGTCAAAAGCCAGAATAAGACCGTCTTTTGACATTTCAACCATTCTTTTAAAATTAACATGACCAAGTCTTGCATGCCATAAAAAGGAATCAAGACAATTCTCATTTGCAACATAAACGTAATTAGAAACACAGTCCTTTTTATTCAAACTTAACATAAATATATTATTATTCAAATAACCAAATCCTACAAAAGAGCCACCTTTCGACAAGGTAAACTTTCTGGATTCAAAAACTTGCCTATATCCTAACTTATTCAAGACACTACCAGAAACCAAATTTTTTCGAATTTGTGGTACAAACAAAACATCTAAAAGTTCAATAATTTTGCTAGAACTAAACTCTATCCTAACTAAGCCGCGTCCAAGAATGGGAGCATTTGACTCATTCCCCATGTGTAGCACGGATCCGTCTTCAACCGGTTCCAAAGAGGTGAACCAACGTCGATCCTTGCACACATGACTTGAGGCACCCGTGTCAATCCACCAAGCATTATCATCATCCTGCACATAAAATGATTCGGATATTAGTGGTACATAATTCAAATTTGAATTAACACCAAAGTCAAGAAACTGACCTTGCCGTGGGTTTAGATCATTAGATCTTTGCCCACCACCACATGAGCTTGCTCCATTCTTATTCTTGACAACTCGACAATCCCGCTTGAGATGGCCGGTCATCCCACAAGTCCAACAGGTTAATTTAACTCTTTTGTTGGGACCTTTCTTGGCTTCATTGAACTTGCGTTTTCCCTTGAAGTTGTTGGATCTTCCATCTTCCACCATGTTCACCGAAGGTGCAGAAACCTCTTTTGTCTTAGGTTTCTCAGTCTTTTGCGCCCGAAGAGATTTCTCTATGCGCAAGTGACTACCGAGTTGTACAAAGACAACTCTTCCTTCTTGTGTTTCAACATGTGTTTGAAATCTTTCCAAGAGGGAGGCAATTTATCAATAATGCTCGATACGGAAATGGATTCGTCCATTTTCATATCATGTTGAGCATATTGGCCTAGAATGTGTAGGAGCTCATTATATTGCTCCATCATAGGCCTTAAATCCACCATTTTGTAATTATTAAAATTACTAACGAGGAACTTCTTACTAGAAGCATCCTCCACCATGTATTTTGACTCAAGAGAGTCCCATAGCTCTTTAGCAGATTCAACGTTTTGATAAATGTCGAAGAGGGAGTCACACATACCATTCAAAATGTGGCAACGACAGATGTAGTCGTCGTTCTCCCATTTTCCGCGACGTCGGGTCATCTCCAACATCTTGTCCTCCATCACCTCTGACATAGGAATGCTTAGCACGTACACTACCTTCAATGTCGTCAGGAGGAAATGCATCTTCTTTTGCCATCTTCAAAAGTCGACGCCTTCGAACTTCTCCGGTTTCGTGAACTTGGTTGTCATGTCTCTCACAGATTGATCACCCGCCATTTCTCTCACGAAGGAATATCACTTAAGATTGTTGGGGAGTGAGTGCTCAGAAATCGATGGGTAGAGGGAGAGAAGAGAGAGTGATCGGAACTTGGATAAGAATTTGAGATCGCGTGAGAGCTCGCTTTCCTTAAGTGATATATTGACCCTATTCTGCTTGGGTATCACGAAATTCACTCGAGGATAATCTCAAATTCACCGGTATCGATTCTGGCAGAAATCGATCCTATTTAAACACCAAGAGAATTGTAACCGATGTTATATTATTAATGATAATAATATTCCCCATTAATGGGATTGATTGTGGACAAAAATAACTGTCGGTTACGAGAGGATTTGGGGTTACTAATTGATTTTGGGGGTTACAGAATCGAATCTGCAACAGTGCGCCACGTGGGTAGCCGCGCGGGCTAACCCGCAACACAACCCGCGTGAGCCACTGTTTCGTCCCACACTCCAGTGTACCACGCGGGTTAACCCGCGACACAACCCGCGTGAGCCACTGTTTTAGTCCCCCAATCACCAAACGGCGGTCCAGCAATCCTGGGTCATAGTTAGCTTACACGAGTGTGCACTCCACACCTCCTAATTCGTGTTATAGCTTAGCTACAAACCCATTATTATCTTGTGAATCCAATTACACAAAATGACTGATGATTTCACTAAAATCACCAACACGATTTACCATCTAGTTGGAAACCATTCGGTTGGAAATGGATTTTCAAAAAGAAATGAAGGTTAATGGATCAATCGTCAGTTTAAAGGTCGGTTGGTAATCCAAAGTTTTTTCAAAGTTTTTTCGGTGAAAAGAAGGCATCGATTATTTTGATACTTATGCATCAGATCTACACCATCCAATTGTTAAATGCTTTGGAGGCTATTAATAACCTCGTAATTCATCAAATGGATGTCAAAACGACATTCCTTAACGACGATTTGAAGGAAGAGGTGTATGTGAAGTAACTAGAAGGAATTATGATGCTCGACAATGAGAATAAAGTGTGTAAGTTAGTTAAGTCACTTTATGGATTAAAATAGGCCCCAAAAAAGTGGCATCAAAATTTTGATAAAGTGGTTTTTATCTAAGCCAATCGAACAAAGTGCGCATAGCAAATTTGATGATTATGCTAAATGGGTCCTAATTTGTCTATATGTATAGATGATTTGTTGATTTTTGGCACGAACCAAAGACAAGTAGATTTGACAAAAAAAATTGTCATGTATATGTTTGGGCCAATAATGATAAAAACGAGAGAACAAAAGTCTGACCATAACACATTTCACTATGTTGAGAAAGTGTAAAGAAATTTAATATGTTAAAATTTTCAACCATAAGTACTCTAATGGCTCAAAGTGAAAATCTTATACCCAACGAGGGTGAAGCAATTTCACAGTTGGAATACTTTAAGACAATTAGGTGCTTGATGTATGCTATGACAAGCACAAGACCGGACATGCCTATGCCATTGGAAAGTTGAGTAGGTTTACTAGTAGACCAATTGGCAATCAGTTAGAAGATTATTCAAATACTTGTAGGAAACCATGAACTATGGTATAACATATGTTAGGTTTCCTTTGGTGATTGAAGGCTACATGGATGCAAGTTGATATCGAATATAGAAGATCATTATTCTACTAATGGATTGTCATTCTTGCTTACGGGTGGTGCTATATTTTGTGCCACCAAGAAGCAAACTTGTGTCACAAATTCCACTATGGAATATAAATTTGTAGCCTTATCAGTCGTGGTAAAGAGGCGGAGTGGCTAAGGAATCTAATCTATGAGATTCCTTTATGGTCAAAACTGATATCATCGATATGTATTTATTGTGCTAGTGTTGCCACCTTGACTAAGGCATATAGCCAAGTCTATAATGGAAAGTCAAGGCACTCGGGAGTAACGGATAACATGGTTAGGGAATTAATCATGCATGGGGTGATATATGTAGAGTTTATAAGAACTCACAATATTTTTAGCCGACCATATAAAGGGGTTATCTAGGGACTTTGTGCACAAGACGCCGGTAAAGGGATTAACCAAAGAATTTCATGCTTACTACCATGATAAAAAATCTTGCAATACTAGTAGTGAAAAGCTTACACCGTCTTAATTATTGACCTCATGACAACCCATCTTAAGTAATGATATACTTGATTAGATCTCAATACAAATGTTCTCTCCCACTACAATTATAGGGATTTTCACCGACGGACGTAATCATTGATGATCCATCGATGATGACTTGTAACTATTGGTGAAAATTAGTCAAAGAAACTTTCGTGGGTGAGAACTTCACCAATGAATCATCGAGGGACCCAATTACTCATCGATCACCCAAAAATGTATCACCGACGAGTCATCGAGGGAATGTATAACCAAGGGTTCACCAATGGAATACTTCACCGATGGATCACCAAGGGAATACATCACAGATGAAATGTAACACCGAGAGATCACAAGGGATCACCAAGGGAATATCCCAAACGATTCTTTCGATCATCACCGACGGCTTTCCGTCGATGAATACTATTAATTTAAACAACTAATGTAAAATGCAATATTTTTTTGTATATTTTATATAAAACCTACCATAATCATCAAAAATACCAAATAATCCAATACAATTATTAAAAAAATAATAATATTGTTATTAAAATTTTAGTATGTATTCTAACTAGGGGGATCGAGGGGAGGGGATCCACCATACTGCCTCATAAAAGCAGTAAACTAGGTTGTCAGCTAACTAGTGAGCGTACTCGCTTGTCGTGCCGCCAAGTTTGCCATCCTCTTTCATTCAGCCTCCGACTCGGCCCGTTACTCATCCTCCCATCCTCTACTAATTTTGCCAATTTCTCTTGCAACTCCGTTACTTGCAAATATTCAATATTTTACAAAAATAAGTTTTTGTTGACAATCAAAAGTAATGACATGATATATATATATATATATATATATATATATATATATATATATATATATATATAGAGAGAGAGAGAGAGAGAGAGGGAGAGGGAGGATCATGTGAGAAGTAAACTAATTTGCGAGAAGGCGAGAAGAAATGTGGGTCACATAATTTATTAATTAAAAAAACCATAAATAAAAAATAAAAAATAGTTTTAGAAATTAAGATAATTATCATTTTAAATTGGATAAATCCTTAAAATTCTCATTATATCTTTTAGATTTATTTATTTTTTAATTTCAATTAATTATTAATTTATTTATTGATTTTTTTTCTAAATATACTTTTAATAAAAAAAAATTCACAATTTTAACCAAATATTACATGTGATATAATTATATGAATATTTATGCATATCACATATCATATTATCACATGTGGTAATTGTATATATTTTAGTTAATCATATGTGATTATGTATACTTCTATTTATAGATCCTTTTGTGATGTAAATATTATCACATATGATAATTGTATATATTTTAATTAATCATATGTGATTATGTATATTTATATTTATAGATCTTTTTATGAGGTAAATATTATCACATGTGATTATGCGTCATTTATATTCAGACATATATTATCATATGTGATATTTACAAAAATCCACCTAGTGGGATCATATGTGATACATAATAATATATCACATGTTAAACGAAGTTAATCACATGTGATTCAAAACGTAAATCTAAAAGATAGAGAAAAAAATGGTGAAATAAATAATGAATTGGTTATGGATATCACATGTGATATTTGATGAAAATTATGATTTTATCTAGAAAATAATATTATAAATTTGATAAAAAAAAATTATTAATTTATTAAAACTAAAAAATAAATAAATTTAAAAGATATTATGAAGTTTTTAAGGATTTATCCAATTCAAATTGTAATTATCCTAAGTTTTAAAAAAAAAATTATTTATGCTATTTTTTAATTAATAAATTATGTGGCTCATATTCCTTCTCGCAAATTGACTACCTTCTCATATTCCTTTAATTAATAAATTATGGTGCAACCCCTTTATCCACCACACATTTTACTTTTACCTTTTTTCCATTTTTCCATTTTTTTAATTACATAAAATGTGTGGTGGATAGAGGGGTTGCATGAGGTTGCCCCATATAAATGGGTTGCATTTGAACCACACCCTATATATATATTTATAAGAAACATAACTACGTAGAAGAACCACTAACGTACGATCTCTCATTGCTGCTACCGATGCAATCACATCACTCGTCTTAGCATAATGAGGATCCTCGGAGTCCCGAACCCAAAGAAAAAGACGACCCTTCCTTTAACCTTCGACACTCTCCTCCCACTAACATGGGTGATCAGGTGGCATGATGCCAAGATCTGTGCCAACATGCGCCTCATCCCTAAGCGCTATATTGATATATGTACATATAGACATGCATTCATGCAAAAAAGTAATTATATATTATAACATATGAAGTATTCACATCGTATTAATATACCCGATCAAAAACCAATTACTATACAAAAATATACACAAACCATATACATGCATATATATATATATATATATATATATATATATATATGAATACATATACACCGATACATGCATCATGTATATTGATCTATATATATATACTATACATGTATTCATATATACATACATACATGCATAGACCTAGACAAACAATTAAATTCAAATAGAAAATATATATTCTCTAGGTGATTACCAACGAATTTTTTTTTGAACGGCACGGAAATTTTTTAAACACGAAATAAACACCCACTACAAGAAAAACATTAGTTAGTGACGAAAATTTTAGTGATGACTCGTTTTTTGGTCACTAATTTCAACATTAGTAACAATAGAAAAGGTTGTCACTAAAATTTGGTCGCTAATATAAATATAGTGACAAAAACTAAAATTTGGTCACTAGAGTGGTCACTAATTCTCATTGCTAAAATAAGATTATTCATATTTATCTAATTTAATGATGAAATTTGTGACGATTATGTTTTTCGTCACTAATATAAATCCATGTGTTTTGTGACATAAATAATGGTCACTAAGTTAAAAGAGTTGTCACTAAAATGAAAGTGATAGTGACAAAAAATAATGGTCACAATTTCAAAGAGTTAGTGACTAAATATAGTTGTCACTAAATATTATTTAGTAGTTAATGTTAGAGAGTGGATTAGTGACAAAAAAAATAGTGGTCACTAACATAAAAATATTAGTAACAAAAAATAGTTGTCATTAAAATAAAAGTGGTAGTGACAAAAAATAGTGGTAACTAATTTCAAAGAGTTAGTGACTAAAAATATTTGTCACTAATAGTATTTAAATAGTTAATGTTAGAGAATAGATTAGTGACAAAAAAAAAATAGTGGTCACTAACATAAAAATATTAATAACAAAAAATAGTTGTCACTAAAATAAAAGTGGTAGTGACAAAAAATAGTGGTCACTAATTTCAAAGAGTTAGTGACTAAACATATTTGTCACTAATAGTATTTAAGTAGTTAATGTTAGAGAATAGATTAGTGACAAAAAAAAAATAGTGGTCACTAACATAAAAATGTTAGTAACAAAGAATAGTTGTCACTAAAATCAAAGTGGTATGACAAAAAATAGTGGTCACTAATTTCAAAGAGTTAGTGACTAAAAATATTTGTCACTAATAGTATTTAGTACTTAATAGAGAATAGATTAGTGACAAAAAAAAATAGTTGTCACTAACATAAAAATATTAAAATGAAATATTAAAATATTAAAAAGTGGTAGTGACCAAAAATAGTGGTCACTAAATATATGTGTTAAAATGAAAGTAATACTCCCTCCGTCCCAAAATAAATGTACACAATGAAAATGACACACAGTTTTAGAAATGTAAAATTATTACAATTTTTAAATAAAAATGACACTTTTACCCTTGATAATAGAGAGAGAAACTTTCTCCACCTCATATTTAAGGGTAAAATGGGAAATTGGAAACTTACTTTTGAAAGTTGACATTTATTTTGGGACAAACTAAAATAGTAATGTAGACACTTAATTTGGGACGGAGGAAGTAGTATATTTAGGGACTGTCAGTTGCTGAATGAGATTATGACATAAATATAAAAATCATGACATAAATATAAAAATTTGAAGTTTAGGGGCTAAAATTGGTAACCTTCCATTCTCATTTATTTGACCTAGCTCTCTATAATCAATTTGACCATCGCCCATATTCAATTTCACGCCTCGACCCTCCCGAATTCACGCATCCCGCCTCGACCAGTAACACCGAGTCCAGAATTCAAGCCCACAGTCTCACGCAACTCACAACCGGTGACCTCTCGCCGCCCGTCGTTGCTCACGAGTCGCGCTTCTGCTGCTCACGTCGGTATGGTTTATGGTTCTTTATATCATCAGGCTTTTGATTTTTTATGATTCTCGCATAAAAAATATAAAATTACAGACGGACTACAACATCCGTCGGTAATCACCTACGAATCATCAACGAAATATAAAATAATTGAACTTCTATTTTTTTATTAAATCTTTATGGATCGATCTCTAATCAAGTATGGATCACCATAGAATATAAAATAATTTAATTTTCAATTTTTTTTATTAAATCATTATAGATCTGTCAGTAATCACCTAGAAAAGTTTTAATAATAAAATTTAAAATTTTTATATTCCGTTGGTGATTCGTAGGGTTGTAAACAAACCATGAACTGTTCGGTGGGAAGTTCATTTATGTTGACATGAACACAATTTTTTGTTTGTGTAGTTAAATGAACGAATATGAACAATGATCTTGTTCGTGCATTTACGTTTGTGAACGTTCATTCATTTATGTTCGTTCGTTTATGTTTGTTTGTACATATAAATATATTTATATATTATGACATTAAGATGTAAAATCGTTAATTAAATTATTTTTTTTAGAATTTCTTTTGTATATCTTCTACCTGGTCTTTCATTTTGTTATGTTATTTTTTACGAATGAAATGATGAGTGATGGTTGTTGTTTTTTTTTCATTTGTGTTTGTTCATTTAGGTCCGTTTACGTTTGTTTAGCTCTTAATGAACGAATATAGACAAACACGAACAGACAAATTTTCTTAACGAAAGAACATGAACACAAAAAATTTCGTTCGTTTACAATTCGTGTACGTACGTTCGTTTGTTCGGTTAAGATAAACGAACGAACATGAACAAGCCTCCGTTCGTGTTCGTTCGGTTTGTTTACAGCCCTAGTGATTCGTAGGTGATTAGGAACGATTGTTTTAAAAAATTAATAATTAATTTATTATAATATCTAGTCGATGATTTTTTATTTACCGATGGAATATATAATCGTCGACTGATATCTATTTCCCTCCGTGATCCAAACAATTTGGCCGTCAGTGATTTTTGTCAGTGATATTATTGTTTCTAGTAGCATCCATATAGTCAGAGAGAAGTATATTTTCCGCTATCTCAAATCTTTATGCTAATATGTTTCTGTCCCTTTAGCTGCATTAAAACATACAAATCATCTTCTTATGTTTCTCAAGGAAAACAATGATATGATAGATGCATATATATAACAATACAAAAGTTCATTATACCTAAAGGTAAAGAAACATTGGTACCTAAATTATTGTAACCTTCTGTTTTGGAAAATACTTGGTCTATTTGAACTATGGAACTTTCTCTTCAATATCACTCCAAGAGCTGCATTTTATGAGAATCCATATCAACCTACAATAATAACATCTAACCCTAAAGTTACGAATTTCTTTAAACTTCATTTAACCATAACTCAATCACGAGTGTGTTTACCGGCCATCATACTCTCTTTCTTACAAGCACAAACTAGATACCAAAGTTCATTGAACCCAAAAACATAACATATATTGTTGGTATTTGGGTAAAAAGTTGATTACAAGCAACCCCAACCGACCACACATGAAACCCGCCTCCAAGGACATGAATGTGAAGGGGATTTTTTTGGCTCACTCAGCGCTGAGGCTAGGGGGGGGGGGGATGATCGAACCCGGACCTGTCTTGTATTGGGGCAAAGTCGTGCCCCGACCCTTTGTCAATTGAGCTACACGTCAAAGGCATATACTGTTGTTATTAGCAATTATGGCACCAATGTTGTTATTAGCAATTATGGCACCAACAATCAAGGTCGGTGCAGAGTGCAAGGGGGCATCAAGTTGTCATCTATTACTAGTTTTAATATGGGTTTAATAATATGGGAATTGGACAACTGAGCTTTAACTATAAAAACCGACTAAGGCCCGGTAGTGATGGATACTGAATGTGATCGTGAACTGGTTAATGCCCAACATCTCAACAACTCAAACCGATTTCTAATAAGCATCTTAATGAATAAACAAGTTTTCTTAATGAACGAATATGATCACAAAAAGTTTCGTTCGTTTACATTTGTTGGTTCGTTTAGCATCTTAACAAATGGTTTGTTTAGCATCTTAACAAACGAACATTAACAAACAAATTTTCTTTACGAATGAACAAGAATACTAAAAGTTTCTTGTGTTTCATGTCTGTGTTCGTTTTTTTGTTCAGTTAAGTTAAACGAATGAACAAAAACACAAAATCTTTCGTTCATTTACTGTTCGTGTTCGTTTAAGTTAAACGAACGAACATGAACAAGCCTCTGTTTATGTTCGTTCAGTTCGTTTTGCTTAATGAAATTTGCAATACACATGAGCACATCACTGTATCAGCACAGTTGGAGCACGCTGCAAAACAATAACAACATATTGTGATATTGCTTTATTGGGCGTTTGTTTTTTGCAATGTACAGTAGCATAGATTATGAATTTTACAATTTATCACTGTTCTTTTAACTTTTGTTTACTTTTAGGTCTGACATTACCACATTAGATTTAGACTTTAGTTTTTAGATTTGTAACTTTCATAGTTTTGCTCTTTGCTTACTGTAACATTAACTTCGATGAAATTTACTATTTTAGTTAAAAACAAATTATAGTTTTCTTTATCTTTTAGTTTTAAGTTCCATATATTGAAGTAAATGTTCTATTGTACTAATTTCAATTTGGAAAAGGGAAAACCGAAAAAGAAGGAAGCATGATCTTAATTCAGACTTTTTCCCTTTATCATTTTATATTTTGTAATTCGGGTTTTTGGATTCACTACACCAAATGTCACTTAGGCAACAAATGAAAAATGTTGCCTAAGAGGGGTTTATATGTTGCCTAAGGCTTAGGCAACATATAAGCAGTGTTTCCTTCTCAATGTTGCATAAGAACTTACGCAACATAGGCAAACATCGTATGTTGCCTAAGCTGACTCCTTAAGCAACACACAACAGATTATGTTGCCTATGAAAAAAACATATGTTGCACCAAACAAATACTAAGGCAACATTAGATTTATGCATGTGTTGCCTAAGATATCAACTTAGACAACATACTCTATTTGTATATGTTGCCTTTGAACTGTGATTAAAATAATATGATATTTCACTTAAGCAACACTTATAGATAAGTTGCCTAGGATGTTTTATATAAAAAAAACATTATTGTTCATTTTGTGCACCATGATGCAGTTTTATAGTTGCATGTTTTCTAAAAACCCTCATAAACAAACAAACTCGTGTGAATCGGTAAACAACTCCAATTACCAAACAAAACTAATAAATTATATAACGTTTTTCCTAAATAAGTACAAAAATAAGCAACAGGTTCGAAAACTTCAAATAAAAAGTTAACCTAAAGCATTGTTCGTTGGAGTTGTTGTGTTGGAGTTTGCATCACTAGCACCACCGCACATACGCATCAAATATTCTATCATCTTTCTTTGTTCGGCGGCTTCCTTTTTTGCCTCATCTTGTGCCTCTTTTAGTAAGCGAATCTCCTCGTCGCGCTCGGCAAGTTGTCGCCGCAAATCGTCCTCATTAACCGTAGACACCGACATAGAGGTTCCCTTCGTCGGACCTCTCATCCTCGGAGCTCGAACCGCCAAGCTACCCATACCTCGACCAACCTTCTCTAGTTGGTGACACTGGTGTAGTTGGTGACCCCGTAGTCGGAGGGTACAATCGGCGTTGGACGGAAACTAAAGGTGTTGCCTCCGATGAGACCTCCACCGAATCATCCTCTGTGGTAGTTCTTTCTAAGACCGATGCCTTTACTGAACTGAACACTTGACTTTTTTTGGAGGCATATGAATATGCAAATGCGAACTGATGACACAAAATCTATAGATCAAAAACTAAAAAACAATGGCAATATGGCCTAGAAGTTTATCACTTTCAAAAAACAATGACAGTAGCCAAGCAATGGCAATATGGCAAAAAAAAACAGTGACAGTAGCCATATATATCAAGAATATGAAAACTAACAGTAGCCATATAACCACAATCCATATAACCATATTCATATAACCATAAAACCCATATAATTCCATATAACCACATTAAAATTAAATCACCCATATAATTCCATATAACCACATTAAGATTAAATCACCCATATAATTCCATATAACCACATTCATATATATATATATATATATATATATGAGAGAGAGAGGGGTGTTCAAATGCAACCCATTTATATGGTTGCATAATAACTCTCTCTCTCTCTCTCTATATATATATATATGGGTAGGTTATTATGCAACATTTTACATGGTGCAACCCCATGTAACCCCTCTATCCACTACTCATTTTATTTTCACATTTTTTAATTAAAAAAGTGAAAATAAAATGATTGGTGGATAGAGGGGTTGCACCATATAAATGGGTTGCATTTGAACACCCCTCTCTCTCTCTCTCTCTCTCTCTCTCTCTCTCTCTATATATATATATATATATATATATATATATATATATTTGAATGTGGTTATATGGGTTATATAGTTATATGAATGTGGTTATGTGGAATGTGGAACCATCGAGAAGCCCTGTTGATTTCCCGATTTAATCTAACAGTTATATGGGTGATATATAGAGGGTTGTTCAAATGCAAACCACTCTTATGATGCAAATTTTGCAACCCTTCTAAATACCATTGATATCATCAATCAAGAGTTGAGATTCAATTGAGTTATTTATGTTAATAAATTAATTAATTTAATATAATAAATTAATAAAAATAGGAGAGAAGGGCATAATAGTACATTTCAATTCCAAATTCAAATAAGGAAATCAGATGATTCCTTTTTTATAAAAGGAAACCAAATTATTTTATTATAAAATATTTTTTAATATGTTATAAAATCATCAATATATTATTTAAAAAATAGTTTAACATAATAAAACCTTAATTCATCATTGACATAGTAAAACAATAGGTAACCATAGTAAAATCATTGTGAAACATAGTGAAACCTTATTAAAATCATTGTGAAACATAGTGAAACTTTATTAAAATCATATTGAAACATAATGAAATAGTTTTACCTCCAATGTAAGCTCTAAAACATATTTCATCATCTAGATGAAACCTTAATGCAACCATAGTGAATCATAATGAAACCGCGATGAAACCATGATAAAATATAATCAAACTTTATAGAAACCATCGTGAAACCATAATTATAAAAGAAAATAAAAAACAATGAAATCGGTGTTTACTTTTGAAAAAAAATCAAAACGTCACAATTTGGTATATATCCAAAAATAATAAGAAGAAGAAAAACCTATAATAAACAATTTATCGGTGTTAGATCATTCCATACACTTTTCCTGATTCATACTATGCATAAAGAAGAATATTCTCATTAATTAACCGAATATGTATTTCAACGGAAAAAAAAACTAAAATCCATGTAATAAAGACTTGTCATAATTGTGATTGATTATTATAATTTATAATATACATCTACATTAAATACAAATGATAAAACGGATGGTGACAAAAAATAATAATTTCCATTAACAAATCGTTTACATCAAATAACCAAGATAGCCTTGTAGATATTAAAAATAAAAAAAGAAAAGAAAATTATGTGATTGGTTGATTGGGGTATGCAAAGTTGGTAAACCAATGATGGTTTTCATATGATCGCTCCCCTATATATATATATATATATATATTTGAGTAATTATTAAAAGTTTCATTTGTTTTTAGATTTAAAATAAACAACTCTAAATAATAAATGTTGTTTTGTTAAAAAAAAAGATAATAAATGTAGTATTCAATATATAGGATTGGGTTCCGGTGAGAAGTTGAAAGGGATCAATGGTTCAGATCCACTCTTACGCTTCTCACCGTTAACTTAGTGTGTATGTGTGGTGGATATCAACCGTGAATATAGAGATGGCCAAAAATCGGTCCCGGTCTGGGTCAGACCCAAATCAGTCCTGAATACGCTTAATGAACTTCAGTAGGCCTTCATGGGCTATATTGTCTTAATGAACTATATTGAGCATTTACGAGCTTCAATGGCTTTTCATGAGCTCAGTGGCGGAACACAGTGAAGGCCAAAGGGCCATGGCCCCACTGCTTTTAGGAACAAATGCTATGTATTAACAATTAGGTTTGTATGTGATGTTTGGCTGAGATGGTTATCACCCCTTAGCCACATAGGAAGGATCTTGGGTTCAAGTCTCATGGTGCTCTTTTTTTTTTCTTTTATTGCATACTCTTTTTTTCTTTTATTGCATAATATTATTATTTTTCTTTCATGACTAAAAAACTTTTCTTCGAATATGTTCGGCACATATTTATTACATATAATTTTTATAAACTGTATACAAATGTATAAATTGGTTTGAGTTTTATATAAATAATGTAAAATATCTAGAATTTAGCCTTACATTAGATAACTTTTGTTTCTATCTTTAAGTTTTATAAAACTTATTAATACATTATAGTCAAAAAAATATATAAACCACTAATGTACATTTTGTTGATGGTATTATTGTTCTAGGATTTAGTATTATGTTAACAAATCTTTTTTTATTTCTAATAAAATTTATTAGTATATCATAGTCAGAAAAAATAAAGACAAAATGATTTTATATTGTAATTTTTCTGTTATTAGAGTATTAAATGAGCTAAAATTTTCCTTTTTTTATATAATTTATTAGTAGATCATAGTAAAAAAAACATATTAAAAAACCCAATAACTTTATGTTGCTATATCTTGGGTTTCCGAATTTTTGTAATATCATTTTTCGGCCCCCGAGACTATGATGTTTGTGTTTCGCCACTGCATGAGCTATTAGTCTTCATGGGCTTGAGTCCAATAGAACCGATAATGGTCAGTAGATCCATTAAGGCCCAATGAAACCCGATAGAACCCTTTAAAGTCTGATAGATTCATTAAGGCCCAATTAAACTCTTTAAAGCTCGATAGATCCGTTAAGGCCCAATGAAAACCTTTAAAGACGAATATAACCGATTAAAGTTCGGTAGAATTAATTAAACCCCAATAGATCCATTAAGACCCAATGAAACCCTTTAAATCCCGATAGGTCTATTAAGCCCTAATGAAACCCTTTAAAATCCAATAGAACTCTTTAAAGTCCGATAGATCCATTAAGACCCAATGAAACCCTTTAAAGCCCGATAGATCAGTTAAGGCCCAATGACAACATTTAAAGACCAATAGAACCGATTAAAGTCTAGTATAATTAATTAAACCCTAATAGATCCATTAAGACCCAATAAAACCCTTTAAATCCCAATAGATCCATTAAGGCCAAATAAAAAACCCTTTAAAACCCAATAGAACCCTTTAAAGTCCAATAGATCCATTAAGGCCCAATGAAACCCTTTAAATCCCAATAGATTCGTTAAAGGCCAATGAAACCCTTTAAAGCCCAATAGAACCCTTTAAAGTCCGATAGATCCATTAACACCAATTGAAACCCTTTAAAGGCCAATAGAACCGATTAAAGTCCGATAGATCCACTAAGGCCCAATAAATCCATTAAGGCCCAATAAAACCTTTTAAAGCACAATAAAACCTTCTAAAACCCGATAGATCCATTAAGGCCCAATTAAACCATTTAAAACACAATAGAACATGAAACCAAAATCACTCCAAAACACGTTCCATATAAATATGAAATAACTACAAAATCATATAAAATAAATACAAAGTAAGAGCTAAACGTATTTTTAGACACGTAGTAAATCCCGATAGATCCATTTAGCCCAAATGAAACCCTTTAAACCCCAATAGAACATTTTAAAGTCCGATAGATCCATTAATGTCCAATGAAATCATTTAAAGCACAATAGAACCTTTTAAAGCCCGATAAAACCAATTAAGATCCATTATAGTCCAATAAGACACTTTATGACTTTTTAACGAACAATAACATCACACACACATATATATTATCTATACATTAACATGTACACATGCATACAACACATATATACATCATATGTGATTACCAAACAACACACACATTATCTATACATTCATATCAATATATATACAAATATACAAGAATATACATAGATCCATTAAGGCCCAATGAAACCCTTTAAACCCAATAGAAACCTTTAAAGTCCTATTGATCCATTAAGATCCAATGAAACCCTTTAAAGGCCAATAGAACCGATTAAAGTCCATTAGAATTAATTAAAGCCCAATAAATTCATTAAGGCCAAATGAAACCATTTAAAGCGCAATAGAACCTTTTATAGTCCGATAGATCCATTAAGATCTAATGAAATCATTTAAAGAACAATAGAACCCTTTAAAGCCCGATAAAACCAATTAAGATCCATTATAGTCCAATAAGACACTTTATGACTTTTTAACGTACAATAACATCACACACACAAACATACTATCTATACATTAACATATACACATGCATACAACACATATATACATCATATGTGATTACCAAACAACACACACATTATCTATGCATTCATATCAACATATATACAAATATACAAGAATATACATAGATCCATTAAGGCCCAATGAAACCCTTTAAACCCAATAGAAACCTTTAAAGTCCGATTGATCCATTAAGACCCAATGAAACCCTTTAAAGGCCAATAGAACTGATTAAAGTCCAGTAGAATTAATTAAAGCCTAATAAATTCATTAAGCCCCAATGAAACCATTTAAAGCGCAATAGAACCTTTTATAGCCCGATATGTAACACCCTGGATTTTCATTATATATATATTCGTTGTATTCTTGCGTTTACCTTTTGTCGTAAACGTCGAGTATTGATCTGAGAGTTAGTGTTTGGGTTTTGGTTGAAATTGTGGGAAACAGAGAGTTACGCTCGCTATGCCGCGACTTGTAGGCCGCAAGGTAAGTCGCGTAACCCTCTGGAGGATTCCCAGATTGTTGACACGCGTGGGCTATGCCTCGTCTAGTAAACCGCGAGCTAAGTCGCGCAACCCACTGGGGTATTCCAGTTTTATGGCACGCACGACTTTTCCCGCCGCTTGAAGGCCGCGGTGTAAGCCGCACAACCCTCTGGCCGACTTAAGGGTTGTCAGCCACAAATATCTCATTTCCAGAAATCTCTCTCTCTCTCTCTTAAAATCTCTCTCTCTCTCTAAGTTATTCTCTTTGGTTTCTTCGATCTTCGAAGCTCCGTTGATTGCTAGTATTAAGTGCATTGCTCGGGGTTTCGGTGTAGAAAGCTTCACTTATTCGTCGTGGTCGATATCTGGTTTTTCGGGTTTTCGTATAAATTAACCTGTTTGGTGAGTTCCTACTATCATTTTAAAAAACTGTATACATATCAAAAGCTACCTTTTGGAACTCCTATATATCTCCATGGTTTCAGATCTAAGTTTTCTGCATATTTGATATAACCTGAGTTTTGGGAGATTTTAGGGTTCCCGATCATTTTTGACTAAAATGATGGATTCTATCTTATTTGAAGTAAAATGATGTTTTACTTGTTGATTATGTAGCTTATGCAAAATAATGTTTATGAACTCATTTTTATGATTCTCATACTTACCAGAAGTTGAACTTGAAAAGACATTTTGTTTATAAAATGTTTTGTATACCATATGGTTATATATGGTTGGTCACGAATGATGCTGTGACCAATCTGGACTATTACTAGTGGATCCCTAGGTTTTGAGTCGACTGATATTATTTGGAGGTTACCAAGTAAAGTAAATATAGAGCTACATGTGCATTAAATTGTGAGGCTCTGGCCGTTAATAAATGTAGAGCTACATTCTGTTAACAAATATAGAGCTACATGTGCATTAAATTGTGAGGCTCTGGCCGTTAATAAATGGCGAGTTACATGTGCATTAAATTGTGAGGCTCTAGCTGTTAACAAATATAGAGCTACATGTGCATTAAATTGTGAGGCTCTGGCCGTTAATAAATGTAGAGCTACATGTGCATTAAATTGTGAGGCTCTGGCTGTTAACAAATATATGTGCATTAAATTGTGAGGCTCTGGCCGTTAATAAAAGTAGAACTACATGTGCATTAAATTGTGAGTTTCTATATGGTTACCAAAACGAAGAACTACATGTGCATTAAATTGTGAGGTTCTGGAAAGAAGGTTTATGACCTTATTTTAATGGATTATGTTCCTGTCAATGGTGAACTTGGAAATGCTTGTTTGAAAGATTTCCGTTTGGATGCAAATGTTTATATCTCTGATTTTGTATAAACTGTATGTTCTCACTAGGCTTTATAAGCCTAACACTTTTTCTCAAATGATATGTATTCAGGTTCTCGTTAGCGGCAGGTTGCCAAGGGTTTGAGTGCCGGGACTGATCCCGAAGGCTTTTGAGATGTTTAGTATTGGATTGTTGGGCATTGTTAAGTCCCACATTTTTTGGATGATTCTGGATCAACAACTTATGTAATATAGATAGTATATGTTTAGATTGGTTTGTTGTTGGGATCCTTATCCGTATTCTGATTTTTGTAAAGGTTAAGTACAGTTCCCCTTTTTGGGAGGTTTATACCTATGGTTGATGCTTAATTGTACTGTTTCCGTAGTTTTAAATTTACCCTGGTTTTTAGGGTGTTACACGATAGATCCATTAAGATCCAATGAAATCATTTAAAGAACAGTAGAACCCTTTAAAGCCCGATAAAACCAATTAAGATCCATTATTGTCCATTAAGACACTTTATGACTTTTTAACGTACAATAACATCACACACACAAACATACTATCTATACATGAACATATACACATGCATACAACACATATATACATCATATGTGATTACCAAACAACACACATTATCTATACATTCATATCAACATATATACAAATCAAGGTTCTAAATGGCGTGAGGCGTGGAGTTGCGGCGAGGCCAAGCCTCAAGCCTTAGGAGCCATGGCGAAGCCATGGCATTTTCAAGGCGTGACTTATGGCGTCAAATTTCTATTTCATATATAATATTATATATAAAAACGTATGTTTTGTAGTGTTACTCAGTAAGTCAATAGTAATAGGGAAGTTAACTTAGGATGTATATATAAAATTTTTGCAAATAAGACATTAAAAACGTAAAGAAAATCAAATATCTCATTACAATAACCGCGCATTAGGCCATGGCGTGCCATGGGCTTAACGTGGCGTGACACACAAGCCTTGGTGCCATGGCGCGCCATGGCGGCTGTGCGGCGAGTTTTTTAGAACATTGATACAAATATACAAGAATATACATATATCCATTAAGGCCCAATGAAACCCTTTAAACCCAATAGAAACCTTTAAAATCCGATTGATCCATTAAGACCCAATGAAACCCTTTAAAGGCCAATAGAACCGATTAAAGTCAAGTAGAATTAATTAAAGCCCAATAAATTCATTAAGGCCCAATGAAACCATTTAAAGCGCAATAGAACCTTTTATAGCCCGATAGATCCATTAAGAGCCAAAGAAATCATTTAAAGAACAATATAACCCTTTAAAACCCCGATAAAACCAATTAAGATCCATTATAGTCCAATAAGATACTTTATGACTTATTAATGTACAATAACAACACACACACACACACATACACACATACTATCTATACATTAACATGTATACATGCATACAACACATATATACATCATATGCGATTACCAAACAACACACATATCATCTATACATTCATATCAACATATATACACATATACAACAATATACATAGATTTATCACAGTTTAGCAAACAACACATGTATACATACATACATACATACATACATACATACATACATACATACATACATACATACATACATACATACATACATACATACATACATACATACATACATGTATTTTGATGATGAAAACAACGTTTGTTGGAAGCCAAAAGTCATCCAAATCGCGTCTCAATTCCTTAGAAACTAAATTTTCTTGAAATAGAGAAAAAATGTTGGAATGAAGATGAAATGTTGGAAATGAGGGAACTAGGGGTGCTCACGGGTTGTGTTGGCCGGGTAGAAAGCACTTGAACAACCAAACCCAATATTTACGGTTTAAAAAATCTCAACCCAACCCAACCCAATCAAAAGTGCAACTCAACCCAACCCAAACCGTGCGAGATGGGTTAGTCGGGTTGGTCGGATTGAAACTTTAATACATCATTTTACCATTTAACTATGTGATTTCGTTTAAAAAACTAAAATCAAAATGGAAATATAAAAATAAGGCTAATAAGAGAAGAGAAATTAAAAGAGTATCTCTTGTCTCTTGATTATATCGATGTTGAATATTTTTGAAGACTTGAAGTTTTGATTCGTACGATTTTAATCGGTGTGGTCTCATAGACAGATCTAATCTATGACTAAGATAGGAGGACTTGAGAATTGATAGAAAAGACGAGCCGCTAAAAGTTTAAAATCATAAAAAAAACGTAAAAACGAACAAGTTTTGGTCGGGTTGACGGGTTGGTCGGGTTACTTTGGGCCCAACTCGTTTCCAACCCAATAGATGCGGTTTGATTTAAAAAAAAAACATTATACAAGTTATTACATTTTCAACTACCTATATTTATTTATATTTTTGACCATTGGCAACATAGAAACAAGAAAATATGTTGCCTAAGATAATTTTCATTGATTAAAAAAAACATTATACAAGTTATTACATTTTCAACTACCTATATTTATTTATATTTTTGACTTTAGGCAACATAGAAACAAGAAAATATGTTGCCTAAGATAACTTTCATTGATTTAAAAAAAAATTATACAAGTTATTAAATTTTCAACTACCTATATTTATTTATATTTTTGACCTTAGGCAATATAGAAACAAGAAAATATGTTATCTAAGATAACTTTCAACAAAAACAATAAAATAGATTGTTTGTAATATTATTTTAGGATTTTTTATTTAACTTTTCTAATTTGTTAATTTAAATAAATTTTATAGTGTGTTTGTGAACACAAGATCTTAAGATTCTAGAGAGAGAAAGCTAGAGAGAGAGAGAGAATGAGGAGCCAAAAGTAGTTATGTATTCAAGATATGAAAAATGTAATCCGTTGTTTTTAAAAACAACTAAGACAAGGGTTTATATACCCTTAAAGTAAAATAAATACAAAGGTTACAACTAAAAATGATCTAACAATCTCCCCCTTTGTAACCTTTGGCACCGAGCTCTAAAATCAAGAAAATCTTCTGATATCTACTTGAGCTTCAAGGCGACGTAAAGCATTTCGAAAGTTGATTCGGTCTTGAATTACATCAATTGCCTTCTCCAATCTCAGTAACTCTTTGTTTCCTTCCTTTTGTGGATAAAAATTGAATCTCTGTCTGTTTGCCACATTCTGCTTTTCATAATTCAACTTCTGAATTAGATGCATCTTGATAAGCTTCAAAGTTCCATCAGAATACTTGCAGACTTCTTCAAATCTCATAAAACAATGACGACCCTTCAAGTTTCTGTACACCACACCATACGGTTCATCAACAACAGTAAATAATAAGAAACTTTCAATGTTGTCGAGCTTCTGTTTTGGCTTGTGCAAGTTGACCGTAGGTTGATGATTTTCAACACCCAACTGAAAGTCAAATAAGCTATAAAAGCGAATTGTTCTGATAATATGTCTTCTGACAGTGTTGAAGGCTCTATTCATATCATCTGATCGTTCATTGAGAGAGCTGAAGAAATTGAATAGAAACTCAATATCATCCACATGAACTTCATTAAAATCTGCTTTTGTGAATGTATAGTCTTTGCAGTCTCTTCGTTGAACAGTGAAATTAGAAACCCAGATGTTGAATATGTTGAACATTGAAACACATTTAACTTGTACAATCCCCTTCTCAGAATATACTGTTTCTTTCCCTTGTCTCAAATACCTCATGGCCATCAAATAGTTCTGTTTAACAAGATGAGACTCTTTTTCAATGCCCAAGAAAAACTCAAAACTTAAAGCAGTCTTGTGTTTCACAAAAATACTTCTGTGAGTATCTTCAAGGTATACATTTCGAAACACCTGTCTCATATCTCTAGCCTCAAACCTTTGTCGTCTATGCTCCCTTGAAATAGGAATTCCTGAAGATCTAAGATTTTCTGGAATAAAATCAGGAGCTATAAAATTAGGATCCACTGACTTACCAGATTTACTTGTTGGAGCACGAGGAATCTTGGTAGGTGGAATCAAAACTGGAATAGACACATTAGAAACAATTGCTGGAGGCTCAGAGACAACTGATGTAGAAGATATAAGAGTTGTAGAGACAATCAGAGGATTTGAAACAGCTTCAGACTGAATCTGAAAAGAATCATCTTGTGGATAATTCTGTTCATCTTGAAAAGGAAATCTAACTTCTTGAGATGAAAGATCTGCATACAATACATCCGTATCACTATCATCATCATCATCATCTTCTTCTTCTTCTTTGACTTTCCAAAAGCTTTCAAACTTGGCATCAATTTCATTTTCAGAATCCACATCAATAACATTTTCGTAAGATGCTCTGAAATTCTCAAACGCTTCAGCCTCAGTCATATTCACAGATTTTGGTATAACAGAAGAAACTGGCTCAGAATCTGGATCAACATAAAGTACCAGTTGTAAATTGTTTTCTGTAGAAATGTCAGTCTTTGGAAGATTTACTTTGCTCAACATGTCTTCAAACATAGACTGCATTTCTGTTTCTGCTTCTTTTGGCTTTTCTTTATCAGCAGAGCATGTTTCACTTGGAGCAGTTTCTGCTTTATTTTCTTTAGAAAGATCAGCTGCAGACTCATCCAAGCGTCTCTTTTTCTCCCCCTCATGATCAGGTTGAGAATCATCATGATCATGTGAACGCTTGTTAGATGGTCCAGCTTCAGCACGACACGAGACATTTGGAACCTGCAAGTGTTGAGCAATTGCAAAAACAGTGGATTGCAACTGACCCAAACCTAACTGTACCTCATCTCTAAATTTCTCAAAATATGATCTTAAAGCAGAAAGAGAATCTTCAGTTGTAGGTGGTCGAAATGATGGCTGAAAAGATCTGAGAAGAGACAAAAGATCGATGGACTGTTGACTTGCTGGAGCCATAGATGCAAGTCGAGCTCTTAAGTGCTCAGCTACTTCCTGAACAGAAAGATCATCAATACGAGGTCCTGCAAGAGTAGAAGAAGAAGATGCACCCGCAAAAGTTGATGACATAGTAGCACATGAAGCCATTTGAGCAGAAGAAGATTGAAGACCCAATGACATAGTAGAAGACGAAAAAATCTGTGCAGATAGTGAAGGTGCAGAACCCAGAGCTGCTGAATGAGAAAGATGAAGTTCTATGGGTTTACCGGTCAACAACTGTGGAGGGATAATAGAAGGATCAATATTTGACAGATTTCCTTGCAGAAACGCCTCCATCCTGGCTAATTGAGTATCCCTTTCTGCATCCATAGAAGCCTTTGTTGTTCGTAGAAGATTATGAACAACGTCTAATTTTGAAGAAGATTGCAAACCAGAAAAAGTGAACCCCATAGCCAATGCTGAATTAGTTGTAGATACAACAACAGTAGAAGATTCATGAGCAGCAGAAAATTTCTTCAGTGAAAGATCAAGCTCGTCTACAGCAAGATGGCCAACACTTGAATTTATTGGAACAGACTCATCATCAGAACCTTCTTGATTGGATTGAAAATCAACAAACTCTTGATTATCATCATCAGCATGTAATTCCTCAAGTTCATCTTCAATGACAAAGTGAATATCTGAACCTGATTCAGGGATTGCCTGAACCAAACGAGAACCAACAGGGAATGCCTGTTGTTGTTTCTGAATTTGCTCTGCAACTTCTTGAACTTCATCAATATGTTCCTCTGCAACCTGGTCTTGAACTTGTTGTTGTAATTGAGCAACTTGAACATCTGTATCAGCATTCTCTGACTGTGGAATCTCGTAATCATGATCTAGCATGTATTCGACCACAGCTTCATTTGTCAGATCTGCATAATTCACTATAAGAATTGCTGGAATGGGCATCCATTGATCTTCATTCGTAAACGTATGCTTTTGAATCTGGAAGTATTTACACTGATAATCAGCAATGCGAGGCCACTGTGTGCGAGCAGGAAAATTTTCTGTGCTATCCATAATGCTTCGAACAAAGATCTTCAAAAATCGCAAAAACGGCACAAACTTTCTCCTATTGTTTGTCGCCTTAGCATATACAACTTCTGAAAGACCAGTCCAAATGGCCAAAGTATAATCGATATGAAGATCGTGAATAACACAGTAGAATAGCTTCAGAATCGGCATGCTTGTGCTATCTGTATCAGTAGCCTTTGAAGTTAAGCACCGATTGAATATAGAGAAGAAATCATACCAGAGAGGTGGAAGCTTAGCCTTGTGAAACTGAGTCACTTTTCTGAGTTCACCATTATAACCGAGTGCAATAATGCCATCAAGAACAGTTTGATCAGAAGGGAACGGATCATAAGCAACTTTGCCTGGTCTGGAATCAGGGCCTGGAAATTGTAGAAGCACACGTAACCTTCTGAAAGTAAGCCGAGATTCAAACTGATCGACATTTATCAGGAAATGTGGAGGATTTACTTTATCATTCTTTGAAATATAGTGCCAGGCTTGCTGCACATATACCTCAGGAACATCAACTGTTTTTGTTAACGCATAAGCAAGGGGATGTCCTCTTAAAATTTCTTTCACCACTCCACGTATGTTCAGATGTCCAAAATCAACATAATGATTATTGCCCTTGTAAGGAAGGAAGTGAGAATGATGCAGAAAATCATCCGGAACTAGTCCTTGAGCAGATTGATCAGCAGTTGTTGAAGGCTGAGAAGGCATAGGACGAAGCCTAGAAACCTGTTCTTGATCATTAAGATGATCCAAGAGATCATTCTCATCTTGTTGTACTTGAACATCAGCCATTAAGTCTGAAAAGTAAGCATAGTTAAAAAGTTAGGACATAATCAATCTGAAAGAACCAAGTGAGGTTTTCGGTTGTAGAACAAACCGAAAAGGGTAAAATTCGGTTGAAACAAGAACCGAAAATCAAGGTTCTCGGTTGCACTAAGAACCGAGAAGAGAGGTTCTCGGTTATAACATAGACTGAGAAATGAGCTTCTCGGGTATGTAATGAACCGAGAAGCAAAGATCGCAAAACATAGAGTGAACCAAAGTGAAGTACTCGGTTGAATGGATGGAACCGAGAAATGAAGTTTTCGGTTAGTGAGAGAACCGAGAAGTGAAGTTCTCGGTTATGAGTGAACCGAGAAGTGAAGTTCTCGGTTATGAGTGAACCGAGAAGTGAAGTACTCATTCCAGATTAAAATCGAAATAACTTCCTTTGCTCCCCCTACAAAAATGCATACATAAAACCTTTCAATCGAAGCAAAAGAGTAGAAAAACATACCTGTACTGCGGAATTTGTTAACAAACAAAAAATCGACTTAAAGTCTAGAAGAACCAGACGATTCGAATACTCCCCCTGAACTTCACCACCACCGAAATGAGAAAATCGATTCGTAGAAGAATCGGCGAACCACGAAACACACAAGTGAAATGAAAATGAGTCAAAGACAAACTGATATTTCAAAAGAAATGGAACCCAAAAAAAAAACCGACTGGAAAAAGAAAATGAAGAAGAAGATGAATAGTGTCCTTGGGAAAAGTGAAATTTTGAAAAAACGTTTAAAAGACCCGGGTTTTCTAGAAAAACACAAAAAAAATTGATAAAAGAAAATCATTTAATATTACATCAACATTTTTAGAAAATAAATTTGAACAAGATTTTGTAATTACTGAGTATTTTAAAGAATAAAAATAATTGACAAATAAAATTTGACCTAATAAAATTTTCATAAAATAAACCATCTAATGAAATCCTATGCATGCTTTTGGAACTATAGACATGTAATATTGCATAAAGAGTTTATATAAGTTCGAAAACAAAGATTTTCATCCTTCTAATAGGTGGACAAACATGAGACAAAATGACCAGTCTTAAGAAAAATGTATTTCACTATATAAGAGTAAAAGCAGCTGTTACTCACACTAAAAAAAAACTTTCATAGATTTACAGGTTTATCACATCTTAGCAGTTTCACCAAGTATCATGAGATGTTGTGCTCATTGGCATCTTTTTGTACAGTGTGCACATTGGCATCTTCAAATGAGTGTGCTCTTATAGCATCTTTTGCATTTGTACACTTTGGCATCTTTTTAACCAGAGAGTTTAGTAAGCCTAGAAAACATCGTAAACATAACTTTCTATCTGATCCTATAGCAAGTTTTCTGATCAGCCGCTCCCAGACCATAGCCTTAGGGGACTAGGTGACAAGCACCCCTCGAAACTTACTTACCCAGATCAGAAAGGCTATATCGATATTCCCTAAGCCCATTCATATCAGTAGAACATGACTTTCTAACTGGTTTTATAGCAGAATTTCTGATCGACCGCTCCCAAACCGTAGCCTTAGGGGGTCAGATGTCAAGCAACCCACTGATCTTACTCTTCCAAACCAGAAAGGTCACAGATATGAACTATCAAACTAAATGATTTCTGTATTATGAAATATGAATTATTTTATCATCTCAATCACTAGGATCAACTAACTAATTAGTTTAGCCTATATCTCCATAATCATCCATAAAATTTGTATAATAGGATTTCAAAGCCTTGATGACTATTATATATTGACCTACATATCTTAAAACACATATCAAAATTTTCATGAAGTGGACCATTCGAGATCAAAAATTTTGAAATTTGAACAAATAACACTCATTTATAAACAATAAACTTGTAAATATTTCCTAGGCATGCACAGGCAATCAAAAAATAGAAAATTTATAAAAATTCTATTCTGTTAAACAAAATTTGTTAATCATTTTGAATCTTTAAATTAAGCATTCCAATTTTCGACAGAAGAAAATTAAAGCATTTTTCATCCAATGCTTTAGTAAAGATATCAGCTAATTGATACTCAGTAGGTACAAAATAAAGTTCAATCGTACCTTCTTCGACGTAATGCTTTATAAAGTGATATCTCATATCAATATGCTTTGTTTTAGTGTGCTGAACCGGGTTTACAGAAATAGCAATGGCAGATTTGCTATCACAGTAGATTGGAATCTTGTTGTAATTCATCCCATAGTCCTGCAGCTGTGTTTTCATCCATAACACTTGAGCACAGCAGCTTGCAGCAACCACATATTCTGCTTCAGCAGTACTGATTGACACACAGTTCTGTTTCTTTGATGACCAGCTAATCAAACGATCTCCCAAAAACTGGATATGCCCGGAAGTGCTTTTGCGATCAAGCTGATTACCTCCATAATCTGCATCTGAAAAAGCTGTTAATGAATAATCAGAAGATTTAGGATACCACAAACCTAGATATGGTGTTCCTTTGATGTAACGGAAGATCCGTTTTACAGCTAACAGATGAGATTCCTTTGGATTCGCCTGAAATCGTGCAAGTAAGCATGTTGAAAACATGATGTCTGGTCTACTGGCAGTTAAATACATTAGAGATCCTATCATGGCTCTATAATTCTTGATGTCAACAGTTTTTCCATCTGGGTCTAAGCCCATCTTTGCACCATGAGCCATTGGAGTTCCAATGCTTGTAGATTTATCCATATTGAACTTCTTCAGAATATCAAAGACATATTTGGCTTGATTGATGAATATCCCATCTGAAAGTTGCTGAACATTGAGTCCGAGAAAGAATTTAATCTCTCCCATCATACTCATCTGAAATCTAGAAGTCATGAGATCGGAAAACCAAGTACAAAGTGAAGGATTAGTAGCGCCGAAAATAATGTCATCAACATAAATTTGAACTAAGCAAATATCAGAATCTTTTCTAAAAACAAACAGAGTAGTATCGATTAAACCTTTTGTGAAACCTGAGCTTAGCAGAAATGCAGACAATTCGTCATACCACGCTCTTGGAGCTTGTTTCAAGCCATACAATGCTTTGTCTAGGATATAAACATGATCTGGATGATCTTTGTCCATAAAACCTTCCGGTTGAGAGACATAGACCTCTTCTTTTAGGCGACCGTTAAGAAACGCTGTCTTTACATCCATCTGATAAACTTTAAAGTTCTGATAAGCAGCAAAAGCAAGAAACATTCGAATAGCTTCAAGACGTGCAACGGGAGCAAATGTCTCATCATAGTCTATCCCTTCTTGTTGACGATAGCCTTTTGCAACAAGTCTTGCTTTGTTTCTTACAACAATACCCTCTGAATCTTTCTTGTTTTTAAAGATCCACTTTGTTCCAATAATGCTCTTTCCTCGTGGTTTTGGAACAATACGCCATACCTTTAATGCCTTGAACTGATTCAGTTCTTCTTGCATTGCAATGATCCAGTCTGGGTCGGCCAATGCTTCAGAAACTTTTGTAGGTTCAATCTTGCTTAGAAAACAAGTGAACAAACATTCATTTGAAGAAGCAACTTTTGACCTAGTTGATACCGAAGAAGCAGGATCACCAATGATTTGATGAAGAGGATGCGCCTTTGTCCATTTTGTCGTATGAGGTAGAGGAATTATTTCATCTTGAACACTTTGAATATCATGAGATGAAATTATGAGGGGTTCTGAATCAGAAGATATAATCTGTGTAGTATTAATTGTTGGAGGAGGGACTACTTCAACTGATTCAGATAAAGTAACATCTGGAAATGTTGTTTGAGAGTCATCAGAAATAGCTGGAGCATCTTCAGATTGAACTGGTGGAGAAAAATTCAGCTCTATAACAATGGATGGTTCCAGTTGAGATGTAATTTCAACTGCTGATGTAGGAAGTACAGTCACAGGAACATCTGGAATTGCATCATTAGAATTTTGTGTAGCAGCGGAAGAACTTGTAGAAGCAATGCCAGGTTCCTGTAATACAGCAGTAGAAACATTAGAAGAATTAGTTTTAGGTGCATCATCATAAAAATTTTCAAATAATAAATCAAGATCAGTAAGAATAATAGATGAAGTATTAGATGAAAAATCTTGATTATCAGAAATCTTCACTGGTTCTGATCTTGATTGATCAGAATCATTCTTAATAACACCGGGTTCTGTTCCAGGATGGTCAGAAGCCAAACCAGCAGCTTCATCAAATCTGACATTGACACTCTCGATGACTTTGCGCGAAGAAGTTAGATATACTCGATAAGAAACTGAAGAAATTGAATAACCAAGAAAAATTGCTTCATCAGCCTTTGGTGCAAACTTGTTGAGGTTATCTCGATCGTTCAGAACATAACATTTTGACCCAAACGCTTTGAAGTATTTGATATTGGGCTTGATTCCATTCATCAGTTCGTATGGAGTCTTATTGAATCTGCGATGGAGAATCGAACGATTCTGAGTATAACATGCAGTAGAGATAGCCTCGGCCCAAAGAGAGATAGGAAGTCCAGAGTAAGCAAGCATGGAACGAGCAGCTTCTACAAGCGTACGATTGCGGCGTTCAACAACTCCGTTCTGTTGTGGTGTACGTGCGGCAGAAAACTGTTGTTGGATGCCATGTTCATTATAAAAAGCTTGTAAAATGCTGTTCTTGAATTATGTACCATTGTCTGATCGGACAATCTTAACTGGCTTTTGCTTGTTAGTCTGAGTAGTCTTGATGAGAGTGATAAGTATCTCCGGGGTTTCGTCTTTGGATTTCAAAAAACGAACCCAAGTGTATCTTGAATAATCATCAACAACGACCAATACATATCGTTTCTTACCAATGCTCTTTGTCTTCATTGGGCCACACAAGTCTACATGAAGGATTTCTAGAATATCCTTTGTGCAAAAATCAGGCTTTGGCTTGTGTGCAACTTTCTTCATTTTGCCTTTCTCACAATCTCGGCAAAGTTTGTCTGTTTGAAATCGAAGAGTCGGAAGACCACGAACTGAGTCGTTTTTAGCAAGACGATCAATGTACTTGAAATTGAGATGAGCTAGCCGTCTATGCCACAACCAGCTTTCTTGAACTGAAGTCTTTGAAAGAAGACAAGTCTTGGAAGGAAACTTGGCTGTTGAGAAGTCAATAGTGTAAAGATTTGACCGTCTTCTACCAATGAGAAGTTCCTTACCACTGTCATCTTTGACTGAAACTCTTTTTGATTTAAAATGGACTCCCAAATTCTTATCACATAATTGCCCAATACTAAAGAGATTGAAGTCGAGGCCTTCAACATAGCTAACTCTTTTAATCGTTATGTTTCCTTGTACAAGATCGCCATAGCCAAGAATAGGAGAAGTATCTTTGTTTCCGAACCTCACACGACCTCCAGACTGTTCTTTAAAATTTGACAATAAAGATTTATTGCCAGTCATATGTTTTGAACATCCAGAGTCCATATACCAGAGATGACTAGGCTGCATTCATGTAGAAAAACTCACAAAGATTTAGGAACCCACTTCATAATGGGTCCCTTTTTATTAGAACATTCCATGAGTTTGTTAAAGAAAATTGTACTTTTCACAAAAGATTTTGCATAGTGAAACAAAGAAGAGTTAGTACATTTAGATGAAATGTGTGAAGTAATAGAAGATAGATCACATGGAGAAGACAAACATGCGATATCCTGTTGAAGAATCAACATTTGCTCACGAGAATATTTTTGAACATTATTCAAACTAGCAAATGTGTTTTTATTACAAGTATCATCACGTTTATCTAATACATGTATATCATCTATTTTTCTATTCTTCACCCGCCATTCCATCTTGATTTCCTTTCTCAAAGGCCGATCTGAAAAGGAAGAATCAAAATCAGATTTATCAGACTCATCCTTATCTTTCTTCTTAGACTTTCTTGACCGTCTTCTTTTTCTTTTCTTTGAAAAATAAAAATCATTGAAAGTCAAAGAATCATCCATTCGATCAGACAACTTATATGATTCACCTTCAGTAGCATAAGTCATAAAATTATCACAATGATAAGAGTAAGAATCTGGTTTTCGTTCCAAGGATGAACCGAAAACTGATGTTTTCGTTTCTAACTGAGACCGAGAAATTCCAGTTTTCGTTTCCAACTGAGACCGAGAAATTCCAGTTTTCGTTTCCAACTGAGACCGAGAATATTCAGTTTTCGTTTCTAGCTTGGACCGAGAACCAACACTTGATGAAAATCCCATTTTATTTTCAACTGGAACCTCAGAAAATCCAGAAACTTGTTTTTCAGAAATAACATTCTCTTTAAAACTAGATTTAAAAACAGTAAAAATGATATCTTTTTCCAAACTGTTTTGAATAAAATCATCATCTATCTTATTTTCCAACTCAACAATTTTAGATTCTAAAATCAAAGGAGGAACGTATTTCTTAGTATCATAAGATGTTTTAGAAATACTATCCTCATTTTTGTTTACAATATAAGAATCAAAATAGTCGTTTGGTAAAGTTGTTTTGTTAGATGAGTTTGTATTTAAAAATATCCCAGATTTCTTTTTCTTTTGAGGATCAGGAAAATATTTTGCATTTTCACGCAAATAAACAAATGGGAGTTCCATTCTAGTGTTTTCCGTTCTTCTCTTAGCCTCAATATCTAAGATTTGCTGTTCATTCATCCAATCTATTATAAATTAGGGAGCATAACGAGCAAGTCTCAAATATTCAAAGTGATATATAGTGGGGGATTTGTTAATGGCTAAATTTAAATATTTAGGACTTTCATATCCAAGCCCCCACTTTTCTTTAATGGACTCATAACTACGAGGTTTATTCATATTAATTGTTTGTTCAGATTGAGCTCTCATATATAATTTTTCTTCTAAATCAACAATGTTATTTGAAAGCTCATTTTTAGAAGTGGTCAAGCTAGTCAATGAATCAAGATAAGTCTTGTTTGAACTTTCCAGCTCATTTATTTTATTTTGCAAATTTTCTTTGGTATCGTTTAGTATCAATTTTTGATCTTCCAAAGAAATTTGTAATTTTTCAATTTTATAAGACTTTTCTTGACTCACTTCCTTTTCAGATTTAAGCATTTTTCGAAAATTTTGCAAGGCAGAAATGATAATATCAAACTGAGAGTTAATGAATTTAATATTTAAGTCAGAATATACCTCAGACTCATCAGTTGAATCATCATCTTCATCATCAGATTGATCATCACCAATAAAGCACATTGTTGCAGTTTCCTCTTTTTCTTCTTCATTATCAGAGAAATCAATAAATGATTCTTCCTCAGCTAAGAGAACAGCTCCACTTTCCTTCTTTTTCATCATATCAGCCTTCTTTTGATAGTAGGTAGAATCTCGAACCACCTTTGTTCGGCATTCTTTAGAGTAATGACCTACTTTTCCACAGTTGTAGCATGTGGGAGGTTTCTTCTCATCCCTCTTTTCTTCCACAAGCTTTGGATGATCAGTTTTTGGATAGATAGTCTTTGACCCAGAAAAATCCACCTTCCTTGACCCAGATGAAAGTCGAAGATTGTTGTTGGAGCTGGCCCGGTTAGGAAACTTTCGTGCAAATTGCTGAGAAAGTAAGATTATTGCTTTTTGAAGAGCTTCTCCTTCATCATCAATATTCCCATCATAAGTATTCTCAAAAACTTGCTCAGTAAATTTTGCAGTCATTAGAGCAATAGGATCTACATCTTTTCCTTTCTTCTTCTTTTCTTGCTTTTCTTTCTTTGCCACAATCTGATTTTCTTCATTCAGGAGAATTTCAAACATTTCTTGAATTGGCATGATTGAAATCTTTGGATCAATACGAAGTCTATGACATGCCTTTGTCCATTCAGGTTGAAGAGCGTTCAGAAACTTTAAGTTTGTTTCCAACGGGGACTTTTCCACACTAATCTTGTATAAATCATTTATCACAGCACAGAATCTATCAAAGACAGTCTTCAAATCCTCCCCACTCTTTGCTTTGAACTCCTCAAAACTGTTCATGTATCTCGTTTTTCGAAGTTGAGTAGCCACCACTGAGCCAAGCATGATTTTCTCCAAATGAGTCCACATGAGCTTTAGATTGTTGTTGTAACAATCTACACGATTGTATATGTGATTTGGCAAGGCAAGAATGAGATTAGACTTAGCAATTCTTTCTTCGTTGTACTTTAAAGATTCATCTTCATTGTACTCATCAACTGGCTTTAGTATTGTGGATTGTTCAGTATTAGCAGTGGCTGGAATGATCTTGACAGGTCTCTCAAAAGGAGGATTGGTTAAAGCATGAACCATGTAATCCCCATTTTGTTGTCTCTCAAGAAAATTAATAAATCGGTCTCTCCATTGAGAATACTCATTCTCATTAATAAGCACAGGGGGACGTGTATTTGTCCCGAGAGACATCATCAACTCATTCTTATAGACTTGAGATTGAAGAGACATGCTGAATAGTAGCAGAGACCTTTTCGGCTGAAGAAAAATAAGAACCGAAAACCACGCTTTTCGGTTGTTGAGGAAACCGAAAACCAAACTTTTCGGTTGTATAAGAGACCGAAAAACTTAGCTTCTCGGTTGATGAGGAAACCGAAAGACTAAGCTTGATACTGAAAAGATCGAAAACCCTTAGCTGAAAACCTTAGCCGAAAACCTTATCGGAAAACCTTAGCCGAAAAGAACAAAATCCAGATGAATGAACCGAAAACCTTGAAGAATGAACCGACAACCCTGATGAATAACCCGAAAAATCTTATGAATGAACCAAAAATCGATTTTGTCCAGTTTACGAACGAAGAAAATCACACAAGTCCAAAATTTCTCAAAACACTCTCACGGAATTCACTTAGAAACAGGTTCAAAAACCAAAACTAATCCAAATATAGATCAAATATCCAAATTCAGCAAGAATTCGTGAAGAACAGAGAACTCGAGAACTTTTCTGGAAAATTTCAAAATTGACAAATTCGATTACAAAATGATCAAATCTTTGCACGAATCAAGAACAAAACATGTTCTAAACTGAATTCCGAAGCAATAGAATTCAAATTCACTGAAAAACGCTCAGAAAGTCAACATAGATCTAGAGAAATGTCCAGAAAACGATTTTCTTGAAAAAAAAAATTCTGACGAATTAGAAAATCGATTGATCTGATTAACACGAACTCTACTCTCAAATCTCTCAAAATCTAACCTGCTCTGATACCAATTGTGAACACAAGATCTTAAGATTCTAGAGAGAGAAAGCTAGAGAGAGAGAGAGAATGAGGGGCCAAAAGTAGTTATGTATTCAAGATATGAAAAATGTAATCCGTTGTTTTTAAAAACAACTAAGACAAGGGTTTATATACCCTCAAAGTAAAATAAATACAAAGGTTACAACTAAAAATGATCTAACAGTGTTTCAAAGGAAAACTCGCTCAAAAAATAAAATAAAAAATAAGACAACATAAGAGAAGATGTTGCTTAAGATAGTTGAGGCGACATATAATTATTCATATTTTCCATAAGGTCTCACTTAGGCAACATAGAACTACACCTTGCCTAAGAGGAAAGTTAGGCAACATATATTAGCCTTTGTTGCCTAAGCTTATCTTAAGCAACATAGGCAATTAGCATTTGTTGTCTAAGACAACATTTGGTGTAGTGATTTTATGTTCCCCTTTGTATTTTTTTAATTATAATTAATAAAAAAACGTGATGATGAGCCACCTACCTTGACTAGCTTCCAAACCCTTTAAAAATTCGCATGTTTCATCATTTCATTTGCTTAAAATAATAGACATAGAGACATTTTTTTAGTATTTGTGCATAGGGCATAAAAAACCCTAACCTTAGGCCAGCGGTGCCAAACAATACATGTTTAACATGCTTATTGTCAAAATTTAGGTAGATAAAAAAAGTATCACATATTGATCAAACCCCAAATGGATTAATGAGAACTGAAATACTTATACATCCTTTTGAAGTTACGGAAAAGTCTTTAGCACAATTCTACAAGGTTCCTTCAAAAAGGTATAGTTACAGCCATAATTAACTTCTATAATTCTATTTTGGTATCTTACACTTCTATCAATGTGGTCGATAAAAATAATTTTTAATTTTGCACCAATGCTTCACTAGTTAAGTTGTATTGTTTCTCACCTCGTTTCATTTTTTGCTATTTTTTATTTTAATTGTCGTCTCGTGAACCAGCAATGCCGCAATACAAGATGGAAATCTTATGAAAAGCAAAGTAAGCCCACTTCATCAAGGAATCGATCATACATTGTCTAGTAACCTCTCTCCCGGCCATATGAGTTGATAAAAGAAGGTTTGGGCGTATGCCATCCTTACAATCAATGCACACAAGACATAAATGAATCACATGAATAGACAAACTAATAGAGGTTCCTCTATGATCAATGGATATATATAGTGAGAGTAAGACTGCACAGCTTACACAATATACCCCATTCCCATACGGAAATGGTTTAGGCTCTAATCAGCATGAGGACTTTGGTAGCACTATTTATATTCATCAAGAAGCATCTGATTTACATGAAGCTGAAAAGGTTGATCACATCGTCATATATTTTTATCAAATAAAAGACAAACATCTGATAGTTTCCCTGATTTCCTAAACGATTTGAATGGTAATGTTCCAAACGAATTCAGTATCCAATTCTTTTTGTCTAGGCTTACAATCATGTTATACGGAATAAGGTTCTTTTTTTTCCTAAATAATTGAATTTTCTAGCATAGATTTGAAATAACTCCATCTAAGTGTTATGTATGGCAAGATCATAATACGTGGCGCAACAACCACATCTAAAGGTGAAGTTGAAGGCATTTCAAATTTCATTAACATGTGAAGGACATTCTTCTATCATGATTAATCATATAGCAAAAGGATTGATGTGTTTTGAAATAACCATAAGCATACGAGAAATGCAAAATACGGGTCGATCTCAAGGAGACTATGCTAAATACAAATCCATTCTAGACTATGACATAGCTATAGGAATCAATCAATCAATGATGATTTTATTAAAATAGAGTAAAAAGATGACAAGATAATAAACATAAAGCTAAAGGAAATTGGGTAATGTCCATCTTGAATTTCAGTGATGATGAATATTTGTTCTGTAAAATATTTCTAACCCTCTGTCGAATTGGAAAAACCTTTTTAAAATGACACTTGCGCTTACTTTCTTAGCACACAAATATTGAAAAGAAATTAACATTTAGATAAAAACAAATTAATGTTTTCTTAGCCTACGTCCATAACTATTTTTCATGTTAGGACCATAGTCATCAGTAACGGTCTAAGTCGATGATCACACTTTCGTCCATAATATTCCAACTAAATGAATTAACCACACACTAAATTAACACCAATTAACCACACAGAACAACTGTTGTTGATTGATCACTAGTCAAGCCATTATTCACTATAAAATCAATTGATTAATCCCAACACTTTAATCAAAGATACAAAGCCTGTTGGGGAGTGAGGTTGCAGAAATCGATGGGTAGAGAGGGAGATGAGTGATCGACTTGGATAGAATGTGAGATCGCGTGAGAGCTCGCTTTCCTTAAGTGATATGTCGACCATTTTCTGCCTGGGTATCACGAAATTCACTCGAGGATAATCTCAAATTCACCGGTATCGATTCTGGCAAAAATCGATCATATTTATATACCAAGAGAATTGTAACCGATGCTTTAAAATTAATGATAATAATCACCCATTTAATGGTATTGATTGTTAATTAGTCAAATGGTGTAGGTTACAAACCAAATTGGGAGTTACAAAACAAATTAGGAGTTACAAAAGGGTTTTATTGGGGGTTATAAAACCGCACCTGCAATAGTGCGTCAAGCGGGTAGCTGCGCGGGTTAACCCGCGGCACAACCCGTGTGAGCCTCTGTTTTGTCCCAAAAATCCAGCGGGTAGCCGAGCGGGTAGCCGCGCGGGTTAACCCGCGGCACAACCTGCGTGAGCCACTGTCTCCCACACGAATCAGTGCACCACGCGGGTAGCCGTGCGGCTACCCGCGCGGGTTACCCGCGGCACAACCCGCGTGAGCCACTGCTTCGTCCCACAAACACCAAATGACTGATCAATAATCCCGGATCATAGTTAGCTTACACGAGTGTGCAATCCACACCTCCTAACTCGTGTTATAGCTTAGCTACAAACCCCATTATTATCTTGTGAATTCAATTTACACAAAATGACCGATGATTTCAGTAAAATCACCAACATTCCTCCCCCATTTTAGTGCAATCCTTGATTCACAAACAAAAATATATAGCAAACAAACTCATGCATAAATGAAAATATCTAAAAGATTGAATTTTCATTTTAGTACATTACACATTTCAAATACTCGAGAATCCGGGTGTCCAATGGATTGAACCCTTCAACCCATTTGAGTACCAAAAAATAACATACACATGAATTTAAAAAAAAAATTCTCTACAGTTTAAACTTGACACTATACAGGCCGTGTGTCCTTATCCATTCGTGAGTGCATCAAAGCTAAGTCCAAGCTTCTTGAAGCGGCCACACTTCGCACTCATATAGGTAGTCCCTTTCATCATGCACCTGCACATGCATTTTTTACAAAAGAACAATTACCTCCTCGCTTGCAGTACCGAGCACATACCTTGGGATGATCTTCTTGTGCTCCAATCCCTTAGAGTGATCTTTCCCATTGAATTCAACTTCTAACGTTATATTAGAAGGGAATTGGGTATCTCACCGTTAGAGATTCAAATGGACTTTAATCCCATCCTGATCACCGACTTGTGAACCAAGTCCCTAGCTAACCCCTTCGTCAAGTGGTCTGCTAGATTTTGTTGCGACCGAACAAATTCAACCGAAATCACCCCATTCGTGATTAGCTCACGAATCATGCTATGTTTAACACCTAAGTGTCTAGACTTGCCATTGTATACTTGACTATAAGCTTTAGCTAAAGTAGTCGCACTATCACAACGAATAGAAATGGGTGATATTGGTTTCGGCCATAACGGAATTTCATGAACTAAATTCCTTAACCACTTCGCCTCTATACCGGCAGCGGCTAATGCCACAAATTCCGACTCCATAGTCGAACTTGTGATGCAAGTTTCCTTCTTGGAAGCCTATGAGATGGCACCTACCCAAAGTAAGTATACCCAACCACTCGTAGAAGAGTGATCTTCTAAGTTGGTAATCCAACTTGCATCCGAATACCCCTCTAATACTGAAGGAAACCCGACATATGACAAACCATAATCAATGGTTTTCTTCAAGTATTTAAATACTCGTCTTATCGCTTGCCAATGATGTATACTAGGATTATTAGTATACTTACTCAACTTGCCTACGGCAAAAGCGATATCCGGCCTAGTGCTTGTCATGGCATACATCAATCATCCAATAGCCTTTGAGTACTCGAGTTGTGACACCGCTTCACCCGAATTGGGCATAAGCTTCACACTCGGATCAAATGGAGTACTCATCGGAGAACAATCAAAGTAATTAAATTTCTTTATTACTTTCTCAATGTAATGAGATTGCGTAATTGCAATCCCTTTGTTCTCAAGCTTGATCCTTATTCCAAGGATCACCTCCGCTTCTCCCATATCGTTCATGGAGAATTTTGATGACAAAAACTCTTTGGTTTTATCAACTTGATTTTGGTCAGTACCAAAGATCAATATGTCATCAACATATAAGCAAATTATTACTCCGTTACCGGATGTGTCAAATTTGCTATGTACACACTTATCCTCTTGGTCTAACATAAAACTGTTGGACAAGATAACCTCATCAAATTTTTGATGCCATTGTTTGGGTGCTTGTTTCAACTCATACAATGATTTTACAAGTTTACATACCTTATGCTCCATACAGGGCATAATAAAACCTTCCGGATGTTTCATCTAAACTTCTTCCTCCAACTCACCATTTAAGAATGCCGTTTTGACATCCATTTGGTGAATCACTAAATTGTGGATAGCTCCTAAGGCTATCAACAACCTAATCATGGAAATCCTTGCAACCGGGGCATAGGTATCAAAATAATCGATGCCTTCCCGTTACCTAAAGCCTTGGATTACTAATCGAGCTTTAAACTTATCGATTGATCCATCGGCTTTCATCTTCCTTTTGAAGATCCACTTGCATCCCAAAGGTTTACAACCTGGTGGCAAGTCCGATAATACCCAAGTATTATTCCCCATGATGGAATCCATCTCATCATTTATTGCTTCTTTCCAGAAAGCAATATCTTGAGACTTCATAGCCTCATCAAATGATTTTGGATCTTCCTCAATACTTTAACAGTAAGAGAATTGTGATCCAATTTCATCTCTTGATCCTTCTACCAAGTATACTTGGAAATCGAGACCAAAGGATTTTTCAATCCTTCCTCTTTTGCTTATTCTTCGAAGCATCGGAGATTCGGTTGGAACAATTGCTTGTTCTTCAACCTCACTAGTTACACTAGTATTTGGAACAAGATCATTCGGCCGAGGTATTGAAGAGAATCTAGTCTCATCAAATAATGCATCTCTCGATTCTATAACGGTGTGAATCTCTATAGAATCATTAGGTTCAATAACATAGAAACTATATGCTTTGGAATGCTCGGCATATCCAACAAAGATGCAATAAATACCCTTTTCACCCAAGGTTTTCCTTTTGGGTTCGGGTAGTCGAACAACGACTCGACAACCCCAAACTCGAATATAATTCAAGTTAGGCCTTTTCTTGAACCAAAGTTCATATGGGGTAATCTTGTTCCTTTTATTGGGAACTCGATTTAATAAATAACAAGCCGTTAACATGGCTTCACCCCAAAACCCATCACTCAATCCCGAGTAGGATAACATAGAGTTCACCATTTCTTTGAGAACTCTATTTTTCCGTTCCGCCACACCATTTTGTTGTGGTGTATAAGGAGCCGTAGTTTCATGAATAATTCCTACGGATTGGAAAAACATGGGGTCGTAATATTCCCCACCACGATCGGTGCGTAAACATTTAATTAAACCGTTCATTTGCAATTCAAACTTCGTTTTATAAACTTTAAATTTATCCAACGCTTCATCTTTTGAGTGAAATAAATAAATATAACAAAACCGTGAAGCGTCATCAATAAAAGTAACAACGTACTTTTTATTACCAAAAGACGGAGTTGAATGCAAATCACAAAGATCACTATAAATTACTTCAAGCACCGAAGAGTCCCTTTTCACGTTAGGAATAGGTTGTCTAGTGATCTTTGTCAACATGCAAGTTTTACATTTTTCGGTTTTAACGTCAAAAGCCGGAATAAGACCGTCTTTTGACATTTCAACCATTCTTTTAAAATTAACATGACCAAGCCTTGCATGCCATAAAAAAGAATCAACACAATTCTTATTTGCGATATAAACGGAATTCGAAACAAAATTCTTTTTATTCAATCTTAACATAAACATGTTATTATTTAAATAACCAAATCCTACAAAAGAGCCACCTTTTGACAAGGTAAACTTTCCGGACTCAAAAACTTGCCTATATCCTAACTTATTCAAGGTACTACCGGAAACCAAATTCTTTCGAATTTGTGGTACAAACAAAACGTCAACAAATTCAATTATTTTATTAGAGCTAAATTCTAGCCTAACTAAGCCGCGTCCAAGAATGAGAGCATTTGACACGTTCCCCATGTGTAGCACAGATCCGTCTTCAACCGGTTTAAAAGAGGTGAACCAACGTCGATCCTTGCACACATGAATCGAGGCACCCATGTCAATCCACAAAGCATCATCATCCTGTACATAAAATGATTCGGATATTAGTGGTACACAATTCAAATTTGAATTAAAACCAAAGTCAATAAACTGACCTTGTCGTGGGTGTTGATCCTTGGATCCTTGCCCACCACCACTTGTGCTTGCTCCACTTTTATTCTTGACAACCCAACAATCCCGCTTGAGATGTCCGGTCATACCACAAGTTCAACAGGTTAATTTAACCTTTTTGTTGGGCTCTTTCTTGGCTTCATTGAACTTACGTTTTCCCTTGAAGTTGTTGGATCTTCCCTCTTCCACCATGTTCACCGAAGGTGCAGAAACCTCTTTTATCTTGGGTTTCTCAGTCTCTTGTGCCCGAAGAGATTCCTCTATGCGCAAGTGACTACCGAGTTGTACAAAAGACAACTCTTCCTTCTTGTGTTTCAACATATGTTTGAAGTCTTTCCAAGAGGGAGGCAATTTATCAATAATGCTCGATAGAATGCGCAAGTGACTATCAATGGATGAATTCGTCCATCTTCATATCATGTTGAGCATGTTGGCCTAGAATGCGTAGGAGCTCATTGTAATGCTCCATCACAGGCCTTGAATCCACCATTTTGTAATTATTAAAATTACTTACGAGGAACTTCTTAGTAGAAGTATACTCCGCCATGTATTTGGACTCAAGAGAGTCCCATAGCTCTTTAGCGGATTCAACATTTTGATAAATATCGAAGAGGGAGTCACACATACCATTCAAGATGTGACGGTGACATATGTAGTCGTCATTTTCCCATTTGTCGCGACGCCGGGTCATCTCCAATGTCTCGTCCTCCATTACTTTCGGCATCGGAGTACTCAACACGTACACGACCTTCAACGTGGTCAATAAGAAGTGCATCTTCTTTTGCCATCGTCGAAAGTCAACGCCTTCGAACTTCTCCAGCTTCGTGAACTTGGTTGTCATGTCTCTCACGGATTGATCACTCGCCATCTCTCAAGAAGGAATATCACTTAAGAATGTTGGGGAGTGGGGTTGCAGAAATCGATGGGTAGAGAGGGAGAGGAGTGATCGACTTGGATAGAATGTGAGATCGCGTGAGAGCTCGCTTTCTTTAAGTGATATTTCGACCCTTTTCTGCCTGGGTATAACGAAATTCACTTGAGGATAATCTCAAATTCACCGGTATCGATTCTGGCAAAAATCGATCCTATTTATACACCAAGAGAATTGTAACCGATGCTTTAATATTAATGATAATAATTACCCATTTAATGGTATTGATTGTTAATTAGTCAAATGGTGTAGGTTACAAACCAAATTGGGAGTTACAAAAGGGTTTTATTGGGGGTTATAAAACCGCACCTGCAATAGTGCGTCACGCGGGTAGCCGCGCGGGTTAACCCGCGACACAACCCGCGTGAGCCTCTGTTCTGTCCCAAAAATCCAGTGCACCACGCGGGTAGCCACGTGGGTTAAACCGCGACACAACCCGCGTGAGCCGCTGTCTCCCACACGAATCAGTGCACCACGCGGGTAGCCGCGCGGGTTAACCCGCGGCACAACCCACGTGAGCCACTGCTTCGTCCCACAAACACCAAATGACTGATCAATAATCCCGGGTCATAGTTAGCTTACACGAGTGTGCACTCCACACCTCCTAACTCGTGTTATAACTTAGCTACAAACCCTATTATTATCTTGTGAATCCAATTTAGACAAAATGACCGATGATTTCACTAAAATCACCAACAAAGCCCACTCAACAAAAGCTACACTACGATACATGAAGCATAAATTAATCCAAGATGTTGGGAACTGAAGAAAAACTTAAGTATGGTTAATGCTGCTGGTTCAGAGTTAATACTGCTAGAGATATTCAAGGTTAATACTGCTAAGTATTACTACTGCTAGTAGTTAATACTGCTAGTCAAAGTTAGTGCTGCTTGAACAAAGTGAGTACTGCTTAGCTAGTTAGTACTGCTAGTAGTTAGTGCTGCTTAGTAGTTAATGCTGCTAGAAGAAATTAATGCTACTGAGCATAATTACTACTGCTTATGATTTAAAGATTCGGATGGAAAGGATGACAGCTGGAAAGAATCAAGATATTCATGGAAGGCTGGAAGATAATGATGGAAGATATTCTGAAGATATTTTATTTATTGTAATTATGTTTTTGTTCAATATATATATAGTTGTGAAATAATAGTTGTGAGATATATAGATATATAGATATATACAGATATACAGATTTACAGATTTATTATTCTAAGTTCTAAGAGAGAATTCAACCTCAAGGCATAGATCCTAATTCTAGAGAAGTAGAATTCGTATTGGTGAGCCTGTTCATCAATATTGAGGTTGAGTGTGTAATCTTGTAACTTCAAGCATTCAATACAAGTTTACAGTTTGTTCTTCATATTTTCTGTATTGATTTACTGTGGTATTGAATATCAAAGTGTTATTCCGCAACTTCTTTGATATTAGTTTCTGAGAATTTATTCTTGTTGAGAATTCGATCCTGACAAGTGGTATCAGAGCCAAACTCTCTCAGAAATAGCTATTCATCATGGAAAATCTTACAGAATCAAGCAGTACTTTGGTCTCTAAGGTTCCAATGCTCAAACCCAGTGAGTTTGACATGTGGAAGATCAGAATCAGATAATATATTCTTCTCACTGACTACTCAATGTGGGATATTATTGAGAATGGTCCTTCTGAAGCTGGAAGGATAGGACCTGATGGAAAAAGACCTCCACCAAAGACAGATGGTGAGAGGAAGTTTAGAGAGACAGAGATGAAGGCCTTGAGCACTCTGCTCTTGGCCATCCCCAATGAATATCAGCATCAATTTTGCAACTGCACTGATGCTCAGATTCTCTGGAATGCTCTAGAGAAAAGATTTGCTAGAACTAAGAGCATCAAAAGAAATCAAAGAGATGTTCTAAAGCAGCAGTATGAGAACTTCACTTCCTCAAAGAATGAGTCTATGACTCAAACTTTTGATAGGTTCAACAAACTCATTGGTGAACTGGCTACTGTAGGAGTGAAGATGGAACAAGATGATGTCAACAGAAAGTTCCTCAGATCTCTTGGGGATGAATGGACTATGTACACTGTCTCATATAGACAGAGTGACAATCTGGAAGAGAAAGAACTTGATGATCTCTACAATGATCTAAGAGTTTTTGAAGCTGAGGTAGAAACCAAGAAGAAGCCCACTGGTTATATCCACAATGCTGCACTTCTTTCAGCATCCACTGATACTACTGCCAACTCTAAAGCAGTTAGTACTGCCAGTGGAGTAAGTTCAGAAAAAGGCACTGAAACTATCTTTGAAGCCTTTTTGTCTAGTCATAGCAACAATTCTTTGATTAATGATGATCTGGATCAACTTCACCCTGATGACTTGGAGGAGATGGATATTAAATGGCAGATGGCCATGTTATCCATGAGGGTGAAGAAGTTCATTAAAAGAACAGGAAGGAATAACTTCTCTCAAAGAAGAGAAGATGGAGCTGGTTTTGACAAGACCAAGGTGGAATGTTATAAGTGTCACATGAAGGACACTTTGCTAGAGAATGCAGGAGTGCTGTTCCAAACAACAACCACCAACAAGCTCAGAATGGAGGCTACAATCAGAACAAGAATCCTGCTCAAGCCCTTGTTTCTCAACAAGGAATGGGTTTTGACTGGAGTGATCAAGCTGAGGAAGCCATTCAGAATCAAGCTCTTATGGCAGAAGTGTCTGATCTCCCCTCTGAGGTAATTTCTAATCTTTGCACTAAATCCTGCATAGACACTGTCAAAAGATACAGGGATCACAATCAAAGTATGTGTGATGACCTCAAAAGATTAGAAAAGGACAGAAGAGATTATGTGTTGATAGTAGAGAGATTTGAAGAGCAAATCAAAGGCTTTCAAGATAATGAACTTCAACACTCTTATGACACAAACTATTGGAAGTGGGAAAAGAATGAGATAGAGACCAAACTGTCTAAGTCCTTAGAAGAGAATGATAGGCTGAAAGAGGAACTGTCTAAAGTTAAGCTTGACATAGAAAAGTTTTCATATGCTTCAAAAGCAATGGATTCTCTTCTAAAGGATCAGATCCATGATAAGATGAAGCCTGGTATTGGATACAACAATGCACCTCCTCCTTACAACAACAACTATATCTCTCCTACTTCAGACTTGTTGGAAACCAAGGAGAAAAAGGACTTGTCTGAGGAAGCTTTTAAGATAGATCCTTTGGATGAGGTAGTAGTTAAGGATTTGACTGAGAAAGAAGCCAGTGAGAATAGGGATAGAACTGTAAGTAAAAAGATACCATTAGAAAACAACATTATCACCAATGAGGGATGTGGGAAAATCTGGGTCAAGTCCAAGGAGATAGAGAAGACCAAAGGAAAGGATAACAAGGTCCATTACAAACAAACCACGGTTGTGAATCCTGTACCTTGTAAACAGTGTGCTTGCAATAAAGCAAAGAGCCTAAATTCTGGTATAAAAAGAGGTAATCAAAGAAACTGGAATAATCAATGGGCTCAGAAACAAGGAGTTGATCTGAATAAAATCAATAGACCAAAACCTTGTTTCATATGTTGGCTGATTCAAAACTGCCAATTACCTTCTGGGCTGAAGCAGTTAATACTGCTTGCTATGTCCAAAACAGAGTTCTAGTAGTCAAGCCAAAGAACAAGACCCCATATGAGCTTTTAAATAAACGAAAACCTTTCATTGGATTTTTCAAACCTTTTGGGTGTCCTTGTACAATTCTCAATACCAAATCTCACTTAGGTAAGTTTGATAGCAAAGCAGATGATGGATTTCTTGTTGGTTATTCATCCCAGAGTAAGGCCTACAGAGTTTTTAACTCTTCTTCTAGAATAATTGAAGAAAGTGACAATGTCAAATGCAATGAGAACACACCAAATCCAGTTGGGTCTGGTCCTCAGTGGCTATTTGACATTGACTCACTAACTAACTCTTTTGGTGTCAGTAGTGATGATTATGCAGGATCAGGGAGTGAAGGATCAGGAACTACACAAGTTCAAGATAGTTTATCCCAATCTATGATCTTTCCCTTACCCACAGTGGATCATATTGAAGACTGTGAAAAGGAACCATCTACTGAACCAAGTCAGAGTGAAGAAGAAAGTAGAGATGAGGAGACTCAAGCCAATAAGGAATCAGAAGTAGCTGCTGAAAACATCTCAGTTGAGGTGAATGACTCAAATCTAGAGGAGGGACTCAATGAAGAACCCTGTCATCACACCATAATTCAAAAGAATCATCCTCCACAACTGGTAATAGGAGATATATCCTCTCCTATGATGACTAGAAATCAAAGCAGGCTACAAGAATTACAAGACCAACAACATACAGTGCTTTCTTGCTTTTTATCCCAGCTTGAGCCTAAGAAGGCACATGATGCTATGAAAGAATCTAGTTGGATTGAAGCAATGCAAGAAGAGCTATTGCAATTCAAACTGCAAGATGTTTGGGATCTGGTAGACCTTCCTAAAGGCCAAAGAGCAATTGGCACAAAGTGGATTTTCAGAAACAAGAGAGATGAAAGAGGAATTGTCATAAGGAACAAAGCAAGGCTGGTGGCTCAAGGGTATACTCAAGAAGAGGGTATAGATTATGAAGAAGTTTTTGCACCTGTGGCTAGGATAGAAGCAATCAGATTATTTCTAGCCTATGCTTCTTACATGAACTTCAAAGTTTACCAAATGGATGTAAAAAGTGCTTTTCTCTATGGCTCAATTGAAGAAGAGGTATATGTCTGTCAACCACCAGGGTTTGAAAACCCAAGCTATCCAGACAGGGTATACAAATTGAAGAAAGCACTTTATGGACTACATCAAGCTCCAAGAGCATGGTATGACACTCTGTCATCCTATCTCTTGGAACATGGCTTTGAAAGAAGAGTCATTGATAAGACTCTATTCATCAAGAGAAAGAAGAAGGATATCTTGCTGGTCCAAATCTATGTTGATGATATTATCTTTGGATCAACAAGAGACAACATGTGTAAGGAGTTTGAGGAACTAATGCATCAGAGGTTCAAGATGAGTTCCATGGGGGAACTTACTTTCTTCCTTGGACTCCAAGTTCAACAGAAGTCAGATGGAATTTTTATCTGTCAGTCCAAGTATGTGCAGGATATTATAACCAAGTTTGGTTTTTCAGATGCAAAACCTGCTAGCACACCTATGGAGACACACAAGCAGCTAACTGCAGATCTGGAGGGGGAGGATATGGATGTTCATCATTATAGATCCATGATTGGCTCTCTCATGTATCTTACAGCCTCTAGGCCAGATATAATGTTTCCAGTCTGTGTGTGTGCAAGATTCCAAGTTAGGCCAAAGCAATCTCACTATCAAGCTGTTAAGAGGATATTCAGATATCTCAAAGGGCAACCCAGATTGGGACTTTGGTATCCTCATGACTCATCCTTTGACCTACTTGCATACTCAGACAGTGATCTAGGTGGTGCAAACTTGGATAGAAAATCTACTTCTGGAGGATGTCAGTTTTTGGGTGCAAGACTAGTTTCTTGGCAGTGCAAGAAACAAACCACAGTGTCCACATCTACAACAGAGGCAGAGTATATAGCAGCTGCAAGTTGCTGTTCTCAAGTCTTATGGATTCAAAATCAAATGTTGGACTATGGGGTAACCTTTCTACACACTCCAATTTTTATTGATAACAGCAGTGCTATTAGCATTGTGAATAATCTTGTCAAGCACTCAAAGACAAAGCACATTGAGATCAGTTCAAAGTCTTCAGGCAAGAATCTTCAAAGTCAATGGCATCAATGGCATTCATAGATGAACACAATGAAATAGCGATGCTACAAAAGCCCAAACAGGCCGCTGGATTCCATCAGATTGTGGATTTCCTCAAGTCAAGCCATATTGCTCATGCTCTTATTGTATCACCTACAATCTATATTGAGCATCAAAGGCAGTTCTGGGCTAATGCCACCATTGTTGCTGAGAATGGTGTACAAATGATCAAGACAAGGATCTGTGACAAGCCACTAATAGTTACTGAAGAGGTTATTCGCATCAATCTACGTCTAGACGATGCCTCTGGTATAACTTCTATTCCGAACGATGAACTGTTCTCCAATCTTACAAGAATGGGGTATGGAGGCCCATTGGGTGTTTTCAAATTCTCTAAAGCCAAATTTTCACCCCAATGGCGTTTCTTTGTCCATACTCTTATGCACTGTATCTCCAAAAAGACTACTGGATGGAGTGAGTTTAGCAGCACCATTGCTTATGCTGTGGTATGCTTAGCCACTGCCAGAAAGTATAACTTTTCTAAAATGATTTTCAGTGATCTTGTCTCAAACATGGGAAACAAAAAGAGCTTCTTTATGTACCCCAGGTTTGTCCAAGCAGTTATTACTCAGGAATTGATGGATATACCTCAACCTGTTGGGGTATATGTACCTAAACCCCCCAAAGGCAAGGTTTTCTCAAATATGAGAAGATCTGCTGGGGACTCGGAAGGAGTTGACACCCCATTGTTCTCTACAATGATGGTGGTGTCCCAAACTGATGAAGGTATGGCAGCAGGGTCAAGGCCCCCATTAGACCAACCCACTGCTAGCCAATCCCAACCTTCCCACTCTATATTAATTCCCCAGTCTCTTCTTGACAAACCAACTTCACCAATCACCCAAACTTATCAAAGAAAACAGGTAAAGAAGGCTCCTTCCCTTCTTGTACCTTCACCCACTCAGCCTTTAAGCCCTCTAAGGGAGAATTCTCCCTTAGAGAATATCCAAAGGGAAACCAACAGGGTGTCTCCCAACCCTCAGGAGGTGCTCTCTAAGGAGATGGAAGAGCATATGGGTGAGAAGGCTGCCACAACTTCTGCTAGCACAGAGAAGGATAGTGGTAACATCTCTAAGACCTTCCCCATGGCAACTTTGAATGAGCAATCATTCAAAGGTCCCCGGTGCCAAGAAACCAAGGGGGTGGATAGTGCTTCTGCTAGGCAGAAGGCTTCCACTACTAAAAGATCCAATGATCCTTCAAAGGAGGGTAACACTTCTAGAGAAGGTGAGGACAGATATAACTACCAGGAATTGATGGATACAATGGGAAACATCAACCTAGATGTTATGAAACAAGGAAAGGAAATAGAGGAGATGAAGCTGGTGATCCTGTCACAACAAGTCCAGATTGCTAAATTGAAGAAGATGGTGATCAGGCTTGTACAGAGGAAGAAGAGGAAGCAGTTTGTCTTAAAGAAGAGGTCAACCAATAAAGATGCTCCCAAAAAGGGGGAGATCAATATGGAAGAACCTACAAAAGAGGGGGAGCTTGATGGGATGAAATATGGTGGTGAGGAGGAAAGATTTGATGTTGAGGGGGAGCAAGAAGCAGAAACAGAAAGAGAATCAGTGCAAGCAGAGATAAAAGAACAAGCAACAGTAACAGAGCAAACAACAGAAACCATTAATGCTGCTAGTTCAAGTAAAGCAGCAGAAATGGTTAGTACTGCTGAAATAAGCAAAGCAGCAGAAACTGTGAAAGAAGTTTTAACAGAGATGGAGATTGCAGAAACCTTACTTAAAGCTAAGCATGGTACTCCCAAGGTCACTTCAAAGGCCAAAGGAGTTGTTATCAAAGAAAGAGGTGATGCTGCAAAGAAATCTAGTTCTAAGAAGGTGATAAGCAAAGAAAAGGGTAAGGCAAAGCTAGTTGAATCTGAGCAACCAAAGAAAAGGCAGAAGTTGATTGAATCAGATGAAGCTCTAGCTAGGAAGATTCAGCTTGAACTTGAAGAAGCAGAATCTGAGCAAGTAGCAAAGGATAGAGAAATAGCTAAAGCAATGGCTGCAGAGTTAAACAAAGCCTACCAACAGAGTTTAGCAACTGAGCAAGCCAAGCAGAAAGCCACATTTTTGAAGAAGCCTACCAAGATCAAAATGGCTGCAAGAAAAAGACAACCTTCAAAGACATACCTTGGTGCTCAAGAGAGAAAGAAAATGATTACTTTCCTCAAGGGTGCAGTAGGTGTCAAGGTGGAGATGTTTTCTAAAATGTCTTTTGAGAACCTCAAGAAGATGTATGATGCTGAGATGACAAAGCTCCAAGGGGATGATATTGCAAGGGTGGAAATGGAGAAAAGAATGAAAGAGAGCAATGATTTCTTACAAAAACCATTCCCTGATGAGCAAGAAACTCCAGAAAAGGAAGCAACAATTGGTGAAAGTTTAAGATCTTTGAAAAGAACAAAGATGATTGCCAGGAGAAAGACTACAAAGAAGCCTAGAATAGTGGAAGAAGAGGCGGAAAAGGTTGCTGAAGAAGAAGAGGCACCTGAGTCATCTAAAATGCAAGAACCTGCAAGTACTGAGGATGTCAAAATGTACATGGTAGTGATGGACAAAGTGCCTGAACCAATTTCAGCTGAACCTGTAGGGGTTAAACCTCCTGAAGTCATTCACTGGGATATCATGGAGGTGGATGGCAAGGAGTACATCAGATTGAAGAGAAAATATGAGAAATATGTAGTGTACAACACTTGGAGTAAGATTGTCAGAACATGTTCAAGGTCTGATATTGAAGAAATGTTTGAAATAGGGATGAAGTTATATGCAGATGAACTAAAAGCTCCAGTGATTTCATTTAAAAAGCTGGTAATGGAGTATCTGTGTATGATGTTCAAACCTAATGAAGTAGAGGAGATAATAAGAAATGTCTTTCAAACAGTGAATAATTGGACTCTATATGAAACTAGTGGAGTATATGCAGTGACTTTGGATTTAAATCACACTGAGTACTTCCTAGTGGATAAAGTGTAATCATAGCAGATTGAAGCTTCATGCCATGCTGAAGAAAAAGCTAAGGTGTATTCCAGATTCAGAGATGGCTAAATACTTGATCCAAAGAACCATCAATCAGAGTTTGGGATTGGATGCAAATACTGGAATGTAGGCCATTATGAAGTTTTGGGAGCATCTTGAAGAGCATATGAAGAACTTGACTTCTTATCCTAAAAGTCAAGTTAGGGGGAGATTGTTGGGAACTGAAGAAAAACTTAAGTATGGTTAATGCTGCTGGTTCAGAGTTAATACTGCTAGAGATATTCAAGGTTAATACTGCTAAGTATTACTACTGCTAGTAGTTAATACTGCTAGTCAAAGTTAGTGCTGCTTGAACAAAGTTAGTACTGCTTAGCTAGTTAGTACTGCTAGTAGTTAGTGCTGCTTAGTAGTTAATGCTGCTAGAAGAAATTAATGCTACTGAGCATAATTACTACTGCTTATGATTTAAAGATTCGGATGGAAAGGATGACAGCTGGAAAGAATCAAGATATTCATGGAAGGCTGGAAGATAATGATGGAAGATATTCTGAAGATATTTTATTTATTGTAATTATCTTTTTGTTCAATATATATATAGTTGTGAAATAATAGTTGTGAGATATATAGATATATAGATATATAGAGATATACAGATTTACAGATTTATTATTCTAAGTTCTAAGAGAGAATTCAACCTCAAGGCATAGATCCTAATTCTAGAGAAGTAGAATTCGTATTGGTGAGCCTGTTCATCAATATTGAGGTTGAGTGTGTAATCTTGTAACTTCAAGCATTCAATACAAGTTTACAGTTTGTTCTTCATATTTTCTGTATTGATTTACTGTGGTATTGAATATCAAAGTGTTATTCCGCAACTTCTTTGATATTAGTTTCTGAGAATTTATTCTTGTTGAGAATTCGATCCTGACACAAGAAAAGAATAAAAGGTGTTGATCAAACAATTATCACCATCCAAGAACCACAACCTAGAAAGCAAACAATAAAATGAATTCAAGAACAATGCAAAAATTAAAAATAGAAGAAAAATAAACTAAGTACATAAATTGAAACTAAGCTAAAGAATATTAAGCAAGTGCAGAAAACTTATTGTAGGAAATTTGAAACTAACCCAGAAAATAAACAAACACGAAGAACAATGGAATATATCAAGATCAAATTAATGAAACAAAAGTTGAACTAAAAACAATGAATAAATACAGGAATTAGAGAGGTGAGGGAAAGAGATACAATGCAATGGAGTATTTAGAGAGCTTCAAGCTCCATCTGATCAAGCTACATTCTATGAATCAAACAGACAAATTCCACTTCATTTAACAGTTTCCATTCCAAGTCTGTTAATCAAACAAGTGGTCAAACCTGACAACATTCATTCTAATTCTTCAAAGTGAAAATCGTTTCATTACATCCAAAAACATTTGTGAACCAAACGCCATCTAAAGGTGTTAAATGTAACCTTAGATCTAAAAATAACCGTTTTACCGTCTTAATAGAATAGTATAGATATAATTAAATCCAAAAATACTCAATATTGGGCTCATTAGACGATTACAATGGTATACATTGTAAAAGAATAAATGTATTTTTTAATGTATTTTAATTCATATACAATTATTTATGTCAATCTGATAAAGATTTAAAATGATAAATAAAAAAAATAATGGATTAAAAATGAACTAAATAATTAATTATACGAGTACTAAATGTATCATTTTAATATAGGGAAAATTTCATAAAAACCTAACAAACTATTTCATTTTGAGTGATTATGTCCCTAAACTATTTTTTTTAAATAAAAAAAACCATTAAACTTTCTCATTTTGAATGATTAAGTTCTTGAACTATTTTTTGGAATGAAAAAACCATTAAACTTTCTTATTTTGAATGAAAAAACCATTAAATTTTCATGGTTTGAATGATTAAGCCCCTGAACATTTTTTTCAATAAATTAAATAATCAAACTTCTAAAAATTGGTTACTTATATTATTTTAACTCAAAAAAATACTTATAAGCAGCTATCTTTTGATTCTTCCTCAACGTTCGGACAACGGGGAGTGGTGAGGCGGAGCGATACGATTGTCTGTGATGGGTATTAATAGCGTATAGTTTGAGAACGGTAAAACTGATTTAGATTTGTTTTTACTTTAAAACCTTTATTTATAGTCAGTTCCAGATACCTTTAAAAAAAGGTAACCAATTTTTAGAAGTTCGGTGGTTTATTTATTCAAAAAAAGATGTAAGGACTTAATCATTCAAAATGAGAAAGTTTAATAGTTTTTTCATTCGAAAAAATAGTTGAGGGACTTAATCACTTAAAATGAGAAAGTTTAATGGTTTTTTCATTCAAAAAAATAGTTCAGCGACTTAATCATTCAAAATAAGATGGTTTATTGGGTTTTTTTGAACTTTTCTCTTTAATATAATAGTATAGATATATATTAACAACAATACTTCAAATAGATCAGACCCTTGATATATTTTTCCTTTAATTTTAAATATACCACAAAATACTACACCCAAATAACCAGCAAAAATGGAGGGAAAAGAAAATCGGCCCCCTCCCGCTCTTTAGGCTTTATTCCCTAAACTTCAGTTTTGCAAAAAGAAGATCATTGTCTGTAGTTGAAAAGCATCACAAGCCTCCGTACGATGAAGTTGAAGAAACCGGTTCATAAGTGTTAGATCACAGATTTATTGGATTGAAGCTAACGCTGAAAAGCCACTCTCGATATTAGTCTAATGTTAAGTTTGTAATAATTGTCAAAGTTGTTTATTGTATTTTATGTTTGTCCTAAGTATCTAACTAATAGATATTTTAGGATATTATATGTTGGGAACTGAAGAATTGCTAAGTACAGTTAATGCTGTTAGAAGAACCTGGTTACTACTTCTGATGTTAATACTGCTGATACAAGTTAGTGCTGCTTGTCAAAGATTAATACTGCTGGAGTTAGTACTACTAGAACAAAGTTAATACTGCTGAGCATGGTTAGTACTACTGAACTTAATACTGCTCAGAGTGTTAATACTGCTGAAGAACTAATGCTGCTTATGAGATAATGAAGACTTCACATGGAAAGAAGACAGCTGGATTGTTTGAAGATAATTATGGAAGACTTGAAGATAACTATAGAAGGATATACAGAAGATCTTTTATTTATTGTAATTATCTTTTATCTACAAGTAAATATATATGTATAGAATAGTTTGCATAGTAGATAGATTTTTGTCATTCTAAGTTTTTTTGCTTTCATAGAAAGAATCAACCTCAAGGTTAGAACCCTAATTCTAGAGAAGTAGAATTCGTATTGGTGAGCCTGTTCATCAGTATTGAGGTTGTGTGTAAAAGCTTGTGACTTTTAATCATTCAATAAGAGTTTACAAGTTGTGATTCTGATTTACTGTTTCATTGTTTTTCTGAATATTAAAGTGTTATTTCGCAGCTTCTTTAATATTGTTTTCTGAGTGTTTATTCTTGTTAAGAATTAAGATCCTGACAAGTGGTATCAGAGCAAGTATTCTCAGAAATCATATTCATCATGGAAAACGCAGTTGAATCAAACAGTACCCTGGTCTCAAAGGTCCCAATGCTCAGATCCAATGAATTTGACATGTGGAAGATTATGATCAAGCAATATATTCTTCTCACAGATTACTCTATGTGGGACATCATTGAGAATGACCCATCTGATGAAGGAAAGATTGGTCCAGATGGAAAAAGAACTCCACCAAAGACGGATGCAGAAAAGAAGTCAAGACAGACATAGATGAAAGCCTTGAGCACTCTGCTTTTGGCTATTCCCAATGAATATCAACACCAATTCTGCAATTGCACTGATACACAGATGCTTGGGAATGCTCTAGAGAAGAGGTTCTCTGGTACCAAAAGTACCAAGAGAAATCAGAAGGCTATATTGAAGCAATTGTATGAAAACTTTATGTCAACCAAGAATGAGTCCATGACTCAAACTTTTGACAGGTTTAACAAGTTAATTGGTGAACTAGCTACTGTGGGAGTACAGATTGATCAAGATGATCTAAACAGAAAGTTCTTAAGGTCCCTTGGAGATGAGTGGACTATGTATACTGTTTCTTTCAGACAGAATGAACAATTGGAAGAAAAAGAACTTGATGATCTGTACAATGACCTTAGAGTGTTTGAATTTGAGGTAGAAGCTAAGAAGAAACCATCTGGATATGTTCACAATGTTGCACTCCTATCAGCATCAATTGATTCTTCTTCTAACCCTGAATCAGTTAGTGCTGCTAATGGAGCAAGTCAAGAGAAAGGCACTGAGTCTGTGTTTGAAGCCTTTCTATCCAGTCATGGAAACTCTTCTCTAATTAATGATGACTTGGAACAACTCCATCCGGATGATCTTGAAGATATGGACATTAAATGGTAAATGGCCATGCTCTCTATGAGGGTAAAGAAGTTCATCAAGAGAACTGGGAGAAACAACTTCTCCCAAAGAAGAGAAGATGGAGAAGGTTTTGACAAGTCAAAGGTGGAATGTTATAAATGTCATCTGAAGGGGCACTTTGCTAGAGAATGCAGAAGTGGAGTGTCTCACAACAACAGCCACCAACAATCACAGTCTGGAAGCTTCAATAATAACAGAAACTCTGCGCAAGCCCTAGTCTCTCAACAAGGTATGGGGTTTGACTGGAGTGATCAAGCAGAAGAGGCTATCCAAAACCAAGCTCTCATGGCAGAAGTTTCTGATCTCCCAACTGAGGTAATTTCTAATCTTTGTTCTCAAAATTGCATAGATACAGTTAAAAGGTACAGGGATCACAATCAAAGTATGAGTGATAACCTGAAGAGATTAGAAAAAGATATAAAAGACTATGTGAAGATTGTTGAGAGGTTTGAGGAACAAATTAGAGGTTTCCAAGCCAATGAACTTCAGCACATGTATGACACCAATTACTGGAAGTGGGAGAAAGATAAGTATGAGTTTAAGCTTAGACAGAAAGAAGAGGAGTGTGAGAAGATAAAAAGTGAGTATGAGAAAGCTAAGCTTGACATTGAGAAGTATTCATATGCTTCTAAAGCTATGGACTCTATTCTAAAGGTCCAAATACATGACAAGATTAAACCTGGAATAGGGTACAACACCACACCACCACCTTACAACAACAACTACATCCCTCCTACATCAGACTTGCTAGAGACCAAAGATAGGAAGGACTTGCCTGAGGGAGCCACTGAGATAGATCCCTTAGATGATGTAGTTGTTGAGGACAAGACTGAGAAGGAAACTGTCAAGAATAAGGACAATAATGTGAGTGGTGAGATTCCTATAGAAAATCACATTATCACCAATGAGGGGTGTGGAAAGACTTGGGTTAAGTCTAATAAGGTAGAAAAGACTGAGGGAAAGAATAAGAAGGTTCATTATAAGCAGACCACTATTGTGAATCCTATCCCTTGCAAAAAGTGTGCATGCAATAAATCTGAGCCCCAAAAACATGATAAAAAGAGGGGTAATAAGAGAAACTGGAATAATCTGTGGGCACAAAAACAAGGGGTTGATCTGAGTAAAATCAATAGACCAAAACCCTGTTTTATTTGTGGAAAGCTTAATCACATTGCCAAATACTGCTATTTTAATCCTATGAACCAAAGGCTGAATTTTCAAAGACCTACACAAAAACCCTTTGGTCATAGGAAGAATGACAAGAACCATGTGGCTAAGAAAGTTGTTAAATCTAAAAGCCACATGAAGAAAAAGAATGTGGAAGAAAGTGTTAATATGTGGGTTCCTAAAAGCACTAAAACTGTCAGTACTGCTACCACAAATAGTGCTGCTGGCAATGATAGTGCTGCTAGAAGTAATACTACTGCTAACAATGTTAGTGCTGCTGACATTGTTAGTACTTCTTCAAAAGTTAATACTGCTAACTCTGTTAGTGCTGCTAACAAGGTTAGTACTGCTAAACCTGTTAGTATTTCTAACTCAGTTAGTACTTCCAAAGTTAGTACTGCTTCTAGTATTAGTGCTGCTAAGCCAATCATATTGACAAAGTACTCTAATAAAGAGTGCTCTGAGTTCAAAAACCTCATCAAAAAGGAATGTAAATACTTTGATGAGAAAGGGAGACCCAAGACCACTTTGGCTTGGGTCCCCAATCAATACTAATTGTTTAATCTTATGTGCAGGGCAACCAACAACTCAAGGGTAAGAGTATCTGGCATGTTGATAGTGGTTGCTCTAGGCACATGACAGGGAACATTTCATTCCTCAAGAATTTCAAGAAGATTGATGGTGGACATGTTGCCTTTGGTAATACTCCAGATGGAGGTAAAATCAGTGGTAAAGGTGATGTGACCAAAGGTAAAATGACCTTTGAAGATGTATTCTATGTTGAACAGTTAAGGTACAACCTGTTAAGTGTATCACAGGTCTGTGACAAACAACATAGTATATTATTTACTGACTCTGAATGCATTATCCTTGCTCCTAGATTCAAGGTAGTTGATGAAAAGATGATACTACTAAGAACCCCCAGAAAGGATAATGTATATTGTTTAGATACGGAAAGTGTTTCATCTGATTCATCCCTAAATTGTCTTGTTTCAAAAGCTTCTCTGGATGAATCATCACTTTGGCACAGAAGGATGTGTCACATGAACTTTAAAACAATAAATAAACTTGTTAAAAACAACCTGGTAAGAGGTTTTCCATCAAAAGTATATTCATGTGATGATCATTGTGTTTCTTGTCTCAAAGGCAAACAACACAAAACTTCTCATAAGTCCAAAGAGGTGAACACAATCTCTAACTCTCTTCATTTATTGCATATGGATCTGTTTGGTCCTACAAATGTTATGAGTATAGGTAAGAAATCATACTGCCTAGTTATTGTTGATGATTACTCTAGATTTACTTGGGTATATTTTCTAAGGACTAAGGATGAGACAAGTGGACTGATCAAATCCTTTATTCTAAGAATTGAAAACCAAACAAATCAAAGAGTAAAAGTCATTAGGTCAGACAATGGTACTGAATTTAAAAATCATGACCTAAACACCTTTTGTGAGGAAAAAGGAATTGAGAGGCACTACAGTGCTCCTAGGACTCCACAACAAAATGGTGTTGCTGAGAGAAGGAATAGGACACTGATTGAGGCTGCTAGATCTCTGTTGGCAGATTCAAAACTTCCAATTACTTTCTGGGCTGAAGCAGTTAATACTGCTTGCTATGTCCAAAACAGAGTTCTAGTAGTCAAGCCTAAAAACAAGACACCTTATGAGCTTTTAAATAAAAGAAAACCATTTATAGGATTTTTCAAACCTTTTGGGTGTCCTTGTACCATTCTCAATACCAAAACTCACATAGGAAAGTTTGATAGCAAGGCTGATGATGGTTTTCTTATTGGTTACTCATCTCAGAGTAAGGCTTACAAGGTTTTTAATACTTATTCTAGAATAATTGAGGAAAGTGACAATGTCAAATGCAATGAGAACAAACCAAATCCTATTGGGTCTGGTCCTCAGTGGCTGTTTGACATTGATTCACTAACTAACTCTTTTGGTTTCAGTAGTGATGATTATGCAGGTTAAGGAAGTGGAGGATCAGGGGACACACAAGTTCAAGACATTATTCCTCAGTCTGTGATCTTTCCTCTGCCTAAAAAAGAACCTGTTGAATTCTGTGAAAAAGAAACTATAACTGAGTCAATACAGAGTGAAGAAGAAAGAAGAGAAGAGGAATCTTCAGTGCATAAAGAGCTAGAAGTAGCTGAGGTGATCCCCTCAGCTGACTTAAATGATTCCAATCTAGAGGTGGGAATCCATGAAGAACCTAGTCTTCAGACTAGAACTGAAAAGAATCATCCTCCAGAGCTGATCATAAGAGACATCTCTTCTCCTATGATAACAAGGAATCAAAGCAGACTTCAAGAGATGCATGATCAACAATACACAGTATTCTCCTGCTTCCTATCCCAGATTGAGCCTAAGAAGGCCTATGATGCAATGAAAGATTCAAGTTGGATAGAAGCCATGCAAGAAGAGTTACTTCAATTCAAACTACAGGATGTTTGGGACTTGGTGGAACTTCCAAAAGGTCATAGAGCTATTGGCACCAAGTGGATCTTCAGGAACAAAAAGGATGAGAGAGGAATTGTGATCAGGAACAAAGCAAGGCTTGTGGCACAAGGGTATACTCAAGAAGAGGGCATAGATTATGATGAAGTGCTTGCTCCAGTGGCAAGGGTAGAGGCAATTAGGCTGTTCCTAGCCTATGCCTCATACATGAAGTTCAAGGCCTATCAAATGGATGTAAAGAGTGCCTTTCTATATGGTACTATTGATGAAGAAGTATATGTCTGTCAGCCACCTGGTTTTGAAAATCCTACATATCCTGACAGAGTATACAAGCTGAAGAAAGCACTCTATGGTCTACATCAAGCCCCAAGAGCATGGTATGACACTCTATCTACCTATCTCTTGGAAAATGGGTTTGAAAGGGGCGTAATTGACAAGACCCTTTTCATTAAAAGAAGTAAGAAGGACATCCTACTAGTTCATATCTATGTGGATGATATCATTTTTGGATCCACAAAAGATCAGATGTGTAGAGACTTTGAAGAGTTGATGCACAAGAGCTTTAAAATGAGTTCAATGGGTGAACTTAACTTCTTCCTTGGACTTCAGGTGAAACAGCAGACAGATGGAATCTTCATTAGTCAATCAAAATATGTGCAAGACATCCTGGATAAATATGGTTTAAAAGACTCAAAGCCAGCAAGCACACCAATGGAAACTCACAAACAGATCACTGTTGATCTTGAGGGGGAGGATGTTGATGTCCATCTATATAGATCAATGATTGGATCTCTAATGTATCTCACAGCCTCAAGACCAGATATCATGTTTCCAGTATGTGTATGTGCCAGATTCCAAGTCAAGCCAAAACAATCACATCTTCAAGTTGTGAAGAGGATTTTCAGATACTTAAGAGGGCAACCTAGATTAGGCCTTTGGTATCCATATGAATCTTCATTCGACTTGATTGCATATTCAGATAGTGACTTGGGTGGTGCTAACATGGACAGAAAGTCTACTTCAGGGGGATGTCAACTTTTGGGTGCAAGACTAGTATCTTGGCAGTGCAAGAAACAAACCACAGTGTCCTTATCAACAACAGAAGCTGAGAATATTGTTGTTGCAAGTTGCTGCTCTCAGGTTCTATGGATTCAGAATCAGATGTTGGACTATGGGGTAACCTTTCTGCACACTCCAATCTTTATTGACAATAGTAGTGCTATAAGCATTGTTAACAATCTAGTCAAGCACTCCAAAACAAAGCACATTGAGATCAGGTATCACTTTATCAGAGATTGCAATGAAAAGAAGCTCATTCAAGTTGCTAAAGTTCATACTGACAACCAGTTTGCAGATCTATTCACTAAAGCTTTTGATGTGGGTAGATTCACTTTCTTGGTCTCAAGTGTGGGCATGATCAACTCTGAATGAGCTCATGGTTTTAAAAAGTGTTCCTATACCTGCTATTTTGGTTATTTGTGTGCTGCTAATCATCTTTCACAGGAAGTTAATATCTTGATCAGACCTCCATAAGCTTCAAAAGGAGTAAGTATAGTTAATGCTGCCAGTGCAGTTTTAATACTGCCAGTGCACAGTTACTACTGCTAGTGGTTAATATTGCTCTCAGTTAATACTGCCAGTTAGTTAATACTGCTAGCAGTTAATACTGCTCTCAGTTAATACTGCTCTAGGTTAATACTTCTTATGTCCCATACACTATAAATACCCTTTGCCCGCCTAAAAGATCATAACGACTCTTTGAATACTATTCACTTTCTCTCTAACCCTTTTCTCTCAAGAATCAAGTGTTTCAGGCAAGAATACTCAAGCTCAATGGAGTCTATGGCATTTATTGACGAGCACAATGAAATCGCGATGCTACAAAAGCCAAAGCAAGCTGTAGGCTTTCATCAGATAGTGGATTTTCTGAAGTCTAGCCATATCGCCCATGCTCTAACTGTGTCTCCAACTATCTACATTGAGCATCAAAAACAATTTTGGGCGAATGCCACCATAGTCACAGAGAATGGTGTGCAGATTCTGAAAACAATGGTGTGTGACAAACCCTTGTTAGTTACTAAAGAGGTGATACGCATCTGTCTACGTCTAGACGATGCTGAAGGTATTACTTCTCTTCCTAATGAGGACTTGTTCTCAAATTTGTCAAGAATGGGGTATGGAGGCCAATTGGGTGGTTTTAAATTCTCAAAAGCAAAATTTTATACCCAATGGCATTTTCTTGTTCAAACCCTTATGCACTGCATTTCCAAAAAGACTACTGGATGGAGTGAGTTTAGCAGTACCATTGCTTATGCTTTGGTCTGTTTGGCCACTGCCAGAAAGTACAATTTTTCTAGAATGATTTTCAGTGATCTTGTATCCAACTTGGGAAGCAAAAAGAGATTTTATATGTACCCCAGGTTTGTACAAGAAGTTATAACCCACGAATTGACGGATATGCCTCACTTTGATGAGGTATATGTACCAAAAGTTCCCAAAGGTAAGGTCTTTTCAAACATGAAGAGATCCCTATTGGACTCGGAAGGAGTTGACACCCCATTATTCTCTACAATGATGGTGGTGTCCCACACTGAAGAAGGTATGGCAGCAGGGTCAAGGCCCTCATTAGACCATCGTACTGCTAGCCAATCCCAACCTTCCCACTCTATATCTATCCCACCGTCTCTACTTCAAAAGCCAACTTCTCCAATCACCCAAATATATTCAAGGAAAAAGGTAAAGAAGGCTCCTTCCCTTCTTGTACCATCACCCACAGAGCCTTTAAGCCCTCTAAGGGAGAATTCTCCTTTAGAGAATATCTACAGGAAAACCACAGGGGTGTCTCCCAACCCCAAGGAGGTGCTCATTGAGGAGATGGTTGAGCATATGGGTGCTAAGGCTGCCAATACTCCTGCTAGCACAGAGGAGGTCAGTGGTAACATCAATAAGACCTTCCCCATGGAAACTTTGGGTGAGCAATCATCCAAAGGTCCCTGGTGCCAAGAACCCACGGGGGTGGAGAGTGCTTCTGTTAGGCAGAAGGCTCCCACTACAAAAAGATCCTATGATCCTTCAAAATAGGGTAACACTTCTGGAGAAGGTGAGGACAGATATAACTATCAAGAATTGATGGATGCTATGGGTAACATCAACTTGGATGTCATCAAACAAGGAGCTGACATTGAAGAAATGAAATTGGTAATCTTGTCCCAACAAGTGCAAATTACCAAACTCAAGAAATTGGTGATGAGACTAATCCAGAAAAGGAAGAAGAAACAGGAGAAGGAAATCAGGGGATGATGCTCCCAAAAAGGGGGAGTCAGAAGCTGAGTTCCACATGGAAGAGGCTACAGATAAGGAGGAGAAACACAGTGTTGAGGGGGAGATTGATGAAGGGGTAAGTAAAGAAACAATACAAGAAGCAGAAATAGAATTTCAAGCAGCAGCAGTAACATCAATAGCAACAGAAACTGTTAATGATGCTGAACTGAATGAAGCAGCAGAAATGGTGAAAGAAGTACTAATTGAGCTTGAGAGCAGAAATAAGGAAGAGCTTGAGACAGCTGAAGCATTAATCAAAGCCAAACATGATACTCCCAAGGTCACTTCAAAGGCCAAAGGAGTTGTCATCAAAGAAAATGTTGAAGTTGTCAAGAAAGTCAGTGTTGATAAAGCAAAAAGCAAAGACAAAGGCAAAGCAAAGTTATTAGAATCTGATCAACCAATGAAAAAGCAAAAGTTGGTTGAGTCAGATGAAGCTTTGGCTAGGCAGATTCAGGCTGAACTTGAGCAAGAAGAACAGGTTCAAGTGGAAAAAGATAGAGAGATAGCAAAAGCTATGGCTGCAGAACTCAATAAAGCTTATCAATAGAGTCTTGCAACAGAACTAGCCAAGAAGAAAGCCACATCTCTAAGGAAGCCTGGAAAGATCAAAATGGCTGCAAAGAAAAGACAACCTTCAAAGACATACCTTGGTGCTCAAGAGAGAAAGAAGATGATTACTTTCCTCAAGGGTGCTGTAGGTGTCAAAAAGGAAATGTTCTCAAAGATGTCTTTTGAGAAAATCAAAGGGCTATATGATGCAGAAATGACAAAGCTTCAAGGGAATGAAACTGCCAGAGTGGAGATGGAGAAGAGGATGAAAGAGAGCAATGACTGTCTGATACAAAAACCATTCCCTGATGAGCAAGAAACACCAAAGAAGGAGGCCTCTCTAAGTGAAAGTCTGAGGACTTTAAAAAGAACTAAGATGATGGCAAAAAGCAAATCAGTCAAGAAGCCTAGAGTGGAAGAAACTGAGGAAGAACAGAGGGATGCTGAAGAAGAAGGGGCACCTAAGCCAAGTGATAAGGTAGAACCATCAAGTATTGGTGATGTGAACATGTACATGGTAGTGATGGACAAAGTGCCTGAACCTATAACTGCAGAACCTGTTGGTGTAAAGCCTCCAGAAGTCATTCACTGGGATACACTGGAAGTTGATGGAAAAGAGTACATTAGGCTCAAAAGAAAGGATGAGAAGTATGAAGTTTAAAATACTTGGGCCAAGATTGTCAGAACATGTTCCAGGTCTGATATAGAAGAAATGTTTCAAATAGGGATGAAGTTGTATGCAGATCAGTTAAAAGTTCCAGGGATTTCAATTACAAAACTGGTGATGGAGTATCTGTGTATGATGTTCAAACCTGATGAAGTGGAAGGAGTGATAAGGAATGTGTTTCAAACTGTCAACAATTGGACTCTATATGAAACTAGTGGAGTATATGCAGTGACTTTGGATAGAAATCACATAGAATACTTCCTATTGGATAGAGTGTACAACCACAGTAGATTGAAGCTTCATGCAATGTTGAAAAAGAAGCTTGGTTGTATTCAAGATTCATAAATGGCTAAGTATCTAATCCAAAGAACAATTAACCAGAGTCTGGGGTTGGATGCTAATACAGGGCTTTGAAGAATGGGTTTTGGGAGCATCTGAAGAACTTGACTTCTCTTCCTAAAAGTCAAGTTAGGGGGAGATTGTTGGGAACTGAAGAATTGCTAAGTACAGTTAATGCTGTTAGAAGAACCTGGTTACTACTTCTGATGTTAATACTGCTGATACAAGTTAGTGCTGCTTGTCAAAGATTAATACTGCTGGAGTTAGTACTACTAGAACAAAGTTAATACTGCTGAGCATGGTTAGTACTGTTGAACTTAATAATGCTCAGAGTGTTAATACTACTGAAGAACTAATGCTGCTTATGAGATAATGAAGACTTCACATGGAAAGAAGACAGCTGGATTGTTTGAAGATAATTATGGAAGACTTGAAGATAACTATAGAAGGATATACAGAAGATCTTTTATTTATTGTAATTATCTTTTATCTACAAGTATATATATATATATATATATGTATAGAATAGTTTGCATAGTAGATAGATTTTTGTCATTCTAAGTTTTTTTGCTTTCATAGAAAGAATCAACCTCAAGGTTAGAACCCTAATTCTAGAGAAGTAGAATGCGTATTGGTGAGCCTGTTCATCAGTATTGAGGTTGTGTGTAAAAGCTTGTGACTTTTAATCATTCAATTAGAGTTTACAAGTTGTGATTCTGATTTACTGTTTCATTGTTTTTCTGAATATTAAAGTGCTATTCCGCAACTTCTTTAATATTGTTTTCTGAGTGTTTATTCTTGTTAAGAATTAAGATCCTGACATTATATTTTAGGATATTATGTTTTAGATATTAGTTTAGATATTATTTCTAGATATTAGTTTGTGAGATATAAAAGGTTATGAGATATTATTATCTCACAATTTCTCATATCTCTCAACTCAGATCATCATCGACCCATCTTAATATTCAATAAAGAGAAAAGAGAGAGAGTTTATTCAAGAACATCAACCTTGTAATCGATCGTTTGTAATCTAAACATGTTGGTTTATCTATTTCTTTGTTGTTTGAATAGCTGGTAAAGATCGTGTTCATTCACACGGACTCACAATTGGTATCAGAGCTTAAACCAGATCAAAATCAATTTTTATAACTCTCTGTGTTCTTCAGTTTTTCCAAGACTGTATCATCGATCAAAACTTCAAATAGTGGTTGTTTTCGAAATCAAAAGGTTGTAAGGTGTTGTAGTTGATAAGTCGATCATTGTGTCAAAATTTGGTGTTGTAATTCGAATTCTAGATAGGTCAATTTGGGATAAACAGGGCCGATTTAACTAAGAAGAAACGCACCCCGGTCGAAATCCATCGAAATACATTGGTCGAACACACCGGTCTCAACACCGGTCGTAGACTAACACCGGTCACACTCACATCACTACCCCGGTCCACATCTCTACACCGGTCGAACTGTTCAATCCGGTCTTTGTGTATCCTCGGTCGAACAAAAGTAACCACCCCGGTCACTTCCAAACCTCGGTCGAAGGCAGGTCAAAGGTAACCCCGATCGACCACATTATCGATCGACATCAATCCGGTCAGAACACCGGTCGTTACATCAATCCGGTCGTCAGGACACCGGTCGGTTAAAGGTCCGGTCGAAGCAATCTCCGGTCGAACATCATACAGGTCGACTCCATCTTTTGCGCCAATAACGACTTGCACAAAACTCAAATTCGCGCGACCAACGTTTCGCGCAAAGTTTCTTTCGCGCGACCAACTGCTCACGCAAACCTCAGTTCGCGCGACCGACTTAACACGCAAACTTTGTTTTGCGCCACCCTATAATAGCGCAAACCTTCTGTTCTCGCGACCCGCTTCTCACGCAAAGTTTATTTTTGCGCCAACCACCTCTCACGCAAAGTTGACTTTTGCGCCACCTTCAAGTACCGCAAATTAAGCTTTTTGCACCAGTTTCTGAATTAGTCAAGTTATTCAGTATTTATCTGATTTTTTTCTGGACTAACGATCAGTACAAGTTCTTATTGCTCATTATTCGAACAGGATGACTTCAAGAGAAGCCCTAGCTATCGGAATTGACTCAAAGCCACCAGTACTCTTCAGGGGAGAGTATGAGCAGTGGAAAGATCGGTTCATGGACTTCATTTTGAAAGACATGATTTGGGTGTTTTAATCAAGAAATCCTTAGAAGGAGTTATGGCACCGGTTATGAGGACTTGCACGGTTGATACTGTGGAGATACAAGTTCAACTTAAGTTTGATGAACTAGATGATGAAGACCTAAAGAGAGAAAAAACCGATAGATTAGCAAAGTCTTATATTCTTCAAGGCATTCCAAATGAAATATATGTAAAGATAGACAACTATAAAGCCTCTGGTAAACAAATGTGGGATCAGCTAGAGAAAATGATGCTAGGTTCAAAGGTTGGGAACCAACTCAAGATATCCAACTGGCTAAACAACTATGAAGAATTCAAAGGCAGAGTTGGAGAAACTCTAGAAGAAACTTACGACAGATTTGTGACCTTGCTGAACGAGTTAAGCAAGAACAAGGTCAATAAATCACAGATAGAGTTGAATGTCCAATTCCTGAGCATCCTTCAGCCTAAATGGAAAAGATTTACAAGGCAGATGAAGCAAATCAAAGATATGAACGATATTCCACTTCACGAGGTGTATGAAACCGTCAAGCAGAATGAGGAAGAGGTGGATGAGATCATGGATGATAAGAGACGGTCTGAGAAGACAGTTGATGATTCAGTTGCTCTTGTTGTGAAGCAGAAGAAGAAGAAGATGATTGTGTCTAAATCAGATGATGTTGAAGCGAACTCTGACTCTGACGACTGTGAACAACTAAAGCAGGCTATGCTTATGTTGACTAAGGATTTTCAAAAGAAGTTCTACACAAAGCCAAGCTTAAACATTCAGAGGTATTCATCAGGCCCAAGCAACTATGTTCACAAGGAGAGGGTTGAAGGGAAGAGGTTTGAAGGAAAGAGAATAGAGGAGAGGAAGCCAGAAGAGAGAAGGTATAAAGCAGAAGAGATCAAACATCTAGAACCTCCAACGTGCTACAACTGTGGTAGACCTGGACATTTTGCCAAAGACTGCCGAAGACCCAAAGTCCGGAACTCCAACTACTACAAGAACAAAATGCTGCTTGCTAAGCAACAGGAAGATGGAAAAGTATTGATGGCAGAAGATGAGTTCTGGCTGGATCAATTAGACGAAGAAGATGAGAATGAAGAGAAGGACGAGACAGTGCATCTATGCCTCATGGGCAAGATGGAAATAGAAGCTGAAGCTGATTCCGAAGAAGAGGACAATGAAGAGGTATGTGATTTAACTAAGTCAGATTTCTTAAATCAAATGCATGCCATGATGTTAAAACTCCAAGAATTAGAGTCGAAACTTAAGCGTGAAAAGGGTGTTATTATTGAACAAAACCAGTCAATACTGAAACTTAGCAATGACCTTGCTGAGAAGAAAGTATTGATTGAGACTTTACACAAAAACAATGACACCAGCGCAAAAGAACAGACCATAATTCTTAAAGAGGTTACTGAAACAAAGACTAAATTGCGAAAGAGTGAGTTTGATTTCAAAGAGCTTACGAAATTGCATTCTTCAACTTCCAAAGAAAACGAATCTTTACTTGCAAAATTAAAAGCTTTGGAAGAGAAGTTATACACACTGGGTCAAACTGAACAAACCATTCATCTGAACAAACCCAAAGAGTAAATAGAGAAATGGGGACTCGGGTACGAAAATCCTCACTATCTTAAAAATGGTATATCTGAAGTGCTTGCACTTTGTGATTTAACATTTTTGAAACTAGCTCGAAGAATCCCCGATCTTAAAGTTTTCTGGACTGGATTGTCTAAAGAGCATGAAGCCAAGGAAACTGAAAAACGAAAGAAATCATCTAAAGTTCACCTTCCATTTTATTATGCGAAGCTGAATAATAGTTATAATGATGATCCAATATATCAAAAGAAATCTCTTTCAAATGACTTCTTTCAGAGTTATTCTGTAAAAGAAATGGAGGCGAAGCCTATTAAAGGTAAAATTTACGTCCCTCCTCTCGTGTTGGAAAGTAAAATTTCTGAACTTGAGAAATCTTTAGCAGATGAAAGACTCTTGATTGAGATTGAACAAAAACTGTTTTCAACTATGCTTAAAAATGTTGTTCTTTCTAAGGCTTCAAAATCTAAAGATAGTTTTGGTCTAGCTGATGGAGGATTTGTTTTTCTAAACTCTGACGCTGGTTTGGATGATTGTTTTGATCAATTTGGTTTTAGTGCCAAACTTCCTAATCATTCATCTTTTGTCGTAAAATCATTGGGAAATTCCAGTATGCTTGAGAAAGGTACAAAATTAACGAAAGTTGATAAATCAGTTTCTGTGAAAACTAAGAATGCTAAAGGTAAGAAGAAATCTCAGCATTCACAGAAACCGATCACTACTGGTAACCCAAAGAAGAAGCATTCGTTTGTTGCTCAAAAGTCTAACTCACAAGTTTCAAATGTTTCAGATCCGAGAAAGCAAAGGCTAGGAGTTAAATCTCAATGGCAACCAAAACAGGAGATTGACAAGACTGATAAATCTTTTTGTAGTGTTGATTGTAATAAGACTACGCCTAGTAAAGATGTTTTGATGGCTGATGTTGCTATTTTGAAACCAAAACTTGTCGTTTATCGCAAGAAATACTCTATGAAGCAATTATTCCAGTTATCTTTATCTGCTAGAAAGTCTTCATATTATGATAAACATGTTTATGCTTCTTGTTAAGATTCTGATGTTTGGTATGGCACTTATCATGTTCACTCTTATAATTCAAATTCTTCATTTGATTCTCCAAAGCAGAAATGACCCAAATTTCAATGGGTGCCTAAAACATGTGCTAACACTGTAGAACCCATCTTTAAGTGGGTACCTAAAACTCTTGTTTCGTAATTTCTCTTGTGCAGACCCGTCATATGTGGTACTTGGATAGCGGTTGTTCCAAGAATATGACAGGATAGAAAGGTATGTTGACCAACTTTACAGAGAAGTATTGCAGAACAGTTCGTTTTGGGAATGATCATTTTTCACCAATTCTGGGTTATGGTGATATGGTACACGACAGAGTCACAATTACGAAGGTGAGCTATGTTGAAGGCTTAAGACACAACCTGTTCAGTATAGGCCAGTTATGTGACAAAGGCTTAGAGGTCAATTTCAAAGCCAAGAGGTGTTCTGTTCGCACTGAAGAAGGCAAGGAACTCTTGGTCGGCACTCGAAAGTCCGACCTCTACACAATCAATTTGTCTACACAAAGCTGGTTATGGCATCGACGACTTTCTCACCTCAACTTTCGGTACATCAACAAACTGGTCACGGGGAAGTTAGTGAAAGGACTTCCAGAGCTCAAGTACGAAAAAGAACATTTGTGTGCAGCGTGTAAAAAAGGAAAGATGAAGAGGGCTCCGTACAAACCAAAACCTGATGTAACACCCTTAAAATTCGAAAATAGCAGACAAATTAAACCTTCCAAAAACTCATAAATACAAAGCTTTGAAACGACAAGAATCTAAAGTATCGTAATAATGGTAGAGTCAAGCACACTTACGTAACACCGTATTCATAATAGCAGTAGCTAAGTGAAATTATGAACATAATATACATAAGGATCCTCGTGACCATAGCCACGACTCTTAACTAGTGCATTCATGACGACCACAACAACTCACTTTCTTCTTAACAGTTCTATCCATAACGAACAAGTCATAACTTAAAGTCTCAGCTTAACTCTAGGCATCTAAATCTCATACCTAGTTCACTTAAACTAGAGCTCTGATACCAACTTGTAACACCCTTAAAATTCGAAAATAGCAGACAAATTAAACCTTCCAAAAACTCATAAATACAAAGCTTTGAAACGACAAGAATCTAAAGTTACAAAGGAGAATCTCAACAACAATGTATCAGAGTTCTAACAGAACTATTTAGTCCCACAAACTAGGGACAACATTAGTCGGGTGCTACTAAAACCACCAAATCTGCTATCTTCACCAAACGTGACGATATCTCTACCGTCATCCTACCGGAACTTCTACCAAGCTCCACTCGCCACTCAGATCCATCTAAGACCTGATATACATGTCGAAAAGAAAAAAGTGTTAGGCTTAACGCCTAGTGAGTTAAAGCAGTTTTCATCATATAAATCATAAAACATTTAAAGTAAACATTTTACTATGAATAGGCCATTTCAGAAATGCTGATTGTAAAGTTGCTTTATAGACATAACACGTTCCTTCACATTTCCAATCACCCATTTTAAATAACCAACTGACGCCCAAATTCCCCAAAACGCACCCACACGGTATTACTCCAAAAGACTCATTGTGTAATTAAAATGGTACTTTTTAACACCGAAGGCATGGATAAGGGAATACCCAAGATAACACCTTTCAGTGACGGGGGATACCCGATTCCATCGTATGTGACGGGCACACAAAGTTAAGCCACGTATCGACGTTCACGAGTTTCACATAAGACCAGGGTTCCCCGTATACGGCTCATCCGAGCTACCACCGCAAGACACCACTAATCCTAGTGTCTACTCGACCTCTAGATGAGTCTCACCATAAAGTCATAAGTCCCCGTATCCGGCTCACTCTGGGCACCACCGCAAGACTTAGCTCCGTATACGGCTCCTCGAGAGCACCACCGCAAGATTACATAATCAACATGACTTGGGGACCACTCACTAGACTCAAACATGGACATTAAAACTCCATGATGAACATAACGACTCATATGCCTATGGATCAAATACATAATAGTCTAAACATTACATGACTCCATATGAATGAACTAACGCATCCAAACATGTAATAACCAATATTGGTATAATGGTTGTATTTTCATAAAGCACTCCATAAGGAGCCGTTTAGCCCCGACAACGTCCTAAAACTCATTAGTGTACGAGTCAAGCCGAAAGGCCTCATAAAACCTTTGATACTCAAATAGAGCCTGTATGGCTATATAAGCCGATTTACAACTTTACCAAATATTCTTGATTTAAAAGGTACCCGTTCCAACAACTCACACTTTTAAGGTCAAAGGGGTTAAAGTTTTCAAATGTAAAACCCGTAGATTGAGTAAATCCCCGATTGACCATATTTCAGTAATTGTTCTTTAAAATCTCTAACACACACTAAAATCCCATTTAAAACTATTTGTACTCCAAATCTTCCCATAATAGGACCCAAAACAACATAATACCCACATTTATCAAATACTCAAGGAACATGATTGGTGGATTAAAATCCCCTTTTTACTCCAACATCTCATGTATTATTGTAAACCATTTTCAAACATTTGAAACCCAAATATGTGCAAGTGTACAAATGTCTACAAAACTTCTCAAAATGAAGCCAAGCCATGGATATACTTTTAAAACCCAAAATATGTGCATTTTGACATGTATATAGTTTTTCAAAGCAACTAGAACTCACCTTGCTAGATTTAGACTAAATCTAGGTTTTACCCACAACTTGAGCTCCTTAGAAGAGAAGATCTTGAATCCTTCCACTAGCTCCAACCTTTCTATAGATTCACTACCACAAACATCTACAAAGTTATACTAACTCTAGGAATGCAAAACAAGATGAAGAACACCAAATCCTAACTTTATAGATGGAGAGAAAGGGTAGATTACCTTGGTTATAAACTCTTAGATTCACCCAATACTTCAATCTACTTCCTTCTCTACTTGAAAAGCTCCAAAAGACGAACCCTAGGTTCAAGAATCTCTCTAAATGACTATGGGAAGGAGAAGATAAGAGAGAAATGAGGTTGAATCCCTAAAATCGCGATTAAAACCCATCAGATGGCTTCCGCAACTTATGCCGCAACTTGCAAGTTGCGGCGCAAGTCGCCCGTGTCCTGAAAACTCACATCCAGTGAGTTACGCGGCTTATGCCGCGACTCCAAGTCGCGCCACAACCCGCGACAACCCCAAAACTCGGTTCTCTCATGACTTTCGCACCTAGTTCGATTCCCGATGATTCCATTATGAACTTACCTGATTTCCCGGTACTTTTACGACCTAAGAGCCAAACGACTCTCGTAACACCGTTCAGGATACATTATGAAATTACGGGTGTTACAATCCTCCCCACCTTGAAAATGATTTCGTCCTCGAAATCTTGATCGAGATCCCCAAAACTCCACGGGATACAGGGGATTATTAGCAGATCTAAAACTACCCAAAATGAACCACACTCAGAATTTGGCTTCGTACCTGAAGAGAACATTGATGCCGTTCTTACTAGCAATAGCAAATCTTCCCACAGTCTTTCACCCGAAAGACTTGGGCGGTTATCCGCTCACTAACCTTCAACGATCCTTTATTCCGTACGGTTTTGTGAAGAGTTGTTGACCTACCGATCCCTACATCCTCGAAGGATGCACCAACGATTCGCTCTTTCTGGTAGACTCACTTAGAACTCCAAATTAAAGCATAGGTTGAGAGCAACCCTACGGATAGCCCTTGATACAAAGCCATCTAACAAGGGTCCAAGCCTAGGGATACCTATCCCAAATCTGAGATCATTCCTAAAACCACCACCGATCTCAACTTAGCTCTTGCCCCAAACAACCGCAAGAAAACCTAGTACGTCTACAAGAGGTAAAAGCACTATCAAATAAAAGCGAGACCCTAAACACGAGTCACCATTAAGGTTGCCAAGGTTCCCAATCTTTCTTAGAGTCTACAATCCTCCAAGGTCCACAATCCTCACGGCACTCACAGCTTACTTCTGCCTTTGCCTAGAAAGCCACATTAGCCTCATAATTGCTTGCACTCCAACCTATATACATAGTCATATCCGACCGAGCATCGGCACTATTCGACGGTTGGTTTAACTTATCATAAAAGAGGGTGTCTTACCTGAAAATAAGCCAGAATCTTAAGTCTAGGATTTGGTTGGTTCTGCAATTTCGCGATAGCCTCGAGTCGACTAACCCATGGACTCATAAATTCTTAAAAGTCCGCCCGTCAAGGTCTTCCAAAACGTTGCGCAAATTTTTCTTGCGCCCTCTGACCAACTATCCTCTACTGTTCCTCTTATTAACTCATAAAGACACCTCGAATTCTTGGTGGTCCCTGGCTATAACTTCTCGTATGGTTATGGGTGAAAGCACTTCCTTGGCCTATACGGGCAACCCGACACTTGACTCGCAACAAGAGATCTCCTCTTACTCTGATACTATACCACCACGAATACTAACATTTTCAATTTTACAATTTTGGTGTTAGTTCTTAAATACAACAACCACAACGATTAGTCATCAAACCCGACGCTTAACTCCCAAAGCTTCTACTCCCTACCTATTAACGATTCAAGCCTCAACTTATAAGACTTAACACCCAAAGTCCCCTTACCGGACCCCTATGGGGTTCCCAGAAATGCTTAAAAAAAACATCGGTCTCTAGCATCCGATACTACACGCGGTACAACCTACCCGCTCGGATGAGGTAGCAACAACCCACTCTGACAAAGACTCGAACACAACAGCTTAACTATCAGACGAAACGAAACGAAAAGGGAAACGTACCTGTCTTCACCGAAGTGCCATTCCAGACTAGGCATACTGTGTCCGCTTCCCGAACCTTCTCTGATCCCGACACGAGGGCAGTCTCTCTTGACATGGTCTGCCTCTTTACACACAAAACAGATAGTTCCCTTGATGGAACAATCACGGTGAGAGTGACCCAACATTCCACACTTGAAGCATGACATATGGTTGGGGTGGCACCAACCTGCATGCTTGACTCGGCACCCTTGACACCACTTCGATTTCCTACGATGGCCAACCTCCCTGTTATCGCCATGATCATTGCGCTCTTGGGGTGGACTCTACTGGTCCTCCCGTTCTCCCTTTTCCTTAGTCGCCACCTCTTCTTCTTTATTACTTCGGGTGCACATATCTTCCATGAATTGTGATTCTTCCATTACTTCCCGGAGGGTGGAGGCTTTAGAATTTCGGACCATCACCTTCATGCGGGCGGGTAGCCCGTTTATATAGGCCTTGACTCTGTCCTTCTCACTTGAAATGACATGTCCCACTAAATCTAACTTATCCATAAAGAGATTAGAGTATTCTCTCACCAACATATCCCCTTTATTGAGGGCTTGGAACTCCTCTTCTATTCTGTCTAACGCCATTTCACTGCAGTACTCCTTCAACACTTCCTTCTTGAATGCGTCCCATGTTAGTGGTGAAACAGCAGCAGTCCCCATAGCGGTCTTGGTGACGTTCCACCAAGTAAGAGCTCGTCCTCTCATCATGCGGGAGGCAAATTTCACCTTCTGCCCCTCTTCACACTTACTAGTGTCAAATGCTTGTTCCATCTCTTGTATCCAATTCAAGCACGCCACTGGACTGCCAGTTCCTGAAAACTCCGGCGGTTTGTTGCACAGAAAGTTCTTGTATGCGCGGGTTCTCGCGCTATATTTCATATTAACAACAACAAGATCCTCCATCCGGATCACATTCCCGGTGCCTCCGAGACTCCACACATCAAGCTCATTAGTTGCTTCACGTCTCCGGTCATTGGCATCCCTGACCTCCAACGCCTTCATTATCCTTTCCTCTTGTCGCTCCATGGCCGACTTCATCAACTGTACCACGCTAGCCAGCAACTCACCTTGAGGACTTGCCTCTTGAATTTGCGCTTCTTTCCTTGCATCCGCCATTCTTTTCTGACACACACGAGAATGAGATTAAGAAACTCAGACCAATAAACTCAGACCAATACTATGAAAGCAACTAGGGCGTACTACTACACATATCAAGTATCGTAATAATGGTAGAGTCAAGCACACTTACGTAACACCGTATTCATAATAGAACTAGCTAAGTGAAATTATGAACATAATATACATAAGGATCCTCGTGACCATAGCCACGACTCTTAACTAGTGCATTCATGACGACCACAACAACTCACTTTCTTCTTAACAGTTCTATCCATAACGAACAAATCATAACTTAAAGTCTCAGCTTAACTCTAGGCATCTAAATCTCATACCTAGTTCACTTAAACTAGAGCTTTGATACCAACTTGTAACACCCTTAAAATTCGAAAATAGCAGACAAATTAAACCTTCCAAAAACTCATAAATACAAAGCTTTGAAACGACAAGAATCTAAAGTTACAAAGGAGAATCTTAGCAACAATGTATTAGAGTTCTAACGGAACTATCAAGTCCCACAAACTAGGGACAACATTAGTCGGGTGCTACTAAAACCACCAAATCTGCTATCTTCACCAAACGTGATGATATCTCTACCGTCATCCTACCGGAACTTCTACCAAGCTCCACTCGCCACTCAGATCCATCTAAGACCTGATATACATGTCGAAAAGAAAAAAGTGTTAGGCTTAACGCCTAGTGAGTTAAAGCAGTTTTCATCATATAAATCATAAAACATTTAAAGTAAACATTTTACTATGAATAGGCCATTTCAGAAATGCTGATTGTAAAGTTGCTTTATAGACATAACACGTTCCTTCACATTTCCAATCACCCATTTTAAATAACCAACTGACGCCCAAATTCCCCAAAACGCACCCACACGGTATTACTCCAAAAGACTCATTGTGTAATTAAAATGGTACTTTTTAACACCGAAGGCATGGATAAGGGAATACCCAAGATAACACCTTTCAGTGACGGGGGATACCCGATTCCATCGTATGTGACGGGCACACAAAGTTAAGCCACGTATCGACGTTCACGATTTTCACATAAGACCAGGGTTCCCCGTATACGGCTCATCCGAGCTACCACCGCAAGACACCACTGATCTTAGTGTCTACTCGACCTCTAGATGAGTCTCACCACAAAGTCATAAGTCCCCGTATCCGGCTCACTCTGGACACCACCGCAAGACTTAGCTCCGTATACGGTTCCTCAAGAGCACCACCGCAAGCTTACATAATCAACATAACTTGGGGACCACTCACTAGACTCAAACATGGACATTAAAACTCCATGATGAACATAACGACTCGTATGCCTATGGATCCAATACATTATAGTCTAAACATTACATGACTCCATATGAATGAACTAACGCATCCAAACATGTAATAACCAATATTGGTATAATGGTTGTATTTTCATAAAGCACTCCATAAGGAGCCGTTTAGCCCCGACAACGTCCTAAAACTCATTAGTGTACGATTCAAGCCGAAAGGCCTCGTAAAACCTTTGATACTCAAATAGAGCCAGTATGGCTATATAAGCCGATTTACAACTTTACCAAATATTCCTGATTTAAAAGGTACCCGTTCCAACAACTCACACTTTTAAGGTCAAAGGGGTTAAAGTTTTCAAATGTAAAACCCGTAGATTGAGTAAATCCCCGATTGACCATATTTCAGTAACTGTTCTTTAAAATCTCTAACACACACTAAAATCCCATTTAAAACCATTTGTACTCCAAGTCTTCCCATAATAGAACCCAAAGCAACATAATACCCACATTTATCAAATACTCAAGGAACATGATTGGTGGATTAAAATCCCCTTTTTGATAACTCCAACATCTCATGTATTATTGTAAACCATTTTCAAACATTTGAAACCCAAATATGTGCAAGTGTACAAATGTCTACAAAACTTCTCAAATGAAGCAAACCCATGGATATACTTTTAAAATCCAAAATATGTGCATTTTGACATGTATATAGTTTTTCAAAGCAACTAGAACTCACCTTGCTAGATTTAGACTAAATCTAGGTTTTACCCACAACTTGAGCTCCTTAGAAGTGAAGATCTTGAATCCTTCCACTAGCTCCAAGCTTTCTACCACAAACATCTACAAAGTTATACTAACTCTAGAAATGCAAAACAAGATGAAGAACACCAAATCCTAACTTTATAGATGGAGAGAAAGGGTAGATTACCTTGGTTATAAACTCTTAGATTCACCCAATACTTCAATCTACTTCCTTCTCTACTTGAAAAGCTCCAAAAGACGAACCCTAGGTTCAAGAATCTCTCCAAACGACTATGGGAAGGAGAAGATAAGAGAGAAATGAGGTTGAAGCCCTAAAATCGCGATTAAAACCCATCAGATGGCTTCCGCGACTTATGGCGCGACTTATGCCGCAACTTGCAAGTCGCGGCACAAGTCGCCCGTGTCCTGAAAACTCACATCCAGTGAGTTACGCGGCTTATGCCGCGACTCCAAGTCGCGCCACAACCCGCGACAACCCCAAAACTCGGTTCTCTCATGACTTTCGCACCTAGTTCGATTCCCGATGATTCCATTATGAACTTACCTGATTTCCCGGTACTTTTACGACCCAAGAGCCAAACGACTCTCGTAACACCGTTCAGGATACATTATGAAATTACGGGTGTTACAATCCTCCCCACCTTGAAAATGATTTTGTCCTCGAAATCTTGATCTTACTAGCAATAGCAAATCTTCCCACAGTCTTTCACCCGAAAGACTTGGGCGGTTAGCCGCTCACTAACCTTCAACGATCCCTTATTCCGCACGATTTTGTGAAGAATTGTTGACCTACCGATCCCCACATCCTCGAAGGATGCACCAACGATTCGCTCTTTCTGGTAGACTCACTGTGTGTCCCAATAAATAACGAAACAATCAAGAAAACAAATAAGTAGTAACAATATGCAAACCTGATACGATTATACCAACAAATTGAACGATTACAATTGTTCTTGATCAATCTCTTTCTCTCTGTATCGCCTCTGCTCTCTATCTCTTTTTCTCTCTGTGTACGGCGCAAACAAGCAGCCTCCTCTAATCTCTTAATTTTTCCAACTAAGCCTAATTAACATAAAATAACTAATTTATACTAAGGCATATAAGCCTAATGGTCTTGGGCCCAACTTACAATTAAAACCAAATTAATAATAAGAAAAAGACTAAAAGTGAAAATACGGAAACACGCTTTGACTATTTATTACAAAAGACCCTAGACTATTTGTTGAGAGTAGACTTTATCAACTTTGACTTCAGATTTCCATCTTCAGTTAATGATGGTCTTGAATCCAATAAAATTGTGCTTTAACAATCTCCCCCTTTGGATCAAGATTATTACTAAAAAGATTTAGCAATTCAATCCTTCTCTGTAAGCTCAGAAAATGCAATCTTCCTCTTTGTCTTCAGAATGTAGCAATCTCCCCAATCGATGAGAATAAAAATCTCTTGGAAAGAAATTATCTCCAGTTTCAGCTCGGAGTGCTTCAGCAAATCATCTTCAAATCTTCAAAGAAGATTTCTTCAATTCAACATATCTTCAGAATATCTTCAGAAATTCTTTCATTCTTTCAAAAACTTTTGATCTCCCCATTTCTTGGTTGACGCTTCTCCCCCTTTTTGATGAAAAGAGCAAAGAATTCATCAAAACTTACCTTCAAGAAATGTCTTCCACCACTGATCTTGCAAACAGAAAGGAGCAAAGAATTTATCAAAACTTACCTTCAAGAAATCTTGAACCGTAAAATTCATAAAGATGTGCATCCAGATCTTTGCAAATCCAGACAAAATAGAAAGGGAACACCTGAATCAACAAATGAACCAGTTAAAAATGCCTGTTAGTAACACGAAGTCACTGTGTGTAACGAATACACATTATAAAGGAGCTTTTATGATGTTCACTCCCCCAGGGCTTCCATTCAATCATCGAAAAACCACAAAGGTAATTTCTATGAACGTTATGACAAAGAAACAAATTCTTTGTGTGTTCATGCAAGTGATAGAATAAATTAAGCATATGATGATTGCTTATAAGGCTCAAAAAGTGTAAACCACTGATACAAGTAGTTAAACACAGACTCAATGTGCATGAGTGAAGTGCGAAGGTGGGGCAAACTTCCTTCTTTTCAATATCCAGATTTTCCAAATGAAAATCAGATAGCATATGTGTTGCGTCCACTTTGAAAATTAAACATATTCTTGTTGAGAAGAAAATGAGTGGCTGGTGGGGTAAGTCAAGAGTTGGCATGGGCTAGATGCCTGTTTCAATAATGTTCACCAAAGAGTTATGAAACATTAAAAATATGGTTGCCCGACTCAGAAAGTAGTTGGTGCAGAGTTTGATATTCTTTTACTCTGATCTCTCACCCTCTTTCTTTTAATCTTTAAGCTCACAACTAACCAAATTCTCTTTTACAATTTCTCTCATCACACATCCCACACTCATTTCTTTTGATCCCTTACACTCAATTACTAAGGATTAACTTCTTGGGTAGGAAACACTGGTTAACGTGAATCCATAGAAGTTCAGTTAAGTCCTAGCACACTGATCCCATGTTATCCTATAAAGCATATGATGCTCAGATGGTTTAACTTTATCAGTAAAAGTGCAGAGATGAAGCAGAAAACATTTAAAATCACACTTGCAATTCAAGAAATCTGTTTGAGAATCGGGAAGTGGTTTGAACATTTAAGAACATGTTTTCTTATGATTGAAAGTTGTCCTTCTTTCAACCATAAATGTGATGAAGATAAGGAATTATACCTTTTGAGTGCAGTCTTACATCTCACGAAGTCAAGCTTAAAGTCATAAAGATATGATTTTGTAAACATCTCTCAACCTGCAAAAGTCTAAAAGTCTAGTCAAAGTAACTTTATTCACGAAAATTGAAATGACAGAAGGTAGTAAAACAATTAAAGTACGAGTTCTGATCAGAAGTAATCAAAAGTCATTGCCTTTATTCCTTTGACTTTTACGCTCCCCCTACAATCATGCATCACTAACAAGTTATCAGTAACCACAATGCATTTAAATATGCTCCCCCTCAAAATAACATTGACCATCTATGAGGTACTTCTCACACTCCCCCTGAGATCATGAACAAACTATTAAATAACATATATCTTGCGGAAATAATGATAAAGAAATGATGAAAAGATACAATAGGAAACTTTAATAGGTAACCACCGATTAGGTCTTAAGATTTAGCATACCAAGCCTAGAGACAAGAAAATTGAATCTCTTTTCGTCTAAAGGTTTGGTGAACAAATCTGCAAGTTGAAAGTCGGTTTTTACAAAGTAAAGTTCAATTGTTCCCTTTTCCACATTATCTTTTATAAAGTGATACCTGACATCTATGTGTTTAGTCTTAGTATGCTGAACAGGGTTAGCGGTAATCGCAATAGCGCTCTTCGAATCACAATAGATCGGAATTCTATTGAAATGAAACCCATAGTCTCGCAGTTGTGTTCGCATCCACAAGACCTGAGAACAGCAGCTAGTAGCAGCTACATATTCTGCTTCGGGCGTTGATGTGGAGACACATAATTGCTTCTTCGATGCCCAACTTACGAGTTTATCTCCGAGGAATTGTATATGACCCGAGGTGCTCTTTCTGTCTAACATGCAACCAGCATGATCTGCGTCTGAATAAGCTGTTAGTTCAAAGCTAGTATCTTTAGGATACCACAGACCAAGATCTGCAATCCCCTTCAGATACCTGAAAATCCGCTTTACAGGAGACAAATGGGATTCTTTAGGATTGGCCTAATATCTAGCACATAAGCATGTAGAAAACATTATATCTGACCTACTAGAAGTAAGATACATTAAAGAACCTATCATCCCTCTATAAGTCCTAACATCAACAGCCTTTCCCGAAAGATCGGTGCCAATCTTAGTACCAGGTGCCATTGGGGTACCAATCGGTTTACAATTTTACATTTTGAACTTCCGAAGAATATCAAGAATGTATTTAGATTGATTGATAAAAATCTCCTTTCAAAATTGTTTGAATTGCAATCCGAGAAAGAAATTCATCTCTCCCATCATGCTCATCTGAAAACGTGACACCATGAGGTTTGCAAAATTCTTACAGTACTTAGGATTTGTAGAACCAAAAATAATATCATCCACATATATTTGAATAAGAATGATATCGCCTTTATCCTTTTTAATGAAAAGAGTGGTATCAACCGTACCTTTTGTACAACCTGACTTGACCAAGAACTGAGATAGAATATCATACCAGGCGCGAGGAGCTTGTTTCAGTCCATAAAGAGCTTTATCCAAGATGTAGACGGGGTTCGGCTTATCTGGATTTACAAACCCTTCTGGCTGTGAGACGTAGACTTCTTCCTTGAGTACTCCATTTAGAAAAGTTGTTTTCACGTCCATTTGATAAACGGTGAAGTTCTTGTGGGCTGCGTAGGCTAAGAACATCCTAATTGCCTCTATACGTGCCACTGGAGCATATGTCTCGTCGTAGTCAATTCCTTTCTCTTGCCTATATCCCTTGGCAACAAGTCTTGCTTTATTTCTGATAATGGTACCATCTTCATCTTTCTTATTTTTGAACACCCATTTCGTACCAATGATGGTTTTACCTCGAGGTTTGGGTACGAGTCTCCAGACTTTGAGTGCTTCAAACTGATTCAGCTCATCTTGCATCACAGTTAACCATTTTGAATCGGCAAGGGCCTCAGATACGCGAGTAGGCTCGATATTGCTCAGAAAGGACTCATACATACATAGATTTGATGTTGTAGACCTAGTTTGCACCGGTTTAGAAGGATCTCCAATGATTTGATGTACCGGGTGCTCTTTTGTCCACTTATGTTAATGAGGGAGTGGATTAGATGTGGATTGATTATGTTCAACATCTAGAAATCCACTGTTATCTCCTTCAGATAGTTCAGAATGAATGGGGGTTTCAGTTGAAGTAGTAGTTGCAGAAGTGGCAGTAGGTGCAGCTTGGTCAGTCTGTTGATTTGTCCTTATAGTACTTCCTACTAAGTCAACTACTTCTGTCTCGTCGGTGTTGGTCACAACTTCAACTGTCAGAGTAGGCATTTGAACTAGAACTTCTTGCCGAATCAGGGAATTGGATTCAGTAGAGATATTGGAAGTGGTTGGATGAGTATTCATCGAGTCTTCCATCCTGTCAACCACAACAGATTTAGGCACACGAGATCCAAGAAATTCATCATAAAACAGTTCAAATAATAAATCCAAATCAGATAATTTAGAAGTAGACGATGACGCGCCATCTGATTTGTTCTCTTGAGGTGCAGGTCCTGGACTGGTTGGCCCAGAAGCTAGTACTCCGGTAATTACGGGTTCTGAACTGACATGCTCAGAAGCCATCTCCTCATCGAATGTAACGTTGACGCTCTCGATCACAGTCTTTGACTTCTTCAAGTAAACACGATACGGAGTAGATGTAGAGGAATAACCAACGAAGATGCCCTCATCAGCCTTAGCACTGAACTGGTTCAGATTCTCTCTGTCGTTTAGAATATAACACTTACAACCAAAAACATGAAAATATTTAATGGTTGGTGTTCGGTTGTTGATTAACGCATACAGAGTCTTCTGAAATCTACGGTGTATCATGGAGCAATTCTGAGTGTGATACGCAGTCGATACAGCTTCAGCCCACAAAAATAGAGGTAATTCAGATTGGTTGAGCATTGTTCGAGTGGCCTCGACAAGTGTACGATTTCGCCTTTTGACGACTCCATTCTGTTGAGGCGTACGTGCAGCAGAGTATTGATGTGATATCCCGACCGATTCGAGATATTCTTCAACTATCTTGTTCTTGAACTCTGTGTCGTTGTCAGTTCTGAGAATCTTGACATGTTTTTGCAGATTGACTTGGGTCGTCTTCAGAAATGTAATGAGAACTTCGGTCGTCTCATCTTTAGACCGTAGGAACTTGACCCAAGTGTATCGCGTATATTCATCCACGATAACCAACACATACTTCTTTCCTCCTAAGCTTTGCGTTCGCATAGGACCGCATAAATCCATATGCAACAACTCTAATGGAGAGTTGGTACTTGTTTTAGGATTTGGTTTGTGTGGGGCTCTCTTCATCTTTCCCTTTTCACACGCTGCACACAAGTGTTCTCTTTCATACTTCAGTTCTGGAAGTCCTTTCACTAGCTTTCCACTGACCAGCTTGTTAATATACCGAAAGTTGAGGTGAGAAAGCCGTCGATGCCATAACCAGCTTTGTTGCATCGAGGCCTTTGATAATAGACATACCTGATTTTCAGCCTGGACCTTTGACAAGTTGATGGTGTAGAGGTTTGACTTGCGATTGCCGACCAAGAGTTCTTTCCCTTCTTCAGTACATACTGAACATGTCTTGGCCTTGAAATTAACCTCTAAGTCTTTGTCGCAGAACTGGCCAATGCTGAATAGGTTGTGTCCTAAGCCTTCAACGTAGCTCACCTTCTTAATTGTGAGATTTTCGTGTACAACATCACCATATCCCAGAATTGGTGAAAACTGATCATTCCCAAAATGAACTGTGCCGCAGTATTTGTCCGTATAATTAGACAACATACTCTTCTGCCCGGTCATATGCTTGGAACACCCGCTATCCAAGTACCACATATGACGGGTCTGCACAAAACAAATCAGGAAATAAGAGGTTTAGGTACCCATTTATAAATGGGACCTTCACTGTTAGTACTTGATTTTGGCACTCATTTAAATTTGAGCCCGCTTTGTCTTTGAAAACCATAAGCATGATAAGACGAATGATAAAGATAAGACGAAACATGATATGAAGCATACCAAACATCAGAATATTTACGAAAAGCATAATCACATTCACCACAATTTAAAAACTTTTTATTAGATGGAGCTAACTGGAATAATTGCTTTATAGAGTATTTCTTGCGAGAATCAACAAGATTAGATTTAAAAGTAGCAACATTCACAATCAATTCATCTTTACTATAAGTCTTTTTATTCAAGTTAAAACTAGAACTAGATTTAGCTTTCTCGTCTATCTTCTGTTTCGGTATCCATGCTGACTTAACTCCAAGCCTTTGCTTTCTCACATCTGAATATTTTGAAACTCTAGAGTTAGAATGGTGAGAATCAGAAGAATGCTTCTTCTTTGGCTTACCGGTGGTGATCGGTTTCTGTGAATGTTGAGATTTTCTTTTCTTACCTTTCGCATTCTTAGATTTCACAGAAACTGATTTGTCAACTTTCGTTGATGTTTTACCTTTTTCAAACACACTGGGTAATCCGAAAGAATTAACAACACAAGATGAATGATCAGGAAGTTTGGAAATAAAGTCAAACTGAGCAACACACTCATTTAGAACACCTTCAGAGTTTAAGAAATTAAGTTCATTATCAAGAGAACCAGACCTATCATTAGATTTTGAAGCCTTGGGAAGTTTAGAAAACTCAGTATTTTTGAACACTGTAGAGAATACAGTTTGTTCTAAGTCCATCAAAATTCTTTCTTCTGTAAGAGTATTCTTGAGTTCAGAAATTTTACTTTCCAAAACTAGAGGAGGGACATAAAGCTTACCTTCGATGGGCTTAGTCTCCTTTTCTTTTACAGAATAAATATCAAAATAATCATTTGAAAGAAAATTTGATTTGTCAGAACTATAACTATTATTCAACCTCTCATAACGAAACGGAAGTTGAACTTTAGTTGTGTTCTTTCTTTTAGCATGTTCCTTAGCTTTATCCTCTTCAGACAGTTTAGTCCAAAAAACATGAAGTTCAGGGTAATCAGGTGCCAGTGCCATAAATCCAAAATCATACAGAGCAGGCACTTCAGATATACCCTTTTTGAGGTGATGTGGGTTCTTGTAACCAAGTCCCCAAGTATCGGGTTTCTCTTTGGGTTTGTTCAAATGAATAGTGTGTTCAGTTTGACCTAAAGTATATAATTTCTCTTCCAATGCATTCACCTTGTCTATTAAAGATTTCTTTTCTTTTGAAGTAGAAAAGTACTTTTTAGAAAGCTCTTTAGACTTAAACTCACATTCTCTATACTTAGAAATAGTTTCAGATAACTCTTTATGAATTATAGTCTTTTCTTTAGCGCTGGTGTCTATATTTTTGTGCAAAGATTCAATTAATACATTTTTCTCAGCAATATCATTACTAAGTTTATGTACAAATTGATTTTTCTCATTAATGACACCTTTCTCACGCTTCAGTTTAGTCTCTAATTCTTGGAGTTTAGACATCATGGCATGCATTTGGTTCAGAAAATCAGATTCAGTTAAGTCACATACCTCTTCATTATCTCCATCATCAGAATCAGCTTCAACTTCTGACTGCTTCTTCCCCATCAAGCACAGGTGTGCTGTCTCGTTCTTCTCTCCTTCTTCAGATTCTTGGTCCGAATGGTCAAGCCAGTATTCATCCTCGGCCATTAATGCTTTTCCAGCCTCTTGTTGCTTGGCTAGAAGCATCTTATTCTTGTAATAGTCGGAGTTTCGGACTTTCGGTTTGCGGCAGTCCTTGGCAAAGTGACCGAGTATGCCACAGTTGTAGCACTTTATCGGTTCTTCCTTCTTGGTCTCTTCGGCTCCATCCTTCTTCTTTTCTTCTGGTCTCTTTTCTTCAACTTTCTCCTTATGCTTGTAGTTATTTGGACCAGACGAGTACCTTTGACTGTTGGAGTTAGGCTTTTTATAAAACTTCTTTTGGAAAGCCTTGGTTACCATTAGCATGGCTTCCTTCAGTTGTTCACAATCGTCAGAGTCAGACTTTGCCTCACTATCAGCCTCTTCTGATTCAGATGCTATTACCTTCTTCTTATTAGACCTTTTCTTGACCACAAGTGCAACTGGATCAGCAGCTGCTTTGTCAGCCTTTTTCATCTCAGCCTTGATCTCTTCCACCTCTTCCTTATTCTGTCTGAGGATTTCATAAACTTCATGAAGTGGAATGTCGTTCAGATCTTTCAACTGCCTCATTTGTCTGGTGAATCTCTTCCACTCAGGCTGAAGGTTGCTGAGAAATTTCACATTCAGCTCAACTTGAGATTTACTGATCTTGTTTTTGCTTAGCTCGTTCAGCAATGTGACAAATCTGTCATAAGTGGCTTCTAGTGATTCTCCAGCTTTGGTTTTGAATTCTTCATAATTATTCAAGCAGTTGGAAACTTTGAGTTGGTAGCGTTGTAGCTATCAATCTTGACATATATTTCATTTGGTATGCCTTGGAGAATAAATGATCTTGCCAGCTTGTCACCCTTGTGTCTCTTCTTCTGTTCTTCCGAGTATTCACCAATCGGTAATTTATACTCTATCTCTTCTTCTTCACCATTTTCTCCAGCTACAGTGAGAACCTTGGTTGGAGATGTCATGATTCCTTCTTTTAGATATTTTCTGATGTAATCTCCCAGTTCATTTCGATCGATCAAATCCAAGAATCTGTCCTTCCATTGCTCGTACTCCCCCTTGAAGAGTACTGGTGGCTTCACATCTGTTCCGATAGTAAGAGCTTCCCGAGATGACATGCTTACTGATATGATTAGTAATCAAACTTATCTGATACAAAGACAATCAACTAGATGAGATCGTTAGAATCAAAAGTTGGATAAAGCTACACTAAAAGTTTTTCAGAAAAATAAATTTCCAAAAATAATTTAATTGCAGTACTAACACAGAATAATTCACAGATCAAATAATCAGAGTAGCTGGCACAGAAAGTGAACTAAGACAGTGGCACAAAAAGACAGTTCGCGTGAGAGATAGGTCGCGCAAAGAGGAGGTTTACGTGAACCGCAGGTGGCGCAAGAGGGGGGTTTGCGTGAGAGGTGGCTCGCGCAAGATGAAGTTTGCGCGAGCCGCAGGGGGCGCAAAGCTTAGAGAGACCGGTACCTTGCTTCGACCGGGGTGTTGTTTCGACCGGTATTATGCTTGGACCGGTAAAATATCGACCGGTAAAATGTTGGACCGGTAAAGAATATGGACCGGTATGAATTCGACCGATAGTAAGCTTTGACCTATATGATGCTTCGACCGGTATAAGTCTTCGACCGGAATTGGTCTTCGACCGTTAAGATGTGTTGACCGGTCGACCGATATTTTATCAACCGGTAAGGCTTCGACCGGTAGACACTATGAGTTATCCGGGCGACCGGTATTGAGAATTTACCGGGGATTACTCGATCGATATATCGACCGATATGGAATGTGAGATTATCGGGCGACCGATAAACCAACTGGTCTGATGCGGTCGATCGGTATTATCGGTCGACCGGTATGTTCTTGATGCTTACGACCCAGAACACAGAAATCAACCCAGAAACCAATCAAAATAAAGAAATTGAATGCAAAAATCAAACATTTGAGACCAAAAACATAAATTGACCTAAACCCAACAAAAACAACAATTAAAAACAACTTTTACTCTCCCAATTTATATATGCAGTAGTCTCGACCGGTAAGCAATTGTCGAACCCAGAAAACACAAAATCAACAGAAAATCAATCAATTGAAGCTTTAAAGTGCAATTAAACTATCAGAAGATATTCAATAGCATAAAACTCCTCTAATCAGATCGATTTCAAGCATAAAAACATATTAATTCATGATTTTAGATAGGCGCACAGTGAGAAGTCGATAAACACAGTATAATCCAATAAACTTGATTAAGTTCCTGCTCTGATACCAATTGTGTGTCCCAATAAATAATGAAACAATCAAGCAAACAAATAAGCAGTAACAATATGCAAACCTGATACGATTATACCAACAAATTGAACGATTACAATTGTTCTTGATCAATCTCTTTCTCTCTGTATCGCCTCTGCTCTCTATCTCTTTTTCTCTCTGTGTACGGCGCAAACAAGCAGCCTCCTCTAATCTCTAAATTTTTCCAACTAAACCTAATTAACATAAAATAACTAATTTATACTAAGGCATATAAGCCTAATGGGCTTAGGCCCAACTTACAATTAAAACAAATTAATAATAAGAAAAAGACTAAAAGTGAAAATATGGAAACACACTTTGACTATTTATTACAAAAGACCCTAGACTATTTATTAAGAGTAGACTTTATCAGCTTTGACTTCAGATTTCCATCTTCAGTTAATGATGATCTTGAATCCAATAAAACTGTGCTTTAACACTCACTTAGAACTCCAAATTAAAGCACAGGTTGAGAGCAACCCTATGGATAGCCCTTGCTACAAAGCCATCTAACGAGGGTCCAAGCCTAGGGATACCTATCCCAACTCTGAGATCATTCCTAAAACCACCACTGATCTCAACTTAGCTCTTTCCCCAAATAACCGCAAGAAAACCTAGTACGTCTACAAGAGGTAAAATCACTATCAAATAAAAGCGAGACCTTAAACACGAGTCACCAATAAGGTTGCCAAGGTTCCCAATCTTTCTTAGAGTATACAATCCTCCAAGGTTCCACAATCCTCACGGCACTCACAGCTTACTTCTGCCTTTGCCTAGAAAGCCACATTAGCCTCATAATTGCTTGCACTCCAACCTATATACATAGTCATATCCGACCGAGCATCGACACTATTCGACGGTTGGTTTAACTCATCATAAAAGAGGGTGTCTTACCTGAAAATAAGCCAGAATCTTAAGTCTAGGATTTGGTTGGTTCTGCAATTCCGTGATAGCCTCGAGTCGACCAACCCATGGACTCATAAATTCTTAAAAGTCCGCCCGTCAAGGTCTTCCAAAACGTTGCACAAATCTTTCTTGCGCCCTCTAACCAACTATCCTCTACTGTTCCTCTTATTAACTCCTAAAGACATCTCGAATTCTTGGTGGTCACTGGCTATGACTTCTCTTATGGTTACGGATGAAAGCACTTCCTTGGCCTATACGGGCAACCCGACACTTGACTCGCAACAAGAGATCTCCTCTAACTCCGATACTATACCACCACGAATACTAACATTTTCAATTTTACAATTTCGGTGTTAGTTCTTAAATACAACAACCACAACGATTAGTCATCAAACCCGACGCTTAACTCCCAAAGCATCTACTCCCTACCTATTAACGATTCAAGCCTCAATTTATAAGACTTAACACCCAATGTCCCCTTACCGGACCCCTATGGGGTTTCCAGAAATGCTTAAAAAAACATCGGTCTCTAGCATCCGATACTACATGCGGTACAACCTACCCGCTCGGATGAGGTAGCGACAACCCACTCTGACAAAGACTCGAACACAACAGCTTAACTATCAGACGAAACGAAACGAAAAGGGAAACGTACCTGTCGTCACCGGCATGTTATTCCAGACTAGGCATACTGTGTCCGCTTCCCGAACCTTTTCTGATCCAGGCACGAGGGCAGTCCCTCTTGACATGGTCCGCCTCTTTACACACAAAACAGATAGTGCCCTTGATGGAACAATCATGGTGAGAGTGACCCAACATTCCACACTTGAAGCATGACATGTGGTTGGGGTGGCACCTACCTGCATGCTTGACTCGGCACCCTTGACACCACTTCGATTTCCTACGATGGACAACCTCCCTGTTATCGCCATGATCATTACGCTCTTGGGGTGGACTCCACTGGTCCTCCTGTTCTCTCTTTTCCTTAGTCGCCACCTCTTTTTCTTTATTACTTCGGATGCACATATCTTCCATGAATTGTGATTCTTCCATTACTTCCAGAGGGTTGAGGCTTTAGAATTTCGGACCATCGCCTTCATACGGGCGGGTAGCCCGTTCATATAGGCCTTGACTCTGTCCTTCTCACTCGGAACGACATGTCCCACTAAATCCAACTTCTCCATAAAGAGATTAAAGTATTCTATCACCGACATATCCCCTTTCTTGAGGGCTCGGAACTCCTCTTCTATTCTGTCTAACGCCATTTCCCGGCAGTACTCCTTCAACACTTCCTTCTTGAATGCGTCCCATGTTAGTGGCGAAACAACAGCAGTCCCCATAGCGGTCTTGGTGACGTTCCACCAAGTAAGAGCTCGTCCTCTCATCATGCGGGAGGCAAATTTCACCTTCTGCCCCTCTTCACACTCACTAGTGTCAAATATTTGTTCCATCTCTTGTATCCAATTCAAGCACGCAACTTGACTGCCAGTTCCTGAAAACTCTGGCGGTTTGTTGCACAGAAAGTTTTTGTATGCGCGGGTTCCCTCGCTATATTTCATATTAACAGCAACAAGATCCTCCATCCGGATAACATTCCCGGTGCCTCCGAGACTCCGCACATCAAGCTCATTAGTTGCTTCATGTCTCCGGTCATTGGCATCCCTGACCTCTAACGCCTTCATTATCCTTTCCTCTTGTTGCTCCATGGCCGACTTCATCAACTGTACCACGTTATCCAACAACTCACCTTGAGGACTCGCCTCTTGAGTTTGCACTTCTCTCCTTGCATCCGCCATTCTTTTCTGACACACACGAGAACGAGATTAAGAAACTTAGACCAATACTATGAAAGCCACTAGGGCGTCCTACTACACACATCAAGTATCGTAATAATGGTAGAGTCAATCACACTTACGTAACATCGTATTCATAATAGCATTAGCTAAGTGAAATTATTTACATAATATACATAAGGATCCTCGTGACCAAAGCCACGACTCTTAACTAGTGCATTCCTGACGACCACAACAACTCACTTTCTTCTTAACAGTTCTATCCATAACGAACAAGTTATAACTTAAAGTCTCAGCTTAAGTCTAGGCATCTAAATCTCATACCTAGTTCACTTAAACTAGATGTTGGGTCTGAATATGCTAAGGATAGATACTACTGCTAGTTGAAAGGTTTACTACTGCTTGTAATTTTAAAACTGCTAGTAGAATTAATACTGCTTGAAAAGTTAGTGCTGCTACTTGAATAGTTAGTACTGTTTGGAGAGTTAGTACTGCTGAAGATTACTACTGCAAACATAGTTAATACTGCTGAGGATGTTAATGCTGCTGGATGATTAATACTGCTGAAAATGGTTAGTGCTGCTTATGAAGATAAAGATGACTTGAAGATAAAGATGAACTGGAGATAAGGCTGAAGATAATTATGGTATTGATGCTGAAGATCAATTTTATTTTGATAATTATCTTGTAATCAACTCTGTGTATAGAGTATAGAAGTCTTTGTTAGAATTAACAATTATTCATACGTTTTGTTTAAGAGAGAATTAACCTCAAGAATAATTTAGATCCTTTCTATAGAGAAGTATAGAACATCTGTTGAGCCTGTTCAACAGAGTGAGGTTTTGTGTGTAATCATTAAGTTTTATGCAATATAAACTTATGATTTAAGTTTTTATATACTGTTCCATTGATTTTCTGTTAAAGTGTTTTTCCGCAACTTCTTTAACATAAGTTTCTGAGTGTGTTATTTAAGTTCTTGTTTGAGTTTAGATCCTGTCAAGTGGTATCAAAGCTAGTAAACTCAGAAACCTTTAATCATGGACAGTTCAAGCGACAGTGTTTTAGTATCAAAGGTTCCCATGCTCAAACCCAATGAGTTTGACATGTGGAAGATCAGAATCAAGCAGTACATTCTTCTCACAGACTTCTCAATGTGAGACATCATTGAGAATGGTCCCTCTGTTGGAGGAAAAATGGATGCAGATGGAAAGAGACCTCCACCAAAGACTGATGGAGAGAGGAAGTTGAGGCAGACAGAGATGAAAGCCTTGAGCACTCTGCTCTTGGCTATACCTAATGAGTACCAACACCAATTCTGCAACTGTTCTGATGCACAAATTCTATGGAATTCTCTAGAGAAAAGATTTTCTGGTACCAAAAGTACCAAGAGAAATCAGAAGGCCATCCTGAAGCAGCAATATGAAAACTTCATGTCTACAAAGAATGAGTCCATGACTCAAACTTTTGATAGATTTAATAAGCTAATTGGTGAATTGACTTCTGTTGGTGTCCATATAGATCAAGATGATGTCAACAGAAAATTTTTAAGATCTCTTGGTGATGAATGGACTATGTATACTGTCTCCTTCAGACAGAATGATCAACTGGAGGACAAGGAACTGGATGACCTCTATAATGACCTTAGGGTGTTTGAAGCAGAGGTAGAAGCAAAGAAGAGGCCCTCTGGATACTCATACAATGCTGCTCTTTTATCATCCTCTACTGATTCTACTGCTAATACAGAATCAGTTAGTGTTGCCCATGGATCAAAGCAAGATGGATCCAATGACTCTGTTTTAGAAGCTTTTCTAGCCAGTCATGCTAATTCCACTCTAATTAATGATGACTTAGAACAAATAAATGTTGATGATCTAGAAGAGATGGATATCAAGTGGCAGATGGCTATGCTGACTATGAGGGTAAAAAGATTCATCAAAAGGACTGGAAGGAACAACTTTGCTCAGAAAAGAGAAGATGGGGTTGGATTTGATAAATCCAAGGTTGAATGTTACAAGTGTCACAAGCTGGGACACTTTGCAAGAGAATGCAGAAGTGGAATGCCTCAACAGCATACTAGCCACCATCAACCATCACAGTCCACTAGCTTCAACAACAGGAACTCTTCTCAAGCTCTTGTTTCCCAAGAAGGAATGGGATTTGATTGGAGTGACCAAGCAAAAGAAGAAGTTCAGAATCAAGCTTTAATGGCTAAAGTTTCAGAGTCAGCAAGCACTGATATTCCCACAGAGGTAACATCTAATCTTTGCTCTAAAACCTGTATTGAAACTGTTAAAAAGTACAGGGATCACAATCAGAGTATTGTGATGACCTTAAAAGGTTAGAGAAAGATAGAAGAGAGTATGTTTTGATTGTTGAGAGGTTTGAAGAACAAATTAAGTCATACCAAGCTAATGAACTTCAACATTCTTATGATACAAACTACTGGAAGTGGGAAAAGAATCAGTTAGAGGTTAAGCTTAAAAAGTCTGAAGAGGAATGTGAGAAGATAATGAGTAATTTTGAGAAAGCCAAGCTAGATACTGAGAAATATTCCAATGCCTCTAAAGCAATGGACTCACTTCAAAAAACTCAAGTTCATGACAAGCTGAGAAGAGGAATATGCTATAACACCACCCCTTCACCATACAACAATAACTATATCCCTCCCACATCAGATCTCTTAGAAAGACAATACAAGAAGGAATTACCTGAAGGAGCCACTAAAGTAGATCCTTTATACAAAGTAGTGGTTGAGGCAGATTCTGAAGAAGAGGACTCTGAGAGTAAGAATGAGGAAGACCACAAAAATATTCCCTTAGAAAACCACATACTGACAAATGAAAGGGGGGGGGGGGGTAAACCTTTTGTCAAGAGTGAGAAAGTGAAGTCTGAGGAAGAGACTGTTAAGAATGAAAAAGCTGAGACCTCTAAGAGAGGGAAGGGAAAGGCACAGGGAGTTCATTACATGCAAACCACTATTGTTAATCCCTGTACTTGTAAACAGAATCAGCCCCAAAAACATGATAAAACAAGGGGAAATCAAAGAAATAGAAATAATCAATGGGCATTAAAACAAGGAATTGATCTGAAAAAAATTAACAGACCAAAGCCTTGTTTTATCTGTGGCAAGTTAAATCATCTAGCCAAACACTGTTATTTCAATCCTATTAACCAAAGGATCACTTTTCAAAGAAATATACAAAATCCTGTTGGTTATAGGAAGCAAATAAGGAATCATATGGCTGAGAATGTGAGAAGGGCACCTATAAAATCTCATGCTCAGAATAAGGTTGCTAATTCTAAGAAAAATACTCCAAATAAGCCTAGGAGTAACTTAAAGACAAAGAAAGCAAACAACTTTGTCCAGGTTTGGGTTCCAAAAGTAAAGAAATCTGTTAGTACTGTTACTTCAAATAGTACTGCTGACAGAAATAATGTTGCTGCAAGCAATACTACTGCTAACCCAGTTAGTACTGCTAACAAAGTTAGTACTGCTAACACAATTAGTACTGCTAATGATGTTAGTACTGCCAATCAAGTTAGTACTGCTTCCAGTGACAGGCCCATTATTCTGACAAAGTATTCAAGCAATAAGATTCCTCAGTTTGATAATCTCATCAAGTATGAATATGAATATGTTGATGAGAATGGAAAACCCAAGACCACTTTGGCTTGGGTTCCTATTAAAAACTAACTGCTTTATTAAATGTGCAGGGCAACCAACAGCTCAAGGGAAAGAGCATTTGGCATGTTGATAGTGGTTGTTCCAGGCACATGACAGGTAACATGGTCTGCCTTCAAAACTTCAAAAGAATTGATGGAGGACATGTTGCTTTTGGTGATAATCCAGCAGGTGGAAAGATAAGTGGTAAAGGTAATGTGTCAAAAGGTAAGATGACCTTTGAGGATGTATACTATGTTGAGCAATTGAGATACAACCTGTTAAGTATATCACAGGTCTGTGACAAGAAACATAGCATATTATTCAATGATATTGAATGTATTATCCTTGCTCCAGGGTTCAAGGTAGTTGATGAAAGTATGATACTACTTAGAACTCCTAGAAAGGACAATGTTTATTGCTTAGACTTGGATAGTGTAGCTTCTGATTCATCTTTAAACTGTTTATTTTCAAAAGCCTCTTTGGATGAATCATCTCTTTGCCACAGAAGGATGTGTCACATGAACTTTAAAACAATGAACAAACTTGTGAAAAACAATCTTGTAAGAGGTTTGCCACAAAAGGTATTTTCATGTGATGATCATTGTGTTGCATGTCTTAAAGACAAACAGCACAAAACTTCTCATAAGTCCAAAAAGATAAATACAATTTCTTCACCTCTTAATTTACTGCATATGGATCTGTTTGGCCCTACAAATGTGATGAGTATTGGTAAGAAATCCTACTGCTTGGTTATTGTTGATGATTTCTCTAGATTCACTTGGGTCTATTTTCTGAGGACAAAGGATGAGACAAGTGGACTGATAAAATCCTTTGTTCTTAGAGTTGAAAACCAAACAAATCTAAGAGTCAAAGTCATTAGGTCTGATAATGGAACTGAATTTAAAAACAATGACCTAACCAGCTTTTGTGAGGAAAAGGGCATTGAGAGACAATACAGTGCTCCTAGGACTCCTCAACAGAATGGTGTTGCTGAAAGGAGAAATAGGACTCTGATAGAAGCTGCTAGATCTCTATTGGCAGACTCAAAACTTCCAATTACTTTTTGGGCAGAAGCAGTTAATACTGCCTGCTATGTTCAAAGCAGAGTTCTAGTAGTGAAATCCCAAGACAAGACACCTTATGAGCTTTTTAAAAAGAAGAAACCTTTTATTGGATTTTTCAAACCATTTGGGTGTCCTTGTACAATTCTAAATACCAAAACTCACTTAGGTAAGTTTGATAGCAAAACTGAGGATGGGTTTCTTGTTGGATATTCATCTCAAAGTAAGGCCTACAGAGTTTTTAACACCTCTTCTAGGATTATTGAGGAAAGTGACAATGTCAAATGCAATGAGAACACACCAAATCAACTTGGTTCAGGTCCTAATTGGCTATTTGACATTGATTCACTGTCTAATTCTTTGGGTTTCAGTAATGAGCATAATGCAGGAACAAGGACAGAAGAGGTACAAGTACAAAGACATGAATTTGTGCTGTTCCCAACACCTACTGCTGATCCTGTTGAATTCTGTGACCAAGATAAGAAAGAGTCTTCAGATTCAAAGGACATTGAACCAGATCAGAATGAAGAGGACAGAGGTGAAAAGGAGGATCAACCTTCAGATTCAAGAATCAAAGGTCCTGAGATGCCATTTTTGGAAGAGAATGACACAGATGATGATTCTTCAGTATATGGTGGAAGCACTCTATAAAAGAATAACACCAATCTTGAAGTCAATCTTAATGAAGAGGTTGTCAATGCTACAAGAACTTAGAAGAATCATCCTCCTCAATTAGTGATTGGTGACATCAATTCTCCAATGATCACAAGGCAACAAAGCAAGATAGGGGGATTGAAAGGCCTACAATCAGGTTTATTATCTTGCTTTCTATCACAGGTTGAACCCAAAAAGGCATTTGATGTAATGAAGGATCTAAGCTGGATAGAAGCAATGCAAGAGGAGCTACTGTAGTTTGTGCTGCAGGATGTATAGGATCTGGTTGATCTTCCAAAAGGACACAGAGCAATTGGCACAAGATGGATCTTCAGGAACAAGAAAGATGAGAGATGAATAGTGATAAAGAACAAGGCCAGATTAGTGGCACAAGGGTATACTCAAGAAGAAGGGATTGACTATGAGGAGGTATTTGCACCAGTGGCAAGGATAGAGGCAATCAGGCTATTTTTAGCCTATGCTTCTTTCATGAAGTTCAGGGTCTATCAGATGGATGTAAAAAGTGCTTTCCTGTATGGGAAAATTGAAGAAGAAGTGTATGTCTGCCAGCCTCCAGGATTTGAGAATCCAAAGTATCCTGACAGAGTTTACAAATTGAAGAAGGCACTCTATGGGCTACATCAAGCACCAAGGGCATGGTATGACACTCTGTCTACCTATCTCTTGGAAAATGGTTTTCAAAGAGGAATCATAGACAAGACTCTGTTCATTCAGAGGAAGAAGAAGGACATCCTAATAGTGCAAATCTATGTGGATGATATTATCTTTGGATCCACAAAAGATCAAATGTGCAAAGATTTTGAAGACTTGATGCACAAGAGATTCAAGATGAGTTTTATGGGTGAACTTACCTTCTTCCTTGGCCTACAAGTTAAACAGAAGAAAGATGGGATATTTATAAGCCAATCCAAGTATGTGCAGGACATTCTTAATAAGTTTGGATTCTCAGATTCAAAGCCTGCAAGCACACCCATGGAGACACAAACAGATCACTGCAGATCTTGAGGGGGAGGATGTGGATGTTCATCACTACAGATCCATGATTGGCTCCCTCATGTATCTCACTGCTTCAAGACCAGATATCATGTTTCCTGTTTGTGTGTGTGCAAGATTTCAAGTAAGGCCTAAGCAGTCACACTTTCAAGTAGTCAAGAGGATATTCAGATATCTCAAAGGCCAACCTAGATTAGGTCTTTGGTATCCTCATGATTCACCATTTGACCTACTTGCTTATTCAGACAGTGACTTGGGTGGTGCAAATTTGGATAGAAAGTCAACTTCAGGGGGATGTCAGTTTTTGGGTGCAAGACTAGTGTCATGGCAGTGCAAGAAACAAACCACAGTATCCACCTCTACAACAGAAGCAGAGTATATAGTTGTTGTTCACAAGTACTCTGGATTCAGAATCAAATGCTGGACTATGGTATGACTTTTCTTCACACTCCAATCTTCATAGACAACAACAGTGCTATTAGCATTGTTAATAATCCTATCAAGCACTCCAAAACAAAGCATATAGAAAGCAGGTATCACTTTATCACAGACTGCAATGAAAAGAAGCTAATTCAGGTTGTGAAAGTCCATACAAGTAACCAATTTGCTGATCTATTCACTAAATCTTTTGATGTGGGTAGATTCACATTTTTGGTCACAAGTGTGGGCATGATAAACTCTGAATAAGCCTTTTATCTTTGGACTCAAGTACCTGTATAGTTTCCCTCCTGTCTACTTTCTCATATTGTATTGTGCATGGTGCTGCTAATCTTGTGTGTTTCAGTGTTTCAGATTGCTTTAAATGGATACTTAGTACATCTAATTAAATTAATACTGCTCGCTATATTACTCATGATAACATTTCAAAAATGGTTAAGTATGGTTACTACTGCTAGGTGGTTTATACTGCCAGTGCAAAGTTACTACTGCTTGTCTGATTTATACTGCTAATCAGTGTTACTACTGTTGGTTTGTGTTAATACTGCTAGTCTGTGTTAGTACTGCTAGTATGTGTTACTACTGCTAATATGAGTTAATACTGAGAGTTAGTTAATACTGCTAGGGTACTTAGTACTGCTTCTAACTGAAACCCTCCACCTATAAATACCCTATGTGGCCGCCAAAATACAAATGGCTCTTTGAACCTCCATTGCGTCTCTTTCTCTCTCTCTCTCTCTCTCTCGATTTCTTGCTTACCAGTGTTAACCCTAGTCACGATTCAAACGCTAGAATCAATCAGAACGATGGCAGGACGAGCATTCTTTGATGAACACAACGAGCTCGCCATGTTACAGAAACCAAAGCAAGCTGAAGGTTTCCATGCCATAGTGAATTTCCTCAAATCCTCACACATCGCCCACGCTCTAACTGTCAATCCCACAATCTATGTGGAACATCAAAAACAGTTCTGGGCCAATGCTGCTATTCAATCTGAAGAGGGCAATCAGGTCATCAAAACAAGGGTATGTGATAAACCCCTGACCATCACAGAAGGCTGTATTCGCATCCATCTACGTTTAGATGATGCCTCAGGTATTACCTTTCTTCCTAAGGAAGATCTCTTTGCTGCACTTAGTCAAATGGGGTATGAAGGTCCCACTGATGTTTTCAAATTTTACAAGAACATATTTTCACCTCAGTGGAGATTCTTTGTTCATACCCTACAACATTGCATTTCATGAAAAACAACTGGATGGAGTGAGTTTAGCAGTATCTTAGCTTATGCTTTGGTCTTCTTAGCGACCTCTAGAAAGTTTAATTTTGCTCAAATGATTTTCAATGATTTAATGTCAAACCTGGATACCAAATCCAAAAGCTTTTATATGTATCCTAGGTTTGTACAAGAGATTATACTAAAGGAATTGACGGATCTACCCTCTTTTCAAGAGGTCTATGTACCAAAACCTCCCAAAGGGAAGGTATTCTCAAACATGAAAAGGCCTAGCAAGGACTTTTCTGGACAACAGACACCATTGTTCTCTACAATGATGGTTATGTCTCATTCCCATGGTGAGGCATCAGGGTCATAGCCCACATCTGACCACTCAACTGATGACCTACCCACACCATTCCATTCTAGTAATCCTCCTCAGATTCCTATTGTAAAGCCCACACCCCCATCACCAAAATTTATATAAGGAAAAAGGTAAAGAAGGTTCCTTCCCTTCTTATACCTTCACCCACAAAGCCTTCAAGCCCTCTAATGGAGCATTCTCCATTAGAGATTATCCAAAGGGAAACCACAGGGGTGTCTCCCAACCCCAAGAAGGTGCTCAATAAGGAGAAGGAAGAGCATATGGGCAGTAAGGTTGACACTACTGTCTTTGCACAAAGTGCAGGGCAGGACAGTGTGAACATCTCTAAGACCTTCCCCATGGCAACTTTGGGTGATCAATCATTCAAAGGTCCCAGGTGCCAAGAAACCAAGGGGGTAGAGGGTGCTTCTGCTAGGCAGAAGACTACTACTAAAAGATCCAAGGATCCTTCAAGGGTGGTCAACACACCCAAAGGTGGTGAGGACAAATATAACTATGAGGAATTGATGGATACTATGGGAAACATTAATCTTGATGTCCTCAAACAGGGTACGGATATAGAGGAGATGAAACTGGTGATTCTGTCTCAACAAGTGCAGATTACCAAACTAAAGAAGATGGTTCTGAGGTTGGTGCAGAAAAAGAAAAGAAAGCAGTATGTATTGAAGAAAAGGGGAGATGCTTTCAACAAGGGGGAGAGACAAGCTGAAGGGGAGAAACAAAGTCCTGTTGGAATGGAATCTAAATTTGAGGGGAAGTTGGGTATAGAAGCAGAAAGTAGCAAAGCAGCAGAAAAAGCAAAAGAAGTAGAAACCACACTAGCAGCAGTAACTACACCAGAAGTAGTAACAACAGCAGTAGAAACAGAGAAAGCTGCAACAGAAACAGGGCTGACTATTGAGGAAATAGCAATTGCAGAGACTTTACTAAAGGCAAAGAATGACACTCCCAAGGCTACTCAAAAGGCTAAGGGAGTGGTCATTAAAGAAGGAGGATCAGAACAGAAAAAGAAAAAGAAAAAGATCAGTGAGGCTGAAATCAAAAAGAAAGGAAAAGAGAAAGTGGTTGAGTATGAGAAACCTCAAAAGAAGCAGAAACAGATAAAGCTGGATGAGGAGCTAGCCAAGAAGTTGCAAATTGCAAAAGATAGACAGATTGCTCTAGATCTGTCTATAAAGCTCAATGAAGAGTATCAAAAGAGTTTGAAGGCTGCAGCTGCTGCCAAGATAGTTACAAAGAAGGCTTCAAGGCAAAGGTTGTCATTAAAGAAAAGACAAAGACAACCTTCAAATACCTTCCTGGCTAATCAAGAGAGAAGGAAAATGATAAACTTCCTGAAAGGAGCTCTTGGAGTTCCTGAAGGAATGTTTACCAACATGCTTTATGGTAGGATAGAGGAGATGTATATGACGGAGATGGCCAATCTGAAAGGGGACTCCACTCAAAGGGAAGAAGCTGAAAGGAAGATGAAAGAGAGGCATGATCTCAACATACAACAACCCTTCCCTGAAAGTGAAGAAGGCACTCCCATTAAAGAAAAGGCAGAAGCTAAGCAAGAAGAGACATTAGCTCAACAGATTGGAGCTATAAAAAGAAAGAAATATATTGCTACCAAGCCAAAGTCAAATAGGCCAAGAATGGAAGAAGTTGAAAAGGAGAAGGAAAGTGAAAAGGCAGAACCTTCAGCAGAACCAGAGCAGAATCCAGAACAGTCCAATCAACAATGCAATGAACAAGTCCATTTGTACATGACTTTGACAAATGAAGAACCTGTACAAGCTGATCCAATATCAGTCCAAGCTCCTGAAATTATCTATTGGGATATCCTGGAAGATCAAAGGAAGAAATACTTCAGGATTAAAAGGATGGGAGACAAGTATGAGATTTACTCTACTTGGGGCAAAATCATCAGAAGTTGTTCCAGATCAGACTTAGAAGAAATGTTTAAGGTTGGTATGAGCTTGTATGAAAAGGACTTAACAGGAGCTAAAATGAGCTTAATCAAATTAGCCATGGAGTACTTGTGCATGATGTTTGATCCTAGCAGAGTTCAACATGTGGTCAGAGATCTGCATCTGGAGAATAAATTCCAAAGAATGGAAAATTAGATGTTGTTTGAAAGGTGTGGAGTCTATGTCATCACTGTTGACAAATCTTATCATGAGTACTACCTGGTGGATAAAATCTATGATCACAGCAAAGCCAAGTTGCAAGGTATGTTAAATGCAAAGCTGATATGTTCAAAGGATTCAGAAATGGCCAGGATAGTAGTTAGAAGAATTATCAATCAAAGTCTGGGACTAGATCCAAATCTGGGCAACTGAGCTGAAGTGTTGAAAGCATCATCAAGACCCTATGCTGAAGAACTTAACTTCTCATTCTGAAAAGTTAAGTTAGGGGGAGATTGTTGGGTCTGAATATGCTAAGGATGGATACTACTGCTAGTTGAAAGGTATTACTACTGCTTGTAATTTTAAAACTGCTAGTAGAATTAATACTGCTTGAAAAGTTAGTGATGCTACTTGAATAGTTAGTACTGCTTGGAGAGTTAGTACTGCTGAAGATTACTACTGCAAGCATAGTTAATACTGCTGAGGATGTTAATGCTGCTGGATGATTAATACTGCTGAAAATGGTTAATGTTGCTTATGAAGATAAAGATGACTTGAAGATAAAGATGAACTGGAGATAAGGCTGAAGATAATTATGGTATTGATGCTGAAGATCAATTTTATTTTGATAATTATCTTGTAATCAACTCTGTGTATATAGTATAGAAGTCTTTGTTAGAATTAACACTTATTCATACGTTTTGTTTAAAAGAGAATTAACCTCAAGAATAGTTTAGATCCTTTCTATAGAGAAGTATAGAACGTCTGTTGAGCTTGTTCAACAGATTGAGGTTTTATGTATAATCATTAAGTTTTATGCAATATAAACTTATGATTTGAGTTTTTATATATTGTTCCATTGATTTTCTGTTAAAGTGTTTTTCCGCAACTTCTTTAACATAAGTTTCTGAGTGTGTTATTTAAATTCTTGTTTGAGTTTAGATCCTGTCACTAGAGCTCTGATACCAACTTGTAACACCTTTAAAATTCAAAAATAGCAGACAAATTAAACCTTCCAAAAACTCATAAATACAAAGCTTTGAAACGACAAGAATCTAAAGTTACAAAGGAGAATCTCAACAACAATGTATCAGAGTTCTAACGGAACTATCTAGTCCCACAAACTAGGGACAACATTAGTCGGGTGCTACTAAAACCACCAAATCTGCTATCTTCACCAAACGTGACGATATCTCTACCGTCATCCTACCGGAACTTCTACCAAGCTCCACTCGCCACTCAGATCCATCTAAGACCTGATATACATGTCGAAAAGAAAGAGTGTTAGGCTTAACGCCTAGTGAGTTAAATCAGTTTTCATCATATAAATCATAAAACATTTAAAGTAAACATTTTACTCTGAATAGGCCATTTCAGAAATGCTGATTGTAAAGTGGCTTTATTGACATAACACGTTCCTTCACATTTCCAATCACCCATTTTAAATAACCTACTGATGCCCAAATTCCCCAAAACACACCCACACGAAATTTCTCCAAAAGACTCATTGTGCAATTAAAATGGTACGTTTTAACACCGAAGGCATGGATAAGGGAATACCCAAGATAACACCTTTCAGTGACGGGGGATACCCGATTCCATCGTATGTGACGGGTACACAAAGTTAAGCCACATATCGATGTTCACGAGTTTCACATAAGACCAAGGTTCCCCGTATACGGCTCATCCGAGCTACCACCGCAAGAAACCACTGATCCTAGTGTCTACTCGACCTCTAGATGAGTCTCACGACAAAGTCATAAGTCCCCGTATCCGGCTCACTCTGGGCACCACCGCAAGACTTAGCTCCGTATACGGCTCCTTGAGAGCACCACCGCAAGCTTACATAATCAACATGACTTGGGGACCACTCACTAGACTCAAACATGGACATTAAAACTCCATGATGAACATAATGACTCATATGCCTATGGATCCAATGCATTACAGTCTAAACATTACATGACTCCATATGAATGAACTAACGCATCCAAACATGTAATAACTAATATTGGTATAATGGTTGTATTTTCATAAAGCACTCCATAAGGAGCCGTTTAGCCCGGACAACGTCCCAAAACTCGTTAGTGTACGATTCAATCCGAAAGGCCTCATAAAACCTTTGATACTCAAATAGAGCCAATATGGCTATATAAGCCGATTTACAACTTTACCAAATATTCCTGATTTAAAAGGTACCCGTTCCAACAACTCACACTTTTAAGGTCAAAGGGGTTAAAGTTTTCAAATGTAAAACCCGTAGATTGAGTAAAGCCCCGATTGACCATAACTTGAGCTCTTTAGAAGAGAAGATCTTGAATCCTTCCACTAGCTCCAAGCTTTCTATAGATTCACTACCACAAACATCTACAAAGTTATACTAACTCTAGGAATGCAGAACAAGATGAAGAACACCAAATCTTAACTTTATAGATGGAGAGAAATGGTAGATTACCTTGGTTATAAACTCTTAGATTCACCCAATACTTCAATCTACTTCCTTCTCTACTTGAAAAGCTCCAAAAGACGAACCCTAGGTTCAAGAATCGCTCCAAACGACTATGGGAAGGAGAAGATAAGAGAGAAATGAGGTTGAAGCCCTAAAATCGCGATTAAAACCCATCAGATGGCTTCCGCGACTTGCAAGTCGCGGCGCAAGTCGCCCGTGTCCTAAAAACTCACATCCAGTGAGTTACGCGGCTTATGTCGCGACTCCAAGTCGCGTCACAACCCGCTGCAGCCCCAAAACTCAGTTCTCTCATGAATTTCGCACCTGGTTCGATTCCCGATGATTCCATTATGAACTTACCTGATTTCTCGGTACTTTTAATTACGACCCAAGAGCCAAACGACTCTCATAACACCGTTGAGGATCGTAACACCGTTGAGGATACATTATGAAATTACGGGTGTTACACCTGAATCGAGTACAAGCGCTCCGTTAGAGTTGTTGCATATGGATCTTTGTGGTCCGATGCGAACGCAAAGCTTAGGCGGAAAGAAATACATTCTAGTTATCGTGGACGATTATTCGCGATACACGTGGGTCAAATTTCTACGTTTAAAATATGAGACGCCCGATGTTCTCATTACATTCCTGAAGACGACCCAGGTGAATCTGCAGAAACCAGTCAAGCTTCTCAGAACTGACAACGACACAGGGTTCAAGAACAAAAAGGTTGAAGAATATCTCGAATCTTGCACGTACGCCTCAACAGAATGGAGTTGTCGAAACAAGAAATCGTACGCTAGTCGAGGCTGCTCGTACTATGCTAAGTCAATCTGACTTACCTATATTTATGTGGGATGAAGTTGTATCGACTGTGTATTACACTCAGAATCGATCCATGATACACCGCAGATTTAAGAAGACTCCTTATGCGCTAATCAACAACCGAACACCGACAATCAAATATTTCCATATATTTTGGTGTAAGTGTTATGTTCTAAACGACAGAGAGAGTCTGAACAAGTTCAGCGCTAAAGCGGAAGACGGCATCTTCATTGGTTATTCATCTACATCTATTGCATTCCGTGTTTACTTGAAGAAGTCAAAGAATGTTGTCAAAAGCGTCAACGTTACTTTTGATGAAGAGATGGCTTCTGAATACGTCTGTTCAGAACCCGTGATAATCGGAGTACTCGCTTCTGGGCAAATCAGTCCAGAACCTGTGTCTCAAACGAACAAATCAGATGGGGCATCAACGTCTACTAACCATTTATCTGATTTAGATTTATTATTTGAAGTATTTTATGATGAATTTCTTGGAACTAAAGTAACCAAATCTGTTGTGGTTGACAGGATGGAAAACTCAATGACTAATCATCCAACCATTTCAGATATTTCTACTGAATCTGACTCCACGATTCAACAAGAAGTTCAAGTTTAAATACCAACTCCGACAGTTGAAGCCGTGATCAATAATGAAGAGACAGAAGTTGCTGAATCAGTAGGGTGTTCTGTAAGGACTGATCTACATGCTGACCAAGTTGTACCTACTGAGACTTCTGCACCTACTACTTCAACTGAACCCCCCATTCCTTTTTATATTGATCTATCTACATATAATCCACTCCCTCATGAACACAAATGGACCAAAGAGCACCCGATAAGCCAAGTCATTGGCGATCCATCAAAACCGGTGCAAACTAGGTCTACTTCAATGAATATGTGTATGCATGAATCCTTTCTGAGCAAGATCGAGCCTACTCGCGTATCTGAGGCCCTTGCTGATTCAGATTGGGTGACTGCAATGCAAGAAGAGCTGAATCAGTTCGAATCACTTGAAGTATGGAGACTCGTACCCAAACCTCAAGGTAAAACCATCATTGGTACAAAATGGGTTTTCAAAGTAAAAAAAGATGAAGATGGTATTGTTATCAGAAATAAAGCACGACTTGTTGCCAAGGGATATAGGCAAGAGGAAGGAATAGACTATGATGAGACATATGCTCCTGTGGCGCGTTTAGAGGCAATTCGGATGTTTCTAGCCTACGCATCCCACAAGAACTTCACGGTCTTTCAAATGGACGTGAAGACAACATTTCTGTATGGCATTCTCAAAGAAGAAGTCTACGTCTCGCAGCCAGAAGATTTTGTCAATCAAGAGAAACCAAATCATGTGTACGTTCTCAACAAAGCTCTTTATGGACTGAAACAAGCTCCTCGCGCCTGGTATGAGGTATTATCTAAGTTTTTGGTCAAGTCACGTTTTACAAAAGGTACAGTAGATACCACTTTATTCCTGAAAAAGGACAAAGCCGATATCATTCTAATTCAAATATATGTAGACGATATTATTTTTGGCTCTACTAATCCTAAATATTGTAAGAATTTTTCAAACCTTATGGTGTCACGTTTTCAGATGAATATGATGGGAGAAATGAATTTCTTTCTCGGATTACAAGTCAAACAGTTTTCAACGGGGATTTTTATCAATCAATCCAAATACATTTTTGAAGTTCTTCGGAAGTTCAAAATGGAAAATTCTAAACCGATTGGTACCCCAATGGCACCTGGTACTAAAATTGACACCGATCCTTCGTGAAAGACTGTTGATGCTAGGACTTACATAGGGATGATAGGTTCTTTGATGTATCTCACTTCCAGTAGGCCAGATATAATGTTTTCAACATGTTTATGTGCAAGATATCAGGCTAATCCTAAAGAATACCATGTGTCAGCCGTTAAGCGCATTTTTAGGTATCTAAAGGGCACTACAGATATTGGTCTGTGGTATCCTAAAGATACTAGTTTTGAACTAACAGCATATACAAACGCAGATCATGCTGGTTGCATGTTATACAGGAAGAGCACGTCAGGTCATATACAGTTCATCGGAGATAAACTCGTCAGTTGGGCATCAAAGAATCAATTATGTGTCTCAACTTCAACGACCAAAGCAGAATATGTAACTGCTGCTAGCTGCTGTTCTCAGGTCTTGTGGATGAGAACTTAACTGAGAGACTATGATTTTCAATTCAACCATATCCCGATATACTGTGACTCGAAGAGCGCAATCGCGATAACAACTAATCTTGTTCAGCATACAAAGACCAAACACATCGATGTGAGGTATCACTTTATAAAAGATCATGTCGAAAAAGGAATAATTGAACTTTACTTTGTAAAAACTAATTATCAACTTGCAGATCTGTTTACCAAACCCTTAGACGAAAAGAGATTCAATTTCTTGTCTCTAGGCTTGGTATGCTAAATCTTAAGACCTAATCAGTGGTTACCAATTAAAGTTTCTTATTGTAAATTTTTCATCATTTCTTTATCTTCATTTCCGCAATATATTTGCACATTTCTATTATGTTCATGATCAAAGGGGGAGTGTGATTTTAGGGGGAGCTCATAAAATTTCTGCATTTACCTTTTATGTCAAATTTTTTGTAATACATGATTTTAGGGGGGGCTTTTCAAATCAAAGGAGTATGGATATGACTTCTGATTATTTCTGATCAGAACTCGTACTTTAAATTGTTTTACTGCTTTTTGTCATTTTATTTTCAGTGAATAAATTAGCTTTGACTATGACATAAGACTTTTGCAGTTTTTGAGAGATGCTTACAAGATCATATCTTTATGACTTTAAGCTTAACTTCATGATATGTAAGATTGCACTCAAAAGGTATCATTCGTTATCTTCATCTCATATATGGTTGAAAAGTGGACAACTTTCAATCATAGAAAACATTGTTCTTAAATGTTCAAACCACTTCCCGAATCTCAAATCGATTTCATGAATTGGAAGTGTGCTTTTAAATGTTTTCAAGATCTATTTGAGCTTTAACTGAAATAGTTAAACCAAATTGAGCATCATATGCATCATAGGAAAAAACATGATTTCATTGTGCAAGGACTTAACACAACTTCTATGGAATCACCTTAACTAGTGATTTCTACCCACGAAGTTAATCTATAGTGATTGAGTGTGAGAAGTCCAAAAGAAATGAGTGTGGATGTGTGATGAGGTATATCAGAAAAAGAGGGTTTGGTTAGAGAAAGCTAAATGTTTAAAAGAAAGAGGGTGTGAGAACAGAGTTAAAAGAATAACACAACTCTGCACCAACTTTTTCTGAGACGGGCAACCACAATTCTAATGTTTCACGATTCTTTGGTGATCATTATTGAAACAGACAACTAGCCCATGCCAACTCTTGATCAAACCTCACCAACTACTCATTTTCTTCTTAAAAGGAAAGTGTTTCATTTTCAAAGGGGAAGCAGCACATTTGCTATCTGATTTTCATTTGGAAAATCTGGATATTGAAAAGAAGGAAGTATGCCCCACCTTCGCACTTCACTCATGCACATTGAGTCTGTGTTTAACTTACTGTTGTCTCAGTGGTTTACACAATATTGAGCCTTATAAGCAATCATCAAGTGCTTAATTTTTCTATCACTTGCACGAACACACAAGGAATTTGTTCCTTTGTTATAACGTTTATAGAAATTACCTTTGTGGTGTTTCGATGATTGAATGGAAGCCCTGGGGGAGTGAACATCAAAAAGCTCCTTTCCAATGTGTATTTGTTACACACAGTGGCTTAGTGTTACTGACAGACATTTTAACTGATTCATTTGTTGATTCAGGTGTTACACGATTATTTTGTCTGGATTTGCAAAGATCTGGATGAATATCTTTTGAATTGACGGATCAGAAGATCCTGATGAAAGACATTTCTTGCTACATGTTTTGATGAAGTCGTTGCACTTTTTCATCAAAGAAAGGGGAGAAAGCTAATCAAGAAATGGAGGAAAGAATAAAATTTTAGAGATTTCTTCAAAGTATTCTAAAGATATGCTGATCTAAGAGAAATTTTCTTTGAAGATACTTTGCCTGGAGATTATTACAAATTGAAGAGAAAGAAAGAGATTTCATCTTCTGAGCTGAAAGAGATGACTGAATTGCTAAATCATTTTAGTAATGATCTTGATCCAAAGGGGGAGATTGTTAGATCACAGATTTATTGAATTCATGATCATCCAATCTGAAGACTGGAATCTGAAGCTAACGCTGAAAAACCATTCTCGATATTAGTCTAATGTTAAGTTTGTAATAATTGTCAAAGTTGTTTATTGTATTTTATGTTTGTCCTAAATATCTAACTAATAGATATTTTAGGATATTATATTTTAGGATATTATGTTTTAGATATTAGTTTAGATATTATTTCTAGATATTAGTTTGTGAGATATAAAAGGTTATGATATATTATTATCTCACAACTTCTCATATCTCTCAACTCAGATCATCATCGACCCATCTTAATCTTCAATAGAGAGAAAAGAGAGAGAGTTTATTCAAGAACATCAACCTTGTAATCGATCGTTTGTAATCTAAACAGATTAGTTTATCTATCTCTTTGTTGTTTGATTATCTGGTAAAGATCGTGTTCATTCACATGGACTCACAATAAGGTTTATGAAGGTGGAAATCATTGATATTAGTTCAGCATCTGATGACTCTCTCCTTCTGTCTCGTTGTCGCTCTTCTGTCTAGCCATCATTACTCTTTTGTCGGCACCCTTTCCTCCAATTTAGGTTAGCTTCATTTCAATTCGAATTTAGCTGGTTACTTAATTCAATAGTGTTTGTTTTGTCTTTAATCAGTCGAGTGAAACCCATATTTGATTCGATCAGATTTGGGTGTTATTTGTTAGAAAAAGCTTTGAATGTGCCAACGTGCGTTTTCTTTTCTTGAATGGTTTTAGACACTGATTATTTGTCGAGACGAATTTTCTGGGAGGTATAAAGAATAATATGTACAAAACCATTACCTTTGATTTTTTTTTCTATGAACACCAACCGTCTCATAAAATCCTCCAATGAGAGCATTAGTATTAGTAAGCAAATGAAAGTACAAGTTGATTTTCTTTCGGTATTTGACTGAATTATTTGATAGTTTAAACATTGACAGGGACTATCTTGAATCGATAACTAGGTTTGTGTAACATAATGCTTAACTAATCTTTCCATACCTTGTTAAATTTTTTTGGTTTGAATAGTTTATAGAGAAATGATGGACCAACTAGAGCAACAGAGAAACACACAGAGTTCAAGCGATTATGTGTCCAGTTTTAATTATTTGCTACACTACGCGTTTGTTTTTTAAGAGGTTTGAAGTTTGAAGTCTTATTTCACTTCTTATTAATAAAAGGTTTGAACAATCAGACTTAAGATGAACAATACAAATTATTATTTTAAAATTTGTTTATAGAATTAGGTAGAGTTTCACAACTGTGGCTAATATGGCAATAGAAAATTTTATTATGGAACCGTTCAAACAAAAAGTCTAGAGCTATCTGTACACTATCCACCTGCAGGTTCAGAAAAAAAAAACATTTGCCATGGACAGAGTAGGGAATGACCGTATGATATTGTAAATGATGACTACAAGGAGTTTAGGTTTTCATAATCTACTGGATCAAGCTGAAACTTCGTTGATTCAAAAGTAATTGTTTACATTCTGAAATTTGATGTGTGGAAATCATTGGAGCAAGATTTTCCTTACCATGGTTGCTACCAGTGAGGTGATGGTGTGTTTTCTAGTTGTCCAATGTCACATATGTGCCACCCATGGTGCTATCCACAGGGTTTTCAACTCAAAACCCCCATCCAGATATGAATTATTTAATAGTTTCTTTTGATCTTCACGGACAAACCTTTCAATTGGTGCCACAATCTTATTATTCTGAGAAATGTGTGGAATGATCTTTAGAAGAAGATATCCAAACTGAAAAAACTATGTGATGTCTCTTATATATCTACACTTGTCTTTCATGAGAGCCTTGTTTAGGAGCAAGCAGTGAGGAGATAAATTTTTTTGGACAACTATCTGTGTAATGTCTATTGACGAATAACTTGATAGTTTTAACTTATTGTTATGATTATCGTTCATAGTTAATAAAAAATGGTTTGAGTTACGGTGACAACACACTTGATCTACTTAGATCCATTGTGATTTTTAAAATCATTGGTTGTATCATTCCATAAGTGCTTAGCTGTACTAATGTCTTAGTGCATCTCTAATCCATAAACTTTAGAGAGGTTATTACTATTGCAAATACCTTTTGGAAGCCTTTCTATTCATTGGAATGAAAGGATTGGAGTTAAATGTACAATCTTTTTCTGGTTCTATTTCTATTTCCCCCCTTCATAATCATATTTTCATTTTAAATCTTATCCCATTTTCATTAATTAATCTATTTTATTAAATATTCAAAATAGAACTAAATATTTTTTAATGCATATGTTCAACAATTAAGAACTGTTATATGTGATTCAATATTTTATACTTCCAAAGGCTACATTTAAATTACATTATACTTTTTGGACTTATTGTATTTTCCATAATTTTGTTCTACTTGCACCATTTAGTAACCTACAAGAAGTACTCTTTTCAGTTGCACCTAGCAAAAACATTGACTTGTGTTTACAGACTGCACAAACACAGTGAGGGCCAAAGGGGCCATCAGAACACAGTGAGGGCCAAAGGGGCCATGGCCCCTGCAAATTTATATATATATATATATATATATATATATATATATATATATATATATAAATATATATATATATGATTGCATAACATTTTTATTTATTAACCACAAGGTTTGTGGTGTAGCGGTAATGAGGGGCGGAACACAGTGATATATATATATATATATATGATTGCATAACATTTTTATTTATTAACCACAAGGTTTGTGGTGTAGCGGTAATCAGGGGCGGAACACAGTGAGGGCCAAAGGGGGCCATGCCCCTGCAAATTTAGGAACAAATATCATATATTAGTAAAAAAAAATATGTATTTGGTGTTCTATTGAGATGGTTTTCTTGGCAACCTGTGAGTGATCTTGGGTTCTAGTCCATGACTCCAGGGTGCTGCTAGTTCTTTTATTTTTACTATCAAATATTATTATTTTTCTTTCATTACTTCTTTTCTTCCCATGTGAGACACGTATTTATTGCATATAATTTTTATGAATCGTATAAAAATTTATAAATTTATTTGACTTTTATATAAATAATGTGAAATATCTAGATTTTAGTATTACATTCGTTAATCTTTGTTTCTATATCTAGATTTTATCAAATTTATTACTATATTATAGTACAAAAATATATAAACCATTGAATTTATATTGCTATATTTTCAGTCTCCAAAATTTTGTAATATCATTTTTTGGCCCCTGAGGCTCTGATGTCTAGCTGTACAAACTGTTTTTTGTATTTCTGTTTGGCATGTTGTTTTTGTTAACTTGGTGTGTCTTACCTACTTTTTTATCTACAAGTTCATCTAGCAACGAGTAGCTTCCTCTCTCTTGTAGAATGCATTCATGAGCAAATAGATAACACTTTATGCCAATTTGGAACGAAAGTTTTTTTTTTTTTTTTTTTTTTTTTGGGGGGGGGGGGGGGGTATATTTGGGGCTCTGTCTATATAACTCTAGTTGCCGGTTGTGTCCACTGAAATTTTTACTTGTATTGTATAGATTGAGATGACATAATTTTTTAGCGAGAAGCTAGAAGTACACGAAAAGAGTACAAGGAAGGATCATATCAAGTCTAAAGGATTACAACGCCATTTATCCCAATTGAAAGCCTCCCCCCTTTTAATTCTATTTTTGACCCATATGAAGGAATTTGACATCACCTCGGACGTGATTATGCTGGTTGGGGTCCCTTTTTTTGTTGAAGATGAGTGAATTACGGAGTTTCCAGATGGCCCAAAAATATGCAGCGATAACGGCCCCAGAATTAAGGTCTTAGCGTTGGCGTTGGTTGAATTATCAGTTTCGGTCGTGTCGAGAAGATTTGAGATGAACCAGCCGAGAATGGGAACTTTGGACACCAGGAAGAGATCATAGCTTTGATTTCCTTGCCAGTTGAACATTGTAGAAAAAGATGATCTTCCGATTCCGGTGCTGAGTGACAAAGTGGGCACGAGTCTCAGTTGAGCCCGACACCCCTCCTTATTAGATTATGTTTGGTCGGTAGTCTCCGTAATCTCGCCCTCCACAACAATAAGTTGACGTTACCAAGAACCAAGCGATTCCATCTCGTGCTATGCTCCAGAATGGCCAATGATGAGTCGTCTACCGCTTTCCTAAGAGAGGACACGGAGAATTTGCCGTCGCTTTCCAACTTCCAGCTCCAAGACCTGTTTTGCAAATTAAAACAAAAGAGATCATGTAACATAATATTGTAAGCAGATGTCTCTTTATCTAACTTTCTTATGGTACCCCACGAGCCGCTCGAATAACCCCTCCCCCCTCTCAAGACGAGACCCCCGTTAGGACCGAATAGGGAAGAAATAACCTCACGCCATAACCCCTCTGAGTCGGATCTAAAATGCCACCACCACTTCCCAAGAAGGGCTAAATTAAGAGCCCTAAGACTTCCAATGCCAAGTCCACCATGATTTTTACTATTCATGGTTGCATTCCAAGCCACCCAAGCAATTTTAGACCTGTCCGCGTCCCCCAGAAGAATCTCGCCCGAATGCTCTCGAGAATTTTGATCACCCTTTTGGGGGCTTTGTAAAGCGAGAACAAATATAACCCAAGCAGGGGCGGGGAACACAGTGAGGGCCAAAGGGGGCCATAGCCCCTGCAAATTTATATATATATATATATATATATATATATATATATATATATATATATATGATTGCATAACATTTTTATTTATTAACCACAAGGTTTGTGGTGTAGCGGTAATCAGGGGCGGAACACAGTGAGGGCCAAAGGGGGCCATGGCCCCTGCAAATTTAGGAACAAATATCATATATTAGTAAAAAAAAATATGTATTTGGTGTTCTATTGAGATGGTTTTCTTGGCAACCTGTGAGTGATCTTGGGTTCTAGTCCATGACTCCAGGGTGCTAGTTCTTTTATTTTTACTATCAAATATTATTATTTTTCTTTCATTACTTCTTTTCTTCCCATGTGAGACACGTATTTATTGCATATAATTTTTATGAATCGTATAAAAATTTATAAATTTATTTGACTTTTATATAAATAATGTGAAATATCTAGATTTTAGTATTACATTCGTTAATCTTTGTTTCTATATCAAGATTTTATCAAATTTATTACTATATTATAGTACAAAAATATATAAACCATTGAATTTATATTGCTATATTTTCAGTCTCCAAAATTTTGTAATATCATTTTCGGCCCTGAGGCTCTCTGATGTCTGTGTTCCGCCACTGAACCCAAGACTTCCCAAGATGGATTTACAAAGGATTAGTCTACCCCAAATGAGAGATTTTTGGCTTTCCAATTAGAGAGTTTAAATTGAAACTTATCGATGAGAGGAAGCCAACTTTCGATCTTTGATATTTTTGCTCCCACCGGCATGCCAAGATAAGAAAACGGGAGAGAACCGTCGTTGCACTTCATTCTCCTAGCCATGGCCCTCACCTCTTCCGAATTAACACCAACCCCCATCACTTTGCTTTTATGGAAATTGACCATAAGACCAGACGCTAAATGAAAACATCTTAAAATTCTAACCAGGTTTAGGATATTAGATCTCGACCAATCCCCGAGGAAGATAGCATCATCAGCGTATTGAAGAATAAAAATAGTAGGACATGGTTAGGAAGAGACACACCTTGGAACAACCCCTTATGGACCGCCTCATCCATCGCCACTTTTAGCCCCTCGGCAGCGATGAGAAACAGAAAAGGTGCAATGGGATCGCCTTGTCTTACCCCTTTTTCCATCATAAATTCCTTCGTTGGTGACCCATTCACAAGGACCGAGATTTTGGCGGTGGATAAACAACCATGCACCCACGACCTCCACTTATCCCCGAACCCCATTTGAACCATTATGTCATCCAAATAGCCCCAATGAAGAGAGTCGAAGGCTTTTTCAAAGTCCACTTTAAAGATCATAATTCTTTTATTCCTATTTTTGTCCAAGTGATGACTTCATTGACAATAAGCGGCCCATCGAGGATGTTCCGTCCTTTAATGAATGCTGATTGCTCCTTACTGATCACGGAGTTCAACACCACTTTGAGTCTTTCACCAAGGACTTTGGAGATAATTTTACTAATACTCCCAATAACGTTAATCGGCCTATAATCCAAAAGCACAATCGGATCTTTGATCTTTGGAATAAGAGAAATAAACGAAGAGTTACTACCCGGATTAATCGTGCCATATTCACCGCTTCGAAGACATCTCCTCCAATCGTATCCCAAAATTTTTTGATGAAGGCAAAAGTGAAACCGTCCGGCCGGGGATTTGTCATTACCACAACTCCACACAGCATTCTTGACTTCTTCAAAGGAAACGGGAGTCTCGAGATTGACTTTTTGATCAATGGAAAGAGTCTGAAACCTGTCGCTTTTAAATTCCGGTCTAAGACAATTAGTCTCAGAGAATTTTGCTTTAAAGAATGACAAAATCTCATCTTTAACCTTCACCGGATCGCTAGTCCAGACACCATTAATGTTAAGCCCGTGGATCCGCGAACATATGATATTATTCCTAACCAACCCATGAAAAAACGGGTATTTTCGTCGCCTTCCAAAATCTATTTAGATTTGGCTTTTTGCTTAACATCAAGCAATTTTTCATACTCAAGATCTCGGAGTTTAAGGTTTGCCTTAGCTCTGCGTTTAATATTATCCTCATTCAACATCGCAATTTCCGCCTTGAGATCTAAATCGTTAATTTCTTTCTTAAGAATATCTGTATGACGGTTATTTTCCTTCGTCCGGTTAGCTCTCCAATCTTTAATCTCCTTCTTTAGGAACCTGAGCTTCCTAGAGAACACCTCCACTTTCGAGAACACATTATCCACCCCGGCCCCATTTAAAATGTATTATTATTAGGTACCCTCACATTTTTATTTCATTAGGTAAGCATGGTTTGCAACCTCGGAAAGAGAAGTGTCAAAATATTGGCAGGAAACTATTTTTGGATATCTTATACATTATTATTTTGGAAGGCAGTTTGATCAATTTGAAACTGATCATGAGGTCCTTATTGTGATCTTGAGGTTTAATAATGTTGCCTTAGGGTGCTTAAGTATTAACAACTTATTACATAAGTTGTGGATTCATTTCTGGTTTGGTGCTGTTTTTAAACTGATCATGGTTGAATTTGATGGTTTTTAGTGCTGCTATTAATGTTGTGTGGGTTATTGCTTACATAGCAAAAATGTGATGAGGATGCTTTAAATTTTCTGTTTTATGCTGGTGGTTCCTTTTAATAGAGTGGTTGCTGAAAATGCTCAAAGAAATTATTATGATGCAAGTCTTATTTATGTGTATGCACATGGCATTTCTCGTATCATTTGGTTATCTGGCAACATGTAACTTTTAACTTCGTTGAGTTTTATAGGAGAGCAACAAGGAGAAAAAGTCAACAACAAAAACAAAGATTTAGTAGTCCAAAAAATTTGATGAAGACTGAAAATGAACCCTTGATGAAGTAAAAAATTGGAGGTAACTTATATTAAACTTAAATTTCATGATGCAGGATAACCCCATGAAAGAAAATTAGAGGGAGATAACGAGATACCTCTTAAATGATTATTTTGTTGGTTACCTGTATGACATTCAAGAAAGCAATTGTTCATAGGCATGAACAATTTTTTAAGGTTTACCAACTTAAACTAACATACCTATTGATCATTTCTTGTTCTCATTTGTTTGTAGTTCGATCTCTTAAATTTATTTGTCTTTTGTTTTATTTAACTATTATCAATGTTTTCTCTTAACTCTAATAATTTAATGATTGGGCGTCATTTTCATGGAACCATGTTTGCCAATTATCCAATTTAGGCTTTTTATTGTTGACCTTTTTTCATCTTCATTATGTTATTGTTGTAGATATTGTGGCCAACAGAACACGTTATTGTAAGTCTTTGAGACAACTTATTCAATTTCGTTGCTTGTACTTAATAAAATTCAACCAATAGTGAATCTAACCTTTACTTTGATTTCTTATGTTTCTACGTTGTACTTGATTACACCATGTTGCAGGTACAAAACTAGTAATAATTTATTTGTTACACTATTGGAGTATTTGTAATATGATCATTTTAAACTTCTTACACCCATTTGTTTGTTTCCGTGGTAGTTTACATTTAACTAGAGGTGCCTCTTGTTTTGTTGAGTTAATCTCTCTTGAAAACATATTACATAATATCTTAATGGTAGCTATAAGTTTACAAAACTCTCATTAAGTGTGTTATCTTTGCAGTTTCTTTTTATTCACAGACGGAGAAGAGAGCTGGCTAGCTTGAATACGTATTTTGATATGGAAAATGTTGAATATATGTTGGAAGTAGAGTGGTTGGAAAGAATCATCAAACTGAGTTCGGACAAAGCACACAAATGTTAAGCTCAAAATGTTTGCCACTGTTAATGCAGTAACATCAATATACAAATTACACATGGAGAAATAAGAAGAAAAATAAGAATAAGAAAGACGTTTCATGTAAGGGTAGAGTCCATTTACTGGTTGTTATTACTTTTTTATGTAATTTTGATAGACGATGTTGATTAATAACTTGATAAGTATAATGGACCAAGAAAAGATGTAGCTCAGGTTGGTCTAGTTGGTGCTAGAATGAAAAGATTGTTTTTTTATTTTGTCAAAACATAAATTTTAAACTTTTTTAATAAGCAATTGTATTTTTTGTTATTCATGGCTTAAAAGAAAAGTTTACATTATCCTATATTGTGTGGATATACAACTAAACTAGTGTATTCAATTCTAGTGATTGCATATCCTAAATCTTATGCAAATCCGATATGACTTTATCAATTATCAATTATATATGCACCAAAATGATGATCTATTCTTGGCATCATTTTGATTTGAAATAATAGCTAACATGATATAATAATCACAACTTATGAAGATGACTAATGATGATAGCCTTGAATGCAAGCAATAAGTTGAAAATTGTTGTGGGTGAGTTTCTAGGAGCCATAGAACAACTCCCCTATATGGAAGAAATTTTATGAGCATTATCCAATCAGTTAAGTTCCATTCCAAATATGTTGGAATCTTTTGTTGGAATGGCCATAAAGTTCATGGGTACAACAATGGAGGTTGTGGTGTAGTTGTTCGAGGTTAGTAGCACATCAATTGTGTTTTTGTTCTTTGGTCTCCTGTTATATTTCAAACATTACATATAGTGATATTTGTTTTTTTTAAACTTTCATCATACCATGATTACGACATTATTATTTAAAACCATCATCATAGTATTACATACGACAATATGTATTTTTCAAAAAAATAGCATGATGTACGTTTACTTTTTAAAAACCGTCACTGTAGCCTGACGTTTATTTTTCACATAAGGTGACATTTATTTTTTGAAATTGTCACCGTAGCATGACGTATATAGTGACATTTATTCTTTGAAACTCGTCATAGCAAGATATACGATGACATTTATTTTTTAAAACCAACAACGTGGCCTGATGTACTATGACATTTATCTTTCAAAACCGTCACCCTAGAATGACGTACAGTAACATTTATTTTTCGAAACCATCATAGTAGATGATGTGCGATGACATTTATTTTTTAAAATCATCACTGTAGCATTACATATAGTGACATAAATTTTTCAAAACGTCAATGGAACTTGACATGCAGTGACATTTATTTGATGGAACCGTCATCATAGCATGACATATGAGAACGTCTATATTTCAAAACTGTCACCGTCGCATGAGGTACTATAACTTTTATTTTTCATAGCAATCACTATAACATGACATACAATGACATTTATTATTCAAAACGGTCACCATCCCATTATGCTTATTGATGTTATTGTATTCAAAATCGTCAACATAGCATGACATATGGTAACGCTTTCTTATACAAAACCGTCATTGTAGCATGACGTACGTTGACGTTTATTATTCAAACTATTACTATAGAATGACATATGGTGACGTTTAATTATAATACAAAACTATCACCATAATATCACATATGGTGACGTTTATTATATAAAACTATCACCGTAACATGACATACAGTGACATTTATTTTTCAAAACCTTTACCATAGAATGACATACGATGACACAATCAAAACTGTCACCATAACATAATATATAGTGACGTAAGTTATTCAAAATCATCAACGTAGCTTAAGATATGTTGACGTAAATATTTTAATACCGTTATCATAGCATGACATATGGTGACGAAGTTTTTTCAAAAGCCATGGCCAAAACCTAACTTTTGGTGACGAGAATTATGCAAAACGTAGCCATTGGACTTGGTGACTTTTGGAAACGATTTTCAAATAAATGTTACTATACATGTTTTTATTTTGGTAACAGTTTTTTAAAACTATTACAACATAAAGCAGCGGTTTAGAGAAAAACAGTTACTAAAGGGTTCTCTATGGCAACGGTTTTTAAAAACCGTCACAACATAAATAAACAATTACCACAGAGGACCCTTTATTAACGTTTTTGTCTAAAACGTTGCTTTATGTTTCTAGGTTGTTGGTAATGCTAACGTTTTTTTTATAAAACCGTTACTGAAACAATTCTCTAATTTTTTCTCTGGCTTTTTGTAACGGTTTTTTACCAAATCGTTACAAACCTGTTTTCTCAAACCGTCACAAAAATCCATTTTTGTACCAGTGATAATTATTACTTGTTTATTTTTAATTTTAATATAATTATAATAATTCCTTATTTATTTTTTAATTTTAATATAATTATAATTTATTTAATATTTTAGTTTTAGTTTAATGTAGTTATGTTTTATTTTATGAGTATTTTATTTTTAACAATAATTATATAATTATATATTATTTTTAAACCTACGAAGATAAATTAATTTAATATAAAAAAATATCAAAATAACATAATTGATAAAGTAACAAAAAAGTATTAAAAAACTAAAAATATTACAACTCAATCAAGTGAAATAAAATCCGGAGTACGATTACTAGATAACAGTTGCTCGCACATATTTATTCGACTCATGTAATGAGTAGCCCATCCGTTTGTGCAATCATATTTAAAACGAGACCATTGTTGCATGATACGAGGCATCGGGTACCCTTCGGTCAGTGATATTTTAACATAATGATTACCATTAACGTGCCCGATTGCAATATCGACATGTTCAAACCATGGTGGCGGACTAGATCGAAGTGGTAAGAATGTCATGCTACCTACAGTTGTTAAAGAATGTAGTATCGCATTATACCTTGAAGCAACCAACACACCCGTTTCAGGCATATCAATCCACTTCTCATAGGTTGCAAATTTGTCTAGCTCAAAAAAGTTCAAAGAGTTGTAAACGTGACACCATACTTCTATACCAAACATCTCAACATATTATGTCTTGTACATGTCCAACTCCTTCATTAAATTATATCGAATAGATGGTCATTCATCTTCGTGAAGGTTGAGACAGGCAGTTATCGCTCGAAAACCACAATTTCCATCAGATGCTACATCTTACACATGCTTGATGTAAGGATGAAACATATCTGGAAACTGGTTCATGTATGGATGTAAATAGTAACTATGTCTTGTTGTTCCGATGAGTAGCAACTAAATCTTATCGGTTCGTTGTACTCATCAACTTTTGGTGCAAATGAACAACTACGTCTACGACGTTCTTGAGGTTGTGGAGTAGCTCAACTGGTGTTTTTCCTGAAAGATTGCGTTTTTAAGGAAGGACGCCCATGAGTAGCGGTGTGAGTAGTAGGTTTACGAACCAAAGTTGTTGACGGTGCAATTATCTCCATGAACTTTTTTAGTAAACTAAGTTTACCGATCTCGACTGCTTTTGAACTGGGCATTCAACATTCTCTGTTTCACAACCAATATCATCATCTTTCATAGACATGCATGGCGATAAATCAAGTTTCCTCCAAAATAGATCGAGCGGATCAAGTGGGATTGGTTGACGTTTATTCAAGTACATGGCTTGTTCATGCGCACATGGTAACCCATGACTTGTACGCAATTGACATCCACAATTTTCAGCCAATAACCCAATTGTCCGCTCATATTCTTTGAATATTATGTCAAGTGCATGGCTTGAAACAAGACCACATAATTCCTTGAAGTGTGGCATGCTGAGGCGATGTCGAAACACGATCTTGCTCTGTTCAATACTTGCTTTGATAGACGTGACTTGAGACTGAATGACTTGATGTATACGCTTTATTGTCTTCTCCAAATCTGATTTTGATGAGTCCAAGAATCGTTTTAACTTGGCGTGTTGGCTCTCAACTCAATTAGTTGTGTGATTTCCAAAATTAAGAAATTTGTCGGTCCAACAATATACAAACATTTCCTTGTACGGTGTGTCAACCACGCTTTATTTACGCTTTATTTAGATAAGCAAAAAAACCTGAAACATTTGATACACTTATTTCAATTTTATGTTCGAGATATGTAGTCCATGCCTTGTTGAAAGAATTCCAAGTACTTTTTGATCTTATGGATGTTTTACCCTTTTTCAAGATATTATTATAGATGTGTCATGTGCAGAGTAACTTTTAAGCATCCGGGAATACAACATTGCATGCTTTCATTAGAGTTAAATCTCTATCTGTCATGATAACACGTGGAAGAATACAGTCGTCCATTAACGATTGAAACAACTTAGCCCATGTATAGTTCGACTCATCTTCTTTATACATAAGCACAAATTCTATGCAAAATGTCATATTTGTCGGAGTTACACCAAGAATCTCAAGAAGAGGCAATGTGTATCTGTTTGTGTAGTAGTAATAATAATAATAATATAACAATTAATAATGATAATGATGATGATGATAATAATAAAAAGTAATATAAAATCAATTTAATCAAAATTTTCAAGTCAAAGTGATGCATTGCGTACCAATCATCGAGATAAATGTGTATTTAATAATGATAAAATGTTGCACTTATCATGCACGCATTATATTCAATATTGGGTTCATTTCGAAGCTATCGACGTGACATTTTTAACGGTGTAGTTTGTAAAGGAAAAATACGTATTTTTAGTGTATTTTAGCTAAAAGTTAATTAATTAACTAATATGATATGGGTATAAAATGAAAAATGAAAAAGAAAAGGATGTAAACTAAAATCATTAACGTCTTTAAAGAATGAAAACGGTAACTTATCATCAACCATTATCTTCAATTTGCAAACTTTTTACTTTTATCTAATAGATTTTCATATATAACCCCTAAAAGTTTGATAGTTATGATTTCATCCTTAAAAAACTTTATGGTTTCACCCCAAAAACTTAATGGTTTCACATACAAGGACTTTAAAAAAATTACACTTAACACCCAAAAGGGTGCATACGCCTATGAATATATATATATATATATATATATATATATATATATATATATATATATATTATATAAATGCAACTTATAAGATAATGAATATTTAGTTTATACCATGTCGATTGAGAACTTCGATTCTTTATTTTCATCGCTTGAATCATCATCCCATTGCAAATTTTCTTTCCAACTTGTCATTTCAAGTATTGAAAAATGTAGAAACGAGAGAGAGATAAAAATATTTGATGATAGTGGTATGATAGTAGATTAGGGGAGAGATATAGACTATTTATATAGATGAAATAGTGTTGGTAGAAAACGATATTTGTATAGAAACGAGATTTGTATAGAAACGAGATTTGTATAGAAACGAGATGTATATAAAAATGAGAATTATATAAAAACGAGATTTGTAAAAAAATGAGATATGTAACATATGATTTTAATCAACTGTTACATATAATATGGAAAAAAATAATCAAATAATAATTATAAAAATAACTGGTAACTAAAATATATTGATCAATATTGAAAAACTGATATAATTAACAATAATTCTAAATAATTAAAAACTAATATTAATGTATAATGTTTAGAATTATTGTTAATTTTATAATTTTCAGATGTATTAAAATAAACTATTTTTAAAAAAATAATAAAGTATGTGGAGAGTTGAGAGGATCAATGATGCATGTATTGGGAATGATTTTATTGAGAATATGACATGTATGTATTAGGAAAAGTGGTCAAAAAGTTTTTTTCTCTTCCATTGTCACTGGTTCAGATTTCTTTTCTTTTTCTTCATATTTTGAATTTTTAATAATATTTGTCCAAAGTCATGGCATTAATTCTTTCATTCGTTATTTAATTTACACCCTTTTAAGGGTGTAAATAATAGAATCTAGGGTAGAAACGAGAATAGATATTTAACTATTTAATGTAGACATTTATTTTGGGACAAATTGAAATAGAAATGTGAACACTTATTTTAAACAGATGAAATATTATTATTCTACTATAATAATAAATAATTATTAATATTCATAAATATAATATATTATCCAAGTTTCTGATTATCCAATGTTCCCATTGAAGCATACATATTCTTTGTGTGTGACCCTATAAATTTATTTACTTTTTAACAGTGTCACCATTTGATATGTGACGTGGGCATATAAACTTACGTACTCTAACAGGTAAACATCTATCAGACCCAATCCTGACATTTTAAGGCCCTGAGTATGAGTAAAAAGGGCCCTCTATAAATTCGAAAAAATCTTCAAATAATGGTTTTTATTATCAAACAAAATTGGATACACCATAATAATCATATTAAATGTTCTCTTCGAGTATATCCATGGATTTAAATAACTCTTTGTGGCCTCGTTATGGCACGTTATGACGTCAAGGCTTGGGTTCCTAACCACGTTAACTTTTGTGGCTCCACTCTAAGGCTTGACTTGCATTGTAATGTGTTATGGCACGTTACAACGCTTTATTTTGTAAGGAGTGGGGTTATTTTTAATATATAACTTGAGAAATAAATGATAATTGTTTATGGGACCTAAGACTTAAATAACATAAAAAGGAAAACTAAATGCTAAAACCCCCTAATTAGGTAAACACTTACTCACAATCCTATATACGAAGAGTCGAACACGAATTATTTGAATACTGAAGAAACTATTGAGTAGAGATTCAAAAGATTTATTCATGTTTTTACGATCTGGATATCATTTTCTATAAGTTATATATATATATATATATATATATATATATATATATATATATATATATCTGGTTTCAATGGCCTTCTTTCTTTTTTGGTTTTATTACTTTTTATGTATTTAATTATATATATATATATATATATATATATATGTATGTATATGTATGTTGCCTTAGAGCACGCCTTGAAAAACGCCGTAGCCTCGTCGTAATTTGTAAGACTTGAGGCTTGATCTCGTCGCCATGCCACACACAACTTGGACCATACCGATATTTCACAATGATCTTAATTTATTACCAGTTCTCTATTAATATTTAACCAAGGATAACTTAAAACATTATGAGCATCACACTATTTAAGGATGTTAAACATGCTAATATAGAACATAATAATGCTATTGTAAATTGTTAATCCAAACTCTCTTAGTGATTTGATGATGACCCTTTGAAATACTTAGTGAAAAATACATTTAACATATGTATGTATTAGTGTTTCACCATCAACGATTATGTACTGAGTCTGTTCAATATCGCTGATGATCTCTGATGTATTTGTTGAATGTAATCCTTAAAGACAAGTTTTGGGACAACGACGTTCATCGCTGACATTGAAGACAAAGCTGATGAACAAGTGACAAGTCTACTCATGATCTGATGCGGATATTAGTGAAACCAAAACAAGTCCACACACGCGACGAATAAAGAATAAAAGCTTCAGCGATAACTGACTTTTATGCATGTTCGAAGATAAAAGACTTCATCAGCGTTCACTGATCATGAAACTTACACTCTAAGGTTCTTTTGTCTCATCCTTTGCACAAATAGTACGCTTTGTCAGAAGAGACATACTTTTGTCCAAGATCTTACAACAACTCTGAAGATTACAATGTTCACCATACGGCTATGAGCATGTCGCTAAAAATCAGAAGCATGCACCCAACCAAGTGATGGCACGTGTAAAGTACCTCTGCCATACATTAAATACATAGGGTATAAATAGGAGGACTATACTTTATTTTGAAGTGTTGCTTTCTATCTTCTTTCTCCCGGTGTATCTTAAAGAAACCCTTGATTTCTATAAGTCCCTCAACCTCTCTTTCTCTTATTCTTGTGCAACCTACTTAGTGTTTCTCAAATTTGTTTAGATTGAGTTTACTTACTCTTATTCCGAAACAAACTATAAATTGTAATTTGATTTATCAATAAAAAAATTTATTAAACTTAAAATTTGTGTTTGTATTCAACCCCCCTTCTACAAACTTGTATAACACTTTCGGGGACCAACAAAAACATTCACATGCAGTATGCAATAACAGATAAAACAAAACTGCTTAATGTTCCAAAGTTTAAATTTTTTTAAAATAACAGATCAAACCAAATAGTGCAAAAGTTTAAGCCTATAAAATTAGTATGAGTATCATGCATGGTCTAACTCATAGGCTTGGTAAAAGGGCCTGATGGATTGTCTTCTGATCGGACTTTCCAAATTGTCACGTCACCTCTTTAATAATATCTTGTTTCATGTGATACCTAATAAGAATATGCTTAGAGTGCTGATGTGACATTGGTTCTTTCGTTGTCCTATGACACCTTTATTATTGCAATATAATCTCGATAAGGTCACATAATCTAGGAATCACTCCTAGATCTGTAATGAATTTCTTCATCCACACAGCTTCCATAGTGTCCGTCGCTGCAATATACTTCGACTCTGTAGTGGAGTCTACTATCGTACTTTGCTTGTAGCTTTTCCAACTCATAACACCACTATTTAACACAAACACATATCCCGATTGCAATTTTAAGTTGTCACGGTTAGTTTAGAAACTAGAATATATATATATATATATATATATATATATATATATATATATATATATGTATATATATCCTTGGATACATAGATCTCTTTCCAGACCACCATACAGTAAGATCAAATCATTAGTTCTTCTCAGATACTTGAGGTTATTCTTGACTGCCACCCACTGAGCATCATCCGATTTCGATTGGTACCTGCTCGTTATGCTCAAAGCATACGAGACATCTGGTCTAATAGATAACATGTCATACATAACGGATCATATGGAGAAGCATAGGGAACACCTTTTACACGATCCATTTTTTCTTTCGTACTAGGGCACTAAGTCTTGCTCTGTTGTATACTATGTACCACTGAAATTTTTTCTTTGTTGGAACCTCTATCTTGAAGTGTCTCAAGACTTTGCCAAAGTATGTACTTTGGCTTAATCTAATTAAGCGCTTAGATTCATCATGATAGATCTTCATGCTAATGATATAGGCTCCTTCCCCTAAATCCTTCTTCATAAAACAATTTCCAAGCCAAAATTTTTAAACCTTTGAGCTTCAGGATGTCGTTTATGATGATCATACATCATCAACATATAGGAGTAGCAATACTACAATGCTCCAAATGGCCTTGTATACACAATGTTCATCTTCATTCTTGACGAAAGCAAACACTTTGATTTTCTCGTCAAAGCAAAGATTTCAACTGCGAGATGCTTGCTTTAGTCCATAGATGGACCTTTGCAACTTTCATACTGGGTCATGATACTTTGTATGCTTAAAACCATATGGTTGTACCATGTACACATGCTTGCTCAATTTTTTGTTAAACAACACGATTTTAACATCCATCTGTCTTATCTCGTAATCATAATATGCAACTATGGCAAGAAAAATCGTAATAGACTTAACCATGGCTAGGGGAGAAAAAGTTTCATCATACTCAACTTTTTGAGTTTGAGTGAAACCTTTTGCTACCAACTTAGCTTTATAAGTATGCATAATCCCATCTATGTCGGTTTTGTTCTTAAAAACCCAATTCCACTCAAAGACCTTGCAACCTACAAATGCATCAACCAAATTTCAAATTTGGTTATCCAACACGAATTGCATTTTGGCCTTCGTGGCATCATGTCATTTATGAGATTCTAAACCTAATATAGCCTCCTGGTTAGTCACAAGTTCATCATGAAATGTATCGTCGGTACCTATAAGATAAATCATATCTTTCAGGCTCTTGAGAAATCCTACTCGATCAATGGATTGTCTGTTTCACATCAGTCTCTTCAATAGCCTTTTGAGGTTTAATATCATGTTGATCGTCGGTGTCACCAATGTTATCATCTTTGGTTCTTTATTTCTCCAAGATCTATTTTATTCCCTGTTGTGGTTCTTGTTAAAAAATCATTTTCAAAGAACTCGCAACGACATGCAACAAAGTTTTTCTTCTCGTTGGATCTGTAGAAATAATACCAAATAGGCTCATTAGGATATCCCACAAAAATACATTTTCAAACCTAATTAGTGGCCTTGATACCACTGTAAGTTTTTAAAAGTAACCAGATTTGATCACAATGGAAACTGACGCAGCGGGAAAAGTGTGGAACGGATCGATAAGTGTCAAATCCAAAGGATTAACGAGTCTACCAACGTAGAACCCGAAAAATAAGAGAAAACTCTTAAACTTAGAGATAAAACTCAAAATATGATTTTATCGATCAATAATCTTAAATCTGATTAACAAAGAAAACAATAAACCCTATTTATTGCTAAATTAATTAAGCGATAACTATGGAAATTAAATATATCCTAATTCTGAACCAACTATAAAAGTAATTAAATAATTAATAAAAGGAAAACTAAATAATAATCCTAAGAATAATCAAGACTAAGAATAATTATCCTAAGTTTAAATAATTAAAATAAGGAAAATATGTTTTCGAGAGTTGTCCCAAGACTTAAGTCTTGGTGAAACTCTCGGTAGTCTCTGGAAGCGACAGTTGTCTCCAGTGGTCACCGATACTTGTCCCGAGATTTAAGTCTTGGTGAAACTCTCAGTAGACTCGCGAACTCAGTAGGCACTGAGACTTGTCCCGAGACATAAGTCTCGGTAAAACTCTCGGTAGCTTCTGTTTGCCTTTTTTTCGATTCCAATTTTCGAGCCTCTTTCGAGCTCATTTTCTTCTTTTCCATAGATAGAAGAAACACCTTGATAGTTCTTGAATTCTTCCTGTATCAGTCACCCTCACTTGAAAAGAACTCTACCTCACGCGAGTTAACTTGAAAAATATCTTCATCCGACCAGTAGAACATTCGTTTCTTCACAATGCTTGGATTCACAACTCGATCTTCAGAACTCACAAAGCTTGACAAATCTTGAAATCTCAAAATATGTTGTCGTGGGTGTTTCCATATAAGCGATAGTTTATCCAATTCGAAAGGGTAAGAAGCGATAATATTTTTAGTAGGAACTGTTTCAATTTGATTCGAAACCTTACGTGTTAAAATAATGGAAACATCTTATTCGGGCTCAACCTTCTTGACGTCTTATGACAAAAGTTTCGTTGGCTTGAGATTGTCCTTAACCGGTTCACTTTGGGTTTCTTCGGTGGCCGGCCCAAGATCTGGTTCTGACACTTTGGTCTCGGTAAAGATTTTTAGTTGTGGCTCGGTCACGACGGGGATGACTTTCTCTTCGAATTTATCCGGCAAGAATTCTTCTTTTTTTGGTGGTTTTTCCAATGCAGGAGGTTGATTGACTAGCAAGGAAACCGAACCCATAATAGGTTATAATTATTGCTTTTCTTTTCGGTGCTTTCCTCGAAGTTGTTAACCGGTGCCATGGCGATCTTTTGGTCGCCCCAACGGAATAGTACAATGTTGTCTCGACCCTTGTAAGTGACATTATTTTCGAATTTCAACGGTCGTCTCAATAGAATGTGACAAGCATCCATATCAAGGACATCATATAATACTTCTTCTCGATAGTGTTTGCCAATTAAGATGGGTAGCCGACAAGTTTGTGTGACTCTAACTTGAAAACCGTTCTTGACCCACCCAAGAGAATAAGGAGATTCACGGGGTTGAGTGGGTAGATTAAAGTAATCGACCAATTTTTGGGACACGAGGTTCTCACAACTTCTGTTATCGATAACTAGGTTACATACCTTTTTGTGCACCGAACAATGTGAGTGGAAAAGATAGCTAAACTAATTAAGCGATAACTATGGAAATCAAATGTATTCTAATTATAAACCAACTATAAAAGTAATTAAATAATTAATAAAAAGAAAACTATATAATAATCCTAATAATAATCATGACTAAGAATAATTATCCTAAGTTTAAATAATTAAAATAAGGAAAATATGTTTTCGAGAGTTGTCCCGAGACTTAAGTCTCGGTGAAACTCTCAGTTGTCTCTGGAAGCGATAGTTGTCTCCAGTCGTCACCGAGACTTTTCTCGAGAGTTAAGTCTCGGTGAAACTCTCAGTAGACTCTGAAATTCAGTAGGCACCCAGACTTGTCCCGAGACTTAAGACTCGGTAAAACTCTCGGTAGCTTCTGTTTGCCTTTTTTCCGATTTCAATTTCCGAGCCTCTTTTGATGTAACACCCCTATTTTTGAAAAGTATCGTCTCAAGTTAATACAGAACTTGGTATTTTAAGGGAAAAAGAAGAGATAGGATTTTGGAGTTGGATCCTAGATTTTATAGTCTTGTTGGATGAATGATTCAATTACGAGTCCAACGGTCCTTTCCGGAGCAAAAACGGAGCTACGAAGAAGTTATGACCAAAATAGTAATCGGGCACGCGACCAGTGTCAAGTGTCAAGTGGACGTCCGCATAGGGAATCAAGTGGACGTCCGCATAGGGAATCAAGTGGACATCCGCATAGGATCTTCCGCGGAAGCAGCAAAAGTTTCGTCAGTTTTTGTCTTGAAGCAAGTGGACGTCCGCATAGGGCTTTAAGTGGACGTTCGCATTAAGTCTGACGAATATTTCACCATTTTTCACCCTCAACTTTTCCCTCCTCTCTCTCATACTTTTACCCCCACATCTAGATCTGATCTCCCTCTCCCTCATTATGATTTTCTCATCCAAAAACCCTAAATCCTTTCTCCTTCTCCATCTTTCCCTCCTAAATCAAACCCCACACCATTTTTATGAACCTTAACCTTTCTAGAACCATTTTACTTCATCTTCTGCATCAAGTTTCTAGGGTTTCATCCAACTCTTTCTCCATCTTGAAGATTTGAATATGGTTTATATTGGAGATCTAGAAGAGGATTGTTGATGGGTTCAAGCTTTGGTGAAGGTAATCTTCTCTTCTCTTCAACTATGGGAATTTAGGTTTTGGTATAAGTTGAGATCTTCATGTTTAATGTTTGGGGAATGATCCTATATGGTTGAATATGGGTATTTATGGTTGAAAATATATGGATCTAGGTTTTTGGAAGTTTTTGGCTTCAGGATCCAAGTGTTCTTTAAAGGAGCTCAAGTCGGGTAAAATCTAGATTTAGCCTAAATCTATCAAGGTGAGTTCAAGCTGATTTGTGAAAACGATGTACATACCAAAATGTTTATTTTAAAGTGTTTTGTGATTTACATAAAATTGTTAACTGTCGATCACCTGATAAGTTTTGGTTATTTGGAAGTGTTTAACTTTATAAACTTATAAAACACCCATCTTTGGGATTTTTGGGTATTTTGATAAATGCATCAAAATGAAAATGCTTCGATGACTTATTTACCTTAATGGGGAATATTTGGTAAAAATGCATTTTTATGATTATTGGTATCACGCGTATTTTTGTATCGTGAAATGTTTTAAAAATACCAACGTGTGAGTCATGGACGCTTTGGCCATCCCAATCTTGCAAACGTTTATGAAGTTTTAGACCTTTTGGTTTTTGGAAAAGATGTAACTCAAATATTTTATTGAGTAAACCGGTGATATTGGTATTTAAATAATTTATCGTACGAGCGTAAATATCTTGAGTAATTTCCATTTAAATGTGTGTCATGGGACGTTTTGGAAAGGGTAAAGGAAATTATAAACTTGTTTGGGAAGATGACTTATCTCAATCTAAAGTATGTTGGAGTTTATTCATGTAGTTGAAGCATGTGTTTGCATAAATGTTGGTCGTTGCATTTTATTGCATTTTGCAGGCTTTTAACTTATGATCTTTCGATTTTGGGCTTAAAGCTCGGTTGTCGTCGGTGTCGGGTCTTGAGGACATTTATCCGGCTTTAATAACTTAAAGTGAAGCTTTAGGTAGGAGTCACATTTATTGCGCTTTATTTTGGAGAATACATGTTTGAGTGCACATGTCATTCATTTGGAGTAATGTATTTTAGACTGTAATGCATTAGATCCATAGGCATGTAAGTCATTCGTAGTTAATGGTGAGGACTCTTGGAATTTCTCATCTTGGGTGATATGCCGGGTTGGCATTGTTATTGTCCCGGTTGTTCGGCGACATGAACCATTATGGGTTGTACTCCGGGACCATGGGTTTTGTATTGAGATGTTCTAATTCTTGTACACAAGGGTTAGACATCATGAGTTATCAAGTGAGGAGTTGTGGCTCCTATCGTGAATGCTAGGGAGTAGGCACTAGGGGTCGAATGAGTACCGTGAGGATGAAACTCTACTAGAAACCGAACAGGCAATAAGATCGTGTATCCTTGAGGTGTAGCTCGGCGGAGCAGGCAATGGGGGATATGGTGTTTTGGGACTAGAGATAAAGTCCGACCGGAGGTGTAGCTTAGCGGAGCAAGCACTACAGTTACGATCTGAGGTGTAGTTCGACAACGTGGTTAGGTGGGTTAACTTTGTGTTCCGCCACATACAACGGAATCGGGTCTCCCCTGTCACCATAAGGTGTTAGTTGGGTATTAAATGGTAGTATTTTATTATCCATGTTTTTGGTGGCGTTTTGTATATACGGATTTTATTTATGATTTATGGGTCGAGTATTATGCCCTTCCGTGTTTGGGTGTTTCGAGAAATAAAGTCTCATCCATAATTTTATAAATTGGGAGTTTAGTTACTATTCACATTTTGGGTGAGTTCGGGATTGGAGTTGTTTTTATGAAGGAATGTCTGTGTTGGGTTACGTGTCTTTAAAGTTGCGAATTATTGGAAAATGAGTCGTTTATTAATTAAAGTAAATCCTTTTGAAAAGTTATGATTTAACTGTACTCTTTCATTTAACAAATGTATTTGTTTCATGTTGAAAACTCTTGAACTCACTAGGCGTTAGCCTAACCTTTTTATTTGTCGGCATGTGCATCATGTTCCGGTAGGGGAATTAGTTCTAGTGTTTCTGCAAAATGATGAGTGCTAGATGTCTGTGCAAGAGTGAGTGGCTTGGTGAAGTCTTCGCTTTAGTGTTGAGAAGAGCAACTTGTATTTGGGTTTAGTAACACCCGACCTTGAGTTACTCTCTATGTAAGATTTTATTTGTTTTGTTGATAGAGAATTCTAGAATCGTATTTTAAGTATGGACATGTCGCATGAAGTTTTGTCGAAGTATAATTGTAAATTTTAAATTAGTAGCTCTTTCCAAATGTTAGAGTGTTACATTTGAGCTCATTATCTTCTTTTCCAAAGATAGAAGAAACACCTTGATAATTATTGAATTCTCCATGTATTAGAAACAATAAAAAATTTGATCTAAAAATGTTATTTTAATATGGGAAGCTTTTCTTAAAAACAAACCCACTAATAGATCCAATGACATACTAAATTGAGCATGAATAAACCATAAGGTGTTTTAGAAGTTTACTTTGATGGCTTATAGTTTGTAGCATAAGAAACGAAGTTAGGTTTTCTCTAGAGTGATCCACACACGAACATTCATTGCTTCAATGTATGTGCTAGCTTTAAAACCCGCAGATCTTCAAAACTGGTATGTGTATGTGATTTTAATAGAGATATTTTTTTTGATATATGATGGCCAAAAATTTTGGGGAGAGCTTGAGTAATGGTTACATATCATATTTGTAGGTTAGCATAGATTACAGATAAATCCTAATCTTTCCAACATGGGCCAGACTTACCTTAATCCTTAAGGCGATGTATTCCCATTAGAGCCCATTAGACCTAATTCTTTAAAAAGATTTTATTTAATTTTACTATAAAATACTATAAATATATTTACACATATAAAACCCTGTAATTATCATAATTACATTTTTTTTGACACATACTATTATCATTCTACTAGAATAATAAATAATTCTCAATCTTCATAAACATATGATATTATTTGGGTTTCTAATCATCCAATGACGCCATTGAAGCATAAGTATTCTTTGTATGCGACACTATATGTTTACATACTCTTTAGCGATGTCACCATTTAACATATGACTAGGGCATATAAAACTAACAGTTTCGTATATCCCCTTATTTTCTTTAATTTATTTTCCTTAATTTATTTTCTTCTCAACTACATTTTGTTTTTCAATTTGATCTTGGAACTCATCGCTTGTCTCGCTTTCATTACACAATATTTTTATGTGAAGTAACATAAAAACTAAATAAAAATCAATCCTACCGATATATGAAGAGTAATTGTTCGTATTTGATCTTTCTTTTTATGCACGCACATCACATACAAATGTTTAATCACATAAACTTAAGTTATATAAATTAAATAGTTTATTGAGACATCTTTAACGTTTTATAAAACCGATTTTATTGTAGTGTTGTCTAGGAAAGTTAATTTGTAAACAAGTGCTTGTGAACAATGAAGGAAAATGGAGTTTTGTAGTGGAATTTCCAAGTTGCTTCTCAAAACTTGATTAGTTTTGTCCTAAAAGATAAGAAAATCAAAACTAAGAGGCCGTTTAACAAACATTTACCCGAGTAAGCGCTTACAAATATAATTTACCTTATCGATTGAGTATGATGAGGACCAAGAAGCTTGTCCCGTAAGGTATCGTTTGGTACGCAGATTGAACGGGACGGGACGGGACGGGACGGGACGAGACTAACTGTTTGTCCCACGTTTAGTTTAGGTTTAAAATCATACGTTTGAAAGAGGGTAATATTGTTATCTTACATTTAGTCCCATGTTGTTCCACCTATTTTGGTGGAACTAAAAAACTTAAGTTTTGTCCCATGTGATTTTTGTCCCATGACATGTCAAACAAGAGACTATTTTTTTGTCCCGTCCTGTCCCACCCAGTCTGTGTATCAAACGCACCCTAAGAGATTGTCGAAGGACCAAGAGTTTTACCCAGTAAGTCTGGGAAATGACTCTTACCCGGTAAGCGCTTACCGGGTTTTAAATGCTTTACCAACAATCTATTTTCACGGCTAAGGATGTTATACGTTAAAGTACATGAATGTGAATCTCTTGGCGGTAAGCACTTACCCGATAAGAATTTGGTAAACGACCTCTAAGTAAAATTAAACACTACAAAACCAATTAATTTGATTCAAGTTTAAGAGGCCTTTGGTCAAACTCTTACTTATATAGAAGAGTAGACTATGTTTTTCGTCCATATGATTTGTTGAAAATTGTTATTTTTGTTCATATGGTTTCAAAGTTACGGTTTCCATCCTCAGGATTTACAATTTATTATTTTTAGTCCTTGTGGTCTATAATTCATTGTGGTTTTCGTCCCTCATACTTAATGGTAAACCACTGACCGAGTTAGCCTCTCAGAGACGAAAAAAAGCAATGAATTACATACGACACAAACAAAAATGTAATTACAAAAGCACATTACGAAAATCGAAACTTGTAACAAACCATAGGGACGAAAAGTGTATTTTCCTCTATATAAAAAGATAAATTCACCTCTCAACGGAAGTTTTAAACTTTCTATAATTGAAGTCTTTGGTCATATTTTAAGACTCGTTACCACATGAAACATGATAATATAAAAAAGGACCTTATCACCCAATTGAAGACCGCATCAATAGAATTAAAAATAGAGGACGGCAATCAACTTCTATTATAAAACACATAGATGTTGTTGCAATGAAATTGCAAATTATTTGATTCATTACATTTTGCCTCTTCAATTTCTTGAAACTTTCAATGGCGTCTTCCATGTCTTCTGCATCATCTTCTTCTGTACCAAGAAAAGGATGGACACATGACGTTTTTCTAAGTTTCAGAGGTGATGACGCTCGTTACACTTTTGTAGATCATCTTCATGCGGCTTTAGTTAGAACTGGAATAAATGTGTTCAAAGATAACAAGATGCTCCGGGGAGGGAAAGACATCTCTGAGGAGCTTACGAAAGCCATCGAAGAGTCGAGATGTGCGGTGGTTGTTTTCTCTAAAAATTATGCAAACTCTTCATGGTGTTTAGCAGAACTTGCCAAGATCATGGAATGTCACAATCGGTTGGGGCAGATGGTTTTACCGGTGTTCTATCATGTTGATCCATCCGATGTACGAGCACAGAAAAACGACTTTGGGACTGCCTTTCGGCAGCATGAGGAGAAGTTTAGGGAAGAGATGGATGAAGTGAAGGAGTGGAGGAAAGCTTTGACTGCGGCCGCCAATTTATCTGGTCATCATATCTCGGAAACCGTCAAAGAGTTAGTATTCATTTTTTATATATATGTTGCTTAAATTACTTGCATACACTTAAACATGCTTGCACAAAATCTGTTCTGTTTTTTTAGATTAAAAAAAAAAAAAAAAAACTCCTTGGGTTTCCTTATAGGTAAATAAATGAAAATGAAATTTTATTTATTTTATTGAAAATTAGAAACATAAATTTATTTTATCAAGAATCGAAATCATTATCCAAATCAATGGGTAATGCTAATGAAGTAGAAATCTTAATTTGAGAAAAGAAAATGGCCCAAAACCAAGGTTTATCTAAAATTAATCAGTTAAGTACTTCAGTTCATGAGTTAATTTGCTAATAATGCTCTAAAATCTACAGGGGTGAATCTGCATTTACCAACAAGATTGTTGAGGCGATCTTACATAATACTCAACCTCGTGGTATGGAGAAAGATCTAATTGGTATTGAATCTCATATCGTTAAATTAAGTTCATTACTGAATACAGAAGCAACACATGAGGTACGCATGGTAGGGATATATGGAATGGGAGGAATCGGTAAGACAACTATTTCCAAAGCTTTGTTTCGAAGAATTTCTTATAAGTTTGAGGGTAGTAGCTTTGTTAAAGACGTTAGAGAAAATAGTAAACGAGATATGTGTGCCTTACAAAAAAAGATTCTTAAAGATGTTCTAGCTACGCACCACGAGTTCAATATTATGGATCCAGACGATGGAGCCGAATTGATACAAACAAGATTTTGCAATAAGAAGGTTCTTCTTGTTCTTGATGATGTGGATGATGTGAAGCAATTAGAGTTCCTAGCTGCAACACATGAGTGGTTTGGTGCAGGAAGTAGAATCATTATAACCACTAGAAACAAGCATTTGTTATCAGATACAAACGTCAAGTACAAACCTAACATTTTACCTAAGGAGCATGCGGTTGAGCTCTTCAGTAGGCACGCCTTTCGGAAAAATAGCCCTCCAGAAGGGTATAAGGAGCTGTCGTGTAATACGCTACACTGGTGGTCTTCCTTTAGCCCTAAAAGTTTTAGGCTCTTTCTTCCGTGAAAGAGAAGCATGTGTCTGGGAAAGTGCTTTAAATAGATTAGCCAAAACACCAAATAGGAAGATTTTTGAGACACTAAGGGTAAGTTTTGATGGGCTAGATGATTCTGAGAAAGAAATATTCCTAGACATTGCATGTTTCTTCAAGGGTAATGATAAGGAACATGCGACTAGAGTACTCGATAGCTTTGGTTTTGACTCGGTGATCGGAATAAGCGTCCTTATCGAAAAATCTCTTATAACCATTTCAAATGGAAGGCTAGGCATGCATGATCTTCTTCACGAAATGGGTATAGAAATTGTTCGTAAGAGTTACCCTTGGAGCAGGTTATGGAAAAATGAAGAAATCCTTCACTTCGTTAAGGAAAACAAGGTAATTAGTTTCCTTTGTTTATAAAAGTTGATCTTTTTTTGGAAAGTTTGTATTTAGAATAAGTATGGTTTGACTCATGTTCGTAACTTGTCGCAGAAACTGGAAGCAGTTGAAGCCATAGTGGTAGAGCACGGTACTCATTTTGACTTGGACGACATGCCTGGTCAAAACTACTGGGGTTTTAGTGCTGATGTGTTTGAGAACATGAAGAATCTTAGGCTACTTCATATTGGCTGGGGTTTCACCTCCTGTGAACCTATGTCTCTCCCTGATGAGTTACGATGGCTTCGTTGGTATCGGTATAAATTTCCTTGTTTGCCAGTAGCGAACCTAAGTAAGCTTGTTGGGCTTGAAATAACATATAATCAAATTGAAGAATTCTGGATGGGGGATAAGGTAGCAACAAATGACCTCTTAATTTCTCATGTATAAATATTTACGTAGATAAATTAACTTCTTTTTGTATTCAATTAAGTTTAAAATTTTGTTCATTTCTGTTTTTGTTGTCAGGTTCTGCCATGCTTGAAGTTCATCGACCTTTCCAACTCGTACTACTTAAAAAGGCTTCTTGATGTCTCATGGGCACCAAATGTAGAGAGGCTGGTTTTGTCATTTTGTTCCAGTTTGGTGGAGGTTCATGAGTCACTTGGATCTCTGAAAAGGCTTGTTTACTTAGACATGCGTGGTTGCGACAAACTCAGATGTCTCCCATCCAGGATTGAAATGGAATCTTTGGAGACTCTAATTCTCTCTTATTGCGACAGTCTTGAAACGTTTCCAGAAGTCTCTCCATGTATGGTGAAGTTATCAGAAATACGTGTCTATGGATGTGGTACAAAACTTGAAAACAATATTCCAAACTCTATTCGTGAGTTTTGCACATTCTTCCATAAAGATTATCCTAGTGCACTGAAAGCCTTGTTGGAAAGAGTTTCCATAGATCTTACACGTAATTTCCATAGATTATCTGAAGTCTTATTTCACTTCTAATTGATAAGAGATGGTGTTGAAGTCTGAAATGTGAATCGATGAGACTATTTGTTTTTTAAACCGTTAAATTTCGGAAATTGTTAAATTTCGGAAATTGTTAAATTTCGGAAATTGTATAATTATCTATTTCATCTCTCAAAATGTTATATACTTGCATTTATAAGACCATCAGTTTGAATTTGATTTTATTTATTTATTTATAGTTATCTATACTATATTATAAAGCAGACAAAAAAAACTCTTAATTATAACATTTTATTCACAATGTACCATCATTTTATGCAAAATTTTAAAAATCTCTTAATTTACAAGAATCAAAGCACAATATATATATTACTACCGCAGACTTCTAACACCCACCAATTTGGTATGTGCAGGACATTCCTTTTATGTAGACATTTCCATTATCATTATTAATTAATATATTATATTATTATAAATTTGTTTTAATTATATTATTAAATATATAATTGGTTATTTTTCTAGACGTCATTAAAATATATAAAATAATCATTTAATTTTAACAAAATACTTAAAAAAATTATATTATTAAGCCTAAATTAAACAAATTTATAAAAGAACATTATCACTTTTTCAAAACCATCCAAAATCGTACTGTAAATCGACAAAAAAAAAACAAAAAAAAAAATGAAACATTAAAATCGTGATGTATCTCGTTGCATTGCGCGAATACGATTCTTGTTACTTATAAATGAAACGATAATATATTTTCAAGCTAGAAATAAAGTTTCATTTTCCTAATTATCTTGTTAAATATTCATTTTAAATTTTCTTTTAAATTTTATTAACGAAAAGGACAAAGGAACTTTACTTTGAAAATTTGGAGTAAATTACACCGTTCAAAATAAGTATAACAATATTTATGGTTTGGAAAATATCAATTCAACACAACCCAAGCAAATTAAACTACACGAAAACCATGCGGGTTGAGTTGCATTAATCGGTTTGATCGGGTTGAACTTTGGTACATCATCTTATAATCTAACTAGGCGTTTATGTTGAAAAGAAGTAAACTAAAATGAGAAGAACTAGCAAACTCAAAAAATAAGTTGAAGGTTAATGCAAACAAGAAAGTAAAATTTCGGTTGAAATTGTAATATAATTTTAAATATATCAAATTAAGGTTGGTCTAATGTACATATATTAATGAAGGACTTGATGAACATATTAAATCCATAATATATAGAAAGCCATGGGGAGCATCGGGTTGGGTTCAAAATGACCTAAACCCAATTCTAGATCTGGTTTCGTCCAATTTTGTATCAACTATGTATCGAATTACTTTGGGTTGAGTTTTTTTAGGTTTTTCCGAGCTGGATTAGTCGGGTTGGTTGTTTTTTTGAGCACCCTATTTGCATCTAAGCACAATACTCTCCAACAATCAAAACTCTGCAATTTCTTTTTCAAACCTCTTAAAGTTGTTTCTTTGGTTTTTAAGAGAATTGGGTGCCTCAAAAAAATTTGAGTTTTGTGATTATTAGGCGAATCAAAAATTTCAAAGTAGGGTCTTTTTTTGTTATTTGTTATTTTTTCTCTTTTCTGAAATACAAAGTTCTCTTAGTTTTACAACTCCTTTGAAGGTTCAAAGAAAAATTACAAGAACTCATCCTCATAAAAACTATACAACGTCGTCTATTTATAGCTACAACTGATCTAATGAAGGTTGTCATACAGAGGCCTCACCATCTGTTAACTTTAGAATTCCCACCCCGAGTCTCTGAACTCATTGTTGACTGAACCAACATATGCTTTTGTTGTATCAAATATTGTTAATACCTTATCTCTGAGAAAAATGCAATAGTGTCACAGACTAACTGTATGTTAAAAAGGTGGTATACAGTACGGTACAATCTTTTTGGTGTTATGCTTATTAGAGTACTGTTATAATTCATTAATGTTGAAACAAATGGGAAACATCATCTTTATGCATGCTATTTAATGCCAAGTGTCCTAATCTAAGAATATGCTCTTAAGTAAAATCTTCAATGAATGTTTGTGCATTTTCTGTATAAAAGGTAAACTTGTATGTTGTTTCTTATGCCGTTTGTCACTCATTAATGGTTGGATATTTGTTGCTTGTGCTTACTATGAGGGTGTTTTCTAATGTACCATCTTATTACGAGTTTGACTTTGTCTTGTAGTTCGATGTTCCTCATCATATTTATATTTAAACTTAATTTAGGCATTCATACGACAATTCTCCCCTTGATTCTGAAGAGCAACTAACTATTAATTGCTTTACCAAGTTCTAGCCATCTATATTTGTAAAAATGTTGACTCCAAATTTTTTACATATATATGTGTCCAAATAAGCATACATGAAATTGGAATCCATTAGTGTTATGCATTGGATGGAATTCAAGGTCAACATCTATAAGTCAAGAAAGGAGGCTATGGTGAAACAGTGTTTAATGCGACTCCATTGCTACCTTACCCGCATGTAACATGCCTTTGCTTCTGTGTGTTTGTTTTGTTTGGGCGGCTTCCATGCGGGTTTACCCGCCGGAAAGTTGCCTAATGTTCTGGGCAGTTTAGAAGCAGTTTCGAACTTCGATCTATGCATACGATGCTTCCGAAATAGAGTGCATTTATCTCCCAACAAAATATTATCATTTAGATTAACAATAAATCTGTAAAATTCTTCATCGATTTCTCCGTTTCTCAAGCATTGTAATTTAAACATCGACGATTATAGTGGACTTCTCGGTGGTCTCCTCCGCCCGTGGTTTTTCTCGTTTCTGGTTTTCCACGTAAATTCGGTGTCGTTTTCTCTTTTATTTTATTTCCGTCAATTTTCAATTATTATTGTGTGGTTGATTATTATTCCGTTGAGAGATTCGGGTTTATCGTTTCCGCATACGGACTCGTTTGAGTTTATTTTTGGGTCTTGGGTTGATTTTGATTGAGTTTCTACTTGGTTCGATCTCGTTTTGTGGGTTCGATCAAGTGTGGTGTGACGGAATTTGCAACAAGTGGTATCAGAGCTCTTGGGTTTTGTCGATAAACTTCGTTTTTTGTGATTTCTCAATCGGGTTTTGTTTGATATGTCGACCATGAAGATCGATTTGTCGTTACTTGATAGGAACACCCGATTTCCTCTATGGAAGATTAAGATGATGGATGTAATGATACAAATGGGTTTACATTGGTGTATCGAGGGTTGTGATGTGATGCCCGCAACATGGAACGAGGAGTTAAAGGATTATAACGATTTGAGAGCGATATCTTAATTCGCCTACACTTGTCAAACGATGTTCTACAAGATGTGTGTGACGAGACTACTACGGTTGGAATGTGGGCGAAGTTAGAAAATTTGTTGATGATTATCCAACAAATTCCACATGAAACAAAGGCTATATACTCATCGATTATAGGAGGGTGGCTCCATTACCGAACACATCTCAACGTTCAATGAGATTGTTGAAGACTTGAAGAACTTGGATGTGTCGTATGATGAGGAAGACTTGGGTTTGATTCTCTTGTGTTCGTTGCCACCATAATTTGCTAACTTCATGGATACCATTATTTATAGTCGAGATTCGTTGTCATTGGAGAAGGTCTATGCATCTTTGAATGCAAAGAACAAGATGAAACAAATTGCTAATGTTACTAAGGCTGCCGAAGGCCTTAGTATAAGAGAGAGACAGTCGGAGAGAGATTTCAAGAGCCTAGGGAGATCAATCGAAATCCAAGGTCAAGAGAAAGTTTTGCAACATTTGTAAGAAGAAGGGTCACGTTATTGATGAGTGCTACAAGCTACAGAACAAAAACAAAGACAAAGGAAAAGGGTCCTCTAGCGAATCTCACGCGGATGTATCCGAAGATGATACAAGTGATTTGATGGTCGTGACGGATGACGTGAATGCTTTACCACCCGAGTGGATTATTGACTCGGGATGTACCTACCATATGTGCCCAAACCTTGACTGGTTTTCCACTTATGAGCCTTGCTCGGGGTCGGTTCGGGTTGGGAATGGTGCTTTGTACAAGATAACGGGTCAAGGTAATGTCCGAATCAAGATGTACGATGGGGTCATCCGGACTTTGGGTAATGTTAGACATGTACCCGAGCTTAAAAGGAATCTGATTTCACTTAGTAGTCTTGACATCAAAGGCTACACGTTCATCAGTGAAGGTGGAGTTATCAAAGTCGTTAGAGGTAATCTTGTCTACTTGAAGGGCACTAGGCAAAATGAGGATTTGTATGTTCTGACGTGCACTACCATCATGGGAGATGCTCAGGTAGCTTCATCGACTCTTTCTAATGTTGATAAAACAAAGTTGTGGCACATGAGACTCGGGCATATGAGTGAAACCAATATGATAGAGTTGAGCAAAATGAAGCTTTTGGGTAGACAAGCAATCGAGAAGCTCCCATTCTATGAGCATTACGTATATTAGAAGCAAAAGAAGGTGTCATTCTCGAGCCCAACTCATACAACCAACACGATTCTCGAGTACGTGCATTCGGAGCTATGGGGACCGGTGAGAGTCCCGTCGCATGGTGGTGCTATTTACATGTTGACGATTATCGACGACTACTAGCGTAAGGTATGTTCTTATTTCTTGAAACATAAAAAATGATTTGTTTGCTACCTTCCATGATTGGAAGACTATGATAGAAAAGCAAACGGACAAGCATGTCAAATATCTTCGGACCGATAATGGTCTAGAGTTTTGTTCGACAGAGTTTAATGCCTTTTGTACTAGTCAAGGCATTACTAGACACAATTCGGTGGTTCACACTCCCTAACAAAATGGTGTGGCGGAACGCATGAACCGAATGATCATGGAAAAGGTTCGATGTATGTTGTCAAACTCTGGTTTGGCAAAAGCATTTTGGGCCGAAGCCACCTCAACAGCTTGTTATATCATTAATAGATCTCCCTCATATTCCCTTGACAAAAAGACACCTATTGAGGTGTGGTCGGGAAAACCTGCTAATTATTCTGACTTGAAGGTATTTGGATGTCCCACTTAAGCCAAAGTGGACAATGGTAAACTTGAGCCGAGAGCAGTTAAATGTATATTTCTGGGTTTCAAATATGGTGTGAAAGGTTTCAGATTATGGTGTCCGAAGACCCGAAAGACCATTGTGTGTAGGGATGTGACTTTTGATGAAAGTTCTATGTTGTGCAAGCGTTTCTGATCAGCCGAAAGTAGATGTTCCTTGTCCTTCTGAGAGATCTCGAGTGGAGGTGGAGCTACAAGTTGGTTCTAAGACGACGCCTTATACCGTCTCACAGTCATCTGCATCTTCGTTGTCTAATGGTAAGGATGATGGTGCTTCTAATTTGCCACCACCCGAGCCACAACCTTGCATTGACAGGGATCGAGGTCGAAGACAGATAGTCCGTCCTGCACGGTTTGCTGAAGTTGAGGTGGTAGCTTGTGCATTTAGTGTTGCCTTTGAGTTGGAGTCAGTTGAGGATCCATCTATGTCTATGGAAGCGGTTGATTCTGAAGATTCAGAAAAATGGATTGTAGCAATGCATGATGAGATGGAGTCCCTACACAAAAATGATGCTTGGGAGCTCGTTCCTCTTCCCAAAGGTAAAAAGGCAATAAAGTGCAAATGGATATACAAGAAGAAGGAATGGATATCGGATGTAGAGCCTCCCAGATATAAGGCTCGGCTTTTGGCGAAGGGATTCAGTCAGATTCCAGGTATTGATTTCACGGATATTTTTTCACCTGTAGTCAAGCATTCTTCTATACGTGCATTGAATGATCTTGAGCTTAAGCAGTTATATGTTAAAATTGCATTTCTACATGGTGAATTGAAGGAAGACATTTTTATGGATCAACCTCAAGGTTTTGTGAGTGTTGGTCAAGAGGATTTGGTTTGTCGGCTAAAGAAGTCGTTATATGAGCTAAATCAATCACGAAGGCAATGGTACAAAAGGTTTGATACTTTTATGACTTCACATTTTTTCTCACATTGTTTATATGACAGTTGTGTTTATATAAGGAGGTGTGAAGATGGTTCGTTTGTCTACCTATTGCTCTATGTGGACGATATGTTCATAGCTTCAAAGAACAAAGAAGGCATCCAAGAAGTCAAGGATCAATCAAATTCGGAGTTTGAAATGAAGGATTTGGGCAAAGCTCGAAAAATTCTTGGCATGGAGATTTCAAGAGACCGAAAGGCGGGAACTTTGACACTTAGTCAAAGGAGCTATATCGAGAAGGTGTTGAAGAGATTCAACATGGACGGTGCCAAAACGGTAAATACTCCTATTGCTGCTTATTTCAAATTATCTGCTCGTCAATGCCCCACTTCTGACGAAGAAAAAGAATATATGTATTGGGTTCCTTACTCTAATGCGGTTGGGTCATTGATGTATGCGATGATCTGCACGAGACCGGACTTAGCCTATGCTGTGAGCATGGTGAGTCGTTATATGGCTAATCCGGGTAAAGAGCACTGGAAGGCATTTCAGTGGGTTCTCCGATACCTATCGGGTACTAGAGACCATTGTTTGTGTTTTGGGACTTCAAGAAATGGTGTTCAAAGGTATGTTGATTCTGACTATGGTGGAGATATGGATGGTCGGTGCTCTCTTACCGGGTATGTTTTTACTATGGGGTCATGTGCCATCAGATGGAAGGTCGTTCTTCAACCGACGGTTGCTCTTTCTACAACTGAGGCTAAATACATGGCCGTTACCGAGGGTTATAAAGAGGCGATATGGCTTAAAGGTTTGTTCAATAGCCTTAATGGTGATGAGCTCACAGTGGACTCGGTATTTTGCGATAATTAATCAGAGTGCTATTTTCTTGACGAAAGATCAAATGTTCCACGAGCGCACGAAGCATATAGATGTGCGTTATCATTTCATTAGAGAGGTCATTGCTAAGGGAGACTTCAAAGTGAGGAAGGTTTCCACTCACGTTAATCAGGTCGACATGATGACCAAAGTTCTTCTGACGGCTAAGTTTGGTTTGTTTACAAACTTGGTCGGAATCCGTGGTTTGGAGTAGCCCGTGGAGGGCCGGCAGAGGAGGTATGTGCTTGTTAATCCACTTTCGAGAAGTCGTTTCTAATTTCACTATTTTCGTGTTGATGGTGCGTTTTGAAGTTTGTGTTGGAGCTTTGTTTCATAGAGAAGAATGTTTGTTGGGATGATGCAATTATGGAGTCAAAGGTGGAGATTGTAAAAATGTTGACTCCAAAATTTTCACATATATATGCGTCCAAATAAGCATGCATGAAATTGGAATCCATTAGTGTTATCACTAGTACAAAAATGCCTTTTTGTGACGGTTTTAAAAATCGGGTTTGTAACGGTTTGGTAAAAAACTGTTACAAAAAAGTTACATAAAAAATATAGAGTTATTATTACCAAACACCTAGAAACATAAACTAACGTTTTAGACAAAAACCATTACTAAAAGGTCCCTATTGTAACGGCTTTGGAATGTTTTGAAAATCGTTGCTTTATGTTGTGATGGTTTTTAAAAAACGTTACCATAAGGGACCATTTAGTAACGGTTTTTGTCTAAACCGTTGTTTTATGTTGTAACGGTTTTGAAAACCGTTACCAAAACTAGAATATATACAACAATGTTTATTTGAAAACCGTTACTGAAAGTCAACATGGTAAACATGGCAACGGTTTTGAAAATTTTGTGTCACCAAATAGTAGTTTATGGCAATGGTTTAGAAAGGTTTGTGTCACCATATGTCATGATATGGTAATGGTTTTAAAACATTTACGTCACTGTATGTCATGTAATGGTAACGGTTTTAAAAAACTAATGTTACCATATGTCATGCTTTAGTGACGGTTTTATGGTAATGGTTTTAAAGAATAAATGACACCGTATATAATTTTTTGTGACGGTTTTAAATAATAGAAGTCACTTATGTCATGCTACGGTAATAGTTCGAAAAATAAATGTCACCATATATCATTCTACGGTGACGGTTTTGAAAAATAAACATTACCATACGTCATGCTAAGATAATGGTCTTGAAGAATAAATGTCACTGTATATCAAGCTACGGTCATGGTTTTTAAAAATACATGTCATCATACGGCATGATACTTGACGGTTATGAATAATAAACGTCATCGTTTGTCATGCTACCTTGACGATTTTAAACAATAAACGTCACCTTACGTCCAGGTTATGATGACGGTTCTGAACAATAAACAACATCGTACTTCATGCTACAGTGACATTTTGAAAAGTAAACGTCATTGTATATCATGTTACGATGACGGTTTTGAATAATAAATGTCACTATATGTCATGTTACCTTGACGATTTTGAATAATAAATGTCATCGTCATGATATAGTGACGGTTTTGAAAAATAAACGTCAACATACGTCATGTTACAGTAACAATTTTGAATAATAAACGTCATTATACGTCATGCTACGGTGATGGAATTCAAGGTCCACATCTATAAGGCAAGAAACGAGGCTATGGTGAAACAGTACGTGTTTAATGTGGCTCCATTGCTACCTTACCTGCATGTAACACGCCTTTGCTTCTGTGTATTTGTTTTGTTTGGAAAACCGGGCGACTTCCATGTGGGTTTACCCACCGGAAAGTCGCCTAATGTTCTAGGTGGTTTAGAAGCGGTTTCCAACTTTGATCTATGCATATGACGCTTCCGAAATAGAATGCAGTTCTCACCCAACAAAATATTATCATTTAGATTAGCAATAAATCTGTAAAATTCTTCATCGATTTCTCCGTTTCTCAAGAACATCGACAATTATAGTGGACTTCTCGGTGGAATACAATAACGGTTTTCGTGGACATAAAAATCGTCACCTTATCTGTCGTCACTTTAGGTACATTTTTTGTTACGTTTAAAAAAAATTACCAAATCATATCAAAAACCGTTACGAATAGACTAAAAACCGTCATGTTAGGTGTATAAAAAAGTTGTTTTTTTTCTAAAACCGTTACCATAGCATAACATACGGCGACGTTTACTTTTTAAAACAGTCATTGTAGCATGACAAACGATGACGTTTATTATTCAAAAATGTCACTGTATCATGACATATGATGACATTTGTTTTTTAAACCGTCACTACAGCGTGATATAAGATGATGTTTATATTCAAAACCGTCACCATAATATGACATACGATGACGTTTATTTTTCAAAACTGTCATAGTATCATGACATAGTGTGACATTCAATTGTGAAAACCGTCACTGTAGCATGACATGCGGTAACTTTCGTCACCGTAGCATGACATACGGTGATGTTTACATTATTAAACCGTCACTGTAGCATGACATACGATAACTTTCATCACCGTAGCATGACATACGGTAATGTTTACATTATTAAACCGTCATTGTAGCATGATATAAGGTGACGCTAGTTTTTCAAAATCGTCTCAATATGTCATGATACAGTGACGATTTTAGATAATAAACGTCACCGTAACAGAACATATAGTAACGTTATTTTCCAAATCGTCACCATCGCACGAGATAAGGTGGTGTTTTTTTTTTCAAAATCGTTACCATAGCTTTACAATGGTGATGTTTATTTTACAAAACTGTCACCATAGCATGATATACGGTGACATTTGTTTTTCAAAACTGTCACCATAATACAACATACGGTGACGTTTATTTTTTAAAACCGTCACTGTAGCACGACATACGATGACATTTATTTTTCAAAATTGTCACCTAAGCCTAATATACGATGATGTTTATCTTTTAAAATCGTCATCGTAGCATGACCAATGGTCACGTTTATATTTCAAAATCGTCACCTAGCATGAGCTGCGGTGATGTTTGTTATTCTTAATCGTCACCGTAGCATGATGTACGGTGACATTTATTATTCAAAACCTGTAACTTGACAACAAGTGACGTTTATTAATCAAAACCGTTATCGTAACATGACATAGGACGACGTTTATATTACAAAGATACGACGGTGTTTATTATACAAAACCGTCACCGTTGCATGACATATGATCAAGTTTACTTTTCAAAACCGTCACCACATAATGACGTACGAAGACGTTTATTATTCAAAACCGTAGCCGTAATATGACATATGGTCACGTTTATTTTTCAAAATTGTCATTGTATCATAACGTATGGTAACATTTATTATTTCAAAAACATTACTATAACATAATGTACAGTGACGTTTATTATTCAATTTTTGTCATTATATGATGACATATGTTGACATTTAATTTTCAAAACTATTGTCATAAACTACTTTTTAACAACGGTTTTGTATAATATCAGGTTAAAATAATATATATATATATATATATATATATATATATATAATTTCAAAATGATTTCTATATATATAGGAGCACTAAATTTGTATTGATTATTATATGAATAAGGTATAAGAAGACAAATAATAAACACATTCATTCTATAAAAAAAATATGTATATAAGCACCTATAATAATCTTAAACTCCATCCAAAACAATATGTTTCTTATTAAAGGTACTCCTTGTATGATAAGATGCCTTTAGCCGGTTAATAGTTGTATAATTTTTGTTTCTCTTCTTATTTTGCTTCCCATTGCGCTCATCAAAAATTGTTTGTGATACCTGCAAGAAAATACAATAAATTCAGCATAATAGAACAAATTACAACACATTTTGAACAACGAAAACATTAGATGAAAAATAATTCCAACATAAATTATGAAATGCAACAACAAATGAAATAGCCTAATCCATATTACCATGACATTTTAGTTAATCTCCTACGATAAATTAGATAAAGAAGTAATCACACAAGTGTCACATAACTTATATTAGGCAAAATCATACCATAAATGGGTGTTGTGTGTGTATGTGAGGTGGTGAACAACACCAAAATATATGTTGTGTGTGTGTTTGGGGGGGTCCAAAGTCAGTCAAGGGGCTATGGCTCGAGCCTACATAGCAAATGAAACCAATCAAGTAGGGTGCATCAACAACAAGCTGCATAGGGTTGGTCTTAAGGTTTCAAATGCCCTTAGCGAAAAACCAAAAAAATTCCTTAACATATAAAAAGACAAACGAAATATTTTTCATCATATATGAATGCATGTAATTTCACAATACAACTAACCAAATCAAACCAAACAATAAGTCCCACCTTATGGTGGGGTCGGGATGTAATCAGACCTGACCTATACCTCAGAGTAGAGTTATTGTTTTTGTGGATACCACCAACTCGTGTAAAGTGTGCGGAAAAAAGATAAATTATTGTGATAAAATAACATTTAGCTTGTGCAAAATTGGTTTAAGGCTTCGAAGTATTACCACCATTTCATTTAACTACATAATTTCACACCCAAATTAGTGTTGTATGCTTCAATCAAACAAAAGAAAACACAACAAATAGAACATTATAACATATTTCTCTCTCTGTATCTCTATAAATTAAATCTATAAACATTTCCTGGCTACATGTGTAGAAAACAAGAAATAAATTCTCATATCTTCAATAAACCTTAATCAACCTACCAATTTTATTTAGACTTTTAAATCCATCTCAGGCATGGTTTGTATGATAAGTAAACTTAAGCAAATAATTTTTCAAGTAACCATATTCCCTTATGATACGTCCCAGTATATCAACTAGAAAAACTCGTAGTGATGGAAATTCATAAAACTATAGTTCATAAATATAGAGATGAAGAGAAAGAGACCACAAAACATAATACAGATGTGAGATTCATGAGAATCATGAGAGTGAAATCTGAATACAAAATACAGAATACATAAATGCAACGTTTAGCAGTTTAGGGATAATCGACATGAGATGAGACCGAAATCAGTGATAAGTGTGCATGAGATCAATGGTTTTCAACATGATGGTTTTTTATGATTTAATAAAAGTAATCAATGCATGAAATGTTTATCAATTAATTTGATTGCCAAATTGGTTTAAAAGTCAAAGAAAGTTGAGATTGTACGTTCAAATGCATGTAAGAATGAAATTGGATGCAATGTCAATTTTTAAAATTTACCATTCTTAATTTGTGTTCCAAGTCAAATCTAGGCATGGAATCGGATAAGTATTCAAATTTAAAACAAAGGTTCAAAGAAAATTTAAATACAAGTACTATGATTAAACTTACAAATGACTTTAATTTACTATATGATCACCAATTAGATTTTGATTATGATTTATGAAGAATTAGTTTGAACTTTTGGTTGGTCTTAAGAACCAATAATTATGTGAAAATGTCATGTGTATTTGAATGTATGTGTGGTGATGGGAACTATTTGTAGATATATAAGGGGTTCAATTTCTATTGCATTTAGACAAAATTAATATGAATTAGCTCCTATTCTGAAAATCTAATTGCTCAGTCCAGAATCTAGAAATTGTTAGTACAAGTGAGCAATGCTTGTTGGGAAATATTTTGAATCATCTCATATTAATTGCTCACTAGTATTATGCATGTTGAGGTGTGGATGATCAGTTCATTTAGTTGGTGTTGTAAATGAAATAGATAAAATTAAAGGCAAGTAATAGCAAAGTGAATTTAACTAATGTGTAACATGTGGTTTTTGATAAGATTTGTGGGATATAATATGTGTCAACATGTGGTCATCCTAAAGCCCAAACCTTTGCAATGGCATCCCAACATATAAGTTTTACAAGTTATAATGATAATAAAATATTAATATCTTGATACCCATGGTTATGCACGATATGCATGGTTCTCCTTTGAAAAATAGGGAAGAGTTAAATTAGATAAGCAGCTAACCTTCAAGTCTAGGACTACGAATTTTCTTTGTCGAGCCACAAAACTACCATGAGCTTCTTATATTGTATTGTGCTCATCTGATTGGATGGATAAAAATGAAGTTGCCTTTAGTGTATTAGTCGAGACTCTATAGCAATCATCCTGAAGTGGAACTCCACTCCATGTACTGTTTGTTGTGAAGATGAAAAAAGAGCATAGTCCTGCATGGAATTATGTTTCTTGGATCTCAATGTGCCAATCTGCATTTTATATGCTGCAAAACTATATGGTGTGTGAATATCATAAAGTTCAACGCTAAAAAATTAGAATACATTTAAAGAACACCATTGGGCTAGCTAAACATGAAATTTTTGAATCCCTAACATATGATATTTGTGATAGTATGATCAAGGAGCTAGCAAGTGACTTGAGATATCCTGAAGAGGATAGTAATTAGTTTATACTTATCCCGAGAAATTCAGATAAAACATCTAAAACATGTGTTAAACACAAGAAAAAACATTAAAAACGCAAACAATGCATGACTAAATTTTGTAATAGTAAAATAAAACATGATGGTTGATGATGCAAACATGAGACTTCAACATAAAAATTGTAACCAAAGGGATACTTGAATATAAGGCAAGGTTGGTGTACCACCAAGTTTTGGTGCTGCAGATTTGATGGTTCCATAAAAAGAAAAAGCGGCTTGATATGTTTTCTGGCTTGCTTTTTGAAGTGTCTAGAAGCAACATGTGATGTATGGTCTATTCATGATGGCTTATAGAATGCAGACTAGACATACCAGAAAGTGGACCAGACTTGGATACTGTCCCGAAGCAATATTTGATGCCCAATGCTTATCATAAAGTGATTTGCACCAGTTTTAAAAATCAATTGGCTTCTCAATTTCATAATCAACATTCATGTTTTTATTTTTAGGATTAGAATCATACCTCTTCGCTTATAAGCTTTGCTTTCACCGGTACTTGATATCAAGACAAAGTAATAAAATGGAGTTATAGAAATATGAGGTTTGGGATACCTAATTCATGATGATGCAACTTTATCAGTTGGCCGTTAAGATTAGGTGTTTATTGCCAAAAGTTGGAAGACATTCTGTGTATGTTGATATATTATGCTATGAACATCTTGTAAAAAATACCAAATTATGCTGTTAGTTGCTCTACTACACATAGTTGATTCTTAAACGTTCATCGAGTAGTGTATTATACATATACTATGAATCATGGCTTGCCATACTTCAAATATGATTAGGTATCTAAATTATAAATCTTTGGAGCTACATTTTTTATTATATAGTTCCCCTATTGTATTTTCTACCTGATACTTACGAGTATAATAGATGGCTTTTTCCTTCTCCAAAAGTTTGAGTTTTATGATCCTTAGAACTAAAGATGCAACTTTTCTGGTTGCAAGTTAAGGATGTGTACATGAGACTCTAACAGTTTTGGGGTCAATGAATGGAGCTTTGAGTAACTACGTTCTCCCCCTCTAATCGAATAATAGGCATCATCATCTACAAGGGTGGGCATCAAACCGACATAAAACAATGTTGATTCGGTTTATAAAATTTGCATATTCGAAATTAGAAAAATATAATGGGTCAGAGCAAACATTACCGTTTTCTTCTTCACTGCTTTTGTTTGATCCATGATCAGAATTGCTACTAGGGATGGAAACGGGGCGGGTATTGGGCGGGTAATGCATCCCCCGTCCCCGACCCCGACCCCCGTTAAAACACCCCGTCCCCGACCCCGCCCCGATTAATCCCCGACGGGTTCGGGGGGAAGGAATCCCCGACGGGTTTGGGGAACCCGACGGGTACCCGTTTAGTGAAAAAAATAAAAAAAATGTATTTTAAAAATTATAATTATAATAAATCGTCACTATATTAATTACCGATATTTAGAATAAAAATGTATTTATCATTTAATAATAAACGTATACATATATACATATATATTTATTTATACACACACTATGTACATATATTAAATAAATTAAAATTTTTAATCGGGTACGGATTAGGGGCGGGTAATGCCATACCCGCCCCCGCCCCGACCCCGCTTCGGGTATGAAAATAAATCCCCGTCCCCGTCCCCGCCCCGTTACCCGTTAAAGCGGGGAATCCCCGCCCCGTTAGCGCGGGTACCCGCCCCAACGGATAAAATTTCCATCTCTAATTGCTACCATATGAATCTTCCTTCTTGAAATCTACGTTGTCTTCTTGGTCCACCGAATAAGGATTCTATGTTTCTTCATAATTGAAATATGTTGATGCATAAAAATATCACATAAAACACCAACAAAAAATGTTTTCATAAAAATAAAATAAAAATCATATAACACATATGACAAATTTTCCTCAAAAATCTAAACATAATCCAAGAAAAAAATCAAATGTGTTGAAGAGAATGTCGAAGTGTTGGAGGTGAAGTAGGTTTATCCAGATAAATGCAATTTTTATTAGAGATTTTGAACTTATGTTTTCCATTTTAGAAAACTTTTAGAGAATCTGTTGGAAATGCTCTAATGTCTTAAATAAAAGATCAAGTAAATTACATTCATGGTCGTGTGGTTTCCTGATATTTCCGATATGGTCCCTAAAACGCGTTTATTACACTTGGCGTCCCTGCCGTATGCAAAAACGCGTGCAGATGGTCCCTCCGTCTAACGAAATTTGTTAACCCAGTTAACACAAGGGGTATTTTTGTCTTTATACACTTGTTTTTGTTTTTTTTCTAATAAGAAATTAAAAAAACAAATTAATAAATAATAAAGACCCCCACCCCCAAATACTTTATTCTTCCCCAAACCCACCACCCCCAACTCAACAACCTCTCTGACTCCAACATTCAACTCCTTCACGTATCCAAAATATCTTAACCGCCGACCAAATCACGATTTCCACAGGAGGAAATGGCCATTCAACTGAGAATTACATGAGGAAAAGGTACAAAGAATATTTGTTTAAGTACTGAAAGTAATCAAAAGCAAGGGGAAGTAACAGTTGGATCATCAACATCACCATCACACAACACAATTCAAATGATCCATGGAAATGCTAGAACAACAAGAAGTTGGACCTTCTTCCGGCAACAATAATATTCTCCGGCGCCAAGCTAATATGATGCTAGCAACCACCATACTGCCAGCGCCACCGGCAACGCCTTATGTGTTGGGGTAAAAACCTTCTTCCTACCCCAAGTCATCCTACATTGGTTGGAGAAGAATGTGTTACCCTCCTTATAAGGGGGTGCACTCCTCTTCCTCACAGGACGCATTTTAAATCTGTGAGGGCGATTGAGTCGCTGGTGGCTCAACTGTTCCAAAGCGGACAATATCCTCGTGGCGGAGTTGCTCTTGCAAGGTAGCGTTGTTACACTTGGCTTCTACTGCTGTTGTCGCCCTTGCAACAATTGATATCAGAGCCAGGCTCCGCACCGATGAGGGGGGGATTGTTGGGGTAAAAACCTTCTTCCTACCCCAAGTCATCCCACATCGGTTGGAGAAGGATGTGTTACCCTCCTTATAAGGGGGTGCACTCCTCTTCCTTACCGGATACGTTTTAAATCCGTGAGGGTGGTTGAGTCGTTGGTGGCTCAACTGTTCCAAAGCGGACAATATCCTCGTGGCGGAGTTGCTCTTGCAAGGTAGCGTTGTTACACTTGGCTTCTGCTGTTGTTGTCGCCCTTGCAACAATATTATGGATGTTACCCGTCTCCACCACCGGATTGACCATCAGTAACAGCAGTAGTTATGTTGTGAAAGCAATTTAGGGATGTTAGCAGCTCTGAATCCTTATTCCTGAGGAGGTAGTCTAAACATCAACTCCGATCAAAATCATCCTCTAGATCACCATCACCATCACCAATTCCGGAGCTTCTGAACGAAATTATGGCAACGCCAGAGCTCGGTGATTCATCGGAAACAGATGTAACGTGTACTGACATTTATAATATCAATAGCCATCATACAAGAACTGCCATTTATAATATCGATAGCAACTATTACTTTTGTTTGAATTATGTGGATTTTACAAACTAGTATAGGGTAGACATATATTTTGTAGAAAATACAAGTTTATGATAATTTATAGTGAGCACACAGTCAACTCTCCATCATCTTTCTTGGTTGAGTGGCATGTTTTTCCGTAGTGCTCGTTTTTTTCAATTATGAAGCATGGATAAGCAATCCAATTTTATTTATTATATCTTATTTGAATGTAACAAGATGACCAATATTATAAGAACACTTTTTAAGAGATTGTGCATTTCAATAAGTCAAGTTTCTTAACATATATGATATAATTAATTTTACAATACATCTTTAGAGGTGGGTTTATACGAGAACGATATATATTAAAGAAAACAAGAAAAAGGTCGAGGACATACAAAATCACATGTGATTCAGGTACAAAATCACATGTGATTTCCCGCTACTTTGCACGAAACTTGAAGTCGCGGGAAAAGTCGTCCGTGTCCCATTTTTCAGGTTAATGCCGAATCACATATGATTTTGTACATGATTTGCTGTTTTTCTTGTTTTCTTAAATAGTTAGCGCTCTCGTTTGAACCTTTCTCTATATCTTTAAAAAACATCTTCACTATATTATGATCTATATGGTAAATTATAAATCAAGAGAAAATTTGTATTTTCTTAGCATATGATTTATATTATACCGGCGGTAAGTCTTGTGATAAATATTTAAAAATAATTTAATAAGTATTTAACTATCATGTTATATCTAAAAGTTATAATTTACAACTTAATAATACATATGTACAACCTTTTAAAGCTACATATTTAAATTTAAAAAAAAACGAACTGAAAAATGTGTTTAAATTTAGAAATAAACATTAAGGGATCGTTTACTAAATACTTACACCGATAAGTGGTTATCGACTCATTAATCTTACCGAATCAGTAAGAGCGATACAAGGATGGAGAGTCTTACCCAATAAGTGAAGATGACGACTCTTACCTGGTAAACGTTTGCTAGATAAATTGTTTTTATGCGATGCCTTTTTTATGGAGTACAATCTTACCCCGTAAAACCCCGTAAAGTAAATTAGAGTGTCAATTTTTACAGGTAAATGTTTATTTTATGAAACGGCCCCTAAGTCATCTAAAATACAGTATGAATACTTCAAATTTTGGTTCTCTGTTGAATTTTTATCACCAGATTAATTTTTTGTTATCAAATATAATAAAATATTGATAACAATTAAAACACAAATAACCGAAAACCAATAAACGTAATCCATGTGTGTACCTCATATAGGAATTGAAGATTTCCCAAAATTATTCCCCTTTTCATCCCGCTCTTTTATTTTCTCTTTCCCGGGTTTCTTCCATCGTAAAATTGATTCCCTTTTGGTCTTCTCTGTCTGTTTAGGGTTAGTAAGCATGTAGAATTTTAGAAGTTATGGGGTTGCAAAGAATTTATGTTAGTAGTCTTCCAAATGAACAGTCTGATCTCGTTTAGGGCTTAGAATCTCAAGCTTTAGGGAAGAAGGTCATTCCCAAGTCGAAATTCGCATAGTTGCTAATATAGGGGCTGTTTGTTCAATTGGACAGTCAGAGAGTATTTCAATCAACGATACTTAATTTGCATACAGAAGGATTGAGTTCGCACCAGGGGAAGGGATATTCAACAAAGGTACATACATACTCAATTCATACATACCCGTGGAGTTATGCTGACTGGATTTGATCTGAATACCATTTTTAGGTCTAATAATGTTATTTATACCATTATGATATTTTGAAATGGTAAGCAGGCGATGGCTTTTGAATTTATTTGCTAAGCCTATCATGGATATTGAATGGCCTGTAAAAGTCTCAGAACCTGAAGGAATGTTATATATGCGTATGTGAGTTTTCGTAAATATGTATGGTGCCTATTTTCTTCTTCTTCTTAACTTGTCATCAATTAATGGTGTTGCTTACATATAATTGTCTCCATTTAATTCGTCCCTGATATTAAAGAAATCCCAACTAATATGAAGTACAAATCACCAACCTTTCATTTCGACCTGACAACAAATGTTTTTCATATTTTCATAATTAGGCATTCAGGCTAGTAATTGTTGCTAGTCAGAAGTTTGTTTCAAACATTGCAATTGATGATCGTGAATAAGTTTTTAACTAATTAAATATGTCCTGTTCTAATATCTTTTGGTGAGTATCTATTTATCGTTTCTGTTTTTCATACAGGTGTGGAACTCTGTAATTAGAGGCTTGGAGATTTCATGTGGCATGAACTTCAAGTCTAAGCTGCAGGCATGCACTTGGACATTTTTGCTCAGACACAATTGTAAGTTATAACAGTTAAGAGACCGGTCATAACTGGTATTTGCCAATCTCTAAACACCAACATAACATTACTTGTCCATTATAACCTAATTCCTTAATACATTACCCACCTTTATAAATCAGCTACTCTAACTTCATAAAATAAAATAATTGGACATACTACGGTATTATGTGTTATTTAAACTGATACACCAAAGTTTTTGACTTAATGCATACCAAAGTTTTTGATATAATCAAAGTGTCATTGGGCCGATGGCACCTGAGTTATTATCGGTAGAGCTTAGCCTTCCAGAAGGTCAAGACTTAAAAAAACACTGTTTGATATAGATTAATCTATTATCTTAAGTTAGTAACATCTAACCACTATCTAATCTACAACTGAAGTTACACAGTCTTACCGGTAAGCATGGTCAACAATCTTGAATTGGGTTTTAGTGCAGACTACTTAGACAAACTGCGACTCCTAAACGTTAGCAATGGACATTAAGGCTTAAGCACAATACAGACATAAAGCAAGACAATAATTGACGATATGCACTCAATCATCGTCGAATCAACTCCTGGACCATCAAACCTGGGTGGTTTCTGTAGAAATCATTTGCAAGGCTAAAGCCTAAAGTAGCCATTTTGAGTGAATATATGACAGTACCAGTGTTATCAACTTCATTACTTTTTTTTCTTCAGAAGAGATGATGTCACAATGAAATGAGAGAATGTAAATGAGCAATTCCTCTTGTTGCCCCAGTTGCTACTTTAAGCCTCAGGGCCAATTCATCTTCTTGAAGAAATGAAAATTCAGATTGGATCTATGCAGTGTGTCTTGGAATTCGCAACTGCAATATGTCCTGCCAGGCGGAAGGCTGGGCTCCCACTGCTGTTCGTTATAGGAAGGTTTGTGATATTCTTAACAATCTTTATGTAGCTTCGAAAGTCAGAGCCTGATATGCATATGTTTATGTGGACTATTTACTAGATCTCATTCAAACATGGTGGTCTAACCCTAATTCAGAGAAGAATGAGAAAAGACTAAACTGCCTGTTTGTGCAAAAAGGTCACTACCCTTTTCAAGCAAGAAGGTTGAGTCTGAATATGGTCTTGCTACCAATGAAAAGATTGAGGTGGAATACAATCAATGGATGAACCTTTGCACAACATTGTCAAACTATAACTCTAGAAGGTGGTCAAGTTCCAAAACACAAAGTCAAGGTAAAATTTCCCAATTTTGATTTTGGTGGGATTTCACTTGCAGGAACACAAGACATCACTTGCAGAATTACTTGGTAGTTTGACTATGCACTAAAAACCAATCTAATATTAATTTACATTCAGATTATGGATATTCATTAAAAGTTTATCATACCCAACCATAAGTGCTATAGAGTACTTTAGAATTCAACTTACATTTGTACGCCCTTGAGCACCTATTTCTTGTGTGTGTTTTGTGTTTGGAGATCAAGACAAACTCGAGCGAGAAAAAAGGAAATGGAGATGGAAAAGAGAAGTCGGTTCGCTCCTATCCATGATTGTTAAGAGTTCTTCCCCTCTCAACATACAACCAAAGATGAAACAAACATGGAGGTATGTGTGTTTTAATCTATTTAAATATGTGTTGTCTTGCTTCCTAATGTTTGATTGTTATTCTTACATATTATGATGACGCAACAAAAGGAGATATGTGCATAATACCTTGCTCTAAAACAAGCTATATGCAATGCTCTTTGTAATTATTTGATTCCCGTGTCATTAAGAATCACCCTATGGGTGGATTTGGTGACCATTGGTATATTTCTTTATACAATGCTATATATGTTTGACACTACTTCCAAAACCAAGGGAGATACAAAGTCTACATATCTCCAAGCTTGCCCTTGATATAAGAAGCCTTGAATTGGTAGAGGTTGTTACTTACAAACAAGTTAATTTGTTGAGCAAGCTTTCATATTTTTAGTTGTTTAACATTCAATTCAAAGGTCCACCGGGACTTGGTAAATTATGTGTTGACCTTGTTGTTCATTAGCCCTTGAACTGCTAATTTTTCATTAATTGAGAAATATAAAGGGTTGTGGGCTTTGTGGCGTACTGGTTAAGGCCTGGGGGATGTGGTGGAATATCACATCTGCCCGGGGTTCGAATCCAGGCGTACTCAACAATTGTGGCCACTGATGTTTAACCAGGATTGATGTCTTACGGTCATAATTTGCCAAGGGATTAGTCTAGGCATAACCTAGTACACCCTTCCCCGAAAAAACATAAATTTTGGATTTATTAAACGAGCAGTTGCATCAATTTTATATTCCTAATTTGAAAAAAGAAATTACATCCTGCTGCATTGTAGCGGGTACATTACTAGTTATAAAATACATCTAAACAAGATAAAACACTTTATAAAACAAACACTTGTAGTTTTATAAATGAATCCATTTTTTTAAATATAAATTCAAGACAACACTATATTATATATATATATATATACACATATACTGATACGATCTTTCGGGTATTTCACCCACACTCTTCGAGCGAGTGCAAACTCCAGAAACGATTGAATATCGTGAGGGAAGAAGAAGAGGTTGATTGATTAAAATCTGATAACAATACTATTAGAAAAACACCTTAAACAATAAGACTACTACTTTCCTATGAAAACTCTAATTCCTAACAAATAGCACTTAACACTTATCAAATACCTATTGACAATAAATTAAATAACTAAACTCCTACCTATCCTCTAATACCCACGATGGTAATAATCTTCAAATGACTTGGATCACTTTCACCCAACAACATAATCTTCGTGCCACGTCGGTGCTACCGTAATCCTATGCGATCGCCTTGGTTGCCCGTTGTCCCTCATGACGTTCCCTTCCTTCGAGACATCAGTTTCAATTGTTTCGATTTTTGTTTCGTCCCGAACAGGTGCAGGTGTAACATATATATATATATATATATATATATATATATATATAAACTAATGATGTACACTAAAAACTTTTTTTAAATGGTATACATAACCATGTTTGATTAATATATAACTTATTGTAAAAAAATTATATTCATATATATATATATATATATATATATATATATAAACTAATGATGTACACTAAAAACTTTTTTTAAATGGTATACATAACCATGTTTGATTAATATATAACTTATTGTAAAAAAATTATATTCATACTAGTTATACAACTATTTGGTTGTTTATTGCATCTTTTACACCGTGTTTAGTTAGTTGTTGGTTGTTTCTCATGAAGCTTAGACACACCAAAATGGTGAAAAATGTCCTGGATGCTGTTAGTTTCATATTTTGTGTTTTTGGTTGTTTGTTTGTGATTTGTTCAAATTCTTGTCTTTAAAGTAATTGGTCTTAATTTGTCTTCTCTTATATATCTTTATAGTTGTTTGTAATTTGTTTATTGCTGCATTGGCACCATTATTAACTCTAAGGGCAAGCTTTTGATGTATATTACATTAGTTCTTTAGTTGTTCCTAGTCATATGCAATGACGTTGAAAAGACAATGAACAAATTCATGACTAGAATAATTTGAAATCTTGATACATTTAGATGACTGTTGTTACTAATCTATAAATTTCTAAAACGTGATTTGTTGTAAGATTCACGGGGTGAGGGATGAGGATGATGATGCTGAGATTGACACTGAACAGAACCTGTTATTGCTTCCAGAGTTAGTCTTTGGTGATAATATTGTGGATGCAAGCCTCCTTGTGTTAGACTTTGCAATCTTGATGATTACTCGAGATCTTTTGATATGAATAAGAAGTTGAAGATTGGTGTTGATGATGACTATGAAGTTCTAATCCGAGTTTATTATGAAGGTATCTTTTCCATTTAGAAAGATTCATCTTTTTGGAAGATTCATGTACATGTCATTTTTACGTGGCTTTAGATGTGACCTAACGACATACACAACAACGAGGCTCATTGTCGCATTAGCTTTAGCGACGAAGTATTGATTTTTAGCGACAATTTATGTTGTTGCATAGATTAGATTTGTTGCAGTTCATGAAGTGCATTTTTTTGAAATCATTTGGTCATTTTGCAAGACCTTATTAGCTTTAATATTTTTGCACTGACATTTTGATGGGATTAGTGGCTTTCATTTTGCATGACTCATATATTCTTGTAACTTTTTTTAAACTTTGTATTGTTTTGAAGTTTCTTTGATTCTAATTGTGAAATACAAGGTTTATCTTTTGGTGGTGTTGATATTAACCTTGTTCTGAATTTGATTGTGAAGAGGAACGTTTCTCTTCAGCAATTTTTGAGAAGAATGAAGGGTTGAGAAAGACTTGGGGATGAGGAAAAGTCTATGGTGGTTGTTGAAGATTGTAGTTGGACACAGTTGGAAGGCATCACCCGAATCAACTTTCTAGTCCAACTTCCAAAGTTCTCAAAGAGACACCAAGAGCGCGATCGTTTTTTAGTTATTACTAATTGTATTTGTTGTATACTTTTTGTCTCTAGGAACTTGAGGAACATAAAATTTTCATTATAAGTTTTAGCATTAGAAAATTTGACAAGTTTGAATATTAGAGTTTTATTTTTTTTTCATTTTTTTGTTCTCCCGACTTCATATTAACATTGTTTGTACATTGGGACACTGGTTCTATTCAAAATAAATGCGTCTTTTATTTACAAAATCACTGTTTTCTTTCATTTCTGTTACATATTAAAGGTGCCAAAAAAGACCGGGGATCCCCGTCCCCATCCCCAACCGGGGGCAGGTGGATCGGGTTCTCTGACGGGTCAGGGACAATTCCCATGCCTAGGAAAACGAGCATGTCAGGCTTTTTGGTGAACTGGGCCACAGTGGAATAGAAATAGGCTAGGTTTTCTTTTCTTGATTTCTTTGTTGACCAAAAATATATTATATACCTTAAAATTATGTTCCAAAAACATAAAGTTGAAATATTGTTTTCCTTATAAAAATAATATCCCAAATGACATGTCATCCCAAAGCTTGGACCATTGTTTACCGGACCGGGCACCTTTGGATAGGCTCATGCCCACTTCTACTATATATGACATGCTTTGACGTAAAAGTATGTGTTATTTTTTAACCCATCACCATAGTATATGACAGACAACAACGTTTCTTTTCAAAATTTTAAACGTAGCATCACATACAACCATGTTTATTTTCCGAAACATAACTGTAGCATGACATATGGCGATGTACATTTTTCAAAACTATCTAGTATGACATGAGGTGACGGTTATTTTCCAAAATAGTCATCGTAGCATGACGTACGGTGACATTTATTTTTCAAAACCGTCATTATAAGAGGACTTACGATGACATTGTTATTTAAAACGGTATGCGCTGACATTTATTTTTCAAAACAATCACCGTGGAATGACATAAGATGACGTTTATTATTCAAAACTGTCACCATACTATGAATATGGTAACATTTATTATTTAAAACTACCGCCATAGCATGACATACGGTGATGTTTACTGTTCAAAACATCAACATAGCATGCCATACAATGACATTTAATTTTCAAAACCATTAACATAACATGACATGCAATTACATCTATTTTTCAAAACTGTCACCGTAGGATGACATATAGTACATTTATTATTCAAAATCGTCACCGTAGAATGACATACAATGATGTTTATTATTCAAAATTGTCACGGTAGTATGATATACAATGACTTTTACTTCTCAAAACCATCAATATAACATAACGTACGGTGACATTTATTTTTCAAAACTGCCATCAAAGCAAGACATTCAACGACCTTTATTTTCTGAAACCATCACTGTAGCAAGACAAACAACGACCTTTATTTTTCAAAACCGTCATTGTAGAATGACATACAGTGATGTTTGTTTACCAAAACCATCATTGTAGCATGATTTATAGTGACGTTTACTTTTTTAAAACCATCATCATTGCATGACATAAGGAGACGTTTATTTTAAAAAACCATCACCATATCATGACATATGACAACTTTTATATTTCATAACCGTCACCGTAGGATGATGTACAATGACAATTATTTCTCAAAATCATCACTGTATCATGAAGTACAGTGACATTTATACTTAAAAACCGACGCCACCGTAGCATGACATACGATTGCAATCATTATACAGAACCGTCATCATAACATGACACACAACGACGTTTATTATTCAAAATTGTCATTGTAACATAACGTATGGTGACATTTATTTTTTAAAATCATTATCGTAGCATAGGATATGTGTGACATAATCAAAACCGTTACCATAGAATGACATATAGTGACGTGAAATTTTCAAAAATGTCACCGTAACATGACATATGGCGATGTAAATGTTTTTAATTTGTTACCGTAGAATGCCATTCGGTGACGTAAGTTTTTCAAAACCTTTACCATAAACTATTTTTTGGTGACACAAAAATTTCAAAACCGTTGTCATAGAACCCGGTGACTTTTGGAAATGGTTTTCAAATAAACGTTGTGATACATACTATAGTTTTGGCAACAGATTTTCAAAACCGTTACAACATAAAACAACGGTTTAGACAAATACCGTTACTAATTGGTCATTTATGGAAACGGTTTTTAAATACCGTCACAACATAAAACGACGGTTTTCAAAGTCGTTACCATAGGGGACCTTTTAGTAACGTTTTTGTCTAAATCGTTATTTTATGTTTCTAGGTTTTTTTGTAGTGGTAACAATTTTCTATAAAAACCGTTACTACAACTCTCTAATTTTTTATGTGACTTTTTGTAACGTTTTTTTAATAAACCGTTACAAACCGGTTTTTCAAAACCGTCACAAAAAGTCATTTTTGTACTAGTGTACCCAAATGAACGATAACTAAACTACAAAACAAAACGTAAATATAAATCTAAACAAAACAATAAATTTAATCTATGAAAACTATGAAAATTATAAAGATCGATCCAAGGAGTGACACTCTCCAAAAATCGTTTTTAATCTAAGAAAACAGTGAAATAAATTTAAGAATGATGCAATAAATTAAAAGGCGCAAGAAATAAGTACAAGGAGAAAGACATTAAGAATAGATAAATGTAAATTTTAACTAGGTAATAAATAAAAATAAAGTATGGAGAAAATGAATCATTACAACGGATGTCAAACGTTCGATGAGAATCTGTCACATTCCACCTTCATCTTTGATCTGTCAAAACACCGCATCTTCTTCACATCTCGAAAGACTTAAGGAACGAGGGATTATAAATAAATAAAAACCAAAACTAAACTTAAACCTAAACCTAAACCTCAACTAAAAGATTAAGGAAAAGAGAATTAACAAATGAATTAAAATGAAATAATGCTAAAAACTAAGAGAAAAAAGAAACAAGAAGAAGAAACGGCGGATGCCGTGGGAGGAGAAAAGAGATGAGTCCCCAAAAACCTACAAACCATTCAAATTAAATAAATAAATTTTCAATTGAGGCCCCTCAACTTTGCTGCTCCTTCAACATCCACCTTTTGCTTTCATATTTATTAAAATCTTCCCTCGTGAATTGTGTCCTTCTAAATTTGATCCAACTTGGTTCCATGTTTTTTGAACTGCTCCATCACATAAATGATTGATCAAATACTCCAAAAGCTATCTTCATCCATTTTCACATTTCAACTCAAAGTACTTGTTAAAACCCGACAAAACCACAAAATACCAATGTAATATCTCCAACGATATGATGATTATACGAAAATTAACTAGAAATAAAATAAAAAACTATATGCAAACAATTAAACACAACGCAAATTGCAATTTTAAACTAAAATGATGCATGTACAAAATGCACTTAACACAACACACACAAGCTAATTTATTATGGAATGGGTAATAAAGAAGAAAAAGAAAATAAGCAACGATCTCCACAAATATTAAAACGAGTTAATACATGATCTTACTAGACACAATCTAATGCTTAGGTTTCCCCATGTACAATGCAACTTCTTACCACATGGTTGGATTAAAAATAGTAGTAGAAACACATATTTCACCTAAATGTCAAACTAACACAACACCAAACCAAGCATATAAAAAAACGCATCTAAGGGAAGGCAAAGATGATCTACATGGATGGAAACTCACGGGTTCGCTCAAACCACTCTAGTGTGTTTAGGGATCTGTATACGCTCAATGCCTACCCAACCGAAAAATATAAAATGCACCTTGACGCGTTTGAAACAATTCTCAAGTCTAAAGATTTTCATAAAAATTGCATAAAATTAGGACTTTCGGGTAAGGTTAATGGTTAAGGTAGGGCTTGGGTTTGTTATCGGGGTTTGAAGATTTATTCGGTTTCAAGGAATTATTTTTGTGCACATAATAGTTCATTTCTACAATTTTCAACGGATCTCCAATTATTCTTTGCAACTATATAAATGCATATTATTATATATTTTTCATGCAATTTTCTTTTTGACTTTTCTTTTGTTTTTTTTTTCTTTTTCTTTTTACGTACCCACAAGCTATGCTTGTGTATATTACTCTATTATATACTTCAATCCGTTTTCAACTTTTGGAAATGAGAAATATATGTGCATTTTTTGGTGATTTAGGTATGTATGGTTTTCAAGGAAAGGGTAGGTGTTTAGGCTCAAAATTGGGTTCAAAAGGAAAATCTTTTTGTGTTTCTATAAATATAGATGGTTTTAAGAAAAGATGGTCTCAATGCAAAAATTATAACAATTTTAGACGAGAAACGAATCAAAAACCTAGAAATACACATCGATAGTAGGTAACACACAAGAAAAGAAAATGGAATTGATTATATATGTGTCAATCCAATAAGGCCCAAATTCTCAATATGTAAAGTCCATCCATGTAGTCATAGATGTAATTTGGGATTGCGGTAAGAAAGCTAATCCTAAAAGTTACATGGAACAATATGCAAAGTGGTGTGTGCAAGTGAATAATAAGGGAAAACGGTGTTTAAAAAAATCCTTACATCATGGTCAAAATAAATCATAAAATACGTTAGTATGCCTAATTAAAAGATTGATACCAATTAAGAGGTGGTTACTACGAGCTCTAAAATGGTGGAGAAATGACAAAAATCTTTTTGGATTTTTAAAAAAATTTATGCAATGCAATGATATGATGCAAAATGCAACAAAAAATGGAAAAAACTATGAATGGATTATGACTAAATGCATAAATGTTCAAATAAAAGAGAAAAGAAGTAAACGAAAAAACCGGACACCCCACCCACAAGCTAAAAATGAGCATTGTCCTCAATGCTTGACTACGGGTAAGGGAAATCAAAATCAACGCGGGGAACGTGGTTCAAGAATGACATATATGACAACGGTGCATGATGAATAATGAATGCATTTCAATGCAAAGTGATTAAATCGTATCGTTTGCCCAGTGGTGGCAACCCAACTAAAGCAAGAATCATGCAATTCAAGTACTATTCGAATGAAACAACAAGTCAACATATTCACATAATGTTAAAAGAATGAATTTAACAGGTGTATGAAACCGAAGACTTTACCGCTTTTTGATGCTTTGAAGCTCATAGAACCACTTGATCACCTCCAAAAACATGATTCATAAAACCAAGACAAATTTGGCGGTTGTTAGTGTGTGGAAGATGACGAAAGCGAGAGTTAGATACTCGAATCGAAGGGGGAGATGAAAATAGAAGACACTTTGGGTGGTGGAATTAGAACCGTAGGGTTTTTAAAAAATTAAATAAATAAAAAGGAAAAAAATGGAAGAGATGACGAGAGGGAGAAAAATAAAATAAAATAAAATAAAATAAAACTTTTTTTTTTCTTTTCATGATTTGAATTTCTAAAATAAAAGAAAAAAACCTTCTTTTTTTACTTTTAAGGAAAATAAATAAAAAAAGTTCTTGTTCACGCCAGGAAAGATTGTCTTTCCCGCCCGGGAAGAAAATTTCATGCCCGGGGTGTTTGGTCAGAGATTTAAACAAGAAGATAAAAACGATAGAAAGGATTTACAAGTGTTAGGGAGCACTTTCGGGGGTCGGTTTTCGAGCATTTGATCTCGAAAAACCGAAAAAATTGTGGTAGAAAATAGAAGGAAAAGAGGGAGAATCGTTTAAAGTCGTGAGTTTGACTTTCAAACCAAGAATTAAACACGGGAGGGGGAAGAGATTGTACAGATCAGTGGAAGTCAAATGATTGACTTAAATGGTCACCAATTCATACGGGTCACGTAAACACATAAAAGTCACATCGGATAAACAGTGTGTTTTCATTAAAAAAAACAAGTTACGCAACATATAGCCGAGAATTAAATAAGGGTAAAGAAAGAAGAATCGGTGATGTCCGGTTTGACATAAAAAAAATACCGAATCCGAGTAAAATTAAAAAAGAAAACACGTGAGTCGCATTAAACAAGATTGAGTTAGCATCACACATCACCTCTAATGGTGAAAACTATTTCTATCATAGAAAAAAAACACGTCTCAATGGTCCGTCACCCTAAACTATTAAACATGATTAGTTGAACTCTACAAAAAGAGGTGAATTAACGGATGAAAAAAATCAACCACACAGCCTAGGGACAAGAACAAATGAGAAAATAGAAATGGGATAAAGACGTAGACTAGTAAGTCCAAAACAAAGTACATGTTAGCCTGATTGCCTCTCCGACAATGACGTAAAAAACTTGACGTGACTTTTAAATTTATAACCGCAAGCGTACGAGAAGTGTAGCATACGGGTCGATCACAGGGAGACGATAGATTGAACATGGATTTGTTCTAGACTATGGCTTAGCTATGGGAAATCATCAATATTTTGATTTTTATTTATTAAACTAGGTAGACATAAAATAACTAAGCAAAAAAAAAACCAGAAGAACATAAAACAACTAAGATCGGACACTGTGTAATATCAACTTCAAACTTTCGGTAATGGTGAGAATTCGTTATGCAGAATTACTTCAACCCTCTTTCTAGGTGGAAAAACTTTTCTAACCCAAGACTCATATTTACTTTCGTAATATGTCTACGTTGGGAAGAAACATTATAATTTAAAACGAATATTTTTTTCTCAATCAACGTCCCTAACTATTTTCATGTTAGAACCATTGTCATTGATCAATTTAATCTAAGTAAAAGACCAAACTTTCGTTCGTATCTAAAACTAATCGAAATTAACTAAAGAAGTTTTATAAAAATCGGTTAATCAAACATTAACTTTCGTTATATGAAAAATCAACCAATTAAAACTCAATGTTCATTATAAAAACAATTGATCAATACCATAACGTCTATTCAAAGTGACAATTACCCAAATGAACGATAACTAAACTACAAAACAAAACGTAAACATAAATCTAAACAATACAATAAAATTAATCTATAAAAACTATAAAGGTCGATCCAAGGAGTGTCACTCTCCAAAAATTGTTTTTAATCTATGAAAGCAGTAAAATAAATTTAAGAACGACATTAATAATAGATAAATGTAAATTTTAACTGATTAACAAATAAAAATAAAGCATGGAGAAAATGAATCATTACAACGGATGTAAAACGTTGGATGAGAATCTGTCACATTTCACCTTCATCTTCGATCCGCCAAAACACCGCATCTTATTCACATCTCGAAAGACTCAAGGAACGAGGGATTACAAATAAATTAAAACCAAAACTAAACCTAAACCTAAACTAAAAGATTAAGGAAAGAAAAGAGAATTAACATATGAATTACAATGAAAAAAAGCTAAAAACTAGAAACTAAAAAGAAAAAAAAAAAAAAGAAACGACGGCTGCCGTGGGAGGAGAAAAGAGTTGAGTCCCCAAAAACCTACAAACCATTCAATTTAAATAAATAAATTTTCAATTGAGGCCCCTCAACTTTGCTGATACTTCAACGTCTTTTCATATTTATTAAAATCTTCTCTCGTGAATTATTTATTTTTACATTTGATCCAACTTGGTTCCATGTTTCTTGAATTGCTCCACCACATAAATAATTGATCAAATACTCTAAAGGCTATCTTCATCCATATTCACATTTCAACTCAAAATACCTGTCAAAACTCGACAAAACCACAAAATACCAATGTAATATCCCCAACGATGATTATACGAAATTAACTAAAAATAAAATAAAAACTATATGCAAACAACTAAACACAACACAAAATGCAATTTTCAACTAAAATGATGCATATACAAAATGCACTTAACAGTAAACATACAAATCTAAATTACGTATTCAAAAGAAACTATATACTTACCATATAGTGTCGATGTTGTGCATCATTGATCGATCCCGAGTGTGCGTGGACGATACTCCCTCAAACTTGGTCCTCCGATTGGCTTTAGCGGTCCTAAACTGGAGTCTCCAATGTTCGGTATCCCACACCTGTTAAAAGCATAACACATAAGTCGGTATAAAACACATGGCAATGCACAAAGCTCACAATAAAGATACACACTCTCTGGGATCTAGGAAGAGTGATGTGCTCTAAGCCATGTGAAGTCCTCACCGTCCCATTCCTCCGCCAATTCTGATAGGCCCGTGTCGTGGCCGGTTCACATGCACCCCTCATCCAATCAGAGTACCTATTCTGCATGACATGGGTCGATGCATCAAGAACCGTTACCTCATGCTCCGGGTCTCACTGTACTTACCCTACATACACAAAATTTGTATCAAGGTAAAAGCAATAATCTGAAATGTATAACTACTTTAAAAGGTATTCGTGTACATCAACCTGAAAGTGTTGGAACATCAAATTTCGGACAACCATGTGTACATATAATACATACAAAGGATAAAACAAAAAAAAGAAATAAATCCCTTGCTAATCAGTTGCTAATTAGCAACGGATATCAAGTGTAAGTCGATAATCCATCGCTAATTAGCGAGGGATTAGAGAGTTATGTGTTTGTGGTCCATCCTTGGCTAATCCCTCCTTAATTAGCGACATATTGGTGAAGGATTAACCACAAACCCTATCCCTTTCTAATCCTTCTAATTTAGCGAGGGATTAACAAGAGATTGATCACAACCCCTGATGTAGAGAGAATTCGAGAGCTATCAAGGTGTTTCTTCAATATTTGGAATAGAAGAAAATGAGCTCGAAAAAGGCTTGGGAATTGGAATCGAAAAAGAGGCAAAGAGAAGCTACCGAGAGTTTCACCGAGACTTAAGTTTCGGGATAAGTCTCTCTACCCATCCAATGCATACCGAGATGACCGATCCATTCCGCAATTCCCGGCTGCGCTTGTCTCTTTTTTTAACAATGGTCGATCGACCCGCTATCAAAGCAAATATGGCAGAGATGATTGTGGTTGTTACCACAACACTCGCTGATCTGATAGCAGTTGTCACAAGCTCCCTCAACAACATCAATGACAACCATCGTCGAAGAGACATAATAAATAATCAAGTTAGGGTTCCACGCAACGGTAACCATGACCATCGTATTATCAATTCAGTTTGTTTTCAACTCAAACAACATCCCATTCCTAAGAAACCACCAGAAAAAGACGGAGACTTGCCTGACAAGGTCGAAGGTAAGGCCTTCCATGTTGTGACAAAGCCACAAGAAAAAATATTTATTGAAACCAAAGTGTCCGAACCAAATCTCGGACCAGAAACCGCAAGCCAACCGTAGAGGACATCTCAATTCAAGTCAAACAAGTGGGGAAAGAATTTGAAAAGGATGATTCCGAAGACACTCCCAAAACGCCACCATTGGAGAACTCGATTCAAGACAAGCCACTCTTGCAAAAGTTCGAAGGGGTGCTTGCAAAGGATACTTTTAATATGTCGCCACCCTACAACACAACCGACAACTAATTGATTTTGTGGTTCGTACAAACCTTCTAAAAGCTACAATCCAAACGTACAAATCCCAAGGAGTCAAGTGAAGCTATTTTTCAAGTGAACTCGAGGTCGAGTTTTTTCCATGTGAGGGTGTCTGATGTAGAGATAATTCGAGAGCTATCAAAGTGTTTCTTCTATCTTTGAAAAAGAAGAAAACAAGCTCGAAAGAGGCTCGTAAATTGGAATCGGAAAAGAGGCACACAGAAGCTACCGAGAGTTTCACCGAGACTTAAGTCTCGGGATAAGTCTCGCTACCCATCCAGCGCCTACTGAGATTTAAGTCTCGGTACAAGTCTCGCTGTCCACTAATTGCTTTCCTTCCTTATTTTAATTATTTTAACTTAGGATAATTATTGTTAGTTTTAATTATTATTTAGTTACTTTATAACTAGATTAGGATTATTATTTGGTTTCCTTTTTATTAATTATTTAATTACTTTTATAGTTGGTTTATATGAATATGATTAGATTTGAATTTGAGTTTAATAGTTATTGCTTGATTACTTTAGCTAAAAATAGGTTTTATTCTTTTCTTTGTTATTCAGATTATTGATCAATAAAATTATCTTTAGAGTTTCATCTCTAAGTTTTAAGAGTTTTCCCTTAATTTTGTCGAGCGTTTCGTTGTAAAGCTCGCTATCATCCATTCCACAATTTCCCGCTGCATCACCCCCCTCCCCTTTTCGCTAATCCGTCGTTAAATAGCGAGGGATGTATTCGTACCTAGGTTTCTAGTAGTGGGATGACTGTGTTTGTAACATTATTATTACCCTACTGGACCAATATTTTCTATTTGTTCTTGATACGGGTGCGTGCTTCAAGAGAAAGTGTTTTGATTTTCTCATTCACAAATTGTGGAAGACAATAAAATATAGAGATTTTCCAAATTTGGTAATATCTTTAAAAATATAATTAAACAATTGTTGGTATTTTTTATTAGGAAATCTTGCTTTTTTGACCGAGGCATTTAATAATGGCTTTAATTTGGATTATCTATCGGAGAATTGGGTATCATTTTCTCATGACATCTCATTCCCCTCCCTCCCCCCCCCCCCCCCCCCCTCTCTCTCTCTCTCTATATATATATATTATCTATATCTATACTATGTTATAAAACACGGATAAAAAACTCTTAAATACAAATTATTAGGCAAAAAGATACCATCATTTTATGCAAGATTTTAAAAATCTCTTAATTTACAAGTATCAAAGCACAACATACATATTACTACTGCAGACTTCTAACACCCACAAATTTGGTATGTGCAGGACATTCCTTTTATGCAAACTTTTCCATGTATTACTATTAATTAATATATTATATTATTATATTTTTGTTTTAATTATATTATTAAATATGTAATTGGTTATTTTTTATATATGTCATTAAAATATATAAGATAATCATTGAATTATAACAAAATACTTAATTTTTTTACATAAAAACATTATATTATTAAGCCTAAATTAAAGAAATTTATAAAAAAAACATTATCACTTTCTTAAAACCATCCAAAATCGTACTGTAAATCGACAAAAAAATAAAATAAAACATTAAAATAATTATGTATATTGCGCGAGTACGCTTCTAGTATATATATATATATATAGTGAGGTTCATAAGATGATAAGAAAGCGGTAAGAAACTCAACCATTAATGCGGTTCACCATATATATATATATATGTTATATATATTATTGTTTACTTATTCATTTTATATTTTAGAAATAGGTATTAGAGCATATAAATCAATACCCCCAACATATCCTTGTTTTCTTACCTCACCTACTCTCGTCTCTCTCTACACCCCTGATTGTGTGTGTGTTTAAAATGTCTGGGTGCCGTGGAGATTTTCAAAACACCAAAAAAGACGGAGTTTTAAACTTGTTTAGTTCTTTTAAAGTTTTGATCGTTGACCACCACAAGGACTTCCTTACTTACGTTGCTAGCTTGCTACATTCTTGTTCATTTGAAGGTATTTTGTTTTAACACAATAAGCATATCAAAACTCAAGTTGAGACATCATGTATGTTTTGTTAATTATTTTCATTTCAGTTTTTGAACCTAGAGTCTCTTGGATAAAATTCATTCCTTACTGTATATATATATATATTCGTTGGCGAAATTGACTACACTAGGCTACATGTACACTCATCCGTTATGGTTGTCAATTTAATATATTCTTTTCAAGATTATTTTTTGTGTTCATTTTAATTTAGGGTAAATGAGATTGGTCATTTATTTTACCGGAACTTATTCTTTTGTTCTTGTCTTGCTCCTATTGGTTTTGGTTCACTATTTTTTGTCATTTTAATTTGTTAACTTAGAGTCTCTTAACTGGTTAAATTAATCCCTTACTATATTTATTTGTTAACAAAATTGATTACATTAGTGCTACACACTCATCCGTTATATATGGTTGTCAAATTTGTATATTTTCTTTTCAAGATTGTTCTTTTTTGTTCATTTTTAGGGAAAATCATGTTGGTCATTTATTTCTACGGTAATTTATTCTTTTTTTTTTCCTTGTCTTGATCCTATTAGTTACATGCGTTGCTCATTCCGCTCTGGCTCTAAAATTGCTTTCTGAGAAGGAGAACGAATTTGACCTCCTGCTCGTTGATAGTGACATGACGGACGTGGATGTTCATACATTTCTAAGATTGGCAAAGAAAATGGACTTGCTATCTATGGGTAAGCTTTAAATTGAACTGCACTGCTTCGATTTATCTTTCTAGGCAACAGATGTTTTTTATGTTGTATCACGTTCTTCTTTGGTACTCACTAAAACTTAATTGGTTCTCTACTCAAGTGATGTCTGAGGATGATGATGACACCCTTGTACTTGAAGCATTTAAGAGTGGAGCTTTCCTTGTCCTCAAAAAGCCACTTACTATTGATGTAGTAATGCGTATACGTCAACATGTCATCAAAGAGAGAATCAAAAAGCATGACAGCTGCCAAAACAATAGTATGATTCGTAAGGTTGCCGCACAAAAAAATACTATTCAGGATATTAGAACTTTTGGAAGTAAAAACAAGAATAGAGATGAGCCAATGAAGCATGTCAAAGGAAGCAACCTCAACAATGATCTAGTCCAACAACCATCCGAAGATGCTGCTGCTGCTGCTGATAGCATGAAGATGAAGATATGCTTGGAATGGACACAAGAACTTCATGACAAATTCATTGATGCTATCAGTCAGCTTGGCGAAGGAAGTATACATTCATCTTTTAAATAGTTTTACTTTTGTTATGTGTGTCACATAAGTATATACACAAAAGTTGGAACCTGTTCTCTTGCTTTTCTATATCCTTAAAAATTGCTTTGTGTTTTGGTATTAGGATGTTATCCACAGGAGATACTTAAGCTTATGGGTGTCCCAGGTCTTACAAGGATGCAGGTTGCTAGTCATCTTCAGGTTAGTCATCTTATAAGCTTTCTCTGTCTTCTTGCAAACTGGCGACTCCACCTTCAAATTATTATAAAGTTATGTTTATGTTTAATTTTTTGAGGATTCAAACACTCTGTTACTTCTGTTCGGCAAAAGCTTGGATGGACCTTATTTCATAATCCTAACTCCATCACTTTCATCTATCAGCATATCAATATTTCGTCATTCCGCAACATGGATCGTATCATATCAAACTAGTTATATCTTCAATCATAAACGAAACAACCTTCATGCTTCTCTCGTTTTGACTGAAGATATATGCTAACACCACCACGATAGATCTTACAATGGTAGTCCTTTAAAAGCTCATACCATTTTATTTCCCTTATGACTACTTACTTTTAATAATAATAATATACTTGATTGGGGGTGATCTAATACCTCTAGCCATCCACAGGGATGATGTCTCCGTTATTAGAAATATTGACGTGTATAAGATCAATCAATGAAGTGAGACTTGGATATCGGTTTGTATGGTGCAAACCACTTCCCAAAAGCAGTAATTCGACCCTTAATAAATGGTTTGGGTTACACAAATTCCACTTGGCGATAATCCACGAACAGCCCTCTAAGTTCTAGGCTTGAATCAAAGAGGAAAAAACAGAGATTCCGGTTTTGCTTGAATGTATAACAAATCAAAAGAACAATTTTTGTGTTGTTTAAAACTCTGCCCCAAAGCACCCTTATATAATATTGGGTCAGCCAAAACAGTTATACCAGCAGTTATATCGGTTACTGTCAGTAGTTATGTACGTCGGTTATGCATGAGGTAACAGACTTAGGCCCAGCATATGAGTGTGCATTCTACACCAAATGACCGATGAAACTAAAATCACTAACATCCATAGTCTGAGAGAACACATTTGCAGCTATCTCCAAATAATTACTCAAGTAGCCTTGCTCTTGTTCCAAACATATGTTCTCTTGTTCCTTCTGACATGTGAATAAAAGATTCCATATGTACCTGCAGGTAAAAGATACATTGGCTTGCTAATATTGATCTTTACCTTAAGTTTCTGAATGCTGCTTGGCCCATTCGTAAATCTGGGACTTTCTCATCAACATCGTTACAGGAGCTGCATTTTGTGTTAAAATCTGAATGAACCAACAATAATAACCAACTAAGCCTAAAATATACAAATTTCTCTGAACTTGATTTAACCAGAAGTCATACAGGTCATCACCATGCTTTCTTTCTTCAAGGCAGGATGCTTGATTCTAGATACCAAACTTAATTTTAATCAGAAAGCATAATTTCATTTGCAATCCTGACACCAACCATAGATGTTGAAATATGCTCCTTCTCAAACTTCAAGTTGATGAAAATATATCGATTACGATCAACCCCAATGGTATAAGAGTCAATTTAAAAATCTCATATATCCTTATGAAGTTGATAGAAGTGTCCTTGCACAATTCTATAAAACGTCCTTCACATTTCTATCTTTCTTGGTCTCTTACATGTGCTGTCAATGTGATAGACAAAAATAATTATATATATGCTAGCTGCATTGGAAATTAGTATTATCTATGCTCTTATGTATGATGGCTATGCTATTTTTTCATTGCAATTGAAATTGTCTTGTCATGTACCAGATGTGCCGTAATGGAAAATGGAAATCTAATGAAAAGCTAAGAAACCCCAGTTCATCAAGGAATCATGCATCGTCAAGCAATCTCTCTCCCCAAGGATTTGGTGGACGAAAGTATGGTCGTAAGCCATCCTTACAAATAGATCAAAATGATGAAGACATCAGTAACTTTGTTGACCTCAACCTGTCACTCGGATGGCAGACAGAAGTGAACCACATGAATAGCCAAACTCCCACAGGTTCGACAATTGAGAATGGATCTAGTCTACAAAACTTTTCTGGACAAGGTACACTTCATCATACCTCTACATCAAACCCAAGACAAGCATCTAATCATTCCTTTGAGCTCTTTAAAGATCTGGATGGTAATGAACCAACTGAAAATAGGGACCTCAGTTGGCCTACACCAAACCAAAACTCTTACATCTAATTATCTCTTGGCTACAACCATATCATACCTAATAAGGTTAATTAGTTTTTAGATTCAATATATTAACTATCATAGATTGTTCTTATGTGTACAATTACGTAACCTGATTTCCTTTCATGACAGGAATTACTACAGGGCGCAACAACTACATCTAGGGAAGATCAAGGCACTAAAAATTTCATTAGCTTATGAAGGATATTCTTCTTCAGGAGTAAGCGTAGAGTGGAAGGATATATCCATATGTGAGTAACTAAAATTCGATGGAATGTTTTTATAGTTATTCAGACGTTCAATGGTATATCCTAACAATTCCGAGTAACTAAAGTTGTAGACATTGCATTTTTTCTATTTATAATAATTTGATGTTACTTTCCTTGAATGGGGTGTTTACGTATAAATTGTAGTTTTAAATGGTACTTTAACATAATTCTTTATGCCCAAAGTGATACTCTTTGTTAGAAATCAAGGGTTCTTTGATCATAAATGACCGTATAAAATCAATTGGATCGCGTATTGTTCACTTCCCAACTACAATAATTCAACCCTATAAGCCTTGGGTATCACGAATTGAGTATTGTGATAATCAAATGATTATTCTGATCTTAAAGGCTCTAAAATCGATCGAGTTCCTTATATACACCCAAATTCCATGTTTTATATATTTATATGAGACCGGTTAGGCACTTAATATGTAACTACATAGTAGTTACAACAGCTCATGGATAAGGTTGAAACGGATCATATGGCTAATAAGCTCTGAGTCGGAAGCCTTCCACTCATAAGCTTCTCATGTTGCAGTCTTAGAGGCTTTTGATCAACTCAGAAGCTTTTTGATTTCACACTTGGTCTCCAAAATACCAAGTTTTTGACCAAACTCAAGAAAGATTCCAACCTTCTGAATTTCACTCAGAATGACAACCGCTAGGGGCGCTGCCCCTTCAACCCCTGCCTTATGCCGATCTAGGATGATAGATGTAACATTTGTGAATGTGCAGTCTCCACCTCCTAACTCACATTGGGTATGCCTTTTTACCTAGTCGATTACACCAAAATTGTTTAATGGCACTGAAATCGATCACCAACATTCTTTTAGTCCCACACAAGTTCCAGTATTTTCCCACTGCATGCTCTATAAGAACCACATTTTAATATTGAAACGCTACCTTACCCATACGTTTTTATTTAACTTGTTAAAGGCTCGGACACCACCTTTACCTCTATTAGGCAAAAAGTTCAATGGACCTCACTGATAAAAAAATACTCAAAGATTTGAAGTAATCAGTTCTATCAATGTTTTATCGTTGTGCAACATGGATCATGAAGATCAAACTGTTTCAATCTTCTTTTGTAAGTCGAACAACTTACAACCTTCATATGCATACGTTTAATGTTGTCCCCTTTTTAAAAAAGTTATCTTCTTTTTGCTGAAGGCATTTGCTCTAACCATCATAACATATCTTGCAATACTAATCCTTCAAATGCTTATACCATCTTAAATCATTAACCTCATGACAACCCGTTTTTAACAAATAGATACTTGATCCACGTAGATCTGATCTCTCTCTCCATATAGTCGCTTTTCTGTTGTTTCTTTAATTGCATTCAAACACTATCCCTTTTTTAATACTGTGTCGAAGAAAAAAGGGAAAAAATAAAATAAAAAAACCATCTCAAAGATGAGTACTATACACGAAAGCTTATATTCCTCCAGGAAAAAGAAACATTGTCAAACTAATTATGTTGTCTTGTGGTTTCTCAACACTTAGTCCACTGGAACTCTGGGAACTTCTCGTCAATATTTAAAAGGCACTGGATTTAATGAGAAAATCCAAACCATCCAACAATGATAACCCACGAAACTTAAGAGATACAATCATATCTATTATTCTTTTAGTGAGAATTAAATCATGACTCGGTTACCACCATAATTTCTTACTACACAACAGTCCTAGATATTGTACTTCATAATCAATCAGAAAACATAACATATATGGCTCTTGTTAGGAATTAGAAATTCCAACATCAACGGTAAATATACAACATGCTCATTGTCAAATTTCAAGTAGATTCAAATAAATGGACATTTGATCAACCCCAAATGCGCATAAGAGAAATCTTTAGATGCTCCTATCTTAAATCTCATAACAAATCATATTACAAAATATTAAACCCTAAAACACTAACACAATTAGAACATTTTCAAGAGATTTGAAAATGTTAATTTGTTCTAAAAGTTTACATAGAGAAAAACTAGAGAGAGAGAACAAAGAATTTGAGAGGTAAAAAATGAGCTGAATTAAATTCGTAACACGGGTGAGAGGCCCGTTTTATAACTCTTCAATATTGCAAATCAGTCCTTGCAGCTTAATCCCTTGATCAACGTAAATTGCTCCGCTACCCTTGATATTTCTACAAAAGTGAGGCACAACCCCTCAGGTATAGCTTTAGTCGCTTTCAGCCCTGAACTCCTAATAAAACACAAAACAAACAAAATAAGAATAAGTTAGTAAATATGACAAGATTGGTCAGGTTAAACCTTACCTTTCAACATCCTACAATGTTTGGTCATAATTACTTACTTGATCCATATTCATTTTTTTTGTCTTCACTGTTGTCCTGCATGTTCTGTCCATATATATATATATATATATATATATATATATATATATATATATATGTTAAACAAAATTAGGGTCTGTTTGTTTGCATCTTAATGAGACTCACAACTTATTCAGTCAGCTATATATGACTGTTTGCTAGTGGCTTAATGATATATAAAGTAGTTTATTCAGTAAGATTTCAAGGGGGATATTTATGCAGAAAGCCAGGTTTTTTCCAAACCAATCCCTCTCATTAAAAAACAAGTTCCTTCCATCTATGAAAAAACTCTCTCAAATAAAAACCTTCTAAATCTATACAGACAGATTAATCCACACAGACAACTTTATTCATACAGAACTTAATGGAAAACCAACCAAACAGCCCCTTAATCATATATAGTTTTCTGCAACTTATCTCATATGATCTTTTTATTACTTTTTTTGTTGTTACTGAAATTGTTGTCTCATGTACCAGAAATGCCGTAAATATGGAAATATAAAGAAAAGCAAAAAATGCCGGTTCATCAAGGGATAGTATATATTGTGATTCATTCTAAGAATTTCAACTCGACACATGTTGAAAAACTTGCTGACAAACTATGGTGCAACTTCCCAATTTGGCATACCTGGAGGTTCATCAACCATCGACATCCACCACACACCTTGCATAGATGACATACCCGTTCCCATGGAAAGACACATTCTATTTCCATGGTGAAGTGGACATTTATGTCTCAGAAAAGCTCATCATTGCCCATGGAAAGGCCAGGAGACATTCTTAGAATATGAATTGGAGCCTTTTGCCGAACCCGCTCTCTACTTAGACTATTACTCTTGACATATCTAGACAACCTACATTAGATTATTCACTGAGTTATTCTTTTTCCCATGCCTCGACACCATCACCGTGTACAATATTATGAAGTGCTACTTCTACCTTTCAATCTTTTTCCATCGAATAGAAGTTTTCTAATAATGTCGGCAAACTTCAGGGTCTCTTTCCCATACATCATATATAATACGCTTCATGTGCTCATAAGAATATGTCAAAGATAATTTGACCTCAAACTTCGATAGACTTCAATTCTGAAACAATGTTATATATTAAGAGCACTTACATTATTTGAAATTTGTGTTCCTCGATCCATATGTAGAGTATGAAACTATTCCTTGAGATACAAGTTACAACGGTGTCGAGATGCATAATTAATTTTCCTTGATACAACTATTCAAGCTTCTCCAATAGGCTCCTTGGTCATTGATACTCAATGCACATTTGCAAGAACATTGTTAGCTAAAATCCAAATCATCCCATTTTTCATTAAATTTACCAAACCCGCTTGAATAGGTGGAATCGTTGAACTTGCCAAAAGTCAATGTTGATCTTCCATCAAAATTTTGTACTTCAAGCCTCGTAAGGCTAAACATTGACATCATCTTCGCATCTCAAAAGCAATATTGTATGTGAGAATAGTACTTGTAGCCACACCCAGAGCATTCCCATGAAAGAGAGGAGGTCAAAAAGGACATGCTTAAGTACCAAGTCTTTCTTTAGCTAGAACCTAACCTAAACATGCACGTGCTCCAATTACACGTAATGTTATTTAAGACAAACCAATTTCTCAATAAAAGCCTAGAGAATGATAGTGACATCGTGTAATGCCATACTAGTCTGAAAGAAGTATGTACTATTTTCCGTCCCCTTTTCCCAAAAAAAGTATGTACTATTTGACGAAAACAAAGTAAAACTATAAAGTTAACATGAATTCTTTTGAAAATTGGATAAAGAGAGTAATATTTTTATCCTAGCAATAAATAAACAAAATGTTTTAAAGTATTAGTCCTAAGAATACCGCTACTAAAATGAAATGCTTCATGTGGGTGTGGGTGTGTGGGGTGGGGTGGGGGGGGGGGGGGGGGGGTAACGAGAAGACTTACCTAGCATAAAGGTCACGGGCCTTAAGTTTTTTAAGACACAAAGGTACCTAACTCAGGTTTTGGTTCAGAACATTTAATAAAATTCGTCGTTCAAAAAAAAGTTGTAGCCGTAATTGAAATGTAAAAGTCAACTAGCCATAATAACTAAAGACATGGTAAAAGTGAATAGCCACTTATGTCTTAATTACAAGGTCAATATGATTCAAGTAAATTGTATAGTTCTCCTATATGTTATTTCATTTGTATGAGAATGAGTCACTTGGTTAGCAAATTGTGTTGCTTGTTTTCTAGCTATGTGTTTGGTTGTGCAGGGTTGTACCAACATTGTACTTGTCAGCCACAAGTCTAACCTCTCTCTAATAGTTATTTGAGTCTAAAAGTTTAAATGTTTTCCAAATCTTTTGGGGAACTCCACACTCCACATGCTTCCATTTCTAATTATAATAAAATTGATGGTTCGGGTGTCAATTGTATAAGTTTGAACCGAGAAAGAAGCTAGATGTGTCAAATAAGTAGGTATCACATTGGTCTTTACACAAGTATCTATTTTTATCAAATGTGAGTGTAGGCTAATCAATGCATCAAAGTATGTAACATATTTAAATAATTTTTTTCTAGAAAGTCAAGGTTTTATAGGTCATGTATAACACTATAAAATTCTTAAGATTCATATACACATATCCTTTTGAGATATATATATATATATTGTGTGAGTCCGTGATCGTTACGAGATAAATCAAACAACAAACAATATAAAGATTACCAACCTGTTTGGATTACAAACGCGGATTACAGAGGTTGATATCGGTTTACAGTTTAAGCTCACTCTCTCTGAGTTCTTTCTTTTTACACCTTGGATCTGTGTGTTGTGTTTGTGATTGTGTCTGATCTGTTGATAGAGAGAGAGATAATATCTTTTAAGATATTATAAAAAACATAAACTAATAATAAAACTTAATATCTAAAACTATAATATCTAGATATTAAAAACAACCATGACTTTATTACATGGCATGCATTTAACTTCATGGCATGCATTTGATCACATACCTCTTCATTAGAATCAGCTTTGGTTTTTATCTCCATCTGACTCATCAAACACAATTGTGTTGTCTCTTTCTTCTCTCCTTGTTTCTGGATTTTAGCTTCGCTGATATTCATTCTGTTTCTGATTTGATAAAACTGTTTCGATAAGTTCGTTAATGCAAATTAAAAAATCAGATAAAATTCAGAAATAAAAATTTCCAAATTTAACCAAGTCTGGAAATGGAGGAAAAAGTCAAACTTTGCGTTTGAAGAAGCTGGCGCAAAATGGATTTTGCGCGAGAAGCGGGTCGCGCGAACTGGGAGGTTTTCTTGAGCAGAGGGTCGCGCAAACGTAAGACTTGACCGGATAAGATGTTTGACCGGATGGTTGCGTCGACCGATAATAATTTTCTTTCGACCGATAAACAACCAATTTTATATGAGAGTTAATTGTGAGTCCGTGATCGTTACCAGATAAATGAAACAACAAACAATATAAAGATTACCAACCTGTTTGGATTACAAACGATGATTACAGAGGTTGATATCGGTTTACAATTTAAGCTCACTCTCTCTGAGTTCTTTCTTTTTACACCTTGGATCTGTGTGTTGTGTTTGTGATTTCGAAAATAACCGCAAAATCAAGATTTTGATGATTGATCAGTGTTCTTCAAAAATAAAGAACACAGAGAGTTGAAAATTTTGATCTTGAATCTGGATCAGCTCTGATACCAATTGTGAGTCCGTGATCGTTACCAGATAAATGAAACAACAAACAATATAAAGATTACCAACCTGTTTGGATTACAAACGCGGATTACAGAGGTTGATATCGGTTTACAGTTTAAGCTCACTCTCTCTGAGTTCTTTCTTTTTACACCTTGGTTGGATCTGTGTGTTGTGTTTGTGATTTCGAAAATAACCGCAAAATCAAGATTTTGATGATTGATCAGTGTTCTTCAAAAATGAAGAACACAGAGAGTTGAAAATTTTGATCTTGAATCTGGATCAGCTCTGATACCAATTGTGAGTCCGTGATCGTTACCAGATAAATGAAACAACAAACAATATAAAGATTACCAACCTGTTTGGATTACAAACGCGGATTACAGAGGTTGATATCGGTTTACAGTTTAAGCTCACTCTCTCTGAGTTCTTTCTTTTTACACCTTGGATCTGTGTGTTGTGTTTGTGATTGTGTCTGATCTGTTGATAGAGAGAGATAATATCTTTTAAGATATTATCAAAAACATAAACTAATAATAAAACTTAATATCTAAAACTATAATATCTAGATATTAAAAACAACTTTGACTTTATTACAGAATAGACCCTAGACTATTGTTGAGAGTAACTTTCAGGATTAACTTTAGACTGCGATCTTCGTATTGGATGATCTTGAATCCAATGAGACTGTGTCTTAACATATTGTTACTGAATTAATACACAGCCCTTAAAAAACACAAAATATATAGTTTATGCTACTAATCATATGTTGGTTTTTTATTTCACTTCCATTGCCAGTTTGTTACTAATGACTCCCTATCGATATTCTAACCGGTTTATATGCATTTTCTAAAACTCCATAAATGCATATCTATATACTTATGCTGTTTCTAATTTATTAAAATTGGAGTATATACTAATGTGAAATCAATGTTCGATATGTTTGTAGGGTTTCATTTAATAATAACCTTATAAAAAACGCATCAAAAATTAAATTTGATTTAATTAGATTACTTTTCTTTCAAAAAAAAAACTTTTCAAAAAGAAACTTTTAATGGATCCACTGACATAATTAGAACTAAATTCAACAAACCATAGGATGTATATAGATGGTTACATTTTTGGGTTTGTAGACGGATTAACTGAAGCACGAGAAACCAACATAGGTTTCCTCTAGATTGATCCACATACGAATTTGCTTGGCTCCTACAGAGTGCTAGCTCAAAACCCTTTTCTAATCTAGACATCTAGTATGTGTTTAACTATAAATAACAACATTTATTTTCTATTTATTTGATATCCTCAAATTATCATAATGGCTTGACTGCTGAGGCTTAGGCCTGTCATCTTATTTAATTATAGGTTGGTCTTAGAATTATAGATAATCTATAACTCCCAAATATGGGTTGGATCTATCTTAATCCTTAATTAAGCTCAATTTTTTAAGTCCCATCAAACCCGATAAGGCTTTATTTTATTTTATTATCTTAATAAAACTATATGTAACTATATTTACACATAAAATCCTATAATTATCATAAGTACATCTTTAACACATACTTTATTATTCTACTAAAATAATAATTATAACATAATGGTATTATTCATGTTTCTGATTATTCAATAATCATATTGAAGCATACATAATATTCTTAAGTTCTTATGCATTTACATACCCCTTAACAATATAATGTCTAACACGTGTCGTCTGCCTATAAAAACTTACAATGTTCATACCAACGCAATATCAAATGTGCTACCTCTTGTGGTGGGTTGATATAATGTCCATATCCATATATATTTGTTATATGTTACTATATTGCAAATCATATGTGTTACTGCATCTACTACGAATAATTTCCTCGTTGTAATATGTTCATACCAACAGTTTTTTTATGAATTATTAGTATTTTATAGTGAGTTTTTTTTTACTTCTTGGGATCTTTTTTTCAAAAATTCCCGGAGCCTATAAAATGTCGCGAGCCAAACTATAAAGTATTTAGATTAGTCATAAGATAAATGGCATAGAAATAAATGAAAACATAATCGCTTGTGTCATCTTTTTGACGATTTAAAGGGAAACATAAGATATATAAGGAAACTTGTCACCTCGTCATCTAGCTAGTACAAACTTTGTGTAATTTATTAGTCCTTAACACTCGGCATAAATTATAGAGTCATTGACAATAAGTCAATAACAAATATGACACATGATAGGGATTCTTAACGTGGGTATGAGTAAAATTTCTACTAGTTGGTCAATAAAATATATGGAGAGAATGCATCCATTAATAAAATTAGAGAAGAAAATAAGGGTGTGATACGAATAGAGAGTTTGACAGTGATTCCAATGGAATCGAGATAAATTTGGATGACAATAGTAAGTATATATCTAATAACACGAAGAGTTGGAAACATACATGTTGCAGGTTAGGGGTATAGTAAGAGGTAGAGTGTAACAAATGAGCACGAAGGAGGAAATCAGGAAAATTATAGAAAGGACATGGTGATGATAGATAGATAGATAGATAGATAGATAGATAGATAGATAGAGAGAGAGAGAGAGAGAGAGAGATGTGGTACGGTAAAGCAAATGGGGAGATTGGTAGTAGGGAAAGGTGACTTAATGGTGGTAGAACACAAATAAGTTTGATCTTTTTGGCAATGGAAGGACCTTGTCCTTATGAATTAGAAGAGGATCTTCTACCTTGTAAGACCTAGATAATAATGTGTCTATAAAGGAAATTATGTAAATGTGTAAAGCCTATGTAATCACACATGTTTATTATAAATAGAATGTTAGGGCTCCTTATTGGGTTGAGTCGTTATCTTATTTACTTATGGTATAAAAAAACCATACGTTTCTCACATGTATTAAAAACCAAAACTAATATCTCCAATTCGTGGATCATATAGCTGATCACCAAACCTACTCCATGGTTGCATATCGGTGAGACTTCCTTGTCGTTGTTCACTAGCATGATTATTAGCATCCTCACTTCCATTCAGGCCCAACCCTTTTCCAGTATGCACTTCTTAGCGCCATCCCTCACATAGCCATGTGTATTACCGTTTCCTCTGGTACATGTGTTGAATGTTGTATTTTGCATGGATCAAAATTTTATGTGGACTATGCCACACCACATATTGTTGTATCATGGTGTCTATTTCGCCCATCGCCCATCAATCTATCAATCTAGGACAACCACATACACACCCTCAAACCTTGGAGGGACCAATATTTGCTTGCTCGGTAAGAGCGCCTCACCTAGTGCAAATGTTTGGCTCATCTCTTGCTCAATTAAGTACGTCATTGACCTTTTCTACTTCAAAAGTGAAAACTATTGTCATTGTTTTTCTAATTGTTGGTGAAGATTATTTACCATGGCTTACCCAATTTGATGCATTTCTAGTATCACATTGTCTTTTGAGAATGGTTGATGGTACTATTATAATGATGCTACTTACGGATTTGGCACCCAAAATCATGAAGATGTGAATTTAGATTATTTCTATTGGTCCTTTGGTAAATATGTTGTTCATAGATTATTGCTACCTTCACTACAAAACAGAGGTTTATCACCGACGGACGAATCCGTTTGTGATCTGTCGGTAAAAGCGAAATCCGTCGGTGATCCGTCGGTATAAAGGTGGTCGGCCTTCAGATCACCGACGGGTTACCGACGCATATCACCGACGGATCACCGATGGTTTAAATTTCCGACGGATCTCCGACCGTTACCGCCGGCGTGGGTTATTTCCGACGGATCAACGACGGTCGACTTTTAGCGACGGATTACCAACGGCTATTCACCGACGGATTTGTTCCGACGAATTTAGCGACATATTTCCGACGGATTTTTATTAAATAAAAATTAAATTAAAAAATATTTTCCGACGGATAATCCGTCGGTAATTTATTTATTTTTAAATAATTAAAAATTAAAATTTTCCAGTTTTTATCTTGTACAAAACCTGCCAATTTTTAAATATTACTACGTATTAAATTGTACAATATATCTATAAATACAAAAACGTAATCCTACAGAGGGGGAAAAAGGTGCTGATTGTTAAACGTGATCATGAACGCGTCAAACTGTGCCATTCGTTCCGCATCTGTCTCTTCTCTGCTTCATCTCTATACATTCGCTCCTGCATCAGGATCCTCTCTACTTCCTCTCTCTATAGTCGCTCCTGCAACTGGATCCTCTCTGCTTCCTCTCTCTCTAACCTCTACCTCAGCTCCTCCAACTGAAATTTAACATTTGACAAACATATATAGAACAATGTCAGGCAACATTTAACAAACATATGATTAGCAATGTTAAACAGCATTTGACAAGCATACCTCCTCATCGCGACGGTCGTGCGTGCTCCCGCTCGAATTGGCACCTGAATCACCGGTCATAGCATAATAGGGATCCTGACTGGTCCCCCATCCAAAAATACGGCCCTTACGCCGTCCTTCGACACTACGCTCCCACAACTCGGCATCATTGGGAGGTACAGTGTCGGAAGGTAAGTCCGGGTACTCCTCCTCCCTAATCCGATGGTAGGCATCCTACAGTTTACCAAAATAGACATTGTCAAGTCAACTAACCTATAGAAAATTCGGCAGCATTTCAACTGTGATTTGAACATATATCCATGACCTGCTTTTATCAAAACAATCCTATCGTCTGCCCAACAATGGCAACCCAAACTAAGTTTGCTATAATTTCTATCTATCTTATAAAACAAACAAATATCTAGCCATGCATAATTGAACTTACCACCGTATGAGCCGCCTTTGGGTAAACGTAGATCGGAGGATATGTGGACGGAGCAGTCGCACCCGGAATAAGCTTCCTGTCGGTGCAGTGTGTAGCCTCCCAAACCTCGTCGTTGGTAGGCTCACGGCCCCATGCATCTCTCTACAATACACAACTTAAATTGTTAGTAGGTAATAAAATCATGTATATAGTACATATATTCATCAATTATATACATTTAGTCTAGTGTATGATAAATTACCATGCGGTCCCGATGCATAGCAGTACTAATAGATCTCTGGATGTCATCCCCTCATACACGGTGGCCCGATTGGCCGTATTGGCCGCACATACACGCCGGAATCCGTCGTTGTTCCATACCTGTTAAAAAGAAGACATAAATCAATATAAATCCTAGTACAACCAGATAAAAGTATTCAAAACAAAACAAACCTGCTCAATCATCTGGACCCAAAACTCACTCCGGATCCACTCTAGAGGGTGTGCAGCAAGAATCGTGTAGTCATGTCCGTCGAACTGGACACCATCAATGTCTAAAACCCTGCCCTGGGCGAATCGACGAGCATTTCTCATAATGTCCGGGTATCTATTACTTAGGATACGACAGAATGCCGCTAATACGTCGACGTCCATCTCAGGAGGCCAACTATAATATAACTGTCGTTCTTTCTATACATCCATCCTCTATCTGTCGACATATTCAACCACTACAACAAAGAAATAAGTAGTTAATCAGCATAATCAAGATAGAGGTGGTGTAATGGTTTACCTATTTAAAAGTCACACCGTAGGTTTAGATGAGCTTTGGATAACTTTAAAACCCTACGTGTAATGGTTTGACTATTGAAAAGTCAAACCGTAGGTGTCAACCAAGTTAGAAGTCTATTGAACACTACATGTAATGGTTTGCCTTCTTAAAAGTCAGACCATAGGTGTAGAGGAGTTTTCGATGACTCTAAAACTCTAAGTGTAATGGTTTGACTATTGGAAAGTCAAAACCGTAGGTTACAATCAAAGAAAGGTGTTTTTGAAAGTCTAAAACCCTACGTGTAATGGTTTGACTATTGAAAAGTCAAATCATAGGTGTCAACCAAGTTAGAAGTCTATTGAACACTACATGTAATGGTTTGCCTTCTTGAAAGTCAGACCATAGGTGTAGAGGAGATTTCGATGACTCTAAAACTCTAAGTGTAATGGTTTGACTATTAGAAAGTCAAAACCGTAGGTTACAATCAAAGAAAGGTGTTTTGAAAAGTTTAAAACCCTACGTGTAATGGTTTGATTATTGAAAAGTCAAACCGTATGTGTCAACCAAGTTAGAAGTCTATTGAACACTACATGTAATGGTTTGCCTTCTTGAAAATCAGACCATAGGTGTAGAGGAGATTTCGATGACTCTAAAACTCTAAGTGTAATGGTTTGACTATTGAACACTACATGTTTTTTAAAATTTCGGCGGCATAACGACTATAAAATGAATATTTCCGTATATCAACCTAATGTTTGCCCAACAATTGGCAACCCAACTAAAATAACTAAATCAAATCAAGTATAATCAAATCCTAAATCATACCCCAAATGTTTCCATTTATCAACCTAATGTTTGTCCACTAATTGACAACCCAACTAATTAATATCACAATTTATCAAACCAAATCGTACCAAAACATTTTCACAAAAACCAAATCATAAGCTAAACTCATACAAAAACATTATCACAAGTTTATCAAACCAAAAATGGTGTTTTCATAAGCTAAAATAACTCATATCAATTTGAATATACACACAAATTTATACACATATCAAGGAACCAAAGTCACATGATTTGTATTTCCACAAGTCCCACGATATCAATGGTATATATACATTACTCAAGGATTTGTGTAATTAGAGCATAAAATGCTCACGTACAAGAAATAATAGATCATAACTTGGGTAAGATCACAATTAACCTTTTATATATTTTTCAAAATGATCAAATCACCATAACTCACATGTTTTATAGCGGAATGTCAAATAATCCAACCGTTATTCATTTCAAAAAATGTATGCAAATATATTTTACCAAAATGTAAATAAATCATCACAAGGCCACAACTCATGTGATTTGCATTTCAAAATGTTCAACAACTCAATAATAACCATTTCCCACACACACAAATTTATACAGACACAAATTTATACACACACACACAAATTTATACACACAAATTTTCGTATCTAAGAAAATACATGAGTTAGGGCTCAAATTAATACCTGAAGATGGAATGTGGAGAGAAGATCGAGAGGGACGGTGGAGAGAGATTGAGAGAGACTGTGGAGAGAGATCGAGAGGGAGAGGGACTGTGGAGAGAGGGAGAGGTGGTCGTTCGAGAGAGGTCGTCGTCGGTGAGAGAGGTCGTCGCCGATAAGAGTCGTCGCCGATGAGAGAGGGATTGTGGAGAGTGAGAGGTCGCCGAGAGAGAGAGAGAGAGAGAGAGTGAAAGGTCGCCGAGAGAGAGAGAGAGGGAGAGGTATAGAGGAGTATCGAGAGGGATATATTGAGAGATCGAGAGATTGAGAAGGAGTATCGAGAGGGAGAGATGGAGAGATCGAGACTGAGAGACAAATTGAGATTGAGAGGGAGATCGAGATGGAGAGACAGACTAAGATTGAGAGGGAGATCCATAATTAGGGCTTTAAGCCCGCTTATTTTTTTTAAAAAACTTCGTAAATTCACCGACGGAATTCCGACGGATTTTATTTTTATTTTTTATTTTTTATTAAATAAATTACTTTTAAATTAATAAATTATATTTAATTTATCAAATTTATTAAATAAATTATTAATTAATTTATTAAATTATATTTAAAATTATTAATTAATTTATCAAATTATATTTAAATTGACTAAAATACCCCTGAAGTAACTGGACTTAATGGAAACAATTAACGACCGTTATCTTTTCCCGTTAATTCCAGTTAGATCAGGACCAAATGTGATCAGTTAGGCTTTAACGTACCCAGTTGGGCTTTAAACGAATCTGGTTGGGCTTTAATGGATTTAGTTGGGCTTTAACGTTACCAGTTGGGCTTTAACGAATCCAATTGGGCTTTAATGGATTCAGTGGGGCTTTAACGTTCGTAGTTGGGCTTTAACGTATCCAATTGGGCTTTAACGTACATAGTTGGGCTTTAATGAATCCAGTTGGGTTTTAATAGACCCGGTTGGGCTTTAATATATCCAGTTGCTTTTAATGGATCAAGTTGGTCTTTAATGTACCCAGTTGGGCTTTTAACGAATCCGGTTGGGCTTTAATGGATTTAGTTGGGCTTTAACATTATCGTTGGGCTTTAATGGATTCAGTGGGGCTTTAATGTTCCCAGTTGGGCTTTAACGTATCCAATTGGGCTTTAACGTACACAGTTGGACTTTAATGAATCCAGTTGGGCTTTAATGGACTCGGTTGGTCTTTAATATATCCGTTGCTTTTAATGGATCCAGTTGGGCTTTAACGTACCCAGTTGGGCTTTAAACGAATCCGGTTGGGCTTTAATGGATCTAGTTGGGCTTTAATGGATTTAGTTGGGATTTAACGTTACCAGTTGGGCTTTAACGTTACCAGTTGGGCTTTAACAGATCCAGTTGGGCTTTAATGGATTCAGTGGGGCTTTAACGTTCCCAGTTGGGCTTTAACGTATCCATTTGGGCTTTAACGTACACAGTTGGGCTTTAATGAATCCAGTTGGGCTTTAATAGACCCGGTTGGGCTTTAATATATCCAGTTGCTTTTAATGGATCCAGTTGGGCTTTAACGTACCCAGTTGGACTTTAAACGAATCTGGTTGGGCTTTAATGGATCTGGTTGGGCTTTAATGGATTTAGTTGGTCTTTAACGTTCCTAGTTGGGCTTTAATGGTACATACATGATCACATACATACATGTACATACATACATATTACATACATGATCACATACGTACTATACATGATGTACATGATCACATATGTACATCTACATACATACATGATCACATACATACTATACATGGTGTACATACATTCATGATCACATACGTACATGTGTATACATACATGATCACATATGTACATGTACATACATACATGATCACATACATACTATACATAATCACATACATACATACATACATACATACATACATATATATACATACATGATCACAGAAAAAATTAATATTTATTAAATTATTAAATATACCGACGGAATTCTATAATCCGTCTGTAATTACCGACGGATCACCGACTGACGTCAGAAAAAAATTAATATTTATTAAATTATATAAATTACCGACGAATTTCCGACGGATTTAAAAATAAAATAATATAAAATAATTTAATATCCGTCGGTAATCCGTCGGTAAATATATAAATTACCGACGGATAGTCTATCCGTTGCAAAAATTAAATTTCCGTCGGTGTTCCGTCGGTAATATACCGACGGATAGTATCCGTCGGAAATGTTGGTCGGTGATAACCATTTTTCCAGTAGTGCTTTATTGATATTCAGTTCTCCAGCAAGATCAGAAAATGACTGCATATTTGCTTGATGTCCGCAAGGGTGGCTTGATCTATGGAATTGAAACGATCTCTATCCAATGCTACAAAAATAGAAAATAAATCCATGGATTAATATATGTGTGCCATTTAGATAATTGTCAACTTCTTAGCCCCAATTAACTCTCCTTTTACTTCTCATGACTTGATTAAACATATCGTAATGGGTTTTGATTATGAATCTCTTGTTACTTCTATTACTCACTTTCCGAGCACCGTTACCTTTGGTGATCTTCATGTCAAATTGTTGATTCAACAGCACCATGTCAAACATATTCATTAGCAAGATCTAACCAACACCACACATCACACGGCTTTGCCATTTCCACCTATAGTGCAAACACTTTTAGCCCTAATCCACCTATGTCAAATAATCCACCATGGTAGAATTGTTCGCCTAGCTATATTGTGACAATGTATCATCTTATCTGACGGGCCAATCCCATTCAACATGACCGTAACAAACATATATCATATGATCATCACTCCGTTCCATTAACTGTCATGGCCATAACATGATATACACCGACGTTTATTATTCAAAACCATTATTGTAGCATGACATATGGTGATGTAAAGTTTCCAGTTAACTTTATCTCTCTCTCTCTCTCTCTCTCACACACACACACAGACACTTATGTGTGTGCTTAAAATGTCAGAGTGTCGTGAATATCCTCAAAACCCCGTGAAAGACAAAGTTTTAAACTTGTGTAGTTCCTACAAAGTTTTGGTCATTGACCACAATTCAAACTTCCTTACTTTCGTCACTTGGTTGTTATATTCTTGTTCATTTGAAGGTATTCCTCATTTATTTATTTTTTGTTAGGGCATTTCCAACACAACACCAGTACATGTATTTTATATCAAATTTAACACTAAATCACTCCAACCCAATATCAAATCTCACACCATTTTGGTGTTGGTGAATAATATAATACCATATTTGGTGTTAAATTTTTTTAACTACATAAAAGGTCCTTCAAATTTGATCACACGCCTTTGCCATTTCCACCTATAGTACAAACACTTTCGCCCCTAATCCACCTCCGTAAACATGTTTGGCTAGCTATATTGTGACAACATGTCATCTTATCTGATGGGCAATCCCATTCAACATGACCGTAGCAAAGACATCTCATATGATCATCAATTCGTTCAATTAATTGTCACCATAATATGACATACAATGACAGTTATTCAAAACCACTACCGTAGCATGACATATGATGACGTAAATTTTTCAAAACCGTCAAAGTAGCATTACAAATGGTGATATATATTTTAAATCATTATCATACCATTATATACGGTGAAGTAAAATTTTCAAAACCGTTGCCATAAACTACCTTTTGGTAACTCAAGTTTTTTTAAAATCGTTGCTGGAAACTGTTTCAAAAAAAAATATTAGTATATATATTTCTGTTTTGGCAACAATTTTCAAAACCATTACAACATAAAACAACGATTTAGACAAAACCGTTACTAAATGGTCCCTATGGCAATGGGTATTAAAAGTCATCACAACATAAGGGCAACGGTTTTTCAAAACCGCTACCATAGGAACCTTTTAGTAAAGGTTTTTTTGTCTAAACCGTTGCTTTATATTTCTAGGTGTTTAGTAATGATAACGGTTAACAAAGGTTACTAAAACAATAATATTTTTTATGATTTTTTTAACTTCTTTTTTCCCAAACATTACAAACACGTTTTTTTCAGAACTATCACAAATTTTAAAAAGTCCTTTTTGTACTAGTGCCAGAACGGGTTGCTGATGGTAATTTAGTTGCTTGTATTTTCCTACTCGATTGACATTAACCAAAAGCTTGTCTCGACAACACTTTGAGTTTTTGTGTTCCAATCGGTGTGTGTTGGTGCAATTCAAGTGTAATAGGATATAACACAAGTGTTAATGGGTTTCAAAATGTGATCTAATACAAGTTGGGTGGTGTTGAATGTACACTTGTTATAAGACGAGTTTAATCCCGGATACGACGAAATGGAGGGATCAAAGGGCAGCACCCCTTGCGGAGTCCAAGGGGCAGAGAAAAAACTCGATTAGAATGACGAAAACTTCAGTTCTGATTAGTTTGGAACTTAAGATCAAGAGGTGTAATTTTCAGACTTCGTTCTGAAAATCGAACAGCGGAGACGAGGCTCCACGTCTCGTCTCTGGGTCGACCACGTCTCGTCTCTGGGTCGACCACGTCTCGTCTCTGGGTCGACCACGTCTCGTCTCGGGTCGACTCTCTACTCTGGTTGGTTAGACTGGTCGACTATGTCTGTTTCTGGACTACCTCTAGTTGGCTATCTCTGGACAGAGACTCACGAGGCTCTGGTCGATTACCTTTCGTCGACTACGTCTGGATAGACTAAGTCTACTCTAGACCGGCAGTTACTGATCATTTATTACGCAATTATTTCCGATCCATGATCTTAGCTAAAACGGTTGTAATCGACCATTATTGCTAATAATTTGAATTTATTGTCATTTCAATTATTTTTCCTTATTTACGAATGGGATTACTATATATACCTTATATACTTACGTTTTAGAACTCACGAATTTGAACAAACTTCATATACCCTCTAGTAGTTTTACTCTCGTTTTTGTGTCTAAAAACAATAGTGGTCTTGAGTCTTATCCCATATTGAATTTCGTGTAACCCATGCTAGGGTCGAAATATCAATTCGGAAAGTGAACTCGCACGATTCTCAAGAAATCCGGTTACTTGATTGACTATATTACCCTCTTTTCCCTAACAATCGTCACATGCATGGTTTCTCGCTCTCAGATTGAGGGGATGTAATAGTGTGTCGATAAGTGTAATTATGTAGATGTGTAAACCCTTTATTATCACATGTGTTTATTAAAAATAGAATGTCAGGTTCTTTTGGGTTGAGTTGTTATCTTATTTAGCTCTTAGTTTTGTACTTCCGGATTCATCTATCCCCTATAGATCTTTTTGTACTATTTCTCATTACAACAATATTTTGCTTGTTTTTCTTGGAAACATATTACAAATGTTGGTAATATTTTCAAGTATAACTTTGCAACACACTTGGAATCAAACATGGTAATTTTTAGGAGACTAATATTAAAGAAAGTAAACTCCAAATATATTGGCAAATATGGTGATATAATTAAGTTTATACTTCAAATGATTTATTTAATGCATTTGTTGGGAAAAAAAATAAGGATCTTTTGTAACATAAAACATTGACTAAACAATTGTTGAGATTTTTTAATTGGCAATTTTTCTTTTCTTTTTTTACCAGGGCATTTAATTGTTTTAAATTGGATTATGTATAGGAGATTTATGTATCGTTTGCTCATGACATCTCATTCTCCCCTTCACTCCCCCCTCTATTTGGTTGAATATTTAGAAAGAGGGATTAGAACATATAAATACTCCAATATATCCTTGCTTTCACATACTCTCTTCTCTTTCTCTTTCTCTCCCTAGTTTTGTTGGTGTGCATGTTTAAAATGTCTAAGTGTCATGAATATTCTCAAAACGCAAGGAAAGGAGTTTTAGAATTATTTAGTTCCTTCAAAGTTTTGGTTGTTGGCCACAATACGAACTTCCTTATTTCCGTTGCTTGCTTGCTACATTCTTCTTCATTTGAAGGTAATAATCCTCATAAATATCTTTTTCTTTTTTTTGTTAAACATACAATTTACTTGAGGTTTACTAGAAACATATTGAAATTGAAGGTGAGATACCATGTTGGTTTTGGTTCATTATTGTCAATTTAGTTTTGATTCTTATAGTCTCTTGCTTTTTTTTTTTGGAAACAGAAATCAGACTTTTAGTCTGTTTATAGTCTCTTACTTGGTTAAAATTAATTCCTTATCTGTTCACAAAATTGATTACATTAGTGATTCTTCCGTTAAGGTTCTAAATTTTAAATATTTTGTTTTTAGGATTATTTTTTGTGCTTATTTTTAGCCTAATTTGAATTCAATGAATCAATATTCATTGGGTATAATGATGTTGATCGTTACTTTTTACCGTAAATTTTCTTTTTTTCTTGTCATGCTACTAATAGTTACATATGTTGATCATCCCGGAGCGGCTTTAGCATTGCTATCTGAAAAGGAGAATGAATTTGACCTCCTACTCATAGAGAGTGACACGACTGGCATGGATATTCATACATTTCTAAGATTAGCAAAGAATATGGACTTGCTATCTGTGGGTGAGTTTTAAATTGCTCTGCACAGCCACGATTTATCCTTCAATTCTTTGATACTCATCAAAATTTAAATCTGTTCTATGCTCAAGTGATGGCTGAGAATCGCGATGACACCCTCGTACTTGAAGCACTTAAGAGTGGAGCTTTCCTTGTCCTCAAAAAGCCACTTACTACCGATGTAGTAATGCATTTACGTCAATATGCCATCAAAGAGAGAGTCAATAAGAATTACAAATACCATAACGAGAGTATGATTCATAAGGCTGCTACACAACAAGAATCTATTGAGGATAATAGAAGTTTTGGAAGTAAAAGGAAGGATAGAGATGAGCCAATGAAGCATGTTGTCGGAAGTCACCTTGATAATAATATGGTCTACCAATCAGCCGTAGATGCTGCTGCTGAGGATAGCATAAAGAAGAAGATATGCATAGAGTGGACCCAAGAACTTCATGAGAAATTCCTTAATGCTATCAGTCAGCTTGGTGATGGAAGTATAGATTCATCTTTCAACATTTTTCTTTCAAATGCTTTTACTTTTGTTAATTGTGTCACATAAATACATGAACATTGGAACCTGTTCCTATATTGCTAAAAGCTTTGTGTTTTTGATATTAGGATGTTATCCAAAGGAGATACATAAGCTGATGGGTGTCCCCGGTCTTACAAGAATTCAGATTGCTAGTCATCTTCAGGTTAGTTTTTCATGATATAAAATACCTACACCTATCCAGTTAGTATATATATGTTTTCTCTGTCTTCTTGTAAAATAATTAATACACCTTTTTGTAAAATTAAGTTTTTGTTTAATTTGTTGAGGATTCAAACACTCCCTTACTTCTGTTCTGCAAAAGTTTGAATGGACCTTAGTTCATAATCCCTATTCCATCATTTTAATCTATGAGAATGGATCATGTCAATCAAACTAGTTCTATCTTCAATTGCAAACGAGACAACTTTCATTCTCATTAAATCTTTTTGATCAGTGTACGAAATGCTAGTACTTCAAAAGTTCATATCATTTTATATACCTTATGATAACTCATTTTGAGTAATGATTTACTCGATCAGGATAGATCTATTACCTCTATGCATACAGATACGTGATTCCATATATGTACCCCCAAGGAAAAGATACATCGGCATGCTGATGAATTTTACCTTTACTTTCTGAACGCTTGGCACATTCGTAATCTGGGACAATCTCAACCCCAATGGTATATGAGATCATTCAAAAAGCTCAAAGCATCTCCAACATATTATCCAAAATGGGGAAGATGGAGATTTTGGGCATATTTTTGCTCCAACACATTCTCAAAGTTTTCTCCAAAATGGAGAAACCATGAGAGAGAGTGTGGGTGAATTTCTCCAAATTTGGAGAACTCTTCAAAAATGATTATAATAAGAGAGAAACGTTTTTTATTATATTCACACTGATAGGAATCCTTGATATTAAATGTTTATGAAATAAAATTAATATTTTATTGTACAAATTATTTTAATAATATAATTAATGTTTTACTCTCTAAAATAGAGAATCTGATGAAAGTAACTTTTTTTTTTTTGGAGATTTTATGTTTTAATTCTCAATTTTGAAGAAATATTGGAGAATCTATTGAAGATGCTCTCATACATCCTTTTATAGTTGATTGAATCAAAAGTGTTTAGCACAATTGTATGAACGTCCTTCAAAATTATATAGTTACAGCCATATTCATAATTTCTATCTTTCTTGATGTCTTACATGTGCTGCCAATGTGGTAGAGAAAAATAAAATTTATATCCAGTTCACTGCAGTCTGCAGCTAAACAACAGTTTTGTGTGTGCTCATCCAGTATAATAGTTTTTTTTCTATTTTTTGGTTGCTATTGAGATTGTTGTCACATGTACCAGATGTACCGTCTTGGAAGACGGAAATCTAATGAAATGCAAACAGAGACCAGTTCATCAAGGAATCATGCATTGTCAAGTAATCACTCTCCCCAAGAAGTTGGTGAAAGAAAGTCTGGGCGTGTGCCATCGTCACAAATAGATCCAAATGATGAAGGTGACCGTAATCTTATTGACCTCAAGTTGTCTCTCAGCTGATGGCTTCCGGAAGTATGGATTTGCAGCTATCTCCTAATCATTTTCAAATTGCTTTTCTGTTGTTTAAGTGCATTTCAAACATTTATGTTATCTCCTTTTTTAATCATGTGTCAAGAGAAAGTGAAAGACAAATTCATCTCAAAGATGAGTAGAGCACTAATTAATTATCTGTACTTTTGCAATGCTGTTTGGTCTGCTGGAACTCTGGGAACTTCTGATCAATATTTAAAAGGTGCTGCATTTTTGGAGAAAATTTAGACCATCCAACAATAATTATAGATTTGGATAGAATTAAATCATGACCGCGTAACCACCATACTTTCTTAGTTCACAGCAGCCCTAGATACGGAACTTCATTTAATATATTGCTGTCATTAGGCTTTAGAAATTCCAACATCTGCTTGTCAAATTTCAAGTAGAGCAAAACGCATTAACAATTGCTCAAACCCAAATGCATAAGCGAAATATCTAAATGCTCACACAATGTTCCGTCATAATTACTTATTTGATACCATATTTATATGTTCGATCTCATTTGATATTTATACCACTTTTTCGTTTACTGAGATTATTGTCTCGTGTACCAGAAATATAATAATTGAATATGGAATTCCAAAGAATAATTTAGGAATTATTGAACAAAAAATTAAGCAACACATGATCACAAGGCGGCTTGTGGTAAGTTTTTATTTGCTTACATATCGATCCATGCTTCTTTCTTATTCACTAGACTGATTTATGATTTCATTTTTTGTATTTGAAATCTATCATAAATTTTAATTAGAGAATTTGGTGAGTTCAATATATATCTTCATTTCCTAAGTTGAGTGTCATTTTCCATTGTCCATTATTGAATTTGTGAAAGTTGTCTTCTTGCTATAAGCATGCATAAGAGTTAAATAAGGACTATCTAGATGTCTGAGGGACATAGTAAAACAGAAATTTATAGTTGGTCAGGGGTCATAACGACCAAGCAAAAGAAAATAGTCAGTTTGAAGAATAGTCATTGTAATGACCTTCTCAAAGCAAAGATATAGGTAAAGAGTTTCATGACCTGGTGAAGAGAATAGTACATAATGAGATAAATTGAGAAAGTGTGATAATTCAAACTACGTCAAGTTAATTGAATAATTTCCCTGATACCTAAACCTCATAAATGTCTTGTGTGGAACAAGTTAATTTATATTTTAAGAATTCAAGATCAATTTAACCCGATCTCAAGTTGATTTGAATCTTAACTCACATTATTCAATTTATTTTCTAACAAGATCTACAATAATTAGTTACAAGTCCAAGTCTTTTTGTAAACATGGGTGTATTTGGTTGGTTTGCTATTTAAAAAAAACCATTTTTGATTTAGAAGCGTAGAGATTGTAGTGATGTAGTGTAATGCGCCGTCCTAGTCCGAAATAAGAAGTATATATGTCTTGAAATGTATAGTAGCTCCCCTTGAAAGAGTACTTAAACAAAGTTGAATTATAAAGGTGTTCAAATATGAAAAAAAATTGAGAGCAGGACAAATAGTGTAACCTTATGATCCTAAGGAATAACTAAGCAAAATGTTTCAAATAATTATTAATTAGGGCCATAAGCATTCCTCTACTAAAACTGTGACGTTACCATAGGAGGGTAACAACACGACGTCCCAAACATAAAGGTTATGGGATTTGCATTTTTTAGACAGAAAGTTACTCAATTCACTTTTTGGTTCAATGAGTTCCTATAAAATTGTAGCCGGTGTTAGTACCTGTATAGAATTAAATATTAGAAGGTAAAAGCCAACTGATCAAATTAATCAAAAATATGGTAAAAATGAAATAGCGCACACTTAGCCAAATGTCTTAATAACAGGTCAATATGACTCAAGTAAATAGTATAGCTCTCCTAGAGGTTATTTTCATTTGTATAAGAGAACCTGTCACTTGGTTAGCATATTTGTCACTTGGTTAGCATATTTTGTTGCTTGTTTTCTAGCTATGTTTTTTGTTGTGTAGGGTTGTAACAAGAGTGCACTTGTCAACAACTAGTCATGATTTCTCTCCATTAATTATTTGAGTCTAAAAGGTTAAATCTTTTTGCATTCTTTTGGGGTGTTCCACTGATACGGATAAAGTGGTTAATGGTCAAGATTCGGATAAACCAACGACTGTTGTTAGACCCAAACGTGTCACTCGGTTACCTCCCAAGTTGAAGGACTATCAATTTAAGGTGTTCTCCACTACACAGGAACCTCAAGTTATTTGAAAAGTCTTTATGTTATTTTCTTGTAACTCAGTCCTTCAATTTTCCCAGGCCTTTTTGTTTCAAAGGGCTCTTCATATGTAATTGTCTTCTCTAATAATAAAATCAGTAGCTGCTATATGGAGATGCTAAGCTATTTTTCATTGAAAATCTCTATTCTCCTAGATCTCTCTTTCTTCTTCCTCCAATACCCTTTCTATCTTAGGCTCTGGTACCTGCTTTTGGTATCGTGTCATATCCACACTCCAGGCTTCCATTTATAATTAAATGACAAGGCTGGGGTTGGGGTGTCAATTGTGTAAGTTTGCACAGAGAAAGAAGATGTGTTAATAACTAGGGTATCACATTGGTCTTTACACAAATTTCTAATTTGATCTTATATGAGTGTAGACTAATCAATGCGTCAAAATATGTAATGGTTAGAAATAAGGTCTTTAAGATTCATATATGTTGAATTATAAGCTAGTACAAGTCATAGTCAAAACAGTTTATGTGTGGCAGTTGTGTAACTGTCTGTCAATAAAGGACAGTTGCATCTTTGGTTAAAGGGTTGTGTCCCTTCAAATAGTTGTGTCTGTTGGTCAAAAGGAGTATGCCCCTTCACTGTCTTCATATTTGTGTGTCTGTATGTTTGTAAGTAGTGTTGTTCCATTTTTATATATTCAAAAACAGTGTGAATATTATTGGTCATCTTCCTCTCTTTCCAACAAAGTGGTATCAGAGCTACGGTTATTGGTTGTTGATTTGAAGAAAACGCAGAAGAAAGATGGCTTCGAACAATGGTGTTTTCCAGGCCCACTTCCAAAACTAACAGGGAGAAATTATCACCATTGGAGCACACAGATGAGAGTGTTGTTCGAACAGGATCTGTGGAGTTTGGCTGAAGACGGGTACATAGAATTGGTTAAAGTGGAAGGAACAACACCCCAACAGATCCTCCAAGATAAAGAGGATAAGAAGAAGGATCGAAAGGCCTTGTTCCTAATCTATCAGACGGTTGATGAGAACATCTTTGAGAGGATTTCCTCATCAAACACATCAAAAGAAGCATGGGATGCCCTCTACAAGACATATCGTGGAGAAGATAAGGTAAAGGCGGTTCGTTTGCAAACTTTGCGTTGTGAGTTTGATGGTTTAAAGATGCAGTGTTGAAGATTTCTACAACCGAGTAATCACAATGGTGAATCAAATAAGGCTTAACGGTGAAAGACTTGATGACAAAAGGGTGGTTGAAAAGAACTTAAGAAGTCTTGCACGAAAGTTTGAATACATAGTGGTGGCCATAGAAGAATCGAAAGATGTCTCAACACTCTCATTAGAAAATTTATTGGGTACATTACAGTTCCATGAATTACGTTTGAGACAATTTGATGATATGTCTTCGTTGGAACGAGCTTTTCATTCCTATGTGACATCGAAGAAAGAGTATGGTGAGGGTTCTTCTAAAGGAAGAGATCAAAGGATACCACTATCAGAAACTCAATGCTTTTACTACCACAAATACGGACACACTATGAAGTATTGCAAGAAACGAAAAGAGGATGAAATTGAAGATGTCAACTTCATATATGGGAAAGAAACCAAGGAAGAAGAAACAATGTTCATGGCAATTGAAGAACTTGATTTTCTAGTTCATGATGCATGGTGCAAAGATGGTGAATGTGATGATCTTGTTGAAAGAAACAAGAAGGTATGAATGCTTGTGGTTGATACACTCCATGGGAAAGTCAAGGAAATTGATGATGGATGATGCTTGAAGTTTAAAAGCTTCAGGAAGATGGGTGGTATCTCTAGTACTGTAAGTAGTCTAGCTTAAGGGGGAGTGTTGAATTATAAGCTAGTACAAGTCATAGTCAAAACAGTTTACGTGTGGCAGTTGTGCAACTGTGTATAAACAGTTGCATCCTTTGGTTAAAGGGTTGTGTCCCTTCAAATAGTTGTGTCTGTTGGTCAAAAGGGGTATGCCCCTTCACTATCTTTATATTTGTGTGTTTGTATGTTTGTAAGTTGTGTTGTTCCATTTTTATATATTCAAAATCATATGTTTTGCAGCATCCGCTACAAATCATTTCCCCGTTGTAATATGTTGGGAAAGAGGACAAGACCTCTGACAAATAATTCCTTGTAATATGTTCATAACAACTTTTTTTTATGAGTTACTAGTATTTTATATTGGGTTTTACTTTTTTATAATAAGCATTCGCTTGAGTTATAATTTGCAATGCAGTACTGCCTCCATTTATTATTCTTTGGTGCTCATTAAAACTTAAATATGTTATATGCTCAAGTGATGGTTGAGGATGAAGATGATACCCTCGTACTTGAAGCTCTTAAGAGTGGATCTTTCCTTGTCCTCAAAAATCCACTTACTATCGATGAATTAATGCATGTACGCCAACATGTCATCAGAGATAGAATCAATAAGAATAACAAATGCCAAAACAAGAGTAAGATTCGTAACGCTGCTGTACTAGAAGAATCTATACAGGATAAGAGAAATTTAGGAAGTAAAAGGAAGGATAGAGATGAGCCAACGAAGCATGTTGTCGGAACTTACCATGATAGTAATCTGGTCTACGAATCAGCCGAAGATGCTGTTGCTGATGATAGCATAAAGAAGAAATGCATGGACTGGACCCATAACTTCATGAGAAATTCCTTGATGTTATCAGCTTGGCGAAGGAAGTATAGATTCATCTTTCAACGTTTTTCTTTCAAATAGTTCTACTTTTGTTATGTGTGTCACATAAATACATGAAAGCTGGAACCTAGCTTTTCTCCTCCTGCTTTCTGTATTGCTAAAAGCTTTGTGTTTTGGTGTTAGGATGTTATCCAAAGGAGATACTCGAGCGTATGGGTGTCCCACGTCTTACAAGAAGGCAGGTTGCTAGTCATCTTCAGGTTAGTTTTTCAGATTTTAAAATTACACTGATCGAGTTAGTATATATATGTTTGCTCTGTCTTCTTGTAAAATGATTAATCCACCTTCATATTCTTGAAATTTAAGTTTTATTGTTTAGTTTGTTGAGGATTCGAGCAGTGCTAGCTCCCTTCTGTTTGGCAAAAGTTTGAATGGACTATTATAAAGGGTAGTTTTCGTACCTTTGTATATTTTAGCGTTTTAGGTCTTTTGTTCTATTTATATTCCCTTATTGTATCTTCTATGTTTTATTCCAACTAAAGAAACCCTAGACGACATTTGGCACCATCTCTCTCTTACCATTTTCTTCACTTTAGTTAGATAGGTAGATTCAAATGTGATACAAAAAGAGTTGACTGCCGAGCGTATGAGGTAGGAAACTCTCAAGTAAGGTTCTAAGGGAAGGAATCAAACCCACCTATTCCGCTTCTTCTAGATTTAAGCTTCTTAAACATTATCACCTCAATTCATTATCCTTATTATCTTTACTCCAATTTAACCTATACACCAGCATTTCAATAATATTTTATTATTATGTGCAACATGGATCATGTCAAAGAAACTAATTCTATCTTCAATTGTAAGCCATGCAACCTTATGTTTATTGTCTTTTTTTTTGACTGAAGACACATGCTAATGCCAACATAATAGATCTTGCAATGGTAGTACTTCAAAAGCTCATGCCATTCTTTTATACCTTATGACAACTCATTTTGAGCAACGATATACTTGACAGGGTAGACCTAATATATATATATATATATATATATATATATATATATAAAAGAGAGAGAGAGATATCTAGGTTGGTGGGTTCATACGAGAATAATATTTATTTAAGAAAACACAAGAACAACGAATCACATACAAAATCATATATGATTCACGTATAAAATCCTATATGAGTGTGGGCAACTTTGCGGGAGACTTAAGTCGCGACCAAATTCGCCCGTGTCCATTTTTTCACCGTTAATGCCAAATCATATATGATTTTGCACATGATTTGTTGTCCTCATGTTTTCTTAAATAGTTAGCGTTCTCGTTTGAACATTTCTCTCTCTCTCTCTCTCTCTCTCTCTCTCTCTCTCTCTATATATATATATATATATATATATATATATATATATATATATATCAATGCAAATATGTCTCCATAGCCCATATCATCTAAGACAGGTATTTTCAGATGTGTCCACATAATTATTCAAGTAGCTTTTCCCTTGATTCTTTCAACGCCATTAAACATATGGTATCACTTTTTTTAAGTTTGACTCAAGAGAGGAAAAAAGGTTTTCTCACATGTGAATAGTTTTTTATTCACTATTTCATATACCCCATCAATACCCCAAGAGCCCCAAGGCCCTATCTTTGGCATTTTTTTTGAAACGGCAATTCATTAAAAAGCTATCAAGAAGCTAGCGGAAAGAGAAGAAAGCTACACAAGGCAATTACAAGGGGAGGTTCTCCGCTCTATGATGTTCTTATGACACTCCTTTGCCTAATGATTATCCAGCTAAAGGACTTATCAACAACAAAATCGAACATATCGCCCTCGGTATAGAGTTGTCAAAGATAGTGTTAGGACACAGTCTCATTGGATTCAAGATCATCCAATACGAATATCGCAATCTGAATTTAAAGTTGACAAGTCACTCTCAACAATAGTCTAGGGTCTATCTTGTAATAATAGTCAAAGTTATGTTTTAATATTAATATCTAGATATTTAGTTTATAGTTTAGATATTATAGTTTAGATATTATGTTGAGATATAAAAGTTTATGAGATATTATTTATCTCACAACTCTTAATATCTCAGAACACTCTTATCGGTCAATCAAGAAAGAGAGAGAGAGAGAGAGAGAGAGAGAGAGCTCATAACTGAAGAACACATTCAACCCTGTAATCATCGATTTGTAATCGAAACAGGTTGGTAATCAATATATCTTTGTTGTTTGATTTATCTGGTAAACGATCGTGTTCAATCACACGGACTCACAATTGGTATCAGAGCTGATACAGATTCAAAATCAAATTTCAAGAACTCTCTGTGTTCTTCATTTTTCAAACCACTGTGTCATCGATCAAAATCTTAAAATTGTGGTTGTTTTCGAAATCAAAGTTGTTGGTCCCAAATAGCAGTAAGTAAATAAGCAAAGTATTGTAGAAGGGGGGGTTGAATACAATACACACAGTATTTCACTTAATTTAATTCTTAATGATTTGAAATCAAGAATTACACATAGAAAACTTTGATTGTTGCGGAAGAGAACATATGAGATATGTTCAAACAATCTTACACATAGAGAATGAAGAACAATTGTAAAACACTTAGAAAACAATAAGATCTTCGTAGAGAGAAAGTTGCCAGGCACTTAGAGAACTTGAAGGTAGAGAGCTGGTTCTGCTGGATATCTTGCATGTTGAACCATCCTCCATATTTATAGTGTCTCATGCATTAAATGCATGGGACACCTGTTGAGCAAAGGATGGACACAGGTCTTCAGCAAGGAAGGACACAGGTCTTCAGCAAGGTACAAGGTACAGGATGTACCTTTTGTCTTCAGGTGTTTTGGCTTCAAGTGTTTTGGCTTCAAGTGTTGACCTGCAGAAGGATGGTAGAGACCTTTCCTTAAAATGGTGTAGTAGACAAAACTTGCTTTATCTGATCTCCAGATGAGGTCCATGTCGATATGCAAGATATCACAATATACTTTGTCAGAAAAGTATAATGTGTTTGAAAGAAATCCTTAAGCATAGACTGCCGAAGACTTGAAAGATCTTCGGCTCCTGAAGATGTGAGAACACCTTCATACTCTAAGGAGAGATGATTGGCTACCGAAGACTTGAGAAATCTTCGGCTGCTCCTTGAAGATGTGAGAACACCTTCATACTCTAAGGAGAGATGAGATCATCGGCTGCCGAAGACCTGAGAGGTCTTCGGCTCCTGAAGATGTGAGGACACCTTCATACTCCTGAGAGACATGTGATTGACACCATCCTGGCTGATGGTGTTGATCACTTGGGCATGCTTGGCTTTAGGCTGAGGAGACTATCTTCAATCCGCTTTGAGAGATGTACTCCTTCTTTGTCTTCTTCGGTTGATCTTTGACTTCACCGATTATTTGTATAGAAACCAAGCTGCTAAAAGAACCTTAAACACATTCTAAGTAGGATGATATAAGATGGAAGATCAGGAGGTCATCTTCAAATCTTCAGATGACCCAACAATCTCCCCCTATTTGAGGATGACATCCATACTAAAGAATAGAACAAAGAGTGTACTGAATAAATACATTTTGACCCATCTTTACTCTTTTTGGGTTCTTTTCACATAGACCATTTTTTTTTTGGTATATCTGACATTTACAAGAGAATGAAAAAGTATAGCTATACATATGAATAAATGAATACAATGAATAAAGAATGAGAAAGAAAAAATATATACAAAGATATAGAAGACAGTAGCCGGGATTGTTTGAACTTGAGTGGTTGGTTGCTCCCCCTTAATTCATACTCCCCCTCAACTAATGTCAGGTGGCTTTGATCACATCGTCCATAGCAAAATTAGTTTTAACAGAGTTTAAGCTTGAGTGGTAAGATGCTCATGCTCCCCCTCAACTCATACTTCCCCTCAACTAATTAATGGTGTCGGAAAGAAAGAAATCAGAAGATTTTCGGGATCCTCCAAACCTGCTCCTGGAATGGGAGATTCATCCTTGGATCGTGCAGAAGCATCAGGACTGAGAATCCTGGGTGATAGGCTGTGAGATGGAGAAGAGGCACCTTGGATAGGGAAGGAGTCCAAGTCATCCTTATCAACCAAGGAAAAAGTTGATGAGGGAATAATAGGGGTCCCCAATTTTACAATTGTATCCTTTTGAGAAGATACAAGGAGATGGATTTGGGTTTAGCAGAGTCCCCGGGCCCGGATGGGAAAATTTCAACACCTGCTGATTGTAGAGAATCGATAGGTGGAGTAGGTGGCTTGGCCCTTGAAACCTTCCTCAACCTCTTGAGAGGAGAGGGAGGGGAAGAGGTTGAGTGCCGCCGCTTTGAGGTATGGGGTGTGACCTGGGTAACCGCCGAAGGTTCTTTCGGTAGTATGGCCATTTGGGCAAGTGCGGCGGTGCCAGTAGCGGTTGAGGATTTATTGCTAGCCGGCGTTACTAAGGAGGGGGAAGAAGGGTCCACTACAGTTGAGGGACCTTTGGACACCGGAGTGTCCTTAGTATCACCCCATTGTAGATCGGAAGAGTTTATGAAGGAGAACATACCTGGGTTGAGAGCTCTCGATTGGTGGATAGAGAGCCCTTGTTGAGAGAGAACTTCTTGAGTTTCTATGTGTTGGTAGGAGAGTCATCACCAAATCAATTTGTGACACAACAATTTTTCTCCCCCTATTTGATGATGACACTAACACATAGAAAAAAAATAAAGGTACTGACACTCAGAAAAATTACAAGACACGAAGAAACTCATAAATTCAGTGGCCCTTTGTGTTTTTTTTTTTTTTTTGGGGGGCGTTTTTTTTTTAAACAGAAAAGAAAGAGATGGGGCGATGGTAAAAAAACGGTGAGGGATTGTAAGGAGATGGAAGAAAATGTAGAATGTGATGGGAGAGATGGAAAAATTATGGGAAAGAAGAAAGATAAGGAAGAGATGGAGGAAAGGTGAGAGGGGGGAGGAGTTGTAAGAAAAAGGAGAGATGGGATAGGATGGTTGGGTTAATTCTTGGAAAAGGAAATAAAAGAAAGAAAGGACAAAAAGTAAAGGATGGAGGGGGGGGAGTGATGGTGGCCGAAAAACAAAAGGGAGGGAGTGGGGGGTTTAAGGGGTTCGGCTAGGGGGAATGAAGGGTTTTTTTTTTTTTTTTTTTTGGTGGCTTCGATGCCGAAGGGGAGGGGGGGGCGAAGGAAGGGGGAGGGGGGAAGAGAGGGAGGCCGAAGGGAGGGGAGGGGGAAGAGAGGGAGCCGAAGGGAGGGGAAGGGGGGAAGAAAGGGAGCCGAAGGGGGGGGGAGGGGGAAGAGAGGGAGGCCGAAGGGAGGGGAAGGGGGGAAGAGAGGAGGCCGAAGGAGGGGGAGGGGGGAAGAGAGGGAGCCGAAGGGAGGGGAAGGAGGGAAGAGAGGAGGCCGAAGGGAGGGGAAGGGGGGAAGAGAGGGAGGCCGAGGGAGGGGGAGGGGCCGAAGGGAGGGGAAGGGGGGAAGAGAGGAGGCCGAAGGAGGGGGAGGGGGGAAGAGAGGGAGCCGAAGGGAGGGGAAGGGGGGAAGAGAGGAGGCCGAAGGGAGGGGAAGGATGGAAGAGGGAGGAATCCGAAGGAAGAGGGGAGGGGAGGCCGAAGATTGGGGGGAGAGGGGAAGGAATTCGGCTAAGGGAGAAAGGGAGAGCCGAAGGGGGAGAGGGAGGGAGGTGGGAGAGAAGAGAAAAAAAAATTAATTAATTTTTTTTTTTTTAACTTTCGGCAGCCGATGAACAGTAAGTTCGGCTGACCGAATTTTTTTTTTTTTTTATAACATGAACAGTAATTCGGTAGACAAAAAAAAATTTAATTTTTTTTTTTTAATTTCGGCAGCCGATGAACAGTAAGTTCGGCTGACCAATTTTTTTTTTTTTTTTTTTTTTTAAGAAGGAGGATATCACTGGAGTATGGGTAGGAGTATGTGAAAGAAAAAAGTATGGTTGAGAAGGTGGGATGAGATGTGGTGAATTTTGAGGTTGAGAGGAAGATGTAAATGATGGAGGAATGAGAGGTGATATGATGAGAAATGGAGAAGAATAGGATAGGAGGGATCTGGATCTTCAAAGATGATTATGTGAAGATCAGAGATTGGAGAAGAAAAAGATGGGTAGGTCACCATTTTGATGGGTTGTGTCTGAGAATAAAGGAACATATGGATTTGAGTTAGATGAAAGATTTTGAGAATCTTCACCAACACATGATGATATCCACCAATCATCATCTCATGAAGAGATGATGACTTAAGATCATCAAACTTCATATAAGTAGATCCATTTCCTCTGAAGATGGTAGACCAAGTAGGACTTTGAAGAGAAAGAATATCCTACTAACATTCCTTCATAAGATTTGTTAATGCTCAAACACCAGCAATCACAGAGAAATCATTTCTTTGGTACCCATTTGGAAATGGGTCCTTTTGAGTTAGAAGAAGAGGAAGAATCCTTGGAAGCATTTTTATCAAATCTTTCCATAGGACAATCCTTAGCAAGGTGAAAGGTATTACCACAGATATAACACTTTCTATAGATAAAAACCTTTTTGGAGCTTTGATCACCTTCCTTGTGATGACTGGTCATATTGACTTTCATGGCCTTAGAGGTTAGAGGATAGTCAAGAGGCTTAGGACCCAAGATACCTTTGCCAGAGTCAGTTGAAGGAATAGAAGAGGGTGTCTTGGAATTTAGCTTATTTAACATCACAGCTCTGGGGATTGGAAGAGAAGAAGGTTTCTTTGAGTTTTTCTTGGGAAGTTTCTTTTGGTGAGGAAGATTGGCAACAGATTTTCCCTTTTTGGAGAAAGAGATTTTGTTTGAAGAAGGCTTAGAAGAGAAAGGTTTGGGTTCAGAAGAGGAAGGCTCATTTATTTTTAAGGAACACATAGACTCAGTAATGGGTTTAGAAGGGTCATTTGAGTCTTGGGCTTCCTCACTCTCATTAGGTGAATCAATGCTCTTAGCTTTGATGAACATTCCAAACTTGAGATATTTAGAGGGGTCAGAAGAGTCCAAAGGTTTGGAGTTGTCATAGTTCTCTTCGGAAGATTCATAGAATGAGGGAAGAGAGAAAGGAGCATGAGAGTCAGTTGGAGGTTCAAGGTCAGATTTTCCAAAGCCTAGTCCAGACTTGTCATCACAAGTTATTTGATCCTGAAAAATCCTTTCTAAGTTTTTGGAGGAACTTGTCCACCTTTTCACAATTTCTTGCTCCTTTTTAAACCTTTTAAGAATGTTATTTTTCTCTTTAGCAAGAGTAAAATTTATGGTTTTCAAATCTTCAAGCTCAGCCTTGATTTTGTCAAAGTGTTTTAACTGAGAAAGACAGATTTGTAGCTGAGAAGAAAGAGATTTTATCTGAGCATTTGCCTTCTTCTTTGCATCCTTGGCTTCATAGAAGTCAATGATCAAAGAGTCAAAGGCTTCAATTTTCTCAGCATCAGAGAGAGAGAAAAATGGATGTACCTGAGTGGATGAGGTAGAGCACTCAGCAGACACAAGAGTCATGGAGGTGGAAGAGGTTTCACCATCATCAGCATCATCTATTTTAGCCATAAAGCAGAGATTGGCCATTTCCTTATCACTTTCGGAAGATGGTTCATCTGCCCAATCATGAGATTCGGCAAGAAGACCTTTTCCTTTGTTGGCTAGCAGAGCATTCCTTTCCTTCTCTCTCTTGTATTTGGCCTTGTACTTTTCAGCACGGTCAGAGTTTGAAGGAGCAGAAGTTTTTGATTTTTGAAAAGAGGGTTGAAAAGAATTAGACTTGGTTCTGACAAACCTAGAGGAGGTACGGTTAGAGGAGGGTAGTCTGGATTTATCAGAAGACCTGCTTCTGCACTCAGAAGCAAAGTGTCCCTTCCTCCCACACCTGTAACATTCCTCATTTGATTTGTCAGAGGGAGTGGTTTTAGAAAAAGTAGAAGAGGGTTTTCTTGAAAACTTGGATTTTCTAGAAGAGAATCGAGGGTTACTGGAAGTCTCCTCACCTTCATCATCAGCCTCACTAAGGTAGGCTTCTGAAGGATCATTAGGGTCCTCTTGACTATCACGGTCAGAATCGGAGGGATAGGTGATTCGAGGAATACACACAGTATTTTTGGAAGAATCACTGACAAGAGCTAGAGAAGAGCTTTTAATGTCTTTTGTGATAGACTTCCTAAGCAGTTTAGTCTGCTCATGGTTGAAGAGAGTGCCATAAAGAGCAGTAAGTGGCATAGAGTCAAGATCCTTGGTAGACTTGATGCAAGTACAAATGTTTTCCCAAAACTCAGGAAGACAGTCCATGAACTTGCACAAGACTTCCTCATTATCATAAATGCGACCCACAAGTTTTAGATCATTGAGAAGACCGTTAAAGCGGTTGTAGTAGTCTGAGAGAGACTCACCCTTCTCATGAGAGAAGAGTTCATACTTTCTTACAAGAGCAATCTTTTTGCTCTTTTTCACCTCAGACGTACCTTCATAAAGAACACACAGAGTGGACCACATTTCTTTTGCAGTAGAAAGGTTAACGAGAGAATGATAGACCTCATCAGGCAGAGAGAGGGCAATGATGGCTCTGACTTTAGTATCAAGAGCTATAAGACGTCTGTCTTCATCATTGTATTTACTGGGGTCCTTTAGAATGTATCTCCCAGTAGCTGGAGTCCTTTCTTCTTCAGAAGAGTCCTCATCAGCTTTTCCCTTGTCTGCATTATATCGGTCCCAAACTCTAGGAATAAAGGGACCTTCATGTAAAATAGTTGGATATCTGCTGTCAACTCCTTCTAGAAAGAGTATCATACGACTTTTCCACAAGAAAAAGTTATTGGGGTTAAACCTTGGTGGTTTGGCTATAGAGCCATTGTCGTATGAAACAGCATTGAAGTTTTGAGAAGAATCATTTTTTAAAGAAGAAGAAGAGGCTGCCATCACGGATCTAGTTTATTGAGTTAAACTAAACCGCTCAGATACCACTTGTTGGTCCCAAATAGCAGTAAGTAAATAAGCAAAGTATTGTAGAAGGGGGGGTTGAATACAATACACACAGTATTTCACTTAATTTAATTCTTATTGATTTGAAATCAAGAATTACACATAGAAAACTTTGATTGTTGCGGAAGAGAACATATGAGATATGTTCAAACAATCTTACACATAGAGAATGAAGAACAATTGTAAAACACTTAGAAAACAATAAGATCTTCGTAGAGAGAAAGTTGCCAGGCACTTAGAGAACTTGAAGGTAGAGAGCTGGTTCTGCTGGATATCTTGCATGTTGAACCATCCTCCATATTTATAGTGTCTCATGCATTAAATGCATGGGACACCTGTTGAGCAAAGGATGGACACAGGTCTTCAGCAAGGAAGGACACAGGTCTTCAGCAAGGAAGGACACAGGTCTTCAGCAAGGTACAAGGTACAGGGTGTACCTTTTGTCTTCAGGTGTTTTGGCTTCAAGTGTTGACCTGCAGAAGGATGGTAGAGACCTTTCCTTAAAATGGTGTAGTAGACAAAACTTTCTTTATCTGATCTCCAGATGAGGTCCATGTCGATATGCAAGATATCACAATATACTTTGTCAGAAAAGTATAATGTGTTTGAAAGAAATCCTTAAGCATAGACTGCCGAAGACTTGAAAGATCTTCGGCTCCTGAAGATGTGAGAACACCTTCATACTCTAAGGAGAGATGATTGGCTACCGAAGACTTGAGAAATCTTCGGCTGCTCCTTGAAGATGTGAGAACACCTTCATACTCTAAGGAGAGATGAGATCATCGGCTGCCGAAGACCTGAGAGGTCTTCGGCTCCTGAAGATGTGAGGACACCTTCATACTCCTGAGAGACATGTGATTGACACCATCCTGGCTGATGGTGTTGATCACTTGGGCATGCTTGGCTTTAGGCTGAGGAGACTATCTTCAATCCGCTTTGAGAGATGTACTCCTTCTTTGTCTTCTTCGGCTGATCTTTGACTTCACCGATCATTTGTATAGAAACCAAGTTGCTAAAAGAACCTTAAACACATTCTAAGTAGGATGATATAAGATGGAAGATCAGGAGGTCATCTTCAAATCTTCAGATGACCCAACAATCTCCCCCTATTTGAGGATGACATCCATACTAAAGAATAGAACAAAGAGTGTACTGAATAAATACATTTTAACCCATCTTTACTCTTTTTGGGTTCTTTTCACATAGACCATTTTTTTTTTTGGTATATCTGACACTTTGCAAGAGAATGCAGAAGTGGAATGCCTCAACAGCATACTAGCAACCATCAATCATCACAGTCCACTAGCTTCAACAACAGGAACTCTTCTCAAACTCTTGTTTCCCAAGAAGGAATGGGATTTGATTGGAGTGACCAAGCAGAAGAAGTAGTTCAGAGTCAAGCTTTAATGGCTAAAGTTTCAGAGTCAGCAAGCACTAATATTCCCACAGATGTAACATCTAATCTTTGCTCTAAAACTTGTATTGAAATTGTTAAAAAGTACAGGGATCACAATCAGAGTATGTGTGATGACCTTAACAGGTTAGAGAAAAATAGAAGAGAGTATGTTTTGATTGTTGAGAGGTTTGAAGAACAAATTAAGTCATACCAGACTAATGAACTTCAACATTCTTATGATACAAACTACTGGAAGTGGGAAAAGAACCAGTTAGAGGTTAAGCTTAAAAAGTCTGAAGAGGAATGTGAGAAGATAAGGAGTGATTTTGAGAAAGCCAAGCTAGATATTGAGAAATATTCCAATGCTTCTAAAGCAATGGACTCACTTCTAAAAACTCAAGTTCATGACAAGCTGAGAAGAGGAATAGGCTATAACACTACCCCTCCACCATACAACAATAACTATATCCCTCCCACATCAGATCTCTTAGAAAGACAGGACAAGAAGGAATTACCTGAAGGAGCCACTGAAGTAGATCCTTTAGACAAAGTAGTGGTTGAGGCAGACTCTGAAGAAGAGGACTCTGAGAGTAAGAATGAGGAAGACCACAAAGATATTCCCTTAGAAAACCACATACTGACAAATGAAAGGGGGGGTAAACCTTTTGTTAAAAGTGAGAAAGTAAAGTCTAGGGAAGAGACTGTTAAGAATGAAAAAGATGAGACCTCTGAGAAAGGGAAGGGAAAGGCACAGGGAGTCCATTACATGCAAACCACTGTTGTTAATCCCTGTACTTGTAAATAGAATCATCCCCAACAACATGATAAAACAAGGGGAAATCAAAGAAATAGAAATAATCAGTGGGCTTTAAAACAAGGAATTGATCTGAAAAAAATTAACAGACCAAAGCCTTGTTTTATCTGTGGCAAGTTAAATCATCTAGCCAAACACTGTTATTTCAATCATATTAACCAAAGGATCACTTTTCAAAGAAATATACAAAATCCTGTTGGTTATAGGAAGCAAATAAGGAATCATATGGCTGAGAATGTGAGAAGGGCACCTATAAAATCTCATGCTCAAAATAAGTTTGCTAATTCTAAGAAAATTACTCCAAATAAGCCTAGGAGTAACTTAAAGACAAAGAAAGCAAACAACTTTGTCCAGGTTTGGGTTCCAAAAGTTAAGAAATCTGTTAGTACTGCTACTTCAAATAGTACTGCTGACAGAAATAATGTTGCTGCAAGCAATACTACTGCTAAACCAGTTAGTACTGCTAACAATGTTAGTACTGCTAACAAAGTTAGTACTGTTAACAAAGTTAGTAATGCTAACCCAATTAGTACTGCTAATGATGTTAGTACTGCTAACAAAGTTAGTACTGCCAATCAAGTTAGTACTGCTTCCAGTGACAGGCCCATTATTGTGACAAAGTATTCAAGCAATAAGATTTCTCAGTTTGATAATCTCATCCAGTTTGAATATGAATATGTTGATGAGAATAGAAAACCCAAGACTACTTTGGCTTGGGTTCCTATTAAAAACTAACTGCTTTATTATATGTGCAGGGCAACCAACAGCTCAAGGGAAGGAGAATTTGGCATATTAATAGTGGGTGTTCCAGGCACATGACAGGTAACATGGCCTGCCTTCAAAACTTCAAAAGAATTGATGGAGGACATGTTGCTTTTGGTGATAATCCAGCAGGTGGTAAGATAAGTGGAAAAGGTAATGTGTCAAAAGGTAAGATGACCTTTGAAGATGTATACTATGTTGAGCAATTGAGATACAACCTGTTAAGTGTATCACAAGTCTGTGACAAGAAACATAGCATATTATTCAATGATATTGAATGTATTATCTTTGCTCCAGGGTTCAAGGTAGTTGATGAAAGTATGATACTACTTAGAACTCCTAGGAAGGACAATGTTTATTGCTTAGACTTGGAGAGTGTACCTTCTGATTCATCTTTAAATTGTTTATTTTCAAAAGCTTCAGTAGATGAATCATCTCTATGACACAGAAGGATGTGTCACATGAACTTTAAAACAATGAATAAACTTGTGAAAAACAACCTTGTAAGAGGTTTGCCATAAAAGGTATTTTCATGTGATGATCATTGTGTTTCATGTCTTAAAGGCACACAACACAAATCTTCTCATAAGTCCAAAGAGACAAATACAATCTCTTCACCTCTTAATTTACTGCATATGGATCTGTTTGGCCCTATAAATGTGATGACTATTGGTAAGAAATCCTACTGCTTGGTTATTGTTGATGATTTCTCTAGATTCACTTGGGTCTATTTTCTGAGGACAAAGGACGAGACAAGTGGACTGATCAAATCCTTTGTTCTTAGAGTTGAAAACCAAACAAATCTAAGAGTTAAAGTCATTAGGTATGATAATGGAACTGAATTTAAAAACAATGACCTAAACAACTTTTGTGAGGAAAAGGGCATTGAGAGACAATACAGTGCTCCTAGGACTCCTCAACAGAATGGTGTTGCTGAAAGGAGAAATAGGACTCTGATAGAAGCTGCTAGATCTCTGTTGGCAGACTCAAAACTTCCAATTACTTTTTGGGCAGAAGCCGTAAATACTGCCTGCTATGTTCAAAACAGAGTTCTAGTAGTAAAATCCCAAGACAAGACACCTTATGAGCTTTTTAAAAAGAAGAAACCTTTTATTGGATTTTTCAAACCATTTGGGTGTCCTTGCACAATTCTCAATACCAAAACTCACCTAGGCAAGTTTGATAGCAAAGTTGAGGATGGGTTTCTTGTTGGTTATTCATCTCAAAGTAAGGCCTACAGAGTTTTTAACACCTCTTCTAGGATTATTGAGGAAAGTGACAATGTCAAATGCAATGAGAACACACTAAATCAACTTGGGTCAAGTCCTGATTGGCTATTTGACATTGATTCACTGTCTAATTCTTTGGGTTTCAGTAATGAGCATAATGCAGGAACAGGGACAGAATAGGTACAAGTACAAAGACAAGAGTTTGTGCTATTCCCAACACCTACTACTGATCCTGTTGAATTCTGTGACCAAGATAAGAAAGATACTTCAGATTTAAAGGACACTGAACCAGCTCAGAATGAAGAGGACATAGGTGAAAAGGAAGATCAACCCTCAGTTTCAGTAATCAAAGGTCCTGAGATGCCATTTTTGGAAGAGGATGACACAGATGATGATTCTTCAATGTATGGTGGAAGCACTCCAGAAAAGAATGACACCAATCTTGAAGTCAATCTTAATGAAGAGGCTGTCAATACTACAAGAACTCAGAAGAATCATCCTCCTCAATTAGTGATTGGTGACATCAATTCTCCAATGATCACAAGGCAACAAAGCAAGATAGGGGGATTGAAAGACCTACAATCAGGTTTATTATCTTGTTTTCTATCACAGGTTGAACCCAAAAAGGCATATGATGCAATGAAAGATCCAAGCTGGATAAAAGCAATGTAAGAGGAGCTACTGCAGTTTGTACTACAAGATGTATAGGATCTGGTGGATCTTCCAAAAGGACACAGAGCAATTGGCACAAGATGGATCTTCAGGAACAAGAAAGATGAGAGAGGAATAGTAATAAAGAACAAGGCCAGATTAGTGGCACAAAGATATACTCAAGAAGAAGGAATTGATTATGAAGAGGTATTTGCACCAGTGGCCAGGATTGAGGCAATCAGGCTATTTTTAGCCTATGCTTCTTTCATGAAGTTCAGGGTTTACCAAATGGATGTAAAGAGTGATTTCCTGTATGGGAGAATTGAAGAAGAAGTGTATGTATGTCAGCCTCCAGGGTTTGAGAATCCAAATTATCTTGACAGAGTATACAAATTAAAGAAGGCACTCTATGGGCTACATCAAGCACCAAGGGCATGGTATGACACTCTGTCTACCTACCTCTTGGAAAATTGTTTTGAAAGAGGAATAATAGACAAGAATTTGTTCATCAAAAGGAAGAAGAAGGACATTCTACTTATGCAGATCTATGTAGATGACATCATCTTTGGATCCACAAAAGATCAATTGTGCAGAGATTTTGAAGAACTGATGCACAAGAGATTCAAGATGAGTTCTATGGGTGAACTTACTTTCTTCCTTGGGCTACAAGTTAAGCAGGAGAAAGATGGGATATTCATAAGCCAATCCAAGTATGTACAAGTTAAGCAGGAGAAAGTTTGGTTTCTCAGACTCAAAGCCTGCAAGCACACCCATGGAGACACACAAACAGATCACAGAAGATCTTGAGGGGGAGGATGTGGATGTTCATCACTATAGATCCATGATTGGCTCCCTCATGTATCTCACTTCTTCAAGACCAGATATCAAGTTTCCTGTTTGTGTATGTGCAAGATTTCAAGTAAGGCCTAAGCAGTCACACTTTCAAGCAGTCAAGAGGATATTCAGATATCTCAAAGGCCAACCTAGATTAGGTTTTTGGTATCCTCATGACTCACCATTTGACCTACTTGCTTATTCAGACAGTGACTTGGGTGGTGCAAATTTGGATAGAAAGTCAACTTCAGGGGGATGTCAGTTTTTGGGTGCAAGACTAGTGTCATGGCAGTACAAGAAACAAACCACAGTGTCCACCTCTACAACAGAAGCAGAGTATATAGCTGCTACAAGCTGCTGCTCTCAAGTACTCTGGATTCAGAATCAAATGTTGGACTATGGTATGACTTTTCTTCACACTCCAATCTTCATAGACAATAACAGTGCTATTAGCATTGTTAATAATCCAGTCAAGCACTCCAAAACAAAGCATATAGAAATCAGGTATCATTTTATCAGAGACTGCAATGAAAAGAAGCTAATTCAGGTTGTGAAAGTCCATACAAGTAACCAATTTGCTGATCTATTCACTAAAGCTTTTGATGTGGGTAGGTTCACATTTTTGGTCACAAGTGTGGGCATGATAAACTCTGAATAAGCCTATTATCTTTTGACTCAAGTACCTGTATAGTTTCCTTCCTGTCTACTTTCTCATATTGTATTGTGCATGGTGCTGCTAACCTTGTGTGTTTAAGTATTGCAGATTGCTTCAAAGGGATACTTGGTACTTCTAATTCAGTTAATACTGCTCGCTATATTACTCATAACAACATTTCAAATATGGTTAAGTATGGTTAATACTGCTAGGTGGTTTATACTGCTAGTGCAAAGTTACTACTGCTTGCCTTATTTATACTGCTAATCAGTGTTACTACTATTGGTCTGTGTTAATACTGCTAGTCTGTGTTAGTACTGCCAGTATGTGTTACTACTTCTACTTTGAGTTAATACTGCGAGTTGGTTAATACTGCTAGGGTACGTAGTACTGCTTCTAACTGAAACCCTCCACCTATAAATACCCTTTGTGACCGCCAAAATACAAAACGGCTTTTTGAACTTCCATTGTTTCTCTTTCTTTCTCTCTCTCGATTTCTTGCTCACCAGTGTAACCACTAGTTGCGATTCGAACCCTAGAATCAATCAGAACGATGGCAGTTCTACAATTCTTTGATGAACACAATGAAGTTGCTATGTTGCAGAAACCTAAACAGGCTGAAGGTTTTCATCATATTGTGGATTTCATAAAATCTACACATATCGCCCACGCATTAACTGTCAATCCCACAATCTATGTAGAACATCAAAGACAGTTCTGGGCCAATGTTGCTATTCAAACTGAAGATGGCACTCAGGTCATCAAAACAAGGGTTTGTGATAAACCTCTAACCATCTCAGAGGAGTGTATTCGCATCCATCTACGCTTAGATGATGCCTAGGGTATTACCTCTCTTACTAAGGAAGATCTCTTCCAAGCTCTTAATCGTATGGGGTATGAAGGTCCCACTGACGTATATAAATTTTTCAAGAACAAATTTTCACCTCAGTCGAGATTCTTTGTTCATACCCTACAACACTGCATTTCACGAAAAACAACTGGATGGAGTGAGTTTAGCAGTACCATAGCCTATGCTTTGGTCTGCTTAGCTACCTCTAGAAAGTTTAATTTTGCTCAAATGATTTTCAATGATAAAATGTCAAACCTGGATACCAAATCCAAAAGCTTTTATATGTACCCAAGGTTTGTACAAGAAGTACTAAATCAAGAATTGATGGATTTACCTCATTTCAATGAGATATATGTACCAAAACTCCCAAAGGGGAAGGTGTTCTCAAATATGAAGAGGCCCAGTAAGGACTTCTCAGGTATAGACACTCCATTGTTCTCTACAATGATGGGTGTGTCTCCTTCCCATGGTGAGGCATCAGGGTCACAACCCACATCTGACCACCCAACTGATGATCTACCCACACCACTCATTGCTAGTAATTCTCCTCAGATTCCTATTGTAAATCCCACATCCCACATCACCAAAACTTATATAAGGAAAAAGGTACAGAAGGTTCCTTCCCTTCGTGTACCTTCACCCCCAAAGCCTTCAAGCCCTCTAATGGAGCATTCTCCATTAGAGAATATCCAAAGGGAAACCACAGGGGTGTCTCCCAACCCCAAGAAGGTGCTCAATAAGGAGAAGGAAGAGCATGTGGGTAGTAAGGCTCACACTACTGACTTTGCACAAAGTGCAGGGCAGGACAGTGTGAACATCTTTAAGACCTTCCCCACGGAAACTTTGGGTGAGCAATCATCCAAAAGTCCCAGGTGCCAAGAAACCAAGGGGGTAGAGGGTGCTTCTGCTAGGTAGAAGACCTCTACTAAAAGATCCAAGGATCCTTAAAAGGTGGTAAAAACACCTAAAGGAGGTGAGGATAGATATACGTACAATGAATTGATGAAAACCATTGCAAATGTCAACCTGGATGTCATCAAGCAGGGCTCGGAAATAGAGGAGATGAAGAAGGTTATTATATCTCAACAAACTCAGATAGTAAAGCTCAAGAAAATGGTGTTGAAACTTGTGCACCAAAAGAGAAGGAAGCAATTCATTCTAGAGAAAAGGAGAAGTGTTCATGCTGCTTTCAAAAAGGGGGAGAGTCAGGAAAAACAGGATGAAAAGGAGAGTACAAAAGAGATGGAATTCTAGTTTGAGGGGGAGACTGGTGCTGATAAATAAGAGAAAGTTGGTTCAGAAGAAGAAACTTTTGAAAATATAGCAGATATTGCAAAAGCAGCAGTAACTGACGCTGCAGCAGCAACAAATGAACCTGAAGCAGAAACAGAATTGTCCAGAGAGGAAATTGAAATTGCAGAAACCCTTGTGAAAGCTAAGAATGACACTCCCAAAGCCACTCAAAAGGCTAAGGGAGTAATGATCAAAGAAGGAGGATTAGAGAAGAAATTAAAAGAGGTCAGTGTGGAGGATGCAAAGAAGAAGGGAAAAGAGAAGATGGTTGAGTCTGAGCAACCATTGAAGAAAAAGAAACAGATTGAGTTGGATGAAGAAGTGGCCAAAAAGCTTCAAGAAGAGCTAGAAAAGAAGGAAGAAATTCAATCTGCCAAAGACAGAGAGCTTGCATTGGATATGTCTAAAAAGATAAATGAAGAATATCAAAGGAGTTTAAAGTCTGTTGTTGTTAAGAAAGTAACAAAGAGAGCTACTGTGCAAAGGCAAAGAAAGTCCTCAAAGACATTTTTGGCTAATCAAGAGAGAAGGAAAATGATAAACTTCCTGAAAGGAGCTCTTGGAGTTCCTGAAGGAATGTTTACCAACATGCCTTATGGTAGGATAGAGGAGCTGTTTCCAAAGGAGATGGCCAATCTGAAAGGGGACTCCATTCAAAGGGTAGAGGCTGAAAGGAAGATGAAAGAGAGGCATGACCTCAATATACAACAGCATTTCCCTAACAGTGAAGAAGGCACTCCTAGGCCCTAGCAAAGACAAGGAAGAGGTGAAACAAGAAGAGACATTAGCCCAAAAGATTGGTAATATTAAAAGAAAGAAGTCCATTGCTATCAAACCAAAGCCAAAAGCAAAAAGGGCAAGAATTGAAGAAGAGGAGAATGAAAATGAAAGAACAGAAGCAAAAGCAAAAGCAGAACCTACTGTTGCACCTTCAGCAGAGCCAGAGCAGAATTCAGAGCAGTCCAATCAACAATCAAATGAGCAGTTTGACTTGTACATGACAGTGACAGATGATGAACAAATGAAAGTTGATCCTATCTCAGTGAATGCTACAGAAATCATTCATTGGGATATGATGATAGATCAGAGAAAAGAATACTTCAGGATAAAGAGAATGGGGGACAAATATGAGGTCTACTCAACCTGGGCAAAGATAATCATAAGTTGTTCCAGATCTGATTTAGAAGAAATGTACAAGGTTGGAATAAACTTATATGGTGAAGTGCTGAAAGGAAATGAGATGAGCCTACTAAGGATAACCATAGAATACTTGTGCATGATGTTTGATCCAGAGAGAGTGAGGCAAAGGATAAAAGACTTGCATCATGAGTATGGGTTTAAAAGGATTGATTACTGGATGTTGTATGAAAACTGTGGAGTGTATATGATAACTATTGACAAGAGTTATCATGAATACTATCTGGTCGATAAGATCTATGACCACAGCAAGGCTAAACTGCAAGCAATATTGAAAGCAAAATTGGTATGTTCAAAGAACTCAGAAATGGCAAGGATAGTAGGTAAAGAGAACCATCAATCAAAGTCTAGGTCTGAATCCTGATTTGGGAATCTAAGCTGAAGTTTTGAAAGCATCATGAAGACCTCATGCTGAAGAACTTAACTTCTCATTCCAAAAAGTTAAGTTAGGAGGAGATTGTTGGGTCTGAATGTGCTAAGTATGGTTTATGCTGCTCAGTCTTCATGATTCATGCTGCTAAGAGATTACTACTACTAGTAGAATTAATATTGCTTGAAGAGTTAGTGCTGCTAATTGAATAGTTAGTACTGCTTGGAGAGTTAGTACTGCTAGTAGTTAGTACTGCTGAGAAAGATTAATACTGCTGAGAATGATTAATGTTGCTGGATAAGGATGAAGATTAATGTTGCTGTATATATTGTATAGAAGTCTTTGATAGAAAAAAAAAATTCATACGTTTGTTTAGAGAGAATTAACCTCAAGATTAATATTGATCCTTTCTATAGAGAAGTATAGAACGTCTGTTGAGTCTGTTCAACAGATTGAGGTTGTGTTTGTAATCATTAAGTTTTATGCAATATAAACTTATGATTTGAGTTCTTATTTTGTATTTTTTATTAATTGTTAAACTGTTATTCCGCGACTTCTTTAACATTGTTTCTGAGTTTGTATTAAAATTCTTGTTTAGAATTTTCGATCTTGACATTATTTTTCTTGAACGGGGTGTTTATGTTAGGTAAAAACTGTGCCTCACAAATGCAAAAGCTAGCGAGTGATTTCTAAGGTCCCAAACGGGTAGAAATCCAAGTGCACAATTAACCCAACAACAAATGCGGATAACAATAATCTAGATGTTGCACAATAATTTTCTAACGTAAAAAAACCCACGAAATATAGATAGTAACAAAAATGTTATTATCTATAATTATAGCAAGTTCAAAAAAAATAACACAGTGATTTAACGTGGTTCCACTATCGGTGTGATAGTGTACATCCACCAAAGAGAGATAGCAAGAATATTATTACCAACCAAGGAGAGTACAAAGTGCTTGTACAAGGATCTTGAGATCCACGATTACCTAACGAAACTTTCACGAACACCACCGAATATCAAGAACACTCTCGACCTCAAGAATATATTAGGGAGAGTATTTGGTGTTTAGCTAGAGAAAGCTCAAGAAAGGGATAAAGAAAATGGTTGGAGGGGAAGGGGTATTTATAGGATGGAAGAGGAGTAGGGGCAAGTGATGTGTTATGACCAAGTTGGTCCAAGTATGAGTTATGACGAAGTTGGTCCAAGTTGGTCCAAGTCACATGTAGCATCCAATATACAATATATAATATATAATTAAATATTATAACACTCCACCATGATACATGTGATCCTCGATAGCGAAACGAATCCCAATCCAACCAATACGAGTTCTTCCGACGGTTGATAATAGCAAGTAGATAGCAAAGTAAATTGGCACGAGGTAGCAAAATGCATTCTAACCGTGACGAGCTTCGGCATGGCCATCACCCGTCAAAGTTACAAGCAAACAAATAACCTCAAATGCATAATATACTAAACAAGGTAGAGCATAAGCAAAGATCTAAGCACTTAACAAAGTAATTCCTTCAAAGATGTCATTTTGTCACCTATGGTAATATCTTCTCTCTCTCGAGCAAAGTGCCCAACGACACTAACACAAACGAAGTTAGATCAAGTTTAAGCAATGCTCAAACTTAGCTGGCAGTAGTGACTTAGTGAACATATCAGCGACATTGTCATCTGTCAGGACTTTCTTCAAATAGACAATCTTCGTTTCATGTAATCTCACGAGATATGCATCACGCACATTTATGTGCTTTGTCCGGGAGCTGAAAGCCAAATTAGTTGTCAAATGGATGGCACTCTGATTATCACAGAAAATGCGCACGGAAGGTTGCTTGAAGCCTAAGCCATTCATTAATTCTTTTCAAATGGACCGCTTCCTTTGCAGACTCAACCGCCGCAACAAGTTTAGCTTATATGGTTGACAATGCAACAATGGACTGTAAACATGATCTCCAACTCATGGTTGTTCCACCTAAGGTAAATACATAACCAGATGTGGATCTCCAGCCTACTCGATCACTTGCATAGTCAAAATCACAAAATCCAACAATTTCACAGTCATTGTGCAAACCAAATATAAGACCATGTGTCTCGGTTCCCTTCAAATATCGGAATGCCATTTTAACGGTTGCCCAATGTGATCGACCCAGATTCCCGAGAAACCAACTTACCACTCCGACACAATGTGCAAGATCAAGACAAGTACACACCATGGCGTACATTAGACTCCCAACCGCACTAGCATATGGAAATTTTAACATTTCGGCCTTTCCCTTGTCATCATTCGGACAATATTCACTTGTAATCTTGATGTGCTTCGGTAGCGGAGTGTTAGACGTCTTGGCACCATCAAGATTGAACAGCTTCAATATCTTTTGGATATACGCCCGTTGTGTCAATCTAAGTGTTCGGGACTTTCTGTCCCGTACGATTTCCATGCCCAAAATCTTTTGCGCCGCGGCAAGATCTTTCATTTCAAATTCTGACTTCAACTTATTTTTCAGAAGTTCGATCTCTGACTGGTCCTGCAGGCTATAAGCATGTCATCTACATAAAGAAGTAAGTGAAAACGCCACCGCTTTGTCTATGATAAACACAAGCGTCTTTTTCACTACGCTCAAATCCCAGATTGAGCATAAACAAATCGAACTTCTTATACCACTGACGAGGCGATTGTTTTAGTCCATAAAGGGACTTCTTGATTTTACATACATATTCTGGTTTGCTTTCGGAAACGAAACCATCAGGCTGCTTCGTATATATAGTTTCCTCCAAGTCTCCATGTAGGAAGGCAGTCTTCACATCTAACTGTTCTAGCTCCAAATCGTGAATAGTCACGATCGCCAAAAGAACACGAATAGATGTATGACGTACAACAGGAGCAAAAATATCGTCATACTCGATACCTTTCCGTTGTACAAAGCCTTTAGAAATGAGACGAGCCTTGTAACGATTGTCATCTTTGACTTTGAAAACCCACTTGCAACCAATAGCACGGCTGCCATTCGGCAATGGACATAAGTCCCAAGTGTTGTTCTTTGAGAGAACTTCCATCTCTTCTTGCATAGCTCCAAGCCATTTAGAACTGTGGGTCGAGGCCAACGCCTCCTTTATATCGAGCGGCTCATCTTTCCCTACATGCAAAGCAAACTCCAACTGATCTGTAAAACTCATGTTAGCAAAATCCCAATCTCCATACATGTTAGGCGGACGAATAGTTCTTTGACTATGCCTGGTAGGCGCAATAACTGGGATTGTATCGCCATCGTCTCCACCATCATTCAGAATCTCTTCTTCAGAATCACTAGTAAAAGTCACTGGCTGAATGACTTCTTCAACATTAACGGGTAATTCTGAGCTAATATCAAGAATGGATGAACCGGGAATATAAGAATTGTCTACTGTCTCCATATCATCGGGAGTAGGAGGAACAGTAGTAACGACTTCCGGATCTTGAGATGACTGAGGATCCTGTGACTTCAACAAGACTTGATTCATTAAATGTGACATGTCGAGAATGAATCACTTTACGAGTCAAGGGGTTTCAGATTTGGTAACCCTTGATACCATCTGTATAGTCGAGCAAGAATCCTTTGGTGGCTTTAGGATTCAACTTGTCCTGGCCTGAAACATAAAAATAAACAAGACAACCAAATACACGTATGTATTTCAGACAGATGTTTCTTTTACCTCTCCAAACCTCTTCCGGAATCTTTCCCCCGATGGCCGAACAAGGTAACCTATTAATGATGTGCACCGCGGTGTGAAGTGCTTCACCCCAGAAAGATTTGGGGAACCCCGATGTTGACAACATACATCGGACCTTTTCAAGCAAAGTCTTATTCATCCGCTCGGCAACCCCATTAGATTAAGGGTCGCCTGGTGTGGTGTAGTGACGGTGGATGCCCTTACGCGAACAAAAGTCTTTGAAGTTACCACTAGTAAATTCTCCACCGTTGTCAGATCTCAGCAATTTCAACTTCTTGCCAGTCTCGACCTCTACTCGTGCCAACCAAGGCTTGAACGTATCGAAGACATCTGACTCTAACTTCAACACATACACCCAAAGCTTATGTGAGAAATCATCAATAAACGAAATGAAGTATTTACCTCCACTGAGGGATGGAGTACTAGATGGTCCCCAGACGTCTGTATGAACATAATCGAGGATTCCTTTAGTGTTGTGTTTTCCAACACCAAAAGAAACACGCATCTGCTTTCCTTTGACACATCCCGAACAAAACTCCAAGCTAGCAGGTACGACGACTTTAATGAGTTTTCGCTTGTGCAAAATCTTCAAATTCTTCTCGGATGTGTGGCCCAAACGAAGATGCCATAAGCGAGCAACATCGAGATTGTTTAAGCTTTCGGCCACACACAATTCAGAAGAAATAGTTTCGCCAATCAAGTGGAAAAGATTATTTTTCGTCTGTTCGCCTTTCATTACGATAATACTCCCTCGGGAGATGCGCAAATTCCCGTCATTAATCCGAATCTTGCAACCCAGTTTGGACAGTTGTCTAACAGAGATCAAGGAACGAGTCATGGATGGAACAAACTTGACATTATTCAATGTCCGAATACACCCATCGAACATCTTGATCTGCACAGTACCAATACCCTTAGTAACACACGAAGTACTGTTTCCCATAAAAATACTGTTACCTTCAACTTTTTCGAAGGTAGAGAAACAGTCCCGGAATGGTGTCATGTGGCAAGATGCCCCAGTATCTAACACCCATCGCCTGTCACCTTGCGGTGGTGTAAATGTGGCAGAGAAGCCATTTTGCTCCTCTTCGACTGCAATGGTTGATGATTCGGCGTTGTCTTTGTCTTTGTTTTTAAGACTCGGACAATCTTTCACCCAATGACCTGGCTTATGGCAATAGTTATAGTTGCCACGTGTCTTTGATTTCCCACGAGAGTCAGGCCGACGAGACTGAGAGCGCCCATGGTTTCTTCTTCTTGAAGACAGTTGATCATCTCGGCCTCTGTCAGCAAATAGGCCTTGACTGCAATTGTTCTCTCTGGGATTGTTACCGATCCTCATCTGAATTCTTTGATCTTCAGAAATCATTCATGTTTTCACATCAGACAAAGAAAGAGTTTCTCTTCCATAAATAAAATTGTTAGTGAATTGGAAATATTTCTCGGGAAGTGAATACAACAGGATCATAGCAAGTGTTTCTTCATCTTTAGCAAGAAGCGCATCCATTGCCTTCAACTTCATAATGATATCTTCAAATTTGGTCATGTGAGCTTTAATGGTTGTGCCTTCCTTCATTTTGAAGAAGAGACACGACCGCATCAGTAACAATCTGTTGGTCAAAGTTTTCTTGAGATATAAATTCTCAAGCTTGCTCCAAATATCTGCAGCTGTCTTTTCAGACACAATCTCAGATATAACATTTTCTCCCATAGCCATATGCAAAGTAGTAAATGCCCATGCTTCCATTTCTTTAGCCAGTTCAGACATGTTAGGGTCTAACTCGTCTTTAGCAAATACTACGGGATGGACTCCATTTTTCCTAAGTGCAGCAGATGTTGTGAACTGCCATTTACCAAAGTCACCGTCCCCATTCGAAGTCTGTATACGTGTTATTCCCATATTTCAAGTTCTAATTCAGTAACAAACAAACAAGATGAGAATTCGTAAATCATATGTCATTGATCTCAATCGAATATTACAAACTCTCAACTTTCTCTCTCTACAAACACTCTCTCTCTCTAGAATTTTTTTTCTAATCACCTCTTCTCTGATTTGTTTACAATGAGTGTTCTACTGGTTACAAAGACAACAAAGGTATTTATACCCTTGACAATTGCAAAGAAAGTAAAATACAAACATATTGACTTTGACTTTATTAACAAAAGACTTTGACTTTCAGTAAGAGTTGACTTTCTCAGCTTTGACTTCTTGATCTTTTGTCTTCAATCTTTATGATCTCGAATCCAACATATTTATGCTCTAACAATCTCCCCCTTTGGATCAAGATCATTACTAAAAGATTTAGCAATACGATCTTCTCTTTGATTAAGCTCGATTGAAGTAACTCCCCTTTTGATCAACCTTTATCTTCTCTTGTAATCTCCCATTTGATACAAACATGATAAACAAACTCCCCCTTAACATAATGAAGTTCTTCTTTAGCTTTGTCTTCAAAAACTTTCTACAATCTTCCCAACGTCTGATCTTCAAAAATAGTAACAATTTCCCCCAAGGTTGTAAACAAACCTCTTTCAGACATTGAAAGAAATTATCTTCATTTTCAGCTCTGAATGATTTATCCAACTTTCTTCAAATAGACTTTCTCCAAAATTTGCTTGCTTTCGAAATTCTTTGAACTTTCTCTTATCAACTTTGATCAAACTTCAAATCTAAAATATCTCTCTCCATATGCAATACAAACACTTCTTTCCGGACATTTCTTTCAACTTTAACATTTCTTTGAATCACACATTTCTTTATCTTATCCCCCTTTTTGATGATTAGAGCATCAATATCATCAAAACTTTCTCCAAGAAATGTCTTTGACCCATTCCGATCTGTCAAACTGAGCCTCTCATTCTGTGATCCATAACGAAGTATTCATCTAGATCTTTGCAAATCCAGACAAAATAAGAACATGTAACTCCTGAATCAACAAATGAATCAGTTAGAATGTCTGTCAGTAACACGAAGTCACTGTGTGTAACGAATACACAATATAAAAGAGTTTTTTGATGTTCACTCCCCCAGGGCTTCCATCCAATCATCGAAACACCACAAAGGCAATTTCTATGAATGTTATGACAAAGAAACAAATTCTTTGTGTGTTCGTGCAAGTGTAGAAAGAATTAAGCATGAATAGTTGCTTTTTAAGGCTCAAAATTGTGTAAACCACTAAGACAACAGCAGATAAACACAGACTCAATGTGCATGATTGAAGTGCGAAGGTGGGGCAGACTTCCTTCTTTTTGAATATCCAGATTTTCCAAATGAAAACCAGATAGATTATATGTTGTGTCCCCTTGAAAATGTGAAACATTTTCTTTTTTGAGAAGAAAATGAGTAGCTTGTGGGGTTTAGTCAAGAGTTGGGATGGGCTAGTTGCCTGTTTCAAAAATGTTCATGAAAGAATTGTGAATCATTAGTAATGTGGCTGCCCGGCTCAGAAAATAGTTGGTGTAGAGTTTGATATTCTTTTACTCTGTTCTCACACCCTCTTTCTTTTAATCATTATGCTCACTTCTAACCAAACTCTCATTTACATTTTACCTCATCACACCCACACTCATTTCTTTTAGACTCCTCACACTCAATCACTAAGGATTAACTTCTTGGGTAGAAATCACTGGTTAACGTGATATCATAGAAGTTCAGTTAAATCCTAGCACAAAGAACCCAGTCCTACAAAGCATATGTTGCTCACAATGGTTTATCTTGAACATTTAAGCTTAATGCATTTAAGCTCAACCGCTTTCTTCTCGTCAGCACATTTTCTGGAAAACTCGGAGAATTTCTTTGCAAATTATGTCTTTTCAGTCTCAAAATCAGATCTTTCTTTGACCATCTTTTTCTCCAGATCAAATATTTTCTTTTGAAGCTCAATATTAGCATCCTCCAGATTCTTAATCTTCTCCTCAGAACTTTCAACAGATGTTGCTTGCTGAAGTGGCACAATATGATTTTCAAAGCAGAAATCTTTCTTTTCACCTCAGAATTCTTAGATTCCAAAATCTTTACTTTTTCGCTTAAAGACAACTTTGATTTATTTTCAATCTTATCCCACAACTGTTTTGCTATAGCCTCTTTGATATTTAATTGAATAGAAATTTCATCTGAAATTCCTTTCAAAATAAACAGTTTGGCCAATTTATCAGCTTCAAATCTCTTTTTTTGCTCATTTGAATATTCCTCAAGTGATAATACACACTCTCCTTTTTCTTTGAGTCCATATGCTCCCGAATAATAGTAAAACTTTGTTGGAGTTTTCATCCTTCCTTCCTACAAAGATAATCTGATATATTTTCCCGACTCATGTTTATCTATGAGATCTAGAAAACTAATCTTCCATGACTCAAACTCTCCTTTGACTAAAACAGGAGGTTTCACATCTGATTCAACTATGAAAGCTTCTTTGGAAGTCCTGTTTGAAAAAGAACTTGAAAAATGATCGTTAATCCAAAATATGAAAATCACCACAAAAATATAGAAAAAACGTGAAATAAAACTTCAGAAATTTTGAAAAAATTTGACTAAGTATCAGAACTCGCAAGTCACTATTGAACTCGCAAGCCCTTAAACTCGCAGACTGAGAAACACGCAGATCGAGACTTGAGCATTTGATAAACTCTCAAGCAAACTCGCAGACAAACTCGCAAGCAAACTCGCAGATAAACTCGCAAGCAAAACTCGCAGATCGATAAAACTCGCAGAACTCAAACTCGCAAATCGATGAAACTCGCAAGCGCCTAAACACACTAAAAACTGTTCACGCTGAAACTCGCTAACAGAGGTGTGCGCGTTTCCCAAAATCGCACGTCAAAGCTTGCGCGTTTGAACAAAACTCGCTAGCTTCACTTGCGCATTTCAACACTTAGATATATTTCTTGAAGTTTCAAACTCGCACGTCGAAGAACTCGCTGAACACTATTCCTCTTCAAACTCGCTAGCTTTGATGAGCGCGTTTGTAGAACTCGCTGAACACTACTAGCGTGTTCTGGTCCTTAGAAAAATTTCTCACTTTTTCAAACTCGCTGACTTGATTAGCGAGTTTCTTAGAACTCGCAGATAACCCTTGCGCGTTTTAGACCAAAACAAATCCTTTGACTTGCGCGTTCTAGCTGATGAACCTTGCGCGTTTGAAGACGGAGAACTTGCGCGTTTGAGAGATCTAGCGCGTTCTTCCGTTTGTCGACCCAAAAATTACTTTTTCAATCTGAATTCGATCTAAACTTTGTCCAATTGATCTGAAACTTTGAATTGTTGCTCGATTACAATGCTAGAACAGATTACAACCAAAAAACTTACAAACAAACACTTACAATACAAAAAAAATCGATGAAACAGTAAATTTTGACTCGTGAACAAAATTCAACAAAAATCACAAAATTCCTGTGATTTACAGTGCAATACTGAAATTGAATTACAAAGACTCAATCTAATACACTTTTAAAACAATTCCTAACCAAAATATGCTCCAAAAACACTCAAAAACTCAGAATCCGATTTTTCCTTTCAAGAACAGTGACGAACCACCAAAAACTTGAATTTCTCGAATTGATTTCACTTTGGATCTGCTCTGATACCAATTGTTATTCCCAGATTTCAAGTTCTAATTCAGTAACAAACAAACAAGATGAGAATTCGTAAATCATATGTCATTGATCTCAATCGAATATTACAAACTCTCAACTTTCTCTCTCTACAAACACTCTCTCTCTCTAGAATGATTTTCTAATCACCTCTTCTCTGATTTGTTTACAATGAGTGTTCTACTGATTACAAAGACAACAAAGGTATTTATACCATTGACAATTACAAAGAAAGTAAAATACAAACATATTGACTTTGACTTTATTAACAAAAGACTTTGACTTTCAGTAAGAGTTGACTTTCTCAGCTTTGACTTCTTGATCTTTTGTCTTCAATCTTTATGATCTTGAATCCAACATATTTATGCTCTAACAATACGAATTCCAGCCCCGGACAAATTAAATGTACCTTCTTGGTATGGTTTTTGGGACTGGTTTGAGGAACCGGTACCAAATAGGTTTTCTACGTCAGCCATAGAGAAAAAAAAATGTGCAAACTGGTTTATGTATATTTTCTACACAAACCCAAATCTAGATCTGAAGCTCGGATACCAATTGTTAGGTAAAAATTGTGTCTCACAAATGCAAAAGCTAGCGAGTGATTTCTAAGGTCCCAAACAGGTAGAAATCCAAGTGCACGATTAACCCAACAACAAATGCGGATAACAATAATCTAGATGTTGCACAATAACTTTCTAACGTAAAAAAAACCCACGAAATATAGATAGTAACAAAAATGTTATTATCTATAATTATAGAAAGTTCAAAACAAATAACACCGTGATTTAACATGGTTCCACTATCGATGTGATAGTGTACATCCACCAAAGAGAGATAGCAAGAATATTATTACCAACTAAGGAGATTACAAAGTGCTTGTACATGGATCTTGAGATCCACGATCACCTAACGAAACTTTCACGAACACCACCGAATATCAAGAACACTCTGGACCTCAATAATATATTAGGGAGAGTATTTGGTGTTTAGCTAGAGAAAGCTCAAGAAAGGGATAAAGAAAATGGTTGGAGGGGAAGGGGTATTTATAGGATGGAAGAGGAGTAGGGGCCAAGTGATGTGTTATGACCAAGTTGGTCCAAGTATGAGTTATGACCAAGTTGGTCCAAGTCACATGTAGCGTCCAATATATAATATATAATTAAATATTATAACAGTTTACATATAAATTAATTGTAGTTTAAATGTTACTTTAACATAATTCTTTATGGCCAAAAAGATATTCTTTCAAATCCCACACAACTTGCAACAATTACCATTTTGGTTTGTGCAGCCTTTTGTTTGAAAAAAGAAAATCAAGTACTGAAGTTGATCAGATAACTCTATCCGTACAGATGATGTCTCCATATGGTTGGAGGATGGATTTGCAGTTGTCTCCTAATCATCTACAAATCAGTTTTCTTTGTTTCTTTAAGTGCATGCAAACATATGATATCACGATTATCACCATTTTTAATTTTGCGTCAAGTCGTCAAGAGAAAAAGAATAAAGAAATCGTCTCAAAAATGAGTAGCCACTAATTATGTTGTCCTTTGGTTCCTCAATGTTGTTTGGTCGCTGGAACTCTGGGAACTTCTCAAAAACATGCTTCTTTTTATGAGAAAATCCAAATCATATAACCAACAATAATAACCGACAGATTTGGCCAGAATTAAATAATAACCCCTAGATACTGAACTTAATTTAGAAAACATAACATATATTGTTGTCATTACTCAATACTCATTAGGCTTTAGAAGTTCCAACATGAACGGTAAGTATTCTATAGGTGATTTTAGTGTCACCAGGCATTCAAGTATAATTGGATATAACACGAGTGCTAATGGGTTTCAAACTGTGGTCTAATACAAGTTAGGCGGTTCAGAGTGCACACTTGTTATAAGACGACTTTGATCCCGGACTCGATGAAATGGCGGGTGTCAGCGCCCCTTGTAAGTCGAAGGGGGCAGAGAGCCCCTGGCAGGGATAGCGGGCGGGGTCGAGGGGTAGCGCCCCCGCGGGTTTGGGGAAATTCCCTAAAACCTTTTCAGAATTTTGGACTTGGAATGCAGTGGAAAAACTTGATCAGAATGAAGAAAACTTCAGTTCTGATCAGTTTGGAGCTTAAGATCAAGAGGTGTAATTTTCAGACTTAGTTCTGAAAATCGGACGAGGTTTTGGATGGCCGTGCTTCTGGACGAGTCTCTGGTCGTGAATGACGCTAATGACGCTTTGGTTGGTTAGACCAGAGTCTCTCTCTACCATTACTTATCTCCTTGAAAGTTTCATTTTGCACAATTCCCGCATCAAAATGGCCCTATATTCGCATCGGAAGAGAAAGAGGAGCGAACAACCACTATAAAATCATTAGATGAGCTTCAGTATTTAATCTCTTAAGAATAGCCAGTGGCGGATCCAGGAATTTTGTGTAGTGGGGGCACCTTTAAGGTAGATTAAAGGTCCGCAAAGTCGACTTTTCAGTCTAATTCCACCTTTTCGAGGGTTTTTTTAAAGTTTTTTGTATGATTTTGAGAGATTTTTAAGTTTTTTTTCTCGATTTCGAGGAACTTTTTCTCTTTTTTTTGGTTGATTTCAATAGATTGTTTTGGTTTTGGGGGTTAATTTCCTAGTACTTTAACTTAATAGTAGGAAGTTAAAAAAAAGTGTTTTTGAACTAAGAATATGATGGAAAAAATATTTTAGTGGGGCTATCCCCCCACCTTTTACACCTTCCATTTGCCCCTGAGAATAGTTTATATAGTCATGATTCAATTCAGATCCACTGACTTTTGATTTCTTTCTCATTTTTCGGATCTGATTGGAACAATTGAGAAGTAGGACGACTTCACTCCCTTGGTTGGGGTTGTGCCACCCCGCAAGTGGCTCTCGTTGACTACCTCTTTGGCTAGCTCTGGACAGAGCCATCTCTAGACAGAGGCTCTGGTCGACTACCTCTCGTTGGCTATGTCTGGACAGACTACCTCCGGTTGGCTATATCTGAATACGATAAGTCTAATATCTGGTCTCGTAAGACCAGACCCCAGACATTTTATATACCCTAGACAAGATGTAGAAAAGGGCCCTTGATAATTATGAAAAAAAATCTTTGACATATTGTTTTTATCATAATAAATACAATTGAATTCAATAAATACTAATAATTCATATATAATCGTTTTTTCGAGTACTCCTAAATGCAATATCAATCAATAATTATTTGTAAATTAATATTATCAGCCGACTCAAGCTTAAACACTTAACCCTTGGTTTAAGACTAGGTTCCCAACCTAATTCACTTAAACTATTGCTCCGATACCAATTTATAACATCCTACTTTCTTATACAACATTTCTACTAAAATTTCGGCATGACCTATTCGTATATTCATGATTTTACCATTTTTATAACCGGTCTATATTTGTATATAACAATTTCCCAAAATTTTACATATGTAAAGGCCAAAAATGTGGGCAATCATATTTTCATACATACTAATTATACGGATAATGCTAATACAATTCCCACTAAAACACTATTTGCAACTCAAGAATCATCCCAAAAGAATTATCACTCGTTGCGCCATCCCATAAGTATCATATACTAGATTGTTTTACTTACCACTAGCACTACCGCCTGCACCTGATCTTGACCATGGGATGCACGTCGACAATAAAAACAAATCAGGCTTGTACAAGAGTTTACATAATAAAACATTCATTTAATTCCCAACATTCAATCAAAATCAAACCAATTCATGTAACTAGTTTGTATTTCTAAAACAATGCATGATTTGCAAACATTTAGAAATATACAAATGGACACATTTCTTCTCACCAAGCAATAAAATATGTGGTTATTAATTTTACGATGAGGTAACAAACATCATACAAGTGGTGGAAACCCACAACAAAACCGGAATCAGTGAAGGAGCACTACCCAGCAGTCTACTTATCCGTTAGGCTAATTTCGGCATAATCACCATGTGCACGTTGTGTCTTACAGACACTATGCCTATTAGCCGAGTATCAGGCACCCATCCGTGCACGGTACTCCAACAATACCCGATGGGACAAACCCATCAATTGTAAAGGGAGAGACACCAATACAACCGCAACAAAGGAGGTGACCCTAAGTCGCCAAATCCGGATCTAATTCACACCGTCAGAGAGTAACAAATAGCTCATAGTACCTCATTTATACAAAGTATACTTCACCAAAAATTTAACTCAATATCATGCTAAATAAACTTTATGTTTTAAAACATCAAAAGCATATTGCACGACGTTTTCGTAATCATTTAGCATGTTTGTTTCACCTTCAAATTTACTTTTGTATAAACCTTAATTAACCACATTTTATAACACTATGCATATTTTCCACGACACACATTCAGACACAAGCAACATGAATCAACTATGTAAAATACATACGTTTGACGTGTACCTAATTTATAATTTACTTGAACTCACCTTTGCTAGATTAAGTTAAATCTAGCTTTCAACCAACTTGCACAATCTTCTTCCAACCTATACAAATGATATGTGATCACCAAATTAATATAACTACTCTAAACAAAATATTTAGACATCCTTTTTACCTTTCAAACTTATTAAGAACCAATCCAAACGGATCTAAGACCAATGTTTTAGGAATACTTGAAGATTTATTATATATATACCCGTCATAAAACAAACCAAGCTCTGTTTAAACTCGATTTTTGAGTTACCTACGGCCCAAATTAGCTCATCCTCAAAAGAGATCGATTGTGGAAGACATCCTAACATTTCCAGAAAACTATTATAAGCTTAAATCTGAGTTACGAGTGATTTACTACGATTTTTACAACTTCCAGCAACGATGAAAACATCAATTTCGACCAAATCACTTTATGGTTTATGTTATACTTTCAAAACTCATCTCCACATATATTTTACCTACTTCAACCTATGTAGTTCCAATATTGAACTCCGAACCAAAGCATCCATAGGTATACTTCACCCAAGTTTATATCAAAACATTATGGTATGAACTCGAGGTACCCATAAAACTTGTTTTGACATAAGGTTTATTGTTCGTAATCCAACATGGTGTCAAATCCTCACTATCTCAAATACAAATTATTATTGAAGTCAAGCTCTTAAAACATGTTTCTTGAACTTTTAGATAGATGTTTAGATAATTCATACATCAAGTCCCTTTGTAATTTTCAAAGAACGCATAAAACTTCGTCTTATACTTCAAACCGGACAAGAATAATCTCTAACCTTGAAAATCTATTAAAAAATATATATATATAATGTTCGTTTAATCTTTGGAACATCTTTATACATGTTTAATACATATATCTATTTCCTTCCAACCTTTAATTTTGTATATAACAAGCAAATTTTGAGTTTACATCAATCAAAAGACAACTACTTTATATCAAACTTTTGATTCTCATTTCAAAAACATGTTTGGATCAAAATTTTCAACTTGGGTACATCACATATCATCTTAATGTTGCCACAAACTGATTACATCATGTATACTCACCTATTTATGCCCATTTCAACTTATGAACCCTAAAATGGGTTACACTATGTTTTGAGGTTGTAGACAACAAATTAGAAATCAAAACAAGGTAATAACCTACTCAATCTTAGTCGCATTAATGCACTAAACCAAATTATAAACCGAATTGAAACATAGTTATGTACACATACCTCAATTTTTAGCATCAAGTTCGAATTTTAAACCCTTGATCGAGTTCTTCACCTCATTAACCAAAAATATGGTTTCTTCCTTCGATTTGGATGCTAAAACTCAACCTATGATACATAAACATATTTTGGTTTCATGATTTGAGCATTTCTTGAGCCCTAGAGTTCTCTCTCTCACTCTTGCTTTCGGTCGATACTTTACAAAGGAAGAAGAAGACGTTGTCTTCTTATTATTAAAAGGGTTGTTTAATTAACACCCTCAAGTTTTTGGAATCTTACTTTGACCACCATGGTTTCAAGTATCCAAATTCCACACTAAACTTGCATTTCATTTATTTGTTATTCATCCAAATACTTGATATTTCTTAGTATCTTTAACATCTTAAAAGAACATATAACCACATTCTAAAAGATCGTTTTATATCTCATCATTACCAAACTATATCGAATATAATAGTTCTTCAAAATTTCGGGATGTTACAATTTTCCCCATCCAATAAGAGATTTCGTCCTCGAAATCTTAGTCTAGCCAATCAATTTCAAGTTAACTAAGTAACATATTACTACCCAAATATGGTTTAGCATGTTAGTGAATCCCAATGTTAGTGAATCCCAATCCTTTGGCTGAAGTCCAAATTATGTACTTAATTAGGTACAATTCATCTACAACTTAAACCATATGTTCTCTTTCTGCACACCATCAAGAAATTATGAACATAATGAGCTACAAGATGGTGATATTCAACATTTCAAAATTTAACACCATCAAACAAAATGTTGAATTGTTTTTTTTCACACACTTACTGTCACCCTTACCAATTCACATATGCTACACACAATTACTGATTGAAGTCTTAAAGACAACAATATACAAAATACTGCTAATTAACTACAAGACCTTGTATAGCTCCTTATCAAATACATTTGTCGTTTTATGCTCACCGAATCAAAAGGAAAACCTAGTTCATTAAGTTTAAGCACCGATGACAAAGGGAAGCAACTATTTCATCCAATTTTTGCTTATAAACCTGTATAAAGTTCAATGAACACTTTAATATAATTAAACCAATGATAACGATAACGACAATGACTTAACAGAAGTTTCATATATATATATTCCCTCCTTTTTTTTATATATCACTTAAAGCGAATAATAGGAAAACATAGATAAGAAGTTATCAATCCCCATAGAAACAATAGTTATGGAACTTAATGGTAAAACTTACACAACCCATTTATTTCACGTCAGTTAGATCAAATTCCAAAACTCACCGGTAATATAACTAGTATAGCATCTCCAATCAAGTACATGCTTTCACATGTTTCCATTATGCTTACTTTCAATTATCGTAATAAGTCTCAACCCTAATATTTATATCTTGATTCATTTCAATCATTTGATCTATATTCAACTATCCACAGATGAAATACTTGACTTCTATCATACATTTTATACACTTATCTTTACATGACACTTTTTTTCCAACTCTCATACGTCTCCTTATGCATAATGACATTTGTTTAGAATATGATGAATTCTCAGTCCTCCTTATAACTAAGGCCACCATTAATTTCTTACTTGCCTCAGGGATAAATTTAATATCCTTATTCTAATGGTATGGTGTTCTACTTTCTTGTCAACCACATGCGTCCTTAGATTATTTTAACCTGTCACTAGCATCCATTTGATTCAATATATGCAAAAATATGCTTAAGTTTGACTTGCATATATACTCTCTTCACCAACACATTTCTTAAGTTAACATTTGCTTATTTCTTCTCCCATTTCTTATTTCATTCTTGACCTCTGATGTATCCCCATAAACTTTGTATTCATGTTTTGATTCATCTATCACACAACACCAATTGTGGATCATACTTTCATGTTATCCATCATCTTATTATCTCTTTTTGAATTTAACTCTCATTACATCAAATTACTTCACCTTGTCATTACCAACAAAATACTTCTATTAGTTGTCAATAACAATATCACTTCCAATAGAAATTTCAATCCGATACATAGGCAAAAACTCCCAATTAATAGTGTTTGGTCCCAAGTCCACAATACCATTATACTATTAACACGCTATAAGAATTCCAAAGTATTCCCCTGATGTAAGTTTCAACTACATATGTTAAAGTCTTAGCTTGTACCATTATATACCATGGTAACTATCATTTATCTCCTTTAACTGCACATTCCCCTCGTCTATCCCATCTCATTTATCTCACTCCGATTGAACGTTGGTAATGGTATTAGTTTCACATTTATGTTACCTTATTAATGTTTCTTACATATAGTCACGTCCACAATTGCTTAAAACTATTATATATTTTTGTATGAACCCAAGCGGTCTATTGACAACATCATACCTTGTCTAATAGTTGAGATGCTCCATGCAATGATTAGCTCTACCTCTAAAATCAAGATGTCATCCTATTCTTGTTTCACCCTTCCTAAACATACTTGTATCTTACCTAAGTTATTTGTGATACAAATAAAAGTATTAAATCCATTAAATTCTTGCAATTATGTCCTCGCTCGCAACATTTCCTCATGGGTCATGGAACAATGTTACCATAGTCTAATTGATTAGTTCACACATTCTCGTTCGTGTTGTATTTAGTTCCATCAAATCTTCAACAACTATATTTCAAGGTTGCATTTTATTTTGTCTTACTTTGCATCATAGTCTACTCATGACTCCTCATCTTTTAATATAAATTTTTCTATCAAATCGACCTCCTTTTGTATATGATGTTGCTCGACAATATTATTTGCTCCCTTGACTAGTCTTTGGTCAATTAGTCCATATTCGCATGTAAGACATTATGTGTTGTCTACTTCATCTTGAAGCTCATTTATCCTCGTCTCACTATGATAGGTGAGACATCTTATCCTTGCACTATTTTCCTAGTGCATTTTCATCTACATTTTTGCACTATTTTCCTAGTGCATTTTCATCTACATTTTCTATGTGGCCTAGATGGCCTTTTTTTAATCACATTTGATGCTTAAGCCATTTCATATTTTGCACTCATACTTTTTTGGGTAAACCATAAATATCTAATCACTGTAAACGTTTAACCCCAAAATAATTATTTCTTAATCTAACATGTTGAGAAGAGTTTATCTTCATATCTTCATCTATTAAGATTGTCTTATAGTGCTCATTTATCATTCAAGCTTGAGATTTCTATCAATATCATCCAATAACTTGATTTCGACGTATATATCATAACTTCACTTCTTGCATCAGGGTTTAAGACTAGGTTCACATGAGTGACCTCAATATGATAGCTCTACAACTAAGGTCTCACTTAATTGAACAATTGGCATGCCAAATCTTTTTGAGAATACTTAATACATAAAGGACCGATATGCACCAGAATAAAATAAGACACTAGCTGGTATATTAATTACAACGAATGTACCTACACGTTTCTATTGCATATCTTCATCTCCAGACACCTATTTCTCCTCGACTACTATGTCTCCTAAACAATTTCAAAATAAATCTTACCCAATAGTCATCCCAATTCTCATCGAACCCCCGGTCATGACTCAAGCTTAAACACTTAACCCTTGGTTTAAGACCATGTTCCAACCTAATTCACTTAAGCCATTGCTCCGATACCAATTTATAACACCCTACTTTCTTATACAACATTTCTACTAAAATTTCGGCATGACCCATTCGTATATTCATGATTTTACCATTTTTATAACCTGTCTATATTTGTATATAACAATTTCCCAAAATTTTACATATGTAAAAGCCACATATGTGGGCAATCATATTTTCATACATACTAATTATATGGATAATGCTAATACAATTCCCATTAAAACACTATTTGCAACTCAAGCATCATCCCAAAAGAGTTATGACTCGTTGCGCCATCCCATAAGTATCATATACTAGATTGTTTTACTTACCACTAGTCTTGACCCTGGGATGCACGTCGACAATAAAAACAAATCAGACATCACGCTCGGTGAGTACAAGAGTTTACATAATAAAACATTCATTTAATTCCCAACATTCAATCAAAATCAAACCGATTCATGTAACTAGTTCGTATTTCTAAAACAATGCATGATTTGCAAACATTTAAAAATATACAAATGGACACATTTCTTCTCACCAAACAATAAAATATGTGGTTATTAATTTTACAATGAGGTAACAAACATCATACCACGTGGGGGAGACCCAAAACAAAACCGGAATCAGTGAAGGAGCACTACCAGTAGTCCACTTATCTGTTAGGCTAATTTCGGCATAATCACCATGTGCACGTTGTGTCTTACAGACACTATGCCTATTAGCCGAGTATCAGGCACCCATCCGTGCATGGTACTCCAACAACACCCGATGGGACAAACCCATCAATTGTAAAGGGAGCGACCCCAATACAACCGCAACAAAGGGGGTGACCCTAAGTCGCCAGATCCGGATCTAATTCATCACCGTCAGAGAGCAAAAAATAACTCATAGTACCTCATTTATACAAAGTATACTTCACCAAAAATTTAACTCAATATCATGCTAAATAAACTTTATGTTTTCAAACATCAAAAGCATATTGCACGACGCTTTCGTAATCATTTAGCATGTTTGTTTCACCTTCAAATTTACTTTTGTATAAACCTTAATTAACCACATTTTATAACACTATGCATATTTTCCACGACACACATTCAGACACAAGCAACATGAATCAACTATGTAAAATACATACGTTTGACGTGTACCTAATTTATAATCTACTTGAACTCACCTTTGCTAGATTAAATTAAATCTAGCTTTCAACCAACTTGCACAATATTCTTCCAACCTATACAAATGATATGTGCAGTTCCCAGTGCAGTGCAATCACAAGTAATTATGAATAATGATGAACAGATTATAGGCCACAGCAACTAGTCATATGATTGATATAACTTCAAAGGATTAAGGTTTATAGAGAGAATTTCTGATTGAGGTATGTAAACCTAATGACTAGTAAACTGAATAATGAATTTCAAATCTAACAAATGAAATAGAAATAACTTTAAATACGTAGGCTCGCAGGCCTAATGGGCTTATGGGCTTTAAGGCCCAACAAGCTTACAACTATAATAACTTGTCATAATCTACCCTGAACTTCTATTTAACTATCAAAATAGCCCTAACAATCTCCCCCTTTAAATAGAAGTTGATATTCATGCCAGTTAGGAACATAAATTTTTCGAAAACCAAAGCTGATCTCGAAATATCGAATCTGAGTCCTGTACTCCAGTCGCTCTTCAATTACACCCAGTGCTTCAAGAACAAGTGGCTTGTATTTAGGATCCACAAGTTGAACCCTTTTTTCATCTTTATCAAGTACACGCTTCAACTTTTCTTTCAGCAACATCAACGTATCATCACAGAATCTGGCAATCTGATTAAAACGAATGAAACGCATAATTCCTTTGTCGTTCAAGTAGGTCATGCCAAACTCTGGAAGCTTTATCACAGTAAATGCAGGTATATTCTGGGCATCAGACGGAATCTTCAAATCAGGCTTTAGCAGATTAATCTTTGGCTGGTTGCTTTCTAACCCAATCTGAAAATCTTCCACCGAGGCAAGCTTCATTGCACACTTCATATATCTCTTTACTGTCTCAAGTGCATCAATGACTTCCCCGGGTTTGTTAGTTCTGGTCTTTAAGTCTCAAAGAATGAACAGCAGATCTTGTGGTTCAAGAAACGGAAAGTCAGCTTCAGAGAAACAATACTTCTGACCATCTTCTCTAGTCACCATGAAATCTGAATACTTTACTTTCATGAAGAAACTAGATAATATCTGATCAACCGATGTAATCTTCAGCTTTGTCTTGTTGTTTTTGACTTGAAACTTCTTGTACACGAATATGAGTTCACGCTGCTGTTCCTTGCTTTTCATTGACTGTAGACCATGCAGAACAACTTCATCATACTTAGGTATCCAGTGGGCAAAAATCTTCTTTTCGCTTTCTTCAAGGAAAGGAACTTTTATTCTGACTCTTTCCCACTTGGATGGACGAACTGGTGTAGTACTGTCTGTTCCCATAACTAGAGATGCTGGAGGAGATCTGAAGGGAATATCTGATTCAGGAAGATCAGTATTAGCAACAGAATAGGTCAAAAGTGGAACCGCAACAGAAGTCTGATCGTCTGGCTGATAGTCCGAATGAATGATCTCATCTATTTCGGCTTGCATGACTACCAGCGCTCGTTCAGTATTAGCACATTCTTCCGTCGGTTCATAAACTTCATAAGGATCAAGTATCAATGCCCAGTCTTCAGGGACTATCGGAGAACCTTCATCAAATTCCTCAGGCTTTTCAACCCTTGGAATGTCAAACACCTCTAACTCCATACATTGTTCCCGTTCCTGTCCCTGCCCTTCTGTTCGAGTACCGGAACCCGTACCCTGTTCAACCTTTTCTGACTCCACTACATGTGTCTCCGGCTCAGATAGACGTTGGCGCTTCTCCCCCTCATGGTGATCAGGATCATCCTGATCATCATGTCGGCGCTTGAGCCGTTCTGTCTGGCTACGGCAGGTATCCTCCACTGCTGAAAGGCGGTCAGTCAAAACATATCGTGCAATCAAAGATAGCGAGAACGGGGGCAGCTGTTCTCTTGTTTCAATATCGGCACCCTCCAAGTGAGAGCCCGATAGCGTATGTGCTAAATCCCCGTGAGAATGTGAAACCACCATCTGTTGAGAGATGGTGGAGTGGCTTGGTTGGGCGTGCAAGTGCGCCGCTAGGTCCACGGCGGCTTCTTCAATACCCTGTCCCAACACATGAGACTGGGTAGCAGATGTGGCTACCTGGCTAAATGTGGCTACGGGGGATACAACCGAAGATGGTTGTCCCGTCGCTCGTGTACTCTCGGAATGCATTTTACTCCGCCTTTCCCTCACATGGCTCACTTCTTGATTTTCAACTGAGGCTCCCTCCGCTCTCCTTATCTCTCCAGATGAGGGCTGATTATTGTCACCATCGGAGTCAGAAGACTCTTCATTTGATGTCGATACTGCAGTTTGGGTTTCTTCTGAGTCAGAATTGGCTGTCGTGTCTTCAGTAGCAGCGACAGAAGAGGACTGAACATGAACGGCTTCAGAATCTGTTGCCTCTTCTGCCATTTGAGTCTCTGTTGGTGGTGGCGAAGATGGTTGTCTTGAAGAACTAGGCTGGCTCGTTCCAACGGCACTGCCCACGCCAGATCCCCTCATGATAATAGCTCTCGACACACCCTGTCCGGAAGCCCCAGCTGTCCGGACGCTCTCGCCTCTCGTTCGTGGACGCGGACCCTCACGTCGCTCAGGTCTTGCTCTCTGGGCAGGTCCTGCCGGTCCTGGCCGGACCATAGGAGCTGGAATGTTGTGTGTGTGCCTATAAGCTATCACACTCAGTGCCGTGGGACGAGCATGGTCTAGTACCCCAACTTGGATTTGTCGGGCGACAACACCTTCCGGATCATCACGGGAAGGAATCTTGCGAGTTGGATGTTGTGGACACGTCGGGTGGGTAGAGCGACGCTGTATCTCAGGATACAGGTTCATGTAGTTCCGGATAACGATCTGTAGGAACCGCATGAATGAAATGAAGTTTGATCGGCGAGATGCAGTAGAACGAACTCTCTGAATGAGTTCAAACCAGAGACAGTCGGCAAAGTCCATGTGGCGATTGAAAGCCACCGCGTGAAAGATGCGAAGAATCGGGGCGCTCGTCTGATCAATGCCCTTCGTTATAGAAGAAAGGCACCGATTGATGTATGTGAACAGCGTGTACCATATCGTCGATAGATGTTTGCGGTTGAAGGTTGACGGAATGCGAAGTTCTGCGCCATAACCCAAAGAGTGAAGGTCGGTGCACAGCGTAGCATCAGTGACAATCGGGTCGAAGTCTTCTCGGCCTGCTACGGATCCGGCGGTAGGTAACCGAAGGAATTGTCGGAAAAGATCACATGTGAGAAGCACTGGTGTGTGATCTATCCGACCTTCAAGATGGAATCCGCCATCGGCCTCTAGCGCATGGAGAGAATTCCAGAACTGCTGTAAGTATAAGATTGGGACTGTTGCAGTCTCCGTTAGAGCATACGAGATTGGATGGCCCCTGAGTATCTCGATGATGACCTGATATTGAATAGCAGGTTGGGTTACATCGAGATGGTAGTTATTGGCTGTAAGCGGAAGGAACTGATCCTCGGGAATCAGTTCCGCATCTGCGATTGGATCAATCGTTGGTGGCTGGTTTTGTGCCATTGTACCTGTGAAGAATTAATCGATTAGTACGCAGGTTTGGAAAAAAATAATAGCCATTGGAGTTATACAGTCATGATTTAAATCACAACGGATAGTAACTCCAAATCTTGGAATAACAAAACCCTATTCGAGAATTAGGGTTAGTCACCAAGGTGCATAGACTTGCACCAGCACATAGAACCACCAAAATTTCCTCATAAACACACATATTAAAAGGTATAACCAAGAACTTGGATTCTACCGGATAAGATTCAACCGGGTTTTACTAAGACCGGATAGGTGCATGATCGGATAAGGCATTCGACCGGAGGTCACTAAGACCGGATAGGAGTTCGACCGGAGGTCACATTCGATCGGTGGTTAAACCACCGGATATGTGTTCGACCGGAGGTCTCTTAAGACCGGAGGTCATTTGACCGGATGTCTCTTAAGACCGGATATGGTCTTCGACCGGGGAAAAGGAACGATCGAAGTATTCGACCGGTAGTGAGTTCGACCGGGGCGTTTATTCGACCGGTGGCTAAACCACCGGATAATGTTCGACCGGAGGTAACCCTAGATCGGAGTATTCCCCCGGAGAAGACAAATCGACTACAGATCGAGTGAAGAACAAAACTTAAAATCGAACGATTACAATCGATCGAAGCAACCTGAAAAACAGCATATCGAAACCTACCTGATCGATTTAAGATGATGAAGACGAAGGTTCGGTCGAGAGATCGTTCGGTCGAGAGATCGTTCGGTCGAGAGATGGTCCGATCGAAAACAATTCCGGGCGAGAGAGAGAGGGAAGAAGGAGAGACTGATGTCGATCAAATGAGGACGAAAACAAGTTCGACCGGGGTTTATAAACCCCCGAAGGTGACTTGGGCTTGGGCCGAGGGGGGGGTCGGGTAGGTTTTGGGCCGAATCAAACCAAACAAACAAAACACAATAAACCAAACCTTAAAAACATATTTTTGGAGTTTTCGGTGATATATAAAACAACTTAAAAACAATCCTAATGGGAAAAAAAACATTGAACCTATGGATAGAAAATATAAAAAGAGAGAAAAAAAACATAAAATTAAAACCGAAGACACGAGACTTAGCTCCCCCTCGAATGTTTACCAAGAGGAGGTCCAAACACAGAACCCTCTTACCTGCTCCCCCTCGAATGGAGGACTCGTGAGACTTACCAACCATCTGACGCTAGTGCTCCCCCTGAACACAGTATCGGGTTGTAGATCCATCACTAACAACTTACTCTTCAAGGAACAAAGAAATGAACTGCACACAAAATCACGAAAAACACCACGAAGACAAAACCAAGAACACAATAGAAACTAGAAAAACACGAAATCTATTATGTTGATACAGAAATTTGTAACTATCACAGAACTTGTACGAGTAAAATGCAATAACCAAGGAGTGTGGAAAATAGCAACCAGAGACAGGTCACTGGTGCAGTTTGTCACAGTCATTCGTTATTGAACGAAACTCGTAGAGAGCTGCGAACGGATCAAACTTTCAGATTTAGCATACCTAGCTTGGACACAAGGTAATTAAATTGTTTTTCGTCCAAGGCTTTGGTAAATAGGTCTGCTAACTGATGCTCTGAATTAACAAAATAGAGTTCGATAGTACCTTTTTCCATGTGATCTTTTATAAAGTGATAGCGCACATCAATGTGCTTCGTCTTCGTGTGCTGGATGGGATTGATTGATATGGCAATAGCGCTCTTCGAATCGCAGTAGATGGGGATCCGGAAGTAATTAAATCCATAATCTTTGAGCTGGGTGCGCATCCAGATGACTTGCGAGCAGCAACTGGCGGCTGCTACATACTCTGCCTCGGCAGTGGAGGTGGACACGCAGTTTTGCTTCTTAGAAGCCCAACTGACAAGACGATCACCCAAGAACTGAACATGACCCGTCGTGCTTTTCCGGTCCAGCATGTTTCCAGCATGGTCAGCGTCTGAGTAGGCTGTCAATTCAAAACATGTCTCTTTTGGGTACCACAAACCAAGATCAGCAGTACCTTTTAAATATCGGAAAATTCGCTTAACCGCAGCTAAGTGAGACTCTTTAGGTTTCGACTGAAATCTTGCACACAAGAATGTCGAAAACATAATGTCAGGCCGACTAGCCGTCAAGTACATCAGGGAGCCAATCATACCTCTATAAATAGTAGCATTCACATCCTTACCGTCAGGATCGGAGTGAAGCTTTAGAGTAGTGGACATGGGGGTTTTCATAGATGAAGATTGTTCCATCTGGTATTTCCGAAGAATATCCGAGATGTACTTAGATTGATTAATGAAAATTCCTGTTTGTAATTGTTTTACTTGTAAACCCAGGAAAAAATTCATTTGCCCCATCATGCTCATTTGAAAATGTTTACTCATTAAGGCAGAAAAGTTCTAACAATACTTGGGGTTCGTGGAGCCAAAGATTATATCATCAACATAAATTTGTACAAGAATGATATCATTCTTCTCTCTTTTAATAAATAAAGTAGTATCAACTTTACCTTTAGAGAAGCCAGACTTGACTAAGAAGGATGAGAGTGCATCATACCAGGCTCGTGGCACTTGCTTAAGACCGTAGAGGGCCTTGTCAAGAAAGTAGACGTAATGCGGATTTTCAGTACTCACGAAGCCTTCGGGTTGCGAGACATAAACTTCCTCCTTGAGCACGCCGTTGAGGAACGCGGATTTCACGTCCATTTGAAAGACGATGAAATTCTTGTGAGCGGCGTATGCGAGGAACATGTGGATCGCTTCAATGCGGGCAACCGGTGCAAACGTCTCATCGTAATCAATTCCTTCCTGCTGGCGATATCCTTTAGCCACTAGACGCGCTTTGTTCCGAACAATGATGTCGTTTTCGTCCTTCTTATTCTTAAAAATCCATTTAGTCCCTATCACCGTCTTGTTCTTAGGTCGGGGAACTAGGCGCCATACTTTGAGGGTCTCAAATTGGTTGAGTTCCTCTTGCATAGCAATTACCTAGTCCGGATCATTCAGCGCTTCAGAGACGGTGGAAGGTTCGATACGGCTGAGGAACGAGGAAAATAAGCATTCATTCGCGGTGGTGGATCGAGTTTGAACTGGTGTGGAGGGATCACCGATGATCTGATGAAGGGGGTGTGCTCGAGTCCACTTGGTGGTGTGTGGATGAGGTTGATATGTCAGATGGGAGGTATCAGAATCCACATGACCACCTGGGAGTAAATCCTGAACTGCCTCGAGGGATGATGGCCTGTGAGGTGTAAGCTTCGTAGTGGGAGTCGAACTAGGAGTAGAGGACGACTCAGCTGGAGATGACACGATGGGAGGTTCCGGGATTGCCGGAGAGGAAGCTTCGAAAGCACCATCAACAGGAGTCGGTGCAGGAAGTTGAACGGAAACAGGAGTCGGTTCAGGAGCACCGTCATCAAGAACTTGAGCAAGAGTATGTCAATCACTTAAGCTTGGGGACGCTTGATCATTGGCAGTAGAAGATGGAACACCAGGCGAAGATGGACCACCGGAGTTAGTAGGGCCAGTGACTTGTGTCACTTCCGGTGCTTGAGCAGTATTCCTGTCACATGATGTAGTAGTAGGCTTAACATTAAATAAGTCATTATAAAAGAATTCAAACAGTAAATCCAAATCAGAAAGATGTGCTCTTGACGTAGACGCATGATTTGGATCCATTGGAGATTGTGTAGCCTCCGAACGGAATTGTCCAGAGGCTAACACACCAGTAAGCGCGGGTTCTGAACTGAGATGTTCAGAAACCATATCAGGGGCCTCGTCAAAAGTCACGTTTACGCTCTCAACGACGGTCTTTGTCCGTTTGTTGTAGACACGGTAGGCTTTTGCTTGCTGAGAGTAGCCGATAAACACTCCTTCATCCGCTTTGGGACTGAATTTTCCAAGATCATCTTTATCATTTAAGACAAAGCAGGTGCATCCGAAAGCATGAAAGTAGTTGATGTTCGGGATACGCTTGTTGATGATCTCGTACGGAGTCTTGTTGAACCGTTTGTTGATGATAGACCGATTTTGAGTGTAGCAAGCGGTAGCAACAGCTTCTGCCCAAAGAAATAGTGGTAGCTTGGAATGAGATAACATCGTGCGTGCTGCTTCAACTAGAGTTCTGTTTCGACGCTCTACCACCCCATTCTGCTGAGGAGTACGAGCGGCGGAGAAAGTATGCGAGATACCCACTGAAGTGAGATAACCGGTGAGTATTTGATTCTTGAACTCAGTGTCGTTGTCCGTCCTGATGGTCTGAACTACTTGGTTGAGACTGACTTGAATGCTCTTCAGAAGTGAGATTATCAACTCGGGAGTTTCGTCCTTTGAACGGAGAAATCGGACCCAAGTGTAACGAGAGAAATCGTCAACCATCACCAGGACATACTTCTTGTGATTTATGCTTTGAACGCGCATCGGTCCACATAAGTCCATGTGGATTAGCTCAAGGGACCGAGAAGTACTTGGAACGGCTTTAGGCTTGTGAGACGTCTTTTTCATCTTGCCCTTTTCGCAGGCAGCGCACAGATGATCTTTTGCAAACTTTAGGTCTGGCATACCTTTGACATGTCCACCGAGCACCAACTTGTTGATATTCTTGAAGTTCAAGTGCGAGAGACGACGGTGCCATAGCCAGCTTTGTTCAGCAGATGTTTTGGACAACAAACAGACTTCCTTGTCGGGTTTCAAGGACGAGAGGTCAATCGTGTAGAGGTTGGTGCGTCGCGTTCCAGCAAGTATTTCTTTACCATCCTCAGTTCGAACGCTGCACCTTTTAGCCTTGAACGTAAACTCGAGATTCTTGTCGCAGAATTGACCGATACTGAAGAGATTGTGACCGAGACCTTCGACATAGGAGACTTTCTTGATCGTGATGTTATCTTTTACAATATCGCCGTAACCCCTGATGGGAGAGGAGTGATCATTCCCGAACCGTACATTCCCACAGAACCTCTCGGTGAAGTTTGTGAGTAGCTCCCTTCTTCCGGTCATGTGTTTGGAGCAGCCTGAATCTAGATACCACACATGACCGTCCTGCAAATAGTTTATTTCTTTTTAGGTACCCATTCGTAAATGGGTCCTTTGGGGTTAGAATTAACACCCGACTTAGAGACCCGTTTAGATTTGGGTCTTTTTCTATCACGGGAAGCATCACAATGAGAATAATCATGAGCAATATGATATGAGCCGAACCAATCAGATGCAAAACGACTATCAACAAAATCATTTGATCCACAATAAGAACAACACAGAAAATCATGAGACAGTTGAAGTAATTGCGGAATGGAATAAACTTTTAAAGGAAGAGTTCCATTACAGTCAACTAAAGGTTTAGAAATAAAAACATCATGATTATTATTGTTCTTTTTAGACTTTAAGACAGGATCAACTAATTCTGATGTTGCCGAGCTTTCTTTTGACTTCTTTGCTACCCAAGCATATTTCACTTCTCTCCGCCGACCAAAAGTATCTGAAATGCCGTTAAACCTATAGTCAGTGGATCTGAAAATTGAAGATTGTGACCTTTGAGAGTGACCGGTCTTTTTCTTCTTCTGTGAATGCTTTTTAGATTTGGACTTTGAAGATTTTGAAGAATTGTTCACAGAAGGTTTTTGTGGGGCAGATGTGGAACATTCTCCCTTATAAAATGTAACCGGAGGCTCACAAGACTCATTTATAAAATCAACATGGCTAGGTAGAGAAGGATTAAAATCAAATTTGCTCAAATCACCATCTAAACACACCTCAGAGTTCAAAAAAGCTGAAAATTCTAATTCCTCATCTGAAAGGACCTTATCACATGAGGACTTCAGAACAGTGGAAGAGTTTGTTGAGAGCAGATCATATGCGGAAGCATTTTTACAAGCAGAACACTGATCTGATTCAAAACTTTGAGGTTCTTTTCCTTTAGTTGGTGACGAGTCACCCATAAAAGCTTTGCAGGAAGATGTGTCAGAAGAAGGATAAGAGTTTTCAGACAGATGAGATATCTCTCTTTGGAGAATGGAAGGTTGAGCTTGAGGGTCAGCCTTGTGAAGTTGCACTTTCAGATGATCTGCTGCCATAGCAGCCAGTTGTGAGTGCAACTTCTTTATTTCCGTCTGGAAATATTCTTTTTCCTCATCTGACATAGTCTCCTTTTTGTTGGAACTGAGAAACTCAATTTGAGATAAAAGACCTTGTTTTTCCTTTTGAAAATTTTCCCTTTCTAGTGCATACGATTCTTCTAGCTGAAGAAGTTTCTTTTCTAAAATCAGAGTTGGAACATAAACTTTGGGAGCTAGAGGTTCCTCCTCAGTTTTAACGATTTTAGTATCTAGTTCAGCTTGAGAGTAACTATGAAAATAATCGGATGACAGGAAACGGGGTTTGTCAGTATTATAAGTAGCATTTAATGAATCATAAACAAAAGGAACTGTCTTTTTAGAAAGAACAGAGTTTTCTCTTCTCAACTTATCTTCCAATTCTTCCTCCTCAGTGGGTGTGGTCCATCGTATCTTATATTCTGGAAAGATTTTGTCTAATCCAAAAAATTCAGATGCATATAAAGTAGGAACTTTGGATAAAGCCTTGTTTAAATAATTAGGGTTATCGTACCCGATACCCGCATTTCCGTACTTTGGTTCTTTTGGTGCGATTAGCTTTAGTGTTTGATCAGATTGACCAAATTTATAAAGTTTCTTTTCAAGCTCTTCTAACTGATTTGATAACCTTATGTTCTCATTTTTGTAAGCCACGTTTTGATTTAACAAATCAATTTTCTCGGTCTCAGACGTACGTAGCTTATCGGTCAGGTCATCTACTTTGGTCATAAGTTTTTGTGACTCTGTTGAACAACTCACATTCTCTTCTCTTAAATTAGAAATCATGCACAGGTAGCTAGAAATTTCTAAGCTTTGTTTTTCCATAAAGTCAGACTGTTTAGTGACACGGTTTTCCAGAGATGAGAGAAGTTGTTATCTTTCTTTTAAAAGTAGCTTGTAAGAGTCAAGTTTGTTCATTGAAAGTTGCATCTGATCAAGTAAAGCTTCATGAAAAGGGGCACATACCTGGCAAGGAGCATTGTGATCCTCTTCATCAGTATCGGATGGTGATGAATGGTTGCCCATGAAACACAAATGAGCTTCATCATCCTCAGGTTCTTCATCCGACACTTGTAACCAGTAATCGTCTTCAGCCATTAGAGCTTTACCGGCTTCCTTTTCTTTGGCAAGAAGCAGCTTGGCTCGATAGTAGTCGGCGTTGCGCACAATTGGCTTGCGACAATCTTTGGCGAAATGACCTAACCGACCACAGTTGTAGCATTTGATCGGTTCGTCTTTCGGCTTTTCTTCATTTCTCTTGTCCGACTTCTTAACAGCTTCAAAGCGACTATTACCTTCAGTCTTTTCTCGATGATCACGTCGAGTAGAGACTCTTTGATTGTTGGAGGACTTGTTAAATAACTTCCTCTTTTGAAATGCTTGAGTGAGAAACACCATTGCTTCTTTCATCTTGGCAAGTTCTGGATCCGAGTCGCTATCGGGATCTTTAGGTTCAGAATCACTCAGCACGGGCTCTTTTCCAGATGATCGGCTGACGGACTTGCCTCTTCTCTCAGATACGAGTGCTATTTGATCAGTTGCTGGCTTTTCCTCTGCTTTCCCAATAAGTTCCATCACTTCTTCTTCGTCTTGGAGCAGCATTTCATAGAGTTCGTGAAGGTACAGCTTCTCCAAGGTCTGAGTGTGACGAATATGGGAGACGAACGGTTTCCACTCAGGCTGTAAATTGTTCAAAAACTTTATGTTGTTTTCCGTGTTCGTCTTTGTGATCTTATTTTTTTGAAGATCATTCAGAAGCATATTAAACCTTTCGTAGGTTTCCGTCAGCGTTTCACCCTTTCGTGCTTTAAATCCATCATATCTGGTGATACAGTTGGTCACCTTTAGCTGATTATTGATGTGGCTTCCCATCATCATCTTCTCTATTTGGTCCCACATCTTTTTCGATGAGTCCTTGAAGCTATCTAGACAAGCATAGATGTCATTCGGTAGACTCTGAAGAAGGTACGATTTTGCCAGCTTTTCTGCCTCGTACATTTCCTTTTCCTCCTTAGTAAAATCACCAACAGATTTCCGAATCTGACGCTCTGGCCTTCCTTCAGCTGGGTTTCCCGGTACCACTTTCATTGGCCAATCTTGTGGACCCTCAGTCAGGCATTTGTATATATTTTCATAGTTGGATTTTGCTTCTATGAAATTCATAAATCGGTCATGCCACTGAGGGTACTCTCCCCGAAAGAGCACCGGGGGCTTTTGGTCAGAACCGATGGCTAGAGCATCCCTTGAGTTCATCTTTACTTCTTAACTTAAGAGCACTGTAATGATCGTTAGGCAAGCAGAATGATCCAAATACAATAAAAATAGAAACACAGAAACACTTGGTCTAACAGAATATCAGGTCAAACGAAAGACCGGAGTATGCAAGATATCGGTCGAAGGAATGCCCGGAGGAGGCAGGTATCCGGTCGAATGTTACGGCCGGGGATACACTTATCCGGTCAAAGGACAAGACCGGGGATACACGTATCCGATCAAAGAACAAGACCGGGGAAACACGTATCCGGTCAAAGGACAAGACCGGGGAAACACGTATCCGGTCAAAGAACAAGACCGGGGAAACACGTATCCGGTCAAAGGACAAGACCGGGGAAACACGTATCCGGTCAAAGGACACGACCGGAGGAATTCTTATTCGGTCGAAAGGACAAGACCGAAGAAACTCTTATTCGGTCGAAAGGACTAGACCGGAGCAACTCTTATTCGGTCGAAAAGACAAGACCGGAGCACAAGTGTCCGGTCGAATACTTAGGTCGAAAGACTTTAATTATGATAACCACAAATATGGATAATATTGATTAACCAATAAAGACCGAAGAACACGAAGAGTTCGATCGAAGAACCCGAAGAATATCTGGGATTCGACCGAAACCAAACCCAGATCTTCTCCTTCGATCGAAAGAAACACACAATATCCACCAAAAATCGAATCACCCGATTAACAATCAACAGAAATCAATAATCGACCGAACATAAAATAACCCTAATAACAATCGACCGGACTAAGGATTTCCAGAAAAATTATTCGACCGAACTATGGAAAACTTACTGTTTTTCAAAAAATCGATCGACTAAACTAACAAATATCTAACAGTTAAACAATCAATTAATGCATGTAAAGCAATTAACACAAGAAATTGATCTTAGGGTTTCAGACAAACCTTTTTTTTACTGGATCAAACCTTTTTGCCTATCTGCTCTGATACCAATTGTAGTTCCCAGTGCAGTGCAATCACAAGTAATTATGAATAATGATGAACAGATTATAGGCCACAGCAACTAGTCATATGATTGATATAACTTCAAAGGATTAAGGTTTACAGAGAGAATTTCTGATTGTGGTATGTAAACCTAATGACTAGTAAACTGAATAATGAATTTCTAATCTAACAAATGAAATAGAAATAACTTTAAATATGTAGGCTCGCAGGTCTAATGGGCTTATGGGCTTTAAGGCCCAACAAGCTTACAACTATAATAACTTGTCATAATCTACCCTGAACTTCTATTTAACTATCAAAATAGCCCTAACAATATGTGATCACCAAATTAATATAACTACTCTAAACAAAACATTTAGACATCCTTTTTACCTTTCAAACTTATTAAGAACCAATCCAAACCTATCTAAGACCAATGTTTTAGGAATACTTGAAGATTTATTATATATATACCCGTCATAAAACAAACCAAGCTCTGTTTAAACTCGATTTTTGAGTTACCTACGGCCCAAATTAGCTCATCCTCAAAAGAGATCGATTGTGGAAGACATCCTAACATTTCCAGAAAACTATTATAAGCTTAAATCTGAGTTACGAGTGATTTACTACGATTTTTACAACTTCCAGCAACAATGAAAACATCAATTTCGACCAAATCAATTTATGGTTTATGTTTTACTTTCAAAACTCATATCCACATATATTTTACCTACTTCAGCCTATGTAGTTCCAATATTGAACTCCGAACCAAAGCATCCATAGGTATACTTCACCCAAGTTTATATCAAAACATTATGGTATGAACTGAAGGTGCCCATAAAACTTGTTTTGACATAAGGTTTATTGTTCGTAATCCAACATGGTGTCAAATCCTCATTATCTCAAATACAAATTATTATTGAAGTCAAGCTCTTAAAACATGTTTCTTGAACTTTTAGAAAGATGTTTAGATAATTCATACATCAAGTCCCTTTGTAATTTTCAAAGAACACATAAAACTTCGTCTTATAGTTCAAACCGGACAAGAATAATCTCTAACCTTGAAAATCTATTAATATATATATATATATATATATATATATATATATATAATGTCCGTTTAATCTTTGGAACATCTTTATACATGTTTAATACATATATCTATTTCCTTCCAACCTTTAATTTTGTATATAACAAGCAAATTTTGAGTTTACATCAAAACAGCTGCTTTATATCAAACTTTTGATTCTCATTTCAAAAACATGTTTGGATCAAAATTTTCAACTTGGGTACATCGCATATCATCTTAATGTTGCCACAAACTGATTACATCATGTATACTCACGTGTTTATGCCCATTTCAACTTATGAACCCTAAAATGGGTTACACTATGTTTTGAGGTTGAAGACAACAAATTAGAAATCAAAACAAAATAATAACCTACTCAATCTTAGTCGAATTAATGCACTAAACCAAAGTATAAACCGAATTGAAACATAGTTATGTACACATACCTCAATTTTTAGCATCAAGTTCGAATTTTAAACCCTTGATCGAGTTCTTCACCTCATTAACCAAAAATATGGTTTCTTCCTTCGATTTGGATGCTAAAACTCAACCTATGATCCATAAACATATTTTGGTTTCATGATTTGAGCATTTCTTGAGCCCTAGCGTTCTCTCTCTCACTCTTGCTTTCGGTCAATACTTTACAAAGGAAGAAGAAGACGTTGTCTTCTTATTATTAAAAGGGTTTTTAATTAACACCCTCAAGTTTTTGGATTCTTACTTTAACCACCATGGTTTCAAGTATCCAAATTCCACACTAAACTTGCATTTCATTTATTTGTTATTCTTCCAAATACTTGATATTTCTAAGTATCTTTAACATCTTAAAAGAAGATATATCCACATTCTAAAAGATCGTTTTATATCTCATCATTATGTACCAAACTATATCGAATATAATAGTTCTTCAAAATTTCGGGATGTTACACATTAGCATAAAAACTCTATCTGAACATCGACAAATTAACATCATAGATCCTTAATCAGTAACAAAATGTGTATACAAGATTATCCAACAAAAACTTATCCCTTTTATAATGAGGCAAGTGTTGAAAGACTATTAATTACAATTTTCATAATTTAAATATTTCATTCAACAACAGTTTCTTTTATACTTTCATTTCATAACAACCTAAAGACAAGTAGAATCTCAAACTTTTTGCTCTAAATTATCAAGTACGCAGATGAATATTTCCTCTATTCTGTTCAAGAGGGTGCTCTGATATGAAAACTACAAAAATTTGATTGATGAAGACACGATTGATAACATAGTGATCATGATTATGATAATTTTTTTCTAAAGATCATGATCGTCACAATTTTATGACCCCGATTAAGAATAAATGAGTGAGCAAAACACTATGTTTCAAAGGTTCAATCTGTCATGGTTATTTTTTTGGTGTAAGAAGAAAAATTGAATTTTTTTCCAACGATATAGTGTTCGTTGTTGTAAGTTCATTTTCTTGTAGTGCATGAACTACTTATAGTCACGCAATTTTTATATTAATTGTGATCAATGGTTACCATAAATGTTACAACTGTGGATGTTCGTTAACTTTTGGTCACACGAAATAACTAAAATTGTGGCCATAAACAACTTATAGTCATGCAAATTTCATATTAATCATGGCAAATTAATGACATATGGTTATGTTGAATTATTAGAACTGTGTGTTAATTATATTTTGGTCACAATGAACTAGTTATGGCCACACAAATTTCTTCATAACTATTGCCATAACATTTAATTACGCTAAATTTCTTAATAACCATTGCCAAATTATGAGAATCGTGGCTATTAATTAACTTTTGGTCACATGAAATAACTAAAAATGTGACCATCCTATTTATAGCCATGTAAATTTTAAATTAACGTGACCAATTCATAAAATATGTTTACGTTGAATTGTAAGAATTGTAGCTCTTGCTTATGTTTTGGTCACGAAATAACTAAAAGTGTAACCATAAACAACTTAGAGTCATGCAAATTTCATATTAACCGTGATAAATTCATAACATATTGTTACACTGAATTGCTATAAGTGTATCTATTGATTATATTTTGGTCACACAAAATAACTAAAATTGTGGGCATAAACTATTTATAGCCACGTAAATTCATATTAATCACATCCAACTCATAACATTTGACTACATTAATTTGTTAGCAACGTGGAAATTGATTACCTTTTGGTCACACGATAACTAGTGTAACACCCTGAATTCTGAAACAACAACTAATTTAAAATTTTCTAAATACACCAATAAAAGAATCATCTACATCCACAATTTAATATTTAACCTCAACACACACATTCATTCTATACATACGGTTTATAATAAGGACGGGTGCTACTAAAACCCAATAAAAGTCACTATCTCCAAACTACGGAAGTCTTCACTAACTTACACTCGGCAGAACTAAGCACATCTCTTCTTGGGACAGCCAGGACCAAACCCCCATCTGGAACCTGATGCACATGCCGACAAATAAAAAGATTAGGCTTAACGCCTAGTGAGTTCAAGAGTTTATATCATGATTATAAAGAAAACGTAAAATGAAAATATTGTAACATATAATCATGATCCTTTAAAATGATTTACTTTAAAATAATGGGACAACTCATTTACCAATAATATGCATTTTATAGATGGTCGCCTAAACGCCAAAACACTCTTTCATGAAATGATGCAATCCAACACTTAATTGAAACGGGAATAATGGTAATGCTCAATTAATGAAATTTGAGTAAGCTTTATAAAACAAACGACCAAAATATGATTAAACTCAAGTCTCCAAAATTATAGCATAAGGGAGATAACTCAAACTCAAAACGTGGATATACAATGACTCCCAATTTATGATAATGTAAATAATACTTTATATCCCAAAACATCCCAAAACACGGATAGGGATTAATACTCGACCCATAAAACATGGAATAAATTCATGTATGAAAATGTCATCGAAAACAAATAATAAACGACTCATCCCAAAAATAACACCTTTCGGTGACGGGGGAAACTCGATTCCGCATAATGTGACGTGCACAGAGTAAGCCACACATTACGTTAAAGTGGTTTAAGTATCGGGCTCAACATCTTTTAGAATACACCCATAGATACTAGCACAGAGGACTTACACCATACCAAATAAGCCAATCGCGCATCAATGGGGAAAACTAGTCGTTCCACCATCGGATAAAGCAATAAATGTATCGAGCTCAGCATCTTTCAGCATACACCCATTGATACGAGCACGAAGGACTTACATCACATCCAATGTCGAACGTGCCTCGATGTGGAAAACTAGTCGTCCCAACACCGGATAAAATACAAAAGTGCTCATGGATCCATAGGAGACGGGGCTGAAACATTACATGACTCAAAACGAATGAACTAACGCATTCCAAACATGTAATTCCCAAATAAGATGCAATAAATGCAAATCATAACCAAACGCTCTACATTGAGCTATCAAAACCGGACAAGCGTCCTCAAAACCCCCGACAAAATCCAAACGAGCCATAAGCTCAACAAACCCAAAGACCCAACGTTGAAAATCATAAAATGAAATCAAACGTAAACGACCCGAAATAATGCAACCCATGCTTCAACACACCCGAATAACTTTAACATAACTTAGTCGGGACGAAACATTTTCCATGTGAGTTTATACCATTTATCCTTTCAAATCATCCCATGACACCCAATAAAATGCATTTATACTCGAAATTATACTCCATGAAATAAATCATTTAGATACCCAAAATATATGATTATTTATCAAAATGCACAAAATCCCAAAATGGATGTCTCAACATGTTTATAAAACTAAACATTTCAAAATAACTAAAACTTATCAGCAGTTAACAATTTGAGGTAAAACACAAACATTTTAAAATAAACATTTTGGCATGTACACCGTTTTCACAAATCAACTTGAACTCACCTTGCTATTTTTAGGCTAAATCTAGATTTTCCCCCCAACTAGAGCTCCTTTGAAGAACACTTGGATTCTCAAGTCAAAACTTCCAAAAACCTAAATCCATACATATTCAACCATAAATAAACATAACCAAACACGTAGAATCATTCCCCAACAATTTATATCAAATCCCCAAACGAGATCAAAACCCTAATTTCTCCAAAATCATCCAACCAAAAACTTAAGAAATAGAGTACATGGAAACTATGAATGAAGCATTTACAACTTGATTAAAGTGTTAGAAAGAAGAAGGGATGAACTCACATTGGTGGGTTTTAATAAAACTCAAAACCCTAGGATTTTCTTGAAGAAGACAACAATAGAGATGATGAGATGGTAGCTCCTTGAATCCTAGACTTCCAAGACCTTAGATGATGATGGAATGCTGCAAGATCAAAGTAAATGGCCATGGAAATGGTTGAGGTTCGAACCAATATGATAGGAATCGGTTTGGGAGAGAAAGGGAAGAGAGTGGAAGTGAGAAAATGGGATAGGGGGTTGAAAATCGCAACTTTTAACACTCGGGTACCCGTAGGCTACAGTGCCAGGCTATTGTGCCAGTGGCACAATCGCTGGCACAATCGCCAGCTCTGGCTATTGTGACGGCTATAGTGACATTGTCACAATCGCTGTCACAATAGCCAAGAGGGTACCGAACGCTGTTTTGGCCATAATTTCTTCGTTTTTGCTCCGATTTCGCTCCGGAAGGAACCGTTGGACTCGTAATTAAATCCTTTATCCATCAAGTCTATAAAATCTAAGATTCAAGTCCAAAATCATATATCTTATTTTTCCTCAATATATCGGTTTCTCTATTAACTTTAAATGATACATTTTCAAAAATCGGGGTGTTACAATCCTCCCAACCTTAAAAGAGATTTCGTCCTCGAAATCTAGATTCCCATGAAACGTTTACCACATAATAGGTTGTATATACTCCACTTGCAATAACTACCACCATAACCTTATGTCGGTTCTCACGATAAATGTCCCCTTGGGCACATCACACTTATATCCGAATGAATAGTTATCTTACTAACGTAGTCCTTAACCATGAGACTGCGGTTGTCTCCCAACCTTGGGTGACACACACTACCCCAAGGATAGTTTGTGACTTCAACTTCCCACTGATTAGATCATTCCAGCTCAACCCGATTCTGAATTTGTAATCCAAATTCCACCATCAGCCCAAATCAGTCACAAAATTACCACAACAAGGAAAAATCGTACAGTCCCACACTTAATTACCAATATCTAACTTTCTTTAAGTTCCATTACCGAGAAGCTAACATTTCTTGTAATCTAACGGGGACACTTCCAACATTCCAAGGATTACTGACCTCAAAAGGACAGGTCGATTTGTACTGAGTCGATCCTCAAAGATTTAAAATTAACACCTAATATGGGAATGATAACTCCGATCATACCTTTTTACAACCAAACTGTAACATCCTCAATATTCCAAATATCCGTAAAGGTAGTACACCGCCAACACATAACATGTTATCAATATCAACCCATCAATTCAAAACAAACCGCACTCAAGCAATCGCACAAGACTCAACTCACAGATTTACCAAAAGGAAATATTTCCGCTTATATATAGGGGTAACATATAAATCTAATACCTTCAATTATCCATGTGCACAGATCCAAAACTGAAACCCAACATTCAAAACTGGCCACAAGTCGGATCATCCGACGCCCCAAATCTCAAGGACTTCTCTAGTCCATTATAACAACTCCTTTCACAGTAAGGGTTTTAAATCTATATCCCTAATGAGTTCAAGGTTTTTCAACTAGTATGCCAATTTGAAATTTACAAAACTTTTAAATAAACAAGTTTTGCAACAATTAGTCGTGCGGTAAAAATACACTACCCTTCATTCGATGGGTTTCAAAATTGATCACCAACTCTACGCATATAAAAACATTTTCAAAACTCATTTGACGTGTACTGACGTTAATAGGGATAATAATAAAATATGCGCAGCAAAATTTTCAAGCGGGCTACCATGGTCTTAGCATGCATCAGTTATATTATGCATATGAAAATAATTTTCCGCACTATAACGTGTGCAATAGAAATTTGTGCCACTCCCAAAGGAAAATCTCCCAACTTTGACTTTAAAATCTTTTCCTTTAATTACACAAAACGTCGGAGGACAACGTCCCCAATAAGGCCCACATACGTCCGTTTAAATCCCAAATTTAGCCACACCATATGAACATAAATAAATTTTCACATCAAGTTTAAAGCTTTGAGCCGCACCGATAAATCACATTTGACCCATATAGTAAATATAACGACGTGAATGCCGATAACTCATTGAAGTGCATTGCGGAAAATTTCTAACAGTAAAATCAATAACTACAATATGTTCAGAACAAAAGTTTTATCTGGAATAACATAAATCTTTTATATGCTTACTCACACCAACAGTATAATTTAAAGTTGAATGCAAAAAGTATGCAGCGATTTACACTTGTATCGAACCCAAAGGTAAGACACATGATGATGCAATTTTCCCAAAACAGCAGGTAGGGTGACATATATTAACAAAACCTGTAAATTAACGCACACCATAATGCATGTATACACGTTCCAAAATTTATCTACGTGACGCAAAATGCTGTAAGATGAGATGCCAGAAGACTCGACTGAATTTTCGTAAAACCCAGTAACGCTGAAACCAAGTGGTGTCAAAATCTTTTATTTCCCAATCATAAACAAGAATATAAGACGACAATAAGTCTAAAATGTTAAAAAAATTAAAACCACAACGTACGATAAAGTGACCCTTTTCAACAAAACTTTCATGAGACACGACGCCCAAAAAGCTCGTAAATTTACACGTAATAAAATTAAAGCTCACGCATCTCAAAGTACACTCACACGCCCAAAACGTCGTAAAACAATATTCCATAAGATTCAACACGACTCGTACAGACTAAAATTCCCAAGAAAATTCCGACTCAAAAAATATGGGAACAACTCTTCCTTTAAAACCTTAACATACGTGGAGGAGATCTAATGTCAAGGTCAAAAATTTCACAGTTACTTGCCCAATACCTCAAATAACATTAAAACACGGATCTTAAAATATCCAAAAATAGCGTTAGACATGAGACGAGAACAAAGAGATTCTCGATAACAATTTGCAATCACGTGCAACTAAACAACTTCATGTTTGCTTAAGCTCACGGTTTAAAAATCTGATGAGTGCTAAATGTTTTGTCAAGACTTTAGAATGTAACTCACTTTATGTTTTGAGAACATAAGAAACAATTGATGCAAACTTATTTTAGAAATAAATTTAGTGCATGAAATTTGGTCGGCACTCAACATCTTAGGACTACACTTCTCAATTTCCCGTCATACTATTGTCATCCGGATGCACCAAACATCTTAGAGCAACAATCCCACTAATTTGGGTAACTTACAATTTCTCCTCGAAGTAGAATCGGTCTAACAACCTTATAGCTCTAATCCAATCGATAGCTTTGACCTCAAGATGATCAACTTAGTGCATTTACCATGCTAACCGTCACTCCAAGTGACGAAGACTAAAATCATCAACTCCTTATAGTGGCTACCCATATAGAAACTATTTCACTACCCCAACGGTAATCATACCAAGGCAGTTCAAGCATACACACGTAACTCGTAGGTTCACCATATATAACTGGCCAGGTGCTATTATGAACGTACTGTACATGATCATCCTTGCCATTTTCGGCGTGATTCCCGTTCTTAGTGGTTCCACTCACCTCGACTCATCAAATCTTAAAGTGCCTAATGGTGTGATCTCACATTCAACGCTTAAAAATTACGCTAGTTTGAGTCTAGGCATTCTAAATCAACACCTAATTCTCTCAAACTTAAGCTCTGATACCAACTTGTAACACCCTGAATTCTGGAAAAAAACAACTAATTTAAAATTTTCTAAATACACCAATAAAAGAATCATCTACATCCACAATTTAATATTTAACCTCAACACACACATTCATTCTATACATACGGTTTATAATAAGGACGGGTGCTACTAAAACCCAATAAAAGTCACTATCTCCAAACTACGGAAGTCTTCACTAACTTACACTCGGCAGAACTAAGCACATCTCTTCTTGGGACAGCCAGGACCAAACCCCCATCTGGAACCTAATGCACATGCCGACAAATAAAAAGGTTAGGCTTAACGCCTAGTGAGTTCAAAAGTTTATATCATGATTATAAAGAAAACGTAAAATGAAAATATTGTAACTTATAATCATGATCCTTTAAAATGATTTACTTTAAAATAATGGGACAACTCATTTACCAATAATATGCATTTTATAGATGGTCGCCTAAACGCCAAAACACTCTTTCATGAAATGATGCAATCCAACACTTAATTGAAACGGGAATAATGGTAATGCTCAATTAATGAAATTTGAGTAAGCTTTATAAAACAAACGACCAAAATATGATTAAACTCAAGTCTCCAAAACTAAAGCATAAGGGAGATAACCCAAACTCAAAACGTGGATATACAATGACTCCCAATTTATGATAATGTAAATAATACTTTATATCCCAAAACATCCCAAAACACGGATAGGGATTAATACTCGACCCATAAAACATGGAATAAATTCATGTATGAAAATGTCATCGAAAACAAATAATAAACGACTCATCCCAAAAATAACACCTTTCGGTGACGGGGGAAACCCGATTCCGCATAATGTGACGTGCACAGAGTAAGCCACACATTACGTTAAAGTGGTTTAAGTATCGGGCTCAACATCTTTCAGAATACACCCATAGATACTAGCACAGAGGACTTACACCATACCAAATAAGCCAATCGCGCATCAATGGGGAAAACTAGTCGTTCCACCATCGGATAAAGCAATAAATGTATCGAGCTCAGCATCTTTCAGCATACACCCATTGATACGAGCACGAAGGACTTACATCACATCCAATGTCGAACGTGCCTCGATGTGGAAAACTAGTCGTCCCAACACCGGATAAAATACAAAAGTGCTCATGGATCCATAGGAGACGGGGCTGAAACATTACATGACTCAAAACGAATGAACTAACGCATTCCAAACATGTAATTCCCAAATAAGATGCAATAAATGCAAATCATAACCAAACGCTCTACATTGAGCTATCAAAACCGGACAAGCGTCCTCAAAACCCCCGACAAAATCCAAACGAGCCATAAGCTCAACAAACCCAAAGACACAACGTTGAAAATCATAAAATGAAATCAAACGTAAATGACCCGAAATAATGCAACCCATGCTTCAACACACCCGAATAACTTTAACATGATTTACGTCGGGACGAAACATTATCCAAGTGAGTATATACCATTTATCCTTTCAAATCATCCCATGACACCCAATAAAATGCATTTATACTCGAAATTATACTCCATGAAATAAATCATTTAGATACCCAAAATATATGATTATTTATCAAAATGCACAAAATCCCAAAATGGGTGTCTCAACATGTTTATAAAACTAAACATTTCAAAATAACTAAAACTTATCAGCAGTTAACAATTTGAGGTAAAACACAAACATTTTAAAATAAACATTTTGGCATGTACACCGTTTTCACAAATCAACTTGAACTCACCTTGCTAGATTTAGGCTAAATCTAAATTTTTCCCCCAACTAGAGCTCCTTTGAAGAACACTTGAATTCTCAAGTCAAAACTTCCAAAAACCTAAATCCATACATATTCAACCATAAATAAACATAACCAAACACGTAGAATCATTCCCCAACAATTTATATCAAATCCCCAAACGAGATCAAAACCCTAATTTCTCCAAAGTCATCCAACCAAAAACTTAAGAAATAGAGTACTTGGAAACTATGAATGAAGCATTTACAACTTGATTAAAGTGTTAGAAAGAAGAAGGGATGAACTCACATTGGTGGGTTTTGATAAAACTCAAAACCCTAGGATTTTCTTGAAGAAGACAACAATGGAGATGATGAGATGGTAGCTCCTTGAATCCTAGACTTCCAAGACCTTAGATGATGATGGAATGCTTCAAGATCAAAGTAAATGGCCATGGAAATGGTTGAGGTTCGAACCAATATGATAGGAATCGGTTTGGGAGAGAAAGGGAAGAGAGTGGAAGTGAGAAAATGGGATAGGGGGTTGAAAATCGCAACTTTTAACACTCTGGTACCGTAGGCTATAGTGCCAGGCTATTGTGCTAGTGGCACAATCGCTGGCATAATCGCCAACTCTGGCTATTGTGACATTGTCACAATCGCTGTCACAATAGCCAAGAGGGTACCGAACGCTATTTTGGCCATAATTTCTTCGTTTTAGCTCCGATTTCGCTCCGGAAGGAACCGTTGGACTCGTAATTGAATCATTTATCCATAAAGACTATAAAATCTAAGATTCAAGTCCAAAATCATATATCTTATTTTTCCTCAATATATCGGTTTTTGTATTAACTTTAAATGATACCTTTTCAAAAATCGGGGTGTTACAACTAGAAATGTGACACTAAATGTAACGTCCATAACTTTGCTTGTACCTTGTAGGTTATATTTATATATGAGTCCAATTGTTAACCTTGAAACACATCTAATGTAGATTCGTTGCAAGTCTTAACACGTAGGATTGAGAACTTATGTTATGGAATCACGAAATAAGAATTGGGGAATGGACAACGACTTGAACGGATCATGCGTGGGTTTGAGGTTGCAGCCAACGCCGCGAAACTCACCGGAGTTCAGGGCTAAAAGCACACGTGCGACTTGTGGTGCGGCCCCAAAGCCATGGGGCACACCTGCAGATCAAAACTCGGGATTTTTTCCCTTTTTCTCATTGAATGCCATCTTTCCTCTCTCTCTCTCTCTCTCTTCATTAAATCGTTTTGGAAAAACTCTAGGTCCGAAACTTTGATCATTTAAGGAGCTTTTTGTCATCTTTAGCCTCAAGGTTCAAGAAGATTAGTTCGGGGGAACTCAAGATCTCTATCCTTCTCTCGTCCTACTTGGTTTTCTAGGTTTTCATCAAAAACCTAAGTTGTGAATTCATCTTCTTTTTCCAAACTTTTATATGTGCCAAAATGAATTGTTTTGTCTACTTAAATGTCCTTCATTTCATATATATAGTGGACAATGTGGGGTTTGGACCATTTAGGTCAAAATATGGTATTTTGGTTACTTGAGCATATTATAACAAAAATAGAGGTTTGATGTTGATGGCACTAATTATTTAGTGCCATTATGTTCTTTTTCTCTTTCTTTTAGGATAGTTTTTACCTTCTAATCCCAACCTTTGAGTCATTTTAGTTCATTATTTTCTCTTTTCTTGTTTCTTGGAGCTAAAGATATGAAGAACTTGTTTTATTGCATTTGGATAAACTAATTGGTGTATTTTTGGGCAGATTTATAAGTGCAGCATGCTGCAGCATCTTTACAGCAGCCGTATGGGGAGCTTAATGGATAAGCTAGGAGGAGCTTTTTGTGGGAAGACCTTTTTGAGTTATGGATCAGACTTTTGGGAACCTTCTAGACTAATATTTGGCTGATTTGTATTTTGTGGTTAAACACTTTGTCTTTTGGTTGTTAACCTTTGGATAATATGTCTTTTGTACTTTTAGTACTTTATTTAGTGGTAATTACCTTTTGTGTCACTCCCCTTGGTTATAAAAGGGGAGCTTGGGGTAGTAATTTAGGAATCCCATAATCCATTCTCTATTGTCTAATTTTATAATTGGAAGTAATATTTTGGCTACCTTCTCTTGTTCTTTATTTTATGCTTTATAATTCTTAGTTTTCTTTAATTTGCTCTTTACATTATTTGCACTTTACATTATCGTCATTTTATTTCTTGTAATTTATATTCAGTCATTTAATTTATGTCATTTATATTTATGCATTTACTTTCCGCCATTTATCGCTTTATGTCTTTAAATATGAGTAGCTAATTTATTTAGCTCGGGTGTAAGATAAAAGGGTGAGATTTCAAGCCAAAGAAAGGTGGACATTGTTTCGCAATAACAATGTTCCATCATTTCATTTCAAGTTTTATAAAGTTCAATGACACTTCTTGACGAACTGATCACTTGCTAAAGTGTTAAAGTGCGGTTGACTTAGAGATAAGCTACCAAAAGCACGTCAGTTTGAATGATATAAGAAGTAGACTTGAGAGAGTTGCTTTTTATTTATACACTGATTTATTCTCGACAAGTTGATCGCTAGTCATTAGTGTTAAAGTGTAGAGGACTTAGAGATAAGCCCCTTCGAACACGTCAACTTGAATGATATGGAATCGGCTCGAGAGAGCGGTTTTAGATACAAAGAGATTTGATCGTCCATATATTTTGAGGACTTTATTCTACACTATAAATAGCTGGAGGCTGCACAGAGATGTGTTTAGTCGAATCTAAACAGTAGTGTGAATATTGAAGTCCGAGAGGAATACCCTCAAAATAGATGATGGATCTAGTTATAGTTGTAGCATAAGTCTGCTGGAATTTGTGTTTAAATCTCACCTAAATGTCTTACACCCGTGCTTGCTTTATTATTCTGTTAATCTAATCAAGTGACAAACCAAACCAAATCAAGTCTTCAAAATCGCCATCTGAAGTCATTTCTTTCTCTTACTTTTTAATCTACTTTTACTCCAATCTCTGTGGGACGATACTTGGTTCTTACCATTTTATTACTTGAAAGACGATATTAGATCTCATTGTATACTTGCTTTGAGGTTTAATTAGCACACGTCTATAGGTGTATTCCAAGCACTATCAGATGTCAATCTACATTTTGGGGTTGAAACTAATTTATATAATGTTGGAAAACCTAACATCAATGATTTTTAAAGGATGATTGGTTGTGGGTAAGAAATATGGAAATGTTACTTATGTGGTGAAATGTTGATGACAATAATTATGGTTTGGATAAGAGTGAACATATCTAGATGAGTTGTTTAACTAGATTAAATGCAATGGATCCATAAGCATAAAAGTCAGTTTATGTATGAAATGAATATTCTGAATTGTAACAAGAAATAGGCATGGGGTCAAGACGGGTAATAGTTGTGGACTCTTGGAGTCGGGCAATGGCCAAAGACCAATAATTGTAATTTCTTGTGAATGAGTGAAATCTAGGATCATTGGTGTGTTTTGCCGTGAACCTAAAAGGGTAAAGTGGTTGACCAATGAATGATTATCCGTAGTGGGGCTCTCAAACATGGATAGGTGGTTTACTTTGTGTTCCGTTACCATGGTAAACCGTGTCTCCCCCGTCATCATAAGATGTGTATGTGGAACTTCTATCTTAAGAACTGAAAGTGTATTTACCTTTACTAATTCATGTTTATATTCCCAAACTTATGTTTCCCATTTATTGGTTATAAATTGGTTGTTCTCACTAGGCGTTAGCCTAACACTTTCTTAAAACGGTGCATTTATCAAGTTCTCAAGGTATTGGGTCGGCGAATGTTTGAGCGAAGAGCCTATTGCCAATAGAGGCAGCTTTTGGGAGGCGTCAATCCTTTTTGGGACATTACTTGGAGATAGATCTGTTATTATTCTTTTGGTGATCATAGTGACACCCATTTTTAATCTAGACTTACAATGTGGTTTAGATTAGTAGGTTGTTAACTATCGATCATTGTAAATTGTTAACTCCGTTACCTTTTCCCCATGTTTGGGTGATTACATTCCTTGTCAATATCATTTATGCCTTGCTCTAATTGGTTTAAATTAGCCCTTATTTTAGGGGTGTTACACTAAAGTACTTGTAACCATGTAAATTTTGTATTAAGTGTGCTCGATTGATAACATATTGTTACATTGAATTGTAAGAACTGTAGCTATTGATTATCGTTTGGTCACACAAATTACCTAAAAACGTGACCCTAAAGTACTTGTAGCCTCATGAATTTTATTTTAACTGTGGCTAATTAATAACATGTTGTTACACTTAATTGTAAGAATTGTGGCTATTGATTATCTATCCGTCACACAAAGTAACAAAAAATTTGACTATTGATTACCTTTCAATCATAAGAAATAATTAGAATCATGGCTACAAACTACTTATGAGCCCGATTTAAATTGGCCATTCCTTGGCACAACCATGGCGATAACTAACCTTCAGCAACGATTTTTATCATATGAAAATGATAAAGAAATTATAATTATAATTATAATCCAATGAGAAACATTAAACTAAAATTAATAAATGCATGAACAATGTGTAAGTACACCAATAATAAACCTACCACCACTAATTGTATTTTTAAGAATTATTTATGGGAAAATCATCAAAATAGTAACATTCCACATATCTTTATCAAAAAAACTTTCTATCAACTTATAATTTACTCCATGGAACTTAATTCTTTATTGAGTCAACATTTCGTAGGTGGACTTGGCCAATGTACCATTAGCGAATTTAATCGATCTGATAGGGACACGTCACAAACAGTGTCCGTAAGAGTATCTCCAACAAATTCTCCAAAGTGAAGAAGATAGAGATTTTGGCATATTTTTTGCTAAGAGATTCTCTAAAATGAAGAAAGCGTGAGAGAGTGTGAATTTCTCCAAATTTGAAGAACTCTCCAAAAACAATTACAGTGAGAGAGAAACGTTTTTTTTATTATATTCCCACCAATAGTAATCTTTGATGTTAAACGTTTATGAGAGAAATAATGTTTTATTACATGTACAAATTATTTTAATAATATAATTAATGTTTTAGTGTCCAAAATAGAAATTATGTTAGAAATGAATGCAATTTCTTTTGAAGATTCTGAGTTTTAATTCTCCATTTTAGAAAAATTCTAGAGAATTTGTTGGAGATGCTCTAAATTACCAATTTACAAAGTTTTTTTTCCAAAAAAAATATTTTAAGAGCATTTAGAGTGCTTTAATTTGGTACACTGAAAAAGACATGACAGAACAGAACAGATTATTATCCCATGTTTGGCAGGTAGAACAGGCCAGAACAGAGTGGAACAAAAGTGGAACATGTCTGTTCCACCCCCATCATCCCATGGAACAAGGTGGACCAATATAAACTCAAAATAAAATCTAATTATCTTCTAAACCATTAAATACGCCTTCTTTTTATATTTAATTTATTCTTTAAATTTTATTTATTTTATTTTATGTTCTTTAAATTTTTACTTTATTGTCCTCAAATATTATTTTTATATAGTTACTATATTTTGATTAAGTTATTTAAATTATTAAATATTAATAGTAAAAAAATATAGAAAAGGTTAAAAAAAAATAAAAATTGGAAACTATATAAACTTCTTATTTTGGTGTCACTTTAATCTATCTTGAAGAGAATTTTCTAATACTATATTTTGTTATAAAAAATATTTATTTCGTTATAATTTAATAAATTACATAATTAATCAAAATATATATAATATATAAACAACTTATTAGGGTAAACTCATCATGTTATCTATTTTGTTCTATCCAGTTCTGTTTTACCAAACGTTGAACAGTTGTTCTGTCATGTTCTGTTGTGTCTTGTCCCGTCCTATCTTGTTCTATCATGTCTGCGTATCAAACGCATCCTTAATGGTATTTAAGAGCATTTAATAAGAAAATGACTAAAATTTAAAATCATTTATATTTTGCAACCAATTCAAAAAAAATGTGGCTTCTCCTCCAATTAAAATTTAATCAATTGATTTATCATTACTATTGTTGCCCTTAAATGTTGCATTAATAAATTAGTGATTTTCCCATTATTAAATCGGTTATTTATGGAATAAAGGAGTAAGAGTATCACCAACGGTTACTCCAAAATGGATATTTTGGGAATTTTTTGCTCTAACAGATTTTTCATTCCAAAACATTCTCTAAAATGGACAAAGTATTAAAGATATGATGGAAATCTCCAAATTTGGAGATATCTCCAAAAATGATTACATATGAGAGAGAAATAGTTTTTTATTTATTATACAAATGAAATTGCTTTAAGGAGAGAGAAATATATTTTATGAGTTGTATTGAATATTCTAATAATACTAGAAGCATACTCGTGCAATGCAGCGAAATACATCACGATTTTAATGTTTCATTTTATTTTTTGTTTTTTTTTTTTATTTACAGTACGATTTTGGATGATTTTGAGAAAGTGATAATGTTTTTTTATAAATTTGTTTAATTTAGGCTTAATAATATAATGCTTTTTATATATAAAAATTAAGAATTTTGTTAAAATTCAATGATTATCTTATATATTTTAATGACATCTAGAAAAAATAACCAATTACATATTTAATAATATAATTAAAACAAATTTATAGTAATATAATATATTAATTAATAGTGATACATGGAAAGGTCTACATAAAAGGAAGGTCATGTACATACCAAATTGGTGCGTGTTAGAAGTCTGCAGTATTAATATGTATCTTATGCTTTGATACTTGTAAATTAAGAGATTTTTAAAATTTTGCATAAAATGATGGTACCTTGTGCCTAATAATTTGTATTTAAGAGTTTTTTATCCCTGCTTTATAATATAGTATAGATAATTAATTGTGTAGTCTTTAAAATAGAGAATGTGTTGGAGATTAATGTGATTTTTTTTAATATTTTCACTTTTTACTAGTGATGGCCAAATGGGCCCGGCCCGACCCGGCCCGATCGATTAACCGAGCCCGACCCGACTGAAAGCCCGGCCCGGCCCGGTGGAAAACCGATTTTTAGCCCGAAAACCTAGACCGGTTTGGGTTTTTGGAGTTTTCGGCGGCCCGGCCCGGCCCGGAACCGGTTCACGGCCCGGTTTTTGGCCCGGCCCGGCCCGATTTTCACATTTTTAAAAATATAGCCGTTTATAGCCGTTTGTATTGATTTTTTGACCGTTTTTTTGGTGTTTTTTACCCCTCCAAACCCATATAAATACTTGTGTTGGTTATGGATAGTGACACCAACTTACAAAACGCAAAAAAACGCAAAAAACGCATACAATTCTCATTTATCGGCTCTCGTTATATTCGTTTCTCGCAAGTTCTAGTCTAATATCTCTAGTTCTCTACTCTCTAGTCTCTACTATCAAGTCTCTACTCTCAAAATGGCCGAACAAAATTACCAAGTTATTGCCGATCATGGACGAAAAGCACCAATTTGGAACCATTTCAACTTGGTGATGCTCACCGACGGTACAAAAAAAGCAAAATGCAAACGGTGTGGAGATCTCCTTGCGGCGGCCGCAAATAGCACGTTAAAGCGCCACTACGAGTCTTCGTGCAAGAAGTTGAAATCGGGTGACGATCCAAGTCAACCCATACTTGACAATTCCGGTCAAGTATGGTCGTATGATGTCGCGTTGGCCCGAGAAATGCAAATGAAATGTGTCATTCAAGTGGGGTTGTCGTTCGGAGATTTCGACAATCCTCACATTACGAACATGATCAAACTCTCGCTCCAACCACGCTACGTGGGTTCGGTAAGTCGTCAAACTCTTAGACGTGATGCTATAAAACTTTGGAAAATGGCCAAAAAAGATACGCGACAAACGTTTTTATCATTATCCAACAACATTTCTTTAACGTGTGATATATGGAGCGCACCATTAGGATTGCCACAATCTTATATATGCATAACGGCACATTGGATTGTGCCGCAATTGTGGCAATTATGCAAACGTGTAATCACGTTTGAGCACTTTGGTTCGCCACATTCGGGTGAGCGTCAATTTAATATAATTATGAGAAATATTGAATATTATAATTTAACTAATAAGGTTATTAGTATTTCGTTTGATAATGCTAGTAATAATACGTTATGTGTTGAGAAATTAAAGTTGGCTTTAGCCCCTATTTTAAATGGAAAATTATTTCACACACGTTGTTGCGCACACATAATAAATCTAGCCGTTCAAGACGGCTTAGTAGTATGTAAACATTCTTTAACTAAGTTTAGACTTATGTTACGCCGGATTTTCACAAAAGGTAAAAGCATGCAACAAGCATTTATAAAATATTGCAAAGATGTCGGTTTTAAAGCTTTGGGACCGGCACATGATATGGCGGTTCGATGGAATTCGACTTACAAAATGATGGATAATTTATTAAGACAAAAACCATATATTCACGCATTTTATAACATTCAATACCCGGATAACACGATATCTGAATATGATTGGCAAATGCTTGAAGGCTTACATGATATTTTGGGCGATTTCAAAACTGCAACAACTTTGTTATCCGGTATTTATTATCCAACAAGCCCTTTACTTTTAAATCAAATATATATTTTGGCAAGTAAAATTTCTCAATACGAAGACCATTTCAACTTTCAAAACGTGGTAGCACCAATAAAAGCAAAATTGTTAAAATATTTTAAAGAGATCCCCTTCAGTTTTCTTTGTGCCGCGGCATTAAATCCGTATTTAAATGTTACGGGTGTCGAAGTTTTAATACAATCAATATGTGTAGCGTTTGGTTTGGATACGGCTACAAATTCTTCTTTTTCAAGGAACCGCATACTACAATTTAATAGTGATTTTCATCAATTATTTGATATTTATAGAATTAATTATGGGGGAGGAAGCCAACAAACCCCTACAACTCAAATGTTTTCACCGGGTTCTAGTTCTAGTTCTCGTGGGCGAAACCGGTCTGACTTAATGGCAAATTTAATGAACTCGGTTTTAAATGAATCTAGTAAAAAATCTAGATTTGATGGAGATAATTTGAGTGAATTCAATATGTACATACATACTAATTTTATAGCGGCATCCTCCACAACCGTCAGCGATGTTGAATCACTAGATTTATTAGAATGGTGGAAAGGTAAACAACCTCAATACCCGGTTTTGGCATCTATTGCCCTTGATATACTAACAATCCAAGCTAGTACCGTAGCTTCGGAGTCTGCTTTTTCTCTTAGTGGCAGGATCATATCGGAGCGTCGGTCAAGATTAACTTCGGAGTCGGTAGAGTGCTGCATATGTTTGAAGGATTACTTGGATGGCCAACAAAGAATTCAACATGAAACAAGCTTGGAGGCGGATATAGACGATGTAGAGTTAAACTTAGCCGAAAATGAAGTCGACAAAGGACTAAGTACACCGGGAACCGTAACCGAGGACGATGCTAGTAGTGCCGGTGGCGTCTCACGTTACGACGATGAAGAAGAAGAACCAGACATCGACCGCCTTGATGATAATACGGCTGTTGATCGACTGGAAAAATACGGAACTCTTGAAGACTACAATCCAGAGTATAATCCATACAATCCATACAATTACAATCCATGGGGATGGGGTGAGGGTGGGAGTTCGGGAGCGGGACCTTCGGGTTCTTAGAATTTATGTATTGTAAGTTTATAACTTAAAATTATAAATAAAATGTATTTTTAAAGTGTATTTTAGAGATTTATTATAAATAAAACGTATTTTTAAAGTGTATTTTAGTGATCCAATCCAATTTTTATTTTTTAAAGTTTAGTAATTAATTATTATATAAAGGAAATTATTAAATAAAAAAAAAAGGTAGCCCGATCTTGGCCCGGTTTTGGGCCCGGCTCGGCCCGGTTTTTGGTAAACCGGTTTACCCAAACACTAACCGGGCCACCCCTTTTCGGGTGAAACCCGGCCCGGCCCGGCCCGAAGCCCGTTTGGGCCCGATTTTCTCTTTCACTGTAGCAACCCGAAGACCGTTTTGGCCCGGCCCGGCCCGAGCCCGATTTTTGGCCATCACTACTTTTTACTTATCCATTTTGGAGAAGTTGTTGGAGATGCTCTAAAGATGGAATCTCATTGCGGTTGCCTTAATTCATTATACCAAAAATTATTTTTTGAAAAAAGAATTCATAAATGGTGATATGCGGATATAGATGGACTGGCGGATCCAAAAACTTAGGTGATGGGAGGCCCTAGCTATGGGTATAAAAGAATACGAAAGCATATACCTAGCTAGGGGTATAAAAAATCGGAAATCAAATAACTCACTCAAATCAAAACGGTTTCTGGTTATTTGGTTTGCGGGTTAAACGGTTGGGTTAACCATATAATATAAGTTTCAATTTCGATTTTTTTTACCATAATTATACTATTATTTAATTAATATAATTTCCGTCTAGATGAAATGGTTGAGGATATATAAAATTAACATTAGATAAATTGATTTATTAAACTAAAAAACAAGAAATTGAGATATATTTAACAAAACCATCAAACAACATTATCATTGTAGCATGATTGCAAGAACTAGAGGTAACAATATACGGGGAGAATGATTGTCAAGCGAGAGAATGAGGGGTTTCGTCAAAACAGACTGAGGCACCGGAGGAAACCATCAAAAATGACCGTAGGAACTATGGACATAAGAGTAAAAAAACAAGAAAAAAACTTTTACCTATATTATTTTACAATTTTGACATTCGGAAGGACAACTTTATCGGTAGACCACTAAAAAACGTTGCCAAATAAAATTTTATCCGTGGAATACCAACCTATTTTCGACGATCGACGCAAACCGGTAACATTCTATTTCTAACCGATTACACAACACTTCTCGTAGCATTATTTTGCTCATTACTTACGGGCCATTGATTAATTTATTGACATATGACAATTAAACTTTTACGAACATTAAGTTGTCGGTGATCATTTAGTAGTTTACATACGAATTTCCGACGGGCTAAAAAGTCAAAAAGTGACTCATTTGCAAACACACAAAGGATTATAATGGGTCTTGTTGGTCCCTAATGGATCATATTGTGTCTAAGTGATTTGTAATAGGTCTTATCGGAACTTAATGGATCATATAAGAATTGGGATAGTGATAGTCAAGGTTTATTTATTGAAATGGGGTGTATTGAGGAAAGGTGAAGGGACAAGCAAATAGGGTATTCAAGGATCACACATGTTGAATTTCAAAGCCAATCCAAAGAAAGGGTGTCTAAAACTATTTTAAAAAGTGTGGATATTTGGTAAAAGAATATCCTAAATTGAAGGCAACTCCCGAAAAGGGAAGGATATTCGTTATTCGTTGTGGTTAACGACAACAAAATTTTGATTTTGGCTATTATTGTTGGCGCCAAAACTAATTGAACATCGGTGTTGGATTTTGGGGCTTCTTTCCACGTGACCCAAACAGAGAATGCTTTGTGTTGCGTAGAGAAATATATAGATAGTGAATTCTGTGTAAATGTCTGGTGTAAGTATAGTAAAGGTGAAGATGTCTAATGCTCACATACACATGATTTCGGATGTTATGTATGTCCATTCCATGGGTAAACCATCAATCTTACTTGATCAATTGTCTAACCTTAATTAGATACAAGTAATTATTCATGGCGATATTATGAGAATTTCTCGAAGAACGATGGTCCTTATGAAAAGTACAAGAACTCCAAACAATCTGTATTTTTGGATATCAGTCAAACTTTGACACAATGTTGGTACGAACACGAATGGTCCTAAGAATTTAGATGTCACTAAGTTTTTGTCATTTAAGAATAGGCCATACATGATAAAAAAAAATGACATGGTCTTCGTAAGAGCAAGTTTATAAATAAATAAAAAATAATTTTGGAAGTTTGGAAGTTCGCACGAGGTTTGTACTTGAGAAAATTGTAAATGTTTGACGAGTCCCACTTCTTCAAAGTCTAGAAATATATGTCTACAACCTCAGAGAAAATATTAAAGAAGATACAAATCTGGGATTTAATTACTTACCCTTTTATCACCTTCTGCTCAATGTAAAGCAAAAAGATGTGCAAAAAGGATCCACCTTCGGCACCATGTGCACAAAATGGGGTGATTGGTAAGGTTTGAATAAAGGTGGAGTTGCGGGTGATTCAAGTAACATACTCGTATGGCCAACAAAAGCACAATCAAGCTAGCCAAAAGGTATGATGATCGGTAGTATATGTTAATATGAAATTTAATTAGCAGTTAGAGTATGCACTTCAAGTGGTTCAAGATGAACCATGTGATTTTGATTATGTTATAACTTCAAAAAATATAGCTCCAAGTGTTTGATCAATGTGATACTAGAAGAAATGGAGTCTCTTTCTAAGAATCAAACATAGGATTTGGTCCAATTGTCGATACATAATCATGCTATCGAATACAAATTGGTATTTAAGGTGGGTTTTTTGAAACAAAAAGGTATCGAGTATGATGCTATTTTTGCACTTGTTGCTACTGTTACTTTTATCTTGGCAAGACAAGACCTAGAATTGGAATAATTAGACATAAAGATTGTCTTCCTTCATGGAGACTTAGAAGCAACCATAAGGTTTTGTGGTTGAAGGAAGATCATATTGGGTTTGCAAACTCAAGAAGTCATTCTTCAGACTTAGTCATCGCGTCAATGAGGTTTGATTCCGTAAAGTTAAGCCTTGGTTTTTAATCATAACATTATACATCCTTGCACTAGTCACTACAACAAATTGGGTTTATGGGACGTCTAAATGTCATGTTTTATAGGACTTAAGTTTGTAGGATCAAACAATTATGTGTCACATATAAAAGGGTTGCAATAAGTTTACATGACACTTTTGAGTGTTTTAACAAGTTTTAGGACACCTCGAAATAAAATGCCCTATTAATTTTTTATGACATTATTTGAAAAAAAATTCGTATAAAAACAAATGTCCTATAAAAAAATGTGTTTATTGGATGCTCCTCAAAATGTGTTAAAAAAAATTAATACGACACTTTAATTTAAAATTGTCATGAAAACTTTGTTAGGACTCCCAAAAGCGTCAAATAAACTTATGACAACGCTTTTACATGGGACACACAATTGTGTGACCAAATAAACTTAAGTCATATAAAGCGTTATATAAACCCGCCTTTTGTAGTGAGTACAAAAGGTCACATATGTAACGGTTAAGAAATGTTGTCGTAGGTCTATAGTAACGTTTTCTTGGGACATCAAAATCATTTCCTATCATGCCGTCACTTTTGATACCCTTATCGTTACATTGTGCTACCAAATCATATCAAAAATCATTGCGGTGTTACCATATAAAATTAAAAAAAAAAAAAAAAAACATCACCATAGACTACCTTTTGGTGACACAAAATAACCCAAACAATTGTCAATTCATTACATATGCATGGTTACCCTAAATTTTCAAAATTGTTGTCATAAACTCTCTCTACTATTGCCAATTCATGGCATATAGTTGCACTAAATTTCAAAACGGTTGTCATAAACTACCTTTTGGTGACACAAGATACCTATAATTGTTGCCAATTCAGACATATGGTTATGCTAATTTTCTAAACCATTGTTATAAACTACCTTTTATGACACAAAATAAATAAAAAAACTATTTGTCGATTCATAACATACGGTTACGCTCAAATTTGTAAAATTGGTACCATAAGCTAACTTTTGGTGATACTGAATAAATAAAACCATTGTCAGTTCATGACATATGGTTTAAGTTAAATTTTCATAACCGTTTTCATAAGCTAATTTTTGGGGACACGAAGTAATTAAACCGTAGCCCGTTTTTGACATATATCATCATGCTAGAATTTTAAAACCGTTGCCATAAACTACCTTGGATGACACAAAATAACAAAAAAAATATCATTAATTTCTGACATGTAGCTACTCTAAATTTTCAGAAATCATTGCCTTAAACTACCTTTTAGTGACACAAAAAAACAAAAAGTATTGTCAATACATGCGATATATGGTTACATTAAAGTCTTTAAACTGTTGGCATAAACCACCTTTTGGTGACACAAAATAACCAAAATCGTTGCCAATTTGTGACCTATAGTTACAATAAAATTTTGAAACCTTTGTCATAACCTATCATTATTGACACGAAATAATAGAAACCGTTCCCATAAACACGTGTGACCTATAGTTATGATAAAATTTTGAAACCTTTGTCATAACCTATCATTATTGACACGAAATAATAGAAACCGTTCCCATAAACACGTGTGACGTACTTTTGGAAACGGTTATTAGATTTTTCTTGCTCTATGTATTTTACTCTGGATAACGGTTAACAGATTTTCGTTGTCATATGTTTGTTTATGGCCATAGACAATACTGTCACAACATAATGCAACAATTTAGACAATTCGTTACTAAATGGTGCCCTATCGCCGTGGCTTTGACTGCTACTGCACATGGCCCTTTTTAGTCACATTTTTGTCTAAACCGGTGCTTAATGTTTGGAGGTGTTTGATAATTATAGCGTTTTTTAGTTAATGCATTGCTAAAACAACTCTTTATTAATTTTATCAATGACTTTTAGCAACCTTTAGCCACCCAGTCGCAAACCTGCTTTTTAAAACTGTCACAAAAGGTCACTTTTGTACTTGTGTGTATTTTCCCTCCTCAAATAACACATGTATATACCTACTCTACTACGTTGATGATATGTTTACTATTTGTAAAGATGTTTTACAAGTTAACAAGTTTAAACAAGATCTAAAGTCTATATTAGAAATCGACTTAGGACAAGCAAGTAAGATAGTCGGGATTTTAGATAGTTTGTGACAAAAAGTTAAGAATGTCAAGACTTACTTCTTAGGAATATTATACATAAGGTATTGTTTATTGAGCAACAATAATCAACACACCAATACCTTTGCATGTTCGGAAATAACATAGATTAACCCCCACGCAAATGTGGTTGGTAGCCTCATATATGCAATGGTATATATGCACACAACCTAACCTAGTAGCTTTAGTTTATGTGGTAAGTTGGTATATGTAAAACTCGAATAGGCCACATTGGGAAGTGGCCAAATTGATTCTAATGTATTTGAGATGAACCTCTAACCATGGACTTGTATTTGATAATATGGATCAAATATGTAGCTTTGTAGGATTTTATGACTCAAATTACACGAGGGATCGAGGTAGATGGAAGTCCATGGAAGCAATAGAGACTATTGAAATTCGAACGTATGTAGAAGCAACAAAAACTTTGACATAGTATGCTAGGATACATTCACTGGATCCGTTTGTCATAGGAAAATGTCTTGTTGCATAGAATGATTAATTTACTCAAGGTGATCAAGGGATTCCAACAGTTATGCTAGAAACATTTGATTTACAAGACCTTTAATATATTTTGTTGTCATGATGTCTAACAATGGCATCAATGTACTCGCTCAGTCTCCATTATTTAACAACGCATTACAAAGATACTATCTACTACGGGTGTTCATCCTACCGCAAAACCGTATGACAGGCACCCACTATATAAAATCAAACGATGTAGAACTTTCATGATACCGTTTACAATTTGTATTTTTTGCAAACTATGTTATGCAGTTTGGTTTGTTGGTTTCAATTAAAAAACTGTGGCGCATTGCATATTAATTTTACTAATTAATTTAAATATAATTATATATTATATTATTTGTTACTTAAAATAATTACTTAAACATTGTTCAATATACAATGGTCCACGGTTTGTCGAGACTCGGGAGTTTGATGAAAGATGGAACTCGATTGTTCGTTTTGGATTTTTTATTTATTATAGAATTTTGATTAAACTATTTTGTGCATTCCGACTTAGTTATTTAATGTGTATTGACACTTTCTATTTTATATTATCACTTTCCACTTTCCAGACGTCACATTTAAATACAAACTGCATAAATTGTACCTCACTGTGAAAACCCCTACTGTCTAGAAGTTCAATATTCAGTGAATGAGACAAAATATTCAACGACATATTATGTTGATAAACGATATATATCCAAAATAATAGTAAAGATTTTGTACGTTCACAAAACCCTATGAGGAAGAAGTTCAAAGAAATGCAAGAAAGGAAACTTGATGTTGTTATTTGGCTTTATTCAAGAATAAAGAATACTGAGAGTTCCAATGATCCTTTTGTTTGCAGAATTATGCAGTTAATATCGCGTTATAGCGACGCTATAGCGGATAGCAGTCCTAGACTAAATACCGGTCTATGAATTGCAGTGTATTTTAGCTTTACCGCAAATAGTGGCCGCTATTTTGATACCAAATAGTGGTCCACTATTACCGCTTTTTATTTTATTGTTTTGGACTCTTTTTTTGGTTGGCTAAATTTTAAACAATATTTTTGGGCTTTGTGTGGACTATTTAAGATCAAGCCTGGAAACAAAAAGGAAACAAATCAAATAAACAATTAAACAAAACTACAAAAGAAACAATTAAATTAGGTCAAACTTTATCGATTCCAACTTCCAGAGTTCCAATCTCAATTCCAACTCCAGACTCAACTGTCAACTCTCGACGTGGAGTAAGAATCGAATCCACTCCACAGCTGCTCGATCCTGCTCAAGTGCTCTTGATCAAGTGCTCCTGATCAAATCTCGATTCGTGCTCAAGTGCTCAAAGTTGTTCCATATAGTTTCCATGCTCAGTGTGAATCTCGATTCGTAATTGTTCATCTTTGATTCTCCCTACTGTTCATCTATGATTCTTCCAATTGTTTAAAACTAACACTTATAAGTTACAAGTTACAATCAGGTATGGACCGTATGGTTTCTATTTTTGTCCCTACTCCCTAATTTGGTCCTAATGAGAGGGAATGTGGATGTCGGTCCAAGTACAAGGAGCAAGAGAAAGTGTTATAGGGATGATGATGATGATCAATTTGGAGTTGGAGATGAAGAGGAAGGAGAGATAAGGATGATGACATAAATGAAAGGGTGGATGTACTAAATGATGTGAATTCAGATGTGGAGCCTGTCGATTGTAGTTAGCTTATTTAGTTGTTTATGAGCTTTATAAACTCTATTACTATGTTGCTTGTGTGGTTTGAATTGTTTGATTCGATATATATTAGGCATAAAATATTTTACCATGTTGCTTCTTTGGTTTGAATTGATATGTATGTATTAGGCATATAATATTTTAAGTTATATATATATATATATATATATATATATATATATATATATATATATATATTCGTATTCATTTTATGAGCCTATTTTTTATTACCGCTATATCACTGCGATAACTGTTATTACAAATCAACGTCCCTACCACTATTTCCGCAATCGACCGCATTAACTGCTTAGAGAAAGCATACTCGTCTTAAAGACGTTAGGAGTTGTCTTAGTTTGGTTTCTAGCCGATGACTGTTGTGGGACTGCAAAAACAGATAGAGTAGCAGGTGGGATAGTGAAGAGTCCTTTTATCAACGTGAGATTTAAGACGAGTCTCTTTTGCTAACAATTCATAAACCATTAAATCAAACTTATGAAAGGGGAGTACAATGTAGAATTGTCCCATAAAATTCTCAAAATCATGTCATAGAGCCATCATAAATTTTACGAGATGTTCTTCGCGTCGAGCAATGTAGGGTGGAAAAGAGCGAAATATTTCAAATTCCATTAACGCCAATTGTACAGTCATGACAAAGTAAAAAATTGTGAATACCCATATCATTTGTTGAAGTGCATGAATATGTCTTCGGTTGATATTATTTGGCAAAGTTAGATTGCGTATACAATCTAGCCAGATGATCATGTACCTCTTTAAGAGTTTCATATTTATCCAAACTAGTGGACCGCACCGCGCGTTGCGCGGTGTTTTTTAAAATACTTTAAGGGTGTGTTTGGTACAGAGAGTTGAAGACAGAGAAATGGAAATCATTTCCATTTCTCTTGTTTGGTAACACAGAGAAAAGAAAAATGAGAAATAAACCAATTCTCTTTCCCTACTTTCATTTCTCCACAAAGTGAGAAGAAATGGGGAGAATTCAAATAAGGGAATTGAGATTTCTTCCACAAATCCCTCACCTCGTCGCTCTCTCTCTCACTCTCGGCGCTCTCCCTCTCCGGCGAGCTCTCCATCTCCGGCTCTCTCTCCGGCGCTCTCAATCAACATCTCGACCTCTCCTTCTCACACATCACCCTCACACCCTCCCTCGTCCTCACCACCCTCAACCTCTCCCCCAAATCCGGCCGCACCATTCTCGATTTCCACCAATGGGTCGCCACAAGATTCGATTTTAACCTAACCCACGAAACCCTACCTCATTTCATCGACTACTTCGGCCGCCGTCGCGATTTCAAAGCAATCCACCAGCTCCTCATCACCAACAAACCAATCGCCGGCGTCAAATCATTCGAATCCACCGTCGATCGCATGGTTCGAGCCGGTAGACCCACTTAAGTCGTTGCATTCTTCGACACAATGGCTAACGATTATGGGTTTGTAAGGAATTTTGATTCTTTGAAGTTTATTGTTTCCAAGTTGTGTGAACATGGGTTTGCTAGTTATACTGAAAAATTGGTGACAAATGTTGCTCATGAGTTTTTCCCAGATGAGTTTGTTTGTGATACTTTGATTAAAGGTTGGTGTGTTGATGGGAAGTTGGATGAGGCTAGGAGGTTGTCACAGGAGATGTATCGAGACGGGTTCGAGATCGATTCGGTCGGTTATAACGCGATTCTTGATTGTGTTTGTCGGGTTTGTCGGAAGAAAGATCCGTTTGGGGTTCGATCAGAAGCGGAGAAGGTTTTGATTGATATGGATGTTGTCGGGTTCGATTCTTGATTGTTGTTAATTTTCTTGATATTTTTTATTAAAAGTTTGACATGGGTTTTATTTTAATGTTGTTGTTTGGATTTGGGTTTGGGTTGAGGATTTAATTTTGGTCGGAGAAGATGGCCAGTGATATCGGTGAATTCTCTGTTACATTTCTCTGTTCTCCCAAACAAGAGAAATGATTTCATGTTACATTTCTCTGCTGAATTTTCTGTGCTATCAAACAGGAGAGTCAATTCCTATTCTCCAGACCAATTCTCATTCTCTGCAATTCCATTCTCTGCAATCATTTCTCTGCAATTTCATTCTCTGTACCAAACGCACCCTAAGGTTAGTGATCATAGTTATAAAATTTTAATTTATTTGTCTTGTATAAATATGCCTTAACATATATGGTACACATATTAAAATATAGATACTCTATCTTCAATCACCATGTCAATTATGTTATTTTTGTACAATTGTAATCATATTATCTAAAAAAATCAATAACAATGACAACTAAAATTCTCTCAATTTGAGTGATTATACACTTGATTTAAATTAAATTATCATATATAATACTACTAAAAAGAACAATATTTAATCATCAAAATAACAATGAAAGTGTTGAGCTTTGATGTAAAAGACTTCAAAAAACAAAATTAAATTATATGACATGAAGTGTCATTTGCATAATCCAAGGGAATACCACAATGCATTTGTAAAATCCTCCAATGCATCCAGTGCTGCTGCAATCCTTGTTCTTGACGCTAAAATGATAAACATGCAGGCTAATGTTGTACCAAAACAAACTTGCAACTTTCTTTAGACATGGCAAAAATAATCAGCAAGTAAAAATAAATTGGTATTCTTGACGTGATGTGTAACCATATGTGATCCTAATATGCCCAAGATGATATGGATTTCTCGCTACGGTCTGTATGAGAGGTCTTCTTTCTCAAATATGTCTTGCGTACAGGGACGGATTAGTTTATTAAATACGGTGGCACGTGCCAAAAAACCCAACAAAAAAAAACCTCGAAATCGACCAAAAAAACAAAAAAAAAACTAAAAAACTAAAATAACCAAAAAAAACTCATAATCAACCAACAAAACTATCGAAATCAACCAAAAAAAACTGAAAACCCCCCTCGAAATCGATAAAAAAAAAAAAAAAGCTTTAAAATCCCTCGAAATCAAGCAAACAACTTTAAAAATCCCTCGAAATTATGGAAAAACACATCGGACAATATTAAATGTTGGTAAAAAGATGAAGACACGTCGATAAAAACCGTACTTTTTGTAATTATTTTGTGGTATTATCGTATTATATGGTGCCACCGTATAAAAAAATTCCTGGGTCCGTCCCTGCTTGCGTGATTTGGTTAGGATACTTGAGGTCGAGGCTGACATGTTTAGTTGGTTTTGAGCAGCATTATCTAGGCCTTCATCTGGCCCTTGCTTCTGTCAAGTATAATAAAAGAGCTAAACAGGATATTTAGCAATAATCAGCAAGAAACAAAGCAAAAGAATAGATCTTCATGTGCAACATTATATTAATTAAACTCCCTCAATCTCAAAAGCAATGACAATGGGTGGACTAAGAACATCGTTGGATGGTTTAAGCTATTGTTAGCAGACATTCTTTCAATTTGTAAACTAATTTCTTAATAATTTGGATGAGAGTTGGACAATGATGGTGCAACCGATATGGACGTGATTATAAATGTTTTTGTTTAGGCAGAGAAGTGCAAGGATACCCACAAATATCCTCATGCAAAACTCAGATATCAAGGCTTTTAGATATGGACCTATGATTGAAACACAGACAACAAAATATCAGTCTTAGTCCTAAAGGTCTGATATAACACTTTTCTTTCTTTGGTACCACATTTTGGAGTTTGAACTCAAAAACAATTGGCAGTCAGTGGACTAAAAAATATAAATCAAAATTAGTCAATAAACTAAGAATAAACCTGCATTATAAAAGTCTTCCCACTACCGGTAAACAAAGATGGTGGCATTGGAGCCATTTATACTGCAGGAATCAAAGGCATCACTTCTCTTTCAAACATTTGCCTCACGTTGTTATCTTCTTGGCCATATAATGAATTTAGCTTCTAACTTGCATTACGACTGCAAAAACAAAAAACTGATTTGACAATTTGGATCTAGCTAAGAGCATCTACATAATAAGCAAAGGAACATAAATACATTAAGCTCAATGGGGTTTACTTATTGCCAGCATATAGCATCCCTCTGTCCAACACAGATATCCTCATAAAAGTTCAATAGGAATCTATGGGGGCAAAATGTTGATGAATAACACATAAGCAAACCTAAAAAACGATTTTGTTGACAGATCGAAAGATAAGAGGAAGTCGTACCAGGAGAAGATCGCCAAGGGAGAAACTAGATCAAGAGATGAATTCAACGGCGAATGAATGGAGACGTTTAGGGATTTGCAGGGTTATTTTTTCTGCAATATGATTTCCGTCTAAGGCAAGAACGCTGCAATAAAATCCGCACCGATTGAAATCGATGTTCACAAATGGAAATCGGTGTCTGTCCCGATGCGTGGAGGAGGGATTCTAGTGTTTCACCACCAACATCCCTATCGTTGATACAAACAGCTCCGCCTTCTGCTTCATCGCTTCATATTCATGGCTGCCCCAGGAGGTTTCTTTGGGTTTAACGGGCCTGGTCGGGTGAGGAAGTTGATGGGTCTGATAAATATTATATATTATATATTATAAATAAATCAAAAAGTTAGGAAAAATCCTGGATTCTGGAGATGCCACGTAGGATGCCCAACATCCTACTTTTATATAGATATATAAGCCAAGTGACATAATTGTTGATCCATGCAATAATTTTCAAGTTTTCCATACCAATACACCAATTAAGGTTGCATAATCAACAACCTTCATGAAAGGAGATAATCCTTGATTAAGGAAACCGAATATACACCTATTAAACAAAGAATAATCTAGAAGATTATTTACAACTTTACAATGATTTGAAAGGAGATAATCCTTGATTCGTTTCATTGGCAAAAGCCATGGTATAAATCAATATTATAGAGAGATCAAAGGTTAGAAATAAGGAAATCAAATATACACCTATTAAACAAAGAATAATCTAGAAGATTATTTACAATTTTACAATGATTCTATCACTTCACATTTGTAGCGTTAACCCGCAAGTGTAACGTAACTTCACATGGATTTTCCACATAAGTAATTCTTCATAACATAACTCCAATACGAATAATTTTTTGATCGATTAACTTAAGAATAACAACACACAAAATAAAGGTTTAGCTACATAGGATAAACGAATAAAGAGAAATATCAAAGGATCTTTTACCGACACAAATCTGGTAAGCACTTACCGAGTAAGGGGCCGTTTGGTTCGCAGAATGGAATTTGATGGAATTGGAATTCGTTGAAGGAATTTGACTTTTAGGACGCGTTTGGTTTGCGGGAATGGATTGGAACGGATTGGATTTCAAGTAAGGATTTGGATTTTGAGGGATTTGGATTTGAGGGGATTTGAAATCCTTGCCCATTGCAAAGGAATTTCAAATCCATCAAGTTAAGGAATTTAAAGAGGTCAAATGATTTCAAATCCGGTCAACAAATTCCATTCATGCAAACCAAACACATGATTGGAATGGATTTGAAATCCAAATCCCGCAAACCAAACGTGCCCTTAAGGAATTGGAATGAAATTTGACCACGCGTTTGGTTGGTACGAGTTGGATGGAATTCAATTTTTTTCACTTTAGGCAAGGAATGATAAATTCCTTGATTTGTGGAATTCAATGGAATTTAAAGGATTCCATCATAATCAATATATGACCAAACAAAGGAATTATCCATTCTAATTCTTTCAAAAACCATGAACTAAACACCCCCTAAGTTTCTCTGTCATCCAAATAGCATAGTATAATCGTCTTTTACCCAATAAGCGTTAACCGAGTAAGATTCACCACCCTCACTTATCGGATAAGATTCTCAATTGGCAACCGTTAACAAAATGGCACGGTAAGATTGTGGTAACCGATAAGAAATAATAAATGTCTAAACAAAATCCCTAAATTACCTGTAATGACAAATTACAAGTAAAGACGCATACATGTCAAAAAAGCGAACATTTGACATTCTCCAATCTCGTTAGGTAAATGTACATCAAGATTTTCGAAAAGCAAAAAATTGAAGACCATAAACAATCGCATTATATTGCATAATACAATCATAAAATAAAGACCGAAACAAATCACCCAACATTCGTGTCTTAAATTCAAAAGCACAGAGAACCACACAATCGTTCGATACATCAACTTCGAACAGATTTGATCGAACTGTTTTAGTTGTTATGACAACCAAAACTAAAATATATAATTTCCCATTTTCATCATTCAAATAAATGCAAATAATATCACTGAACAAGTCAACTCTATGCACAAAAGTCTACCATTTCTCCATTTCCGTTGTAGGGTTTACTCCTATAAACCTCATCGTCTTTGTCAATAACACAAAAAAGCTGTCGAATTGATCCAATTACAGGTTCTAGTTTATCGACCATGGTCGGAAAAGTAGACGCCGTGAAGGGCGGTCTGAAGTCATCGCCGTCGCCGGGGTCCAATCAAGCTACCTCCAAGCCCGATCTATCATCAATCTCCACAACATTCTCATTCAAAACCCTAAAACTGAAAACAAAGCAACAAGAGCTGTTGATTCGAGTCACGATCCTCGGTCTCGTCTACATTTTAGCTTTCATCACTCGCCTTTTCAGTGTTCTTCGTTACGAGAGTATGATTCATGAGTTCGATCCGTATTTCAACTACAGAACCACACTCTACTTGACGGAAAAAGGTTTCTACGAGTTCTGGAACTGGTTCGATTCCGAGAGTTGGTATCCACTCGGTCGGATCATTGGCGGAACCCTATACCCTGGTCTCATGGTCACCGCCGCTGTTATCTATTGGGCGCTCAAATTCCTCCGATTCGCGGTTCATATTCGCGAGGTTTGTGTGCTAACTGCTCCTTTCTTTGCTTCCAACACTACTGTTGTTGCGTATTTCTTTGGGAAAGAGTTGTGGGATTCAGGTGCTGGTGTTGTTGCAGCGGCGTTGATCGCGATTTGTCCTGGTTATATTTCGAGATCGGTCGCTGGTTCTTATGATAATGAGGGTGTGGCGATTTTTGCGTTGTTGCTTACTTTCTATTTGTTTGTTAAGGCTGTGAATACTGGATCGCTTGCGTGGGCTCTTGCTTCGGCTTTTGGGTATTTTTATATGGTCTCTGCTTGGGGTGGTTATGTGTTTATTATCAATTTGATTCCTTTGTATGTGTTGGTGTTGTTGATTACTGGGAGGTATTCGATGAGGTTGTATGTGGCTTATAATTGTATGTATATAGTGGGAATGTTGCTCGCAATGCAGATTCGGTTTGTTGGGTTTCAGCATGTTCAGTCAGGGGAACATATGGCTGCCATGGGAGTGTTCTTCTTGATTCAGGTATGGCTTTTACTTCTCAGCAGTTTTACCTCATAAGCTAGCTTATAACCACTAGGTCTTTGGCCTAGTGGCCACCTCTCTTCCGTAAACGCTTCCACCTGGGGTTCCCGTACTAGGGTTCGAATCCGGGGGGAGACGGGATGTCTTTTCCGGTGCAAGCTTGTAGAGGGATGGCTTGTAGGGTCCACAAAAGTGGGCCACGGGGCCATGGGTCCCCGCCAATAAACCTTTTTTTTATTTTTGAGCTTATTGAAAAAACCCAGTTTGGTTAGGCATAAATAAGCTAGCTTAGAAGTTAGAAGCTTTCAGGGCTTTTTCCACTTATTTTGATTATACCCCTATATTTTTCAAATTAATTTTTCAAGATGTCATTGGCCCATTTGCCAAACATAGCCTAGATAGTAGTTAACTCGCATGACCTGTTTTTGGGAAAAAGATACATGCACTGTATCGGAAACCTTCATGATTTTACATCAAAATATGCTTATTAGTTACTCTAAGATGAAAATCATTGAATTCCCCAAACAAGTAAATCATATGCTTTAATTTTTCTAACCAAGCTATTAGAAGTTATCATGTAACGTGAAAGTTGATTTCATGTTTTTCAATCTTCCTGCTTCATATTTGCAAGTTACTAACCCTTGTGCAATAGCTTCCAGTCAATGATAGCTAGTTATTACTTTCGTATACAGTTTAAACATGCTACTATGCTGATCTCACTGAATTTTATTGTGTTGGTAGGTATTTTACTTCTTGATTTGGGTAAAGCACATGTTAAATGATGTAAAGATGTTTCAAGCCCTTTTGAGGATCGGTGTAACATGTGCGGTAGGTGTGGGTGCTATTGCTCTGGGAGTTGGCACAGCTTCTGGCTATATCTCACCATGGACGGGCCGATTTTACTCTTTACTGGATCCAACATATGCTAAAGATCATATACCAATTATAGCTTCCGTCTCTGAGCATCAGCCTACTGCGTGGTCGTCTTTCATGTTCGATTTCCATATCCTGCTTTTCCTATTTCCAGCGGGTCTATATTTCTGCTTCAAACGGTTATCAGATGCCACAATTTTCATTGTAATGTATGGTCTCACAAGTATGTATTTCGCCGGTGTGATGGTTCGGCTGATTCTTGTTGCAACACCTGCAGTATGCCTTATAAGTGCTATTGCAGTCTCGGCTACGATAAAGAACTTGACCCAAGCGCTGAGGGGAAAGACCATCTTGTCTTCCAAGGGAACGAGCAGCACAAAGGGATTATCTAAGGTGAGAAATGAGAACCTATTTTGTTGTGGTCTTCTATGATATGGAAGTTGCATTGTGCTACATAATTGTGTTAGTGTCTTTAGGTGTGTTTGGTAAGCGGGAAAAAAAACTTCTTGTTTCACGTTTGGCGTGACATTAAACTGGGGCAAGACGAGACTGAGGGGCTGTTTACCGAACTCTTAACGGGTAAGCGCTTACCAGGCGTCATTTACCTTACGAGTGAGCTTGGTAATGACCAAGAATCTTACGAGGTAAGAGGCATAGCAAGTGAGGGAGAATACTCTTACCCGGTAAGCGGTTACCCGGTAAAAAAAACACTTACCAACAATCCATTTTGATGACCGAGAATGATACCCAACAAGGTGATATAAGGTGGTGACTCTTATTCTAAGCGCTTACCCGGTAAGCGTTTGGTAAAAGGCTTTGAGTGGGACAAAAATGCATATTTTTGTTCAGTATCTTGGATTGATACATTTTGTAGGGGTGGTTGAACAAACTAAAAAGCCCCTTGTTTTCTATTTTCCAAAGCAAGTGGTAGTTTGTCTTGGTTGGCATGTAATTGTTATATGAGGATGTGTTTGGTACGTGCGGCAGAACAAAAACTTGTTGTCCCACGTTTGGCTGGATGACATGACATGAATGGGAGAAAAATGCATTTTTCTGGTACCACTAAAGTAGGTGGAACAAAAATAAGGGAGATGTACAAGATTGGTAAATTACCAAACTACCCATGTCGAATTAAAACCTTAAAACCTTCCACAATTCTTTCACCTGCCAACCTCACTCTCGCCTATCCAATTTCATCTAGTCCCGTCTGTGAACCAAACACACTCTAATTAGTGGAGTTTTCAAGAGTTGTGTTGTTGCTATAATGATGAAGCGGCATGATTCAAGTTTTGGTTTTATAAAGGTCATCAATTGGTTTAGTATTTTTATTCAAGTAATCCAACTATAAATAATTGTTATTCTCCAAAATATCCTCAAGACGTTCTCATGCAGTGGCGGACCCAGGATTTTAGATGAGCGGGTGCACAAACGAAAAGCTTAAGAAATTGTTGTCGATGTGTTTTTAGCCGAATTCCCCTATTGGGGGACTTTTTATGTTTTTGGTTGATTTCAAGGGATTTTTAAGCTTCTGTGTTGATTCGGTGAGCTTTTTCGGGTTTTTTGTGTTGATTCGAGGCATTTTTTGGGTTTTTTTTGATTGGTTTCAAGAGATTTTTTTTATTTTTTGGTTGATTTTGAGAATAAATTTTGGTTTTTTGGGACTTGTGCACCTTTTAGCGCTCAAAAACGTATATATCACAGAGCACCCCCTGTAGTTGAGCAGGTGCACCTTACGTACTGAAATTTTTTTCGCCCTTACGAAACGAACTTGAGCGGGTGCACGGGACCCCCCCTTTGGGAAGGGTAGGTCCGCCCCTGTTCTCATGTAGTTTGATGGAGTCCTTGTTTGTTGATTGATATCATGGGGAGGCTCTTGCAAGTGTTTTGCATTTTGCTTGTAGTTTCATGAATAAATAGTTTAGATGTTATTAATATTTAATACTTTATTCAAGGTGGTAAAATACCAAATATATGAACATCTAACATTCGACTCTACTTCAAATATTAGAGGGAATCACTTTGGAGCTACATACAAAATTTACTTTTATAGTTTTAAGCAGGATTCAGAGGATTTTAATGAGCTAAACAGTGATTAATCAAGTTTACCCAATAAACTGGATCAATAAGTTCAATAGTTAAGTGATCGTTAGTCTTTTAAAGTAATCTGTTCAGCATAATTCTAAAGCTGTTGTTCCATCACAAACAGGGTAGGCTTCCTTAAACCAAGGAACCTTTGGTTGACCAAAATTTCTCAATTGAATCCATGATTACCTTGTAAACTGAAGACCATATAGTATGAAAAGCTGAAGTATATTAGTTTTGAAATATCAACAACTTAAAAGGTGTTAGAAATGTGACATTGGAACAATCTTTTGTTCTTTTTGCTTGCTTTAGCATACATACTTATCCAATTGTGCAAAACTATATTATTGTGACTTTGTACATATATAAGAAATCCTATATGTTTCCTTAAAAATGCATATATGTGTATATGTCACTCTTTTTTCAAGCCGGGGGTCTTCAAGGAAACAGTCGTTCAGGGTAGAGGTCAGGTCTGCGTACATTTTACCTCCCCCATACCCCACCTCAAGTGGGACATATTGGGCTCACTCGGTTTGGTTTGGTTTGGTTTGGTTTTGTTTGTAGATACATAACATTTCATTTGATCTAGGTCATCTAACTTCATGCCTTAATTTTTCCACCTTTTGAACTAAACCTCATTCTTGCAATAACTTTCTGAATTCATGGGTTCTAATCTCACTCTTTCAGTCTTCTGTAACCTACTCATTTACCGATGTACTATGCATGTGTGTTTGTTTGCTGGCTTTTATTTGATATCTTAAATAAGGCATGCATGCCTGAAGAGATGGATAGTAGGAGTCGGTTTCGTTACTGAAATACACTTCCAGGAGGAGCTTGACATACTTTTTTTTGTTTCCTTTTGACAATCTTCTAAATATGCCCATGATAATGCTACTCCCTTCGTCCCAAAATAAATGTCCATTATGAAAAAGGCACAAAGTTTAGAAGTGTGTTATTATTACACTTCTTAATTAACTAAATGACAAATTTACCCTTAATAATAGTGTAAAGCATTACACTTCTTAAGGGGTGTGTTGGGTAGGCGGGACAGTACGGGACATGAGAGAACAAAAACTTGTCCCACGTTTGGGACAACATTAGACTGAGAGGACAAAAATGCACTTTTTGGTCCCACCAAAATAGGTGGAACAAAAATTAAGATGTGATAAGATTAATAAATTACCAAACTACCCATCTCAAAATAAAACCCTAAAACCTTCCACAATTCTTTCACCCTCCTACCTCGCTCTCGCCGGTCCTGTCAGGTCCGTTTGCGTACCCTAAAACTTTATTGTTTATGTTCTGCTAATTTTGCTCATTTTTGGCTTTATATTGGTTACCCAATTAGTTTATCATCCTGTAGCTTAAGTTTTTTTTGTAATATATTTGTTGCAGCAACAAGCTTCACTTGATCAATCTATTCCATTCCTGAAAAATGGTGCTACCGTGTTGCTTCTTGGTGCTTTCTATTTACTAAGCAGATATGCTATCCATTGTACCTGGGTCACATCGGAAGCGTACTCATCTCCTTCAATTGTTTTAGCCGCACGGGGTGCTCATGGTCAGAGAGTTATTTTTGATGATTACCGTGAAGCATACTTTTGGCTTCGACAGAATACTCCTTCAGATGCTAAAGTAATGTCTTGGTGGGATTATGGTTATCAAATTACAGCCATGGGAAACAGAACTGTGATTGTAGACAATAACACCTGGAACAATACACATATTGCTACAGTCGGGCGGGCAATGTCCTCCTATGAGGATGAAGCATATGAGATAATGAGATCACTGGATGTGGATTATGTGTTGGTTGTTTTTGGAGGTGTTACTGGCTACTCTTCTGATGATATTAACAAGTAAGTATTTGGCCATTCTCAATTGTAGTTATCGAGAAACTATGTTCAATATCTTCCGGTCTTCCGTGGGGGTGGGGGGACCTAAAAAAAACAGTTGCATGAATCAACAAATTTCATAATACCCACTTGCATTGGATCCACACAAATTGTGCAATTGCAACCCTCCCATTTCCTAAATTTTTAACTTTGACAAAACAGGTCCTTCCATTTCATTTAGTTTTCAAGCTTTACACTCTTGGTTCTTAACTTTTTTTCCATTTGGTACCCAAGTGCTAAATCAATTTTATGCGTGAAGTACCTATCTTGGTTAGTTGGTTTGCTCACCCGAGTTCAAGAAAAAATTAACTTATTGATAATTATATTTATCAAATGCAGTTTAGAAATAGTATTTTTGCAAACTCTTACTAAGGTTGCTGGGGAAGTGTTCTCGACCAACAATTTATCGCTTATAAGACAGCTCCATATGGGCTTTTTTGTTTTTTAAATTTTGTGCAAAACAAATAAATTTAGATTGATTTTTGCAAAGCTCATATCTTGGTGTAAGTTTCTTTAATTTTATAAGAATTTTCTTTGTTCATTTCTCTTCCAAATCATGAGACTTTATTAAGTTGTTCGGGTACAATATTTATCTGTGTTATTTTACAATCAAGTACGACCTCAGACGACCAAACCCCCCATTCTAAATTCCTAGCTCCGCCCCTGATATTATCTTCAAAAAAAATTCACAAGTTGTCACCTTCCTGCATTAAGGGACATATATTATTTTCCTTCGTCTGGTGCTCAGGCTGCTCAACACCAATATTGTAGTGTTTTCTCTTGATATATCTATAACAATCTACATTAATGTTTGTATGTAGGTTTTTGTGGATGGTGAGAATTGGAGGTGGGGTTTTCCCCGTGATCAAGGAACCTGATTATCTTGTTAATGGTGAATATCGTGTTGATAAAGGAGCAGCTCCCAAGATGTTGAATTGTCTAATGTAAGTTCCCACCCTTACTATCTTGTTAATGATGATTATGCTAGCTTCTGTTTTTGTTTTTGTTATTATCAGTGTGCACCGTTTCTTCTGTATGAAGTTTAAGAAAGATTTAATGTGAAGTACTTTATGTGAAGTGAAGCCCGTCTTGCATAAAGTAACACATGGGCCCACCACTGAAATGAAAATTATCAGAATGTTTTACTTTATTAATCCTAGTTTTCAGGCTTAAATTATTGTACTTTATCAGAGGTATAGCTTTGATAACCAAAATCCTAACCCCCGTAAAAAAAATCAGCCACCACAAACTCCGCCAGAGACCACCAAACACCTCCTCTAATCTGACGCAGGAGCAGCCAAGTCTGACATCTGCAAGTGGTGACAAGCTTCTTTCTGCCGACCCACCTGTGACCACATCTGAATGTTAGGTTTTTGTTTTAAGATCAAACAGAAGGTCTCAGGCTGTACCAAGGAAGAATAATATTTACCGTTTATTCTTCATCTTAACATATAATATTGTTGGATGTCCTGTTGGTGCCAAAAGAACACAATGGAGTTCTAATAGAGCCATAAAGTTAGAATGCTAAAGAAGCTAATTAGAAAGAAAAAAAAAAGCCATACGACTAACTAGAATCAAAAGAAAGTACTTGAAAGTACCGTTCTCACTTGGCATATATTGACATTTGTACTTATGAGGATCTTGAAACTCTATATCCATTTGATTGTCTCCCCATGGTCATACTCGTACCAGTGGCACAATAATAGGTCCAAGTCTATATTCTACAGATGGTATTTTGATATGAATCTTCGAGTGGCTGCATTTTGATTAAATGTTTTAGAATATCTCAACTTATAGCAAATGGATCGAGATTGACCCTTCTGTTGCAGAAGAAAGTGATTTTCTTCATTTAAATGTTATGAAGACTATTAGAAAAAGATTTCCTGTAGATATATTTGTTTATTTGCTGTTTTTTGCTTTTAAATTTGGTTGAGTTGAAGGAACTGAATCCAAAGAAGCAAATATGTTTTAGGGCAAAATTCTTTAACTTGTAATAAGCTCATATGGCATTGCCTCCATTCATAAGCCCATTTATTGGACGTATTTTGTTGCACATTTGCCAATCGTGGCATCGTGTAGTTGGTATTGATACTTGGGGTGGTCAAGGTTCCTGCTATTGTCATGAATCTGTGAAGGTCAACATTTTCTCAGGTCTAGCCTGCAAGCATAAACACTGCACTTGTACAATATAAGAGTTTGTTGTTATATCAAATATGCAACTACATCGACTGCTATAAAGATTTTAAATTTATTTGGAGATATGATTAAGTTACAAAGGTCATGTTTGACAACCATAATCTACCTTATTTTTTGAGCTTAATGAAAAAACCGTTTATATTTTTCCAATTATACCCTTTATATTTTTCCAATTAATTTTACAACATGTCCATTTAGGTCATTTTACGTTGTCATCTAGTTTATTAGCTATTTTTTTACCAAACATGACTAGTTTTTCGGCTAACAACTAGCTTGTTAGCCCACATCGAGCTTTTCAGCTATAAGCTAGTTTAGCGAAACATAGCCTAAAAAGGCTTGTGCTAGTTCAGTTCCACTAGGCATATCTTTTATATCGTAGGATGTTGAAACTCGATCCTTGTGTTTGCTATTTTGCCTAATTAGTTATATGTATAAATTTTTGAAGTATTCTTCTCATCGAATGTATCTCTCTATGCCCAACTTCAGTTTGTGATCATTTCAGAATCAGCTGCAGTCTTGTTCATTTATGTTATTTATACTGATCGTAGGTACAAACTATGCTATTATCGATTTGGGGAGCTGACGACAGAATATGGAAAACCTCCAGGGTGAGTATCTTAACTTTATTGTCATACCGTTCACGTCTGCTTGACGTGTGTGAATGTTTCTTCTTTTTTTTGGTTCTCTTACAACTGCTCTTGAATATAAACAAATTGATTCACATTTTTGTTCTGGCATGTCTGCTCTTCTGCATAGGCAGTCAAATATGCACCATATTGTAGTCATGGCTTGTGCTATGGCTTAAAGTGAATTCCAGTAGTGCAAAATGCTACGAAATTTGCCTTGGTTCATATCTAGTGCAATAAAGATTTTTTTTCCTCGATCAGTGTAACGAATTTTCAGATTTTTTCTATTTTGTACCCATTTTTGACCTGTAACCTGTTGATATGTATCATTTGATGACGTGGATACCAAGTTTATTGTCCCCTTTTTGCAAACATTTTTTAAACCTTTTGTAAATGGGTATCCACGTCATCAGGTGCTATAAAATCAACATGTTACTGGTCAAAATGAGGACAAAATAGGATATATTGGGTTCGTTTGATTTGGTTTTATACCAATTGAGAGAAAAAACATTGTTCGTTATACTAAATAAGAAATAAACGGAACTTTGTTACATTTTGATGCATTTTGCCCATTTTGATATGCACTTTGTGTTTCGAGCACAGCCATGTGGTGCACTTTATCTTTGCATTACGATTGCCATATATGGCTTCCAATTTACAGTCGAGTTCATAGGTTTATGAACGACTATTAAATAGATAAAAATTTAAAAAGTTACGACAAAACGAACCTGTGAAGTTCATCTTCTACTTTGACATTCTCTTTACCTTTCTAACTTGCTTCTAACTAGTCTTGGTTCGTTTTTTTTTTTTTTTTCGAAATTTGGCGTATCTTTCTTTCTTTTCACAACTTCTTCATTTCTTTGAGGCGTCCTTTCTTCAAACTTTTTGGGCAAACCTTCTTTTTTTCGCACTTTTCACTAGCCAGGGGTCTTTAACAGAAACAACCGCTCTACTCTTTAGGATAGAAGACAAGTCTGCATACATCTCATACCCCGCCTCCATACTCGTTTGGTGTGGTTTGGTTTGGTTTGGTTTGGTTGAAATATATGGTTTTTTATAACAGGTATGACAGAGCTAGGGGCGTTGAAATCGGGAACAAAGACGTGAAGCTTGAATACTTGGAAGAAGCATTCACGACGTCAAACTGGATAGTTAGGATTTACAAAGTGAAACCACCCAGCAACAGATGGTAACGATGCAAGAAGTGAAGGATATTTACTTGTTATCATAGGAATCGGAGTGTTTTTTTTTTTCCTTTTTGGCGAAGAGTCTTGAAAGAAATCCGCGGATTCTACCTTCATATCGAGACCCCACCTCATTATGTAAGTCTTTTCTTTTTTTCTCTCTTTCTTTCAGTAGGACATTTAACTCTGTTAATTTAGTGTTTACTACATACCTGAAGATTAAGATCATGATTGGGGTTGAGCAATTTGAAAGGGATTATTATTATTATTATTATTATTATTATGGTCTTGAAAGCCTGCAAATTTGTACCTTTTGTTTGCTACAATTTTGGTGGTTATCACTTGATTCACCATTTCTTTTCTTTTTATGGAAGAGTGATATGGTTTCAAGGAATGACTGTGAAGTTCATCTCTCAGACCTTACTTTCGAGTGATATATTTTGGTTTATTTGGTTTATTTGGTTTGATGTTCGTTTGGTAGAAACCCTCAAAAATGCATCTTAGATTTGTCTTTTAACCATAAATTCACAATCATCCAAGGGATTGTTTACTAAGCGCTTACCGGGTTTAAGACGCTTACTAACAATCCATTTTGATGGCCAATAATGTTAGATGGTAAGGTAAGTGAGGGTGATATCTCTTGCCAGTAAGCGCTTACCCGGTAAGCGAGTGTTTGGTAAACGGCCTCCAATCGTGTTTGCTTCTAAGTACATCTTTAATGGTTTATCTATAATTTCTTCAAATAGGGGAACGAAGAATCAAAATCTTTAGGAAAAAAAAATGCACCTAGCTTCAACAGTTTCTCCATTTTGGAAAATTCAGTTTAATTATATCATTAAAATATTCAAGTTTCAATGAACTTTCAGGGGTTAATTGGTGTGTGGGAACAATAAAAAAGGTATTTCTTCCTCACCTTCATTTTTCTCAAGGTTCTCCAAGTTTGTAAATTTTTACCCTGTATGTCCTATTCTTTTTTTATTTTATTTAAGAGAGTTTTAAAGATTCTGTTGGAGTAAAAAATAGTATAAGAACTCTGAAATCTTAATTATTCCATTTTGAGTCTGTTGAAAATAGGCTAATAACAATCATCTTTCAACATGCTTTAGTATATTAGTGCATTTCATTTAGTTAGTTGTTTACTTTGCTTAATGCGAATGTTTTGAACTTTGATCAATCGTTGGTAGAAAAGATAGGGGGTCACAAAATAACGATATGACAGTATAAAAACCTTATCAAATTGGCGATAAATGGACGATAAAAAAGTGTTGATAAAAAACTCCAAAAAAAAGAAGAAAAAAAACACACACAAGGTTACTTGTGTCTTTGTTAAAGCGGCATAGCATTATGCCCCAATAAGTGTAATGTTGTTCCATTACAATGTTATTTTGTGTATTGAATGTGCATATTGTTATTTTGTAATTTTACTAAAAAATATACTACGCATGAAATGAAAAATATTACATTTTTCATATTGCATTTTTAGAGGCAGGTAAAAATGGTGTATGATCAGACTTTTTAACTGGGAAATGTCTTAAATAATCATCCCACGACCATATCTAGCCATAGCCGTTCCACAACCATTTCTCGCAAATGTTTAACCAAAAAAAACATGTTCATATCAACATTCATTCGTGCTTGTATATGTTAAACTCGAGGCCGTCAAAAAGGACTCGCACACGTACATATTTATTCTATTTAGCAATTGATAATCGCTCAACACATGACCGGATGAAGATACATTGATTATTAGGTATATTCATCCATAAGCTTTTATTAGATGACCTAGCTTTGAGACACATAAGAACCCTCGAGGGCATGACACCACCTTCTAAAACGTCTCTACCATACCAATCCCACGACTATAATGGAAGAGATAAATCATGTGTCAAAAACCACAAGGGTTGTGGCGTACTGGTTAAGGTGGTTAAGGCCCTGGGAGATGTAGAATATCCCATATGTCCAGGGTTCGAATCCAGACGTACACAACAACTGTTGCCATTGGGGTTTAATAAGAATTAGTCTAAGCATAGCCTAGGACACCCTTCCCAAAAAAAAGTCAAACCCCACATCTCTCATTCATCGTGCAATGATACCCACCTCTTTACCCACTAAGCTAACACCATGATTTTTATTCCACCTATCTCTCAATTGTGTCTTATCTTGTCCCAGTCTAATGTCACACCACTCAATGTCAGAGAACTCAATTTGGGACTAGAATCACACTTGCCCTCTTTCAAAAATTGACTACATTTATATATTCAATGAGCCATTTGAAGCCATGGCTACATTTATACAGCAGCTACTGATAATTTAGGCCAGAGAGCAACATAAAAACTAAGTCATAAAACAGAAATGGAACATTACAAGTGGCAAATCCTACAAATACCAACTAAAGTACAAGATGAAAGAGGGGAGATAATAGAAACCATCTAAGGAGTGTGTGTTAGTTAGCATCATGACTACATTTATACATACCAAAAGCAATGGTTCATGGAGAGTTTTGATCGATCCCTTTCAGAGATCGCCTTCACTTACCCAAGTTTTTTAGCCAAATGATCATTCAAACATCTACCTGCGGTTTTGCCAAGTGTCCTAATCTCACTGGAACGCTGCTGGTTCCTGGGTTTGAGTATGTGACGGCGCATTCGCGTCTGCTCCAGCCAGAGCTTCCAGTTCTTGTAACGCCCCTAATGCATCATTTCCGTAGTTGGGATCTATGCACGGCTTCACCACATTTGCCACTTGCTTCACTTTTGATTGCTGCAAACAATTTGGTCAGGGTCAGTACAGAAAAATAGTAAAAGCCCAAACGAACCCCGTATGTCTTGCAGTCAGAGATGGAGCTCGGGGGTTAGAGAGAGAAATTGTTTCCATGAAGACCCATGGCTTGCAAAACAAAAATTACAAGGTAAGTACAGAAAAATAATAAAACCAAACGAACTCGGTATTCCCCACAGAGGTAGGGTCTGAGGGTAGTATGCAGACTTTGCCTTACCCAGGGGGTAGAGACTGTTTCCATGAAGACCCACGGCTTGCAAAACAAAATTACAAGGAAAGTACAAGAATATAGTGCATAAAAGAAATAGACGAAAAAGTTTGGCCTTGATAGGGAGGGGGAACAAAGGCAGAGCTTTTTCTCCCATCTTGCAAAGAGGCTATTTCTACGATTGACATGAAACCCATGCGTCATGACCTTCTGGTAAAAAACGATTATATCCTTACTTGTTAGTTTCCTGGCTTACCCCTTATGCTGTGTTCTTGTAACCATTATTACGAAGGAAAGGAAAGAGGGAAATAGGAGAAAAGTTTTAAAAAAAAACTTGTGTTCTCGAAACTTTTTCAGGAGAGAAAAGAAAGGGAAGGAAAATAATGACAAGTTTCCTCCCAATGTGGTAGGAAAGAGATGGAAAGGAAAGGAAAGAAATTAGAACCCCTTAAAAGATTATCAAATTTACAAAACTACCCAACTTTTCATTTTAAAGGATATAATTTTTAAGGGGGTATATTTGTAAAAGTGACATCTTTCCTTACCTTTCCTTTCTCTCCTGTTCAAGAACATAAAAAATTGTTTTCTTTCTTTTCAAGAACACATATAAAAACATTATTTTCCTTCCTTTCTTTTCTTTTCTCCCCAAATTCGAGAACACGTCCTTAGTAAACTAATACAGTTCGGAAAAAAATATATGTTTTTCTACTTACTAGAAGCTCGTATTTGCTCTTCAATTCTTGATAAACTACAAGCTGTCGTGGATCCGTCACTAGTACTGCTGTCCCAGGTCCAACCTGCAGTCCGAAAAGCACATGGAATACAAGCCTTTGTTAATCAAGAGATGTAAAGTATTCAGCAAAAAGGATATGATTTGCCTCTTCATAAAAAGGTATATTTACCAGAGAAATTAATAGTATATATGAGCAGAAAAAGAAATCTGGGGAAACCTTATAATTGCAGATTCAAGTGTATGGCAAATATGTAGATGCAGGAAACATATCATACATGCTTCAGTTTATTTCAGTGATTCCACGACTCCAAATAAATCTTCTCTGATTATGAAATGTCAAGCATGGGTATAGTACCAATAGATGTATCCAGACAATTCTGCTTGGCTCTATTATTTTAGTTGTGCAAGTTCCAGAACTGTAAATGGTTAGATTCTTCATTGGTACCCTAGACCCCAAACCCAAAATAAATCTTTCAAATTTATAGTCTATCCACAACTTGCTAAAACGTCTGCTTCACTACAAACGTTGTGTTGGTAATAACTCTGAAGCAGGGGGGGCAGCAAAATCCATGGAGGTAAGGCAAAGATCAAACCCCAACACAAAAATAAAGGAAAAAGAAAAGGAAAAATAGCTATTTGGGTGTGTCAGATAGTTTGTAGGACACGAACCATGTTTGGCAACCATAAACTAGCTTATTTGTTGAGCTTATTGAAAAAAAAAGTCCCATTTGGTAGGCCACAAAACTAGTTTATAAGCTAGCTATTAAGAAAGTTGCTTCAAGTAGCATTTCAATAAGCTCAAGGGTATTTTCCAATTGTGCTCCTCATATATTTCCAATTATGCCCCTTATATTTTTTCAAGTATTTTTCAATGTGTCCTGTTAGGTCTTTTGCCACTGTCATGTAGCTTATCAACTAGTTTTTACCAAACATGACTTTATAAGCTAGCTTTTCAGTTAACTGCTAGTTTATCGGCCAACAGCTAGTTTGACAAACATAGCCACAGTGGAGCAATACAGCAAGGGTGGTTCTACTAATCTGGCAAACAAATAGGATAGTTTTTCAACTCTACCATCTGCTTAGCAAGATTTGTTAATCTTTAACGCATTTACCATAGAACAGCAGGGGACAGAATGGGACGATATAAACAGTAGCTTTAATCTGCTTGGATCAAGTGACGATGGATGACAGATTGTACCCACACTTCATTTCAGATGTAAGCATAAGGGAATTGAGAGGCAAAAGAGAAGATCAAGAGAGACCCCAACGAAATAGAATGGCAACGGTGCTATCCTGCTAGAGGTGACTTAGCTCTTACTGATGAGAACAACCATCAAATTCATAGAGTCGGTCGTAAGTAAAAACTTGGCAAATAACAACTACATCCCCAACGGCATCTTTTAAAAACCACCGTCCACTCAACTGCATATCTTTTTTTAAAAGACTTGCCATCTCCGGATTGAAAATGAAAAACCGTAGTGCACAACGCTCAAAGCAGCATACCAACTGAACAACCTCTTGAACAACTTAAAAGTTAAAACTATGTTGGGAAGTTAGTTGCCCAATATTGAGGGCTTATAAGGGGACTCGCAATTCATATCACAATTGAGTGATGGGTTGTCACAAAACCTTACCCCACTTCAGCAATCCATGGTACATACAAAAGTCAGGTGTGTTTGGTATGCAGATGGGAAGAATGAAGTAAGCGGGTAAAAGAATTCTGAAAGGTTTCACGGTTTTAATTTGTCATGGTTAGTTTAGTAATTTATCAATATTGACCCATCTCCCTGATTTTTGTTCCGCCTATTTGGCTGGGACAAAAAATGCATGTTTGCCCACTCACCTGTCTTGTCACGGTCTAACGTCACCCCAAACATGGGATAACAAGTTTTTGTATTGTCCTCTCCCGTCCTGTCACATCCTGCATACCGAACACACCCTAAAGTACCTCCCTAATCCCTTGCTCAAGAAGTACCTAAACTCTTCATCAACTCCCCCCCCCCCCAAAACACACACAAAATCCTGACTCAGATTGCAAAAGCATTGTTGTGTCACAGCCCCCCCCCCCCAAAAAAAAAAAAAAACAGGTTTTATCCTGTTCCAGAAAAAATAATTGAAAATAAGGTCATAGAGGGTAAGGGATCAAAAGCAAAAGCAGGACAAGGCGATCCAAAGCCGCAAGCACACCGACCAGGGTAAGAAAAATGGCTCTTGGTTTGTAACCTGTGTTCTGCCTTGAAACCAATGCTTGTGCACTCAAAACTCCTCGTATGTAATCTCTTGCTTTTCTTGGGTGTGTGTTTCTTTGTTTGTTTGTTACCTTGTTCATTCCTACGCACCTCTATCTAAAAAAAATCTAAAGCACACAACTTCTGATCTTATAGAAAACCATAGACGTCCAACAAGCAACAACATAAAAGCCAAGAACCCCTCCCCCTGACACCTCCCCCACCACATGTATGCCAGGCTTTATCACAAATGCTACCAAGAACACGAAAAGGATGTGCCTTTCGTCTAGGCTTAGCCTAGGACACCCTCCCCCCCCCCCCCTTTCAAAAAAAAAAGGGTGTGCCTTTCAGAAGCAAGGTATCAATTACGTTTGAAGAATCATGTAGACATGCTGACACTTGCTATTGGAAGGTATATTCACAAAGCTGATCTTTAGATGCTTGAAATTTGGAACAAAGATGCATAATACACATATGCACTATGCTGTTAATATCGCGATATATCGGCGATATTTGGAACAAAGATGCATAATACACATATGCACTATGCTGTTAATATCGCGATATATCGCCGATATATCGTGTATCGCTCCTAAACAAAATATCGCTCGTCAAATATCGCTATTTATATCGGGTACCGATATATCGGCGATATTGACCGATATATCGCCGATATATTGACCAAAATATCGGCCGATAATACCGATATATCGCTTATGAACACTTTTCCTATATTTTGTTTTGTGAAACTTGTTTAAGTTGATGTTGAAACTATTTTAAGTTGATGTTTGATGTTGAAACTATGTTTTTTAGTTAATGCATATGATATGTTTATGGATGCATACTGAAATATATTATATATATATATATATATATATAATTCTAAGAAATATTATATGAACCGATATTTTTTACCGATATATCTCCGATATATCACCGATATTTCCGATATATCACCGATATTTCCGATATATCATGTATCGGTCCCTGACCGATACACCACCGATATCCGATATTAACAGCATAGCATATGCACATGGTCAACTGATGGTGTTCATCCTTTTATTGATGAATCTTGTAAAAGTACTGATGTTTGGGAATTATGACAGACTTCAGATATTAATCTATTGCAACTCCTTGACTACACACGTGAGAAAACAAAGGTATATGCTAGATGGTTCCTACATACCATAAGGGAGGAGAGCTATTAGATGTAAGGAATGTGACATAGAATGATAGAAATGCCTAGAGTAATTTGACATTTCACCATGAAAAACAAGATGAGACAAGGGATGATGAAAAAGGCAGCAACAAGTAACAGAAAATAGGGGAAGGATAACGAAAAAGGCAGAAACAATTCAACAAGTTGCAGAAACTAGGGGAGTACAATAGCCAAGAATATTGATGAGGCCTGCATTGTGCTTAGCAATTCCCTGCTAGCAAGAATATTGGGAAATTTTTTAATATCTTCCAAGTAATGTCATAAACATTGACTAAACCGTTGGTCTTGCTTCTGCAAAACGAGGATATAGAAATACGACCAAACCAAGCCCTGAGAAATTGTTTGAGACCATATGAAGAGCAGCATAAGTGGCATTCTTTAGATGCCTCCTAACCTACAAATCCTAGTGATAACCGACTTTTCAAGAAGGCATTTTTAATATCTAGCTGATGAAAAGGCCAATGATAAATGGCTGTCAAGGTAATACAAATGCAAAGATAAGTCATTTTGGCCACAAAGGCCTATTGGGTGGGGGCAACTGGAGGAAAGGTTGAAGGTGATACGGATCCAGGCCCCCCATCGACTACAAATCTTGCTGAGTTCATTTTCCATCTTTAGTATTTTATTTTTAAATTCTGCATGCAATTAGTTGAGAGCATGTCCTTTCACGGAGTAAAATCAAGTAAAAACTTGCTTAGATAGATGGTGATTTAGCGGGAAACATGTTTACCCCCACTAACTACACTTAGTTTATTTTCCTCCCTATAAGTATTGTACTTTGTTTTCAATTAAACATCAGAAAATTGCTCCACATTCTTGTCTCTTAGCTTTGGTTGTTCTTTGGAGTCCTCCATGCCTCCCAAACATGACCCTCCACCCTTGGAAGAGTCCATGGCTGATGGCCTCGCCAACTTCTCACCATTTTCTCCACACACCCCACCCCAATGGCCACCTAAAACGCTCGACTCAAGAACTTAACCAAACAAATGGCCCCGCTTGAACCGCCACACTAGCCAACCTCATGACCGCGATCGCCAAAGTCGATCGGCAACCCTATCCCAATTCCATACCGGACGTAACCCTAACCGCCAATCATCCTCCAACCCCAACAGATTACTTCGATTTCACACCGCCCAAGCCCGACAACTTTCAGTTGAAGACACCAAAAATTCACTTACATTTTTTGACAGATCAAACCCGTTGGATTGGCTTTTCAAGCCGACCAACGCATGAGCCTCTCCGTGTTCTACTTGCATAACAATTGCCTTCAGTCCCTCTTCCTTCAAAACCCACCAAACCACATTGTTCAAGCTCCGGCAAAAAGGGTTTGCTTCCGTGTACCATATGGAATTCGAACGGATAAGCAATTGTGTGGTCGGTCTTTCACCGGAATCCCTCCACAATTGTTTTATCTCGGGTCTATCTCACAACATACAACAGGAACCTTTCAACAAGCTTGTCCATGTTAAGGAACCTATTAGGGCGTAAGCCCAATCAAATTTATTTCAATTTGGCCTCAATTTGTGCCAAACGTAATACGGACAAGCAACCTTTCGACAAACTTGATATTGTTAACAACATATGGGGGTTATTGGTTAGGAGGCGATTTTCAAAAACTACAGTCACCACCACTACCACCGCCACCATTGTCGCCGTTGCCACCACCACCACTGCCACTGGCACCAACACCATGTGTGGTGTTAAAAGAGAAAAGTTAAGGGAAGTGGAGTACTTTAAGATGAAAAAACAGAAAATGGGGGTTTTCTTAGACTCTATAGTGGGTGACTGGGTGCTTTGGGAACTGTTTTGAGAACAAAAATTATAAAATTGGAGGGGTTATCCGGTTGTTGGTCGGTTCGAAGTTGTTCACCGAGGCAATTTCTTAAGATCCATAGTGGTTATCTTCAACAATACGAAAGTGGGCATAGTGTAGGGACCCATTCAACATTATCCATGAGTTCTACTATTATTCAAAGTTCCAACTCCAATGCTACCCAGTTTATTCACTTTGTTGTTTTTAGTCAATTTTGTGAACCTTACGAGAGCACCTCTAGTCCTAGTCCTATGGAAGTTAGTTCGGATGTGGTTATTAAATCCTATAGGAGTCTAGCAAGAGGAACTGAGGAAATGGGTTGTTCACCTAAATTTAAAATTGACAAGGCTTTGCAAAGGATAAGGGAGCAGCTGAGTTGGGATGAGGACAACAAATGAATGCATTGAGATCTCAAATGAATCAGGGTGACGTAGCGGGTAAATTGCGGAAGGGTCGACAGACGTCTAAACCCTAAAAGATAACGACTCCACAAGCTAGCACTTCGGAAATAAGAGAAAACTCATAAAAGTAGAGATGAAACTCTAAAGATAATTTTATTGATCAATTATAAGTTTAATACTAATGAAAACAATGAAGCCTATTTATAAGCTAAACTATCGGGCAGATAACTATGGAATATAAATTCAAACCTAAACTAATCCTAGACCAACTAGGAAAGCAAATAAGATAATATCTAAAGAAAAATCCTAAAACTATAAGGACACCTAAACTATTTTGAAAAGGAGATGAATAATAATTAAAGAAACATATAATAATCCTAAGCTAATTGAAAACAAAATATTCAAATAAACAAATAAAAGCAATATGTTTACGACTTGTAAGGACGTGCCCACGACACGATACGCAATACCCAAGCCGGGGAAGAAGTTGCGTAAGCAACTGTGTTCTAGCTTTTGATCCGGGTTTTTGGGCTTCTTTCGAACTCGTTTTCTTCTTCTCCAAAGATATGGGAAAACACCTATTAACTCTATGATCCTCCCTATATCAAGGGCTTACAATTGATGAGCAAAATTATGGTGGATCTAGAGGGATGCAAGATGGTTTATACAATTATGCATCTAAAAAACATCTTGTAGGTGATAGATGAATCAAGTGTTGGATAGTCGATGATAAAATGTGAATGAAGAGAGAAACCATTTCCCTAATAGCTAGTCAAAAACTATCAAAGTCTTTTCATGGAGATGAGCTAAATCATGACTAAATGTTCTAAAGTTCTTGGCTTGATTGCTCACAGTTGGCACCTCCCAAAGATGTGGACGAGTTGATCACTTGGTTTTGTCTAAAGTTAAGTCTTAGACTTAGGAATGAGCTAGACACAGTAACAACTTGAGTGATGCAAAGGAGCTTGGAAAAGTTCTTTTCACCACAGAGGAACATGGTTTAAAAAAGCGATCGATGCGCACGCCTCGAGGCGAGGCGGTGTAAAAACGCCCCCGAGGCGCCGCCTCTCTGCCCAGGTGCGAGGCGTAAGCCTTGTTACCATGAGGCGGTAGTGAGGCGGTGAAACGTTAATGAGGCGTACGCCTCTAAGATTACTAGCTTTTCCTGAAACTTACAGCTGTAAACCAGTCCACAACCTAAAAAGCCTGTTTAAAGCATACACTTTATAGCCTGGAAAGTTGCACAGGCCACTTTTACAGCCCCACACTTATTAATAAGAAGACCAACTTCTCCTCTTTGCTCTTTCCCACTTTTACAGCCTAACACTGGAAAGTTATCTACTTATCTTCTATATATTTTCTCTACGTTTCCAACAAGCAACAAGCCAACAAGTTCTCCTCTTTGCTCTTTCCCACTGGTCCACTCACACGTACTGTTTTTATTTAAAGTTTTTTTTACTGTTTTTCTTTAAAGTTTTTATTTAAACTTATGATTAGAACTTTTAAGTTGATGCTTTAAGACTTATAATTAGTAGTATTATTGAATTATGGATTCTATGGTTTGGATATTTCGGTATGGATATATAAAATTATGTCTTTTTCTTAAGTGTTGTGAATTTATGATTTTTTTTGTTTTATTTTTTTGAGGCTTACGTCTCGAGTACCAATTCAAAAAACGCCTCGAGGCTCGTTTCCGTTTTTTTAAACCTTGCAGAGGAATATGGGTTTTGCACATCGGAGTGATTTACTAATGTTTTCCGGTAGAGCACTTGTGTGACATAGGAATATGCACCGTCTCTTAATATAATCTGAATTTAAGGACCTGGAACGGTCTACAATAATCACGGATGACATTGTGGTTACTTTATATGCGTTGTGAGAACTTACGGTTGAAGTTACATCTTGGAAGAAAGTGACCTCGGTAGCAGCAGAGCATCCCCCCTGTCCTTTTCCTAAGTGCCTACTATAGTTCATGGGTAAGGCTTACACCCACACATGCTTTACTTCATTGAAAACAACAGCATTTTGTTATCCCAAACAAACCCAAACTAATTGCTTCTGCCCAAGGCAACACCAAATCGCGTAACCTAAATCCTAGAGGATTACTACCATTCAATTCCAACAACCTAGTTCGGAATAATTCCTTAAGGACAATTAACGATTACACAAACAAAGCCCGTTTGGTTTTGTTTTTTAATCTGCATTTAAATTTTCTAACATCATCAAGCACTTATAAACAACAAAAGCTATCTGAGTAGAACAAAGAAAATTGAAACACAAGAGTCCACCAAATGGTCAATCAAATTAACCAATCATTAAGACTACCTATATATGTCTCTCAATCACTTGTAGAACATATTCTTCTCTTCTATTCAATTGCTTAAAACAAAACCCTAATGTCTATATGGATAGAGCAAATCAAAAAACGAGTCCACCAATATGGTCAACCAAATTAACCAATAAGACAATGGGAGGTAGCTCAACCAGCCAAACTGAGTGGTCCACCACTTATGTCACTCGATCTTCATGATCTGAATAATCTTCCAAATAGTAATTACTATTTACTACAAGCATGGTTTTCAAAATCGTTTGAGGCTTACGCCTCGAGGCGCGCCTCGAGGCGAGGCGGTCCAAAACCGCTCATGAGGCTTAAGCCTCATGGTCTCTGGACGAGGCTTACGCCTCAATCGGTGAGGTGCTGCCTCGAGGCGCTGGTGAAGGCGCAAGCCTCGGATGCTTTCTGTTTTTGGTGAGAGACTCATGACTTTTTATAAAAAAAAAAATAACTTGTACTTTTATTTAAAAAGGTAGAAAGTCAAAACCAAAAGTAAGTGTACTTATAGTAATTTAAAAGTACAAAAACCCACTTTGGGGTGTCCTTTCCTCTTCTCTAGAAGAAAGAAAAAGCTTCCTACTCCACTTCACTTTCCTTTGCAGACACCACCACCGAAGATCAAGCTTCCTATTCCATGGAATTATGTTTTGCATATTATTAGTATTTATGAATTTTATTTGGTATGGAATTATGTTTTCCACATATATAGTCTGTATTATACATACACACACATTATTTATATATATATTATATATATATATACACGCCTCGAGGCTTACGTCTCGCCTCGCAAAGGGAAAATGCCTCGAGTCCCGATTGGGATTTTTAAAACTATGACTACAAGGATCAGACGGGTGCCTTTCCAGATTTCATGAACCAACCTGAATTTCATCAAACCAACAAGATCATGATCTGATGATCATATTCATCTTCATGAGTACCAACATCTGCTTCTCGAAAGTTGACCAACTCGTTCTCGTATCTTATAAACAAATCTACAATTCGTTTAGACAAATCAAATTCACTTGAACAAGCTTGACGGTATCTCTTTCTCCTAAGCCACTTGTCATAGAAGTGATGCATGCAGGTTGTACCATGGTTTGGATCCCTCATTGTCATGTTACTATACTCAAGAATTATTTTCAGTAGCAAATCTGGTTTTTGTTTATCCAGTTTTGAATAATATCATCTTGTTAGCCGAAGAGTTAACATGGGGTCATCGTTTCTTTTCCACGACAATAAAGTGATTGAACATATCCCTCAGAAATCTAATATCATCATTATCACACCGCACCACAAACACACGTACGCTCAACAACAGTATGATGATGGTGATATTAGATTTCCAAGGTATATATTCAATCACTTTATTGTCGTGGAAAAGAAATGATGACCCCATGTTAACTCTTCGGCTAACAAGATGATATTCTTCAAAACTGGATAAACAAAAACCAGATTTGCTACAAAAAATAATTCTCGAGTATAGTAACATGACAATGAGGGATCCAAACCATGGTACAACTTGCATGCATCACTTCTATGACAAGTGGCTTGGGAGAAAGAGATCATCAAGCTTGTTCAAGTGAATTTGATTTGTCTAAACGAATTGCAAATTTCTTTATATACGAGAACGAGTTGGTCAACTTTCGAGAAGCAGATGTTGGTACGCATAAAGATTATGATCATGATCATGTTGGTTTGATGAAATTCAGGTTGGCTCATGAAATCTGGAAAGGCACTGTGGTGGTATTTCTCTGGTCCTTGTAGTAATTATGCTTCACAGTGTAACTCCTCAACGCTCAAAAAAGGGGCATCCTACTCGTGATCTTAAGAAACTGATGTACACCAAAGAAAATCAAAGATTGAATTCAAAAGAAACAAACGCTTCTCACTAATCGAATTCTTACAAAGGGTTTTTTTGGCTTTCGAGAGGCCAAAATCTCTCCACAGAACTCGCACCCAAAAAGTGTTTACCAAAATAAAATCCCTTCTCTTAGACCCCCACACACCTATTTATACTAGACCGATGCATTACTAATTTGTACTCTTAACACAATAATTACTTGTACCCTATTAGTACAAGGTATTAACAATACCAGCCCCCAAACTTCCACCTTGTCCTCAAGGTGGAAAGAAATCAAAAGAAATCGATCTGATGGTTTACATCAATGACTGGTGGTGGTGGTGGTGGTTGCAGTGTTGTTTCTTGATGAACATCGCATACCCAGTTCCTAGGCATGGAAATGGGCCCCGACCCGTCGGGGAACCCGGTCCACCCGCCCCGATCTGGGATGGGGATTCCCCACTAAACCGGGGATGGGGATGGGGATCCCCGTTTGTCTCAAGCCGGGGATGGGGACTGGTATCGCACTCCCCGCCCCGCCCCGTCCCCGTTATATATTTTATTTAATATTTAATATATATTATTTATTTAAACTAAATCGGTAATTCATAATTTCCTATTTCCTAACTAGGTTTATAATATAAAATTGTTATTTTTTGGATGTCAATCAAAATACAATTACTCGATATGGTTTTGAATATTACTCGATATCTTTTGGTACGTGTGAAGTTAAGTTTTTTTTTCCCGAATTCGGTTGAATTTCTTTTGGTTTTAAGTTATTAATTATTATATGATGATGTGATTTTTTTATACTAAATTAAATTTCTTTCGATTTTAGGTTTATTGGAAATATATGATATTTAAACATGTGCGGTGTCTCATATATTTGATTTAAATAGATTACATAAACGGAAAAGAAAATCCCCGTTTCCCCGTTGGGGATCCCCGTTCCCCGTTGGGGATGGGGATGGGGATGTGATCATATTCCCCGGCGGGGACGAGGACGGGGATGAAGATGAGGGATTGGGGACGGGGATGTGGATTGAGGTCCCCGCCCCATCCCCGCCCCATTTCCATGCCTACCAGTTCTTAGACAACCCTTTACGTTGCCTCGTCTTTGTCCCCAAAGTTCCCTACATGGCCTTTAAAAATTCCTCCTTGCCAATCACCACAACCTCTTATCATTCTTCATCGGTTAGTCGATCAGCGTCTTATATCTCTCAGCCTTCGAAATCCACTCGTATGGATCCTTTCTGTCAATTTGGTGTTGTGAAAGTGGACCACTAACTCACAATCACCCTTTCTTTAAAACCATGATCAATTGGTATAACTCGGTGATTCCAAGTACCACAACATAGAATTTATGGGATTTGAAAAAGTCCACTATCATGGTGACCCCCTTCTTTTAGTTCAACTCTATCATACAATACCCATACGTAAGTAAAGGAAACTTTCCTGGACTCCTTTTCATATTTGTGCATTTGATTGTGTGATAGAGTGTCGATTTTCCAGAATCAACATGGCAAACAATAGTAAGTTCCATTCGATGGTCTTTAGCTTGGTCAAGAAGCGTCTACCTCTCAGGTTTATACTGATAACGAAGATCAACTTTCCCCTTTTCGAAATTTTAAATTTCCCAGATTTGGCACTCACGATCATACTTTTCTTAAAAATGGGAGCAAGTCTATCTTCATTCTGTATCCTAATTTATCCTCTAAAATTAGATGTCCTAAGATGCAGGAACGCTTAGGGTTTGACTTCAAGTTGGCAACGAAAGCTTTGTAGGAAGGAGCGTCATAAATTGATGATTTCATCAAAGTTGGAAACAACTTTGGCATCCCATTTCAATCAAGACACGATACGTGCCGGCGGCGACGGTGGTAGCGGCGGAGGCAATAGTCTCTAATAATCGCCGCCCAATATCTCTCCCTTTATACGCCGTTGACGACATAGCGGTTGTGGAGAAGTCAGGTGTCGTTTTTAAGTTTGACACATGTTTGGGCCAACTGAAATATCTTTATCGGGCTTAGGCCAAACAGAAATATCTTCGTTAGGCTTGGGCCAAACTGAAAGATCTTCATTAAGCCTGGGCCATAATAGGTTTATCAAATCAAAGCCCATCGCCTTTCATTCAGCGACTCATTACTCGCAAGTGATACCTTTTCTAGGGTTGACGATAACATATGCACCGGCGACAATGGTGTCGGCGATGGTGAAGAGTGTTATGATGTTGGCGATATCGATGGTGGATAGGGTAGTGGGGACGGCGGCAACGGCTTGTACCGGTTGTTGCCTAACCCCACCTATTTCTGGTGATATCGACTTTTACTTTCTGTTTGCTCCCTCTTCTTCTCCTTCTCTATAGTTCCTCCATTCTCCCTGCAAATTCTTCTTCACCTTGTCCCTCTCAATTGTCAAACCCTGTTTTAGGGGTAGAAGTTGTTCAGGGGATGATCAATCGGCTATTGAACAGAATTGACGCAGGGTCATCCTCTCCAGACTTCGCAACGAGTAAAAGGTCTCCTATGGTGCACCCATTGAAACCATCCGAGTGCATCCCCCTCAAAGGCGATCACAGAAACTTCGATCTGTTCTTCCTTCCCAGTTAAGTCGATTGAGAGAAAAATAACGTTTCGCCCTCATAATCCACCCATCCGGATCCTTACCGTTGAAAATCAAAATTTCTAGTATCCTCCACTTCATGGCCCAAAAACAAGAAGAATCAGTCGAATTTCGGTTGATTGTTTTCCCGATGCAACGGTCTCTTCTTCTGCCAACAATACATTTATTATATGCGTCTCTTCCTATTGTTTCACCAACCAATCAATCTGCTTCATCATTGTCTGCAAATCCTCTTTCATCGAACTCATGTTCAATTCCAGATCTTCTACCCGATTTGTCACACTTCTAGTCGCCATTCCCAAAATCTCACGCTCTAATACCAAGTGATATACACCGAAAGAATGTACATCGAAGGAAATTAAAGATTGAATTCAAAAGAAGCGAAAACTTCTCACTAATCGAATGCTTGCAAAGGATTTTTCTGGCCTTTGAGAGGCCAGAATCTCTCCATCTCTCCACGGTACTCACGCCCAAAAAGTGTTTACCAAAACAGAATCTCTTCTCTTAGACCCCCACACACCTATTTATACTAGACCCATGCATTACCAATTTGTACTTTTAACACAATAACTACTTGTGCCCTATTAGTATAAGGTATAACAGATACCAAGCAAACACAGCAAGTCCACCCCCACACACACATTTTCCTTCTCATGCCATTTTGTGTGGCAATCTACTACCTTTAGACTTTCCTTGGTAAACCATTCTATATGGCATGGCACCATCTTCAAAATGCTTCATGTATTGATAACTATGCTTATTCTACCCCACTTTCCCAAGTAAATGTGTAGTTGTGACATTCTTATCTTATCATGGTAGCACAACTCACCTATAAGCCATCTTTCTTTGAGTAAATGATTTAGAGCACATGCTTAATAATTATTGCCTCTTTCATTATAACTTGTATTACACTCTTGTGATGCTATTATGCTAATGGTCCGAAGCATGTACACTAAATCACTACATGCCTCCAACTTCGTATAGGTATCTTTTTGTCATGTACCAGAACCTTTTCCAATGCTAACTCATATATTGAGCAACTCATAATCATAGTATTAATTGTAAATTTTTAAATAATAAAATTCAAGTCCCGGCTTAAGATTAGTAGGGTATGCTTCCCATACATATAACAACGTGATGCTACTTCGATGCACAAAATTCAAATGGTTGGTTATGTAGTAGGAAGTTGGGAAGAAGAACAAAGGTAGAGATAAGTAAGATGGATGGAGTAACACTTTTTGGAGAGTATATACCATGATGTGATGTTGATGAAACTAGTTATTTTCAATTTTGGGAGGAAATAAGAATGAAGAGTTAAGTGAGATGCAAATGGGACAGATACGGTACTAGAAGCACCAAGTATGGTAGTAAAAAGAGCTAGTACTAAAATGGGGGGCAGAGGTAGCAAGAATAGAGTAATACTTTTGGTGTAGTTTACAATTTAATTTATTAACGATGAATATTATTCCTAGTCAGCCATAAGAATAGCATTACCAAAATATAATATCTAAGCCATTTCCACTTTCAGTAAATTACCCCTTACCAAAGGAAGACTTTCACTAATTTACCCGTCTTTTCATGCTCCCCAAAGCTTCATTCTTGTCTAGTAAAGTAAGTATCCTTGAAGTGTGTTCTTGATGAACCTTATGCTGCTACTAGACATTAAAAAGGTCCCATGTGTGATCACTGATCATGCTAGTTTCTCAATGATACAAAAAATACACAGAAAAATTTAACCAAGCCTATAAGATAAGTCCAGTTCACAATGGATCCATAATTCACTGAATGATCAAACAATCAGAAGTTATAGAGAAAATAAAAAAAAACAGCAAGATAGAAAGAAAACTAATTACCTTGCTGGGCCTACCCACAGATTTTCCAGTCAGTTTTGCAATATTATTGGAACCACCACTTATGGAAGGCCGACCAGGTCTTCTTGAAGCCAATCCACTCTCGCCAACACCACCATTGACAGCGACATTTGATGCAGGTCTCAGACTCGGTCTGCCTACAGCCCTCTTGGGCCTTCCTCTTGGCCTCAGCACATTTCCAGATAAAGGCACAGTCACAGGTCCAATTCCGATTCTCTTTGGTCTACCACGACCCTTCTTGACCCTACCACCATTTGTACCCATCAAAACCGACATCATCTTAGGCTTCCTTACCGGACGCCCAGACCCTGTCTTGTGTCCCTGAATTTCACCACCACCACCAGAACCAGCATCATCACCACCAGAACCAGCCGCATCAAACCCACCAAGGCCAGCAACCTTTGGTGGACGACCACGTCCCCTTTTCGCCACCACCGACGTGTTCTCCGTCGGTGGAGGAGGCGACGGAACCACAACACTATCATCACCCAATCCTAGTGAAGCAAAAAGAGGCTCAGCACTACCACCTCCAGAATTCCCTTGGAAGTCTGAACCAGAACCATAATGGAGGTGAAGATCTTGTCCAGTAGCAGCCAAATGTGTTTGAGTCTGGAAATCCTGACCAACACCCACATTGTATTGAAACTGAGGCTGATAAGGTGGGGCATCACCATCAAACGATCGCACATTCAGCAGCGGCTCTTGCACCACAAACCCCGCATCAGGTCTGAATTTGGGAGGACGACCCGGTTTTCTTTTTAACAAACCAATAGAACTCTCAACATTAACACCACCAGCAGTAGAAATAGCAGTATTAGTAGCAGTAGGATCAGTAACATTAGAAGTAGCAGTGAAATCAAGGGCAGGATGATAACCAGTGGATGTAGGCGGTTGAAAAGGAACAGATCTAGGAGGTAACATGTAAGAGTGTTTGACCATCATGAGTTGACCCTGGTTCTTCAAACGTTTCAGGTGGTGAGTCAACAAGACCGAGTGCGTCGGTGGTAAATTAGTGTACTCTTTCTCTATGTATTTAGAAATAGCTTGTCTACTCGAACCATCTTTATCTTTTAGAGCAGTAATTGCAGCTGCAATCATCTGATAGTAGAGAAACAGAAATGAAATTCAAAGCCCTAATTTTTGAAGAATTATGAAACAACTGTTTGAGTAAAATTAGACGATAGAATCTTGAAGAGAGAGAGAGAGTTGTTACCTCGGCGTAGGGTGGATGCGCATGGTTAGACGGCGGCGGTTGGTCGGAGAGGTGATCGGAGGTTATCGGCGGGAGATCCGAATTCGGGTCCATGGATTTGGAGAGAGACAGATGAGGATAGGGAAAGGGGGGGTTGAATTTTTAGCTGTTGTTGAGGATTGGGTGTCAATCACATGGAACCCGTTTTATCACTTTAATGAAAATATGCCCACCTTAATAATCATTAATTTCAACTATGCCATTACATTTATTAAAAAAATCTAATTTTAATTAAAACTAGAAGCGTACTCACGCAATGCAGCGAGATACATCACGATTTTAATGTTTCATTTTATTTTTTTGTCGATTTACAGTACGATTTTGGATGGTTTTAAGAAAGTGATAATGTTTTTTTTATTTGTTTAATTTAGCCTTAATAATATAATGTTTTTATATAAAAAATTAAGTATTTTGTTATAATTCAATGATTATCTTATATATTTTAATGACATCTAGAAAAAATAACCAATTACATATTTAATAATATAATTAAAACAAAGCTATAGTAATATAATATATTAATTAATAGTAATACATGAAAATGTCTACATAAAAGAAAGATCCTGAACATACCAAATTGGTGGGTGTTAGAAGTATGCATGGGAACGGGGCGGGGATGGGGCGGGGTTCACATTCCCCGGCCCCGGTTTGTAATAGAGACCCCCGGTCCCGGCCTCGGGCGGGTGCGGGGATTAATCCCCCGGTCAAAACCCGGTCAAACCCCCCGATCAAGACCCGGACCATTTTTCTGCACTTTTTAAAATACCATTTTTCTATAGTTTTTTATACCAACTTTCTGCATCTTTTTAACATTTTTCTGCAGTTTTTTGTAAATATTTCTGCAGTTTTTTATAACATTTTACTGCAGTTTTTAGACATTTTCTGCAGTTTTTTTATAACATTTTACAGCAGTTTTTAAGCAATTTTTATTAAAAAAACATAAAACTACTAAACATTCTTGAAATCAACACATTGTTACTTAGTTCATTACATGAAAGATCAAACATAATCCTATTTAATAATATTTAAAGTACTTATATTATATATATATATATATATATATATTATATATATATATACCGGGTACGGGGCGGGGGTGTGATACCCGGCCCCGGACCCAGGACCCGTTTTAGCGGGGAATCCCCGGCCCCGATCGGGTCGGGTGAGTCGGGTTTCCCACCGGGTCGGGTCAAATTCACATGCCTAGTTAGAAGTCTGCAGTAGTAATATGTATCTTGTGCTTTGATACTTGTAAATTAAGATATTTTTAAGATTTTGCATAAAATAATGGTATCTTGTGCCTAATAATTTGTATTTAAGAGTTTTTTATCCGTGCTTTATAATATACTAGAAGCGTACTCGCGCAATGCAGCGAGATACATCACGATTTTAATGTTTATTTTTATTTTTTGTTTTTTTATTGATTTACAGTACGATTTTGGATTATTTTATTGAGTGATAACGATTTTTTATATATAAATTTGTTTAATTTAGGCTTAACAATATAATGATTTTTATATAAAAAAAATTAAGTAGTTTATTAAAATTCATTAATTATCTTATATATTTTATATTTTTTATATTTAAATTGAGATGTTTATCCTGTTTTGATTATGTTTATCAGAATTCAAATTTCATAATTATAGGATTTGAGATTAGAGATAAGGATTTTGGGGGATAAGGATGAAATTTATTAATTAGGGTTAAAAACATTTAAAAGTAGTACATATTGCTTCATTAATTGTTTTTAAGAGATTTTAAGTAGATTAACATTAAATAATAGTAAATAATGCTTAATACATCACAATTTTAATGTTTATTTTTATTTTTTGTTTTTTTATTGATTTACAGTACGATTTTGGATGATTTTTATTGAGTGATAATGTTTTTTTATATATAAATTTGTTTAATTTAGGCTTAACAATATAATTTTTTTATATAAAAAAATTAAGTAGTTTGTTAAAATTCATTAATTATCTTATATATTTTAAATTTTTTATATTTAAATTGAGATGTTTATCCTGTTTTGATTATGTTTATCAAAATTCAAATTTCATAATTTTAGGGTTTAGGGATTAGAGATAAGAATTTTGGGGGATAAGGATGAAATATATTAATTAGGGTTAAAAGCTTTACAGGTAGTACATTAGACTTTAGTAGTTATTTTTAAGAGATTTTAAGTAGATAGCTTTAAATGATAGTACATAAAGCTTAATGAGTTGTAATTAAGAGTTTTTTATGCCATCTTTATAATATAGTATAGATTATAGATTATACACTAGTGGGTACGAATTATTGTTGTCAAAATATACGTAATTATATTAGCGTCAAATGTAATTGATTAGTTGTTAGATATGCTCTAATACAATGAATATATCGGTGATGTTTTAGATGTAGATTATTTTTGTACACTAATACAATGAATGTCTCTTGGAGTGTTACAAATGTAAAATGTTTTAGTACATACTTAGTAAATTAAATAATCTTGCAACCTAATTGAGTTCAAAGACCTAAAATATTTGACACTCACCAGATCAAATAAAGAATAGTTTCAATTTTGCATAATGCAACCGAACATTTTCCTAAATTTCAAGAATTCTTGAACTCAAAACCCTATGGCCAATAAATTAGCATACCGAAAGTAAAAATACATTTGTTTATGCCTCTTCTAATAAGACATAACAGTAAAATAAAAAAATACCTCAGTTACCATATTGATTGATCTCTGATCATCTTGAGAAGGATCTTGGAAGTGAAATCGGTTATTGGGTGTGACGCTTCTGGAAATGAAACCGGTGACCAGGTGTGATGCTTGGAGAGGAGAGAATAATTAATTTATCAGTCGTGAGTTAAGTTGATGGACACTTCGAGAGGAAATAACAGAGACTATGAAACGATGTGAAACGTATGCTTTTAGGGAGTCTAAAATATAGGAAATTTGACATTTTCAAGCAATTGCTCCTTTTACCTTCTCATCACCTTAAATCAACGATAGATAAATCAAAATACAATGATTATCAACAACCTTATCCTTCTAAAGATGTTTTTGATGGTAATCTTATGTACCTGATAACATTGACGGTGAAGAAAAAAAAATTCAAAACCTATAAGAAATTGATTTATCCAACAAAAGAATTTGAGAAATTTAGAGATGGTGAAGAAGAGAGGAAGTCGGGAAGACGCTACGGTAGATCAAAAGTTTGGAGTTACAGTATAAATTGTTCAATAAAAATTACCAAAAAGTCTCCCTCACCATGAGACATACATTTTTTCTAGGGGTAGAAAAGTCATGTAACGTATTTAACATTTTACAAAAAATTCAAAAAACTGTGAAAATTTCTACCAAAAATCCTGGCTTTACCATGATGTCACGTCAATGGCTTGTGGTAGTACACTATTGTACAACATCATTGGATGTGGTTGTTTTTTTAATAAATATAATAATATAGATATAGATGTGACATTTACTTGCATATTTCTTTATATACATATCAACAACTTTAATCAATCACATTGGAAGAGTACATAACAAAAAGATTACATGAACTTGTTGGCCCCATTAGAAAAATATTGCTTTCCTTGAAGAAGATAATGGTTACGTACATGTTCGGGATGTTAGTGATTGAAGGTATTATTCTTCTGCATTGGGAATTCTTTGATTCGCCTACTTTTCAATTGACTTCTTCCATGTCTACTCCTCAAATGTCTTTTGCCCTCCTCTTCATCTATACCAAGTGAATTTCATGTGTTTGAATTTTAAAAAGAGAGAATTAGAAAGAATTTAGAGGAATTACCACATAAATAGTCATAGGTTAAACTCATGAATGGGAAATTACAAAAAAAAAAAAACATTCTAATAATGAAATACACATCTTTCATTTATGGGTGAAGAAGTCATTTACATATTAAACATTTTAGAAAATCAAAATTTTGAGAAAATTCATCGCCACAATTCCTACTACACTATTGTACCACATCATTGGATATGGTTGTTTCTTTAATAAATACTAGTCTTGTGCACCGCGCAACGCGCGGTGGCGTTATTTTTTTCGTTAGGGAACAAACTTGTAAAAATAGATAATACACTTGATCTTGGTAAAAGAGCGATAAATATATGTAAGGTTCATTGTTTGACCCTTTTTGTATCCATCTTTATTTGCCTCTTTTATTCTGAAGAAAAAATATTTCTAATGATTAGAAGTTGTCACATCATTTTCTTTGGTTGTTTATAATATAGAGATAAAGATATTTGATATAGATATAGATATATAGTTACATATTTTTGTATTAAGTTAATTTTTTATAAAGGTAGAATTGTTGCAAAAGGAGAATCAGCTAAAAGGTATATTTAATCGACTGGCCCTCAACGTCTTCTTGTGATTGTTACTTTAATATATATGGTTTTGTATCATTTTGTTAAGAAATAAGGGACTAAAAAGAAACAAATAGTACAATTAATCTAAAGCAAAAGATGTATACAAATAAGTTTGTTTTATTGTTGGCCTTTTCCTTATAACTCATCTCCCTCTTGTTTTTTCATTCACTCATCCGATGTGGGATCCTAACTATAAATAAGTGGAAAATGGGTTCTTACTTTTTGTATATTCTTTGATTATTTTTCTATTCGGTGTTTGATGCAAACCATAAAATGAGGGGAAAAAAAGAATTATAATTCTAAAAAGTTATCACTTCATGCTCATTAGTTATTTTTTGTTTATTACATTGATAGCTTAGTTGGTTTAAAAAGTTGGTATACATTGATAGTTATTTTTTGTTTATTATTTTTGCTAAAATGAACCAACCATGAGTTGCCATAAAGTCATCCCATTCTCATGGTCTTTTTGAAATCTCACTGTGTCTTCAACCACTTTGAAAGCAACTTTCAAGGATTTTTAAATGCTCATTTTGATATTAAAAAAAACGAATCATATTAGATATATAACTATATGCATTTTACATTTTTGGCTTAGAAAATAAATCTAATTATTCAGGAACTCATTTCAACTCATTAAACCAATCATTAATTTAACAAAAAAAATGTTTTGGTTCAATTTCCAAAACCTACTATTTTAAAAGATCTTATGATGCAATGATTTGGTCATGTGAGTTGTGACAATGGATCAACAATTATCGTTATGAATTATCTAAGTTATGTAAATACATACAAAAGCATATACATATACATATACATATAGTCATACATATATGAGTGTGCTACATTTTTTGGCTTCAAAAATAAATCATTCAAGAACTCATTTCAACTCATTGAATTAATCATTAGTTCATTTTGATTCAGTTTATAAAACCCATTATTTTAAAAGACATTATGATGCTACAATTTGGTCATGTGATTTGTGACCAATGATCAAAGATAGTGGATTAACAGTTACAATTGGCCTATAAAACATAAAAGTTACCCATATTATTTTTCGACTACTTATTTTGTGAACTGAGTAATTTGTTTCTAAGTTGGTGTTTGGCACGATATAACTTTGTGTTTTGCACTACAATTTTTACCATTTTGTTGGTTTTAATTACAACCATGGTTATAGACTTCAAAAGCATCTATCATTCTTTTATGTACCCATCATCTTTCTTCAAACTATCATCTTCCCACCAATGTGGGATAACCAACTTCAAACCACAATTCAAGATTTATAAATACTCAAATTACATTGTGTCATATCATCTCCTCATGGTTGTTATTTTATTATAACATCATCTTTTTTCAAGGTACCATCTTCCCACCAACGTAGGATAACCAACATCAAACCACATTTCACGATTTATGAATACTTAAAATGACATTGTGCCATATCATCTCCTCATGGTTGTTATTTTAATGTTGATATTGATGATTGATTTGGTCGTGTGAGTCGTGACCAATAATCCAGATAATGGAGCAACAGTAACTGTGGGCCTATAAAACAAAAATGATATCCATGATACTTTTATACTACTTATTTTGTGGAAGAATAATTAGGTTTTAACTTCATGTTTTGTGTGATATTTAATTGTGTGTTTTGCATTGTAATTTTAACCATTTGGTTAGTTTTGATTCCAACCATGGTTATAGATTTAAAAGCATCCATCACTATTTTATATACTATCATCTTCTTTCAAACTATTATCTTCCTATCAATGTGGGATAATGAAATTCAACCTTATTTCATGATTTGAGGAATACTCAAACCTCATGTTGTCAAGTCAGTATCATTAGTTTCACTTTCAAATTTTGCACTATTATTTTTACCATTTGGTTGGTTTTGATTCCAACCATGATTATAGATATCAAAACCATCCATCACTCATTTATATACTCATAATCTTCTCCCAAACCATCATATCATGAAACTCAACCTTCTTTCAAGATTTGAAAAATACTCAAACCAAGTATAATATCCTATGTTTAGTACCTAATTTCGTGATCGAAAACGAATTCGTGCTTAAAATAGGAGATCGTGCTTTAATGACTTGTACCTTAGTTGTTAAGAGTTGTACATTAGTCCAAGTCTATATTTATAGATTTCATTTATGGACTAATGTTGGATGAAACAATCTTGGTTAGGACCAACATTGTAAAGGAATTGTCAAGAAAGGGTTAAATTGTTATAAGCTAAAGATAAAGGGGTTGGATTGTAAATGTTGAAAATATATATATGAATTAATTGATTTTTTTTTTATTTCAAGACCCATTATCAGATTTATTCTCTCTCTCTAGCTCTCAAACTCTCCATCATCTCTCTAGAAAACCCTCAATTCATCTCAAAATCTCTAAAAATCTCCTTAAATCTTTGATGTTCTTGAAGATATAGTGTTAGAAATGAAACTAGGGGCTCAAGTTAAGGTATGTTCATGGTTAATTTTGTTGATTACTTCAATTTTGGGCAAAATGGGTTAAACCCTAAGTTTATCTATGAATAATAGGTTGAAGATTGAGGAATTGAGGTGGAAATTCTTCAAGTTTGGTGCTGTTGGAAGTGACAGATTCATTGTGGTAAGTTTAAAAATTCGTATAAAATCAAACATTTATCCAAATGAGGTGTTCTTTATATCGACAGAAAGGTATATGTGTGTAGTTCAACTTTGTAGTTTACACCAAAGTCTAGTTCGGACTTTAAGTGACTCGAAATCACTGATTTTCCAGAACTGTTCTGCACACACTCGAAAATGCGCACTGTTGGTATTAATTCTGTAGAAAATAGAGCAGAGCTCCAATTGATGTGAATCCAGGTTCTGTGAAATCCTAAGAGGATTATGCACAACTTTCATGTTTATAAGAAAATTTGGTTGAGCCTTTAAGAATGAGAAAAAGACTTGAACTTTAAGCGTACAGAAGCTGTTAGCTACTGTTGGAATGTGTAAATTTGGATTTTTGCAAATGTGGTTTAAGGCCCTAAGGATTGTGTTAAGTGTTTATTAAGTGTCCTAAGGGTATTGTAAGCATGTTTGAAGGTCCGTAGAATCTTTCTAAAATGAAAGGGCTTGTAGGAACTTGAAGTTGATAAGAATTGTTACCGGAAATCATCTAAAAGCATTTATTAATAAGTGTAGGTAAACCGGAAGGAGAAAACCGTTCTTAGGCATCAAGTTTCGTGTGATCATCTCTAAAACACCTTCAAGGTACGAATATCTAATTCGTTTCAATACGTGGGTTATCAATTGTGATGATTACCCATTCCATAGATCTTGTTCATGAAATACACCCACAAAAGTGGATGTTATCAAGTGGTTATCCGGAATATTTTTATGTTTTATATGATGTTTCGTTTAATGAATTTGAGTCCTTGGGAATTTTGACTCGAGACCGGTATGTTTTTAAATTCCTTCCGATTACTTGAATTATAAATATCAATGAGTTTGTTGAACTTGTTATCCAAAGTTTATTCATCAAATTTGGTTATTGAATTTCGTTTTGACTAGGCTCATCATTCGGGGCACGAATGTTGAGACGCCTCCATGATGGCTAAAATAGTCATGGAGTTCTCGTGAAGGCTATGGCCGAGCCATATAGAGAACGTTGGATGCATCCTTAGAACCGAATACCAATTATGTTGGTTACCGGATAGAACCGAATACCAATTATGTTGGTTATCGGATAGAACCGAATACCAATTATTTTGGTTACCGGATAGAGCCGAATACCATATGTCTTTGGTTACCGGGGAATGAGGCGGTGTAGTGCCCAACACTTCCATTCCATTATGACGCCTGTTTGGACTGATCATCCATCGGGTACAAAATATCTTAATGATATGGATGTTTATCTTGCCTTGAACTTTAATTATATTGGTTTCAGTTCTTGAGATTTACACTTAAATCGCTTCCAACTCTATATCGTAAGGTTTTCTTTCAGTTACCTACTTCTTATTTGGTATTTCTTGTGTTATTATTCGTTCACTGGACAATTTTGCTCAGCCGAGGCTTGTTTTGTTTTACCTCGGCAGGTTCAGGATCTAACCCAGAGGCCGGATGAACGGACGAGATGGTTTAGGATGCTTAAAGACTAGTTACTTATTCAAGGCTTTTGTTATGTAAATATTTAATATGTAAATATGTTAATCGGATCTTTACTGGTGGATGTATTGCAATCTTTTGGGAGTTCTGTTAGAGCTCTGTACTGTGAATTGTAGACCTTTGATCCGTTTCCGGTTGTGACATTCTCCATCTTAGGACTAGTAGAAAGGGGGTGTTACACCAAGGATGTTGCCAAAGTGATTATCCTTGGTTTCCCTTTTTATTTTAACCTTTTGGTTGGTTTTGATTACAACCATGGTTATATATTTCAAAGACATCCATCACTTTTTATATACTCATCATCTTCTTCCAAACTATAATCTTCCTACCAATGTGGGATAATGAAACTCAAATTTATTTCAAGATTTGAGGAATACTAAAATCTTATGTTGCCAAGTCATCCTCCTTAGTTTCTCTTTTAATATATAAAGATTAATCGTGTGTTTTGCACTATTATTTTTACTATTTTTACATTCGTGTCCGCAGGTCGCGCCCACGCACAAGTTTGCCGAATTTAGCCTACGAAGACCGCAATCGGCACCCCCCTGCGCGCGGGTAGGTGATGGAGTAAAACCAAACTAAGGACTTGAAAGTCCCTCCCACATTTTTAGTTATAAACCACTAAAACTTTGGTCCTCCTTCCTATGTGGGACAAGTTCCCACACCCATTTGGTTTTGCCAATTTTCATCCCAAACACTCAACTTTGAGCATCGATATCTCATTCACACATATTCCGTTTTGGACACATAATATATCGTTTTGAAGCTCTCATATAGGAGAACATAAACCCACGAAGAGTTAGATATATACAATACATATACATGTATTTATTTGTGTCCAAAGTTAGTAAAAAATCACAATTTTTACTAAAATTTTCCAACATAGAATACTCAAATTTTAGAGTGCCACATCATCATCCTTGGATCTTACTTTTATATATATAAAGATTTATACTACCTTAATAGACATTTACACCAAATGTCTTAAATACAATTCTTAAAGCACAAAATACTACCAATTTAAGCATGAAATTCAAAAAACTCTTAAAGACAACTTTTGAAGCATAATTTACAAGTTTTTTTTATGCAATATTTTCAAATTAGACCCATACCCATATTTGAAGTACACGACAACCCATTACCTCTTATTTCGCGTCTCAATCTCACAGCCATACCTGTTTCAGCCATTCGCTTTCTTACTGAAATCAGGCCCATACCTTAAGTCACCATCGAACTATTCTCTCAAATCGATTCATACACTTAGGTAAGATTTCACTATTGATTTTTTGCTTGGTTTCCTTTCACGGTTTCACCATTGATTTTTTGATTTGTTGTTTCATGCAATCCATTCCTGATATATATGTATATGTTTGATGTGTTCAATTTTTTTTTGCTTTTCATTGATTTTCCAGGTAAGTTCCTCACTGATTCCTAATACTTCTGCTTTTCATCGATTGCTTTTAATCGACTCAAATGTTTTTGCAATAGTCAAAATCTAGGTTTAATAGATTGTCCATATGTTTCATCGATTAACATTGTTTAATCGATTTCACATGTTTTTGTAGCGCTTAATCTCCATGATATCATTTCTCTCATGCCTACAACCTGTTTGTTGAAATTCCTCTACCAATTGAGGTAATCATTCTCACTTTTCGAGTTCTTTTTCAGTAGCATCAAATTCAGTTTTTTGGTAGTTAGATGATATTTGTTTTGCTTTCAAATAATCAATTTAGGATTTGTAATATGAGATGAAGTTGAGTTTAGTGCTTTAGTGCTTTTTTGATGGTAGGTAGTTTAGTACTTTTTTTAATGTGGTCCTACGGGCTACGAGTTCAAGTTCATAACAAGATTATAAGAAAACCCATTGATATTAAGTACAATCGAAATTCCTTTTCACTCAAATAACGGGTCCATGTCTTTTAGAACTAGCTTGTTTTAGACACAAGAACTTCCTTTTGTAGATGTCAAGATGATTCGTAATTAAAAGTTGTTTTTGCGGTTTTAAGAAAAAACTTGTGTATATTTCTTTTTTGAAGCGTGATCAACAGCAGCTTGCTTGTCTATACTATCCACAATTGGATTGATTTGAATCATGCATTCATTTTCTGGACATGACAGTAACCATTGAATGCTTGGACTTGAGTATATTCTGTCCAATCAACAACTCATTTTATGGACAGGACAGTTTACCTCTGTGATGCTCTATCTTGAATGCCAACACCAAGAATTTTGACTACAAAATTGACACTACCGTTTTTTATCAGTTAATTGTTCTTGCTATGTGGTTTAGATTATTGGATTTAATATATGCTTATGAAGGTTTTGTGTTTTTTAGCTATGTTTTCAAGAGGGTATACTTGTAAAATCAGAGTAAATACTTGTATTTGTTGTAAGTTAGTCTATGGCAATGAGTTGGGTTAGAAGGCTTCTTGGCAATTTGTTTGTTGATTGATAATGTCAACCACTTCATGAACTCTGCGTTTGCTTGCTTGTTTTTGCATATGTAATCTACAACACTGGCCAATATAGCTTTGTTTGTTTAGTTTTAACATATTTATCATTATTGACAGGAAAACACACGATATTTGGAAGAGCATATAGAGGAATGGAGATAAAACATAGACCATATTGGGTTTGATTGTTTTGTATCCATTTTTGTCATAATTTAACAATTCATTAATTTTTTGGAACAACAAAGAAAAAGCGTGCAATTAACCCCATTTGATTTGTAATAGTTCATGGGTGCTTAATTACATATTTAAATTATATGGTGCTGACAAATGTCTTTTAAGGTGTGTAATCTTATAATATTTTAACAGTTTGTGTACATAAAATGTCTTTATATATGTGTGATTGTTTCTCTATTGCTTGTGTTCTATTCGTAAAACATTTCAATTGTTAAATGCAAGAAATAAATCACATATCTTGCATTATGTGTTTATCAAACATCATTTATCCTCATCTTTTTATAACTTGCAAACTCTCTCGAATCATATCTTGCATTATGTGTTTATCAAACATCATTTATCCTCAATTGCGTCAGCATACTCTCCCGAATCGATGTAGACCCAGATGGATTCACACTCTTCTCATACCCTCTTCAGGTACGATTCCTCTATCAAGTACAAATCGATTTGGGATTTTCATTTAACGATCTTCTTATTCAGTTTCCATTCAAGTGATGGTGACGACTCTTACCCGATTAACGCTTACCGGATAAATTATTACGTATGATGCCGTTTTTCATGGACTAAAATCTTAACGGGTAAGGTAAGTGATAGTGTTGAATTTACCGGTAAGCGCTTACCGAGTAAGTGATTGGGTAAACAACCTCTAAGTTTTCAATTTTTTGTTTAATCAATGTAATGGCACATGTGTAAATGTGAGTCAGCTGAAAGAGCATTAACTATGAATATTTGCAGGTCTGTATCTAACTATGATGGGAAGACCAGTTGGAAAAGCATTTTACTCCATGTCAATGTAAGTTTGTACGTGGAAAGGAATATTTGATGTGAAAAGTATCATGAGCATGTAAGTTAAAGCAAATACACATTAGACCGATAAATGTAGGTAGAAAAAATGATGTTTTGGTCCTTTGTTAAGATCCCAATAACATCGTGTTTTCTCGGTCCACATCCCATCCCAAAGTGTTTGATAATGATTGTCCCACTTATTAATCATCGAATTTGGAACACTTCCATCCACAACAAGAACGTCAAGTTTCTCAAATGCATTGCATATGTCTTCCACTTTTGCCTTTGAGACACCAACATCACAGTTTTCACCATATTAATCTCTAAAAGTATCTCCAACTCACATTACAGTAAAATTATCTAACATTACTGTTTTTATAATCAAAACACTACTTGTATTTCTGGACACAGGTACTCTTACACATTACACATATGCAAAGCAAATTATATTTTATTTCTCTATCACTTTGTTAAGTTACAATTGAACAGAAGTAACAAAATAATAGCAAAGGCTCTCCCATTTTTGGATATTAGTATATAACATACGTAGAGAGGCAACACCAGTTGAATCAAATTACACCAACTTTTACTTTTAATTTTGGATCACTACTTCTGCTCAAAGTTGGCAGGTTTTACATGTAACACCCTCAATTATGGAAATAACAACTGATTTAAAATTTTATAAATACATCGATAAATGTTACATCTCCAATCACATTTTATTACTTAACCTCAATACACACATTTCATTCTATGCAAATATTCTATAATAAGGACGTGTGCTACTAAAACCCAATAATAGTCACTATCTCTAAACTGCGGAAGACTTCACCAACTACTTACACTTGCACCAAGCTAAGGCTCAACTCTTCATTGCTGCTAGAACCAACCCCAACTGAACCCGATGCACATGACGACAAATAAAAAGGTTAGACTTAACACCTAGTGAGCTCAAGAGTTTTCAACATGAATAAGATATCTTTGAAAAGAGGTAATGCAGTTTAAATCATAAGCTTTCAAGATGGTATGTTTAAACATGAAAACGACTCTTTTTCCAATCATATGCATTTTAGGTAAAGAAGCACCAATATAAACGTTTTCAAATCCAAACTACTTCTGGGACAAGGATTTCAACATATAACGTTATTTCGTAAATTAAATTAAACCCAAAACTCACTCTAAAGAAGAATATAAATCAAACTCCCAACTGGAGAAAAACGGATAAAACTTTGTATCCCAAAACACCCAAAACACTGGTGGGGCGTAATATTCAGCCCATAAATTATGGATAAAATCCATTTATACAAAACGTCACCGAAAACTAGGATAATAAAACTCAATACCCAAAGTAACACTTTTCAGTGACGGGGGAGACCCGATTCCATAAAATGTGACGGTACACAAAGTAAGTCCATTCTATGTTGTTAAGACTAGTCATATAAACAGAAGTACACGCAAGGGATGTCAGGCTTTGTGGCTTTAAACATACACCCACGGGATATCAACTTCAACCGCGAAAGGTCCTTACGTTGAGTCCCTCATTCAATATCGTAATACTTAGCACGTATGACTTATAGCCCAATTTGATGCCTAAACGTGCCTCAATGTGGAAAACTATTGTTCCATCATTGGACGTAATGATTCCAAGTGCAAGGGATGTCAGGCTCAGTGGCTTTAAACGTACACCCACGGGATTTCAACTTCAACCATAAATGGACCTTACGTTGAGTCCCTCATCCAATATCGCAACCAAAGCTCTAAGTCTAGCTATCAAAACTGGACAAATGTCCTAAAACCCAATCAAAATAAAAATACCAAGCCACAGGCTTAGCAACCCATTGACTTATTGTTAAATGAAATAAAAATACAATAAAACGCACTCGACCAACGTTTATGCAAACATGTACCCCAAGGTATACGACCAACTCCAACACAACTTAAATTGAGACAGGTCATTTTCCAACAGGGCATACTATTGACTCTTTTCAAATGTCTCAAATCGCAAGGTTGAACATTTCTCCAAAATACAACGTAGGTGTATTTACGCCAAATGACGTACCCAAAAATAACTCATTAGAATTGTCAATACTTTAGACTTGCCCAACAAAATGCTTAGAATGCGTCTTTTCCCGAAACCAAAAGATATATAATTTTCTGAAATATCCACAAGGTCGGAAATGACCAAAACCCAATGACTCACACGTTGATACTTGTCAAATATCTTATAACACGAATTATGCATATTTCCAATAAACACAAAATGCATTTTACCAAATAATCCCCATTTATGCAATGCATTAATAAAACATTTTCCCTTGATGGTTTATTTATCAAAATGCCCCAAAACTCCCAAAGATTGGTGTTATATAAGTTTGTAAAGTTAAACACTTCCAAAATAACCAAACTTATCAGCAGTTGACAATTTCATGTAAAATGCAAACACTTTAAAATAATATTTTGGCATGTACAACGTTTTTGCAAGTCAACATGAACTCACCTTGCTAGGTTAAGTTAAACCTAGGTTTCAATCCCCAACCATTGGCCTCCAAAAGCATAGATCCCACCATTTCCAAGACATCACCAACAATAAGGCTAGGGTTTCCAAATAACCCATTTATTCAAGACTAGAACAACCAACAACAAGAAAGACTCTTAGATCTACAAGGATCCTTATACTGACTCTTATTTTACTCAAGGAAACTTACCATTTTTGATGATGAGGCTTTCCACCCAAAGCTCTCCGAGGACACCCATTCCAACTCTTCAACCCGAGCTTCCAAGCATCGAACCTTTATGTGACTTTAGGATAGAACCACTATGGATGTTCCAAATCACTAACTTCAATCTCCCAAAATCGTCCAAGGAGCAAAGTGGGGAGAGGGAGAAATGGAGATGGAGATGGTGAATAAATGCTCAACTTGAACCCTTTTATGAAGCACCCAATAACAAGAAATAAATGAGGTGGTTGATGAGTTCAAGAACCCTAGGTTCGGTTTTTATGAAAGGGAGAAGTTGAGAGAGAATAACAAAAGAATAGGCTGAGTTTAGAATGAGAAATGAGGCTAAAATCTGATTTTAACTCGGCCAAACCCCGCACGCGATAGTGCCTGGCGATAGTGACAATGTCACTATCGCGTGGCACAATCGCGTGAAATGTATCGTGGCTAAAACCCTCCCCGCGATAGTGCCCTGGCGATAGTGACACTGTCACAATCGCGTGGCACAATCGCGCCAAGTGTACCGAAGCCCAAAAAGTCAAAAAACTCGCGATTCTCGCATAGGTCGATTTAAGGCTCGAAAGAACAACATAATTCACCCTAAAAGATAAACGGAAGACGGAGTAACTACCAACGAAAGACGGAAACTTACTTTGCGAAAAACAGGGTGTTACATTACATAATCAAATATAAGTTGCCATATGATAGTGTCGACATTTTCATCCATCATATACATAGCATCCGTGCAAGTTGGAGTTTCGTTTTCTATTAGAATCATTGTTCGTTTTTTGCAAGACATATTTACGGATGAGTGCATCACGAAAACTAAACAACATTCTGGATATACGGATGAACATCATTTTCAAATCACCGTATTTCTTTGTTCAGTCAAGAATTTCAAATTTTGTAATGAGTTATGAGTATATGGGTTTAGAAGCTTATTACGCTATTTCTTTTCATATATATTTTGCTAATACACCATATTAACCTTCAACTTTATGTAGTAGTTGACTTGCAAAGTAACCATCCAACTCATGAAATAAAATTGAAAATGATTGAGAAACATGATTCCAAGTTAAAATAATGTTTCAGAATTGTGCAGCGCGGGTACACCACTAGTAATAGATATATACATAGAGACATAGATATATTATTACAAAATCAACAAAGAAAAAACACAAATAACTCATCTACTAAAAAGCCCATATAAATCATACTTTAGAATTTGATTGTTGTAATCAGAAAACAAAAAAAAAATAGAACTTGAGAAACTACAATAATATGAGCAAAACACGGTCGAGCAAAAAAAAACAATTTTTGAAGAAAACATATACACAAACATCAACAACAATATATAACTCGTGACTTTAAACGAGTCTCTGTCCTTTCATCCCCTTTTCCCTCTCGTTCTTTTCACCATACAACCACCTCACTCACCACAATACACACCTGCACCACAATCTTCCCCCTCATTCCTCGTGATTTCTTTCTCCCCCCTAGCACCCTATCCCAAGCATTGAGGACAATGCTCCTATTTGCTTGTGGGTGGGTGTTTTTCATTTCTTTTATTTTTATTTTTGCATATAGTTTCTTTTTTATTTTATTTCTAGGTTGCATTTAAAAAAAAGTCCAAAAAGATTTTTGATTACTCTCTGTTGTGTTAAGACTCATAGTACACCATATCTCACTTTGCATTTTTGAGTATTTTGATTCACTAATCGCACATTAACTGTTTGTCATGTTGTTAAATGATTTTTTATAGGAATTGTGTTACCTTAGTTGTCACTTACACACACCGTTAAACATGTTGTTTCACGTAGCCTTCTAGGATTAGTTTTCGTACCATTGTCCCCTACATTGCAACAATGTGACTATAGTGGATGGATTTACCTAGTGAGATTTTAGGTCTTTCTAGATTGACACACATGTAATCAATCCCATTTTCTTGTTTCTTGTGTGTTACCTCCCATCGAGATGTAGTTTTAATCTTTTGAGTGGCTTCTCGTCCAAGTTTATTATGAATATGCATAGAGACCTTCTTTTCATGAAAAATTAATCCCAAAAAATCCAAAAATATGTTTCCCTTTGTAACCCAATTTGAGCCTAAACACTAGCCTTTGTTTGTACACCTATACACCCATAAAAAATGCACATTAAGGTTGAATTCTTCGAAATGATAGATGGATTTGGCACTTAGCATAGAAATAAACACAAGCATAACTTGTGGATAGTTTGTTGAGCCCCCATAACAAGCATAGCTTATGGGTTCATTGTTAGGTATGATCAATCACAATTCACAAATATTGTATATATATATATATATATATATATATATATATTGAATTAAATGCAATAAATAGGAATAATTTACAAATTTATGTAGTAAACATAAAACAATAAAATAATCATAAACCTTACTTGAAATCAACGATTATCTGTTTCAATGAATAGATTGAGGCCCGCGAAGAGCGCAATGTCCTAAGACAAAATTCACCCGGTGTATCGGCGTTGTCTAGAGGATACAACAATCAATTCAAGTTTTATAACTTGAATCTATCGAATCTTCATATGTTTGATGATGAATTTGTAGAGAGAAAACACATAAATTTGATAAATTTCGTGTATTTTTTAATTTGTGGAAAAAGTGCAGCAATTTATATGAGAAGTCTGTTAACCGAATAAACTGCCAGCGCTCCTCGCGTCCGCCTGCGCGGGTCAATCCGCGCGGAGAACCGGGCCAACCTCTGTCCGTAGGAAAAACAACAGAGTTCCGCGCGCCTAATTGCGCGGGTATGGTCGCGCCGTGACTCGCGCCAGTCTCAAGATGCCATACGTAACAGTGTTCTGCGCTCATGACCGCGCGGCTCGGGTCGCGCCAAGACCCGCGCCGACCACTGTCATTTCTGCACACACTTTCCACCGACAATGAATCTCGACCCCATCGATACCCCAAGGCCCAAGGCCCAATATTTGACAATTAATATGTATTATAAATGTCAAATAGAGCCCACCAATCACACCACAATCCAAGCCCAAGCAATTAATTGATTCATTTAATGCTCATTGGTTTGGATTTATTAAGTGGTGTAATCTTTCTCTTGGATCCTATGTGGGACTAGGTTTCTCAAATCTACACTAAGTTCCAACAATACCCCACATTTTCTATTCAAACCCCAATAATACCCCACATTTGAATAGAAAATAAGCAATAGAATTGGAACTTATGTTTCTATCACCAAGCTAGTTATAATATGCATCGGAAAATGTGTCTTTTGGACTTGAACCTGTCCTAGTGAGTACCTATCGGATCTACTTCGTGGACAGTGAACTAATATCTTGAACTAGCCACTTTTTGTAGTAAATCGAGACAATAGGCATCATACATATTGTAGCTATACATAATCAAATTCTTACCGTTATGTTCATTTCGGTCGTGAACATATCCGTTCTTCATAAGAGTTTTAGAAGACGTAGCCATGTCCGTCCTCAAAGATGCGACCACACATCACTCTCACATATGTAATGCCGATCAAGAATATTCCGTAGTATTCCACTAAATAGCTATCAGCATTATTAAGAATGTAACATTCAACCCTATATCATCAACGAAAAAATACAAATGAAACATCATAGGAATAGGCATACCTTTGTTTGGTGTTTCTTGAGTTGACCCCGACTAGTTTGCCTATTGAACCTAGACCATGGGATCTCCAATTTTGCTAGGTTAGGTTGCCGCCGAGGACACTCATTGGGTTGGCTTTAAGCCCATTCCCCTCGATGTGAAGGAAACTTGCTCTCTACTTAGGCCTTTTGTCAAAGGATCGACAATATTCTCCTTTGACTTTACGTAGTCAATGAAAATGGTTCTATTTTTCAGCAAGTCCTTTATAGTGTTGTGGCGTCGTCGTATGTGTCGTGACTTACCATTGTAGATTTGATTCTTCGCTCTTGTGAGAGCGGCCATACTATCACAATGGATACCAATTGCAGTCACCGATCTAGGCCACAACGGAATACCCTCTAGGAAGCTTTTAAGCCATTCGGCTTCTTCAACGGCTTTGTCTAAAGTGACAAATTTTGCTTCCATAGTCGATCTGGTATTCACCGTTTGTTTTGAAGATTTCCAAGATATCGCAACACCACTAAGTGTGAACACATATCCACTTGTGGACTTACTCTCAGAATGGTTGGAAATCCAATTAGCATCACAATACCCTTCTAGAACGGGAGGGTGTTTCGTATAGTGTAACCCATAACTCATTGTGTATTTCAAGTATCATAGCACTCTTACTAGTGCATACCAATGGTCTTTTCCCGGGTTATGTGAGTACCGGCTAAGTCTACTCACACTATACGCTATATCCGGCCGTGTACAGTTCATGATATACATCAAGCTTCCAAGAACTTGAGTGTATTCCAACTGTGCCACACTATCTCCTTGATTCTTCTTCAATTGGCTTGAAGGATCAAAAGGAGTCACAACGGTTTGTCATCATAATGACCAAACTTTCTTAGTACCTTCTCAACATAGTGAGATTGGGTAAGGATGTAACCATTTTGATTTATTTGAATCTTTATACCAAGGATAACATCAGCTACTCCCATATCTTTCATGTCAAATGCGGAGTGTAGCATCTTCTTGGTTTGATTTATCACATCTAAGTTTGATCCCATGATGAGCATATCATCAACATACAAGCATATGATGACATAAGCACCTTTGTATTGTTTCACATAAACACATTTATCGCATTCATTTATGTGAAAACCATTTGACAACATGGTGTTATCAAATTTCTCATGCCACTGCTTTGGTGCTTGCTTAAGTCCATATAGAGACTTAATCAACTTGCAGACTTTGTTCTCTTGGCCTTTCATAACAAATCCTTCCGGTTGTTGCATGTATATTTCTTCTTCTAATTCATCGTTTAGGAATGCGGTTTTTACATCCATTTGATGTATTTCCAGATTATGGATCGACACTATTCCAATCAATGTCCTTATAGACGTTATCCGTGTAACCGGTGAATATGTATCGAAGAAGTCTTGACCTTCCTTTTATCGATAACCTTTGGCGACTAGTCGAGCCTTGTATTTCTCTATAGTGCCATCAGGTCTCAACTTCCTTTTGAAGATCCATTTGTGGCCAATGACTTTATGACCCGGAGGCAAATCAACCCATATCCATGTGTTATTTTGCACAATGGAGTCGATTTCGCCTTGAATAGCCTCTTCCCAGTAAGGTGCCTCGGAAGATTCCATGGCAGCCTTATAAGATAGTGGTTCTCCTTCAATATTGAAGGCCATAAAGTCTGGTCCAAAGTCTTTGGCGACTCTTCCCCTTTTACTTCTCCTTGGTTCCATTTCTTCTTGAACCTTGGAGGATTCAGCTGCCCTTGATTGATCACTCTTGTTTAAATCAACATAAGAGTAATTATCATCAATTGGGCGTTTTCCAGGATTAGAGGTATTACCCTCTTTCTCCTTATAAGGGAATATAGTCTCAAAGAACTCTTCTTCAGCATATTCCATGATTGTATTATTGCTTATGCCATCTACATTGGATTTGTAAACTAAGAACCTATATGCAGCACTATTTTGGGTTGGACCAATATATACACAATCAATCGTTTTAGGTCTAAGTTTAGTCCTTTTAGGCAAAGGTACTTGAACCTTAGCAAGGCAACCCCACACTTTCATCCTTTTGTAGGATGGTATCCTACCTCTCCACAATTCATATGGAGTTTTATCACTTTTCTTGTGGTGAATCCTATTAAGGATCATATTTGCAGTAAGACACGCCTCGCCCCATAAATGATGAGGAGCTCTAGACGTTATCAACATTGAATTCATCATATTTTTCAATGTTCTATTCTTCCGTTCGGCCACTCCGTTTTGTTGGGGAGTGTATGGAGCGGTAGTTTGATGTATAATGCCATGAGTTGCACAAAATTCAGCAAAGTCGTGAGATTCATACCCTCCTCCACGATCTGACCTTAGAATTTTGATTTTCTTATCGAGTTGATTCTCGACTTCAGCCTTATAAGTTTTAAACATATTTAAGGCCTCATCCTTTGTAGGGATTAGATACACATGGCAATACTTACTGCAATCATCAATGAAGGTAATGTAATAATTCTTACCTCCTCGTGAGGGTGTTGCCTTAAAATCGCATAAATCAGTATGGATTAACCCAAGAACCTCATTTGTTTTTTCAACTGATTTGTGTGGGTGATTAGTGTATTTAGCTTCTACTCATACCTCACACTTAGATAATTTATCAATTGAACACTTTGGTAACATGCCAAGTTTAATCATTCTTTGTAATGATCTAAAGTTGACATGTCCCAATCTCGAATGCCAAAGATAAGAAGGATCAAACATATACACTGAAGTAGTAGTGCTAGTGCCTGCCTTATTATTATTTACAATGGCGGCATCAGTGTCAGTTACAATACTTAACTTAAAAAGGCCCTCATCGAGGTAGCCTTTAGCCCTTTACCTACATACACACCACCCTTGGTGATGACAAATTTGTTTGATTCAAATACAACTTTGAACCCTTTCTTTATCAGAATAGGGCCAGAAATCAAATTCTTAGTTAACGAGGGTACATGTAACACATCCATCAACATCAGATCCTTCCCGGAAGTCATCTTCAATATGACTTTCCCTTTACCTTCGATCTTGGCAGTCGAAGCATTTCCCATGAACATTGGTTCTCCATCATCCACCTTTTGATAACTTGCAAACAGGCTCCTTGAATTGCAAACGTGTTGAGTAGCACCGGTGTCGACCCACCAATCTACAACATTTGAGACCATGTGAGTCTCAATCATACCAACGAATTGGTTAGGAGATTGGGTGAGATGTGCATGACTTGTAGATGCACCACCACCACCGCTTCCCCCGGCACCACCGTGGTCTCTTTTATGTCGACAATCCTTTGCTTTATGTCCCGGCTTGCCACAAACCCAACAACACGCCATCATTTTGAAAGGTTTTTTCTGTGGGGCTAAGGGACCCTTTACAGAGTTGAAGGGCCTCTTAGTTGCACTTGCCTTTCCTTTGAATTTTTGAAATTTGGATTTTGATATGTCAGATTCGATCATATTGGTATGTGGCTCACTGGTGCTTGCATCGGCTTTCTCATTCAACTTGTTGTCTTCTTCCACTCTTATTTTGAGTAGGAGTTGCTCGAAGGTGATCTCCTCCGTCAAGTGCTTCAAGTACAACTTGAAGTTCTTCCACAAAGGAGGCAACTTCTCTATTATTGAACCAACAACAAAGTTAATGTTTAAGCCCATGCCTTCAACATCAAGCTCATGGATTAGCACCTGCAATTCCTCAACCTGTTTCAACACAAATTTGTTATCATTCATCCGGTAATTCAGAAACTTCCCTACTGCAAACCTCTTGGAGCATGCGACTTTGGTCTTATATTTTGCGTCCAAGGAATCCCATATCTCACGTGCTGTTATGAACGTGGAATATATGTCATACAGGGAGTCGTCGAGAGCATTTAGAATATAGTTTCTGCAACTATATTCATTTGATCTCCATATCTCGACCGCTTTCTGATGGGAAGCGACTTGGATTTGCGTAAGAGCATTTCCATCTTGCCCCACCGGAGGTTCATTCGGTGGTTGATCTTCGGTGAGAACATTGGAAACATGAAGTGTTGTCAAATAGAACAACATCTTCTGTTGCCATCTCCGAAAATCCGAACCCTTGAATTTCTCGGGTTTCTCCACATGATTTTTCATCAATTGAGATTGATCCATCTCTCCTAACAAGTAATTTTGTCTTAGATTGTTAGGTATGATCAATCACAATTCACAAATATTGTATATACATATATTGAATTAAATATAATAAATAGGAATAATTTACAAATTTATGTAGTAAACATAAAACAATAAAATAATCATAAACCTTACTTGAAATCAATGATTCTCTGTTTCAACGAATAGATTGAGGCCCGCGAAGAACGCAGTGTCCTAAGACAAAATTCGCCCGGTGTATCGGCGTTGTCTAGAGGATACAACAATCAATTCAAGTTTTATAACTTGAATCCATCGAATCTTCATATGTTTGATGATGAATTTGTAGAGAGAAAAACCAGAAATTTGATAAATTTCGTGTATTTTTTAATTTGTGGAAAAAGTGCAGCAATTTATATGAGACGTCTGTTAACCGAATAAACTGCCAGCGCTCCGCGCGTCCGCCTGCCAAGACCCGCGCCGACCACTGTCATTCCTGCACACACTTTCCACCGACAATGAATCTCGACCCCATCGAGACCCCAAGGCCCAATCTTTGACAATTAATATGTATTATAAATGTCAAATAGAGCCCACCAATCACACCACAATCCAAGCCCAAGCAATTAATTGATTCATTTAATGCTCATTGGTTTGGATTTATTAAGTGGTGTAATCTTTCTCTTGGCTCCTATGTGGGACTAGATTTCTCAAATCTACACTAAGTTCCAACATTCACAAAGTCTTTAAAAAGCAAAGAAAAAAAAACAAAGAAAAAAAAGGAGCAAAAGTAAAATAAGCCTTCAATCAATCAAAAACATTAGGAAAAACCCTTATGTGCATACAAAAAACCCCCCATAAACCAATATCCTCAACACCAATAAATGAGAATAATCCCACCTTTAACTCCTAACCATGCCCCAAAGCCCACATTGTATGTATTATTGTGGTAAACTCTAAGACTTGAGAATAAATATAATTGTATCAATTAGGAATGGCAACGGGGCGGGTTTGCCGTCCCCCGTCCCCGTCTCCAAAACTGAAATGCATCCCCGTCCCCGCCCCGTCCCGATCCCCGAACCGAACCCGACCCAAACCTAAAATATATATAATTTTAATATAAATAATATATATAATTATATATATATAATTTTATTTTTATATAATTATATATATATATATTAAATATTAATAATATATATATAATTTTATTTTTATTAATATATATATATATATATATATATATATCGGGGCGGGGCGGGGATACCTTGCCCCGAACCCAAACCCGATAAAATCCCCGAAATTTCCCCGTTACACGACCGACCCGAAATTGTCTAACCCGACCGACCCGAACTTAGCCGGGTTTCGGGTTTCCCCGTCGGGTTCGGGGTTTTCTGTCATCCCTAGTATCAATACTGCATTCATTTGTCTCGATCGGGAAGGACATAAGCGTATACACGTCCCTATACACACTTGAGAGCTTAGAGTGATACCGTGAGCATCCATCTTTATAGATCACTATCCTTTCCCTTAGTGGCTATGGTATGTTTGCAAAATCTTCTTAGGTTGCGATATGCTTGATTGGTATATGTTGGTTTGACGCTTTTGTAATAATACATTCCTACCTACTTTGCTTTAATCCAACTCATGGCATTTAGTTGTGTTTGTAATCTTAATGCTTGATTATGTTTCATGAGATTGTGGGATAACTCGTTTTGACATCTTCAGAGATTATCGTTTTTTTTTATTTCCTTTCCTTTCTTTTTTCTTTCTTTCTTTTTCACCCGTATATGGTTCATTTCTTTCTTGGGGACAAGAAAATTTAGCTTGTGGGTGGTTTGTTAAGTGCATTTTATGCACCTAACTTTGTGTATATTTGTTGCATCTTTTATACCTTTTAGTCTTTAGTCTAGTCCTTTCATGCAATTTTATAGTTCTTTTGCACTTCTCTATCTAATCACGGTTGGAATGGGATTTGGAATGGTTTTTATGTTTTTGGTATGATTTTGTGCAGATTACACACGGTGTTGGAGATGTTTCGGTGTATGGCTCAAAGAATGATGCAGGGATGGAAGTAAAGGAAGTGAAGGAAACGAGGATAGACGTGTGAGTTGATGAAGAGATGGAAGAAAAAGTCAGGAGTTTAAAGATTGAAGATTTTGCACACATCGCGGGCGCGAATGATATCCACATGGACGCGAAGAAACCTCTCTAATCTTGCTGTTTACAATCTGTCTGTTGTCGCGGGCGTGAAGGATTCCTTCACGCCAGTGAACAGTGTCTGAAAAATACTCTAAACTTTCTGCCTTTCTTCACGCAGTGAAGGGTTCCTTCACGGGCGTGAACGATCGTTTTTTATCTTTGGCTTTTATTTCGTTTTGGGTTTGGTTATTTAAACCCCTTATGAGGGTTTATTTTGAACACGTCGTTTACCACTTTTGGAGAGGAGATACGTTTGTTTTTGGGAGAGAGTTCTTGGATCGATTTCTCCAAGACTTGGGGAAGAAGATTGCGCTTCGCTTAGGCCATTGGAACCCGATTTGCAATCGGTTTTTCATATGATTAATATTTACTAGTATCTTCTTCCCTATCTCTTTAAATTACTTTGGTTGTTTCTTGTTTGTTTGAATATTATCATTAATTTAATCGTTCTTGATTTTCTTCGTCGTTCTTTCTATGTTCTTAGTTGTTACTACAAGTTTTTAGCTTTTCTTTCTGCAAATTTCTATTGTTTACTCCGTTACCCTTAATCTTTATGTATCTCTATTCCCTTCTCCTTACTTTAATCTATTGCAAATCAATTTCTTCTTATACTCTTTAAATTTTTTGCACTTAATTTATGCATATTAGATTAGGTTTAATTTTCTGCGTTTGTTAATTTTCTGCATATGTTTGTTTAGTGATTCATTATTTGTCTTTGATTTCCGTTAGCGTTAATGTTACTAGGTTGTGTCTAATGTAGTTATTTGATAGCTTAGATTTAATTTATCCTTGATTTTATTGGAGTCGAAATAAATAACTTGTTTCTTGGTCTTAGTTTAGTAATTGTTTTATTGGGTAATCGTCGTTTAGGATCGAGGTATTGGTATTTGACCAATCGTTCTTAAAACGAATGTTGGGTTTTAATCCATTTTGATTCTAACGAAAGTTGGAGTCAATTCAATTAGTTTTTGACGAAACGAATGTTTGATATTTTACTTGGATTAAATTGATCAATGACAACGGTCCTAACATGATAAATAGTTAGGGACGTTGATTGGAAAATTATTTGTTTTAGATCTTAATGTTTCTCTTCGATGTACATATATTGCGAAAGTAAATATGTGTCTTGGTCTATAAAAAGCTTTTCCATCTCGAGAGAGGGCTAAAGTAGTTTTGCAAAACAAATTCCCACCATTACCAAAATCCTAAGTTGACGTTACCCGGTGCCCTTTAATTGTAGTTGTCATTTATTTTGCTTAGTTTACTTTTAATTTATCCTTATTGTGTCTCCTTCCCTTAATCTCGTTTATTTTTAAGTCATTTAGTTAAATAATCAATCAAATTATCTGATTCACATAGCTAGACCATGATTATTGAGTAGTTAGTGTTAGACCGTCACCTCCCTGTGATCGACCCGTATGCTACAATACCTATACGCTTGCGGTATGAATTTTAAAACACAACATTACACCTCAAGGATAGTTGAACCTTAGTGCCTACCAATTTCTAAGCGAGTTTCACCTCAAGGATCCACGGTCCTTTAGTGTCTACTCTCTAGAGTCCATATAATAAACATTCACATTTTCAACATGTAGTTCACCAAATCCTCATGCATAGAGATTTAGGTCCCATAATTTCATATCCTCATACCTACATAGTTATAACACCAAAATCTCATAATATATAGATATTCCCTCTTTTCATGGCACACATTATCATCCAAGTAATTTCAAGTTAGCTAGCAAAGTAATCCATCACATTCTCTTCGCATCATTATGGAGTTACACATACATTACACCAAAATGACACCCCTCTAACATCTCCAACATTTAAGACCATGTTAGGTTAAGTATTAATCAAAACCCATATTTACCATTTTATGTCAAAATCATCCCAAAACCCATAAATACTATTTTAGGTCAAATCATCACATTTAAGTCGCAAAATGGTTAATAATGTCATAAAACAAGTATTGTAGAAGAGGTACACAAAAATGAACTCACCTAGTAGGTTTGTAAGAGAAATCCTAGAATGGTGATGTAACACCCCGAATTTCGGTACCGTGAGTTGATATTTTCCTTCGTCAAACTATCCTACTTGTTAAGCATATGTTTACTTAGAAGTGTGCATATGTCCCTTATGCGTTGAGAGCGTCGAAACGGAGAAAAAAATCGGAATTTGGAAGTGTGGGGAGGGCCTGGCTCGACAGTTCCCCGCGATTGTGACATTGACATTGTCGCCATGTCACAGTTGCCGGGGGAGTGTGATTCTCGGTACACCGGGCGCGACTATGCCCGCGATAATAACAATGGCATTCTCACCATGTCACTGTCGCATAAGGGCCATAACCCGCGGTACAAATGGGGCGATTGTGCCCTGCGATAGTGACACTATCACTATCACATGGGCATTGTCGCCGATGGGCACTGAGTGTTTAAAACACCGATTTCAGCCATTTTCTCATTTATTAAGCCACCCACTTCTTCTCATTTTCTCTCTAGAAACAACCTAAGGCATTAATGGCGATTTTGGGCAACTAAAACCTAGATCCTAGAGTTCTATGTGGCCCTTCTCCATCAAGATAAAAGTTGGAAGCTAAGGAAGTCTTCATCATCACCATCTTCACACCAATCTAGACTTGAAGGTTTTCTAGGGTTTTTACCAAAACCCAAGTTGTGAGTCATTTTCCTTACTAAACTCTATGCATGTTAAAATGCTCTTTTATGAACTAATAAGAATTGTTCTTTATGGTTTTCACTTGAGAATTTTGGAAAGATAACACAAAATTAAAGTTTCACCCATTTTGAAGGGTTGTGTGAAAATGAGCTTGGAAAGTGTTTTAACGTACATGAATGGTTTATACTACTTGATTTGCATAAACTTTGGAACCCCATAAGAGTAAGGATGGTACATTTGCTATATTGGTTGATTTAAGGAATTATTGCATAAAGCTTCAATTGCACAAAGTCTATTCTTCATTATATGTGCATTGCTACTTTATTGGTATGTAAGTGTGTGGGTCAAATGTTGTAGCTTCATGAATGTACGAGTCTCGTCCATATGGAATGTTGTTGGGATGGTTTAGTTCCCAAATATACCAAGAAATAGGCATATGGTCGAGATGGGTAATAGTTGTGGACTTCAAAGTCAGGCAACGACCAATGACCATTAATTGTAATTTCTTGAGAAGGTGTGAAATCTAGAATTGATGGTATCACCATTAGCTCGTAGTGGGGCTCTTGAACATGAAGGGTGGCCTACTTTGTATTCTGTCACCGACATGGAAATCGGGTTTTCCCGTCATCGCAATATGTATGTGTACGTATTAAAGTTGGGTAATAAAGGAAGTCGTATGGGAGACTATAGAGTCCGTATTTCCGAAATTTACACTTATTGTATTATTTGTAAATTGTTTAATCTCACTAGGCGTTAGCCTACTAATTCTTCTTATTTATGACATGTATAGCAGGTTCTAAGAATAGCGGGTCGTCAAGCTTGTGAGTAAGGTGCTAATTGCCGGTAATGGCAACTTTTTGGAGTACATACTTTTGGGAGGAGTCAATTGGAGATTTTGGGATTAGAACCCTTTTTGGTGATCTTATCAACACTCGTTCATAATCTGGATTTTGTTAGTCTAGATTAGTAGGTTGTTGTATGAGTATCTGTTGTAATTATTGTAACTCCTAATCTACATCTTCCCCATTGTTGGATGATTATTTATACCAAGTATAGATTTTCTTGCGTATATCCAGGTTTAAATTGGCCTCTATTTTTAGGGTGTTACAGTTGAAAACCCTAGAAAAGAGTGTGATGACTTGACAAACCCCTGAAGTCTTCTTTGTGGTGAACCCTAGAACCCTAGGAAGTGTGGATTAACTTCTTTAATCTTTACTTGGCATTCAACGAGGAGAGAGAGGGGGTAAAGAGGTGAAAATCGCTTCCAAGAATAGAGGAATTTTGTATCCTATAAATCTGGGAAAAAAAACAATGCCTCTCCTAAAACGGATTCAAATATTTAAGGCCTGGAATAGAGCGACGATTATGACACGTGAGAATGCCAGAGGCATTCTCGCTGGACACTCTCGCTGAGTTTGTATCAAGAGTCTCAGCTCTCCCGCGAGAATGACACGTGAGAGTGACCACGGTATTCTCGCCCAAAATCTATCGCAACCCCTCAGCTCTCCACAATTATTCCTTTCGATAATGACCCTGGTATTCTCGCCAAAGGGGCGCAGGTTGTTGTTTTGCCACTTTTCCTACTCAGTTTCACGATTACGAAAATAAACCCAATGTTCCAAACATATATATTATTAACATCATGCCACGAGATAAAAGGAGGCATAATAATAATAATGTATTTACCAAAAATCGGGGTGTTACACTTACAATGTCTTGAAAGCAATATTCACAATTCCACAACAAATGATCTCATTATCTTTAGGGAATGATTGCTTGTTTCACAGTCCATAATTTTATAAGGACGTGCCACATTTATGACCAATTATTAGTGGAATGCAATCAGTACACCATGTTCTTGAAGTATACAGTATTTATACATGACAAATACGCACCCACACTTCTCACATCTGGTGAGACTTAAACCCATTGCCTTAAGGGAAACTAGGCTCTGCCGGTGACCCTATACCGTTGACGTTATGACCATTTGGTAACGCCATATTTATATCAAAGAACAAGACGAAATAAACATGGATGAAGACATAGTCACATAGATGGACCACAAAAGAGATCTCCAAGGCCCTACTTTGGTATGCAAGGGTCAATGTCTCAATGATGAGAGAAGTGTGCAAAACTATCTCATACAAAGGCATACCCAATTGTCGATATGTTGAAAATGATCAAAATACGTAGACCAACATGATTACCGTAACACAACTTCTATATAATCGATAAAATGTATCAAACAACACTTGCTAATCGATACAATGCTTTTGAGGTCAACATTTTATGATCGATACTTTTCAAAAACAATTATTTAAATATCAAAATAATTGATTTTGTTGATTACGAGTAACTCATGCTCTAAAGAGAAACCAACCTTATTTGTGGTTTTTGTAAACTTGATAATAATATTTGTGTGTAGTTGTCCAGATCTCTGACTTGCCTTTTAACACTTAGGTGTCATTTGTTTTTTAAGAGGTCTAAAGTCTGAAGTCTTATTTTAGTTATGATTAATAAGAGGTGGTGTGTAAAAATGTTTGAATGATTCAGACTTAAGAGTCATTAAGAGGTTTTTAGAAAAAAACAAACAACCCCTTAGACAGTTAGACTATGTGATCCAACTCTAATGTAAGTCTGGTTCTAACATATACAAAACCAACTATTTTTGTGATTTTCCTTTTTATTTTTTCATGCATGAAAAAATAATACTTATGTTGTGTTCTTGAATTTGGAGAAAAAATAGAAGAAAAAAAAAAGAAAGGGAGGGAGGGAGGGAGGGAAAAAAGGAAATTAAAATGATTTTTTTATTTGTGTTCTCAAAAAGGAAGGAAATTAAGTAAATGAAAAGAAATACTAAAATAATATTTCATGTTTTTAAACCGGAGAGAAAGAAAATGAAATATGTCATTTTTACTAATACAATCTTTAAAATTATATCATTTAAAATAGCAAACGTGTCGTGTCGGATTCATGTCGGGTCCAAAGTTAAACAGATTGAGATTGTCTAACCATAACCCGATCCGTTTAATAAACGGGCCAGAAAATCTCAACCCTAACCCGACACGACCCGTTTAACATTTATAAAACTAAAAATTAAAAAGCGAAAATTCATAAAAAATACAAATCCAAAATTCAAATGAAAGCATTAGAAATCCAAATTTTATAGTTCTAACTTATAAGTTCTAACCAAATTTAAAACATTCAAAATCCAAAGCATTAAAAAGAAAACTTATAATATATATATATATATATATATATATATAAACGGGTTATTCGAGTCATTTTCGAGTTGAAATTTTTGACCCTGACCTTATCCGTTTAATTTTCATGTCGTGTCGTGTCAACCCGTTTACTTAAACGAGTTGAAATTATTTACCCAAACCCGTTCATTTCGTGTCGGGTTAGCGTGTCGTGTATTTTTTGCCAGATCTAATTTAAAATGAAAGATTGAATAGTTTTGTAATTTTAATAACTTTTAGAGGGTTTTAATTTCTTTCAATTATTTTCGTTTATCCTTTTCTCCCACATTTGGGAGGATAATTTTGGAAGGAAACCAATCATTATTTCCCTTCCCTCTCTCTCTAAAAAGATTTCAAGAACACAACTTTTTTTACTTTTCTCCCATTTCCCTCACTTTCCTTCGTAAAATGAGTTTATAAAACACAACATTAATGTTGGAAGCATTATAATTAAGAGTTTTTTTCTAATTGCTTTATAAGGTAGAATAAACCTTTTGGGAGCGGAAATCGTACTTCGAAAGTGGGAATAACACCTTGAAGAGTGAATTCATGTTGGAAAATAAATTTTGTGAACATAAAACCTAGTCAAGAAGTTATATAGCTAAAACCGAGAAAAGTGGTATGTGTTAATAGTTTGTACATCATGCTTCAACTGTATAATTTAACTAAAATATTTTTCCGTACACGAACAAAAAAGGTATACATCGGTACCTAAAATGTTTCCAGTGAGTTTGACATAAAGAGTCTAACATGAACTAATTAAATAAGTCGGAACTCGAATGCAATGAGAGGTTGATGATTTAGGTATATGGCATTAAACGAGTTATTGATTAAATTCATGATATTATGATCTATTAATAAAAAATGTCATTTGTACTAAAGAGATGGTTATAGATTTAATCGAAATCTCATATTTAGGTTACATACGTAAATATCCGGAGATTTCATTGATCTATTAAAGTTAAATGAAAACTTTTCTAAAACTGAAATAAGTAAGAAAAACAGCGTAAATTTAAAGTTACATCTAATCACATGAAAAATATAATTTATTCCATAAATAATAGTATTATGTAAATCTAATTACTAGAAGTATATACATTTATGTTAGTAAAAGATCATTATTTAATTTATGAAAATATTGCAATAAATAGCAAAAAGCTTTCATTTCATTTTTTAATTTCAAATGTGTTATATAAAATATATGAAACAGGCTTTCAAGGTATTGTTTTAACTAAACAAAAACTTCTTACCCGAAGACTTGCGTCACAATGGCCACCATGTACGTATGAAATGTAGCTTTTTTAATTCCCTCTTTTTAGCTGTTGAAAATAAAAAACATTGAACATTAGAAAAGTTAAAATGTACATACGTCTCGAATACATCTGATAAAATTATTTTATTGCACAATTTTCCAACTTTTCTTACATCATTTCATCTACTATATTTTGCAGAATAATTCATATTTTGGAGAAGCAACTTTTTAAGGTGCTATTATTGTTGCACCAATTTTCTCAACGAAAAGCCATTTAATGGTAGAATCCACTTTGTGTGAGAAAGGGAGTTGTGTTTGTATTTGATTCAATTTTTAGGGTCCGTTTGGTTTGTATAAATGAAATATAATGAATTAGATTTCATATAGGGATTTGGATTTGAGATGATTTAGAATCCTTTTGTGTATTTGGTAGGATTGAAATTGATTTGAATTCCATTATTTATAAAAAAAATCAATTAAAAAGGGAAAGTTGAATCAAAATGCAACAAACTTTCATCTAATTCCTATTTTGGGGAACAAACTTTCAAAGTCATCATTTAAGGGTCTGAACCAAACTTTTTATTTATTTAAGGGTTTGGTTAACTTGTTGACCTACAAATGATGACATCACCCTATTTTTTTGCCGACTAAGATTCCACATCATCATTATAATTATAAAAATATGACATAACATATAATTTTTTATATTTGAAAATTAATTATTCCACATCTATTTTTTATTTCAATATATCGTTTTTTATTTCAGTTAAAATTAATTCAATAAAAAACAATCTAATAAAATTTGTTTACTTATTCCACATATCTCGTTTTAGTTAAAGCTTTTATTTCAAAAAAAAAATTACAGATTAAATAAACATTTATTTCTTATCAATGCAATAAAAAAAATAACTTCGACAAACAATTTCTGTCGGAGATGGATGCTGACCGGAGACGTAGCACCGACCGGAGAGGGAGCGATGGCAGAAGGGTGGAGCGTCGACCGAAGAGGGAGCGACGACAGAAGGTTGGAGCGTCAACCTGAGACGCAGCACCGGCCGGAGAGGTGGCAACGAGAGAAGGGTGGACCGACGAACGGAGACGCAGCGCCGACGGAGAGGTCGCGACGGCAGAAGGGTGGACCGACGAACGGAGACGCAGCACCGGCGGAGAGGTCTCGACGGCAGAAGGGTGGACCGACGAACGGAGACGCAGTGCCAACGGAGAGGTAGCGACGGCAGAAGGGTGGAGCGTCGATCGGAGAAGCAACGACAGAAGAGTGATGGAGGGGCTACGGCTACGATGGAGGAAGGGAGGAGGGAGACGTAGTCTTTTGAGTTTCTTGTTTTGATTTCTTAATTCCTTTTAAATAATAATGATGATTTGGCATTAATAATTTCACCTAATATTTTTTTTAAAAAGTCATGTCTCATTACCGGTTACTGTTAAACAAGTTAACCAAACCCTTAAATAAACAAAAAGTTTGGTCCAGGCCCTTAAATGATGACTTTGAAAGTTGGTTCCCCAAAATAGGAATTAGATGAAAGTTGGTTCCATTTTAATGCAATTTCTCCTTAAAAATTATGAAAAAAATACAAAAGTAATTAAATTACCTTTTATTTAACTAATGATTAGAAAACAAATGTTTTTAACATATTTTTAAACATGATTATATATAAATCCTACGAAATCCTTTGAAATCCTAGTCATTCCCTTGGAATTTCAAAATCTTATGTTTGGAGGGATTTCAAAGAAATCATAGGATTTTAAATCCGGACAATCTTGTAAACCAAACATGGGATTGAAATGGATTTGAAATCCAAATCCCTCTAATTCCAATCCACTCCGGCAAACCAAATGCTCCCTTAGGGGTTATGTTTGTGTTTACCAAAAAAAATGAACACAATGCCGCCTATGAAGCGGAAAAGGGGAGGGGTGCTAGAGTGGTTGACGAGGAGGGATTAGAAAGAGATAGAGAATGGTTTGGTTTTATATTTTTTCTTTTTAATGTTAGATACACTCGTACACAAAATTTCATATACTTGTACAATAAATCTTTGTTAAAAAGACAAAATGACCGAAATGTCCCTCACTTAACGAACTATCCATAAAGAACAGTTTATGATCAGCTAGACAAAATGACCAAAATTTCCTAAAGAACAGTTTATGATCAACTAAGGAAAACAGTCAGCGATCGACCGAGATAAACAATCGGGGAACCGTTTAGCACGAAAGGCAAGAAGGTGCACCAGGGACACACGCGGCTTGGCCCACGACCTCAAAGTCGCGGCTAAACCTGCGCAACCCACCGTTTGTGTGCAACTATGTAGCACGCGCGGCTTGGCCCGCGACTTCAAGGTCGCGACCAAAGCCGCGGGAATGGTCTGGTCGATTTAATACCCATTTATAGGGTTTTCTCATTTCCACCTCCCCCTTCCCACTTCTCTCATTTCACTCTCTCTCCTCACTTCTCTCCTTGGGCGATTTTGGGAGCTTGAGGATAGTATCTTGGAGCATCCATCCTAAAGTCACATAAAGGTTCGGTATTAGGAAGCTCAAATTGAAGAGTTGGATGGGTTTCCTTGGATAGCTTTGGGTGGAAAGTCTCAATATCTAAAGTGGTAAGTTTCCTTGAGTACTCTAAGCTTTAGTATAAGGATCTTTGTAGATCTAAGAGTCTTACCTGATGTTGGTTATTTTATACTTGAATAAATGAGTTATTTGAAAACCCTAGGTTGTTGGTGATAGCTTGGAAATGGTGGAATCTACACTTCTGGAGGTTAATGGCTGGATTTGGAACCTAGGTTTAACTTAACCTAGCAAGGTGAGTTCAAGTTGCTTTGTGAAAACTATGTACATGCCAAAAACGTCTATTTTGATGCATTGAAACACTTTATTAACATTTATCAAAACGTGATTATTATTTGTTGAGGTTTGCATTTGGTACCATGGGTTTATCAATCATGAGAAATATCCATACTTGGGGTTTTAGACATTTCGTTAACTAAATCATAGTTACGGATTCTTTGGACGATTTCTCTTATAAATAGGGATTATCTTGGTAGTGATGTATTTTGGTGTATTTGGATATGAAAATGCATATTGTTATGATCGAGACATTTTGGAAATGTAAATGATACGATTTCTATTGAAAAATGATTTGTCCCAACCAATGAAATATTTTAAGTTAATCATGTGTTTAGCGCATGTGTTCTGTATGAACGTTGGTTAAATACGTTCATCGCATATGGTGACTTTTATTGAATGGTACTTGAGTTTTTGAGTTCTTTGGCTCGGTTTCCACCCTGTTGGGTCTTGGGGGCATTTGTCCGGTTTTGATAGCTCGATGGGGAGCTTTGAGTATAGTTTACATTTATTGCTTTCTATTTAAGAATTATATGTTTTGAATGCGTAGGTCATTCAATTTGGAGTCATGTGATCTAGATTACAATGTAATGGATCCATAGACATAGAAGTCGGCCTTATTGTGTAAATATGGGATAAAATTCCCAAGGTGTAATTTGGAATAAGCATTGGTTACATGATATAATTCCTAAATGAACAAACTGTCATGGATGGTGAGATCGTAGTGACTAAAGACCTGGATAGGGTTGATGTCCGCAATGACTAAAGACTCGGTTTGAGTTGACGTCCGATACGACTAAAGGCTCGGTTTGAGTTGACATCCGATACGACTAAAGGCTCGGTTTGAGTTGACGTCCGATACGACTAAAGGCTCGGTTTGAGTTGACGTCCGCAATGACTAAAGACTCAGTTTGAGTTGATGTCCGTAATGACTAAAGACCTGTATAGGGTTGATGTCCGCAATGACTAAAGACTCGGTTTGAATTGACGTCCGATATGACTAAAGACTCGGTTTGAGTTGATGTCCGATATGACTAAAGACTCGGTTTGAGTTGATATCCGTAACGACTAAAGACCTGGATAGGGTTGATGTCCACAATGACTAAAGACTCGGTTTGAGTTGACGTCCGATATGACTAAAGACTCGGTTTGAGTTAATGTCCGATATGACTAAAGACTCGGTTTGAGTTGATGTCTGTAATGACTAAAGATCTAGATTGGGTTGATGTGATAGGCTTTTCCATCCTCGAGACATGTTCATAACATAAATACGTGGCTTAGCTTGGTGTGCCCGCCACGTTCAATGGAGACGGGTCTCCCCCGTCACCGAAAGACGTTGTCTTGAGTATTAAGCATCATCATATTTTGGTGACATTTTGTATAAGGATTGTTACACATGAATTGTGGTTTTAACTATTAAACCTTATCATGTTTTTGAAGAAATTTGGATAATAGAGTTTGTCCAGGTTTTCAGTATTGAATATAGATTCTTATTTGGGTTTTGGGTGAGTATTGGGTTTTCGAAGTCATCCTTGAAAGAATGTTTGTTTTTGGTATTTTCATCACGAATATGTCGGGCTTTAAGAAACCTGTTGACTTTATATTTACCACTTTAGAAATCATGATTTAAATTCAGTTAACGGTTTATATGCTTGTGATGGAAACTCTTGAACTCACTAGGCGTTAGCCTAACCTTTTTATTTGTGGCCATGTGCATCAGGTTCCGACTGGGGATTAGTACTAGCGACACTATGAAGAAAGGAGTGCTAGATATGTGTTCGAGGAGCGAATAGCTTGGTGCAGTCTTCCGCTTCGTACTGGGAAGAGCAATTTGAATTCGGGTTAAGTAACACCCGACTTCGGTTTAATCTTTGTATGTTAATGGAGTTTATAATTGTTGAGGTTAATTATAAAATTTTACCTTGAGGTATTTTGAGTTTTGAATTGTAGGAGGAAGTTTTGTTCCTCGCCTGATGTTATTTCGAAATTTTAAATTAGTTGCTCTTACCAAATTTGAGGGTGTTACACTAAATGTAAACAAAACCCATAAAATTCATACCATATGAGAAAACCATTACCAAAACCATAAAATCCAAAATCCTAATCAAAACCCAAAAATCATGGAGAAGAAGATGGAGAAGATCCAATTTTCATCGATTTTCGTAAGCCTCCTTCGATTTTCGAATGCTTTCTACGATTTCTTCGACCCAAGGATTCACTACAAGAAATGATAGGTTTAATTTCTCATCAGATCTGGATTGGCTTAAGACATACTTTCATTTTGTGGAGATTCTTGTGTTTTATTTCGTTAATAAGTGCTACTTGTTCTAGAAATCGAAGATACAGAGGGCAAGAGGCGAGGGAGATGAGGGAAGTGGGGGAGGCCTGGAGGTAATGGCGTGGGGAAGAAGCCATAAGTTATTGGTTTTTGTTTTTTATCTTTATTATTATTGGAATTATTATTAAGTTTTAAAAGTTGGCAGAACAAGTCCTTAAAACAATGAAAGTTTTTATAATATAATGAAAATATGAAAATGTTTGTAAGTTAACTGAGATTTTAAACGGTCATTAACATAAGGGACCTGATCCATAACAAAAATAAAACCATAAAGACCATACCTGTAATTATTTCACTTAAGGGACCCAATCCAAAATTCCAGCAAACCACAGGGACGAAATTTGTAATTTACTCTCTCCTTTTTGTAACGAGTCAAGTTGATATACAGTTAAAAAAACCCAAACAAATTCACCGTTTGTCGTCCCTCCCAAAATCCGTTCGCTGTAAACCCTTCTCCTCGACCCGCATAAAATCGTTTTCACAATTCTTTCAAACGGAGCCCTAAAATTTCACTTATACATAGTCACCTGGACACCGGAACCCACAGACTTCCGGGAGAATGGCCGGAAATCAGGTAACCGGCGATGGTCTATCCATGAATCTTGCTGGAATGTCAAAGAATCAACTCTACGATATCATGTCACAGATGAAGGTAAACACAAAGCCACTTTTTGTAACGTGTTTTATTTTCAAATTAATGATTCCCCCCTTTGCGCAATTGAATTTATCTCCCCAAATCTAAGAGAAGTATGATGTATGCTGTTGCGAGTGTTAAGCGAATTTGAGGAATATGAGTAAATGGGACGCTTGTTTCGATCAAATTTAGTCAAAATGGCCTCAAATTGGGGACAGTGTGCTGATATTTCCTTTTCATTTTTTAATTTCTTTGATTTAGGGCAAAAGATGAAAAAATAAAATTATTTTTTAGTTTGAAGTGAAGCAGTGTAATTGACGTATATGTGTTATCTTATGCAGGCATTGATAGAACAGAACCAGGACCAAGCAAGACAAATCTTGATCCAAAACCCTTTACTCACTAAAGCTCTGTTTCAGGTCTTGTTCTAATCTATCTAGGTTTTTTTTTTTTTTGTCATTTGATTCTTGTGATTCAGAGGGTGATTGCTAACCTGTAATTGGGGGCATCATGGATATGTCGCAGCATATAAATCGATGTTGAGGTAGCAGCTTGCTGCTTTTCCCATGATTAAGATTGTTATTGTAAATTGGGATACTTGAGTTTATTTGACATGCCAAATATTGGGCTACTATCTGGCGTCATAATATCATGCTTAAAGGCTAAGTGTTCGTTCTCACATATGGTGCATTTGAAGGAACAATAAGATTAATGAACGAGGACTTAAGAACTTGTTGGGGATTTTGTTATGATATACTTGTAATTTTGACTACTATCTGCTTCCATTTTCTGTTCTTATATATTGAAGTCATACTATACGGGCTTGAGCTCTTTTTCGTCAAACTTTGTGGCAACCTTTCTGAAAAGCGTGGGTCAAACTTTTTGAAAGTTGGGGTCTTCATGGAAACAACCGCTCTACTCTTTGAATGGTTCAGGTCTGCATATATCTCACCCTCTCTAGAACCCACCTCCGAGTGGGTTATATTGGGTTAGTTTGGTTTACTATATAGACTTAAGCTATATGCATGTGGAAGCAACTTTGAATGGTTCAGGTTGCCCTGGGGCTTGTTCCTTTTATTTAGTATTTGTTTGTACTTTTCTTCCTGTTGGGTCATCATGGTTTAGGAATCATACATCAAGATACAACCTTGACTTTTGCAAGAACATATGCTATTAACAAAAGCTGTATAATATTATTTGATGGATTAATTTCCATCTATTTCTAGAAGAGCTGAATTTGCTGATATCCTATGAGATCCTAATGTGCTATTGCACTCAAACAAGGCTGTTAGGAACAACATTCTCCCTTATGTGTTAGTTGTTGTACTTTGACTCTGAATGTTAAACAACTGCTCCAAATTCCAAAATACATGTGAATATGTTTAATTTCTTAGGAAAATCGTTCATCAAAAGATGGAAAAAAACTATAAATACCAAAGAATCAATGCTCAAGATGTGTGCGTATATATAAACATACATACATACACATAAAGTCAAGGTCAATGGATAATAGTTACATAGAGTTAATTGCATGGGTTCTTGTGTCATTGCTGGATTTTTTGTAATCATATACCGTTCACATCTTTTTTGCCATTCACCATCTTTGTTACTGCCCTTGCCACAATTGATGTTTGAAATAGACTCTTTAAGAAATGACCATGAAGCTTTTGTAACAGCATTTTTTTGGCCATTCATCATCGCTTTTAAGTTTTGACCTTTGTTGATGAGGTGGCATCTCTCCTCCTTGTGCCTCATGCTTTGGCTTGAAGAAGAACTTTGCTCCTCTTCTAGCCTTTAATGTTGCCCTTATTTCAGACCTTCTTGATGCCATTCTCTCTTGCTCTCACATAGACACATGCAAAACTTTTATATTCCATTTCTTTAGATTATTTCCTCCATTCTTTTCATTTTGTGAGTTCTATCCATTTATCCTCACATCATGAAAATGGAACCTAAAACCTTTTAAGGATAAGATTTAAATTGATGTTCAAACATTTTTTCAAGGGGAAAGGACTTAAATCAATTTAGGACAACATAGGAAGGCCATGTAGCCATTTCAGTTGGGTTGGAGGGAATATTATGTGTGCGTCTTAGTAATCACATTCACGTGTTTAAATTACCCTACCATTGGGTTTTAGTTCAATATTGCTCTTTTAGTTGCTGATCTTTGTTTCTCTTCTCCGTATGTGCCATCAGGCACAAATAATGCTAGGAATGCTGCAACCCCCTCAAGAGGTATGCTAATTTATTACCGTTGACACAGTTTTATTCTATGTTTGTGTATCAGGGCAACTAATATTATTCTAATAACAATTTAGATACCTAACATTCAACCTGCTGGATCTCAACATCCTCAGCAAGTAACACCATCAGCTCAGCAGCCAAATGCTCAAGCCACTCCATTGCCAGGTCAAAGTAGTTTGCGGGACCCACCAAGTGCACCTACACAACAAAGCCAAGCTAATAAGCCGATGCCATCCTCATCTATTTCTCCTTCGAATCCATCTTTGCCATCACATCCCTTGCAATCAACACAGCTTGGCAGAAGTCATCTCAATGCTCAAACAGCACCGATCCCATCTCCACAATCCTCTCAACTTTCAAATATGGCTGCTCTTCCGCCTCATTATTCTAGCCAGGCCCCATCGGCTCTTCAACCTACAATGCCTGCTGCAACCACCCCATTGCAGCAGCCTTTACATATAAGTAACATGCCTCATCTGCCACTTCAACCACCACTACCATCACAACCCAGACCACCTTCTATGCCAACCTTTCCTCACCAAAATTACTCTCATATGGGACCAAATGCAGGTTTTCAGCACCCAGTTGCACCGCAGCTGCACCATTCACAACCCATGTTCCATGTAAGATTGAACTTGCAATTGTAGATGTGGTTTGAGTTTCTTAGATTTGGTAATGTTGCATTTCTTTTTTCATTTATTTGCTGAACGTTGTAGTCAGGTTCAAGACCTCCCACTAGCATGGGCCCCCCTTTTTCACAAGGACAACCATTGCTTCCAAATCAGCCGTTGTCTCAAGCGTTGTACCAGGTATTATTTATTCTTTTAAAATCTCTATTGGAGTCATAATTCTTCAAATAGACAAGCGTAAGGAAACTATCTTGATTACTTTTTTGCCTTGAGCATTATATGCAATGAAATGCTCCTCCTTACTCACATGTAGCAACTTGTCTATAGTTTGGCTTCTCACTCTTTATGATAACAATACAACATAAGAAATCATATATGAGGAATTCTCTAGAAGTAGTTTGGACCTCACTATTTATGAAAACATAAGCATTCATACCTAAGAGGAATTCTCTAGGAGTTTTTCTTTTTTTGGAAAAAGAATTCTCTAGGAGCTTAGGAAGCATGAATGGGGTACTTACCTGGCAAGTTATACGCGATGGGGGTGATATATGTTAGGACTGACATCGTTGTACTTTATTCCTTTTGTTGGAAGTGGTTCGAAGTTTTAACGTTAATTTTGATATTATTTAGGTTTCTAAGGGTCTAAAGAATATAAGCCATTAGTCATTACTTAGGCATTGTCCTCTCTATGTAGTACCTGAGATGGCCTGTGATTGTGTGCACAAACAATGGACATCATAAACTCTAGTTATAGCCTAATAATATATCGAAAATAATATGCTTATGGATATAGATGGAAATATATACATCACTTGAAAATACGTTTCAAAACCTAAGTAATTGGTTCGATGCACATTGGTATCTTAAAAGAATTTGTAAAGTAGAGGTGTGCAGAAAGTCGACCTATCCAATTAGAACCGACCGATCAAAATTGGATCTGCTTGAAATTTCAACATTTAATTTGGATCTGTTGGTTCTTGGATGGCAGTCCAGAACCGATCAAAGCCCACCGAACTGACCAACATCCAATTATCCATCCAAATCCAACAACCCTCTAGTTACCCATCCGGTTATCCATCCAATTACCATCCGGTTACCATTCAATTACCATCCAATTAATAATTAATATATGCAAGTTGGAAACTAAAATTAAAAAAAAACTTTTAAAAAGGAAAAACACTTGAGTTAAATTCTGAAGTCAATATCAGAGTAGCAAGCCCTAATATCCTATATTCCACATTTTTCAATTTCCATGAATACGATTTATGGCACCCGCCTCGCAGTCCTATTCCACGACTTTCCTCTTTCTAGCCCCGTCCACCACTCCACACTGCCATCGTCTGCCGGCCACGACCCTACGCTGCCATGTTGCTCGTTCTCTTTCCTCTGCCTCCTTGCACAACTACTTCTAGCTCGTAAAACGGATTCCACTTTAAGCTTGGTAAGTCATTGTTTACTTCTAGCCTGTCAATGTTTGCTTGATTTTCGATTTTGCTTGTTTGTTGTTTAGTTTTGGCTCGTGTTTGATTTTGCTTGGTTGGTGTTTGATTGTGCCTTTTGAGTTTGGTTGGTGTTCGATTTTGTTTTTCAAGTTTGCTTGCTTTTACAAATAAAAATTTGTACTTGGGATAATAACACCAAAAAAAGAGAACACAAGTGTTTTGAATGTAAAAGACCAAAAGTTACACACAACCATGTAAAAGAGAATGCAAGTGTTTTGAATGTAAAACATACGAATGATAAAATAACAATGTTCGTTAACAAACACACCTTGTTCTTTCTTATCTCCTCTTTGGCATCCAGAATGGACGACACGTAACATTCTTTTGGTCACTTAAAAGAAACTGCTTCATAATCATATGTCTATGTTAGATTGTTAGTTCTATCTTTTTGGTTGGTTTTAAAAGTGATATGTCCATGTTTAGTTTTACTTTTCCGATTAGTTTTAAAATGATATGTCCATGTTAATTTCTTTGGCATATATGGATATGGTTGCTTAAATTTATATTTAACATGTTTATTACTCCCTCCGTCCCAAAAGAAGTGTCCACATTTTTATTTATGTTTGACGCAAAATAAGTGTCCACTTTCAAAAGTAGATAACTAAATTATCAAATTTACTCTGAATTAATGCACAAATATTTAAGAGTTGTGAAGAGCAAAAATTAAATAAGGGTAAATATGTCATTTGGTTAATAAAAAGTGTAATAATTACGCATGTCTCAAATTGTGTGCCATTTCAATTGTGGACACTTATTTTGGGGTAGGGAGTGTGTTTATTAATAGATCACTTCCATTGCAAACATCAAAAACCTATATCTTTCGTTGATGAAGTAGATTCTAACATCGAGCATATACGTAAACGAATAAAATGCACACAATGTGTATGAAAGTGTAGCACCACAATCTAATTTGCCTACCGATACACTTAACTACTTAAGCAACTCATAAGCGAGGTTGAGTAGGACTCTATTAATGGTTTGCAATCACTTTATTGAGGTATGTGATAATAATCAAGGTTTTAAAAAACGGAATCATGCCTCAAGGCGTTTTCCGTCAATGAGGCGAGGCGTAAGCCCGAGGCGGGAATATATATACCACACAAAATATATTTATACCAATCTGCATTCCACTGCTGCTACTAAAAAAATATATGCAATATATATACACACACACTTGAGTAATAGACACAAAATATATATATCATACTTGATTATTAAAAGAATTTATATACACTTTTTTCAATCACGAAATATAGATATAGCAACAAAGAAAAAAAAATATTAATCTATTTATAACATATATGTGTATGTATATGTATGTATTAATATGCTGACGACTCATAAAGAAAAAATATTAAATATCAACAAAGTGGGAGTAGAAGTGTGATTGTGACAGTGACATGTAATAGAGACTAAATATAAAAGAAGTGTATCCAGTATATACATATACATATACATAATACTCCCGTGAACCAAAGAGAATTGAGGAATAAAATGCAAAGAAAACGGGAGAAAACCGGAACTCACAAAGGACACATACGAGTAGCAGATAGGGCTTAGGAGAACTAGAGAACAACAAGGTTTTCAAAAAAGAAATAGAGAAGGTTTCAGTCATTTCTTAAAATAATTTAGCCTTTGTATTGAGGCGTACGCCTCTCCACTGCCTCACGCCTCAGACAACCGAGGCGTAGGATAGAGAGGCGCCACCTCATGTGCGATTTGGGGCCGCCTCCCCTCGAGGCGTACGCCTCACACACTTTTTAAAACCATGATAATAATAGTAGTGAAAAGCTAAATGCAATTATGGTAGCCAATATGCATGCGGTAGCAAAAAGATGGAATAGAAATTTGTTGACTTACATTAAGGAGTTATGTAAGATGTTTTCCTGGGTAGGTGATAAGAAACAAGCATGAGTATATTTTGGAAAAATGGAGGGAAAGGAAACAACTTGGTAAGACATAAACAAGTTACCGAGTTGTTTCTTTCCCTTTCATTTTTTTTTCAAAACATACGCTTGCTTTCTTTTTGTGACCTCTCACAGGAAACATCTTACATTGCTTCTTAATGTGATTCAACAAATTGTTTTTTTTTTGCTACCACATGCATATTGGCTTCCACAATAATTGCATTTAGCTTTTACCGTTAGTATCACATATCTTGGTAAAGTGATCCCAAACTATTAATGGAGCCGTAGTTGACCTCGGGTTACGAGTTGCATCGGTAGGCAAATTAGATGGCGATGTTGCACTTTCATCCACTTTGTATGCATTTCCTTTGTTATGTATATGCCATGATCTTCATCAACCAGAGATATAGGTTTTATAATGTTTGCGGTGGAAGCCTTCTTTAATAAATGATAAACAAGTTAAATAAAAAAACCAGTAACCATATTCATGTGTTGATTTTTTTAACATGGATACCAAAAAGGCAAGACTAAACATGGACATATCACTTTTGAGCTAACTAAAAATGCACAACTAACAATCTAACATGGTTGTATGATTATTGAAGTAATTTTTTTAAGTGCCCAAAAGAATGCTAGTGGCGTCCCTTAGCCGTTTCTGGATGCCAAAGAGGAGAGTAGGAAGTACCAGATGTGTTTGCTGACAAACATTGTCATTTTATCATTTGTAACTTTTACATTCAAAGCACATATGTTCTATTACATGCTTGTGTGTAACTTTTAGTCTTTGACATTCAAAACACTATATATTTTTTTGGGTTATTATGATGAGTCTGAATTTTAATTTGTAAAAACAGGCAAACTCGAAAAACAAACTCGAAAGTCGAAAAGCAAAATCCAACAAGAAGCTAAACCAAACACAAACATAGAAAATCAAGCACAAATGAAAACCGAATAACAAGCAAACATGGACAGGATAACTGTAAACATTGACCTATTGAGCTTGAAATAGAATCTGTTTTATCGAGCTAAGAGCCATCATGCAAGGAGGCAGAGGCGAGAGGAGGAACATGCCAGCATGGAGTCGTGGATGAGAGTTGATAGAGAAAAGCCCATCAGCCCAATATTGGATGATCAACCTAGGCCTTGGAAAGTCTACCAACGTAGAAGGATGGATCAAGGGACAGGTGTAGGGCTGATATGACAAAGTTTGTTATGCTTGATCACAGGAGAGAGTGAATACTATATATAACAATTCCATTTGTAATGAGGAGGATATGTGAGAATATATCTTTCTGTTGAGAGCATTTGGCTACTGTAGCTTGGGGAGGACAGTAGACCACGGATGGTCTCCTTTTGATTTTGTTCATCTTTATCCCATTAATTCCAATTACCCTTCAGCTCATTTCTCCTGTTTAGTTTCGTAGATTGAATACTCTTATCAATTTGGTTCCATTGCGGGGAAATATGGTCGCTCTAGAGACTCGGGTGAGTACTGTTTGCAGATAAGGATAGATGCCCAGGATGAGAAGATCGAGACTCTCTCCAGGAGAGGGATCTCTCTACATCGATCAATTCCATTAAGGAGATTCTCAATGAATCGCCCAAATCCCTAGAGAAATTAGTCACTAATTACCAAAAAGGGATCAAGACAAACGGCAGTGGAGGTGGGTGGCCAGCGGTGGTTGTTGAGGACGTGGAGAAGATGGACGGTGTGGTGGTGGTTGTTGTGGAGAGGTAGAGGTGGCCGGTGTGGTGGCGGCCAATGATGGTGGATATGGAGGTGGTTGTGGAGGAGGTGGTGGCTGATGTGGTGGAGGTAGAGGTGGTGATGGATACTGGTAGGTAGCCAATGGTGGTGGAGTTGGTAACAGCGATAATGGGCGATGGTAGGTAGCCAATGGTGGTGGAGGTCGATTGGCGGTGGAAGTGGTGGTTGTGGAGGACGCGAAGATGGTGGACAGTGGTGGCGCCTTACAATGGTGGTGGGTGATGATAGTGGTAGCCGATGAATGGTAGTGGAGGTGGTGATTATGGAGAGGGTCGACAGTGGCCGCCATTGGATGGTGACTATTAAACCAAATACCATATTAGGGTTATATCAAATGGGGATAGATTGATAATTTTTTCGTTTTATCTCATTTTTGTCCCATCTTGTTTCCACCTATTTTGGTGTAACAAAAAAAAGCCTTTTTTGTCCCATCCACTCCCACCCGTCCCTATCCTTGTCCCATGTTGTGCTAAACGCGAAACAGTGCATCTTTGCATCTTTGTCTGCTCCCATGTCATGCCAAACATGAAATAGTGAGTTTTCTCTTGTCCTATCGAGTCCCATTTTCCAGTACCAAGGCAATCCTCTTTCCTTGTTTTTATTCGAAGAATACTGAATAGTCATAAGAAATCCATACCATCTGCTCCAAAGGGTGAGACAAACAGGGAACCAAATGGTTCCTGCTTTATGACACACTGTGGCCTACGTGATCGGCAAACTCAAAATGCCTCATGAGCCACGAAACCAAGGGGCTGCCCCATATAAACCTTCGCTTCAAGAATTGCAATGAGAAATGAGTTCTTAATAGTGGGCCGTGACAAATGGCAACATGAATGATAAGTGATTGAACCAGAGTCGTTTAGCTATGAAGCTAAAGGTCTTATTATAGTCTTCTATATTTGCAAGTAGCCCTTTGCTACCGACCTAGCTTCTAGGCGTCAAGGTGATGTTGGTTCATTAAATTAACCTTCACTCTTGTTGCACATGTGAAAAAGTAATTTCTATATATAAAATGACGTCGAAATTGTATGTATATTTATGTCTTCTCATATTTGTCATAAAGCATGGAACCCTGCAGCAACTCGTGAATCCAACTTTCTTTTTTCCTACACATAATTTGCTCTTTTAATTTCGTTTATTTTTTAACTTGAGAATTCTGGTGCTTGACTTGATGTCGTTGTTTAACAGGGGGGAGGTTCACACGTAGGAATGGATTTCAATCAAATGGGAATCCCTTCACAAGCCGAAAGAGGATCCAATTGGATGCCTCCTGGTTTGTCAGAAAATACAGCTGCAGGAACACAGCTCCCTGGACCATCACCACCCTTTCTTCCTGGCCATATGGGCTCAGGCAGTCAGCCTCCCCGACCTGCATCGGTAAAATCCATTCCCTATTACCTCAACAAAAAGATGAATTCAACTTATTGTTTGACTTTTAGTAGTACACCAGGGAAAAGTTCAGTTAAGAACCGTAAATATTTGAGAATCAACTATTCATGATATCTTCATGATGAATATACCTAAATATTAAATACTCATGAATATTTATTCATCATGAATATCATGCATTGTCATTATTATTGATGATATTCATAATTAGTTAGAGGCAAGGTTTGCGTACATCCTACCCCCAGATCCTACTTCTGCATGGGATTTGCTGCGTTCATTTGGTTTGGTTTAAGAGTACTTTGTTGCAGATTAACACCATTCTTTTTCTTTTTCCAACCTGTTGTTAGGTTTATGATCTTCTATAAGTTTGAGTAAATCATACCAATTTCTTTTGAGATGTGACTTGTATATAAATTTATAGTTGGACTTGGTCAAACTGTATATGACCCGACTTGAGCTTTTGTGTTTGTGCAGTTAACTGCTGATATGGAAAAGGCATTACTTCAACAGGTGATGAGTCTCACACCAGAACAGATTAATCTCCTACCACCAGAACAAAGAAACCAAGTGCTTCAGCTGCAGCAGATGTTGCGTCAGTAATTGTTCGGAAAGATTTTCCTTCCTACAGGTAATTGGGATTCTTTCACGGAAACAATTGCTCTACACTTTGGGGGTTGGAGGTCATGTCTGCCTACATCCTCCCGAACTAAACCCTAGTTTTGAGTGAGATTTAATGGGTTAGTTTGATTTGGCTTTTTTCATTTGAGCAAAGAGGCATGAAAGTTGTATGCATCTTGTGAAAGTGGTATCCGCGTCCCGTAGGCGCCACTAATTCACGTTCAAAGCCCTCCCAATGCGGCCACAAGGGTTTTTGCACCCAATGGGAATTGAACCTCGGAGGCCTGTATTTGCATTTTTTTCTCTCTGTCCCTGAAAAAATTATAAAGTTTGCTACAAAATACGGGTTTTCAGGATTATGTTCATGATTTATTCATATTCATCATGAATAGTATGATGAATATTAGAGCGTCTCTAATGGATTCTATATAATTTCTCCAAAATGGAGAAGCAAAAGTTAAAATCTCCAAAAGAAAATCATATTCAATTTCAACAACTAGCAACATTTTCTTCATTTTGGAGATTTTGACATTAATTATATTATTAAAATATTCAATAAGATTTCAAATGAACTATATATGAAATTATAAAAATTCAACCTCATTGGTTGGAAGTACAATTTTTTCCCCTCTCATTTCAGCCTTTAATTTTTATAGAAAATTTTCAAATTTGGAGATTTTAATCCTCTCTTTTCTACTTTTTACATTTTGGAGGATTTGTTCGAGCAGAAAAATAAGTTAAAAACTTTAAAATCTTCATTTTCTCTTGGAGAATCTGTTAGAGATGCTCTTATACATTCATCATGAGTATTTGGTTCCTCAATAATCAAAATATTTACGGTTCTCAAATGAACCCGCCCAAACATAACATTCAAGTCCCATTTGCTCTGTGTTTGAGTGGATTGCTTGCGATTTCCATTTGCTCGCTAGAATAACCAGCAATTTAGTTATGACTTATGAGCTATACTTTTTCATTGCGGTTGGACATCTATAATTTTGTTGAATTGGTGGTGGTTCGTTTTTTTTTTAATCATATGTTGTAATGGCCATTGTCTTATTAGTCGTTTTCTCGCTTTCTTTCAGGTACCAATTAGATCAGGATTGATGAGAGCAAATCGAATGATTGTTTTCAGGACTTTCTTCTATCTTTGCTTTTTTATCGCATTTTGGTCACTGATGTTGAGATTATTTTTCTGAAAGTGAAGTTTGTTACTTAAGCTTTCGATGTTGAAACGTGTTTAGAACATTGTATGACATCTCGTTTGGCAATTTTTCTACCCGTCGTAACTTGTTTTATGATTTTAACGACAAATTTTGAAACATGATGGTTTTTACAACAAAAAAGCTAGCGGTTTTATGGTGTTATTTTGTTAAAGTGCGATTATTTTTATCTGACTATAAAATGTCGGAATTTAGTTTCGGTTTCGTAGTATCGTCCCTGGTTATAAAAATTGCTTTTATGGTTTGGTTTCTGTTTCATTTTATTTTTTTGTCCTCGAAACTACCTCCATTTAAAAAAACTGTTAAGATCATTTAACATGTTTATTTGATTTTGTGCTTAAAAAACACTATACATTCTAGATGTATTCTTTATCTAAAAATGGGGAACAATAATTTTTCAAAGTAAAACATTCATTGAATAAGTACCATACGATTTCAATTTCAGTCAACTTTCTTTGGTGGCGGTTTTTTCCGATCATCTACTCTGACACACCTCCTCCCCTACTTCCCAAATCAAATCTAAACTCAAACTCAAAACAAAACCAAATGCTTCTAAAATAAGTGTAACTCATAAGTCACAAGACCAATAACCACTTTGGATTAGATGGTCGTGGTTGCTCATCGCAGTAGAAAAGAATAATAATAGAGGAAAAAATAGGAATGTTGCAGACCATGGCTGTGAGATGGTGGTTCTGACCTTGTGAATACATTTTCATCCTCGTTCATCACAAAGTTATAAATGTTGGTTCAACAAAGTAAAGTGTTGATGAGTTTCGTTTTATTTCTCTTGATGTATGGTGTGTGTTTTGTTTTTATATATGTATAAAGCAACTAATAATTTGTAACCATGTTTTAAGAACTTGTACTATAATCTATTATTTAACAAAAATAAGAAAAAATGGAGAAAAAACTAAAAAAATATATATTACCCCCTAACTTACAGATTTTCTAACTTTGTTAGTCTTAGAGAAGAAAAATGAAATAAAATGGAAACCAAAGTAACCAAAAAAGCAATTTTTAAAGACCAAAGACAAAAACATTTATAAGTAACAAACCACTTGGACGGAAATCATAGTTTATTCTTTAATTACATCATAAAGCGTAGTAGACCGTACTAATATAATTTACCTCTTTAACAATTAGTTTAAAAACTAAACTATCATTTTCGTCCCCGTGTTTTGTTATTTACAATTATTCTCGTCTTTGGTCTTTAAAAATTGCTTTTTGGTCACTATAGTTTCTTTCATTTCTTTTTCCGTCCCTAAAACTAACTTTGATAAAGAACCTCTGTTAAGTCAAGGTCATTTTAGTTATGTAATCCACATATTTAATTTTTTACTAAAAATTATTCCACGTGTCTTTTTTATTGAAAAATGTGCCTGAGAAGAAGATCAAAATAGAAGGCCACCAGAGAAACTTAATCGGAATTGGAATCGTATAGGGTAGAGTAGGTCGCGTTTGGTTTGCGGGATTGGAATGGATTTGGAGGGATTTGGATTTCAAATCCATTCCAATCCTGCGTTTGGTTTGCAGGAATGAATTTCATTGACCGAATTTGAAATCCGTTGACCATTTTAAAATCCCTTACCTGATGGATTTCAAAATCTTTTGCAATGAGCCTGGATTTGAAATCCAAATCCTGATGGATTTCAAATCCCCCAAATCCAAATCCTTCCAAATCCAAATCCTTACTTGAAATCCAATTCATTCCCGCAAGCCAGACGCACCCTTAGGGGACATGAAAAACTAAAGAAGTAGGGTTGGAAGGGGTGTGTTAGGGTGTTCACGGTTCGGTTCGACTCATTTGTAGAAAAAATGTGAATCGAACCGAGGCAGATACTTTAGTTACCCATACCGAAACCGAACTGCAGGATGAACCAAACCAAATCAAACTGAAGTTACCTGCGGTTTGGTTCACGGTTATCCGAATTTATAAGAAAATATTATTTGCGATATAAAAATAATACCAAAATAGAATATTTAAACCAACTACATAACAAATACATAAAAATAATCCAAGAAAAAAAATTAAAATAAGTTTTATTGTATAAAATATCCACTATTTGGTTGAAGACTATTTAAAAATTAAATAGTTAATACTAAATATAATATTATTAATTGTACTATATATCGGTTTAGATCATTTACCCATGGAGGCGACGGATCGTGTGAGAAGTTTGTTAATGGTAAGAAACGTGAGAAGTGGATCTGAACCGTTGATCTCTTTTAATCTCAAGCTCTCCCATGAATTGCGGCTTAGAAGGGAATTGATCTGGTGCATCTCATCCTAATGTGCGTCCATTTCTCATCCAACGGTGTATAACTACTTCTCACACTTCTCACAATTAACTCAACTTATCACCGGAACCCAACCCTACCCGTGGATACTTATAATTTTAAACTGAAACCGATCCATGAACACCCGGTTTTCCGGTTTCGGATCAAACTGTTCGGCTCGGTGTGTAAGGTGTGTTCTAATTTATTTAATTGATGTTCACTTTAAAATTTTATTATTTCCATTTTTGAATAAAAAAGGCACACGGAATATTTTTTAAGAAAATGTATTTTACCTTTTTAGTAGAAAATTAGATATATATATATATATATATATTAAAATGACCAAAATGACCTTGACTTAATAGAGATTTAACATAATTTTTTTAGCAGAGTTAATTTCATAAACAAAAAAACAAAATGAAATGGAAAGCACAGTGACCAAAAAACAAAATTTAAAGACCAGAGACAAAATAGCTATAAGTAACAAATCATAGGGATGAAAATCGTAGTTTACCCTTTATTTAGACTATGTTTGGCAAACTAGCTGATAAGCTAACTGGTAGCTGATGAAAAAGTCACGTTTGACAAAAACTTGCTTATAAGCATGTAAAATTACCAAAAAAACATCTAAAAAAAATAATCAATTACAATATTTAATAATAAAACTAAAACAAATTTATAGTAATATAATATATTAATTAATACAAATAAGGTAGCAAATAATATAATATGTTAATTAAAAGAATTTGAAATTTATTATTATATTATTATAAATTATGAATTTTAAATCAACTTTTTAAAAAAATCTACATTAACTTATGATTTTAGATAACCGTTACATATAATATGGAAAAAATAATCAAATAATAATTACAAAGATAATAATCTATACTATATTATAAAGATGGCATAAAAAACTCTTAAAAACAACTGTTAAAGCTTAATGTACCGCTATTTAATGCTAATTACTTAAAACTTAAATAAAGAATGAAAACTAAATCTCTTGCTATTTAATCATTATCTCTAACAATTTTAAACCCCTAAAATCACTCATCATTTCAACTTCCTAAAAAATCAAATTTTAAATATAAAATATTAACTAACTAATAAGCATAATCAAAACGGGATAAACATCTTAATTTAAATATAAAAAATTTAAAATATATTATTTTTTATATATAAAACATTTTAATCATTATCTCTAACAATTTTAACTCTATAAAATCACTCATCATTTCAACTTCCCAAAAAACCAAATTTTAAATATAGAATTTAACTAACTGATAAACATAATCAAAACGGGATAAACATCTTAATTTAAATATAAAGAAATTTAAAATATACAAGATAATCATTTAATTCTATCTATATTTATATTTATATATATATTATAAAGATGACATAAAAAACTCTTTTAAAACTTAAATAAAGAAAGAAAACTAAATCTCCTACTATTTAATCATTATCTCTAACAATTTTAACTCCCAAAAATCACTCATCATTTCAACTTCCTAAAAAATCAAATTTTAAATATAAATATTAACTAACTGATAAACATAATCAAAACGAGATAAACATCTTAATTTAAAATATATAAGATAATCATTTAATTCTAACAAAATACTTATTTTTTTATATATAAAACATTATATTATTAAACCTAAATTAAACAAATTTATAAAAAAAATGTTATCACTTTCTTAAAACCATCCAAAACCGTACTGTAAATCGACAAAAAAACAAAAAATAAAAGAAAATATTAAAATCGTGATGTATCTCGCTGCATTGCGCGAGTACGCTTCTAGTATTATAAAGATGACATAAAAAACTCTTAATTACAACTCACTAAGTTTTATATACTATCATTTAAAGTTATCTACTTAAAATCTCTTAAAAATAACTACTAAAGCCTAATGTACTACCTGTAAAGCTTTTAACCCTAATTAATATATTTCATTCTTATCCCCGAAAATCATTATCTCTAATCCCCAAACCCTAAAATTATGAAATTTGAATTCTAATAAACATAATCAAAACAGGATAAACATCTCAATTTAAATATAAAAAATTTAAAATATATAAGATAATTAATGAATTTTAACAAACTACTTAATTTTTTTATATAAAAAATATTATACTGTTAAGTCTAAATTAAACAAATTTATATATAAAAAACCATTATCACTCAATAAAAATCTTCCAAAATCGTACTGTAAATCAATAAAAAAAACAAAAAATAAAAATAAATATTAAAATCGTGATGTATTAAGCATTATGTACTATTATTTAATGTTAATCTACTTAAAATCTCTTAAAAACAATCAATGAAGCAATATGTACTACTTTTAAATGTTTTTAACCATAATTAATAAATTTCATCCTTATCCCCCAAAATCCTTATCTCTAATCCCCAAATCCTAAAATTATGAAATTTGAATTATGATAAACATAATTAAAACAGGATAAACATCTCAATTTAAATATAAAAAATTTAAAATATATAAAATAATTAATGAATTTTAACAAACTAGAAGCATACTCGCGCAATGCAGCGAAATACATCACGATTTTAATATTTTCTTTTATTTTTTGTTTTTTTGTCGATTTACAGTACGGCTTTGGATGGTTTTGAGAAAGTGATAACGTTTTTTTTATAAATTTGTTTAATTTAGGTTTAATAATATAATGTTTTATATATAAAAAAATAAATATTTTGTTAGAATTAAATGATTATCTTATATATTTTAAATTAGATGTTTATCCCGTTTTGATTATGTTTATCAGTTAGTTAATATTCTATATTTAAATTTTGATTTTTTAGGAAGTTGAAATGATGAGTGATTTTAGGGAGTTAAAATTGTTAGAGATAATGATTAAATAGTAAGAGATTTAGTTTTCATTTTTTATTTAAGTTTTAAAAGAGTTTTTTATGTCATCTTTATAATATAGTATAGATATAAATGTAGATAGAATTAAATGATTATCTTGTATATTTTAAATTTATTTATATTTAAATTAAGATATTTATCCCGTTTTAATTATGTTTATCAGTTAGTTAAATTCTATATTTAAAATTTGATTTTTTGGGAAGTTGAAATGATGAGTGATTTTAGAGAGTTAAAATTGTTAGAGATAATGATTAATGTTTTATATATAAAAAAATAAGTATTTTGTTATAATTAAATGATTATCTTATATACTTTAAATTAGATGTTTATCCCGTTTTGATTATGTTTATCAGTTAGTTAATATTATATATTTAAAATTTGATTTTTTAGGAATAAATTGTTAGAGATAATGATTAAATAGTAAGAGATTTAGTTTTCATTCTTTATTTAAGTTTTAAGTAATTAGCATTAAATAACAGTACATTAAGCTTTAACAGTTGTTTTTAAGAGTTTTTTATGCCATCTTTATAATATAGTATAGACTACTTAGTTTTTTTTATATAAAAAACATTATATTGTTAAGCCTAAATTAAACAAATTTATATATAAAAAAAACCATTATCACTCAATAAAAATCATCCAAAATCGTACTGTAAATCAATAAAAAACAAAAAATAAAAATAAACATTAAAATCATGATGTATCTCGTTGCATTGCGCGAATACGCTTCTAATAATTGATAACTATAAAATGTATTGATCAATATTAAAATTGATATAATTATCAATAATTCTATATTAATATCAATGTATAATTAAAATTTATGTTATAGTTTTCAGATAATATTAATTATTATTTATTAATTAATAATAATTATTTATTTATAACTGATAGTTAATATATAATAATGAATATTAATGAAGATATAATTGGAATAATCACAAAAAACTTTTCATAAGCTACTCCAAATAGCTTATAAAAAAGTTAGCATATGTCCATCCAAACATGTATCAAGAAAATAAGCAACTTATTTTTGTCTTACGATGCCTTAAAATACAAGCATTTATCTATTTCGTTATATTTAGAGTAAACTACGATTTTGGTCCCTGTGGTTTACCGATTTCTTTGAAAATCGTCCACAAACTTCAATAACTGCAGTGAATGTCCCTGAGGTTTGCATTTTGCTTTGAAAATCGTCCTTGGTCACTAACTCCGTTAAAATGGTTCGTTAAGTCAGGGGTATTTTCGTCCAACCATATTTTTCTTTCTCTTTTTGCAAATTTTCTTGTTTTTTCTTATTTTCATTTAAACCATAAAACATTAGACCAAATTGTAACTTACTTTAATTTGTATTAATATTATGATTAATATATATATATATATATACATACACACACAGTGAAGGTCGTCTCCATCTCCGGCAAGAAGACCATCTCCGGCAATAAGCACAAGGAGGTATGAGGGGTTAGTTGTGGTTTCTGTCGCCGATGGTTGGGAGAGGTACAATCGGGGGGGGGGGGGGTTGATCGTGAGGTTCTGTCAACCGAGATAGCAGGGAGGGTTGGGGAGTTGGGTTTGTCGATTGGGGTGCGGCAGATGGGGATTATGCTGGCGATCGAGTTTTGACAGAGGGATAATCGACAAAGGGTTTAAAGGGCTCAGTGGATGTGAGGGTTTCTCTCAGTCAACCGACAAGACGATGAACGCACATGTCAGTATGCAAAGCAGATTGCGAATGAGGTTAGAGAAAGAATCATCCGGCGATTAGATACATACATCACAAACACCATGTCGTCGGCGACAAGAAACACCGACCAGAGAAGAGATTCGAATTTTCGTTAAAGCTTCAATCGGTGGTGATGGAAGATGTAAGGAGGTGGGTTATGGGTGGTGAAACGAGAACATAGAGAAAAAAAAGGAGAGGTGGTCGGCGATGTTACCATTTCTGGGTCGGGGGTGGGATGTTATCGTTTCTGGGTCTTGCCGGCTATGGGAAAAGGAGAGGTGGCCTGCGATGGGAAGGAGAAGAGTGGCCAGCGGTGATGGGAGTTTACCGGCGATGGATGTGAAAGACGATTCTATCGTCCCGATATATGGATATATATATATATATATATATATATATATATATATATATATATATATATATATATATAGCCTTAAGTTCATTTGAGAAATGATAAATATATGAGAAATAGAAAAGTAATCCTAGCCATTCATACGGTCAAGATCGGATTTGACTGGTCAAAAGTTGTGACTATTCCAAAAATAGAAAGACACTTTCGTAATTTTTACAAAATACACGGTCTGTGTTCATATATGAACCTGTATAATTCACATATAAATTATATGTTCATATGTGAATCAGTGTAATTCACATCTGAACTCTTTTAACTGATTCATTTATGAACTAATTAACTGTAAGTTCATATATGAATCAGTTGACCTAATTAACAAATTCATATATGAACTAATTAACTGATTCACATATGAACCATATAGATTCATATATGGACCTATCCCGTGTATTTTACGAAACTACCCCTCTACCTTCTATAGACTATGCAAGAAATTATTCTGTGCTTCGCAGTCAAAGCCGCAAATGTTGACCAGATGAATGACTAAGATTACTTCTTTATTTCTCATATATTTATCATTATCAAATGAACATCTCTCTCTCTATATTTATATATATTAAATAATATATGTTATATATTATTTAATTATATATAGGTCCCTCATGTTTCATGTTTTTTACAAAAATAAGAAAAAATATAGAAAATTTGCAAAAAGAGAAAGAAAAATATGATTGGACGAAAATACCCCTGACTTAACGAACCATTTTAACGGAGTTAGTGATCAGAGACGATTTTGAAAGCAAAATGCAAACCTGCAAACCTGAGGGATGCTCACTGTAGTTATTGAAGTTTAGGGACGATTTTCAAAGAAACCGATAAACCTCAGGGACTAAAATTGTAATTTACTCTTATATTTATATGTCCAATGATAGGTCAGATTGATTCTTTAATAGGACCCATAAAAAATAAATTCTGTGACATCATGGTTTGACTTTAGTCAATGAATAAACAAAAATCAAATGAATTGTTCTTCCCCAAGTCCCTCTCAGTCCATCCATGGTCACCAAACCCCTTTCTCTATTTCTCTCTCTTCTCCTCAACAAATTCGTAAAATATTCATTCATTAACAAGTTATGGAACACCTCCATTGAATCACGCCATGGTTTATGCCCATCTCTCTCTAGATCCCAACCCATTTTTTTCTTTATTTTGAATTCCACCTCTCTCACTCTCTTTCTTCTTTCTAAATCACCAATCAAAAAATGGACGCCAATTGGGAGCTCGAGAATTGCTGTAACCATGATCAGCTGGTGTTTCTCATTACTCTCGCTTTCTGTGTTATCGTCATTCTTGCGGTTTGTTCTACTGTCTCTTAGATTCTCGTAAAACTATATTTAGTTTTTTTGATTTTTGTTGTTGTTGATAATTTGGGTGATTAGATTGAAGTATTTGGAAAATGGCTGATGTGCATTTGCGATTTTGGTTGATAATTGATGCATGTTAGGTTTGACTGATTTGAAAACTAGGGACTTGATCTCATTGGTCATATGATTGTTTGAATTAAATTTTTTTTTTTTTGTAAAGAATCTGAAGTTACTGGGAATTTTTAATAATGAGGGAATTTGCCAGATTTGGAGGGTAGTTTAATGATGGAGTAAGGTTTCTTCTGAGCAAGATGTGTTTCTGTTGTTTAAAATAAGGATTTCAACTTGAAATTGAGGGTCTAAAGGGCGATCTTTGATCTTAAAATGAGTGGATTTGTTTGATAAGAATCTGATTGTGGTTTTTCATTTCAAATTAATTATTGAAGATGTTGTAATGCAAAATGGAGAACATTAAAGTTTGTTGTAAATTTGTAATGAGAAGGCCAAAATGCATCAAAATGCAACTAGTTTGTTTTAGTTTCCTATTCATACTCATTTCACCGGTAACCGATAGATCTTGTAACTACTCATGATGGGGATGCCAAGTTGTATTGTAATTTGTAATTCTTGATTACGTGGAAAAATGTCAATCTTAATTAACATATGCCACTTGGGGCCTGTTTGTTAGCATCTTAATGAGCTTTATGGGATTCACACTTTATTCGATTAGCTATACATGACTGTAAGATTCCATTTTGAGAGAGTTGGATAAGCACTATCGAGTTGAAAAGTTCTATACATCTGCCCTTTCTCAACGCATTTCTTTAGACAAAGACTTTGTTTTTTCCTCTTTTCGGTGGTAGTGGCTTAATGATATAGAAAGTGACTTATTCACTAATTCTAGAGGGGAGCTTTATGCATGAAGTCAAGTTTTATTATAAACTTATCCCTCCCAATTCATTCCATCTATGAAAAAACCCTCCCAAACAAAAACCTTCTCGGTCTATACAGACAGATTAATCCACTCAGACAACTTTATTCATATACGACTTGATGGAAAACCAACCAAACAACCCTTTAGGCTGAAAACCCATTTATCAGGTAAATTGAGTAAGAAATAGGAATAATTGAGTGTTTGTTAATCAACCGGGAAGAAAAAAAGAATCTTCGTTACACTAAATAGGAATGAAGGCAAACTTGATTACATTTTGATGCATTTTGCCTTTATTCAAATGAGTTTAGATGGTGGATGTTTCCTTGATCTTGAGCTACCTCAATAGGCAAAATATGTCGTAGAAATCGCATGTTGTTCCTTTTATATTATCGTTTTTGTCATATCATATGTTATTAATTTCTGTTAGAATTGCATCTTCTCTTATTTTCTTATGCCAACCTTTTGATTTCGTGTTGTAGCTATGGAGGACAGTAGTGCTTTTACCATTCAAGCTTGTTACTGTATTTCTTCATGAAGCTAGCCATGCTGTTGCTTGCAAACTTACATGTGGCCATGTAAGAATTTTCTATGTCAACTTTACGTTCAGTGAGTTCATGGTTTCATGGTATGCAATAAACAAAAACATTATCGCAGAACACAGAGGCATTCAAGATACCAACATACTTTTGTAGAACACATAATCTGAAAGTATGCGTAAGAATCATGCAGGAATCTAAACATTAAATTAGTAAACTGTTATGCATATGTAATATTGAACTTTGCAAGAATGCAACACAAACATGAACATTTGAGATCTCGAATCTAAACCGGCATGGTTGGGGTCACATACTCATATCTTGTCAACCTTGTCTTAGTTAGTACAAAGGTATCCTCCTGATACATGTACCGGCCATATATGTACCAGTCAAGTACTGACGCACCCTCGTGATATAAGTATTGGCTCACTGCATCTTTGCAGTGCTCTGCCATGTCACTATCGGCATCCTGGTACATGACCCCGTTAACGTAGCCAAAATGTTTTCATACATAACATCTTCTATAAAATACTGAACACGTACAGTACGTCATGCACATAAGCTTCAAAAACATGTAGCTGTATACTTTAAACAAATAGCATGTTCATATAACCTTGCGAATATTGAAAACAGTACATATGCGTGTACCCTAGTTTGGGAATTTAAATGAAACTCACTTCAAATATGTGCAGGTTGGTTTATTCCTACTTGCACACTACCTATACAAGTTGTAATCAGAGATTATATTATTGATTTATTATATTTACAATGAAAGGGTACACAAATATATATAGACAAGAAACCTAGAAGCAAAGGAAACCCTAGAGGAGAGAAACCCTAAGGGCCCACGGGCTAATGGGCCTAAATACATAATTTTACATTCTAACACTCCCCCTCAAGCTGGAGCATAGATGTTAATCATGCCCAACTTGTTACAAATAGAAGAGATTCGCGAACCAGGTAAAGCTTTGGTAAAGACATCTGCAAGTTGACTTCCTGTTCGAACAAAGGGAGTTGAGATGGTTCCATCTTCTAGCTTTTCACGAGTGAAATGACAGTCCACTTCGATATGTTTTGTTCTCTCATGAAACACGGGATTGTTTGCAATGTGGATAGCCGCCTCATTATCACAATATAGATTCATCGGTTTACTTTGAGCAAACCCAAGTTCACCTAGCAGATTACGCAACCATATCAACTCACAAGTGGTTTGAGCCATAGCCCTGTATTCAGATTCAACACTTGACCGGGAAACGGCATTCTGTTTCTTGCTCTTCCACGAGACTAGATTCCCTCCAACCAACACACAATAGCCTGTCGTAGACCGCCTATTCGTAGGATCCCCATTATAATCGACATCTGTAAACCCTTCTATGACATGATGGCCGTGATTTTGATAAAGAATGCCAAGGCCAGGGGCATGCTTTAGGTACTTCAGTATATGCCTAAGAGCCTCCCAATGTGGAGTTCTTGGGGATGACATAAACTGACTTACAACACTTACTGGAAAAGCGATGCCAGGACTTGTAATCGTCAGGTAGTTTAGCTTTCCCACAATTCTTCTGTACTTTTCTGAATCCTCAAGTAGATCTCCATCGTCTGCTTTCAATTTCATGTTCGGAATCATTGGGGCCTCACACGGTTTTGTTTCAATCATCCCAGAGTCATTCAATACATCCAAACAATATTTTCGTTGAGACAAGCAGACCCCTTTCCGATTACGAGATACTTCAATTCCCAAGAAGTATTTTAAAGGACCTAGGTCCTTTGTTTGAAACCGAGACGCAAGAAAATCTTTCAGCTTCTTGATCCCAATCTCATCACTCCCGGTAATCACAATGTCATCAACATACACCACTAATAGAATACATTCAGAAGAGGACGAAGTAAAGAAAACAGAATGGTCATAAGAGCTCCTCCGTAAGCCAAACTCGGTTACTACAACATTAAACCGTCCAAACCAAGCACGAGGGGATTGCTTTAAACCATATAATGATTTACGCAGCTTACAGACTCTGCCAGACTCCCCCTGAGCAACAAACCCAGGTGGCTGCTCCATATAAACTTCCTCATGTAAATCACCATGCAGGAAGGCATTTTTCACATCCAGTTGGTGTAGTACCCAGTCGTAAGTGGCGGCTAATGAAATAAACAGGCGGATGGAGGGTACCTTGGCCACAGGAGAAAAAGTCTCGTAGTAGTCGACCCCATAAGTTTGAGCATATCATTTGGCTACCAACCGAGCTTTCAAACGAGCCACGGATCCATCTGGATTTAACTTTCACAGGGAATACCCATTTGCAACCAATTGCCTTTTTGCCTGCAGGTAACTCTACCAAGTCCCATGTATCATTATGATCGAGAGCATTTATCTCATCAATCACAGCATCCCGCCATCCAGAATTATTGATTTCTTATATTTACAATGAAAGGGTACACAAATATGTATAGACAAGAAACCTAGAAGAAAAGGAAACCCTAGAGGAGAGAAACCCTAAGGGCCCACGGGCTAATGGGCCTAAATACATAATTTTACATTCTAACACAAGTCAACATATACTTTCTATGGTCAAAAGTCCAACTTTGCAAATGACATGGTCGTGCCAATCTACAATGCAAATTCTGCACGATTGTGTCATATCTCGGCACACAATGCCTTCTTTGCTTTTCTGATTCGACTTTGATCACCATTTTGGCCCAAATCATGACTATAACCCAAATCGCATGATTCTAATCCAAATCACTTCGTTATTTTTCATAAGAACGCTAATAAACGTATTACGAACATATGGCATACTTGAATACGCATAAAACACACAACCATGCTCTAATTCAACCTTTCTTTCCTTGTTCATTACGCAACACCATAAATGGTGTTTCTCACCAATTCAATGGCCTTAAGGTCTCCATTTCTACTCTAATCATGAGTTCTGTGAGAAAACTTAACTTAATTTGACAAGGAACTCTTGCAAAACTCTGAACACTTCCCTACTCCTTTTGTGCCTCAGTTCTCTCTCTTTTCCTCATAGGGTTTCTTCTGGGTTTTCTCAAGAACAATGGGAGGAATACAATGGCAATATTTTCCTCTCATGATCACGAATTTAGTATAAATCCTTCCTCAACCAACTGCTGCCACTCAAAGTGGTTTCCTTAACCCATGTTTGATTCAAAATGCTTAAACATTTAGCAAGGCAAATCATGGTGGTCCTTAAAATAATCAACCCTCCCCTGCACTTCCATTTTTAAGGAGATCACACTATTAGTCCCTCTCTTGATTTTTGTTACACTCAAGACCAAAACTTGGGCCTTGTGTGTTACGTTATGATTTATATTAACTTTGAGTTCTTCAATTCATTCGCTGAATATGTACTATTCAGTATTCAAATAACATAATAAGAATTCATTCCTACAATATGTTTCCTCCGGAACCCTCTCAAAGCCAAAGAGCCTTGAACCTGGGTTGCTGTTATCATTTTCACGATATTTATACAAATTGGTCTAATCATGGGCTCAATTAACTTTTCATTCGAAATGAAGGTGGAAGGAATGCAGATTCATGCCGATGAAGGTGGAATGACTCAGACACGTGGTGGTGTATATTGGTTTATCTTACCAGCTGGATGTATCAATTTTCAACCGATAGTAACTTCTTGGTTATTCTTTATTTGGTCATCATATGCATGCCAATGCATACTTAAAAATCTTATGTATTTTCTTGTGGCTTGACAGATCTAGGATCATCATTTTGGGGAATGGTTTTGATATTGGCATCGACAAATCTTCTTGCAGCGAGAATTGCTGCTGGATGTTTAGCAGTTGCCTTGATTATTGTTCTTTTTGTTGCTAAAAATGTAAGCAACCATTTCCTCCCTCCTATAGCTTAAATCCACTTTTGGTTTTGGTAACCCCCATATGCATTACCAGGGCTCCTTGGCTGTGGGAGGACGTAAATCTCTGTATGCAGTCACACTCTTGCATTTTGTAATGAGGTTGTTTTCATGACCCAAACCTGTGACATTCTGGCCATTAAGGCCATGTTATTTGTTAAGCTTATTGATAAAGCCCCATTTGGTTATAAGTTAGCTTCTTGAAACACTACTTCAAGTAGCGTTTCAATAAGCTCTAAGGGCTTTTTTCCAAGATATACCCCTTATATTTTTCCAATTAATTTTCAACATGTCCTTTTAGGTCATTTTACATTGTCATTTAGCTAATCAACTAGTTTTTATTTTTATATACCAAATGTGACTAGTTTATCTGCTATCTTATCGGCTAACAACTAGTTTTTCAGCTAACAACTAGCTTATCAGCTAGTTTGCCAAACATAGTCTAAGTAGTAATTAAACCATTTGCTCCGGTATACAATTTTCTATCAGGGCAGTAAAAAAAGAAATGAAATGTGTTCGCACTGAAACTGTTAGAAGCAAGAACCGTTATAAATTCTTGTAAAGTTCTACGTTTGATGCCCATAAGAGGCAGGTTTATGCATGTCTACTGACTTCAGTTTTGTGTTTTTACAGTGGACACTTCGCTGGCTTTGTGCAGGTATGACCATACAAGCTTTGGAAAATCTTTCTTCCCAATTATTCAAATAGACTTGTAGCATTTAATGTTGTTTGGATGTCGATTACAATCATCAGGATTTATTGTCATCCTTGCTATAGTTTGGGTTTTGCAAGAAACAACAAAAGTCAGAATTCTTCGTTACATCATAATGTTCATTGGTACTATGATCCTCAACTCTTCATCTCTCTGTTTTATTACTCCCTCCCTCCCTCCCAAAATAAACGTCCACAAAAAAGGCACAAATTCTATAGAAATGTGTAATTACTATACTTTTTAATCAACTAAATGACAATTTTACCCTTAACAGTAGAGGGACTAATGAATTTCTCCATCTCATAATTAAGGGTAGAATTGGAAAGTAGGCACTTACTTTTGAAAATGGACACTTATTTTGGGACAAACTAAAATAGAAATACGGACGCTTATTTTGGAACGGAGGGAGTACATTGTAAGTGAAGCTTTAGTGACGGAAAAAGGTTGCTTACTAGTCATTCATGCATATTGCAGGTGTGATGAACAGCGTGTTTTCTATATATGGTATGATCTTTTGGCCTTTTGGAGGAATCTTTTTAAGTACAATTGGATTTAGCCATCATTTTTCGATCTATAGAGTTGGAGATGACAAGTAAAGTGTACGTTTTTATGCAGACATATACGGTGACTTAATTTCTCGACAGGTTCACACCAGTGATGCGGAGAAGTTTGCAGAAGTTTGTCCCTGTCCTTGTAACGGTGTTGGGTGGGGTGTCATTTGGTGAGTTATTGTTCTTTCGTCATCCTTGCATAATCTTCCTCTTATATATTCCCTTGCGAATTGCTACGTTTGACAATTTACCAATGGTCTAATTAGAGTAATAAGTAAGAAATCTTGTTGACCAAAAATAGCATCAATAACTTGTGATGATGTCAACGGACCGAAAGATGATTTGTAGTTAGGTTTGAAAATCCGCCCAAGAAACGAAATATTCCAGTTTCCCTCTATTTTTAGTATATTTCTCCTACGGATTATGCTCTCCCATGTCTTTTCAAAATCCTCGCAACTTTAAAAAAGAAGGAACTTTTTGATGGAACTTTTTCGGAAGCCGGGTGGTCTTCAAGGAAACAATCCTTCTACCACAAGGATAGAGGAAAGGTCTGCGTATATCCTACCCGTGACCGTACTTTTGAGTGGGATATACAAGGTATGTTTGGTTTATCCAACATATGAAGTGTTGCAACTTTCATGAGACTGAGCAAGACATACTTTCAATTGGTAATATCATGATCTATGCATCACATATGTGTGGTCTATCCCCCACCCTACTTTAAGATGGAATTTACCGGTTTTGTTTGGTTTATGTTGTTATATATCATATATGTATGGTTTGCATACATCTTACCCCTCAAACCTTACTTCCGGTTGGGATTTACTGGATTTGTTTGGTTTATGTTGCTATACATCATTATGTAGTTTTGCGTACATCTTACCCCCCAAACCGTACTTTCGGGCATAGTTGTTAAAAGCGCGCCTAAAGGTGCGCCTAGGCTCTGAAGCTCATAAGGCTCAAGGTCTTGGGATTTTTTTAAAGTCGAGGCTAGGCATTCACGAGGCTCACTAAGGCCCTGCACCTAGGCTGCCTTGTGGGCCTAGGGGAGCTCATAAAGGGTTATTTAATGCCTATCAAACCCTAATGTTAAATAATTTTTCTCATAACTTCTTAAAAGAAGAGTTATTAAATAGATGACATAAGTCAAACCATAATATTTAATACCCAATCATTTAAACTTCAAGCTTCCTTTTCTATAAATACCCAAACCTTAAAATTTCTCCCTCACGGCTCACACTTTAAACCCTTCTCCCTTCTGCCTCTATCGATGTATTGTTGGTCGTTGTATTGGAGGCTTGTATTTGCTGCATATTTGAGTTGTGTGTATCTCTCTCTCTCTCTCTCTCTCTCTCTCTCTCTCCCTCCCCCTGTGTGTGTGTGTGAGTGTGAATATATATACTGATAAGATGCACCTCGCATTGTTGAGGTCCACTCCTCATGCTTTTGCCTCGCGCCTAGTCCCCGAGGCCCCTTTGCGCCTAAGTGCTCCTTGAGCCTTTAACAACTTTGCTTCCGGGTGGGATTTACTGGGTTTGTTTGGTTTGGTAAGGTTTAAGTTGCTATACATGTATGGTCAGCGTGCATGTTACCCTTTGGACCCTACTTCCGGGTGGGATTTACTGGATTTGTTTGGTTTGGTTCGGTATATGTTGTTATTCATCACATACATACTCATGTATAAACTCATCTTGCAGGGGACTCGTGTCTCTCGTTTTTCTTGGTGTAGCTACATACTTTGGTCTTGTGATCCTGTCTCAAGGTTAACGGTATGTTCTCCTTATCACTTTCCAGCTTGTTTTATAACTCAGTTCCGACTCTTTTCTTACCGATTTTACATATATTAAGGATGTACGCAGACCTGACCTCTACTCCGTGGAGTAGAGTGGCTGATTCTGTGAAGACCCATGACATTCAAAAAGTGCATGTGAAAAAAAAGTTGACCCGAGAGTTTCAAAAAACTTGTCAAAAAGTTCAAAGAATTTGAAAGAAACGGTAAATAATTCAAAAGTGAAGATTGTTGACTCACTACTCCCCCCCCCCCCCCCCCCCCCCCCTTTCTCTCCTCTCTCCAACTCCTTTCTTTCTGTCTATGCTAGCTACGGGTCCCCATCCCTAGTCAACTACCCTGATCGTGCGCCTACAAGAACTCCTATCATATGTCAAGTGCTCGGAAAGAGACTGGTCTTTTTATTTTTTTGAAGTTCAATCCGTTACTTCTGGAACTAGGGTTGTTATGGTTTTGTTGCAATTATTATCAAAGTAGATGGAGGTTCAAATAAGAAGTATAAATATCGTGAAAAGGTAAGAAGGCAAGATTCATATGTGAATAACTGAAAAAAATCAATTTGAAAATGTATATGTGTACCCATATGAATAATCTGTAACGTTAGTTTACTTATGCATTTTCAAATAGATTTTTTTTTTCTGGATTTTTTCAATGATTCACATATGAACCTTCCTTTCTTACCTTCTTATCTGAACCGGCCCCTATCAAAGTATTTAAAGAATTTTTATACATATTAAACTTGAAATTGAATAGAATCTCTATTGATGCAACCAAATCCATTCGACTCATTGATATTTGCAGATGCAGCCATTTAGAAAGCTCAACAAGTTCTACTTGTGTAGGTCAAAATTTAATGCACAGATGATTGAATTGAAGGTGAAAACAACATATGCCGCAGCACATTTTTGGTAAATCTTGAAGCTTTAGATCCTAAAACAGTCTAAATCTTGTATTCTAGCTTCCAAATGCTTATAGCAGTTCAGGGGTAATACAGATCCTACTGACTGATTGGATTTTATTTGGAAATTGTGTAGTGATTTCTTGTCGAATAAAATAGTAAACTACAGTTTTCGTTCCTTGGTTTGTTAAAAATGCGACTTTTGTTTTTGTGATTTCACAATTATGGTTTTCGAGCTTGTGGTTTGCCATTCATTGTTGTTTTCGTCCCTGAAGTTAACTCCATTAGTGGTTTACGTGAAGTAAGAGAGACAAAAACAACAATGAGTTGTAAACCATGTGAATGAAAAAAACAATGACTTGTAAACCATAAGAACAAAAACTGTAATTTTGAAAGCACAAGGATGAAAATACCAATTTTCAACAAACCACAGAGACTAAAAATGTAGTTTACTCCAAATATAAAGTTGCAAGTTAATAATAAGTTAACAACTATAATATCCCTTGGTTGTAGCTCTATGGGTTAGGCTTTGGTTTGTTCTCCATTGGTTATTGTTTTTTTCCCTTACGGTGTGTTCTGTAATGTGGAGAGAAAAGAAAAGAAAAGAAAAGAAAAGAAATGGAGGAAAAATAAAAAAAAAGGAAAATAATTTTTTCATTTGTGTTCTCGAAAGGGAAGAAAAATGAAGGAAAATAAATGAAAGAAAATAGTTTTTTCCTGTTCTTGAATAAGAAAGAAAGAAAAGGAAAGATGTCATTTTTACAAATATATCCTTTAAATATATATTCTTTATAATAAAAGGTTGGGTAGTTTTGTAATTTTAATAATTTTGGTAATTTTTTTAAATGGTTTTAATTTCATTTCTTTTCTTTTCTTCCATTTCCTCCCACATTAGGGAGGAAAGTTTTTGGAGGAAACTTATCATTATTCTCCTTCCGTTTCGTTTCCTTTATCTCCTAAAAAAGTTTCGAAAACACGAGTTTTTTTTTTTGCTTTCCTCCCTTTTTCCTTCTTTTCCTTTTCTTTCCTTCGTAAAAGGAGTTTCGAGAACACATTGTTAAAGCCGTTGGAGGTTTGTTAGTTGTTAACTTCAGGACTCTATGGGATCAATCGAGATTTGTTCTGCTTAAAAAAAAAAAAAACTATAATGTGAGATTCTTGGATCACTTTACACGTGTTAGACAATTATTTTCCATGTTTTTGGGAGTGGAGTCGTTGTGGCTTGTGTGCTTGTAATAGCATTTGAGGTTGAGCGTTTTTGGAAATGGGTGATCTCATGCTTCGTCATACTAATCATATGACAAGTTGTGACTGTAGACTTTGTCCACAATCTTGAGATAAATCTTCCAGTGGCTACCAATGCATATGTAGATGACAAGATTCGAACCTGCGTTGATTTTATCGTCCTTTTGTCTTTATCCACCATGTTACCACCCTTGTGGTTGTTTGAGGTTGAGTCTTCATGGATTGTACTTGAAAAATATGGGATTTCAAGGCTGTTTGGCAGTTGTTAAATAGTTTGGTGCATAATGATTGAGTGATCAAAATGATTAAGAGACTCTTATGATATAGTGCAAAATGAAATATGGTTGTTTGACAATTGTTCAGAATGAAATCAGGATGCTGAATGATTAAGAGAGGCCTAGGATACGAAATCATTCAGATGATTTTAGAACCATTAAGATTTAAGAGGCAAACTTTTTTTTTTTGCCAAATAAAATTCATCTTTTAGCGATTCAGAAATTGCCTCTTAATGAAACTATTAAGAGGTCCCTTCGACATAAAAACAGATAATTACAAAACAAATGATTACAAAAAATCATTGGAACTTGAAGATTTAATGCAGAAATGCTAATAATATCAAGAGAATGCTGATTGCAAATTTGCAATGTATCCATTTGGCCTAAGGTTGTTGGGCCTGATACTTTATGCATTGGAATAGGTTCTAAATGGGCTTTATTTTGGTCTTAATTGGGCCTGATCTTTGTCTTTTTAAGGTATGTTTGTTTAGAAAGTTTAACGAGTTTAATGGTACGAAGAGCTTATTTGCTAGGTCATATATGTTTGCTTGTTAGTGGCTTAATGTTCAAACTGTTAGCTGATTTGGCTTAATTGGAACAACACTCCTCCCGTTACCTAACAGATTCTTCAAAATAGAGAAAATAGAGATTTTGTAAAATTTGAGCAAGGGGCTGTTAACTAAATGTTTACCGGGTCATTTACCTTACCGGATGAACACGACAAGGGTCGATAATCTTATATGGTAAGAGCCTTGATAAGGACGGAGAGTCTTACCCGGTAAGTGAGGCTGACGACTCTTACCCGATAAACACTTGTTGGGTAAATTGTTGCATACGGTACGGTACCGTTTTGATGGACTATAATCTTGTTGGCGAATGATCATGTGAGAAGTTGAGGTTAATGTGAGAAGGGTGAGAAGTGGATCTGAACCATTGATCACTTTTAATCAAATGTCCTCCCATGAATTATGGCTTAGAAGAGAATTGATACGGTGCATCTCATCCTAATGTGCATTCATTTCTCATCCAACGGTTTATAACCAATTCTCACGCTTCTCATATTAATCTCAACTTCTTACCGGAACTCAACTCTCCCTCTCTCTCTCTCTCTCTCTCTCTCTATATATATATATTTATATTCTCACCAATAAGGATCACTATGATTAAATGTTTTAAGAGAGAGAAATATTATTTTATTAAATGTAGGAGTAATTTTTAATAACATAATCAATGTTGTAATCTCTAAAATGGTTAATCTATTGAAGTGAAGGTAATTTCTTTTAGAGATGTTGAATTCTACATTTTAGAGAAATTTTGAAGAATCACTTGAAGATGCTCTAAAGGGTCGTTTTACCAAAAGCTTACTGGATAAGCACTTACTGTGTCACTTACCTTATCGAGTGAGCATAGCGAGAATTTAAAGTTTTACCTGGTAAGAAACAAAGGCAAGGATCGAGAGTCTTACCTGATAAGTAAGGGTGGTGACTCTTACGTGATAAACACTTACCGAGAGTAGACACTTAATTACCAATAACTCATTTTGATAATCGAGAATGTTCCCTGATAAGGTAAATAAAGATGATGCTTTTTGCTGATAAACGCTTACTCAATAAGCATTTGATAAACGACCCGTAAGTTGTATTATTTTCAACCCTACCTTATCTCTACTTTTATATGTGGATACTATTTGTTTTTTTTTTCCCTCTCAATTTAAGTTGTCAAAAATAAGAATTCAATTTGAATACTACAGTAATATTCATTTAATGTCATATATATCTTATTTATTGTAATCCTCATGATATTTAAATTAATTATTTTTATTTTTATTTTATTTTTATTTTATTTATATTTTTAACATACCTTTAATTAATAATCAGATAATTTATTAGACTATGTATTAAATTGAATTTCGTATTATTTTAAAATATATGTAAAAAATTCCACAATTTAGTTTTATAGCTTAGTTATGTTATTTTTCACTCTACCCATTGAATATTATTATTATTATTATTATTATTATTATTATTATTATTATTATTATTATTATGCTTTTTACGATATATTTATACTATATTATAAAGCATTTATAAAAAACTTTTAAACACAATTGTTAAAGCTTAATGTACCGCTATTTAATATTAATTACTTAAAATCTTCTAAAAACAACCATTAAAACTTTATGTATTACATTTAATGCTATTTATTAACTTTCAATTTTTATCTTTAATCACTTTAACTCTCCTAATATCACTCCCCACTTCAACTCCCCTAAAATCACTCATCGCATAACTAAATACAGGATAAAAATCAAATTTTAAATATAAAAAATCAAAAATATAATTAAGAAAATCTAACAGGAATATTTAATGTTTACTTTATAAAAAAGACATTATATTATTAAATCTAAAATAAATTACATTATTATTAAACTATAGGAGAAACTCTTAAAAACAAGCTTTTATGCATTAACTACTATTTATTGATACACATTGCTTAAATTTCAAGATTACAAATCATGATGCACGAGTACAAATTTCTAAAGCTATATGTTTAAATTCATAACTAACTGATAAACATAATCAAAACAAGATAAACACCTCAATTTAAATATAAAGAATTTAAAATATATAAGATAATCGTTGAATTTTAACAAAATACTTAATTTTTTTAATATAAAAAACATTATATGATTAAGCTTAAATTAAACAAATTTATAAAAAAAAATCATTATCACTTTCTCAAAACAATTCAAAATCGTACTGTAAATCGATAAAAACCAAAAAATAAAAGGAAACATTAAAATCGTGATGTATCTCGCTGCATTGCGCGAGTACGCTTTTAGTAAATAAATAATGTATGATATGTTTGATGATAGTTTAAGTTACTAATGATATGATACTATCATCAAACGTATGTCATTATCTTTACTTAAATTATTCAAATATATATATATATATATATATATATATATATATATATATATTTGTGATTTAGAATACTTATTTAGAATATTTATTAAACAACTATTTTCGTTCAGACCAGTTACACATTTAGGGGTTGTTTGTTTTAAAAAAAAAATCTTCTAATACTTCTGAAGTCTGAATCGGTTAGACGTTTTTACGTTCAAACCGTTTTTTTTTTTTGACTTTAGATGCTCTTAAGTCTGGAATATGTCTGAAATTAAAAGAGGTAGCCCAATGTCTTATAACCTCTCTTAAAGCACCACCTCTTATTAATCAGAAGCAAAATAAGACTTCAGACATCTTAAAAAACAAACACTACCTTACACTTGATATTCTCTTTAGTCTTGCCGTAAATTGATAATTTTGTCATTCATAATTTTTGTGTAGAAAGTTTATCAAATAGTCTTTTTGTAATTCAATTATTAATCCAGACATAAATAATTATTTTACCCTTATGTATAGATTAGGGTTGTTTACGAAATGCTTACCGGGTAAATGTTTATGGACAAAAAATTACTCTTATTTACCTTATCATGTAACATTATGGATTGTTGGCTTCTTAAATCCGGTAAGCGCTTACCAGATAAGAATATTTTTCCTCAGTTGTCGGATACGGCTCCCGATCTTTGTTATGCCTCTTAATTACTAGGTAACTCAATCGGTAAGGTAAGTGATATAGCCCTTACCCGATAAGCATTTAGGGGCCGTAACTAAACGCTTGCCCGATAAACGCTTACCATGTCATTTTACCTTAACGGATGAACATGACAAATATTGAGAATCTTAGCCGACAAGAGCGATGACAAGAACCGAGAGCCTTACACGGTAATTGAGAGTAACGATTAGTACCAGGTAAGCGTTTACCGGATAAAAATGTTGCATACGATATCCTTTTAATAGATTAAAATCTTACCCGTTAAGTTAAATGAAAGTGTTTCATCTTACATGATAAAGGCTTACTTACCGAGTAAAAGTTAAGTAAATGATCCCTTAGTAAACGACTCTTAAATGTTAATTGAAAATTGACTCTTTCATAAATTTTATGAGTGACAAAAAATATTTGTTTAGAAATTAGTTAAATAAAAAAGTATTTGATCTACCATAATTATAAATCCATTAATAACTTAAATTTAAAGGTCCAAAAAACATCAACGAACTTTTCATTTTTAAGCAATCAAGTCTTTGAATTTTTTTTAAACAAATGATTACCTAAACTTTAAGGCATCTAAAAACGTCTTATAAGCTTATTACAAACACTTTTAGATAGAGCACACAAGTGTTTGATACTATAAACTTAAGTCGTATAAAGTAGTCAATTAGAAAAACACTTTTGGTGTCCCATAAACCCGATTTCAATTCGTTGTAGTGTGTTAGACGTGGAGCCCCCCCCCCCCCCCCCCCCCCCCCAAAAAAAAAAAGGACTCGTGAGTCGTGACAAGATAATAAGACTAGTGTTTCAAAGTCTAACTATGCAAGGCCCTATTTCAACTAACATGTAAATGATCAAACATCTGATTTCTAAGTAAATAGGCATGCACACAGTACCACTACTCAATTAAACACATTGTAGTATTTAAAAGCAAACAACATGTGGTTGTTATTGATAATATATGCACAAAGAAACTGGTATCGATTGTTAGGGTTGGATCTAAAGAAATACAATAAAGAAAGAGAAACAATACATGCCATTAAGGTTAGTCACTTAATTTTTTAACATTGCTCAAAATAGAACATACAAGAATGAGTTGTGAATTTGTCAAAGATATAAGGGCGTGATGTTGCCCAGTAATGTGTACATACTTCCTATCTGAGGCGTAGATAATGCATTGACACAGGGACCTAGTGGCTTGCATATAAATATTTGTTCCAATAACCAATTATATCAACAAAAAAAAACGTTCAAAAAGTTTTACTATCAAAGATTGTTAACAAAAGATATCATGGTTCTAAATCGTTCATTTATACCAAGTCATCCAATAACCATACTTGTAGTTTTGTAGTAACCCAATCACACTGTTCAACTAAAAACGTCAAGTCAGTCGATTTCTACAGATTATTTTACAACAAACCTACAAGTATAATGTTATAATCAGTCGTTCAACTACACCGAAACATTCTTTTTGCATCTAAACAAGCATATAATGATTAGTTTACAACATACCTACAAAGACATGTAGATGATTAAAAACTCATAATATTGGATTAAAATGTATGATAAGGTTAAAGAAGTATTGGGGTCTTTTTCAATAAGATGTGTCATGAAAAGAGAATCAAAGTTGGTATTGGTTGAAGAAGCATTGTTACTAGTGGTCCCTTACAATTCCAAAGGTTGTGGACTAAAAAAGAAAGAAATGAATTTAAAAAGGGACATACACGTCTTTTTAACCACAAAATGGTGTGATATACAAGAAAAGATGGTAATCCCTATCAAGATTGTTATCTTCCCAAGGTCTTTGGACCAATTATTTTTTTACAACATAACCTTTATATTATCTTTTATAAATAAATGTTTTATTATTTTAACCTAAAATATATTTTCATTCCATTTTCATTTAAAATATATATTTTAAAAGTTTATAATTTTAAAACATTTATTTTAATACTTAATATTGAATGTGTGTGTATGAAACTTGATGTCTTGTAAGATTATTCCCAATATATATATTTTTTGAAGCTATAAATATTAAAATACAAATGTTTTAAAATATGGATCTTTAGATATGTCTTTTGAAAAAAATATTTTTCAAGTACTTTAGTTTTTGAATGTCTTCTTTAGCGTCCCGAGTTTATAAGCCCTTTTCATTTCAGTGCTCGCTCATTTACAAATGTTGTCCCAACTAATTCAGTGGTGCTTGTTGTCAGCCTGGCCAGGGTGCATAGAGGGAGTTTGTCTTGGTCTAAATATGCAAATAGCCAAGTCGAGAAATATATGGTTGAATCAAAATAATTTTGTTATGTTCAAATGCTCTCCCATATTGGTCGGGATTGATAGAGTTCGAACCGACAACTTCAAAATATGAATGAAACCATGTTACTCTTTTTTGTGCAATTTACCCATTTTATTGTAACATATATTTGTGTTGGTCCCGAATAGATGGCAATTGGCAAACAAATACTCAAACTTTTTATAATCTTTAATTTTTTGTATTAATAATGAATCTACGAATTACATATTGTTTGTAAAAAAACCCGAAAGAAATATCATAAACAATCTATTGAAATGACAACTAATGTCTCATAACTCGCTAAGAATATTTTTAAGAGATAAAGAATATTAAGGTGCAATTTACGAACATTTATTGTAAAGGCTTACTGGTAAGAGTCATTACCCTCACTCACTTTATTGAGTAACATTTTCGGCCATTAAAAAATAGATCGTTGGTAAGAGTCCTTTATCCGGTAACTCGGTAAGCGCTAGTTGGTTTAACACAAAAGGTGAGAAGTGTACCAGGGACACGCGCGACTTAGCCCGCGGCCAAACCCGTGCAACTCACTGTTGTGTGCAGCTGTGTAGCATGCACGACTTGGCCCGCGACTTCAAGGTCGCGGCCAAGGACGCCGGAGACCATCTGGTCGATTAAAACCCACTTTCTAGGGTTTTCTCTCATTCTACTCCCACTTTCTACTTCTCTCTACCTTGGGACGATTTTGAGAGCCCAGGGGCCGATTTTGGGAGCAACTATGGTGGATTTGTCCAAAGAAAGCTCAAGGGTTCGGTATTTGGAAGCTCGGTTGAAGAATTGATGGGTTGTTTGGATAGCTTTGGGTGGAGAATCTCAAGATCTTAACGTGGTAAGTTTCATTGAATATTCCAAACTTTAGTATAAGGATCGTTGTAGATCTAAAGGGTTACTTGTTGTTGGTTTATTTCTAGAGTTGGGGAAATGGGTTATTTGGAAACCCTAGCTCTTGGTTGAAGATGACTTGGAAATGGTGGGATCTACACTTTTGGAGACTAATGGTTGGGTTTGGAATCTAGGTTTAACTTAACCTAGCGAGGTGAGTTCAAGTTGATTTGTGAAAACGTTGTACATGCCAAAATATCTATTTTAAAGCATTTATGTGTTTTACATGAAATTATCAACTGTTGAGTTATTTGGTAACTTTTGATTATTTGAAATGTTTAACTTTATAAACTTTGTAAAACACCCACATTTGGGATTTTGGGCATTTTAATAAAGGTGTCACAAATGAATGTGTTTTGATAATTTATTGCATAAATAGATCTTTGGTCAAAAATACACTTTTAGTGTTTGTTGGAAATATGCATCAATCATGTAAATGGGACGTTTTGAAGGTACGAATGTATGAGTCCTATGATTTTGGTCATTCCCGACTTTGGGAACATTTTAGAATACAAGCATTCCCGTTAGTTTTGGGCCGAAGGCCAATTGTGATTTGAGAGACAAAGATATTTGGGAAAAGATGTATTTTGGTTATGTAACCCTATTGGCTCACGTATTTTAGCTAAACGTTCATTATGCTGTTTGGGGCTTGGTTTACACTCAAATGAGTCCTTGGAACATTTGTTCAGTTTGGTAGCTCGTTAAGGAGCCTTGGACGTACGATGTACTTAGTTGCATCTTAATTGAGAGTTACATGTTTTGAATGCGTTAGTTCATTCGTTTGAGTCATGTAACGTTTTAGACTGTAATGCATTAGATCCATAGGCATATGAGTCAGTCAGTTGGTTTAGTTGGGAACCTTATTCCCGTACTGGATATTGTTTATGGCTAGTGGGAGCTCGAGGTACAGATCGTGGGTGGTTGAACTCGATAACCGTGTAACCTTTATTGAAGGGCTCGAGGTAGATATCGTGGGTGGTTGAACTCGATGCCCGTTTGTAATCCAGTCTGGTTACTCATCGTGGAATTTAGTGTCCGCGTTTGAAGTCTAGTGAGTGGTCCCAAAGTCATGTTGTTATGTAAGCTTGCGGTGGTGCTCTTGGAGAGCCGTATACGGAGCTAAGTCTTGCGGTGGTACTCTTGGAGAGCCGTATACGGAGACTTGTGGCTTTTGTGGTGACACTCATTTAGAGGTCGAGTAGACACTAGAGGCATTTGGGTATCTTGCGGTGGTAGCTCAGGTTGGGAGCCGTATACGGGGATCCATAGCTCTATGTGAAGCTCGAGAACATTGATAAGTAGCTTAACTTTGTGTGCCCGCCACTTTCGATGGAATTCGGGTATCCCCCGTCACCGAAATGTGTTGTTTTTTTGGGTATTGAGTTTTATTATCCAAGTTTTCGGTGACGTTTTGTATAAATGGATTTTATCTTTGATTTATGGGTTGAGTATTATGCCCCACCCGTGTTTTGGGTGTTTCGGGATATTAAGTATTAACCGCATTTTCATAAATTGAGAGAATTAGGTAATGATTTTGAATGCCTAGACTCAAACTAGCGTAATTTTAGGTGATTGAATGTGAGATTGCACAATTAGGCATTTTAAGATTTGATGATTCGAGGTGAATGGAGCCACTAGGAACGAGAATCACGCCGAAAATGGCAAGGATGATCATGTATAGTACGTTCATAATAGCACCTGGCCAGTGTTACGGTGAACCTACGAGTCACATGGGTATGCTTGAACTGCCTTGGTATGACAACCGTCGGGGTAATGAATAAGTTTCTAAATGGGTAGCTATTAAAAGGAGTTGATGATTTTAGTATTCGTTACTTGGAGTGACGGTAAGCATGGTGATTGCATTAAGTGAACAGTTTCGGGTCAGATTGATTGGTTGGATTAGAACCATAGACTTTTGGAACCGATGTTATTTCGAGGATAAGTTGTGGGGTGAACCTATGAAATCCTTGATCTTCGCCTTAAGATGTTGATCATCTGGATGATGATAGTGTAGCTAAGAAATTGAGGAGCACGATTTCGAGGTGTTGAGTGTCGATCAAATTCATGCACGAAATGTATTTCTAAAATAAATTACGTTATTTATTTCTCATGTTTCCAAATCGTCATGTGGATTATGTTACAAATCTTGGAGCAATGTTTTAGCACACACAAGGTTTTAAACTATGATTTCGAGCATGCACAAAATTATTTCATGGCATGAGGTTGCAAACTTTGTTGAGATTTTCTTATTCTCATTTTGTCCAACGCTATTTCGGATTTTGCGATGTGCGCATTTTGATGTTGTCTAGGGTCTTGGACAAGTAACCGCGGTTTAGGACTTTAACATTGGATCTCCTCCACATATGTTAAGGTTTTGAACGAAGAGTTACCTTCCATTATTTTGATGTCTGAGTTTTATTGAGAATTTTATTTTATGGTTTTTTTATTTGATGTGGAAATTTTAATGGCGTCCAGTTGTATTGTTTTTCCCTTTGATTTTTGTGCGAACAGTTTGGTCGCACATAACATGCATGCATATTTTTATTGGGAATCTCCGTCGCGGTGTTTTAACTAATAATTTTTTTTGAACGAAGAGAGCAGACTGTTAATTGGCTTTAAACTCGAAACCGACATAAATTATTTCATGTTTTAACCAAGTGCATGCGCATATCACCCTACTAGTTTTGTGAAATAAACTGTACAAGTTTTGTTGTGGAATCTTATTCCGTGCCGCGTTGCGACTAAAAGAGAGAAAACTTTGAGAGTTTGATATCATGAAAATGTTGTTTTGGGTTTTGCAATCATTTTATTTTGTACAACCTAAAGTTTGGAATCAAACTAGATTACTCTTACGTTTGCTCAAATCACATGCATATGTCTTTACTAAATTTTAGGGAATAAACCGATGTATGTGAGTCACGTTGGAAAATTTTATTTCATGACATTTTATGGTTAATGCAAACATTTCTAGAAATTGATTTCCTGAATTTCCCATATGTAGTTTTATACAAACGCCTTGTTATGCACTGTTTTAGTACGTAAAACTATTTCTCATTCACTACATAAATTTATGCAAGCTGGGACCGTAGCGGTCCCTTTGAAAAAGATTGTTGCAATATCTTTCGTTGGTGTCAGTATTAGTTTGATTATTGACCAAATATTTTCCGAAATGGTTTTATATGTGTGGCGGTTGTGACCACTTTGTACACCTACCGAGTAAAAGATAGTGGATTTTATTCGTATGATTAATCGTTATAAAACTTTTACATTTAGAGGTTTTATGAAAGTTAAAATTGGCATAGTAGTTTGAAAAACCTTGAACTCAGTAGAGCTGTAGATGTAAGCCCTCTTGTGATAGAGGTCGAGATTAAGGACTAAAAGAGTCCTCGGGGTTTGAAGCGTCAGAGAACCTGACTTATAGTTAGTTTTGAATCTTTGGACTTCAGCTCATGAACTAGTTCATGCAGAAGTATTTGAGGCGTTAGACTTATACTCTCTCCTAGTTAATTAAGTGATGATATTTATGCTTCGATAAACTTGCGGGTTAAAACCGTGTACGGTTGTTTGGGTACGGTTGGTTTTGAATTTGTGGGTTAATTGTACGACGGCATGCTACGTGTCAATGATGTATCACCTTAATGGGTATCTGAGAATAATGATGATGTTATGGTTGGCTAGTAAGGATGTTTGATTTGGGTGATTATTTCCAAGAGTAGGTGTCAACCTCTAATCGACATTGCTAATCGGGAATGGAATATTTGGTAGTTTACCCACGTTGCAGTATAGTCATTTTGAGGATAGGCATCGACACTCTATTTTGAGGACAATAACTGTTGGTGTGCTTCAGTGTACTTCCGTTAGATCTAGTGTAACTGCAGGACAAGCGGTAACCTTAAGGAAATTAGATGTTGTTAATTAATAATCAATCATTGGTGTTTCGATAATTATCAAGACTTTCGCTGATTTGGCAATCGATGCTTGAGTGCATGACGGGAGTTGTGTAACCTTGGAGTTTGGGATAAGCGACTATCTGTAGAGTGCGTTGGTACATTTCTGGGGGAAACATCAGGCCAATGATGGGATTTATGGAATTTGCGAGCCCTTGCAGACATCGTGTCTGTGTCAGCTTTGAAGACCGGATTTAAGGTTGTGTTGGTTTAGACCAAACTAGTCGTTAGAAAATTTCGTCGAAGGACAATAACTCTTTGATGGTAATGTTTAATGGAGGCATTTGGTGAGAATGTCGAGGTATACTTTAAGTACAAATCGATTATTGAGGAGACCTTGATGCGTCGTAATTAGAGGTATCTAAGGGAAAAGTTTGCTTTGAGGTATTCTTGGTGGAAATGACTGAATAAGGTCGTAAGTTACTCTTGAGGAAATATGGGCAACATAAGGTTGGGAGGCAACCGAGATGTAATGATTAAGAAAATGATTAAGCAAGGACTCAACGTTCATCCCAACATGGGTGAGTTATATCGAACGTTGAGGTTGAGTTTGCGATGGCTCGTTATGAGAAACACAACGATAACCTCAACCGGGATGTAATCGGGTTCGTATATGAGTTAAGCTTTCGTCAAGGCATTCCTTTTGGATAGGAAATCAATCGATCTTGCCAAGCTCGTTATTGGGTGTTTGGTCGATGCCAGATTTCGAGGACGAAATCTATTTTAAGGTTGGGAGGATTGTGACACCCGTAATTTCCTAAAGAACAACTTATGGTCAGCTAAGGAGAATAGTCAACGGTCGACCGAGAGAAGCGATCAGGGAACGGTTTAACACAAAAGGTGAGAAGTGTACCAGGGACACGCGCGGATTGACCCGCGGCCTCAAAGCCACGGCCAAACCCGCGCAACTCACTGTTGTGTGTAGTTGTGTAGCACGCACGACTTGGCCCACGACTTCAAGGTTGCGGCCAAGGCCGCCGGAGACCATCTGATCTATTAAGACCCACTTTCTAGGGTTTTCTCTCATTCTACTCCCACTTTCTACTTCTCTCTTCCTTGGGACGATTTTGAGAGCCCAAAGGCCGATTTTGGGAGCAACTATGGTGGATTTGTCCAAAGAAAGCTCAAGGGTTCGATATTTGGAAGCTCGATTGAAGAATTGATGGGTTGTTTGGATAGCTTTGGGTGGAGAATCTCAAGATCTTAACGTGGCAAGTTTCCTTGAATATTCCAAGCTTTAGTATAAGGATCGTTGTAGATCTAAAGGTTTACATGTTGTTGGTTTATTTCTAGAGTTGGGGAAATGAGTTATTTGGAAACCCTAGCTCTTGGTTGAAGATGACTTGGAAATGGTGGGATATACACTTTTGGAGACTAATGGTTGGGTTTGGAATCTAGGTTTAACTTAACCTAGCGAGGTGAGTTCAAGTTGATTTGTGAAAACGTTGTACATGCCAAAATGTCTATTTTAAAGCATTTATGTGTTTTACATGTAATTATCAAACTGTTGAGTTATTTGGTAACTTTTGATTATTTGAAATGTTTAACTTTATAAACTTTGCAAAACACCCACATTTGGGATTTTTGGGCATTTTAATAAAGGTGTCACAAATGAATGTGTTTTGATGATTTATTGCATAAATAGATCTTTGGTCAAAAATATACTTTTAGTGTTTGTTGGAAAAATATGCATCAATCATGTAAATGGGACGTTTTGAAGGTACAAATGTGTGAGTCCTTTGATTTTGGTCATTCCCTACTTTAGGAACATTTTAGAAATAGTAATCCCGTTAGTTTTGGGCCGAAGGCCAATTGTGATTTGAGAGACAAAGATATTTGGGAAAAGATGTATTTTGGTTATGTAACCCTATTGGCTCACGTATTTTAGCTAAACGTTCATTATGCCATTTGGGGCTTGGTTTACACTCAAATGAGTCCTTGGAACATTTGTTCAGTTTGGTAGCTCGTTAAGGAGCCTTGGATGTACGGTGTACTTAGTTGTACCTTAATTGAGACTTACATGTTTTGAATGGGTTAGTTCATTCGTTTGAGTCATGTAACGTTTTAGACTGTAATGCATTGGATCCATAGGCATATGAGTCAGTCAGTTGGTTTAGTTGGGGACCTTATCCCCGTTTTGGGACTGGATATTGTTTATGGCTAGCGATAGCTCGAGGTACAGATCGTGGGTGGTTGAACTCGATAACCGCGTAACCTTTATTGAAGGGCTCGAGGTAGATATCGTGGGTGGTTGAACTCGATGCCCGTTTGTAATCCAGTCTTGTTACTCATCGTGAAATTTAGTGTCCGCGTTTGAATTATAGTGAGTGGTCCCCAAGTCATGTTGTTATGTAAGCTTGCGGTGGTGCTCTTAGAGAGCCGTATACGGAGCTAAGTCTTGCGGTGGTGCTCTTGGAGAGCCGTATACGGAGACTTGTGGCTTTTGTGGTGACACTCATTTAGAGGTCGAGTAGACACTAGAGGCATTTGGGTATCTTGCGGTGGTAGCTCGGTTTGGGAGCCGTATAGGGATCCATGGCTCTATGTGAAGCTCGAGAACATTGATAAGTGGATTAACTTTGTGTGCCTGCCACTTTCGATGGAATTCGGGTATCCCCTGTCACCGAAAGGTGTTGTTTTTTTGGGTATTGAGTTTTATTATCCAAGTTTTCGGTGACGTTTTGTATAAATGGATTTTATCCTTGATTTATGGGTTGAGTATTATGCCCCACCCGTGTTTTGGGTGTTTCGGGATATTAAGTATTAATCGCATTTTCATAAATGGAGAGTTCGATTTCTGAAAATGCATGATTCCCAATTCAAGCTATTCAATCTAGATGCAAATATGACAATTAAGATATAGTTCTAGAGAAAGAGAGAGAGTAGAGAGAGAAAATGATCAAGTCGTATATCTCTTAAAATGTGACAATTACAATACTTGACCTCTCACAACCCATATGCTTACCACACATATATAAAGTCAACTAACATGAAGACTCACAAGGTAAACAACCTTGAATTTGCACCGACTTGACTTTGTTGAATTTACAAACTTTGACTTTCTAGAATAAATCTTGGATACAACTTTATACACTAACAATCTCCCCCTTTGTATTCAATATTTAAAAAAAATTGACAATCGTCTTCAGCTCTTGATTCTTCAAACTTTGACTCTGACAACTTTAAACTTTGAAGCTTTGACAATCTTCAAACATTTGGATTTTGAAGAATCTTCAGTCAATCATGAAAAGTTTTTAACAATGTCTTTCACTTTGCTTTATAAAGTCATCAAGTCTTGAACAAAACTTTATATTCTTGAAACCTCTTTGATCTTCTTTAAACTTTGAGAAATCTTTCAACACTGTGGAATCTTTAAATGCTCGTATCTTCATCTCTGTGATCTCTGAACTGTCTTCGGAAAACAAACTTTCTCAAATCATCTTTGAAACATCAACTTGAAATTCTAGAAATTATCTCCTCCATTTTGATAAACTTTCATCACGTTTTCATATATCAACTTCATATGACTTGAACTTTCTGAATTTCTTCAAAACTTTGACTTGAAATCTCAAAATATCTCCCCCTTTTTGATGAGTTGTGAGTAGCAAAATCATCAAAACCATTTCAAGTCGTCACTTTTTTTGAAAAATAATTTCCCCCTTTATGATAAAATGATAGTCTCTGCCCTTTTTGATTTGTGTATCTGTCAATTCATGAAATGTATATACCCGAATCTTTTCAAATTCAGATATAATAGGAATTGTAAACCTGAATCTACAAATGATACATTTAGTATGCCTGTATGTAGCACGGAGCCACTTTGTACAACAGATGTACATTGGAAAGGAGTTTTTGTGATGTTCACTTCCCCAAGGATTCCATTCAATCATTGAAAAAACACGAAGGAATTTCTATGAATGTTATGATAAGAAAACATATTCCTTGTGTGTACGTGAAAGTGTAGAAATGATTGAAGCTACTTAAGCTTTTTCAGGCTCAAAATGTGTAAACTGTTAAGACAACAACAAGTATTACACGGACTCAATGTGCATGAAAGAGGTGCGAAGGTGGGGAAAACTTCCTTCTTTTTCAATATCTAAATCTTCCGAGTGAAGACCAGATAGTATATATGCTGCGTCCCCAAGAAAATGAAACATTTCTTTTTCAGGAAAGAAACGAGTGGCTAGTGGGGTTATAGCAAGAGTTGGCATGGGCTCACTGCCTTTTTCAATGATGGTCACCAAAGAATGTGAACCAATCAGAAGATGTGGTTGCCCGTCTCAGAAAGTGGTTGGTGCAGAGTTTTGATATTATTTAACTCTGATCTCACACCCTCTTTCTTTTCAGCCAACCTGATAAGATGATTAGCAGAGTAAATTGTATTCACGTTTTGAGTGAGTTTTGGGTTGAAATTAATTTACGAAAGAACGTTTTATATTGGGATCTTATCCTTGAAGTAGTTTGGATTTGAAAACGTTTATATTGGTGTTTCTTTGCCCAAAATGCATATCATTGGAAAACAAGTCGTTTTCATATTCAAAGCATATCGTTTTGAAAGATTATGATTTAAACAGCATTGCCTCTTTTCAACGAAATCTTTATTAATGTGGAAAACTCTTGAAGTCACTAGGCATTAGCCTAACCGTTTTATTTGTCGGCATGTGTTCCGGTTGGGTGTAGCTCTAGTGACACTGTGCAGAGAGGAGTGCTAGTTGTGTGCTCAAGAGGTGGATACCTTAGTGAAGTCTTCTACACATGTTTCGGGAAGAGCAACTTATAGTTGGGATTAAGTAACACCGACTTTGGTTTAGTCCTTGTATAAGACTGGAGTTTATATTTGTTGAGGTTAAATAGAAAGTTTTATTTGAAGATTTATCTTTTACTTGATGTAATATCAAAATTTTAATTAGTTGCTCTTACCAAATTTGAGGGTGTTACAAAAAAATGATAAAATCATATAATTGATATATATGCTTCACAATTGTAAAAATATATATCGAGAACATTTACAATTACTATGTACTATTCACGTCACTATGTACGTCACTATTCATGTCACTATGCACACCACTATTCATGTCACTATGCATGTCGTGATTTTTTCAATTTATCGGTTTAAAAATGGCGAATTGGAGTGAAGATTTTCAATGGTATCATAATTCTAATAATGAGGTATTTCATCCACTACTTTATATATATATATATATATATATATATATATATATATATATAATGTTATCCCGTTTCATATTTTTATGTGTTTGTGTCGGATGATAATGTTAATTCAAACAAATCAACTGAAGCTTGTGAAATCCATCAACCATCCGCATTTTCTACTGATATGGTATGTTTATGTTATATTTTATCTTGTTAAATTATCTAGTAAAGTTAGTAGTTTATAACAAAAAAAAGTCAATTTCTAAGGAATTTAACAAGCAATCGAGATCTGGTAAGTTCAGTTTTCTGAGGAAGATAAAAGAGATAGCAGTGCATCAAAAACATGGGTTCGTGACATATTGTTAACAAGACTACTCGTGGACGACCCTCGTTGAAGGATAAGCTTTTCAGAAAAACTCATGTTGATCTCTCATTTGCAACTTGTGTTGATCCGTCTGTTGCAACTCATGTTGACCCATCTTTTACAAGTGAAAGACCCCTTAGACGTAGTAGTTCAAACGCGTCTAGATTTGTTGACATGGAAAAAATGAGCTACCAAGAACCAGCGAGACACAATTCTTTCATGTTCAAAAATTATAATGCACATCCATACATCAATCAATTTCCAGCATTGTTTCACCCTTACATCAAGCAGATACATGATGTGATAGGTGATGAAAATTGCGGATTCCGAGCAATAGTTGTCTCTCTAGGCCTTCATTAAGATGCATGACCCACAATTCAGTATAACTTGATGGAAGGGTTAGATACATACAAGACAGAGTACATCAACGCTTTTGGAGGTGAACATTGGGATATTACTTACAACACTTTAAACTTCTTTCGATCAGATCAAGGTGCACCATTTGAACACTGGATGACAATGCCTGAAATAGGTGTCTTGATTGCTTCAAAATATAATGTGATATTACATGTTATAAGTATGATTGGCAGTGGGACGTACTTGCCGCTTAGGTCCACTCCGCCAGTGTGGTATGAACATGTTGTTTTTACAATTGGGTACGTTAATGGTAACCATTATGTGAAATTAGATATGGCAGAAGGATACCCGTTTCCGCAAATTGTAGGATAATTTTTCCATTACAGTTATCCGTGTGCTGTTGGATGGGCTACCCCGTATTCAGACCGAATAAAGAATTACATGTAGCTTTTACGTGTTAATTGTACTACGGATAATGTTATTTTAGAATAATCGAATGTAATATAGATTATTTTATGTTTTATTTATATGTTAAATCGCAATATTTATGTTTTATTTTTATAATTATATAATTATAAAAAATTAGTAATATTTATATTTATAAATATTTATTTCTTTTTAAATCAAACCAAAAAGTAAAAAAAAAACATTTTAAAACTATATAATACAAGTAAATAAAAATATATAATAAAAAAAAACAAAAGAAAAGAAAACAAAAAGACAAAAAAAAAACACAATCGTATATGCAATCATTAAGGCGTAAATAACAAAAATATTATTGCAATTAGCCTCCCAAAAAAAACCCACTTTTCTGACATGGTCAGAATGTCTTTATGAAAATAGTAAATACATTGATTGACGAGGTTTGGTGAAACAGAGATATAAAGGATGAGTCTTCTCTAAACCAGTTTCTTGGTAAAATAGAGTAAAGTTACCTATATTATCTTTATTTCATTTAAAAAATAATATTTTAAAAAGTATTTTAAAAAAATTCAATAAATCATTATACTAGTTGCTCATGTATTTAAAAGATAAGGCAAATGGTTTGGTGATTATGATGGTTTGCCATTGTTGCAAAGGAAGAGAATACATAAATGATGGGAGAAAACATGTTATCATTAAGGTATAGAGATATTTTATACATAATTTTATAAAAGTTGTTTAATTTATACTTAAATGTTTGGAATACTTTTTAACAATGACAAATGTTACTCTAAGTTAGTTTATCTTTTTAAACTTATTGAAAAAGCTTCATTTGATAAATCATAAGACATCTTATAATTTAATATAGTTTTTTTTTTTCAATTATGCCAATTATTTTTTCTTTTTAGATCATTTTCCATTTTATCAACTAATTTTTGTCAAGTGTGACGAGTTTATAGCATTTCTAACTAATTCTTTGAAACTAAAAAGTAGAGATTTTGGAAATTTTTATCTATTTTTCCCCTCTAACAATCATCTAAAATTTCTCCAAAATGAAAAAGTAAAAAGAGAGTAGATAAAACCTTCTAAATTTAGAGAACTCTAAAAAATTAAACGTTGAATGTAATATCTCAAACTACTCGTACCAGATATTGTCCGTTTTGTTCACGTATAGGCTCACCGTTCATTATACCTTTTAGGATTCGTTTAGGAATAACCAATTCATGGGTCAGCTGGAGTATCAACCAGGGCGGGACTATAGCGAATCTCAATTTAAAGTGAGTAAACATAATTCCATACTCGGTCTCATAGATACATTTAGAATTCTGCTGAAAGCCGCATTCGATGAAAGATCTCACCAAATTGAATTAGATCCACGAATCTAATAAATAGTGAGAATAATAATATTGTAATATGCATATCTTAAATCTTAGTTGTGTGTATATATATATATTATTAATATTTTAATATTATTTCTTAAAAGATTTTCTTGTTTTAAAATTCAGTTTTGTAACACCTGTGATTTTGGTGAATCTTTAATTTACGCTTATCTGGTTAATCCGTAATTATAAATCTTACCTGGGTTGTGCTTGTGGACGTTGGGTTTCGGATCAAGAGCACGCCAGGTCGAAAAGTCGGATTTTTAACCCTCGACATACCCTGGGCGACTGTGCCCGCGATTGTGACAGGATGTCACTCTCGCGGGGCATTGTCGCAGGACGTGTATCGTGGGTCTCCCTTTTCGGGCGACTATGCCGCATGTCATAATCGCCAACGGGTCCTGGTTGTTTTTAAACCCTTTTCTCACTCATTCTCACTCACTTCTCCACCCACCTTCCTCAAGAACTCTCTTTCAACCTCCACGCTCATTGAATTCGGTTTTGGAAGCCACCAAGTGTTCATACACACTCATTTACTTCAAGATCTTGTGCCTTTAGCAAGTTTGGAAGCTAGAGTCAATTTCCCACCATCTCCATTGTTGTCTCCTTCAAGAAAGTTCTAAGGTTTTGAGTTTTATCAAAACCCACTATTGTGAGTTCGTCTCTTCTTCTTTCTAACACTTTAATCAAGTTATAAATGTTCTACTTATAATTTCCTAGTGCTTTATTTCTCAAGTTTTCGGTTTGAGTGATTTTGGAGAAATTAGGTTAAAATTAAGGTTTTGGCCAAATTGGGGATTTTTTATGTAAGTTATTTGGGGAACGATTCAAAATGGTTGAATATGATTATTTATGGTTGGAAACTTGTAGATATAGGTTTTGGAAGGATTTTGCTTGTGGATTCAAGTTCCTTCAAGGAAGCTTAAGTTGGGGAAAATCTAGATTTAGCCTAAATCTAGCAAAGTGAGTTCAAGTTGATTTGTGAAAACAGTGTACATGCCAAAATGTCAATCTTTAAATGTTTATATGTTTTACATGAAATTACTAATTGTTGAATTATTTGATGAATCTTAATTATTTAAAGTGTCTAACTTTATAAACTTGTAAAACACCCACATTTGGGATTTTGGGCATTTTGATAAAAAAAAATCATATACATTGGTATTTTAATGATTTGCTTTATGGAAGTAGATTTTTTAGCATAAATGTATTTTCATTGTGTGTTTTGGAGAAATGCTCGATTTTGTGTTATGAGACATTTTTGAAAGAATAAATGGTATAAACTCACTTGGAAAATGATTTGTCCTAATCTAAACTATGTTGGAGTTATTTATATATTTTAGAGCATGGGTTTGCATAAATGCGGGTTGTTTACGTTTGATTTCATTTTATGATTTCTAACAATTGGTGTTTTGATTTGTTGAGCCTATGGCTCGTATTGGATTATATTAGGTCTTGGGGACAATTGTCCGGTTTTAAAAGCTCAATGTAGAGCATTTGGTTATGATTTGCATTTACTGCATCTTATTTGAAAATTACATGTTTTGAATGCACTAGTTCATTCGTTTGGAGTAATGTAATGTTTTTTACTGTAATGCAATGGATCCATAGGCACTTGAGTCTTTACGTTCAATGTTGGGACGATTAGTTTCCCTCATTGTAGCACTGATAGGCATCGAGATTCATGGTAAGTAATATGTGGATCCATGGGGTCGAGCATTGTCCAATGAGCAGTAAGGTGTAATCCAAATGTGCTTGTATGTTTGGTATGGATTTTGATACCTCAAAGTATAGACCTAGAGGGGTTGATTTGAGTATCCATGGGCAAAAGATCTAGAGGGGTTGAGCTTGATATGTCTTATGAGTATAATCCATGCGTTTTGGTTTTACTACATAGTTATGTGACCTACTTTTGTGTTCCGTCACGTGCAATGTAATCGGTTCTCCCCCGTCACCGAAAGGTGTTGCTTTAGGTATGGAGTTTTATAATCCATGTTTTCAGTGACGTTTTGAGTATGGGTTGTTACCCATGTTCTTTGGTTTTGAATATTGAACCTTATCCATGTTTTGGATATTTTGGATGAGAGAGTTTATCCATGTTTTCAGTATTTGATTATTAAAGTATCAGTTATGTTTTACGTGAGTTTTGGGTTTTGGATTTATATTTGAAGGAACGTTTTGTATTGTGGTTTTAATCACGAAGATGGTGAATGCTGAAAAAGAGGTTGCTTTCAGACTTAATGTATTTCATTTTGGAAATCACGATTTAAATAACATTCTTAAAGTTTATTGTTTTATATGTCTATAATGAAAACCTTTGAGCTCACTAGGCGTTAAGCCTAACCCTTTTTATTTATCGGCATGTGCATCAGGTTCTGTTTGGGAATAGTCCTAGTAACACTGTGAAGAGAGGATTGATGGTAGTGTGCTCAAGAAGCGAGTAGCATTGGTGAAGTCTTCCGCTTTGGTTTGTGAAGAGCAACTTGTATTGGGGTTAAGTAGCACCCGCTTTCGGTTTAGTCCTTGCTTAATGATAGAGTCCATAATTGTTGAGGTTAATTATAGAATTTTATATTTGAGGTATGATAAATTTTGATTTGTATGAGGAAGTTATGTCCTTCATTTGATATTATGTCGAGATTTTTAATTAGTTGTTCTTACCAATTTTGAGGGTGTTACAAGTTTAGGATGGTAAATCAATCATTGTAGTTAAGCAAATAAGGTGATTACTGAGATTTACGGGAATACATATGTGCTATATAAATGTTTTTATGCATGATGAATATTTTGAAATGGTGTTTTAGCATATTTACCTTGCATGAGATAAGGATATGCTTATAATGTATTTTATGAGAAAGACATGTATTTTACATGTGACATATGAAAAATTTTGTGCATGTGAAAGTATGGTCATGTTAAATACCCGATGGGATATAAAAATGGAGGACATCTTGCAAAGGGGCCTTAGGGAGAAGATCCTTCGCAACCCTAGGGGAAGATGCTTCAAAAAACCTTAGGGATCTAGGATCCTGTTGAGGAGAATTGGTATACTTACTATAACATCTCAGGCCAATCGTACCAGATATTGTCCACTTTTTCCACACATCTGGACTCACGGTTTTAAAACGCGTCTGGTAGAGGAGGTATCTATTCCCTTATAAGGCAACTTTCGTTTCCCTCCCCAACCAATGTGGGATCTTACAATCCACCCCCCCTTGGGAGCCCAGCGTCCTCGCTGGCACACTAGTCTGGCTCCCGACTCTGATACCATCTGTTACATCCCAGTCCAACCATACCAGATATTGTCCGCTTCGTACACACACCTGGACTCATGGTTTTAAAACGCATCTGGTAGAGGAGGTATCCAGTCCCTTATAAGGCAACTTTCGTTTCCCTCCCCAACCAATGTGGGATCTTACAATCTAAGGATGGTAGGTTGTGCTCAACTTTGCTCTCGTACCCATCTCTTTCTGTAGACTATCCTAGAAATTTGAAGTAAAACGACTATGGCGGTCGAAAACAATCGACAATGGTACTCCATGTCGCGATACTACATCATCAATGTATAGTTCCGCTAGTTTATCCATTGGTAAGGTCTCTCGCATAGCCAAGAAATGTGCACTCTTGGTTAGGCGGTCCCACCACTACCCAAATCGTGTCATGATCTTTCAATGTTCTCAGCAACTTGGTCACGAAATCGATGGTGATGTGTTCCCATTTTCACTCCGGAATTTCCAAGGATTGAAGACTCCCGTATGGTCTTTGGTGCTTCATGTGTGTTGCAATTTACATTCCTACAACATCATTTTCCCATCTGTTTTCTTTGTTTTTTCACTTTAAATCCCATAACTTGAGTCTTTTATTTATTATTTTGTATCTTATTGGAATTGTGTAGTCTAGTGGCCTAATGGGCTATTTATTGCTTTTTAGACCATTTTGTGGTGTTTTAGACTTGTGTCTGCAAAATGAAGATGTTGTAGCTGGAGCAAAGGAGTGTTGCAGCAGTCATGGCGAGCTGAACAAAATTTCGAATGAGATATTTTTAAGACAAAAAGACTTTTGTGCAATGTTTTATTTCCAAAGTTCTAATAGCTAGAAAATAGAAGATCTATAGAGAAGAAAATTAGTTGTTTTGGTGCCAAGATTAGTAGTAGTATTAAGTGTACTTAGTTTTCATAAAAGTAAAATTTCAATTATCCAATGGGTAATATCCCCTTTTGTCCCCTTTTGTAAACTACTTTCGTCTAGTATTTAAAGGAAGCTTTGGCTGGGATATTAGACATGTTTTATATGTTCTCATATGATTTTGATGTTTTGAAGTATTTATTTGCTAGTTGCTTAATTTCAAATAGTTGTTTAAGTGTTTGATTACTTTTAATCTTTCTAGTTCTTAGTTGCTTTGACTCCAAGTTTCTTAGCAATCTCTTTTATTTAAGCTTTAAATCAAGTTAAATTGAATATATTCGAAGTTGTTTAAATACTTGTTGTCTTTAGTTACTAATTTCTTGATCGATTTCTCAAAATGTGTTTTTAGTTACTTACTTTCCACGTAGTGTTTTTATTTGATTAATTTCATCTAAGTGCTTTTGTCAAGTTTGTTTATTTGAATACTTCTTTTAAATGTTTTCTTCCAATATGCAAGAAAACCAAGTCGTGATAAGCTAAACCCTTAGCTTGGGTGTAAAGGGATTTTGAGTTCTAAAAACTATATGAAGTGGATATTACTTATGAAATGAAGTTTTTACTCTAATCTTTTATTCAGTTTTATATTGATCATACATCTAATTGACAAGTGGTCACTTGCTAAAAATGTTAAAGTGTGATGGTCTTGAGACCCAAGCCATTATACACACCCCACTTGAATGACATGAAAGTAATCTTTTTAAGATACTTAAAAATGGATATTTATTCATCTCTCATGCAACTTAAGAGGAGAGAGTGGTCGTGTGGCCCGTATCATAAGAGTGACACTTGAGATATGTTGAGTAGTGCTTGTCAAAACCTTTACCTGAGTGACTCTTAAGTTGATGGTTGGGTGTTAATTTTCTAAGCTACTGAATCTACTGCTGCAAAATCAGCTTGAGTTGATGTATGCTGCACACCAGTCCACTAGATTGTTTGTTTGAAGTCTTAACTAAACTTTGCAAATCTTGAATTACTGTTTATTATCCAATTTACTGCTTAGTGTTTACTTTTAACTGCAAATCACTCACAAATATATGTTCTTCCAAATTCATCCCCTGAAGTTGACTTTTCTGATTTGTCTTTCTAAGATTTCTAAGCTTACTTTCCTTGTGGATCGATAATTGATATCTTACCGTATTACTTGTAAAAGGCGATAGTATTTAGAGGTGTATACTTGAATCATCCTTTGTTTTAGTTTGATTTGTGCTAATACACTCTAAACCACACCAAGCTTTTGGCGTCGTTGCGGAGGAAAGGCAAAGCCACATAGTTTTTGTAACAACCCAAATTTTCATAGCAAAATATAACATAACATAAGTCTGAACCCAAAGGTTACATCCTTCAAAACAACAATGTAACGCAACAGAAATCTTAACTACAACCGAGAGATTTCTAAAATAACGGTAAAAGAATTGAACTAAGTCTTTGCTCTAGGCTGGCAACAATTCTAAACCTTCTCCTTTCCTTTTCCAGACGCTACACGATCACCTTTCCCTGAAAATGGGTTTTTAAGTTTGAAAGCGAGGGTTAGACCGTAAGGTCTAGTGAATTCCTGACAAACTTTAATAATTCACAAATACAGTCGCAACGGTTGGTAATAAATAAAAATTTCCCAACATAAAAACAATACAACAATATAGTAAAGTCAATTCTTATACGACATCCCAACAGGGTGACACAATGATCAGTTGTGTCCCAAGTTACCTTTACCATGTACATCTACGATTGGGTCCCAAGCAGACTCCCCTCTCATATCGGGGCCCAAGCAGACTCCCCGCTCACACCGGGGCCCAAGAAGACTCCCCGTCCACATGTGAGGAAAACAAATTCCGCACACACAGGTGGTGTGAGTATTTCCATAATTGCCATAAGTCCAACATTTCCCGTATCGATACATTTAATGCAAAGAATCATTTACATAAGTTTATATTAATCAACTAATTAATGAACATATCTTGAAAACATAGCATTAGTCATCAATAAAACCTCATGCGTCCCAAATTTCAGTTCAAAGATATGTGTAAACAGTTATGAGGTTGGGGGTCAGAAACTCACCTGACTGAACTGATGCTCACTTAGCTAAGAACAGCCTCCCTATAAATTAATAACGAAAAATAACAAAATTATTCGATGAACGGTTCATAAACGAATTACATACTTAGCTAAACTCCCCGAGTTCCCAACCCCTACTCGACCTAAGTTTCCCTTTAAGATTGAACTATAAACGACCGGGGTCTCCCCTAGTCGACCGACCCCTAAACGACTGGGGTCTCCCCTAGTCGACCGACCCCTGAATGACCGGGGTCTCCCCCTAATCGACCGATGCCTAGCTAGACCGACCGGTCCCCCTTCCTCCGTTCCCCGGTGCCATGGCACCCCGATCCTTGGTGCAAAACACCCCCGGTCACCGGTCCAAGACTCGACCAGAGCCTTCCCAACTGCACGACGATCGATTGATTTCGAACACCGAAAGTCCCAAAACTCGAGTCGATCATTAGACAACTAATCCCAATGACATTTTAATTAATTTTAACCATCTAAAATTATCGTTGAAATCAAACACTCGAATAACAATCAATCGCAACCCAACCATTCCATTAATCAGTTTTCATCCCAACACCAACATGAACAGTCTTAAAGGGTTGAACAAATCTCACACAACTAAAATCCACCATTTAAAACTTAATAAAGAGATCCAAAGAGTAATTACTTAACATCATTAAAGGTGAACACTAACCTGTAAATCGACTTCTTCAAAAACCAAAAGCTCTCTTCACCAAGCCTTCTCCCTTCTTCTCTTAGCGCCACACCAAAATTAGAAATGAGGAAGGAAGATGATTTACCCTATTTGGAACTATTACAAAAATTACTCTCTTTCCATTCAAACTCAAAATTAAACCACAAGGCCCAAAATTTTACAAAAGCCCACAATTAAAACATGGGCCTTACAGTTTTAAAGAGTTAATATTGCAAAAGTTGATTTTTCTAACACCTGTTTTCAAGGAGAAATGTTGTATGCCAAGGTTGTCACAACGGAGACCTTTTTGAACTTGATCCTAACATTGAACAAACTTTTAGGAGAAGAATGAGAGAACAAAGGGCTGAAACATCTGTTGAAAACTCTCGAAACATGGTGAGAGAAGCAAACCCACCACCACCACTTGTTGACCCACCACCTCTGCTTCCACCACCTTTCATTAACCAACCTCCACCAGTTAGCAACCTCTTGTTAATCAACCTCCACCTATCAATCAACCACCTCTTGTGAACCAGCTACCACCATTGAACCCACCTCCTAACTATAACAACCCACCACCATTTCAACCACCATAGTTAATCCACCTTTTGACGAGACTCAAAACACCATACATATTGCAGATTTCAAAGATAGGGGTATTATGATATCCCTGTATTTGACCTGTTGAAGTCAGGGATGGCAAGACCACGTTTGTAACATCCTGTTCTCTATGGGATAATTATGGTAATTTTATAAGAACCTCTATAGAATATATTTTTTTTACTTAGTAGTATATCTCCTTTCGTAAGCTTGAGCGTCTCTTCGGTAGCGTCGATTTATATATATATATATATACATATATATATATATATATGATTGTGTACCTATGTTTGCGTGTACTTTCTTGCATAAGTAGATATATATATACATGTAGATATATATAAGCTTTTGTGTGAGCGTTTATATCGTTATGTAATTTCATGTGAACTTGTGAGCGCGTTCGGGTGTGGCCAATCTTGATCGTTATGCGTTAATCCTCGTCAATATTAGACATTGAGATCCCACCCTCACCTTAGAAAACGTCATCGCATGTTGTTTTGATCGAAAGGAAAGTTCGAGAAAGAGCGAGAGAGGGTTTGTGTTTCTGTCAGTCGTTGGTTACCATTGTTGGGTCGTGAAACAGAAGCTGGAACCGGAGGAGCGATTATGCCCAGCGAGAATGTCGTGGCGTAGCCGCAGGGGGCATTATCGCCGCTGCAAGACAGTGAGCGGTGGGAGAGGGGCGACTATGCCCGACAAGATTGCCCGGGGCATAGTCGCCAGTGGGCAATGTTGCTAAAGGGGGGTCGTCGGCTGGGTTTTAAGTCGATGTTGGGGCTTGAAATCCCACATTTTCCTCCATTAATTTTCTGCAGGTCACTTTCTCTCTCTAATCGCATTCTCTCTCTCTCTCTCTCTTATCCTCTCTCTCGTCTCATTTATTAATCTAAGGGGCCATAGCATTGAAGAGATCATCAAGTTAGGTTGTTGAAGGGTAGTAAAGTTTACTTGTTCCATTTAAAGTCTCAAGAAAAGAAGATCAAGTCTCCTAGATCTATCCATTTTAGGGTTTTCACTTCACAAAACCCTAGTTTGTGAGTCTCTACTCGTTAAATGCTTTTCTACCTATTTACTACTTGTATTTACCCTACACTTTACATATGGGATATTTACTTAAAGAGTTGTGACCTAATTTGTAGGATTTTCATAATTATAAACCCTAAATAGTGGATATGATTCATAAACACAAAATAGATCTTATTTCGGAAGTCATTTGTCTATGAAATATTGTTTTCATGTTTGTGTGAATAGCATGTGAGAAAACCCGTAGTTCTATAATTTTGGTTTAACTACTGATAATTTTTCTGATAATATGGTATGAGTAGTTTAATCATTTATGACTGAATGAATGGGAACATGGAAAATGTACTACTTTAATTAGTAAAGATGAGTCGTTGTCTTAGAGAAAATATCGAGCTCATAGGCCAAAAGTCAAATGGTGATTATGTTGTTTACTTGTAGAAAAGAGGAATGTCATGACTATAAATGCTTATGCAATCAACTGCCTGGTAAGAATTGCTCACTACTCCTTGTGCACGAGGATGTAGCTATATGGGTGCTTTGGACCTATCGTATTGGTCGTTGTGGTATACTAGCGAGTAGGCAATAGGGGGTCGTGGACCCTTGAGATGTAACTCGTCTAGAAATGAATAGGCAATAATGTTCTATAAGACCTTGAGGTATAACTCGACGGAGTAGGCAATAAAGGCAGTGATTATGGTTTGAGGTTGTGATGTCGTGATGGCATAGGAACTAGGACCGGGACATGAGGTATAATTCATTAACATCATGGGTGACTCCACTCCCGTGAATATGTCACCCCGGTGGTAACGGGTCTCCCCTGTAGTTTCAAGAGTTATTTCTTGTATGGTCATGTTCAGGTTTGAGAACATGGTTGCTGTGGAATCATTAATTGTGAGGCAAAGGAGTTCGGTAACATGAATATCGTTTTATATTTTTATGTTCATGATTTATAAATTATGAGATCTCACTAGACTTTGTCCTAACACTTGTTGTGGTTGTTATTTCCTCACAGATCCCACTTATGGTGGAAATTAGGTGGTCAGGCTTGTTAACCGGGAACGTAGGAGATCTTGGAGTGCCGGTCTGTTGGGTATACGTGTGAAGAGAGATTTTTGGTGGATTAGCAACACCCGTTTTAATCTAGTTTTTGAATTACTTCTAGATTAATTAGGTTGTTGTAATTTGTTTTGTATCTCGTTCTTCGGCCAACTTTATGGTGCAAACTATCCCATTTACTTGTGGGTCTATAGTCGCCCCTTGGGAAATGTTTATTTTATGTTGAAGTTTCTCCTTACAGGTTGATTTTGGATGTCCGTATTTTAGACGTCATATTGCCGAAATTTCAATTTTATTTGATTGAATTTTTAGGGTGTTACAAGTTGGTATCAAAGCTCTAGTTTAAATGAATTAGGTATGTAATCTCGATGCCTAGACTTAAGCTGAGACTTGTAGACAATAAAAGTGTGAGAATTGGGTAGAACTTCTAAGATGGAGCAGTCTTAGAGTCAACGGAAGATACGTTGCTGAAAATCGTGAAAATGGTAACAAGAATCTTTATGTAGTGTGCGTTCATAATTTCAATTAGCAACAACTATTATGAATGTATTTCTATGTGAGCAGGCTTGAATTACTATGATTATGATAATCGATGAACTGTGTTAGTACGTTTCTTGTGTGTATTCTTGTGTAACCCATCTCTCACCCTTTTTTGATTTGATGAAAGACGGAAATGGTAAATACCCGGAGTCATCTTCAGTCATCGCCATAGGGTCAAGCGGTAAATGAATCCACGGCCAATAGGCCGAATGCAACCGTGACGGACGGACCTCCAATCTCACCTATGCTTGCTGGAAGGGTGGAACAAATTCCGAGGACCGACATTGCTACTGTTGATCCAATCATGACCGAAGTAAACCCTCAGACACAAATGATAGATATGATGAGAGCCATGAATGAGACCATGGCAAAGCAACAAGACCTATTCATGAAGCTTCTTGAGGACCGAGAGGTGAATCACCGTCGTCATGAGACGATCGAAGAGAATGTGGTCATAGCGGGTTTCGGGGGTACCGAAGACGAGAACCGCACTGAAGGGTTGGTGACCTTGGAGACCAGGCAACCGGAAAATGGATGCTCATACAAATCCTTTCTTTGTTGCAAACCACCAGAATTTTCTGGGACCGATGAACCCGTAAGGTGTATGAATTGGCTCAGAGAGATTGAGCAAGCCTTCCGAGCTTGTGAATGCGATGAGAGCCAGAAAGTGAAGTATGGGTCTCAAATGCTACGGGGTTCAACATTGACATGGTGGAATGTGTTCACCGCAACAGTGGGATAATCTGTGTTAGCCAAGATGGCTTGGGCCGAGTTCAAGAGAAAGTTGTTAGAAGAATACTGCAATGAAGAGGAGATGGACCTATTAGAAGAGGAGTTCCGATCAATCAAGAAGGGAAACTTGTCGGTAAAAGAGTACACTCGACTGTTTATGGAGAAACTAAACTTGGTGGGACATGTGGTCCCGACCGAGAAGGAAAAGGTAAAGGCCTACTTGAAGGGCCTACCCGCGGACATGATGTCAATGGTCCGCAACTACAAAGCCTCCAACCTCCGCGAGACCATCGAGGAGGCCAAGGTTATGGAGAGGTTCTATGCGCGTGATAAGGAAGAGAAGGCGAAGGTGGGAGAGCCCGCTGAGTTCGTTCAAGACACCGAGGTTTCAATCGGGAGGTAAACGTTCTGAAAATCGTCGGGAGGCGAAGTGGTGCCCTAAATGCAAAAGCAAGCATTTCGGGTTTTGCAAGATCAACCCCAACCCCAACCCGGTCTCGTGTTTCAAATGCAGTAAACCGGGTCACATCAGTACCGAGTGTTCCATTCGGGGGACAATTTGTTATGAATGCAAGGAGATGGGTCATGTCCAAAGAGAGTGTCCCAAGCTTAGAGGTGTTGCGAGAGGAGGATGAAGTTCTGGAAGTCAACCGAGAAGAGAAGTCATTCCCAAGGCTCAGGGGAGGGCTTTTCAAATGACTAAAGAGGAAGCGAAGGAGACCACCGATGTGGTGTCGGGTACTTTCCTACTCAACTCCATACCCGCTAGAGTGTTGTTTGATTCCGGTGCAAATTTCTCCTTCATGTCTGTTATATTTTGCAAATCCTTAAGCGTACCTATTAGTACTCTTCGTGGCGCGTTAGTCATAGAAGTAGCCAATGGGGAACAAGTAATCTTGAGAGATATCTTGAGAGATTGTCGCCTAGAGATTAGTGGCGAATCTTTTATGGTAGACTTGCTTCCTATGACCATCGGGAGTTTCGACGTGGTGATCGGGATGGATTGGTTGGAAAAGCATCAAGCAGAGATTTTATGCTCAAGGAAACTCATACGGATTCCCATCCGGGATGGTGACTTCCTAACGGTATATGGCGAGAAACGAAAAGGCGAGGTGGCCATCATCTCATCCATCAAAGCAAGGAAATATCTGACGAAGAAGTATCCTTCGTACCTAGCCTTTGTGGTATAAGCCGAGGCAGAAAAGAGGAAGATAGAAGACATGAATATTGTCAATGAATTTCCGGACGTGTTTCCCGACGACCTACCAGGCTTGCCCCCCGATCGGCAAGTAGAATTTCGGATTGATTTGATTCCGGGAGAGAAACCAATAACTCGTGCACCATATCGTCTCGCGCCAACCGAAATGCAGGAAATGATGTCCCAACTCCAAGAGTTGCTGGAGAAGGGGTTTGTGAGGCCGAGCTCGTCTCCATGGGGAGCTCCAGTGCTTTTTGTGAATAAGAAGGACGGGTCGATGCGTATGTACATCGATTACCGTGAGTTGAACAAAGTGACCATCAAGAATAAATATCCGCTACCCCGAATAGACGACCTCTTTGACCAACTACAAGGGGCCGGATGCTTTTCCAAGATTGACCTCCGATCGGGCTATCATTGTAACACCCTGAATTTCGTTATATAATCTTGGTATTCTTGTGTTAAGCTTTTGTCGTTAACACCGCGTTTAGTATAACGTTCGAGTTTTTGGTTTTCGGTGAATCTGGAAACTTCCAGTGAGTTTCGCGAGTTACTCGCGACTTATAGTCACGGCATTAGTCGCGATGTCCGCTGTTGGTTTTGGGGTTTGAGAACACGGGCGAGTTCTGACATAACCCGCGACACCCCCTGGACCGACTTAAGGGTTTCAACCTCAAAATATCTCATTCGGTCTCATCTCTCAATCTCTAAACTCTCTCATTTCTCATTCTCATTCTCTCTCTAGAAATCTCTCTCTCTCTCTCTAAGAGTTGGTTGGTAACTTTTGGTGGATAGAATCTAGTTTGTGATCCGAGGTTTCGGTGTTGAAAGCTTCGCCTTATCAAGGAGATCGATATCTGTTTTTTCGGGTTGTCGTATAAACCTATTGGGTGAGTTCCTACTACCATTTTACAAACTTTATACATGTCAAACTCTTATTTGCGAAATCCGAAGTATTTCTACGGTATGATTTCATGTTCTCTACATTTTGATATAAATGAAGTTTTTGGTGATTTTCGGGGTTCCCGATTAGTATTGACTAAAATGACGGGTTCCGCCTTATTGGAAGTAAAATGATGTTTTACTTGCCCATGTTTGTGGCTTATTGAAAGAAGGTGTATAAACTGGTTTTATGACTATCTTTCTTACCAGCAGTTGATCTGGAAAATGGCATTTTGAAATATAAATGTGTTGAAAGTTGTTTATCTAGCTTTGAAACTGGTCACATGAAATATTGTGACAAGTCATGACTATACTAGTGGATCCCTAGGTATCGAGTCGGCTTATTGTTGGGATGTTTGTATCCCTTCGTTGTAGTTAGATACATTTGATCTTCGGGGGCACTTAGTATGGTTATGTGAGATCGGTTACTAGCCATAGGTCAAATGTAGTCTAATGAACGAGTATGGCTGGTTCCTTGGGGGCCTCCCTCACATCGTAGTACGGACCGAAGCGTTCGTGGCCATGGTTCCAGTATTTAGCTCATAACTCGGATTGGTGGTCTACTTTGTGTTACACCACAATCTTTGGTAAAATGGTTCTTTTGTCATCGTATGATGAGTTTTGGACCGAAAAGGCCCGGTTGTGGCGAAATGTTATCTTTCATAAATTAAACCTTTATGAAAAGATTTCCTTATGATACTGATGTTTATATTTCGGGAAGTTTATAAAAGAACTACTTGTGCATTAAATTGTGAGGTTTTGGAAAGAAGGTTTATGGTCTCATTTTAATGGATTTCATTCTTATCAACGGTTAACTTGGAAATGCTTGTTTGAAAGATTTCCGTTTGGATGCAAATGTTTATATCTCTTGAAATTTATAAACTGTATGTTCTCACTAGGATTTTTAAGCCTAACACTTTTTCTCAAATGATATGTATAACAGGTTTCCCTTATCGGTGGGATGTACAGGATTTTGAGAGACGAGTTTGGTCTCGAGGCATTTTTGAGATGACTAAAGTGTGTTGATAGTTGGGCATTGTTAAGTCCCATTCTTTTGATGAATTTTGGATTGTCAGCTGATGTAATCTAGATAGTTATGTTTAGATTAGTTTGTTGATGAATTCTAAATCCGTACAGGTTTTTTTAAAGTCTAAAGGACTGATACACTTTTTGAGGAGTTTATATCAATACGGATGTCTTGTTGCCATATTTCCAGGTTTTAATTTACTCTGAATTTTAGAGTGTTACAATCATCAAGTAAGGGTACGAGAAGAAGACGTTCCGAAAACGACATTTAGGACTCGGTATGGGCATTACGAGTTTCTAGTCATGCCTTTTTGTTTGACGAATACGCCGACAATATTTATGGACTTGATGAACCGTGTTTGTTGACCATTTTTGTACCGATCGGTAATAGTATTCATCGACAACATCTTGGTGTACTCTAAGAATGAAGAGGAGCACATGCAACATTTGAGAGAGGTCCTCGAGGTTCTAAGGAAGGAGAAACTTTATGCCAAATTCTCTAAGTGCGAATTTTGGTTGCGAGAAGTTCAATTTCTCGGCCATGTAGTGACTCGTGAAGGAGTGAAAGTAGATCCTACGAAGATAGAAGCAATGATGAACTGGGAGCCCCCGAAAAGCCCAACCGAAATCCGAAGCTTTTTGGGACTCGCCGGTTATTATCGAAGGTTCATCCAAAACTTCTCCAAGATCGACTCATCACTGACTGCGTTGACTCGAAAGAACGTGAAGTTTGCTTGGATAGAGATCAAGAGAAGGCTTTTCGTACCTTGCAACGAAAATTGTGTGAAGCTCCAATTTTATCCCTACCCGAGGGAACGGAGGACTTTGTCGTCTATAGCGATGCCTCCAAGATGGGATTGGGTTGTGTCCTCATGCAAAGGGGTAAGGTTATAGCGTATGCGTCAAGGCAGTTGAAGGAGCACGAAAAGAATTACCCAACACATGATCTCTAATTGGCAGCGGTTGTGTTTGCTTTGAAGTTGTGGCGACACTACTTGTACGGCACTAAGTGCACACTCTACACCGACAACAAGAGCTTAAAATATGTTTTCGATCAAAAGGAGTTGAACATGCGTCAAAGAAGATGGCTAGAGTTGTTGAAGGACTACGATTGCGAACTCCAATATCACCCAAGCAAGGCCAATGTTGTAGCGAATGCATTAATCCGGAAAGAGTATAGTGGAGCGGTGAAGACCTCAATGACAAGGATTGATATCATCTCAAACCATATGGACATGATAAAGACCACTCAAGCCGAAGCAACTCTTGAAGTGAACCTTAAAGATGAAGCAATGGCGAAACAACACCTTACCTTGACGGAAGATAGTAGAGGATTGAAACTCTTCCAAGGACGAGTTTGGGTACCCAAGTTGGGAGGATGCCGGAAGCTACTCTTGGAAGAAGCGCACAAGTCTAGATATCCCATCCACCCCTGGAGCACAAAGATGTATAGAGATTTGAAGCTAAACTTTTGGTGGCCGATTATGAAGATCGTTGTGGTGAATTACGTGGAGAAATGCCTTACTTGTTCGTTGGTAAAGGCCGAACACCAACGACCGTATGGAAGCTTGCAATTCTTAGAAATACCGGAGTGGAAGTGGGATCACATCACAATGGATTTCGTGACAAAGCTACCGAATACATTGAAGGGTCACGACACCATTTGGGTGGTAGTGGACCGATTGACCAAGAGCGCGCACTTCTTGGCCATGAGGGAAACGTTACCGTTGGACAAGTTAGCAAGACTTTATATCAATGAAGTATTCTTGAGGCATGGGGTACCATGCTCTATTGTGTTCGATTGGGACAGTCGTTTCACTTCCCATTTCTGGGGTGCGTTTCAAAAGGAATTGGGAACAAAAGTGAAATTGAGCACGATGTACCATCCTCAAACGGATGGACAAAGCGAGCGGACAATTCAAACATTGGAAGATATGTTGCGATCGTGTGTTATTGATTTTGGAGGACGTTGGGACTCTCACCTCCCATTGGTGGAATTTTCTTACAATAACAGTTACCATTCAAGTTTGGGAATGGCACCGTTTGAGGCCTTGTATGGCCGGAAATGTAGGACCCCTGCGTGTTGGCTTAAAGCGGGTGAGAAGCAATTTGCCGGACCGGAAGTGGTACAAGAAACGGCGGACAAGGTAAAGAGCATTCGGGAACGGTTGAAGGCGGCCCAAGACCGCCAAAAGAGTTATGCGGACAAAAAGAGGCGGCCGATGGAATTTCAAGTGGGCGACCGAGTCATGTTGAAGTGTCTCCTTGGAAGGGAATTATAAGGTTTGGGAAACGCGGGAAGCTTATCCCTCGTTTTCTCGGGCCTTTTCCCATTATCGAGCGTGTGGGACTCCAAGCCTACAAGCTTGATTTACCACCCGAGATGAGTGGGATTCATCCTACATTCCATATTTGCTACCTATGAACGTGCCTAGCGAAAGAAGAAAACGTCGTCCCACTATCCGAAATCCGAGTAGACAACAATCGATGCGTTGAAGAGCCGGAAGCCATTTTGGAAAAAGAAACGAAGAAACTCCGCCATAAAGAAGTGGCTATGGTGAAGGTGCAATGGAAACATCACCGAGGTGCAAACGTGACTTGGGAAGCGGAGGAAGACATGAAGAGGCAGTATCCCCACTTATTCGAGTAGCGCTAGATTTCGAGGGCGAAATCTATCCCTAGTGGGGGACGATTGTAACATCCTGTTCCCTATGGGATAATTATGGTAATTTTATAAGAACCTCTATAGAATATATTTTTTTACTTAGTAGTATATCTCCTTTCGTAAGCTTGAGCGTCTCTTCGGTAGTGTCGATTTATATATATATATATATATATATATACATACATATATATATATGATTGTGTAGATATGTTTGCATGTACTTTCTTGCATAAGTAGATATATATACATACATGTAGATATATATATATATATATATAAGCTTTTGTGTGAGCGTCTATATCGTTATGTAATTTCATGTGAACTTGTGAGCGCGTTCGGGTGTAGCCAATCTTGATCGTTATGCGTTAATCCTCGTCGATATTAGACGTTGAGACCCCACCCCCACCTTATAAAACGTCATCGCATGTTGTTTTGATCGAAAGGGAAGTTCGAGAGAGAGCCGGAGAGGGTTTGTGTGTCTGTCAGTCGCTGGTTACCATTGTTGGGTCGTGAAACAGAAGCTGGAACCGGAGGAGCGACTATGCCCGACGAGAATGTCGTGGCATAGCCGCAGGGGGCATTATCGACGTTGCAAGACAGTGAGCGGGGGGAGGGGCGACTATGCCCCGGTGGGCAATGTAGCTAAAGGGGGGTCGTCGACTGGGTTTTAAGTCGATGTTGGGGCTTGAAATCCCACATTTTCCTCCATTAATTTTATGCAGCTCACTTTCTCTCTCTCTAATCGCATTATCTCTCTCTCTCTTATCCTCTCTCTCATCTCATTTATTAATCTAAGGGGCCATAGCATTGAAGAGATCATCAAGTTAGGTTGTTGAAGGGTAGTAAAGTTTACTTGTTCCATTTAAAGTCTCAAGAAAAGAAAATCAAGTCTCCTAGATCTATCCATTTTAGGGTTTTCACTTCACAAAACCCTAGTTTGTGAGTCTCTACTCCTTAAATGCTTTTCTACCTATTTATTACTTGCATTTACCCTACACTTTACATATGGGATGTTTACTTAAAGAGTTGTGACCTAATTTATAGGATTTTCATAATTATAAACCCTAAATGGTGAATATGATTCATAAACCCTAAATAGCTCTTATTTTGGAAGTCATTTGTCTATGGAATATTGTTTTCATGTTTGTGTGAATAGCATGTGAGAAAACCAGTAGTTCTATAATTTTGGTTTAACTACTGATAATTTTTCTGATAATATGGTATGAGTAGTTTAATCATTTATGACCAAATGAATGGGAACATGGAAAATGTACTACTTTAATTAGTAAAGATGAGTCGTTGTCTTAGAGAAAATATCGAGCTCATAGGCCAAAAGTCATATGGTGATTATGTTGTTTACTTGTAGAAAAGAGGAATGTCATGACTATAAATGCTTATGCAATCAACTGCCTGATAAGAATTGCTCACTACTCCTTGTGCACGAGGATGTAGCTATATGGGTGCTTTAGACTTATCATATTGGTCGTTGTGGTATACTAGCGAGTAGGCAATAGAGGGTCGTGGACACTTGAGGTGTAACTCGTCTAGAAATGAATAGGCAATTATGTTCCATAAGACCTTGAGGTGTAACTCGACGAAGTAGGCAATAAAGGCAGTGATTATGGTTTGAGGTTGTGATGTCGTGATGGCATGGGAACTAGGACCGGGACATGAGGTGTAATTCATTAACATCATGGGTGACTCCACTCCCGTGAATATGTCACCCCGGTGGTAACGGGTCTCCCCCGTAGTTTCAAGAGTTATTTCTTGTATGGTCATGTTCAGGTTTGAGAACATGGTTGCGGTGGAATCATTAATTGTGAGGCAAATGAGTTTGGTAACATGAATATCGTTTTATATTTTTATGTTCATGATTTATAAATTATGAGATCTCACTAGACTTTGTCCTAACACTTGTTGTGGTTGTTATTTCCTCACAGATTCCACTTATGGTGGAAATTAGGTGGTCGAGCTTGTCAACCGGGCACGCAGGAGATCTTGGAGTGCCAGTCTTTTGGGTATACGTGTGAAGAGAGATTTTTGGTGGATTAGCAACACCCATTTTAATCTAGTTTTTGAATTAATTCTAGATTAATTAGGTTGTTGTAATTTGTTTTGTATCTCGTTCTTCGACCAACTTTATGGTGCAAACTATCCCATTTACTTGTGGGTCTATAGTCGCCCCTTGGGAAATGTTTATTTTATGTTGAAGTTTCTCCTTACAGGTTGATTTTGGATGTCCGTATTTTAGTCATCATATTGTCAAATTTTCAATTTTATTTGATTGAATTTTTAGGGTGTTACAACGTTTTGAACCAAAACCTATCATGTTCCAAATGTTACAAATAAATAGCCAATAAAGTGTTTTGCATCAGAAGATCCACATTCTCATTTAAAATCATTTATGGAAATCATAAACTCATTTTCTATTCTTAGAGTATCTAATGAGACCCTATGACTCACTCTATTTCCTTTCTATTTAAGGGATAGAGCTAAGTCTTGGTTAAACTCACTTCAACCTGATTCTGATACTTGGAACAATTTGGTTGAGAATTTTTTTTAAAAGTATTTCCCTCCCACCGGGAATGCTAACTCCATAAATGAAATATGTTTGTTTAGACAACTAGATGATGAAGCAGTCCCTGATGCATGAGAAATATTCAAAGACTTGTTGATAAATTGGCCTCATCATGGCATTCCCTATTGCATTCAACTAGAAACATTTTACAACGTTTTACCAGCCAGTGCAAAACAAATGCTAGATGCTATTGCAGGAGGGGCTTTCACATCAAGTACCTACAATTATGGGTATGAAATTTTGGAAAACATTTATAATAATAATAGGCACTGGTCTAATCGAAGAAAAATAATACCTAAGAATGTAATAGTAGTTCATGAACTTGAACCTATATTGCTATGCAAGCACAACTTACATCTATGGTTAATATGATTAAAAATCTGACTACTAGCCCTAGTGTGTAAGTTGTGAATGCCATAACATATCCTTCTGAATTACTTGTGCAATGTGTGTGTTGTGGAGACAATCATTCATATGAAACTGTCCACATAATTATGAAAATGTGTGTTATATCAATAATAGGGGTAATGCTTATTCTCAGACATATAATTCTAGCACCCTAACTTTTTTTTTGGCATAACCCATCTTTGAATCCTCAGGCAGGTAAGCAAGTTGCATCATCATCACATCACCAACACCAGCAAAGTTTAAAGCATATATTCATCCCAACCCTTATGAATTAATTGAGTTTTTATGCTATACGGGAACCAAGGAAAAACCAAGGACTAAGGAACCTTTTACCCAAACGCTTACCCTGTAAGCATTTACCGATAAGAATCAATATTCTAACTTGCTTTACTGGGTAAGATTGTAGTTCATTCAAACCATATTGTATGCAATAATTTACCCGGTACGAGCTTACCAGGTAAGAGTCGTCACTCTCACTTACCGGGTAAGACTCTTCATCATTGTCATCGCTCTTATCGGGTAAGATTCTCGACTCTTGCCATATTCATCCGATAATATAAATGACCCATAAATCTTACCAGGTAAGCATTCAGTAAACAACCCATAAATTCTAACATTCAAACAAATATTATAATATGTTGATGAACTTACACTTTCTTAGATAAACTTAAATATACAATATTTATTATGTAAGATGAACTAAAAACTGTATATAAATAGGAAATGTCGGTCACACACAAAAAAAATTGAGAAATTCACATAAATAGCCATATTGGATTAACTTTTTTAAAATTTAGTCACCAAAATTATTATTTTTCAAAAATATCCGGAATCCCGCAAGTCTGACACCGCAAGCCACCTTTTCCTTGCGGTGTTAGACTTTTTCTCACAAATTATGGGGAAAAACCTTTTACGTCCCCAAGTCAAAACCGTAGCTTGCGGTTTTCCTAAAAATCGCTATTTTCTTTAGAAAAAGTTTGATTTTGTCAGAAAAAAATCTGACACTGCGAGGAAAAGGTGGCTTGCAGTGTTAGACTCGCAGGATTCCGGACTTCCATGAGCATTAGATTCATTCTTTTCTTACCTATTTTTGAAAACTAATAATTTTGAGGGCTAAATTTTAAAAAAATAAATAATAATCCAATATAACTATTTATGTAAATTTCTCCCAAAGAGTTGTGTCTATTTAAAGTACAAGAAAATATTATTAGAATTTCTGAAAACATATTTCAATTATAACTTACAAATTCATATACTAATATAAAATATCTTAAAAACAAAAACTAAATAATTATATACACATTGTATGTACATTATATAGTTAAAACCTATATTTTACAAACAAATATGATTATTTGTGAAAAAGAGTAAAAAAAACAAAACAAAAAACATATTAATTTGTCTTAAATAATCGTTAAAATAATAAATGCTCTATTATTATTATTATTATTATTATTATTATTATTATTATTATATGAAAAAAGAGAGTGTATGTGTGAGAGAGATTAATGTTGGATGTGATTGTAAGATATAACTTTATTATTATTTAATATATAAAAGAATTTCACACGAAAAGAGAATTAAGGAAATCCTATTGATTAAGTGTAATTAAATTATATATATATATATATATATATATATATATATACTAGAAGCGTACTCGCGTAATACGGTGAGATACATCACGATTTTAATGTTTCCTTTTATTTTTTGTTTTTTTTATCAATTTATAGTACGATTTTAGATGATTTTGAGAGAGTGATAATGATTTTTTTTTATAAATTTGTTTAATTTAGGCTTAATAATATAATGTTTTTTATATAAAAAAATTAAGTATTTTATTAGAATTAAATGGTTATCTTATATATTTTAAATTCTTTATATTTAAATTGAGATGTTTATCATGTTTTGATTATGTTTATCAGTTAGTTATGAATTCAAACATATAGCTTTAGAAATTTGTACTCATTTATCATGACTTGTAATCTTAAATTTTAAGTAATGTGTCAATAAACAATACTTAATGCATAAAAACTTGTTTTTAAGAGTTTATTCGATAGTTTAATAATAATGTAATTTATTTTAGGTTTAATAATATAAATTTTTTTTCATAAAATAAATATTAAATACTCTGTTAAATTTTCTTAATTATATTTTAGATTTTTTATATTTAAAATTTGATTTTTATCTTGTATTTAGTTATGCAGGCAGTGATTTTAGGGGAGTTGAAGTGGAAAGTGATTTTAGGGGAGTTAAAATTGTTAAAGATAAGGATTGAAAGTTAATAAATAGCATTAAATATAATACATAAAACTTTAATGGTTGTTTTTAAGATATTTTAAGTAATTAAAATTAAATAGTGATACATTAACCTTTATCAATTGTTTTTAAAGTTAATAATTGATTTTAAGAATCAATTATCACTGAAACTTGTTTATATCATTATAAAAATAAGTGCAAGAATTTTATTGCTACAATATATCATATATGTATTGTTCTTTTTTTTTTCCAGGGTAACCTAAAGTGTTTAATCTTTAGTTGACTAAATATACGTAACAAGTCTATATTTAAATGTTTTTTTAGAAAGTAGTTGCTACTTAAATGCTATGGTTGAAGATAATAAATATCAACTTTATATATTTTTAAACGACAAGAACAATAAATAGAAAACGAAAGACCACACCAAAATGAAAGAATTTTAGATAACTAACAACCTAAATCCAAAAAAGAACAATTAAATACAAAAATATATATATAATGAATATATATATATATATATATATATATAGGGGGGGGGGGGGGGGGGGGGAAGGGGATTGGTTTTCATGAGAATGATTTTTTTGGTGGGAACAAACCAAAAAAGCTTTCATCTACCTTCATTTATCTATCTTTAATCAAAATAACTAAAAATTTAGTATATATATATATATATATATATATAGAGAGAGAGAGAGAGAGAGAGAGAGGATCATGTTTATTTGACAAATGCTAAATATATGATAAATAAAAAAAATGATCATAGTCCTTTATCTATTCAACATTTGCGACTTTGACCATGAAACACTGGATAATTCCTTGTGTAGTCTGTAGAAGATAGAGGGGTAGTTTCGTAAAATATGCGGGACGAGTTTATATATGAATTTGTATGATTCATATATGAACCAGTGTAATTCACATATGGACTCTTTTAACTAATTCATATATGAACCTTTGTGATTTATATATGAATCTGTTAATTAGTTCAACTGATTCAAATATGAACATTGTAACAACCTGTACCTTTATACATATATCAAAATAACATTTCTGTCTAAAAACTGCCCCAGGCTTACATTTCAGAGTACAAGGTTTACAACTATCACCTATTACACAACTGAGTCAAAAAGTAAACTATTGCAGGAAGTCTTCTAGCTCCTGAAAATGGCTCACATCTTCTCTTTACCCTTATCTGTACCTGCTACCTTTCGATAACCTGAAACAGGATTATAATTTTGAAAGAGCGAGGGTTAAACCAATGGTCTAGTGAGTCCCCTCCAATCACTATTACAACAGTTCAAATATTATTTAAAACATTTAAACAAAGCTTTATATCTCAAAACATAACTTGCTCTTTTAATCAAACTTTTAAACATACTTTATGTTTCGGAAGCATAACTCAATCTACTGCCATCACTGACCACTCTTTACGCTTCACAAGCGTACCTTAAGCTACTGACCAACACTGTCGTCAAAGACGGTATGTCTGTCTCGTACTGCCTTATTATAGGGACACACCCTAATGGTATAAACGGGCCACACTCCCCGGTACGAGCAGGCGGGTCACACTTCCCGACTTAGGTCAGACTTCTGACTCAAATGTATGCATACACTTATTCCTGACTATATATAAAACAAGTTTATATAAATTGAGCATAAACATGCCAAACTGATTAAATCAACATTTTTCAATAAATATGCATAACTTTCAATACTATAAACGTGCAGTTTATAAAACCCACATTTATCAAATAACTGTCAAAATCATAAAAGATCTAGTTTGAAAGACTCGCCTCTAATTCTTCTTGCTTAACCTCTGTCTTCTAACGATTAACACCACCTACGATGGTATCAAAATACAAAGGTAAGCTAACTTGCGACTAACAATCTTTCCTTCTCTAAATAAATCAACACACTGTCTGACCGGTCAAAACTTCTCCGGTCAACTAACCCCGGTCGAGATCATCTTACCGGTCAACGCCACTTATACCGGTCAACACTTATATCGGTCGACTACAACATACCAGTCGACCGCAACCTACCGGTCGGTCGCAATATACAGGTCGACGAGACCGGTCACAACATACCGGTCACCATACCGGTCATACTGGGTTCCGGTCGATACTATATCGGTCAATACCTTCGTTCCGGTCAACATTCAAACAGAGTCGGCGAGTCAAAAGTTCGAACCCAGAAAACTTCAGATCATTAAATCGATCAAATATACGGTTAAAAGCTTAAATAACAAGACTATTTACCGACTAAAACATGCAGATAGAAGTATTAAGCTAGAATCATACCTCTATTTGACAAAAACTGATCGATCCTTCACAACCTTGCTTTTCTTTCTTCTGTTTCGCACTGTTCTCTTTCTCTAAGTCGGTCTCATGAAAATTATCAGTATGAGTTATGAATTCACTTTTAGTTTTAAGGTTATATATATATATATATATATATATATATATATATAACCAAAGTTTCAAATAACCCCTTGAACTTTGGGTCTCGCTTAACTTTTCACCCAACTTCCAAAATTAATAAAAATTTCGGATCCGGATATTACAAACATACAGTTAATTAGTTTATATGTGAATCACAAAGGTTCATATATGAATCATTTAAAAGAGTTTATATGTGAATTACATTGGTTCACATATGAACATATAGTTCATATGTGAATCATACAGGTTCATATATGAACTCGTCCCGTGTATTTGTAAAAATTACGAAATTGTTCTTCTATTTTTTGAATAGCCACAACTTTTGACCAGTCAAAGCCGTAATTTTTTACCAATCAAAGACGCAATATTTGACCAGTCAAAGCCGATTTTGACCGAGTGAAAGACTAAGATTACTTCTCTATTTCTCATATATTTAGCATTTCTCAAATGAACCTCTCCCTATATATATATATATATGTGTGTGTGTGTGTGTGTGTGTGTGTGTGTTTGAAATGATGTAAAAGTTCGTGTTAGCGACTGAAAGTGAAGAAATTTGTTGAAATGATAAAGGTAGATGAATGTATGCAAAAATATGTTTTATCATTCTCATCAAAACTCTTATTCTCTTATGATTGATATATATATATATAGTTGGGTTCCAGTGAGAATAAAAGTTATGGTGAGAAGTGTAAGAAGGCATTTCCACACTTGGATCAATCATAATTGAAGATCAATACTAAGTGGTGCACTAAGATGCACCTGATCAATTCATGTGATAAACACAATTCGTGGGTGGTGTGACATTAAAAGTGATCAATGGTCCAGATCCCTTCTTATGCTTCTCATCTTGACTCCTAATCTAACACGATCCTTAGTCTATATATATATATATATATATATATATATATATATATATATATATATAATATTACATTTGTTTATACGAAGGTAGGTTTAAGAGAAAACGATAACAAAACACAAAGAACCCATCTGGACTATTCATCTATTTTAATCAAATAGTTGTGAATAATATGGATGGTTACATTTTGTCAAATCAAAACCATAATTACAAAGGCATTTGTATTCAGATTTGGGTCATTTAGTTTTATTTCTTGTTACCCTTTTTATTGGGGTTTCTTTTTTAAACCTCCCTCTATATGTAGGGAAGTTCAAATAAGAAATATAAAAGGATTGTGATATAAGAATAGATCTTAACTCTCTTAGATGATTTGATCCAATAGATAATGTATTTTTTTTAAACGGAAAACCTCACCCCTCCTAGTTTTAACAAAAAAATGTAGATATCGTCCCTGTAATTATATGAAAATTACGGATTGGTCCCTCACATCTTTTTCTTATGGATTGAGTATCTCTAGTTTCATTATTGTTATAAATTGGGTCTTTACCACTAACTCCCGTTAAATTAGAGTATTTTGTGTTTTAAGATTTTTTCATTTTCTATTATAAATTATTAACATTATATATACATATATATATATATGTATATACATTATATTATAAATTATTAATATGTATAATAATTACCCCCTCCAACCCCCTTCGGCCCTTTCTAAGTACATTGAATCCCCCGCACGAGAAATGTCATCCCCTACCTTATCTCCAGTAAGAGGTGGCTCTGACTAACCCCACATACATGTAACTCCTTTCTTTCCTTGGTTTTGAGTTACCTTTTCTCATTATTCGAAACATTTTTTTCCAAACCAACATTCCAATATTATAATTCTGATGTCATCATAATGATATACCCAACTACTGCCTAAATTGATTTGTTATTAGGTCACAAGAAAAGTACTTTAGATAAAATCATCAATTATGTTCCATCATTACAACATTAAGGTAAAACTGGAATTTCAACAAAAGATGGTTCTTCAAACAAGAAGTAAAAGAATTGTCATCACTAAAATCAAAATTTGTCCTTGGCTTCTTGGTGGATTAGAAAATCCTCAAACAACGTTTCTGAAACCGAAATCCTTCCATGGCTTCTTGCTAGACTCAAAAACCTGCAAACAAAGTTTATATGGTTTCTTCTTAGACTAGAAATTTGTCCATGGCAATGATGTGTTGTGAGAGAAAGGGCTTGCCTAAAAAATAGGTGAGGGTCGACAGGAAAGCCATAGGGACGAAGGTGTGGGTGGTGCTTTAGCTGATAAGTACATAAAACTCCAACGAACTTTTTCATTTTGAATGAATAGACTATTGAACCTTTTCCATTAAAAGTGATTAATTCCCTAAACATTTTTTCCTTTAAATAAATCTTCGAACTTTTAGAAATTGGTTACATACATCATTTTAACCCAAAAAACTACATGTAACCAACTAGGAATGTTTTAAAATGTAAACTAAACTAAATCAGTTTTACGGTTCCCAAACCCTACGTCATTCAAACCCCTTGCCACTCATCGCTGCCCCATCGTCGTATGTTCTCCGTACTGCCTATCGACGCAGTTGGTCCCTGCCATCAATCTCCCCTTTTTAATCTTTTTTTATCTTTAAATTCTCCCTCTTCTAGAATGATTTAATAGAGTACGCATAAACATATAAAAAAAGAGGGGAAAAAAGGATAAAAAATTGGGATATCAATGGCAGGACCATCAATGATGATGGACGGTGATAGAGAGTGGACAACGATGGAGCGATGATAGAGAGGGGGGATGATAGGGAGGCGGGGGGGGGGGGGGGGGCAATAGCATTGGGTGCAAGGGGGTATGAATGACGTAGGATTTGAGAATGGTAAAATTGATTTACATTTTTTATTTTAAAACCTTCATAGCCACAAATAGTTTTTTTGGGTTAAAATGATACAAGTAACCAATTTCTAAAAACTCGATGGTTTGTATTATTGAAAAAAATCCATAGACTTAATCATTCAAAATGAAAATTCGATGGTTTATTTAATAAAAAAAATGTTCGGGGTATTAATCATTCAAAGTGAGAAATTTCAATGTTTATTATTAAATGATAGAGTTCGTTGGGTTTTCCGAACTTTTCCCTATATATTATGTGTGTGAATACATATAATGTTTTTTAAAAGGTTTTTTTTAAATAAATGGATAAAAAGACGAAATTACCCCTTGACTCAACGGTGCATATTTACGGAGTTAATGTTAGTGACTCAATCCATTATTTTTAGAGTAAATTATGTTTTTAGTCCCTATGGTTTATTGAATTTTTTTATTTTCATTCTTATAATTTTAAATTTATAATTTTCATTCCTATTATTTGTAATTCATTACATTTATCATCCTTATGATTTAAATTTTATTACTTTTTTCATCCCTATGGTTTACAATTTATTTCTATTTTAATTTTTTATACTTAAAAGTAGTGTTTTGGCCTCAGGGACGAAAATAGAAATAAATTACAAACCATAGGGACGAAAACTGAAATTTCAAAACCACAAGGACAAAATTCGCAATTTTTATCAAACTACAGGGAATAAGAACGTAATTTACTCTTATTTTTATAAAACCATAACGACAAGTTTACTCTAATAGAAAAAGTATAATCAAAATTAAAACAAAATAAAATTATATTACAATCAAATCAACACTCAAAATCTGAAATAGGACAAGAGAAAAAGCAAGAAAACGATTCCTTAATCACCATACACATTCACGTTTCTTACAAAGGGAGTGATATTTGCACCAAAAATTATGTCAAAATCAGGTCAATTCATTCATTGGGAATGTAATTCACGTATTGGGAATGTAAAAAAAAGATTTTGATGTTGATGTGTGTGAGGAGAAAATTAATGATGAAGATGCATTTGACAAAGTCAAATGTGCAATTAGTCCCCCCCTCTTCTTTTACAACACTCATTTTTTAACATAAATTCTAGCTTCAAATTAGGTGTCCATATTTTTATTTGTCTAAAAATAAGTATACATTTTCTAAATTAAGTTTTTACTTTCTTATTTTATTCTTAATTATGAAATGAATAAAGTTTATCTTTTTATTACTAAGAGCATCCACAGTGTGGTTATTATGAGGTTTTTGAAAGGTTTTTCAAAAAGCAAAAAACTCCTTTTGAGGTTTTTCACATAGTGAAGAGGTTTTTCACTTGAGGTTTTTCGTCATAGGTCGTAACTGCACGACCTGCTTTTTCGTATTTAATCAGTTTTAATTTTATAGAATTTTATAAAACTTTCGGATTTAATCAGTTTTATTTATTAACCAATTTTATTTATTAATATATTTAAAGTAATCATATTTAAATATAATTATTAAATAAATAATATAAATAAATACATAATGAAAGTAATTATATTTTTATATTTTTAAAATAACATCTCAAATTTGACAAATTTATATAATTCTAATAGATTTCTTAATGACTCAATTTTTATTTTCGGTTATACATACTTTTAAGTAGGGGTGTAAATGAGACGAGACAACTCGCGAGCTACTCGAGATCGACTCGGTCAACACTCGGCTCGAATAGGCTCGACTCGAACTCGAGCTCGACTCGACATACTAACGAGTCGAGTCGAGCGATCTGATACTCGACTCGATAAACTCGTGAGATACTCGAATATATATTATATTATATATATATATATACACGTTCGTTTAGTTATAATAGTAATTTAAAGAACATATATTAAAGAAATAAACATTAAAATAATAATATAATTATATTTATATTTATATTTATATTTATATTTATATATATATAATTATAATTATATAATCATAATTATTATTAATAAAGAATTACTAACATTTTCTTTAAAAAAAAGTAATAACACATAATATGACTTGTGGGTATCATTATTTAAAAACTCATCCCACATTGGTGAGACAATCCATCTAGGGATTTTGCATTCAACTATAAATAAGACTCATCCCCTTTCTTTCCCTTGCCATTCCATAGCCTTTGTGGCATAACCTTTCTATTGTGTCTAGTGGCTTGAGCCATTTGGCTTGAAGTTAGGCAAAAAAAATTGTTGGTACCTATGGAAGTGGGTGCAACTAGTTTGTTATGTTTGTTTACAATTTTAATTAAACAAACATAAACAAATATGAACACATTGAATTTTTAAATGATTGAATACGAACACTAGTTTGAGTTTGAGCTTAAAATTAGTTTGAGTTTGAGCTTGAAATAAGTTCGAGCTTGAGCGAGTTTGAAACGAGTTCGAGCTTGAGCGAGCTTGAAACGAGTTCGAGCTTGAGCTTTGATTCGAGCTTAAAACGAGTTCGAGTCGAGTTCGAGCTCGAGTATTAGCTTTCGAGTTCGAGTCGAGCTTGGGTTTTCACTACTCGCGAGTTTTCGAGTCGAGTTCGAGCTCGAGTATTAGCTTTCGAGTTCGAGTCGAGTATAATGATACTCGAGCTCGACTCGCATCATTTACACCCCTACTTTTAAGTTTAACATTTTTTAATTTTTATTTTACATAATTTTTATACAACTTTTATATATTTCTTAATAACCTAATTTTTATTAATTTTATTATACATACTTTTATGTATTTGTATGAATTTTAATATATTTATTTTTATAAATAATAATAAAAATGATATAAAGTTAAAATGGTGGGACCTTGAATAGTTTAAAAAAGTATTGAAAAAGCTTGGGTGAAGTTTTTCACATAGTGGAGGTATATAAATGTTTTTAAGTTATTGATGTGACAATAATGTATAAGAAAAAAAACTATGAAAAACATTGGTGAAAAAGTCATACACTGTGGATGCTCTAAGGGTAAAGTGTAATTTAGAACCACTTGGGTTGTGGCGCACTGGTAAACCCTTTGGGGGATGTAGTGGAAGATCTCATCTACCCAGGGTTCAAATCCAGACACTGCCAAAGCCCTTGTGGCCATGGAGGTTCACCTGCAATGACTCCAGGCCATTCGTGGTCTCCCGAGGATTAGTCGGTGCCCATAAGCTGGCCCGGAAACCCACGGTTACAAAAAAAATGTAATTTAGATATTGAAAAAATGTAATAATTACAAAATTCTAAAACTGGATGTTATTTTCATTATGAACATTTATTTTGGGATGGATGAATTAACAAATAGAAAATACTTTCATTTAAAAAATTTGTTGTTAAGAAATATATACATAGACATAGTCTTAAATTTGGTTAACTAGAATGATTTTTAACTTAATTTCCATTTTCTTTTTTATTTCTTAATACCATAACAAAATATTTATAATATAGTATTTTATATTAAATATTTTAAATTATATTTTTGATGTCCCAAAATAAAGCTTTATAATAAAATTGATAATAATATTTAGACATTTTAATCAATTAAATGACATTTTTACTTCTAATAGAAAGAGAGAAAATTTCTCTAATTTTCAATTAAAGGATAGAATGAAAAATAAAAACTTAAAAATTAAACCTTATTGTGAGAAAGATTTAAAATAAAAATGTGAATGATTATTTTTTGGACGAAATAAATAATTATTTTAATTTTTAGTATATACTTGGATTATTAAGAGCATCTCCAAGAGCCATGTTAAAATAGAAAAAAAAAAGTGAGATTTTTACAATTTTTTTTGCTCAAACAAATATGTTATATCATATGTTAAAATAAAGAAAAGAAACGAGATAAGATAAAAATCTTCAAATTTAGAGAAATATCTAAAACTCTATATTGAATAGGGGTGTTCACGGTTCGGTTAGTAATGAAAATGTGAACCGAACCGCATAAGGCGGATACCTAGTTACCCAAACCAAAACCGAACCGCGGGTTAAACCTAACCGAGCCGAACCGAACCGAAATAAGACGGTTACCCGCGGTTCGGTCCACGGTTACCCGAAGTTATAAAAAATATCATTTACAATATAAAAATGGTACCAAAATATAACATTTAAAAAAATCACACATAAAATATATAAAAATAATTAAAGCGTTCCAAACTAAAATAAGTTTAATTGTTTAATAACATCAATTTTTCGGTTAACATCTAAATTTAGTCATCCACCGTAATGATTGATAGCAAAAAGTAAAAGATTTTAATCATTTAACTTTAGGTTAATAAATAAATAAGTAAGTAATATAAATAAAATATTATGTATACATTATATTCGGTTCGGTTCGGGTACCCACAGGTACCGAAAATTCGAAACCGAACCGACCCGTGAATACCCGGTTTTTTCGGTTTTCGGTTTTTTGATTTTCGGATTTTTTCGGTTATCGGGTTTTTCGGTTTCGGATCAAACGGTTCGGCTCGGTTTCTCGGTTTTCCGGTTTTTTTGAACACCCCTAATATTGAAGAGAGATAAATAATATTTAATTCTTTTCTACCAATAGAAAAACATTGAAATTGTGTGTTTAGAAAAGAGAAATAATATTTTATAAATATAATTGATGATATAATTGCTAAAATAGAGTAGCTGTTGGAGTTTGATGTAATTTTTTTTAGAGATTTTAACTGTTTATACTATATTTTAAAAAAATTATAGCATAGCTGTCGGAGATGCTCTAATGATGTGTTTGGGAATTGGGATTGCTTATTTAAAACAACTTATACTTTTTTTTTAAACTAGAAGCGTACTCGCACAATGCATCGAGATATATCACGATTTTAATGTTTCATTTTTTTTTGTTTTTTTTTTGTCGATTTACAGTACGATTTTGGATGGGTTTTGAGAAAATGATAATGTTTTTTTTTATAAATTTGTTTAATTTAGGCTTAATAATATAATGTTTTTTATATAAAAAATTAAGTATTATGTTAGAATTCTATGATTATCTTATATATTTTAATGACATCTAGAAAAAATGACCAATTACATATTTAATTATATAATTAAAACAAATTTATAATAATATAATATATTAATTAATAATATACATGGAAAGGTCTGCATAAAAGGAAGGTCTTGCATATACCAAATTGATGGGTGTTAGAAGCCTGCAGTAGTAATATGTATCTTATGCTTTGATACTTATAGATTAAGAGATTTTTAAAATCTTGCATAAAATGATGGTATCTTGTGCCTAATAATTTGTATTTAAGAGTTTTTTATCCGTGATTTATAATATAATATAAATGTATATTAACTTACTAGATTTGCCCCCGTGTATTACACGGAGTAATTTAAAAAAAATTAAATAATGCCAAAAAACTTATCTTACAGATATGAATGGTCATCAAAAATACGATGCTATTTTTCCAAACTTTTTTCCATTCAAAGTTGTTGTTGTTTTTGCAGTTGGTTAAATCATGCCAAAAAAATTTTTTTGTATTAATAATTGATTTTGAAAATAAATTATTAAAATTTGTGAGATAAAAATTGAAATGAATTTTGTAAAAAGATTTGCATATGTTCGATAATACTTGATTTCCAATTTGTATTACAAAAATAATAATACGAAATAATATTTGATTTTCAAATTGTATTAGAATAAAATATATTCTATTTTATTTTTAGAAAATATAATATATTTTAATTCAATAAAAGATATTCATATTACAATTTTGATTTCTAAATTGAATTTCCGAACATATGCAATCTCATTTTCAACTTTTATCTCATACTAATTTCGACAAATTCCATAGTAATCACGACATATTAATTCGTATATATTTATGATATTTAATTATATAATTAAATCCAAAAATATTCAATGTTGGACTCATTTCGAAGGTATTGACGAAACGATTACAATGATATAATTTGTAAAAAATAAAAATGTTTTTTTTCAATGCAATTTAGTTAATATACATTATTTATGTTTATATGATAAAAGTCTACAATGAAAAATAAAAAAGTAAGAGATTAAAAATAAACTACATATCTAATTATAAGGGTAGTAAATGTAAGGTATAAATTAAAAAAATTGAATTAAGAAAAGATTAAATAAGAAATGAATGTGGATTTGCTAAATGACCTTATAGTGTAAAATGCGTCCAGATTCATGTTTAGCGGAAAAATGAAAAAGTGGAGTCACCAGATGATGACACGTGTCACTTCCGTTACTTATTTATTATATGTATAAATAGATGTGGTGATAAAAAGAAATTTTATAAAAAGTGTTTGAATTAGCATACTATGGTACTAAAATATAATAAATTAATAAGTTGTTATTTATGGGTGTTTGAGATTGCTTATATATGTAAAATAACTAAAAAAATTCATAAATTATTTCAAATAAGTTGATAAGTTAGTATGGACTAACTTATTAAAAATAACTTATCAGCAATAACAAAAATTCATAAACAATTTTTTTTCCAATCCAAACACTAAAAATAACTTATCTGTAATAACAAAATAATATCTATACTATATTATAAAGATGACATAAAAAACTCTTAATTACAACTCACTAAGTTTTATGTACTATCATTTAAAGCTATCTATTTAAAATCTCTTAAAAATAACTACTAAAGCCTAATGTACTACATGTAAAGCTTTTAACTCTAATTAATATATTTCATCCTTATCCCCCAAAATCCTTATCTCTAATCCCCAAATCCTAAAATTATGAAATTTGAATTCGGATAAACATAATTAAAACAGGATAAACATCTCAATTTAAATATAAAAAATTTAAAATATATAAGATAATTAATGAATTTTAACAAACTACTTAATTTTTTTATATAAAAAACATTATATTGTTAAGCCTAAACTAAACAAATTTATATATAAAAAACCATTATCACTCAATAAAAATCATCCAAAATCGTACTGTAAATCAATAAAAAACAAAAAATAAAAATAAACATTAAAATCATGGTGTATCTCGCTGCATTGCTCGAGTACGCTTCTAGTAATAAGATAAATCATTTTAACAAGCAATATCAAACACCCCTAAATTGGGTATCAAATTGTTTTATTTAAAAAAGGCATCAATCGGAAAACCGACCGTACTACTCTGCATCATAAAGTTTATCCCCTCTATATTTTTGTAAAATAATATTCTTTAACAGCTAATAAACTATTTTTAATTAAATATTTATATTTAATTTCATCTATATAATATTTAATTCGATATACAATTTAATAAAATTATAGTATAAGTATTAAATATCGAAAACCAACTTTTATAACAAAAAATAAGAAAACATGCAAACCAAAATCCCTTAAATATCTTTTAATAATTGCTGATAGTTTTACTAAAACGAATTATTTAATTTAATGACAAAATTAAAAATAAAAACGAAGCCGCATAAATATAATATTTATCCTGTAACTATTTAATTAAAAATTAAACATTAATAAATAGTAGAAGAGTAACTATAATTTGGTCCCGGTGGTTTATATCCAACTAGTACGAAAGTTGTACCTAGACTTCAATAAGTACAATTATCATCCATGTGGTTTACATATTGCTTTGGTAAGGTCCCTAGTTATTAACTCTGTTACAATTGTTCGTTAAACTACTCGCATTTTGGTTTTTTAAATCTTTTATTTTTTCTTTTTCATTTTTATAAAAGAATTATGAAAGTACACATGCTTAAAGCGTATGTACAACCCATAAATGCACTCCCACCTCTCTTCTTCTTCCCCTCATCGAACTGAAGTCCAGCGACCCTCGCAGGGCTTCTTCTCCAATAAACCATCTTCTCTAACCCAACCAGTTTCCAAATCTAAAACTTAAATTAAACCCTAAACAATTTCTCGTACAAAAGAGTTGGAAAAATTATTGATTTATATACAACATAATCATTTCAAAAATAAAAGATTGATTGTTTAAATGATAGTCGATAATGATCTTCCATACAAACAAGTCATGAACCGTTTTGAAGACATTCTTTATCCATGGTGACCATTATTTCACTGCGTTTCGTAATCTATTCAATTAACTAAAACCTAAACTTTGAGAACAATGAGTTGGTTGTAAACAAAGAAAAAAAACGAGACGAAAACACAAACTAATATAAGATTAGGGGTGTACAAAACCCGAATAGTCGGAAATCTGAACCCGAACCGAAAACAAGGTGTTTCTGCAAACCCGAATACCCTGAAATCCGAAAACCCGAAACCCGATTTTTTTGGGGATATTTGGGTTCGGGTTGGGTTTGATCTTTCGCCACCCGATCCATCCGAAAACCCGAATAATATACACATATATTTTATATATTATATAAATATATTTATTTGTCTAATTATCTTTTGAAAATCGTAAATTTTAGTCGGTTGAAATGTTTTCTAATTTATAAATTTACTATCGATTTCATTAATCTCTTAATCGATTGAATTCATTCTTAAAATCAATTGAATTTATATATACTGTTTGTATTATAATAATACTCAAAGACATCAACATGAAATACGAAGTGTTTGGGTAAAAATTTCAATAGTACATTGTCGTACGATTAACACTGGACAACAGGTAAGGAATTCCAACAGTCAGAACTTACTATGTCGCACGACCAAACATCCATTCGACGAATACCATCGTACGACATAATTTTAGTTACTAACCTACAATATACATTATGCCATGTTTTAATGCAGGATTCAAGGATATTTATGGCTAAAGATCATAACGGAAACCTTCATCAATAGCAACGGACATAACGGACGCTATCATCAAATGTCAAAACGGTCATCCCATTAATGTGAAAGATACACATTAAAGACATCCTAAACGGAAAAACGCACTATAAATACAAAGAAGAAATCTCACTCGGGGACATCTGATTCTCAGACCTTAGAAGCTCACAAATTATACTCTCAAGCTTGCTCAATCTCTCTGGAAGTTCATAAAGCATTCTACTGTTTGTCGTACAACGCACGACCGAAGTTTAATTACACACGACCGACTTTACTTTATTGTATTGTTGTACATTGTTTTACACTTATAACACTTGTTTTGAAGGACGACGTCCCTGATTGACGTCTATAGTGCACGACGACTCACACTCGTCCGCGGTTTTTACCCATTTTAGGGGTTTTCCGCGTCACCAATTCTCTCGTCTTATTTACTTTATTTTTATTATAGTCGTACGATTATTGTTGTTACTTTCTTTGGTTAGATCAAGCTCGACATTTACCTTAAATTATCCTTGTGAGATTTTTGGCATAAACAGTTTGGCGCCATCCGTGGGACCCCATCCAAAGGAAATCTTCAATAATCTCACGACAGACTAACGTTTTCTCTTAGTGTTTTCTTGTCCAGTTGTTCAGGATAATGGCATTCCAAGGAACTCAAGATCATGTCGTAGCTCAAATGAACATGGAGCTAACAGCTGCTCGTGCTCGTATTGACGCTTTAACAACTCAAGCTCGACAAGCAGCTGAAACCATCGAGAATTTGAGAAACCAAAATGGGAACAATATGATGGGGACTACAAATGCTTATGTTGGTACTTGGAATGTGCCTCCTCCATTGCCAAACTATCCTCGTCCACCATCAATTAACCCTGCAACTTTTATGATTCCAACTATGCCTATGGCCTCTATTCCATTCAATGGATATGCTTCTGATGCCTCGCAGCAGAATAGCCTCAATGGGACTGGATATGTTCCATTGGGTACTTCAAATGGTGTTCCCTTAGATCCCGTTGCACAAAGACTAAAACTTCTGGAAGAGCAAAATGAACGTGTCCTATCAATGTTGGCCAAATTACCGGGGGCAGCAGTTCCAGTCGATGTCGAGCCTCGTACAGGGTTTCAGGCGTCGCCGTTCATTGACGAGATCGCGTTGGTGGACGTCCCAAAGAAGTATAGCATTCCGACCTTCAGTCCAAAGTACTCAGGCATCACTGATCCAACGGAACACGTCGCTCAATACAAGCAACTTATGTGGACTGTCTCAATACCGCACCAATTCCAAGAAGTTTGCATGTGCAAAAGTTTTGGGGCGACCTTGACCGGGGCAGCTTTACAATGGTTAATAAATCTTAAACCTAAAACTATTGGGTCTTTTGCAGAACTGGTGAATCAATTCACTCAACAATTCGCTAGCAGCCGAAAAATGGAGAAGCAAACAAGCGACCTCTACTACGTCGTGCAGAAGAGTGGAGAGTCCATCCGGAGCTACTTTAATCGGTTCAATGCGGAGATGATTAGTATCCGTAACTGTGATGTAAAAACAACAATCGAAGCATACAAACGAGGTCTGGACGATAGTTCCGGGTTATATCTCGATCTTACAAAATATCCTCCGGAAACCTTTGAAGACGTACGAGCACGGACACTTACCCATATGAGGGTCGAGGATGACCTTGCATTCAGAAATAAACACTCGAGCGACCGAAAAAGCTTAAGTGTTAAAAAGCCAGACTTCAAACCAAAGTCAACCAATCGATCAGAGCCTACTCGGCAGATTTCAAACGTCAGATTTGAAAAGAAAGGACTGACGACTTCTAAATCTGTCCAGTATCCTAAGGTATCATCTTATGGTTTCCCTGGATCAGCTAAAGACGTCGTCATATCCTTGAAGCAACTTCAGCAAAACATACGATGGCCAAAGAAAAGTGACAAAGACAGTGACAAGAAGGATAAAAATAAATGGTGCGACTTCCATGATGACTTCGGTCATATAACGGAAGATTGTATCGCCTTAAAGAAAGAGTTGTCCTGGCTCAATTCGAAAGGTTATTTGCAGGAATTAAAGGAAAAGAAAGACGCACGTCCCGCATCCCCAGAACATGCCAAGGTGATTAATTGTATCACTGGAGGTTCTGATATATGTGGGACCACCTATTCAGCTGCTAAAAGACATGCCAGTCGCGGTACCGATGACCGACCAATTCCAAAGGAGGCACGATTCAAAGAGGACGCAGAATTGGAGGCTATGCCCTTAACGTTCGACCAGGCGGATCTCGATGACGTACATCAGAAGCATCATGACGGACTAATTATTCAATTGAGCATTGGGAATTGTCTGACCAAAAGGATACTCGTCGATGGAGGTAGTTCAGCTAACATTATCTTTTTTGATGCAGTGAAAGCAATGGGCATTGACAAATCCGAGATTACACGACGTTCGACCACACTCGTTGGGTTTAATGGTGGAGCGACAAACACCATTGGGGAAATCATACTCCCAGTATATGCTAAAGGAATCAACAGACATACGAAATTCAATGTCGTCGATTGTTCATCAGCTTATAATGTTATTCTTGGGCGACCTTGGATTCATGACATGAAGGTTGTGCCTTCGACATATCATCAAACTCTGAAATTTCCCACGCAATGGGGAGTACAGGAAATCAAAGGCGAAAGAAAGGTTGCTAGGGAATGTTACAAAGTTTCCTTGAAGCCCCCGAAGCAGACAGTATAGCAATTACAGAACCAGGACGTTCCTGGGACTAACGACGATTATCGCTTGGAAGCTGTCGTCTTAAACCAGGATAAACCTGACCAGATGGTTTACATAGGTTCTACGCTCGACCCTTCTTTTAAAAAGCAACTAATTTCTTTTTTGCAGGATCACTATGATTGTTTTGTTTGGACGCACGAAGACATGGTGGGTATTGATCCGAGTATTATTTCTCATAAACTCAACATTGATCCATCATTTAAACCTGTTCAACAGAAAAATTGAAAATTTGCTCCTGAGAGGAATAAGGTTATCAACAACGAAGTTGATAATTTACTTAAAACAGGAAAAATACGGGAAGTCAAGTATCCAGATTGGCTCGCTAATGTCGTAGTCGTCCAAAATAAAAATGGCAAATGGCGAGTCTGCATCGATTTTACAGACCTTAACAAAGCATGTCCGAAGGATCCATTTCCATTACCACACATCGACTCTATGGTCGACGCTACAGCAGGACATGAGCTACTCACATTCATGGATGCATATTCTGGGTATAACCAGATATTGATGCATTCAGACGACCAGGAGAAAACAACCTTCATGACGGATAAAAGTATTTATTGTTATAAAGTAATGCCTTTTGGTCTTAAAAATGCAGGTTCCACATATCAACGATTGGTGAATATGATGTTCAAAGAACATTTGGGTGATACTATGGAAGTATACATCGATGACATGCTTGTCAAATCAAAACATGCGGACGATCATATCGGACATTTGAAGCAGTCGTTCGACATCTTGCGTGAATACAAAATGAAGTTGAATCCGACGAAATGTTCCTTTGGAGTTCGAGCTGGAAAATTTCTCGGTTATATGGTCACACGACGAGGAATCGAAGCTAATCCAGAACAGATTAAAGCAATTGTTGAGCTAAAATCGCCCAAAATTTTTAAAGAAGTCCAACGTCTTACAGGACGTGTAGCAGCGCTGAACCGGTTCATTTCTCGGTCGTCCGACATGTGTCATTTATTCTACAATGTTCTACGAAAGAATAAAGGGTTCGAATGGACGGACAAACATGAAGAAGCGTTGCAGCAACTCAAAAAATACATGATGTCACCTCCTTTTCTCTCTAAACCTGAGCAAGGTGAAGTCCTTCAACTTTACCTAGCAGTCAGCAATAATTCGGTAAGTGCAGTTCTTATACGAGAAACCGAAGGACGACAACTGCCAATTTACTATGTAAGTAAGACTCTATTAGATGCTGAAACCAGGTATTCGTCTATAGAAAAACTTTTACTTTCATTAGTCATGGCTGCTAAAAAGTTACGACATTATTTTGAGTCACATCCTATAATTGTGGTAACTAATTTTCCTTTACAATCTGTGTTAAGAAAGCCCGAATTAACAGGACGATTAGCTAAGTGGAGTATTTACCTCAGCAATTTTGATCTGGATTTCAAGCCCAAAACAGCGATCAAGTCGCAAGTCTTAGCCGATTTCATCTCAGATTTTAGTCCAGAACTAGAAAGCACGATGACGTCCGATAAATTAGTTGTGGCGACTTTGCACGACAATACATGGACGCTCGACGTTGATGGTTCGGCAAATATACGTGGCACAGGCTTGGGTGTCGTCCTACAGTCCCCACAAGGGGGCAAAATGGTATATTCCATACGGTGCGATTTCAAAGCAACAAATAATGAAGCAGAGTATGAGGCATTGATTGCAGGAATCAAAATTGCTCATGAATTGGGGGCAACACGTTTGCACGTCCGAAGTGATTCATCCCTAGTTGTTAACCAAATCAATGGAGAATTCGCAGCAAAAGATTCAAAGATGATTGCCTATTATAAAATAGTCAAAGAAGAAGCAAAGAAGTTCAGTCATTTTGTAATCGAGCAAATACCAAGAGATCAGAACACTCAAGCTGATGCACTGGCCAATTTGGGTCAGCACTTAGTCGAACGACATTCGACAATATCCCAATAATTCATCTTGCAACTCCTTCCATCAAGGAGGATGATAATATTTCAGTCGCACCAATTGAAGAAGAAAATTCTTGGTCGGACGACATTCGAAATTACTTAGAGCACGATCAATTGCCCGATGATAAAATGGAAGCGAGAAAAATAAGATTCAAAGCATCGAGGTACGTTATGATCAGAGGACAATTGTATCGACGATCTTCAACTGGTTTGAATTTGCGGTGTATCACCAGCAAGGCACAAGTACACAAAATTTTACAGGATATGCACGATGGTGAATGTGGAAATCACTCCGGAAGCCGCAGTTTAGCTAACCGGATATCAAGACAAGGTTACTATTGGCCGACAATAAGACAAGATGCGACTAAGTATGTACAGTTATGCGACGCATGTCAAAAACACGCAGGTATGTCTCATAAACCTTCTGAACCTTTGCACTCGACTTTGATCACATGGCCCTTTATGAAATGGGGAATGGATATTGTTGGGAAACTACCACCTGCTCCCGGGCAAAAGGTATTCCTTTTAGTTTTAACTGATTATTTCTCTAAATGGGTCGAAGCAACGACTTTTTCCCAAGTCCGGGATAAAGAAGTCGTTTCTTTTATCCAAACTAACATCATTTGCAGGTTTGGAGTTCCATATGAAATAACGTGCGACAATGGGACACAATTCATTAGTGACCGAATGCGAAGGTTTTGTGAAGAAAGAAATATCAAGTTAGTAACATCGACGCCTCGATATCCACAGTCGAATGGTTTAGCTGAGTCGAGCAATAAAACTATCATTAATTCACTTAAAAAACGACTTAAAGCTGCCAAAGGAAAATGGGTGGAAGAATTGCCTTCCGTTCTATGGGCTAATCGTACGACACCTCGTACGTCCACAGGACAAACTCCCTTTTCCTTAGTCTATGGATGTGAAGCTGTGTTACCTATCGAAGTACGACTACCGACTTCAAGACATACGTCTGTTGAACATAACTTAGTCGATTTAAGTTATGATCTCGACGCCCTAGAAGAACTTCGGGAAGCGTCTTACATTCGCATGGCGTCGCAGAAGCAAGCTGTCGAGCGACATTTCAATAAAAATGTCCATGTCAAAGTTTTCCAAGAAGGCGACTACGTCTTGCGGCGTGTGTTTCAAAACACTCAAGAACCTAATGCAGGTAAACTTTCTACTAAATGGGAAGGCCCTTATCAAATCTCTAGTATCGTGGGTAAAGGAGCTTATAGAATCCAAACCCTCGATGGTCAAAATATCCCAAGAAGTTGGAATGTAACCCATTTAAAAAGGTATTACTTTTAATTTTGTGAAAATTAATTTCTTTGATCATTTTCATTTTTTGAAAAAGATTACTGACTTAAGCATCGGAGGGTCGTTGGTCAAACCAACGACCACCCCACTAATGTTGATTTTCGCAGGGACGCACGACTTATTTGAATCTCATATGATCACACATATACATTCAGTATCAATGAATGCATTATTATGAGTTGCCTAAGGTTGATCAAAGGTTTCAGTTGATAATGATTGTATGACTAATGTAACTGTTTATTTACTTATTCGACGAACGACAATTTATAAAGGTAAGTTATAAGCATTGACAAGCAAAAAGAGTTTCGTTTCATAAAATGTCAAAAATACAAATATAAAGGACGACCACATACGATCGACCTTCAGGTGAGAAGTTCAAAAAGAAACTAAGTAGGAGGATCGTCAGATTGTTCCAGCATGACGTCCGTCTTTGCTACCACCTCCTCTTCTCCTCCTTCGCTCCCATCCAGATCGTCATCCTCGTCGATATCCCTTTCAGTCCCCACCTTCTCAAGATAAGTCTTGAGTTCTTCGGCGGCCGACGCCATGGGATTTTCCCACTTAGATGACGTCTCATCAAAGCAGCCCTGGCTGTGAGACGGGAAAAGGCTTCAAGCTGTTGATTTTCCTCCTCCAAATCTTTGACGTCGCCTTCCAAACCCTCAACTTTCTTTTGAAGAGACGCAACTTCATCAGCAGAGACAGCAGCAGCAGTAGTGGCCTTTATCTTCTCCACCTCCAGTTTGGACGTTAAGGCCTCAAGTTCAAGGACATGATCCCTGAACTTGATTGTCTCATTTTGAGCTTCGACAAGTTTGGTCTTGAGACTCTCAACCTTCTTCTTCTCGGCTTCGACCACCTCTAAGGCGACCTTCTCTCTCTCAAGAGCCTCGTCAGCCCTTTTCTTGACGTCAGGGAAGGACGCCCTAAGACCTTCTGTCTGAGCGTAAAAGCTCAGACAGGCTTGAAAAGCCTGCATGACAACCAAAAAAGGGTTAACAGGACGAAATAATAAGTAACAAGGAAAATTATTAAGACATGATTACCATGAAGGAGAAACTAGCGGCATGGGCTCCCGTATCTTCCACCCTGGAATCCTTATAACGATCATAAAAGGTTGGAAGGAGGAACTTCGCCAAGTGTGGAAAAATAACGTCTCTTTCGAGAACGTCATTTACCATGAAATCAGCTGGGAGAGTGGCTTTGAAAGTCATCTCTCCCACTTTTTCCTTATTCTTTCCCTCACTTTTAGATGAGGAAGGAGGCTTTTCAACGCCCGACACCCCCGATATGGGAACATCCTTCGTCGCCTTAGTCGAGCCTTCAAGCTCGACCCCAACAACGGTGTCCTTAGCTAATGTCGCCCCTGAAAGGGACGACAGAGTGGCATCACCTGTCTTCATTGGTGAAGTCCGGGGTTTGCCTCGAAGACGCTTTGGATCCAACCCTGCAGAAGTAGCAGATCGCTTCTTCGATTTCTCCCTGCCTTGACGGGAAAGCTCCAGTTGTTCGACCCGTCTCTGAGCAGCCGACTTTTTAGATGAATCTTCTTGACAAAACGAAAGAGTTAGAAAAAACATAAAATGTGAATTACGAAAAAGACATTAAACGACGTACCAGTCATCTCTTCTTCTCTTCTTTCTCCTCTCTCCTCTCTCCTCTCCTTGATGAGAACCTTCGACAGATGGAACCTCCGTAACAAAGACGACTTCGTCTTCTTCGTCGTTCGACCGAACAGAAAAAGAACGTTCAACGATACTCTTCTCCAAGATCCTTTGAATCTTGTTTAAAGAATCTCTGTTTGGCTTCACTTTAGTAAAGTCAATCACTGCCAAACAAAAAGAAAGACACCATTAGTATACATTATAAAACACACGACAAAAACACCCGACAAAATAAGAAAACCTACCCGACTCATTCCATCCGGATGAATACCATTGGCTATCCTCATCGTTTAAGGATGCCACTTGGAGGAAAACATAGTGGCGTTTCCAACCACGGTCGTTCACCGCAGTGTTTTGCACCAGTACAGTATCTCCCTTCGTTCGAGGGAATAAACTATATCTATGATAGTTATCTGCTTTAACGCTGTAAGCTGCTAGAAGGTCATTCAAATTGAATGGAGCCCCCAGTCGGCCGTAAGACTATCGACCACCTGGACAATTCGCCAGAATTGAGGCATTAATTGTCCAGGCGATAAGTCGAATGCATCTAAAAACTCCCTGACTAAGGGAACAAATGGCCAGGAAAAACCTATTTTGAAGGGATATTCGTATAAAACGCCATATCCCTTCGGAACTTCATCTAGTCGTAAATCCTCCGGCGTCACTAGATTAACACCCTCGGGAATCTTAGCTAAATTCTTAAAATACTCTAGATTTTCTTCTTCTTTGAAGACACTAACAGGTTCACTCGACATTTTGAAATCAGAGACACTCACAGTGGCTCTCCAGTAACTAAGACAATCCCAAGCTTTTCTAGGTTTCTTAGCTAAGGATTTCTTATACATAAATCGACACAGAAAAGACTCAGAAATCGTACCTTAAATAGTGTTCTAAACCTCAAAGTTAGAATGGAAAAGATTCTGATCGCTCGGAAATCTCGCCGGAAATATATGTTTTCTAGAGAATTGTAAGCGTAAAGAAGGAAAGGATTAGCAACAATCCTTATTTATGTTGTAAATTTGGAAACTGAATCGACCGAGAAAATAGATCGCCAGTCGTCGTTTGACACGTGTCATCTATGTCAGAGGAAATACTCGAGTATGTCCTTCCAAAATGCGACACCTGTCTAAAAATTAGCTGTCTAACCGTTTACTTATGCAGGTGATGACGTCATTATCTAGTTAGAAAGGAACCGATTTGATTCCAATCGAAAGAAACGCGTTTTCTTCTGCAACACGTGTTTTAATCTTAAATTTAAATTTCAAAAAATTGCCGCTTGAACTTCAAATTTGGGGGCAAACTGTTTGGATAAAAATTTCAATAGTACATTGTCGTACGATTAACATTGGACAACAGGTAAGGAATTCCAACAGTCAGAACTTACTATGTCGCACGACCAAACATCCATTCGACGAATACCATCGTACGACATAATTTTAGTTAGTAACCTACAATATACATTATGCCATGTTTTAATGCAGGATTCAAGGATATTTATGACTAAAGATCATAACGGAAACCTTCATCAATAGCAACGGACATAACGGACGCTATCATCAAATGTCAAAACGGTCATCCCATTAATGTGAAAGATACACATTAAAGACATCCTAAACGGAAAAACGCACTATAAATACAAAGAAGAAATCTCACTCGGGGACATCTGATTCTCAGACCTTAGAAGCTCACAAATTATACTCTCAAGCTTGCTCAATCTCTCTGGAAGTTCATAAAGCATTCTACTGTTTGTCGTACAACGCACGACCGAAGTTTAATTACACACGACGCACGGCCGACTTTACTTTATTGTATTGTTGTACATTGTTTTACACTTATAACACTTGTTTTGAAGGACGACGTCCCTGATTGACGTCTATAGTGCACGACGACTCACACTCGTCCGCGGTTTTTACCCATTTTAGGGGTTTTCCGCGTCACCAATTCTATCGTCTTATTTACTTTATTTTTATTATAGTCGTACGATTATTGTTGTTACTTTCTTTGGTTGGATCAAGCTCGACATTTACCTTAAATTTTCCTTGTGAGATTTTTGGCATAAACACGAAGCAATCCGAAATCTGAAACCTAAAATTCGGGTCTTAATTTTTATATCCAAAATCCGATTGAGTTTTTGGTTTGCCCACCCAAAACCGTCTGATGCACACCCCTACATAAAATCAATTGTGTGTACAAGTATAATATATTATATTAAGAGAGAATTACACTTTTGGTCCCTGATGTTTGTTGGTTTCTTTAAAAATGGGACTTGTACTTTAATAAGTCAAGTTGTAGTCTCTGAGGTTTGGATTTTGCTTTGAAAGAAGGACCTGGTCAGTAATTCCTTTAAAGAGCTCCGTTAGAGCCAGGGGCAAATTCGCCCAACCATGCTTTTATCCTTTTTTTTGCATTCTCTTTTTTTTTTTCTTAATTTTCTGAAAGACATCAAACAACAGGGACCAACTTGTAATTAACTCTAATATATATATATATTAGAGTTAATTACATAACAAGCCCCTGAAGTTTCATGGTTTTTTGTAAAAGCAAGAAAAAACAAAAAAGTATTACTAAAAGATAAGAAAATATGATTGAACGAAAATACCCCTGGCTCTAACGACAATTTTTAACGGCGTTAGTGACCAAATCCTTCTTTCAAAACAAAATCAAACCTCAGGGACTACAACTTGACTTATTGAAGTACGTATCCCACTTTCAAAGAAATCAACAAACGTCATGGACCGAAAGTGTAATTCTCTCTTTTATTAATATATATTAGATTTAAATAGATAAACTATATTATTTCTAAAAGAAAAAGAGTGAAAAAAGTAAAATGACAGAACTAGCCTCAAACTAACGATCTATTGACTAACGAAGTTAGTGAGAATGACCCTTTTTAAAAGCAAAATACAAACCATAGATACGATAACTATATTTAGGGGTTGTTTGTTTTTTTTTTTAAATATTTTAATCTCTTTTAAGTCTAAATCGTTCAGACCTTTTTACACATTACATTTTATTAATTATAATTAAATTAAGACTTAAAACTTTAGAACTCTTAAAAAACAAACGGCACCTTACTTAAGTCTAGGGACGGCCATCGTAGTTACATGTAAACCACAAGGACCAAAATCATATTTTACTCAAAATAGAAAAATACAGAATCTTTTAAAAAAATTATTAAATTTTATATTTAAATTAGATTTTGTCCATACATACCAGAAGACTGTGACGTCACCACTCCTCTTTTTCTGCATAAAACCCCATCTCCAATCTCATCTTCTTTCTTCACTTCACTCACAACAATGGCTTCTCCTTTCTTCTTCTTCTTCCTCCTCCACCTCTCTCTTCTCGCCGCCGCCACCACCACCACCCTCGACGTCTCCTCCGCCGTCCAAAAAACCCTCGATCTCCTCAACCCCACCACCACTTCACTACAACAACAACAACTACACAAAACATCTAATTCTTCCTTTTCTTTTACCCTCCACCCTCGATCTTCCATCCATAACCACCGCCACCATAATTATGAAGCTCTAACGCTCTCACGACTCGCTCGTGACTCACACCGAGTCACCTCACTCACCACAAGACTAGAATTCGCACTCGCCGGAACAAACAAATCAGACATGAAACCAGTGATTGACACCGACTCCATGATAAAGCCACAAGGTTTATCAACCCCAGTTACTTCCGGCATATCTCAGGGAAGCGGCGAATACTTCGCCAGAGTCGGATTAGGTACGCCCGTGCAATCGTATTACATGGTCATCGACACCGGCAGCGACATCAATTGGCTCCAATGTCAGCCGTGCTCCGATTGCTACCAACAAACCGATCCGATTTACAATCCGTCGTCGTCGGCTTCCTACGCGCCGTTATCCTGCGGCTCGACGCAGTGCGGCTCGCTCGAGATCACGGCTTGCCGGAGCAACACGTGTTTGTACCAGGTGTCGTACGGAGACGGATCGTTCACCGTCGGTGATTTTGTGACGGAAACGGTGTCGTTTGGGAGATCGGGATCGGTTCCGAAGGTTGCGATGGGTTGTGGACATGATAATGAAGGTTTGTTCGTCGGCGCGGCTGGGCTTCTCGGGCTCGGCGGCGGGGTGTTGTCTTTGCCGTCGCAGATTAAAGCGACGTCGTTTTCGTACTGTCTTGTTAATCGTGATTCGAAAACGTCGTCGACTCTGGAATTCAACTCGGCTCCGCCGGCTAACTCCGTCACCGCGCCGTTGCTACGGAACACGAGGATGAAGACTTATTTATACGTCGGATTGACCGGGATAAGCGTCGGAGGCCGGCCGTTGTCCCTCCCTCCGTCCATTTTCTCCGTCGACGACGGCGGAAGAGGCGGCGTGATCGTCGACTCCGGCACAGCCGTGACTCGGCTCCAGAGCCAAGCCTACAACTTGCTACGCGACGCGTTCACGAGCCAAGCGAGGAATTTGAAACCCGCCGACGGGTTTTCGTTGTTCGATACTTGTTTCGATTTCTCGGCGCTAACGAGGGTGGCGGTGCCGACGGTGGGATTCACGTTCGCCGGCGGTAAAACGCTGTCGTTGAAACCGGAGAATTATCTGATTCCGGTGGATTCACGTGGGAAGTTTTGTTTGGCGTTTGCTCCGACCGACGGAGCACTGTCGATCATCGGTAATGTTCAGCAGCAAGGGACACGTGTCGGTTACGATTTGACTAAATATGTCGTCAGTTTCTCGCCAAATAATTGTTGAATTAAAAGAATTAAATTATGGTAATGTGTAACCTTTTTATTGTCTATTAAAAAATAGATAAAATGGGCATTAAATTTTTACGTCTTTTTTATTTGTATATTTTAAAAACAATTATTAATCATATGTTTTTATACGTCTTCAAATTATATTAATTATTGGGATCATTTGGTTTGGTTTATATAAAATTTATTCTATTTTAAATCAATTTAATGGAAATGAATCAATCATTAAACGAAAACAAGATTTTAGTTCTTGACCAGTTCGATCGGAACCGTCCAAATTTGGTTCAACCATGGTCTTTTGTGAGGCACTGGTTAGGTCTCGATCGATCTTGCCGTCTTGGTCTTGAAATTGGGTCTAATTCGGTTTTTTGTTCTTTAAACTCCTTAACATATTTTGTTGGAACTATTCAAAAAAATTCAATTGATTTTTTGATTTGACGTTTTTTTTTTCTTTCTAAAAGAATATATTTATGGACTTTTAAAAATTGATTACTAAATAGATCATTTTGACATAAAAATGTCATGTAACCGGTTTAGATGGTAAAAGTTATTCTTATGATCGGTTTAGATGATAAAAATGCATTTAGAGTTAGAGAAAATTTCATAAAAACTCAATGAGGTTTTTTAATTAGAACGATTAAGTTTCTAGACAATTTTTTTAAACAAAATAAATTACTGGAATTTTTAAAATAGTTAAACAGATCATTTTGACCTAAGAAAATTACCTTTATTTGGATGGTAAAAAAAGTTTTTTAAGTATAAAAATTTGAGGCATCAAAATGTCAAATTTAATTTTCAACATGTTTCTTTATCGCACAATCGTCATCAATGCAACCCCTTCGCCATCTCTGGACAACCCCCATTTATCTTCGACATCGATGACTAGGTACTAAGCGTATTGTGAATTATCTTGTTCTAAAGTTAGCAATTCAAGTTTTGGTTATATTTGCTTATTATGTGATAAGTATCAGTTCTTTGAAAAACGACAAACCTACATAGAAAACAAATTGACACATAATTATACATTATATTACACGAATTAATATGACAATATGTCTATTTTGAATTTTGTAAACAGGTTTTGGCTCAATGCTTTGTTAAAAAAACACACTAAAAACAAAATAGACATTGACTAGTCTTAATCTAGTCCAAATTCGGTCCCTATCGGGCTCATTAATCGAGCTTTGACCATGTGTTACCTAACCAATCCTTGTTAAAAGCATGCCATGTTGATCAGGCTTTTAGGCCTGAAGCAAGCCTGTATGCAATCCTTTGGGTAACCGGTCCTAATAGTTATTGACCGGGCTAGTCCTTATTTTGTGCATCTATATTCTTTGTTAAAAGAAAACTGATTCATTATTAGACTTAAAAATTGTTATTAAAACTGATTGTTTTGGTTAATTCTAATTGAAAAACTTGTAAATTGTTAATACGACAAATAATTCTTATAATGATTTATGACATTTGTATGATTTGTACAATAGTTTTCGAAAGTAAAATAAACCTAATAACGATTTTCAAAAGTTAGATGATTTTAATAGCAATTTTTAATGAATATGATTAAAATGTATCATCATATACTGTAATTTGTTGTAACTTAAGTAGTTTGATGTTATTATGAATTACGATAAGTAATTGAGCAAAATGTAACGAAGTTCGACTTGATTTCTATTTCCTGTAATAGTTATTTAGTGCATTAAATTTTCAAATCAACATTTTTCGTACTCAATTTGACCAAATATCCGGTTAAAAAAAGTTAAACGTATCAATATTGAAGATACAAGTGCTCGTCCAGATGATTGTCTGTTGGTTGGTAGTGACTAGTGAGACTGAGAGGACCCTTCGCTCGATCGCCACTGGTGGAACCAAGCACCTTGAAGGGAACTTCCATCGCGAAGGATTAGAGCATCTCCAACTGGTTTCCCATAATTTCTCTAAAATAGAGAACAAAAAGTTAAAATCTCTAAAAAGAATTATATTAAACTCCAACATTTTCTCTATTTTAGATATTTTAAAACAACTTATATTATTATAATATTCTTTAATTTATCATCAATACGCTTTAATTTTTTTTAATAGAAAATGACAAAAATTGAATCTCATTGGTGGAATTGAATACAATAATTATTTATCTCTTTTACCATCAAGTTTTAGAGAATTATCTAAACTTAGGAATATTTTCAAGTTTTCTCTATTATAGAAAACAAGATAACAAAACTGTTGGAGATGTTTAAAAAACAAATATCAAAATTTTTCAATTTTAGAAAAACGTTGAAGATACTCTTATAAACCAGAAAGTATTGGAGATGTTGAGGAGTTTTAGTATTGAAGAAGGACGTGTAAGAGGAAACGCACTTTGTTGCATTATAATACCAATTTACAAAACCACGTGGTAAACTTGTTCAAAAACATTATCAATTCAACAAAGACCGATGCCATTGTTAGATTTTACTTGATTATGAGGAATACTTAAAAAGTTTATTTGCATTAGAAAAAAATGTTATTATTATATTAAGGGATTATTTGTTTTTTTAAAAAAACTTTTTAATAACTCTTAAATATGAATTGTTCAGACTTTTTATATATCATCTTTTATTAATCATAACTAAAATAAGACTTTAGACCTCTTAAAAACAAACGACACCTAAATATGAATTCTATTGAATTTTGATGAGTAAGAGCATCTATAGTTTTTTTTTAAATATTGTATGAAAATTTTCTAAAACATCAAACTTTAACAACTACTGTATTTTAGCAATTCCTACACTGATTAATTAATATTTTTTTTATAGTTTTATTATCCCAATACACTTTTTATTTTTATTTTCTTTTAAAAAACCATAACATATTCAAATTCATTAATGAAAACAATCAAAATAATATATTTTTCTCTTTAATATTAAGTTCAAATATTTTTATGTTCTCTCTCTTCTTTTATCTATTTTAACCAATGTTCTAAAAAACTCACCGTACAGCCGACATGGCAACAAGGCTTGTGTCTCACGTCACGTTAAGCCCGTGGCACGCCATTGCCTAATGCACAATTTCGTAATGCAATATTTGATATTTTTTTACGTTTTTAATGTCTTATTTGCAAGTTTTTAATATATATCATAATTTTACTTGTATATTATTAGTGACTAATTGAATAACACCACAAAACATATGTTTTTATATATAATATTATATATAAATTAGAAAAATGACGTCATAAGTCACGCCTTGAAAACGTCATAACTTCGTCGTGGCTCCTAAGGCTTGAGGCCTGACCTCGTCGCCACGCCACGCCTCATGTCATTTAGAACATTGATTTTAATATACACTCTAACATAAATATTTAAAAAAAAATTAAAAAAAATATATTTTAATATTTCTATCGGAGAAACTTTAAATTTAGATAAATTGGAAATATAATGATTGATTCATGATTACAAATCTATTTTCTTAATATATTTATTTTTCAAGTCTATAATGAAAATTTAATTTAATCTCTTTTGGCAAGTATAGCATAATCTTTATATCGTGTCAGGTTATTCCTTTTTCTCCTTTTTGTCTTCTGTGTTGAAAATTATATTTCTGTAATTTTATAAATTATAATTATTCTAATTTCTTTCGGAATATCTCAATTAATGAATTTTATTTTATTTTCTGGAAAAAAGGTATATTGGAAAACATTATATGCTCTCAACAAAAGTAACAAGATTATGAACTTCAAAATTGATATTTGATCCATAGAATGAGGATTAACTTTTCCCCATTTTTAAGTATTGCTTTTAAAATTCTTAATTAAAGGATAAATTAGTAATTTTGGCATTTGTAAACTAACAAGACATTGTTTGGCAAACTAGCTTATAAGCTATCAGCTACCTTTTTAAAACGCTACTATGAGTAGCTTTTCAATAAGCTGACTTATGGTTATCCAAACATGTACCATGAAAAAAAAGTTAGCTTATAAGCTAGGTTTTTTTTGCCAAACATCTTTAATTCATAATTTATATTTTCTTTTAAAACTAAAAGATTACAGAACCAACCTCCTTTGATGGAGTTAACCGAATAATTGAATTACAACAAGAAAAGTTACCAAAAATGGTAAAAAGAATTACTTGTAAGTTTTTTTTGTCAATAATCAATATTAATATTGTAAATACTGATAACAACAACCAACTTCTCGAGATGAAAATGTTGGTTGTTGTAGAAGACATTAATGTTGCAAATGTCAAGGGCTGATAGGCTATGATAGATGTGTATAACTACTGGGAAAATATTAGTGCCATAAAAATGCATGGTTACCAAACACCTCAAGGAGAAGACCAATTTTTTTTTTCTTCAGATTGAACGATATATAATTGAAAAGGAGATAGGATGGCTCCTTCTAAGCCGATTTAAAAGGTATCATAAAGCTAGATTGTAGGTGTTTTGAAAAAGTAGTTAAGAACACGTGGTCCACATCAAAGAGTATTAAATGACCGGTTAAACTATATAGTACATAAGTTCTTATAAATGGATATCGTACGTAGATCACCAATAAAAAAACATAGCTTTCAATACCAACGCCATAAGTTGTTTTTTCTCTCATCTTACATTCTTTATGATGCAAAAAGAGATTGTTTTTCACACTTTCGAGAATTCAAACTTTTGAAACTTATTGTTGGTAATCAGAAGTGTCGTGTCGCCTGCCTCACATGCCTTGTAGGAGGTCAAGAGTTTCAAACTTACCAAAGATGAGAAGGGTGCGTGCGTGATTTCATTGTCGTATGTAAATATTATATACTTAAAAATGGACTGTCAACAACAAGTCTTGCAGAACAAAGGGTCTAAAGCCTTATGATACTTAATCTAGCACAAGTGTTTTGATGGACAAGTGTGTATCTTTAATTATGTTTTGATTGTTTTTGAAGCAAATGCGTCCTGGTTTCGACATTTTATAATACATGCAAAGGGATCTTACATGAATTGAATTCTTAGTTGATGTTTATCAATAAGAGGTTTGCCTCTAAGATCACAATGGTGTTGGTAGTCCAGAAGACATACACTTAATAGATAAATTAAGATAACCAAAATACTGAACAAAGGATCCGTATGAAATATAAAGAAACAAACCTGTTGAACCAAAAATGTACATTATCGAATAAAGTTTTGATCTTTATGATTTGCACGAAATTTGAGAAAGGGAGAGAGTGTAACACCCTCAAATTTGGAAAACACAACTGATTTAAAATTTTCAATAATACCTTAAAGAAAAGGATAAAATCTCTTACGACAAATCCAAAATTGAAATACGATTCTAGACCAGGGCCGTTCTTTAGCATGTTAAATGTGTGCTTTTGAACAAGACCTCCAAAAATTTTGGGGTCCAATTTTATGTTGTTTAGAGTCTTTAATCAACGAATGTAAAACTACAACCGACCTTAGTGTCTCACTAATTTCTATCATGAAACAAAAATAATATATCGTATCATCGTCGCGGTAATTTGTACATATGTATATTTGTTATCTCACTTTGCATTGTAATCGAAATGTTTAGGTGTAACAGGGCCTCCAAAAAGATTGGAATGTCCCTGTTCTAGATTTAACCATCAACAAAATAAATAAAGTCTTACATAAAGACTAATTAAATGTCGGGTGTTACTTAACCCAACAACTATTGATATCTCCAAATGTGCGGAAGACTTCACCCAAGCTACTCTCTCGTGCATATAACTAGCACTCAACAGTGTCGCTAGTACCATTCACCAACCGAAACCTGATGCACACGCCGACAAATAAAAAGGTTATGCTAACGCCTAGTGAGTTCAAGAGTTTTCAACAAAAATAAATATATCGTAAAAATGAGAGAATACAACTTAATTCGAAATCTTTCAAATGATTTATTTTAAATATGAAAATGATATGTTTTCCAAAAATACGCATTTTTAAAGATGAACGCCCCAATGCAAAACATTACTTCATAAAGTATATTCAACCCAAAACTCACTCAAAACGTGAATAGAAATCAAACTCTCGATGTATGAAAATGCGGATAAAACTTTATATCCCAAAACACTCAAAAAACGGATGAGGCATAATACTCAACCCATAAATCATGAATAAAAATCCATATATATAAAACGTCACCGAAAACATGGATACTAAAACTCAATACCTAAAACAACACCTTTCGGTGACGGGGGAGACTCGGTTCCATTGATTGTGGCAGGCACACAATGTTCAGCCACTTATCAACGTTCTCGAGTTTCACCTTGGGTCATGGATCATCGTATACGATGTTCAGGCACACAATGTTCAGCCACTTATCAACGTTCTCGAGTTTCACCTTGGGTCATGGATCATCGTATACGGCTCTTCTGAGCAACCACCGCAAGATACCCAAATGACTCTAGTGTCTACTCGACCTCTAGATGATTGTCACCACAAAAGTCACAAGTCCCCGTATCCGGCTCACCATGGGCACCCCAACAAGAATTAGCTCCGTATACGGCTCTGCAGAGTACCACCACAAGCTTACATAAAAACATGACTTGGGGACCACTCACTAGACTCAAACACGAACACCAAAATTCCACGTTGAATAAATAGACTGGATTACACGGACATCGAGTTCAACCACCCACGATCTATACCTCGAGTCCTTCGCTAAGGGTTACACGGTTATCGAGTTCAACCACCAACGATCTATACCTCGAGTCCCCGTTACCATAAATATTTCCAGTACCCAAAACAGAGATAAAGTTCCCAATTAAACCGACTGACTGACTCTTATGCCTATAGATCCAATGCATTACAGTCTAAAACGTTACATGACCCCAACAAATGAACTAACACATTCAAAACATGTAACTCTCAAATGAGATGCAACTAAGTGCATCATACGCCCAAGGCTCCTTATTGAGCTATTAAAACTGAACAAATATCCCAAAGACTATTTGAGTATAAATCAAGCCTAAAAGGCATAATAAACGTTTGGCTAAAATACGTGAGCCAATATGGTTACATAAACCAAATTATATCTTTTCCACAAAACCTTGGTCTCTCAATTTCAAGTTGGTCTTCGGCCCAAAACCAAAAAGGTTTACAATTTCTAAAATGTTCACAAGGTCGGGAACGACCAAAATCAAATGACTCACGAATTCGTATTTTCAACACGTTCCATTACATAAACAATGCATATTTCCAACAAAACTAAAAGTGCATTTTGACCAAATGACTTCATTTACACAATAAACTATCAAAACACTTTCATTTATGATCTATTTATCAAATCGTCCAAAATCCCAAATATGAGTGTTTTACAAGGTTTATAAAGTTAAACACTTCAAATAATTAAAACCCACCAAATAACTCAACAATTGGTAATTTCATGTAAAACACATAAACATTTTAAAATGGACAATTTTGTCATGTACAATGTTTTCACATATTAACTTGAACTAACGTTGCTAGATTTAGGCTAAATCTAGGTTTTTATCCCAAACTTGAGTTTTCCTGGTGAAAACTTGAATCTACAAGCAACACCTCCTAACTTTTAGATCCAACACTTGAAAAGTGTTTCATTCACCTCCAAAGATCCAAAACCTAAGACAAAATGGAAAGAAGAGGATTGAAGATGAAGAACACATCAAACCTTAGCTTAAAATCAAGATTGATGGGGAGCTTACCACCACAAAATAATCTTGGATCTTCCAATAGACTTATATTATCTTGTTCTAATTTTGAAAATCTCTTAAAAACAAGTTCATAGCAAAAAGAATCACTGAAATCGGGGTTGAGATGAAAGAGTTATGAGAAAATGAAGATGATCCAAGAAAAATCGGCCTTTTTAGAGCTGACAGGTGCTAAAGCAGGTTTCAAGTGGGTAAAGTCGCATGAAAGTCACCCGGATTTCTCAGAAGGTCACCCCAAAGTTGCCTCAAAGTCGCATTAGACACTGCTCGCTTGATTTCTTCGTTTTTCATGTCCGACCACTGTTTTGGCCACAACTTATTCGTTTTAGCTCCAAAAAGAACCGTTGGACTCGTATTTGAATCCTTCATCCAACAAGACTATAAAATCTAGGATTCAATCCCAAAATCCTATTTCTCTTAAAATACAATTCCTATACTAACTTGAAATCATATCTTCCAAAAATTGGGGTGTTACAGAGAAGAGGGTGGTTACGCTTGGAAGAAAATTTCTTATCCAAATGTATCAGGGTTTGTAGCAAAGCCTCTCTAATTTAGTTGCATAAGAAAACCCTAATCAATCATTTCCTTGTAGGCTTATGACACTTTTCTCTCCTTTTTGAAGCAACTGGGCTTTTATAACACTTATTTAGTTAATTTGATTAACTAAAAAGTTATTGAGCTCAATTAACCAACACTTTCATTAACTTAATTTCTTATTTGGAAATTCTAAGTGTATGACCTTTTGGATAGGTAACATTGGTAATGATAATAAGCAATATCTGGTTTTGTATTATTTTCAATTACTTTACGTTGTTATAGGTACATATTGAAAAAAGACATGGTTGTATTATTTTCATTACGTTCAATCAATCTCTGAATAAATTGAATAAATAATAGATCTTTGTATCACATATCAACTATCGAACATTTATACATTTCTACAATCTCATTTTAACAAAGGGCATAGAGGCATCACTCATGTTACAAGGAAATAAGAACTAGTATCAAAGTGTATAACTCATGCACAGTGAACTTCAAAATTATCAAGTTGGATGGGGTTATATACAACCACTGCATCATAAACACTTACGACACTCATATGACATCTCATGCAGTGTTCTCATTGTAGGTCTATCAGTTACACAAGTTTACGTACCTCTACCCATATGTCAACTTTATATAAACCATATGAGTTCCTATATATGCTAGTCTCAATTGTATGACTTCAACCCGAGTCTAAAATAACACTTGACTAGGAACTTTTAATAATACAATTTTATAAGGTTATTAGCATGTTAACACAAAGCATTATAAATGAAACATAATAATTAGACAATGTCTTAATTATTGAAATCATAACTCAAAATTTCAAAGTACAATAATCTAATGATTATATTTTGGGCATATTACTTGAAAAAGGCTTCTCTTAGATGAGTTTTATTTTGGGAAACCGTGGGTAGAGATGGTCAAATGGGCCTGGCCTGGCTAGGAACCGGTGGAGGACTGAAACCGGGATTAGCTTGGGACCGGTCGGACTCGGGACCGATATGGACCGGTTATGGCCCGACGGACACGAACCGGTTATGGTTTTGGAAGGTTTCAATGGCCCGGTCCGAGACCGGTGATGGGACCGACTCGAGACCGACCCGATTTTTTATTTAAAATTTATTTATAAATCTATTTTAAGTATATTTTTAAATTTATTTCCAGAAGTATTTGATTGAAGACCAAAATGTATTTTTAAGTGTATTTTAATAAGTGTATTATAATAAAACCGTATTTTTTAGTGTATTCGATTGACTCAATTAAATATTTTAAAGTATATTGGATCGACCAAATTCTTTATAACAAAAACATATTTTTTAATGTATTTGATTGACCCAATTATAATAAAAATGTATTTGTTAGTGTATTTGATTGATCAAATTATTCAAAAAAAATATTTTTACATGTTAAAAATCAATTTTTAAAAAAATAAAAAAATTAAGCGGGACCGATTTGGGCCCGACCTTGTAAAGGTTAACTGGACCGATTTGGGCCCGACCTTGTAAAGGTTAGCTGGGACCGGGACCGGTTACGACAACACTGTTTGGGACCGGGACCTATTTAGGCCTTACCCGGGAGCGATTTTTAGCCATCCCTAACTGTGGGTATTCAGGTAAGCTTATGTGTACCGATTAATGCTCGGGACGACCATGAATGGTCTGGAGTCATCGTAGGTTAACCTCCATGGACACAAGGGTTTTGGGACAACACCTAAATTTGAACCCAGAAAAGATGAAATTTCCACTACATTACATCCTTTTGGGCCTTAATCAGTACGCTGCAACACAAGTTGTGTGTAGGAATGATAATAAGATGTTGAGGAGGCACATGTCCCTAGGTAGGGAAACAAGGATATATTTTTTTGGTTGGGGTAGGATTAGGTCTCACAAATTGCTTTGAATTTGATTTGGTTTCCCAGTTTGAATATGGAATTGTAATGGACCATTATGCCCTTATTCTAATTTCATTAATTTATTATACTAAATTAATCAATTAATTAACATAAATAATTCAAATGAATCTTGACCCTTGATTGATGATATCTACGGTTTCTAAATTGGTTGCAAAGTTTGCATCATAAAAGTGTTTTGCAAATGAAACCACTTCTATATATATATATTATATTGCGGTTGTGTAAAAGTCTGTTTAATTAGCAAAGCTCATTTCTAATGGGGATTTAATTAATTATCATTATCTTTATATATTCTTCATAAGAATATATCTAGAAATCCTATTTCTAAAGTTTTTCTATAAGTAGATTTGTCTCGATATTATTCTCTAAAATACTACAGAATACACTATTATATAATGTAACACTTTATAATCAAATATTATAATATAGTAATAATATTATTTAGAAAAAAAAATTATTTAGAAAGAGATATTTGAATCTTATTTGATAACTTCTTATATAATTATTCATACTCCCTTAATTCTATGAGATTTTTTATTTTTTTTTGAACGGCAAGTTAACACACACACGTTCCCGGGGTATTCGGGCTCCCACTTAAGGGTGTCACCCGACTAATCCCCGTCGATCACGGCTCGACCCAATTAAGGGTACACGAGGCCCATGATCTGGAATATTTTCACATGCTCTCCACAGGGTTCGAACCTGGGTAGTCAGGGATACCATCTACTGACCCCCCTAGGATGTTACCAAACCACTGGGCTAGACATGCTTTATGCAACACTGTAAAATCTTAAAGAGAGAATGCAACAGGCTACCAATTTTTTCTAAGTGTTGTTATATGTAGTTAACTAGTTATGTACACCTAATTTTATTAAAATCAGATCAAATTATACATTGAAAATGTAAAAAAGATACAAGTTCATGGCTTCATAGCAAGAATTTTCAAGTGTGCTCTACTAACAACTTTTTTATTTACACTTTCGTTGGAGCATCATTCAATTGAAACAACCGTGGAAACAACACTAGTTTTTTGCACTTTTTCTTTTCATTTTTACCCTTTTAACTACCATTTTCCGACATTTGTATAGAAACTTTGGAGCCTCAACATATATACCACTCCTTTTATTTCCATTTTTTGGGACTAACATCAAAACATTTATAAGATAAGATACTAAAAGGAATATAAAATAGAAAAGAGAAAAACAAAAACCGACATAAATTACAACACATGTACAAAAGAGTATCCTTGTTTGGAGTTGGTATCAATTTGATCAGAATCAGATGATCGATTACTGAGATAATGGTTTGATTAAAGGTAAGAGATGTATGTAATTTATCACAATAATAAATTTACAACATTTTTTTATTGTTTTTAAACCAGATCATTTTAACCATACTTAATAATCAAAGAATTAAATTCACGGTCAAATCTGATTATTAAGTATTCAAGTAGCAATAGTCAAAGCAATTCAAAAGGATTTACTATACAGAAAAAACTAAATATTTTGAAGATTTTTTATTTGGAAAGAGGACGACACATCTGGCAAATTTATTGAGAAAAAGAATACAAGAGTACATTGATAAGACAAGGAACTACCACCCGACTGCATGACCAAGCAGATACATGGGACATGCCCCATCACTATCCTTGAGAGCACTATATCGCCCCACTGTCAATAATTCTTAGACCAACCTCTATACCATGTAACAAATAACCAAAATAAACAAAGATTCGTACAACACATGAACAGATTCTCCAAACCTATGTTCAAAATGGAGAAATTTAGGAAAGAGAATGTAACATGTTCAAGATTTTCAAGTTTATAAGAAAACTCGCCTCCAATGTCAATTCTACCCATGTAGTGGTTGACCTAGCACAACAGAGTTTGTGCCAGTGTAGTAGCAATCATCTCTTGAGATATCTGTATGTCCCTGAAAAAGAGAAATTGCAATAAATAAGAACATCATTTTGCTTAATTTCTAATTCATAAACCGAAAATTGAAGTGAATTTCGAAAATCATCATAAAATTAATTCATTATGTGAAAACATAAAAAAATCAATCAACTTCTGAAAACCGTTATAAAATCCTTTCAACATCATTAAGATGCAACGTATATTTCAATCAAACTCACCTTGAATAATTGATTTAAATGCTTTTGATATAGACAGTGAATTACATTTTTTGTCCCAACGGTTTGGTATTTTTAACGAACCTCGTCCATATTTAAGGAATTAATTAGCCAGGTCTTCGTGGTTGCATTCTTTTAAGGAGTTCGGTCCTAATCGGCTTATTGCAACACGGGGATCCAACTTGTTAATCTATTCAGGGACTCAACCCATTAAAAACTGTAACTACATGACCAACTTGTGATGAAAATGCAATCATAGGACCAACTAGTTGAAAAATGTAACTATAAGAACACGTTTCATTAATTTTCAAAATAAGGATATGATTTATTAAAAACATCAAACTACATAAACGAAATACAATATACTCAAATAAATTTTAAATAAAAATATGCGATTATTATTCATTCATAAAAGATTTGTGAAAATAATAATATAGAGTAAATTACATGTTTCATCTCTATGGTTAGGTGTTTCTAACTGTTCTTATCCCTCATGAAAATTCAATAGAACGTGTCCTTCTGATTGCGATTCTTTAAAGAGTTACATCCCTACGGCTGTGAGTTGCATTTCCTTAGCGACCCGGTTCATGTGGTTGCAGTTTTTTAATGAGTTCAATCCTTAAATAAATCAACGATCTAGGTCTATGGTTACATTAATGACTCAACTCTTTGTAAAAATGTAACCACAAGAACGAGATCCACTAAATTTAAAAAAAAAGGTAGGAATCGATTAAAAAATATACTTCCTCCGTACCAAAATAAGTGTTTACAATTGAAATGACACACAGTTTTAGACTTACATAATTATTACACTTTTTTGTTATTCAAATGACTTATTTACCTTTATTTAATGTCGCTCTTTTCACAACTCTTAAATATTTGTGCTTAAGGGTAAATTTGAGAATTTAGTTTTCTACTCTTGAAAGTGGACACTTAATTTAGGACAAATATAAATAAAAATATGGACATTTATTTTGGGACACAGAGAGTATAACTATAGGGACGGACATTGTAATTTGACTATAATAATAGACCTGACAAACGTGTCATGTCGTGTCGGGTTCAAAGTTAAACGGGTTGAGAATGTCTAACCTTGGTCAGAAAATCTCAACCCTAACCCGACCCGTCTAACCCGACACGACCCGCCTAACCCGTTTAACATTTATAAAACTAAAATGTAAAAATAGAAAATTCACAAAAAAAAAAATACAAATTCAAAATTCAAATGAAATCAATAGAAATCTAAATTTTATAATTCTAACTTATAAGTTCTAACCAAATCTAAAACATTAAAAATACAAAGCATTAAAAAGAAAACTTAATATATATATATATATATATATATATATATATATATATATATATATATGTAAACGGGTTATTCAGGTCATTTTCGAGTTGAAAATTTTGACCCTGATCTTACCCGTTTAATTTTTGTGTCATGTCAACCCATTTACTTAAACGGATTAAAGGTTAAAATGTATTACCTAAACCCGTTTATTTCGTGTCGGGTTAGCGTATCATGTCAATTTTTGTCAGGTCTATATAGTAATAATAATAGTAACGAGAAGAAAAGGAAGGGTGGGTGGAATATTTATGAGGTAAAAATAATAAATAAAAGGGGGCCAAAGTGGTGTTTAGGCGCGTGAGTAAATAGGACCCAAAAGTACAGGCGGCAGGGGCAGTAGGTAGGTGTGGTGGCCATTTATTGTCTGTCGTGAGAGTAGGGGTGGGGAAACTTGCTTTAACTAACACGGACAAAATAATACTAATAATTCATATATATATATATATATATATTATATTCTTCTTCAAACAAAATATAAATATAAATACTTCCTTTTTTTTTTTTTTTAAGTTATTGATTTTGTATCAACATACATACATATTAAAAGAACAATAAGGGGGTGTTTGGTTCACATAATGGGATTTGATAAAATTGGAATCCATCGAAAGAATTGGAATGAAATTCGATCACACGTTTGGTTGGTAGGAATTCAATTCTTTCGGTTAAGCTAAAGTTATGGGATTCAATAGAATTCAAATGATTCAAACATTTTCATTTTTTGAACCAAATATTGGACTTGAAATTTGGTCAAAGTAATTGGTCATTCCAATTCCATAAATAAACATTCCTAAACAGATGATATTATGGGATTTAAATATTCTTATATCTTAAAAGAAAATATTGTAAAAAGTTATTTACTTTCCTTCTTCTTTTCTTTTTGTGTTAAAAAATTGTTTATATAAAAGTTTAATCAATCAATATATAAATATCAATCAATTGATGTATCTTCAATATGTCAATATATGTAAGAATAATAAAATTAGAACTACAAAAAAGATTGAAATAGTGAGAACTACCGATATTTTGTTACATATTATGAAATAATGCATGTGAAAGTATAATGGTATTTGATAATGTGATTATCTTTAATGTGTATGTTTTCTATATTTTGTTTACATTGTGGAATCACTACTACAAATATGACTTTTATACGCGCCTAATTTATACACGGTTTTTGTTATTTTTACAAAAACAACGTATAAAAGACGAATCTGGAACCTTTTTGTTCAAGTCGAACCGTTGCTAAAAATATGGTTTTATACACGGTTTTGGATTAAAAACCGTGTAGAAAGAGTACTCGACAATTACAAACGGTTGCATCGATAAAACCGCGTACAAAGGTTACCTTTCATACGCGGTTGTGTATTAAAAACTGCGTACAAATGGGTTACTTTTATATGCGGTTATTGCTACAAAACCGTGTGTAAAAGGTGTCTTTACACACGGTTTTTAGTAAGAAACCGCATATAAAAGTAACTCCTTTGTACGCAATTTTTTAAACACAACTGCGTATAAAAGTAACCCTTTTGTACACACAACCGCGTATATAATAAAAGTAACATCTATATACGCGGTTTTTTACACATAACCGCGTATAAAATATCGTACATAGGGTTTCCCTATAAATACAAATGGAAGACACCGTTTTTTTTCTACCCAATGCGGCTCCTTCTCGAAAACAACACCTTTTTGATGTTTTTTTTTTACCTTTTTAGAGTTTTTTTTTATGGTTTTTGACATTATTCTTCACAAAGAGTAAGATATGATCATATCTTAAACAAACAGTTCATCAATTACTACTTTTATATGCATTAATTTCATGTTTTTAAGTAATATTATGTGTATATAGTGAGAGAAAAAAGAGAAAAAGTTTGACTGCACTTTTTGGGCAATCGCAGCCGCTCCGTTTCTTCTACTTCCGGCGTTTGAACCATCGGATCGTCGTGATTTTTCGACAGTAGCTTCAAGACATATTTATCTACATTATGAATGGTGGAGATCTGTTTTAGAGCTCTATAAGTCGTCCTATTTTTGTTCGACAATCTGTAGTATTTTTTTGTAGGTTTTCTGATTGTATTGAAGCGCAGCCACGCTGTTTCTTCCATTCCTGGCGTTTGAACCGTCGGATCTTCATGATTTTTGAACAGTTACTTCAAGAGATATTTTTCTACATTCTGAACGGTGGTGATCTGTATTTGAGGTCTAGAAGTCGTCTTTTTTCTTTTCGACAATCTGTAGTATTTTTTGGTATGTTTTCTTATTGTATTGGATTCGAGTTTTCATCAATCATGGTCGATCAACCGTGGAAGACAATGAGATCGTTTACTTTGAAGCGCGTGAAAGATGATAAAATTTGGTAATGAATGAGTGGATTGTTTTAAGGATTATTAGACTTGATTATACGATAAAAAGTATTAGAATGTTTGGTTACTTTGATATGTTACATTTACGTTGACGATCTTTAAAGTTTAATGATTAATGGTTACGTTGAGATGCTACATTTACATGTCTAGCTGATTTTTGTATTTGGACTTGTGTTTGAAATGTTCTATTAATCCAATTGGAATATCGTGTTTGGAAATGTAGCTTATCAGATATAATGCAACTTCACCAACATTTGAAATAATGGATGGTAACAAAATCAATGAAAATATTAAAAATATAAATATAACTCATTATACATGGTTCTAGTAAAAAAAGTGTGTAGAAATATCTGCAATTTTTTATAAATGGGTACATTTATACACGGTTTTGTTATGAAACCCGTGAAAAATTATTACAATTGTAAACGATTTTAGCAAAAACCCATGTAAGATAGACACGTTTATAAACGGTTAGTAGGACTTTTTTAAACGGTTTCATCTAAAAACCGTGTAAGATAGACACTTTTAAAAACGGTTAGTAGAACTTTTTTAAACGGTTTCATCTAAAAACCATGTAAGATTGTGACTTTTATACACGGTTAATATTACTTTTCTAAACGGTTTTGAAACCGTGTATAAAAGTTGAGTTTTATACATGGTTTTGGAACAGCGTATAAAAGCCCGATACTTTTACAAACACCGACGATATACGCGGTTCCAAAACCGCGTATAAAGCCCAAAACAACCGTTTATAAAAGCATAATTTGTAGTAGTGAATGAGATTGTACTTTCTCATGTGTTATTTCACAACATGATTAGTGGTTTTCACAGTTCTCAGCCTTTTTGTGGTTCTCATTTAATTATGTGTAGAGATAGAGAGAGCGTGAAAAGTTCAATTACAAATCTGATTTCCGTTGTAAAGATGGGGATAAACGAGAGCACAACACGTGTCCCTATTTGTCCCTATTCATCAGAAGTAATGAACATGAATGGTGTAATGTTTACACCATTCATGTTGAATATCAAGTGAATGCCAGGGACAGATGGCACGCTCTCGTTTGTCCCATCTGTTCACAAGCTTAATCATATATGATTAAACAATAAACATATGTTGCATTGACAACACATAGACGCCTAATGATATATGATTAAACATACCCAAAAGAGTGTAATCATATATGATATTGAAACTTCTCGTCCCCTCGCAAAATGCTTAACCTCCCGTTTTGTATATTAGTCCTCCCTTGGGCTTTGACCAGTGCTTAAATTGGTCCTGGACTAGGATTTTCATAGACATGTGTATCGATGTCAACGAGTTGAACTTTTAACAAGCTACTTGAGCTTGAGCTCATTTATGATCAAGCTCGACCTTAATAACTATCGAGCTCGAGTTGATCTTGACACAAAATAAAGCTCGCTTAACTTAACGAGTCGAGCTCCATAATACCAGACTCGACTCATTCGAAAGCTCAATCAAACTTTACGAGTCGAGCCGAGCCATTTGAGCATACAATTTTTCGAGCCAAACATATTTATATGTTTACAAATTATATAATCAAAATATAAAATCATCGAGCTTAAGTAAATAAATGAGTTAATCGATCTTGAGTTCGAGCTTATAAATGAGCATCGAGCTCAAGTTCAAACATTGAAAAAATATTCGAGCTCGAGCCCGACTTTGAAAAAGTTAATCAAGCTTTAATAACCTACTAATCAACTCAACTCGTCTCGTTTACACCTATATGGGTCCAAAAAACTTTATATGGTTCGGGCCCAAACACCAGACCTGACTCATAAGCACCGTTCTAAAAGGCTCGCCACAACAGCTGCCATAGCTTTCGTAGCTCAAGGCTTGTGTCTCATTCCACTTTAAGTCTGTGGCACGTTATGGCCTAATGCGTGGTTTTTGTAACGTTATATTTGATTTTTCTTCATGGTTTTAACGTCTTATTTGCTATTTAAACATATAACTTAATTAACTTGTTTATTATCATTGACCCTCATTTACTAATAGTAAAAAACATATGTTTTTATATATAATATTATATATGATATATAGATTTGTCGTCATAAATCACGCCTCGAAAAACGTCATAGTCTCGCTGTGGCTCCTAAGACTTGAGGCTTAGTCTCGTCGCACGTCACACCTCACGCCATTTAGAACCTTGCTCATAGGTGATCCTTGAAGGGTCAGTCACAATCCTTTGTCCTTTTGTACACCTCTAGATATAATGATAAGAAAATGTTGAAGGTAAAAAAATCATAAACACATTATTCGGGATTATATGAATAAAGTGCAATAGCTAATGTATGTGACGTCATGTTGATTTAGGACTCTTTTTTTGTGCTCTACGAGTCTTAAAACAAACAAGCGGTAAGCAAAGATTTTTTCATATTATGAACATGTAACGCCCGGAAATTTCGGTTAGTAATTCTTGGAATCTTACTTTCCTTTCTTCTGCATTAGGACTCGAATTAAATCTATGTTTGGGATCCGAGATAATACTTACCCTCTATGCCTTAACCAAAGGTAAACCGAGTGGTTAAATCATCGTTGAAAATCGAAAACGAGCCTCGGGTCAGTCATACGACGGTGCCTGCGACTATGACAGAGTGTCAAGGTCCTGGGGCACAACCGCGGAGTGGAGGAGGTCGTGCGGTACCATCCAGGTGACAATGCCAGCGACTATGACCAGTGTCACTTGATATCCCAGTTTAATCTAGTTGATTAACAATCACATAACACAATAATATCAAGAGATATAAAGATCAGAATAACATACCAATCCCTTGAATAAACAGTTAAACCTTGTGTGTTCTTGATACCCTTGAATACAGAGAATACGTACGGCTACTTTAATCTCTAAACAATAATTATCAAAGGTTCTAACCCTAAAACTAAACTAATTAACACTTTAAATACTTAGGCTTTTAAGGCCTAATGGGCTTGGGCCCAATAGCTAATAACTATCAATCTATTACAGATTAGACCCCCTAACTAACTTTAGCACAATTGCAGTTTAACCCCTTAACTTTAACTTTTATCTTGAATACAATTTATGATCCAACAATCTCCCCCTTTGGATTCAAGATTAAATTTTTTTTGACAATAGTCTTCGGGTCTTCACTTTTCTTCAGATATGACGTTAATAGCTTCAAAACTTGATATCCTTGGAATCTTCAGTCAGCAATCTTCAAATTATATTCTCCTTCTTTGATAATTCTCCTCCTTTTTTATGAGTGGTGAGAATCATCATCATCAAAACTTGTCAAAACAATCTCCTCCTTTGAATATGGTCATCATGTAATGAGCCATGTATGGAAATAAGAGCAGTCTTGCCAGACGAAAAGAGTGATTATTTCAATCTTTTCAGATTCAAATAGTCAGTAGTAACCATTCGAATCTTTTCAAATTCAAACAGTTTAATAGGTGTAACCCTGAATCAACAAATGACTCAGTTAAAATGCCTGTCAGTAACACAAAGTTACTATATAAGGAGCTGGTTTTGATGTTGGCTCCCCAGGTCTTCCATTCAATGATCGAATAACACATGGTTATCTATGAACGTCCTGACAGAAAACAAATTTATGTGTGCTCGTGCATGTGTATGAAAGAATTAAGCTCCGATGATTGCTTTTCATTATAGGCTCAAAGTATGTAAACTTGTTGAGACAGCAACAAATTGTACAAAGACTCAATGTGCATGAGAAAGGGTTGAAGGTGGGGCAACTTTCCTTCTTTTTCAATATTAGTATCTTCCAAATGAAGAACCAATAGCGTATGAGCTGCGCCCCCAGAAAATGTGAAACATTCTCTTTTTGAGAAAAGAATGAGTAGCTGGTGGGGTTGTATGCAAGAGATGTCATGGGCTAGTTTCCTTTTTCAATGATGGTCACCAAAGAATGTGAACCAATCAGATTATGTGGCTGCCCGGCTCAGAAAGTGGTTTGGTGTAGAGTTTAATATTCTTTTACTCTGTTCACTCACCCTCTTTCTTTTAATTCTCACTTCTAACCAATCTCTCTTTTCCATTTTACCTCTTCACACACCAACACTCAAATCTTTAGACCCCTCTCCCCTCAATCACTCAGGGAATACTTCCGGGGTAGGAAACACTGGTTATCGTAAATCCATGGAAGTTCTGTTAAGCTCACACACTGAAACCCTTGTATTGTCCTAAAAGTACATGTTGTTCAACATGATTTTGTACATGAAAGCACAAATAAGCACAGATTTACATGAAGAATAAAAAAATTTCGGAGAAGTCAAAACAGTTTTGTTTGACGATGCAATTCTCCCCCTCAAACTAAAAAGAGTTTGACAATTAAGGTATAAGGAGTTTTTCAAAGAAGCTCTTTAACAAGTAAGCTCCTTCTCAACTAAAGATTTTTTTTAACAATATAAAGCAGAAAAATAAAGCACTGAAGTGCGGGTTCTAATCTGATGTGATTAGAAGCCATTTTTCGTTGAAGTACGGGTTCTAAGCTGATTTACTTAGAAGCCTTCGTTCTTTCTCCCCCTTAAACTTTGGGTGCCTGCAACACAGATTTAGCTTTTGGTACCCACTGGTATTTGGGTCCTAATGGGTTAGTTGCAGTTCTAGTGGGAGATATAAAATAAGAACCATACCAGTTATTCACCTAATCTTTTCTTACAAAATCATTTGAGCCACAATAGGAACAACTGATTTTCTTTTGTGTTAACCTGATCAGTTTATTGATAGTGTAAACCAGATTAGGTTTGCCAAAAGTTTTACCTTTTGAAGCATAGTTCCATTTAGCCTTTGATGTATGCACAAATGATTTGTCTGTCTTCTTTTCCTCTGCAGATCCTTTAACTTTCCAGATCCAATTTACTCTATCTCTCTCATCATCTCTTCTCCAGAAGCTTTTCTTTTGAGACTTGGTCTTCTTGAAGTTACCTGAACCATCAACATTTTTGTCATAGAAAAGGTTAGAAGGACGAATCTGATCAGTAGATTTAGAAGTAAGACTATCATCTGAATCACAGAAAGGATTATAGAAAACATTTGAAACATGTGAACTTGAAGCCTTTTTGAGTGAACAATCTGAATTAGTTTGGTCATCTCTTGGTGATTGAGCTATTGACTCTGGCGTCTTGTGCTCGGTCAGCTTCACCTTGAATACGATCTGTTCAAGTTTCTTTATCTTTGAAGACAAACTGTTTCTTTCTTTTGTAATCAGATCAAACTTCTTATGCAACTCAGATTTTGCATTCTTCTCCTTCAAGATGTTTGTTGATAGCTCAGATAGCTTTCCTGTCAGCTTAGCTATCTCGGTTTCAAATATTTTCTTTTCTTCAGAAAAGTCTGTATTTATATCCTTCAGCTCAGCTTTCTTCTTTTCATTCTCAGCCTTTTCTATCTCAAGAATGATAACCTTCTCAAAGTCTGAAACTTGTTGAGAAAGCTTAACACATCTAAGCTCTAAAGATTTCTTCTCTTCAAAGGCTTTTCTGGATAAATCAGAGAATTTCTTAGCAAATTCTTTTCTTTCTTTCTCAATCTTCAACATTTCATCTTGAGCTATTGCATTGTCTCTGTCTTGGATTGCCTTTTCTTTCAGCATTTTAATCTCAACCTCAAGACTGAGAACTTTATCTTTCAGTTTATCTCTTTCCGCAAAGACTTGAGAATTTGTCTTTTTAACCTCTTGAGATGTCTGAATAGCAATGTTTGCTCTTCTTCTAAGCTCATCAAGCTCTTTTTGCATTGCATCCTTCTTTGACCATGTAGAGCTGGACTCAGATCTTTTCAACTTTTCTTGAAGATCTAAGATCTCGTTTTATTTAGACTCAATTATTCCTGCAAAGTCAATTTTAGAATCAGAATCTTTTGAATTTTCTTTTAAAACATTGATCTGAGTAAGAAGAGATGAGTTCTGAATCTTTAAATCCTTGTTCTCAGCTTTGAGAGATGATATCTCGGATTTGAACATTTTTTCCTCTATGTCATACTCATCAACCATGCGAGAAGGTATTGATAACTGTCCAGCAAGACATTTAGCCTTTGCTTTTACTTTAGAAAGAGTCATGTTGTTAAAATCAAGGCTGTAACCTTCAGACATCTTTAGCTGTATGGTTAGAAATCAAACTAATCTGTACCAAGAGAATCAACTAGAAGAGATCGTTAGAATCAAGAGTTGAATAAAATCTACACTTAAAATTTTCAGAAAAATAAATTTCCAAAAATAATTTAAATGCAGATATCGCAAAACAGTATATAAAATCAAACAGAGTAATACTGAAAATAAGAAAATTTTGATCCCGAATAGAACTTTGTCCCCCTTCGCAGACTTACCACGGGGGTCCCGCAAAGAGGAGCTTTGCGCGAGTAACTGTTGGCGCAAAGTGAGAGGTTCTCGCTAGTAACGGGTGGTGCAAAGTGGATGTTTGTGTGAATAAGCGCTGGCGCAAAGTGAAATTTCACGCGAGAAGTGGGTCACGCAAAGTACGATTTGCGTGAGCCTTGGGTCGCGCAAAGTGAGGTTTGCGTGGGCCTTGGGTCGCGCAAAGTGCGATTTGCGTGAGCCTTGGGTCGCGCAAAGTGCGATTTGCGTGAGCCTTGGGTCGCGCAAAGGAAGGTTTGCGCGACAAGGCCGTGGCGCAAAGTGTAGTTCTCGCGATAAGGCACTGGCGCAAAGTAGTGTTCGACCGGTAACTTGTCTCGACCGGTGAGTTGCACGATCGGTAAGATGTAGGACCGGTAACTTGTAATGACCGGTATTATGCTCGACCGGTATAAGTGTTCGACCGGTAGGATGTGTGTGTACCGGGCGACCGGGGTGGTGTGAGGACCGGTATTGAGTTTGACCGGTATTGGTTTTGACCGGAAAAGAATCGAACGATAGTGGTGAGGACCGATAAGGTGAACTCGACTGGTAATTGTGCCTAGACCGATAATCTATGTGGACCGATACAAAGTATTCAACCGGTGAGGTGTTATGAACGGTAAAGGTATGGACCGATAGTGATGTTCGACCGATAAACTGTGTGGATCGATATGTTCTTAAGGTTTTGACCGGTATGTTCTTGACAGTGTTCGACCCAGATAACAATAATCGACCCAGAAACACACCACAAACACAGAAATTGAATGCGAAAAATAGACTTTCGAACCCACAAACATACAACGATCGGTATTCAATCAAAAACAATGATTAAAATCAACTTTCCAACTTTAACTTGATGAACACAGTAGTCGAATGTTCTTGAAGAAGTCGAACCCAGAAAAACCAAAAATTCACAAATTCAATCACTTGATGCTTTATAATGCAATTAATCAATCAGATAGTGTTCACTAGCATAAATCGCATCTATTCATATCAATTTTAAGCATAAAAGCATGTTAATTCAAGAAATCGATTTTCACTTGGTGAACAGTAATATCGATGAACAGTAATCGATGAATAGTAATCTAAATTTTTTTTGATTCTTTAGGCTCTGATACCACTTGATATCCCAGTTTAATCTAGTTGATTAACAATCACATAACACAATAATATCAAGAGATATAAAGATCAGAATAACATACCAATCCCTTGAATAAACAGTTAAACCTTTTGTGTTCTTGATACCCTTGAATACAGAGAAGACGTACGACTACTTTAATCTCTAAACAATAATTATCAAATGTTCTAACCCTAAAACTAAACTAATTAACACTTTAAATACTTAGGCTTTTAAGGCCTAATGGGCTTGGGCCCAATAGCTAATAACTATCAATCTATTACAGATTAGACCCCCTAACTAACTTTAGCACAATTGCAGTTTAACCCCTTAACTTTAACTTTAATCTTGAATACAATTTATGATCCAACACTATCGCATGGCATAGTCGCGGCCATGGTACCGAGAGGCATGGTGACCGCACGACAATGACCAGCGACTATGACCAGTGTCACTGTCGCGTGTCATAGTCGCGGCCATCCGTGCGACAATGACCAACGACTATAACCAGTGTCACTGTCACGTGGCATAGTCGCGGCATGGTACCGAGAGGCATGGTGACCGCGTGACAATGACCATAGACTATGACCAGTGTCATAGTCGCCAAGGTGCTGAGAGTATAAAAAGGGTCAGTTACGGGTTTTAGGTCATTTATCTGATTTTAGGAAGCTTTGGGGGTCGATTCTCTCTAGATTTTTGGTAGGTTTCATTCCATATCCTCCTATTTCATTTACTTCTCCCAACTATCAAATCCTTGAAGGGTCAGTCATAATCCTTTGTCCTTTTGTACATCTCTAGATATAATGATAAGAAAATGTTGAAGGTAAAAAAATCATAAACACATTATTCGGGATTATATGAATAAAGTGCAATAGCTAATGTATGTAACGTCATGTTGATTTAGGACTCTTTTTTTGTGCTCTACGAGTCTTAAAACAAACAAGCGGTAAGCAAAGCTTTTTTCATATTATGAACATGTAACGCCCGAAAAATTCGGTTAGTAATTCTCGGAATCTTACTTTCCTTTCTTCTGCATTAGGACTCGAATTAAATCTATGTTTAAGATCCGAGATAATACTTACCCTCTATGCCTTAACCAAAGGTAAACCGAGTGGTTAAATCATCGTTGAAAATCAAAAACGAGCCTCGGGTCAGTCATACGACGGTGTCTGCGACTATGACAGAGTGTCAAGGTCACGGGGCACAACCGCGGGGTGGAGGAGGCCGTGCGGTACCATCCAGGTGACAATGCCAACGACTATGACCAGTGTCACTGTCGCATGACATAGTCGCAACCATGGTATCGAGAGGCATGGTGACCGCACGACAATGACCAGCGACTATGACCAGTGTCATTGTCGCGTGTCATAGTCGCGGCCATCCGTGCGACAATGACCAACTACTATAACCAGTGTCACTGTCGTGTGGCATAGTCGCGGCATGGTACCGAGAGGCATGGTGACCGTGCGACAATGATCATAGACTATGACCAGTGTCATAGTCGCCAAGGTGCTGAGAGTATAAAAAGGGTCATTTACGGGTTTTAGGTCATTTATCTGATTTTGGGAAGCTTTGGGGGTCGATTCTCTCCAGATTTTTGGTAGGTTTCATTCCATATCCTCCTATTTCATTTACTTCTCCCAACTATCAAATCCTTGATACATTAACGGTGGTTGTTTAGGTGTTCTTAAGCATTTATTGTGAGGATTCTTCATCTCCAAGTGTAATTACTCAATCTTCTACTCCTAGGGTTTTGGCAAAACCCACATTGTGAATACATTATCAATCTTTAAAACCTTATACATGCCATAACACACTGTTCCTCTCTTAGATAACCGTCAACCCTCATTTGAAAAATTATTCTCAACTTAGCAATACCCCGATACAAACCAAACATTCGCACATCCCAACCACAAACTTACCACTTACAAATCATTCCCCAAAGATCTTCGGACGAGAACGTTCATCCTACAACGATAACTCTCGCCTTCTACCTATCCTCAAGGAAGCTCCTTACCACTTTAATGATTTGCACTCCCAGCTATGTCATAAAGACATCATCAACTCATGGTTACAACCATCACTCTACTACCTCATTCCAGAACAACTGCATATCTCCACGACCACTTGGCACACAAACCTATATCGTCCTACTCACACTAGTCGTAATACTAAAAATCGGACTTCAAGGCATTTCACGACCTATCTTTCTCGAACCTAAATAAATCGCAAAATTATGATCTTCAAAACCACCCAACAAGATATCGCTCCTTGTCGGCTCATCGCGACCTGCTGGAATCAAAATCCAGTAGTCTGAAAGATTAAGCATACTACCTCAAAGACTTAAATGCACAAAGTGCAACCCTTCCAATTGTGCTACATAAAACCTTCACTCCCACATAACCATCAAAACTTCATCGATAAAGAACCACCTTACCGAACTAGCGATCTTCCATTTTGTAAGATCCACACAAAGTTGACCAACATTACGTTAGATACACACCTTTTTCTGAATAACTTTTCGCTTCCTCACGAAGCTCCTCAAAACTATCCATAACTACTTCTTTATTTTCAGCGTCCCGCCATTCACCACTAAAATGGTTTCTGACTTCCACAGCAACAAACGACATTGAGATACTTCCACTATGCCTCCAACCAACAAGGATCCCCAATGAAACCTACATCTTCCACTGCAGCAACTTATTGCCAAAAATATCTTTACGACCTCAAATTCCACTCCAGATACTACCATTTGCCGACATCCACATCCCAAGTCATGGAGCAAACGGTAAGCCCTTATAGTACACTCGTCCTTAATGTCATAGGTCAATGCCTCCATTAACCACTTCCGCTATTCACCACCCTTACTTAGAAGAATACCAATGACAAGTATCTACTATCCTCTGATCAAGCGTCACACTTCCACTCTCAAAACTTTCATCATTCTTAATTGCATCACTTCCCCACGACCTAGAGAGTTCATAGCCTTCATGCATGACACACAAATATTTAAACTCTTGACACGTTTGAAAATTTAGAAGATACGCACATTATGAAGCAACCTTGAGTGTACACGACACAACACTGACTTAACCATACACAACAATTTCAAGAATCGCTCAACCTCAACTCCACGACAAATTTCTCTTCACCCTACCCCAATATCGGTGTTGTCACAATTGAAATTATTTCCGATGAACTTTACCCAAACGATTTATAAAATACTACAAAATTGCTTACACTGAGCGTGACGAACGACTCTCACCCTCATTGATATGACAACACATGTTTGCACCAAACTCACTTATAATTTTTATGCGATCATATGTTGTTTTGACTTTCATAACAAAAGTTAACTCATTTACAAAGAGATATATAATAGTTCCCCCACACCAAAAAAAAAACGAAATTTATCACCCAACGCCATAAACTTGTATTTTCAATCCAAACACACATTTGCACGCGTCGACACGTTTTCAAAACAATTACCTCGTAAGGCACACACACGCCAAAATATCTGATAGAAATGTTATGAAAGGCTTCAGAAATATCTACATCCCGCACGATTTTCATCCTAAACGGTATTAACCTTACAACCATAAGCAAACTCACACAACATTCCAAACCAACTTATCATTTCAAAGATACGACTCACTACTGTAACACCCTAAAAATTAGCGGAATAAAAATTCGAAATTTCTGCAACGTGACTGCTATAATTAGATAGAAACCTGGATATAAAACCTGCTAAAATCAATCCCAAAGTATCATCCCGATAGGACGGGGAAACAGTACTATAATCATTACAATGAATCAAATGAAGGATAGACTAACAACCTAATAATCTAACTTAAGTAAGAAAGATTAATATCGGGTGTTGCTATTCTTCCAAAAGGTATGATCACTATTTCAAAATGCCGGCCTATACATCTCCCAAAAAGACCGTTCTTGGCCCAAAGCTATCCGCTCAGTCCCGACGAACCCCACCGGAGACCTGACCTGTTATACATGTCATTTTAAGAAAAAGTGTTAGGCTAAAGCCTAGTGAGATCAAACATTTGCAATTTAAGAGATTTAATATAAAAAAAATAAGTAAAAGGTTTCCTTTTATACAACAACAATAATGATAATGATAACAATAATGCTCTTTGAAATAAAACCAATACCTCTTGGGTTAACGGGGGAGACCCGCCTATTAACCCGAATGACAGAACACAAAAGTAAGCCATTCTATGGGTCAGTAAAGCCAATAAACACATAAAGTACACGCAAGGGATGTCAGGCTCAGTGGCTTTAAACGTACACCCACGGAAACTCGAGTTCAACCCCGTCGGGTTCCTATGTCGAGCTCCTCATCCAATATCGTAATACTTGAGCACGAAGGACTTATACCGCACCCGGTACCTAACGTGCAGCACGAAGGACTAATACCGTACCCGGTACCTAACGTGCCTTGACGTGGAAAACTAGTCGTCCCAACGCCGGAACAATAATAACCAAATACGGGGTCATGACTCCCAATGCATCAATTAAACCAAATAATGCACATAAGGCTCAACAAATAATTCCAACAATGGTTAATATGCATAAGTAATATGAAGGGTGATTTCCCCCAAAACCATTTCCATCGTTTACCAACAGATCTATAATCAAAATATATTTGGTCTATCTTTCATTTCCAAATCCCAAAACATGGTGCTAATTGATTTACAAACTTATCAGCAGTTAACCACAATTTCCATATTCTTAAAATCGTAGATTCCACATAGTAATTACCATTCCCTTAAAAGTATAACCCAAGTAAAAACAAGATAAAGAACATTATTACAGTTCATAATTCGTCATTTCCCCAAAATCATCATAAACACTAATATCCCCAAAAGTTAGGTTTAGCACAAATTTATACAAATCAGGTATATGAAAAGGGAGATATTAGGTATCCAAAATTGATCTTTTGACATGTATAAGGTTTAGTAAAAAGTGTAAGAACTCACCTTAGTAGTTTTCTTAAAAGAAAACTAAGTAATTGGAAATGGAGGAGATGAGGAACCACTTGAGAGCTCACCAAACACATCTTCTAAATGTTAAGGACCACCATTAATGACCTAGAATCACCATAAATGATGAAAGAGGTTGTAAGGAAGACTTACCTACTGATTTTCGGCAGAGAAGATCGCACACCAAACCCTAGAATCAGATATAATGACTGAAAATCGCGACCTAGGCTTTTTATACCTAAACACTCGCCGACGATAGTGACACGGCGAGAGTGACATTTGTCACTCTCGCGGGCATAATCGCGCTAACACCCCCACCCGCGGTACAATCTGGGCGATAGTGCCCGGCGATTGTGACCCTGTCACTCTCGCATGACACTGTCGCGAGAGACGTACCGAGAGTTCTTGACCCCCGGCGATTGTGCCTTTGCGATTGTGACATCCTGTCACTCTCGCGGGCACTGTCGCGAGCCATCCCAAACTTCACAATTTTGACACTTTTTAGCCCACGATGCTTAAATCTAATAGGTTCAATATAAAACTAATAAATCCTTAAAATTAAGAGGTTTCCAAAACGAGAACGATAATACATAGGCTCTCAGAATTCGGGGTGTTACAATCCTCCCCAACTTGGAAATGATTTCGTCCCCGAAATCCTACTAACTAAACAAGAGAGGGTATCTACGCCTCAAGTCTTCTTCCGCTTCCCAAGTAACATTGGTGTCGCGGTGGTGCTTCCATTGAACCTTTACCATCGCCACCTCTTTATGCCGGAGCTTCTTAATTACCCTTTCCAAAATTTCCTCAGGCTCTTCGATACAATGATTATCATCCACTCGAATTTAGGACAAAGGTATGACGCGTTATTTTTCCGCTATGCACTTCCGTAAATAGCACACGTTGAATGTGGGATGAATCCCGTCCATCTCCGACGGCAAGTCCAACTTGTAAGCTTGGAGTCCGATACGTTCCAGAATAGTAAACGACCCAAGGAAATGGGAACTTAACTTCCCACGCTTCCCAAACCGAATCAATCCCTTCCAAGGGGACACCTTTAGCATCACGCAATCTCTCACTTGAAACTCTACCGGTCTCCTCTTTTTGTCGGCGTAACTTTTCTGATGATCTTGCGCCGCTTTCAACCGTTCCCGAATAGATTTAACTTGGCCGTCTCTTGCACAATTTCCGGGCCGACAAACTGCTTCTCTCCCGCCTTTAGCCAACACACGGGGGTTCTACACTTCCGCCCGTACAAAGCTTCAAATGGCGCCATTCCGATACTAGAATGATAACTATTGTTGTACGTAAATTCCACCAAAGGTAGATGGGTGTCCCAACTACCGCCAAAATCGATCACGCATGATCTAAGCATGTCTTCAAGTGTTTGAATCGTTCTTTCACTTTGTCCGTCTGTTTGTGGGTGGTAAGCCGTGCTCAAATTTACACGTGTGCCCAACTCTTGATGCAAGGCTCCCCAAAATCTCGACGTGAACCGACTATCACGATCGGACACTATCGACAAAGGTATGCCGTGTCTAGAGACTACCTCGTCTATGTAGAGTTTTGCCAACTTATCCATTGGCAAGGTTTCCCGCATTGCTAGAAAGTGAGCACTCTTAGTTAAACGGTCAACAATAACCCAAATAGTGTTGTTCCCTCTCAAGGTCTTTGGTAGTTTGGTCACGAAGTCCATGGTAATCTTGTCCCATTTCCATTCGGGTATCTCAAGCGATTGAAGACTTCCATAGGGTCGTTGATGCTCGGCCTTCACTTGTGAACAAGTTACGCATCGCTCCACATAATGTGCTACATCCAATTTCATAACCGGCCACCAAAAGTGTAGCTTCAAATCCCGATACATCTTGGTGCTTCCCGGGTGGATAGAATACTTGGATTTGTGTGCGTCCTCCAACAGTAGCTCTCGGCAACCTCCAAACTTTGGTACCCAAACTCGCCTGTTGAAGCACTTGATCCCTCGGCTATCTTCGGTCAACAATAACTGTTGCTTGATCATCACTTCATCCTTGAGGTTTTCTTCTTTTAATGCTTCGGTTTGCGCCTCTTTAATATTTTCCATGAGACTTGACACCAACTCAATTCTTGTAAGTTTGGCTTGAAGTCTCCCGCTATACTCTTTCCAACTCAAGGCGTCAGCTACCACGTTTGCTTTACCCGGGTGGTAGAGTAATTCACAGTCGTAGTCCTTAAGTAGCTCTAACCACCTTCGTTGCCTCATGTTGAGTTCTTTTTGATCAAAAACATACTTCAGACTCTTATGATCCGTGTATAAGGTACACTTTGTGCCGTAAAGGTAATGTCGCCATAATTTTAGCGCGAACACTACCTCCGCCAACTCCAAATCATGAGTGGGGTAGTTCTTCTCGTGCACTTTCAATTGTCTAGACGCGTACGCGATCACCTTCCCTCTTTGCATTAGTACACATCCAAGCCCCATTTTGGATGCATCGCTAAAGACCACAAAATCCTCCGATCCCTCCGGCAAAGATAAGATCGGAGCTTCACATAACTTCTTTTGCAAAGTCCTAAATGCCTTCTCTTGTTCTTCAGTCCATACAAACTTTACATTCTTCTTGGTCAACATTGTCAACGAAGAAGCAATCTTGGAGAAGTCTTGTATGAACCTTCGGTAATATCCCGCCATGCCTAGAAAACTTCGAATCTCGGATGGACTTTTGGGAGGTTCCCAACTCATCATAGCTTCAATCTTGGCCGGGCCCACCTTTACTCCGTCCTTCAAAACTATGTGCCCCAAAAACTGCACTTCCTTCAACCAAAACTCACACTTGGAAAACTTTGCATAAAGTTTCTCTCTCCTCAAGATCTCTAAAACGTCCTGAAGGTGTTGAGCATGATCTACCTCAGCCTTTGAGTAGATAAGGATGTCATCAATGAACACGATAACCGACTTATCTAAGAAGGGTCGGCACACGCGATTCATTAAATCCATAAACACCGCTGGAGTGTTCGTCAAGCCGAATGGCATCACTAGAAACTCACAGTGGCCATAACGTGTCCTAAAAGCAGTTTTAAGAATATCTTCCTCTTTGACCTTCACTTGACGGTAACCCGAACGGAGATCAATCTTCGAAAAGCAACCCGCTCCTTGCAGTTGGTCGAATAAATCATCGGTTCTAGGGAGTGGGTATTTGTTCTTCACGGTCACCTTATTCAACTCCCTATAGTCGATGCACATTCGCATAGTACCATCCTTCTTCTTCACGAATAAGACCGGGGCTCCCCAAGGCGAGGAACTCGGTCTTACAAATCCCTTTTCCAAAAGATCTTGCAATTGGCTCATCATTTCCTTCATCTCTGACGGAGCCATACGGTATGGGGATCGGGCTATCGGAGCCGCTCCCGGTGTCAGATCAATCTTAAACTCCACTTGACGATCGGGAGGTAAACCAGGAAAGTCGTCCGGAAATACGTCGAAAAACTCCCTTACCACTTCGACCTCTTCTAGCGTCTTCTTCTCAAGTTTGGTATCTAACACATATGCCAAAAAGGATGATCATCCTTTCGCCAAACATTTTCGTGCCTTCACCATACTGATGATTGTGACTTCACCCTTTCGTCTTTCACCATATACGGTCACCGCCTGACCATCTGAATTCGGGATTCGGATCAGTTTCTTTGCACAAAGAATTTCAGCATGATTAGTTGACAACCAATCCATACCGACTACAACATCGAATCCCCCGATGACCATAGGCATAAGATCGATTGGAAATTCTATTCCTTCGATTTCGAGCTTGCACTTCCTTAGAATATCCCGAACCACTACTTGATCACCATCAGCTAGCTCTACCACTAACGCATCTTCTAAGCTAGTAGTGGGCATGGATAGTTTTGGGCAAAACAAACTTAATACAAAAGAGTAACTAGCTCCCGAATCAAATAGTACATGCGTAGGCACGGAGTTTAGGAGAAACGTACCCGACACTACATCCGTTGACGCCTTCGCCTCTTCAGTGGTCATCTGAAAAGCTCTCCCTGTTGCCTTGGGAGTGTCCACTTTCTTGCCTCCACTATAGTTCACCATTGCCTTCGGACATTCACTTCTAACATGGCCCGACTCTTTACACCCGAAACAGATACGCTTTTTAATTGGACAGTCATTGTAACGGTGGCCGGGCTTACCACATTTGTAGCACGGTTCGGACTTCGAGTTGCAAGGGCCGGTGTGTTTACTTCAGCATCTTGAACACCACGGGGAATCCCGTCTCGGACCACCTCCCCGTTGATTGTTGAAGTGGCTCGGCCTCTTCGAAAACGTGGGGCCTCCTTCCCATTTCCTCTTCTCAATTGCTCCACTTCTCTCCGCCTTACTCAAACCGTAGGAATCCTCCACAAGTTGTGCCTCCTCTATAGCCTCTCGAAGGGTAGAGGCCTTGGACACTCGAACCATATTCATCATTTCTGTAGGCAAACCCTTGATGTACACCTTGATTTTCTCTCTTTCGGTGGGGACAAGATGTCCCACCAAACCTAGCTTGTCCATAAACAGCTTGTTGTAATCCTTCACCAATAAATTCCCCTTATTCAAACTTCGGAACTCATCGATGATCCGGTCCATAGTTCGTTCGTTGCAAAATTCTTCCATAACCTTCTTCTTGAAGGTCTCCCAACTTAGTTGAGCCAATACAGTGGCTTCAATAGAAGCGGAATATACATTCCACCATGTGAGGGCTGCCCCTCTAAGCATTTGAGATCCAAATACGGATTTTTGGTTCTCCCCGCACCCGCTCGATCGGAAGGCTTGCTCCAATTCCCTAATCCAGTTCATGCATTCTACCGGGTCGTCGGTGCCTTTGAACTCCGGCGGTCGACATCCGAGAAATGCCTTGAATGTACAAGACTTTGCCTCAGGTCTTGCGGTTGGGATTGTCGTCTCATTGGTAGGGATACGGGGTCCTGAACCTCCGGATCCCGCCACAATCACATTCTCCTCCACCGTCTCCGGCCTACGGTGGTTAGCATCTCTGTCATCCAATAGTTTCAGGAAGGCCTCTTGCTGCTGAGCCATAGATGCATTCATTGCTTGCATTATCCGTTCCATCATTCTGGTTTCCGGAGTTACCTCTTCCATGATTGGATGAGTTGCAGCTATGTTACGTCGAGGTACATGCTCCGGTCCTCCTCCCAACGCATTTATAGGGGGAAAATCGTTATTCGTCACCCTCGGTTGATCGGCCATAGACGCTGCCGTATCTTGCCCCTCCGGCCGATTACGCGTATTAACCATAGTCTGCCACACACGCGAGAATATAGATAAGATAATACTACACGGTTATAAGCAAGAAAACGTACCACTACATTCATCGATTATCATAACAACGGAAAACAAGCATAATCACGTAAAACATCTCCATAATAACGTTAGCTAGGCGAAATTATGAACATGCAATACATAAAAATTTTCATTCCCATTACCATAACTCTTAACTTGTGTAGCTTCCGTTGACTCTAGAACTATCTTATCTTAATAGTTCTACCACATTTCACAGCTTAAGTCTAGGTACCCTACATCCATACCTAGTTCACTTAAACTAAGGCTCTGATACCAACTTGTAACACCCTAAAAATTAGCGGAATAAAAATTCGAAATTTCTGCAACATGACTGCTATAATTAGATAGAAACCTGGATATAAAACCTGCTAAAATCAATCCCAAAGTATCATCCCGATAGGACGGGGAAACAGTACTATAATCATTACAATGAATCAAATGAAGGATAGACTAACAACCTAATAATCTAAGTTAAGTAAGAAAGATTAATATCGGGTGTTGCTATTCTTCCAAAATGTATGATCACTATTTCAAAATGCCGGCCTATACATCTCCCAAAAAGACCGCTCTTGGCCCAAAGCTATCCGCTCAGTCCCAACGAACCCCACCGGAGACCTGACCTGTTATACATGTCATTTTAAGAAAAAGTGTTAGGCTAAAGCCTAATGAGATCAAACATTTGCAATTTAAGAGATTTAATATAAAAAAATAAGTAAAAGGTTTCCTTTTATACAACAACAATAATGATAATGATAACAATAATGCTCTTTGAAATAAAACCAATACCTCTTGGGTTAACGGGGGAGACCCGCCTACTAACCCGAATGACGGAACACAAAAGTAAGCCATTCGATGGGTCAGTAAAGCCAATAAACACATAAAGTACACGCAAGGGATGTCAGGATCAGTGGCTTTAAACGTACACCCACGGAAACTCGAGTTCAACCCCGTCGGGTTCCTATGTCTAGCTCCTCATCCAATATCGTAATACTTGAGCACGAAGGACTTATACCGCACCCGGTACCTAACGTGCCTCGACGTGGAAAACTAGTCGTCCCAACGCCGGAACAATAATAACCAAATACGGGGTCATGACTCCCAATGCATCAATTAAACCAAATAATGCACATAAGGCTCAACAAATAATTCCAACAATGGTTAATATGCATAAGTAATATGAAGGGTGATTTCCCCCAAAACCATTTCCATCGTTTACCAACAAATATATAATCAAAATATATTTGGTCTATCTTTCATTTCCAAATCCCAAAACATGGTGCTAATTGATTTACAAACTTATCAGCAGTTAACCACAATTTCCATATTCTTAAAATCGTAGATTCCACATAGTAATTACCATTCCCTTAAAAGTATAACCCAAGTAAAAACAAGATAAAGAACATTATTACAGTTCATAATTCGTCATTTCCCCAAAATCATCATAAACACTAATATCCCCAAAAGTTAGGTTTAGCACAAATTTATACAAATCAGGTATATGAAAAAGGAGATATTAGGTATCCAAAATCGATCTTTTGACATGTATAAGGTTTAGTAAAAAGTGTAAGAACTCACCTTAGTAGTTTTCTTACAAGAAAACTAAGTACTTGGAAATGGAGGAGATGAGGAACCACTTGAGAGCTCACCAAACACACCTCCTAAATGTTAAGGACCACCATTAATGACCTAGAATCACCATAAATGATGAAAGAGGTTGTAAGGAAGACTTACCTACTGATTTTCGGCAGAGAAGATCGCACACCAAACCCTAGAATCAGATATAATGACTGAAAATCGCGACCTAGGCTTTTTATACCTAAACACTCGCCTGCGATAGTGACACGGCGAGAATGACATTTGTCTCTCTCGCGGGCATAATCGCGCCAACACCCCCACCCGCGGTACAATCTGGGCGATAGTGCCCGGCGATTGTGACCCTGTCACTCTCGCATGGCACTATCGCGAGAGACGACCGAGAGTTCTTGACCCCCGGCGATTGTGCCTTTGCGATTGTGACATCCTGTCACTCTCGCGGGCACTGTCGCGAGCCATCCCGAACTTCACAATTTTGACACTTTTAAGCCCACGATGCTTAAATCTAATAGGTTCAATATAAAACTGATAAATCCTTAAAATTAAGAGGTTTCCAAAACGAGAACGATAATACATAGGCTCTCAGAATTCGGGGTGTTACAACTACTCAAAACTACACTCATCGATTATCTCAACAATAGAAATCTAGTATGCCCATGCACCTGTAAATTCATAATGGCATTGGCCAGATGCAATTGAATTTACCTTACATGAGAATCCTCACTATCGTTATTACGAATCTCGATAATCAAGGTCTTCCTTAAAGACTTCCTAAATCTCAGTTGTGTCCATCTACTCCATAGTTTAAGTTTAGGCCCATCCGGTCACCTAAATCCCTTAAACTATGGCTCTGATACCAACTATAACAACCCAACCAGAAACAACAAGAGAGCAATTTAAATCTTAATAATGAAATAAAATTCATGTCGAAACGGTCCCATGCTTACACTTTTAAATTCAAGGTTTTCAAAAGGCAACCTATACACAACTGAGATATTAACACACATAATCTATAATGACATTCTTCCATCACTCGCCGCTACATCTTCACATTTCCTTTATCTGCTCTCCCTAATTCACGTCTGCCTGAAAAGATTTTTAGTTTTGAAAGAGCAAGGGTTAGACCATATGTCTAGTGATTCCCCTCTAACAGATAAGCAATAAAATAACTTTCCAGAAAATTTAAATCAACAGATTTATAAGCACATAAGGATAAAACACTCTATTGACCACACGACCATCAAAGACGATGTGTCTAACTCGCACTGCCTTAATTTTGGGACACCCCCCCAATGGCATATACGAGCCACACTCCCCGGCACGAGTAGGCGGGCCACACTCCCCGACTTAGGTCACAATCTCCACATATAATGTATGCATACATTTAAATATCAACAATTTATAACACACTTAGATAATTTTGCAATAATCATGCCAACATAAATAAATCAAAGTTCAAGAATAATAAACTTCACATGCTTTCGTTAACAAAAGGTTTAGTTCAGAAAACTCACCTGGCATCCTTTGCTAAAAGCTTTACGTCTACCTTTATAATCTGAACCGAAACCTATAAAACAAGGCATGGCCCGGTAAATCTTCATACCTTCTATTTTAACAAAGTTGACCCTAAACCCAAAACTCTCAACGATCTCTGATTAAATAAAAGAAACCCGACTCGCTACGATCCAACTCAAGGCCACACTTAAGGCATCCTAGTATTCCACAATAGAAACGGGCCAGTCCACCAAATAGAAGCCTAATACTAAAAAGATTCCAAATTAAACTTGGACTTAAATTTAAATTAAACTCAACATGGGCTTCGGCACACACTTCATAGTCCGGGGACCGGGGTTGGAACCCCATCGACCGGGGTCGATTATCAGATCACGACCGGGGCAATGATTGACCGAACCATTGGTCGACCGGTGTCCCCCTCCTTTTCGACCGGTGTCGACTTCATCGACCGATGTCGACTTCTTTGACCGGTGCCTCAAAACTCGACCGGGGTCAATACGATCCAATGACCGGAGTCATTCTACCCAGTGTCGATCGATGCCCCGATCTTCGAACGAAACCCAGAACTCGATAAACAGATATTACGAACCTCCATTTAATCCCAAAATCAATAACAATCTACCCCAACATCTTTTAATCAACTGCAAAACTTGCTTAACCAAGTACTCCGTAACAAAACTAAATCCACAGTAACACCAAGACTAAATCCAGGAATCAAAGAAGAAATCGATAGAAATCCCATTTAACAGATTGCGAAGATCAACAGATTACCCTTACCCAACCATAAGTACAATAGAATAAGGAAATTTACCTTGGAGATTTGATGAACACCCACGATTTTAGCCTCCTTCTCCCTTCGATCGATCGGCCAAAGTTCTCTCTCTCGCTCTATTCCCAAAATACCAGCTGCCACCACCAATTCAATAAGGGTAATAGGGTTAAATCCCTATTATCCTCTCTTTTACATAATGACCCCTTTCCTAAGGAATCTTTCTAAATTTCACCCCAAAAATAAATTCATTAAGTTTTAGCCTGGTTATTACAATATCCCCCCTCAAAAGAATTCCGTCCTCGGAATTCATACGTTGAACAAACTAGGGTATTGCGTTCTAATAGCTGACTTTAACTCCCACGTCGCTTCCTGCCCCTTGAAATTGCCACTGAACCTTCACCAAAAGAATTTCTTTGCTCCTTAACTTCTTCACTTTACGATCCAGAACAGCTACCAGTTCCTCTACATAGCTTATCTTCTCATCTATTTGGACATCCTCTAAAGGTATAACGACATCACTTTCTGCTAAACATTTCTTCAGATTCGACACGTGGAAAACGGGTGCCCTCCTCGAAGATCCACGAATAGATCCAGTCTATATGCTACCTTCCCAACGCGCTCCACGATAGCAACGACCCAACAAATCTAGGTCTTTTCTTCCATTTCTTTTTGAATTGGGTCACACCTTTCCAATGCGAGGCTGGTAACTTTACATTTGTCACCGCTTGGGACTATTGACTCATAATTCTCAATCTAACCAAAATAGTACCATTCGATTATTCAAGCCATTCTGATCAATCCATATTCATATACTTTTTCATTTGTTTTTTCGTGGTTTTTCGGTTTTCCATTTGTTTAAAGTTTTCTCCTGAACCTAACTCTCTCTCTCTCTCTCTCTCTCTATATATATATATATATATATATATATATATTCTGGAGAGGGTGTCCTAGGCTATGCCTAGACTAATCCCTTAACAAATTATGACTATAAGACATCATCCCTAGGGGTGCTCACGGGTTGGGTTGATCGGGTTGAGACTTTTCGACTAATCAACCCAATATAGGCAGTTTGAAAATTTTACAACCCAACCAAATCAAAAGTACAACCCAACCCAACCCAACCCAAACCGTTCGGGTTGATCGGGTTGGTCGGGTTGATCGGGTTGTGTTTAAACAAGATGAAATCAAAGCCATACATAAACAAATCAAACTATTATGTAATGCATTGAATCTGTAAAGTTAACTAACAGTGAACTGTAAAGTGTGAACCTGTAAGGCTGTAACTAACTGTGAAGTGTGAACCTGTAAGTTAAATAACATAGGTTGTAAACTTAGTAAAGTTAACTAACACAAACTGTAAATCGAATATGCTGTACTGTAAATCTAATAGAGAAATAAGTAAAACCTCAAAAGATGCTTGAATCGACCAACCTACAAATCGAAAGTTACACACAGTTACAAATCGAAAGTTACACATCGATGAAGTATCGAAAGTTACACACAGTTACAAAAAATTTATACAATGGTATCACCATCAAAAATCGAAAACAAATAGGACGAGATCAAAGGAGAAATTATGTGAATCAAATGCAAATATGAGACTTAGAAATAGTTCCGTAGCAACATAAATCGGAGGACCAAATCCAAACATATGGAAACCCTTGATTTGAAGAAATTGAAAAAAACAACATTCTACTCCTTTAATCAAAGAAATAGAAAAGGAGAAAGAGGAGAACGAACCGCTGAAGATGGGAGATCCTGAACGCCTAGATCGTCGACAACGAATAACCAACGCAAAGAAGATCGAACAACAGATCGGACCTAAAATCAATGATCCATATGAAACGAAGCAAATAAATTTCTCACATAATCAATTTATCGAACGAAGAGGAAGTCGAAATCGAAGTATCAAACGAAGAAGAAGAAGAACCACTTACCAGTATGGAGAAATCTTGAGAAACCGAATGGTCTGGAGAAATCAAAGAAGGATCGAAGTCTGGAACTGATGGAATGGAGAAATCGATCGAATCAATGGAATGGAGAAATCGATCGAAGTCTAGAACTGATGGAATGGAAGGATCGAATCGATGGAGGAGGTTGGAGGCGGCTTACAATCGTGTACTGTAAATGTGTTGTGAAGTTGTGAACTGTGAAGTAATTAAAAAAAAAGTGTTTTAGGTTACCTACCTCAGGTTCACGGGTTGGGTTGGGTTGGGTTCCATTGGGCCTGGCCCAATTCCGACCCAATAGAGTCGGGTTGAATATTTTTTGTATCAATCATGCTTCGGGTTACCTCGGGTTGGGTTTTTTTCGATTTTTCGGGTTGGGTTGATCGGGTTCGTCGGGTTTTTGAGCACCCCTAATCATCCATGATTAAACCTCAGTGGCCACAATTGTTGTGTACACCTGGATTCGAACCCTGGGCAGATGGATATTCCACCATATCCCCTAGGGCTTTAACTAGTATGCCATAACTCTTGTGGTTTTCCTTTACATATATTGGGATCATATGAGACCATCCTGTTTTCGTGAGACCCGTAAGACCACAAAATAACATTGAATCTTCACAACAAAAACACAGTGAGGATTTTATCTTTATTTTATTTTTGGTGTGAAGGTTCAGTGCTTTTTGTACATTTACAGTATTTTGTTGTGAAAGTTCAATGTTATTTTCGTGGTCTCATGGGTCTCACGAAAACAGAGTGGTTTCACGAGAAATCAACCAATATATATAGTCAAGTTCATACGTGAACAGTAACCAAATAAAAGGATAAAAAAACAGTTGAATTACATGTGATTTTACACTAAAATCACTTATAAAATTACATGTGATTCAAACGACTTTGACCATGATCTAAGGTTGCAAGTCATTTCACCTGCAAACCTTGCATTGACTGTTAGTATAAAATTACATATAACTTTCGCGTAAGTTTCACGTGATTTGGTGGAAATAAAAGAGTAAACTACGATTTTCGTCCCTGTGGTTTGATGTTTCTAACAATTTTCGTCCCTAGTCTTTAAAAGATGCTTTTTTCATCCCTGTGGTTTCCATTTTGCTTCTATTATCGTCCCTCCATCCAATTCCATTAAATATCAACGTTAACTCATCCAAAAAAAATTACATATTTGGTCCTTGTAGTATTCCAACTTTTACATTTGTATCCTTAAATTACATAGTTTACATTTTTTTATTTTTTACTTTTTACTTTTTCTTTCTTTGTTATATTTCATGAAAACATTTATTTTTCTATCTTTGTTACATTTATTGTTATAACTTTAATTATAAAAATAATCAAATAATTTCATTAAAATTATTAACAAGTACATGACATTATTTTTTCAAACGTTTAGGTTGAAATCTCGTAAATTTAATATTTTTTTTGTCTATTGGTTTATTAAAACTTTTTATTCATTTTAAATTACCATTATTGGAAGAAGTTTAATAAAATTCGAGAAATAAGTTAGTTTTATTTTATAATAACCTGGATGTTGTTTTATTAAATGCATTTTACTCCCATTATTCCATATTTTTATTTAAACTTTAGTTTTTATTAATTAATCAAATTTGTTTAATATTTAAATTAAACACACACGTATATATATACCAGTGTTCAAAAAGGCGCGCCATGGCGTGCGCCATGGCGCGATATGGCGCAAGACGCGTCTCCGCCGTTACGAAATAGCCCATAACGTTTATGTAAGGCGTGGCTCACGATATGGCGCCTTAAGGCGCGCCATGGCGCGCCGCGGCGTGCGTTTTTTATAAGACGTGTTTTTTTTTTCAAAATTTTTTTTTTAAATTTTTTGTTTTTTTTATCTTTTGTAATTTTACATTTTTAACTTTAGATTTAACATTTTTATAATTTTATTTAATCAATCAGTCACAGTTTCACGAAATCATAAACGTTATGGACTCACGATTAAAACGATGTTGTAAAATTATCTTTCTATGTTCTATTTTAAATATTAAATCAAAAACTATTTTTATACTATTAATTTATATGATTGTTTTTCTTCCAATATGAATGTACATACTTTAATATCATTATTTGATTAGAACAATATATATAAAACATATATGTATATATATAATTTTGAATATGACATACAAATTTGCCGTCTTATGTCACGCCTTGAAAAACGCCGCGTCCTCGCCGTGGCGTGTAAGGCTTAAGGCTTGACCTTGCCGCCACGCCACGCTTCACGCTATTTTGAACCTTGATATACACACACAAAGGTTCTAAATAGCGTAAGACTTAAAATTGTGTCTGATGTCAAGTTAACTATGTGGCACGCCATGACTCAATACGTGCTTTTTGTAACACCATATTGAATTTGTTTTATCCTTTTATTGTTTTTTTTTGTTTTTAATATATAACCTAAACTGAAATATTTAGTATCATTAACTCATTGATTAATTATAGAAAACAAATGTTTATATGTATAATATTATAAATGATATATAAATTTGTCGCCACAAGTCATGTCTCACGCTATTTAGAACCTTATATATATATATATATATATATATATATATATATATATATATATATATATAGTCAGATTCAAACGAGAACAATACTTATTTAAAAAAACACGAAAACTAACAAAATCATTAGTGATTTTACATTAACGCACAAAAAAGGACTTTGGTCGTGGATTCAGGTCTGCGTGGCTTTTTTGCACGTTAATGTAAAGTCCCTAATGAATTTTTTATGCGTCGTGTTCTTTTAAATAGTTATTGTTCTCATTTGATCTTCCCCCCTCTCTCTCTCTATCTATATATATATATATATATATATATATATATATATATATATATGTGTGTATATGTATATGTGTATATATATATATATATTTGTGTGTGTAAGTGTTTAATTTTGATTAATTAATAAAAAAAAATAAAGTTTAAATGAAAATATGGAATAATGGGAGTAAAGTGCAATTAATAAAATAGCAGCCGGTTCTTATAACATAAAACTAATTTTTTTCTCGAATTTGATTAAACTTCTTCCAATATTGGTAATTTAAAATGAATTAAAAGTTTTAATAAACCAATAGATAAAAAATATTAATTTTACGAGATTTCAACCTAACCTTTGGAAAAAAAAAATGTCATGTACTTGACAATAATTATTTGATTATTTTAATAATTAAAGTTATAATTATTTTGAAAATATATAATATAGTTAATAGAAAAATAAATGTATTCATGAAATATAATAAAGAAAGAAGAGTAAAAAGTAGAAAAGGTAAAAAATAAAAAATAAAAAATGTAAACTATGTACTTTAAGGATTAAAATGTAAAAGTTGGAATACTATAAGGACCAAATATATAATTTTTTTGGATGAGTTAACGTTTATATTTAAAGTAATTGGATGGAGGGACGAAAATGGAAGCAAAATGTAAACCATAGGGATGAAAAAAGCAGTTTTTAAAGACCAGGGATAAAAATCGTAAGAAACATCAAACCACAGGGACGAAAATCGTAGTTTACTCGAAATAAAATAAATAGTTTTCAAATTCTACTATTTGGATTATCCTTTCAAACGTGTGATATGATGTGATTGGAGTGGCGTTTGGAGCAATTTTTGACTCTATGCATGTCGTACACGTGTCAAATGCTTCATGGAAAAATACAACATCCTAACCGAATTTGTCTTTTTCTTTATATTTTTATTTATTTTTGGAATAATCAAGTCACGACAAGACCGACACATGCAGATGTCGATCGGTCTCGTCCAGTTCGAAGGTCTTCGTCAACATGTTACGAAGCTCCAGTCAATTTAACTAAGGGTCCTGTTATTTACACCCTTTTAAAGTATAAATTACTTTGAAAATAACAAATAAAAGAAGTCAACTACTTATGGTCATATTTTTTACCTTAGAAATGACAAAAAAAAAGTCTTATTATTACCCTAACCTTCTAATCTTTATTTGTTTTTTATTTTTATTTATTTTTATTAAATTTATTTAATATAGATTATAAATACTGTGAGCATTAATTTTATTCTTATATAAATTTTATTTTTTCCTAATTATTGTATAATTATCAAAATGAAAAAAGTAATACAAAAAAATATTTGATGTATATGTTAGAGTTTTTTTTGTTGTTTTTTTTCTTTTTACATTTATTTAATTATAAATAAATTCTTACTTTTATTTTTCAATAACTATATAATTATAAAAAAATATAAATATTGAGATTTAACATATAATTTTATAATTACTAGAAACGTACTCGCGTAATGCAGCGAGATACATCACGATTTTAATATTTTTTTTGTTGATTACAATACGATTTTGAATGGGTTTTTTTTATAATTTTGTTTAATTTAGACTTAATAATATAATGATTTTTATATAAAAAAAATTTAAGTATTTTGTTAGAATTTAATTATTATCTTATATATTTTAAATTATTTGTATTTAAATTGATATGCTTATCATGTTTTGATTATGTTTATCAGTTAATTATGAATTCAAACATATAGTTTTAGAAATGTTTACTTATGCATCATGACTTGTAATCTTGACCTTTAAATGTGTATCAATAAACAATACTTAATATATAAAAACTTGTTTTTAAGAGTTTATTCGATAGTTTAATAATAATGTAATTTATTTTAGGTTTAATAATATAATTTTTTTATAAAATAAACATTAAATATTATGTTAGATTTTCTTAATTATATTTTAGATTTTTTTATTTAAAATTTGATTTTTATCATGTATTTAATTATGTAGGGAGTGATTTTAGAAGAGTTAAAGTGGTTAAAGATAAGAATTGAAAGTTAATAAATAACATTTAATGTACTAAATAAAGTTTTAATGATTGTTTTTAAGATATTTTAAGTAATTAACATTAAATAGCGGTAGATTAAATTTTAACAATTATTTTTAGGAGTTTTTTTTATAAATGTTTTATAAAAGAGTGATTTAGAATGGATCTCACAGATCGTAGAGTTCTCCAAATGATTGAGTCCCATTCTATTTATATAATATATAAATAAAACATAAACCCCTTAGAGCATCTCCAACAGCTTCTCCAAACTTTCTCCAAAATGGAGAACCAAAAGTTAAAATCTCCAAAAATAATTACATGCATCTCCAACAGCTTCTCCATTTTGGAGATAAATCATTGATTATATTATTAAAATATTCTACATATTTAATAAAATATTATTTCTCTCACCTAAACATTTCATTTCAAAGTTTCTCATTGGTTAGATATAATAAAAAATAGTTTCTCTCTCTTGGTAATCATTTTTGGGGATATCTCCAAATTTGGAGAAAATTGTCCTCTCTCTCCTATTTTCTCTATTTTGGAGAAAGTTTTGGAGAAGCTGTTGGAGCAAAAAGTTGCTCAAAATATTCAAAAATCTCAATTTTCTCCATTTTGAAGAAGCTGTTGGAGATGCTCTTAGTTGTACAAGTCTCGTTCTATTTATATAATATATAAATAAAACATAATCTCCTTCGTTGTAGGTCATTTCAAATGCAAACGTAATCGTACTCCGGATTTTATTTCGCTTGATTGAGTTATAATATTTTTATATTTTTTGTATTTTTTTTGTTAATATATCAATTAAGTTATTTTGCTTATTTTTTGTATTAAATTAGTTTATCTTTGTGGTTTTAAAAATATATAATATATAATTAAATAACTATTTATATTAAACTAAAATCTAATTGATGTTAAAAATAATGATTAATAATTATTGTTAAAAAAATAGTTAAGTAATGATTATAGATGGTGGGGTGGGGGTGAGATATGGTGTATTTAAGAATTTTAGGGTGTCAATAAGAAACCCTTTAACTAATTAATTTGTTCAAGTCCAACTTTACAAAGCACGTAAGAGCATTTCCAACATATTATTTTCAAAAGGATTTTCGACATTTTTACCTGACAAATTCTTTAAAACCTTCTCCAAAATAGAGAAAGTAGGAAAAAAATAATGAAAATCTTCAAATTTGAAGAACTCTTCAAAAATGATTACTTGGGAAAAAGAAATGATTTTTTGTTCTTTCTACCAATAAAAATGTTTGAAATTAAATGTTTTATTAGAGAAATATGAATGTATTGAATATTCTAATAATGTAAATAGCATTGTACTAATTTTCTAAAATAGAGAAATTGTTGGAGATCCATCAACGAAGCCTTTTAGTTAGGAACACATGAGATCCATCACACCCCTCTTTTATATATATATATATAGACTTAAGTTCGCGTGAGACCAAACAGTTTCCGTGAGACCGATAAGACCAAGCTTTAAAGTATGAAACTTCACACCAAAAAACTGTGAATGTAAAAAAAATCGAACTTTTCATAGGGAAAACACCGTAAATGTTACGTTCACGGTGTTTTTCGCTGTGAATGTTCGTTTTTTTTTTTACCTTCACAGCGTATTCACTGTGAAGGTTCGGATATACCTTCACAGTCTTTTATCTGTGAAGGTTTGATTTTTTTTAACTTGGTTTAGATTTTTTTACCTTCATAGTGTGATTACATTATGAAGGTTCGAATGTTTTTTACCTTCACAGTGTTTCGGCGTGAAGTTTCATGTTTTAAGACTTGGTCTCACGCAGTCTCACGGAAACAGCTTGGTCTCACGTGAACCTGACCCTATATATATATATATATATATATATATATATATATATATATATATAGGGGAGCGATCAATTGGAAACCAGTATTACATTGGAAACTTTGGAAACCGAAATCAACCAATCAGTGAATTTCTTTTTTTTATTTTTATTTTTATTTTTAATTGAAAAGGTTATTTTTGTCTTTTACATTATTTCATAATATATATGGTAACTGTTATTATTATTATATTAATAATTATTTAATTTTAATTTAGCTTATATATGCTAATAATACTCATTGATTAATTTAAAAATAAGATATTTAATTTAGGTAAATTATTTAATTTTAATTTAGCTTATATATGGTAATAATGAAACAATAATGCTAACACGATGAACCTGATGAATCTATTTTCATTATGAAACAATAATGTTATCACGATGAACCTGATGAATCTATTTTCATATACGGATATGCAACTGAACAGGTAATGAAACAAAATTTTGGGAAGTTAACAAAAATGACACAAATTCATCATGTTTCATTATGAAACAATAATGCTAACACGATGAACCTGATAAATCTATTTTCATTATGAAACAATAATGCTAAAACGATGAACCTGATGAAATCTGTAATCCAATGAAATCTGTAATCCACAAATTCATTCTGTTTCATCACAATATTAGATTGTGGGAAATTTTATAATAAAATGAAATTAAAAAAAAAAAATTCTTACATTTTCAAAGAAAAATAATTTTTTTGATGAAAAGACAAATGCTCCACGTTTTCATAGTAAAAAATAGCAAAATTTAGATTGCGTGGTAAATTTTATTTTGTTTCAAGTAATCTAAATAAAATAAACCTTTCTTGCCATATTTAAGACACAAAATCAAAAGACATATTTACTCTTTTCATCTATTATTTTTATTTATTATTAATAAATTAATTAATTTACTACCATATATAATTCAAATGAATCTTAACCATTGATTATAAAGATCAATGACTGAAATTTGGTTTCCAAAGTTTCCAATGAAACTTGGTTTCCAATTGATACCACCCCTATATATATATATATGGTGCGTTTCTTTTGCAAACCAAGCAATTTGTACAAACTATGCAAACCACTATTTTAGGAAACAATAGATATATTTATGGATAATTATTATGATTCATTAATAATGATTGTGATATATATGGAAAATGTTAAGTTTATTCATTATAATCATGATTTTAAATTAGGAAATGTTAAGTTTATTCATTATAATCATGATTTTAAATTAGGAAACATAATAAAATCATATATTCACTAGACTTGATGAACGGCTAAGATTGGTTCACAAAATTTGCACAATCTGACTGGTTTGCAAAAGATACGTCCCCTATATATATATATATATATATATATATATATATATATATATATATATATATATATATATAGACTTGAGATCATGTGAGACCAAACTATTTTCGTGAGACCCGTGAGACCACAAAAATAACACTAAACCTTCACAACAAAAGACTGTGAAAGTATTATAAAGGTAAACCTTCACAGTGTTTTTGTTGTGAAGGTTTGTTGTTTTTCGTTCCTTCACAATGAATCATTGTGAAGCTTTTGTGTAATTTTCTGGTCTCACCGGTCTCACGAAAACAGGTTGGTCTCACGTGAACCCAACCCTATATATATATATATATATATATATATATATATAGGCAAGTTCAAACGAAAAGTTAAACATTGTGCGAGAAGACCAGAAGTGTGATATCATATATGATACACATGCTTAATCATATATGATTAAACACATGTTACATTGGCAATACATAGACGTTTAATCATATATGATTAGACACACCCACAGGCTATGTAATCATATATGATATCACATTTCTCGTCTTCTCGCAATATGTTTAACTTCTCGGATATATATATATATATATATATATATATATATATATATATATATATATATATATATATATATATACCGAAGCTTGAATTCCAATTTTATTTCCTTCGGGTTTATCACCATGTTACTTCAAAAAACATCATTAGTCCTTCCCGTTATGACATTGGCCAGTTGTTTGACTTTGTTTGACTTCTACCTCAAGTTTTTTATGTCGTTGCGTACATATATAACTAGTTTTTTTTATTTATCGTATTTGTCTTTCATATCTCAAGTTCTTCTTTCTCAAAGTCTTCCTCTTTGGAGTACCTTTTTATCACTTTCTACACTTTTTACAACCCAAAGCCTTTATGGAAACAATCACTCTACTATTTGAGGTAGAAATCATATCTACCTGTTGAACCCACTTTCATTGGGATATACGTCGGGCTCGTTTGGTTTGGCTAGCTATTGGTTTTCGCTTGGCACTAATTTGATGTTGAAACGAATCATGCAACCATCTCGTCAATCTATAGATGCCTCTATTGTTTTGACCATGACCAACTGAACAAGTTTAGGTCGATCAGGTCTTATCGATAGATGTCAATTATGAGTTAGAAATAGTCATAACCACTTTTACGATTCTTCAATTGTAATGTCAATTCTATATCCCTACCCTAGGTTTTCTTGGCAAAAATAATTGTTTTCACGATCTCAATAATTCAGTTTTAAAGCGCCAATTTTTTTTTTACTGAGTGGATAACTAAGATATTGTTATCTGAGAGTGGATATTAAATGCTCCATATCTTATTAACCTCTTACAGTCATCTTATTTCCCTAAAACAAAAACTTTGAAACCCTAAAAACTATTGTGGCAGGTAACAAATTCGAGCTTTACGACTATACCATAACAATGGAAAATTTAAGAATCGAGAACATCTAAGATGTACAAGTCTTAATAGCATAAAACTTGGTACTTTAAAAAAGTTCCACACTTTTTATTTTTGATTTAAAGAAATTAAAAAAAAAAATTCCATAAGTTTTGATTAGCATTTATTTTATTTGTCGGTAATAGTTTCTTAATATTGTAAACTTTGAGTTTACTTGCTAATTCAGCTATTTATCAGTTTACAAAATAAACAGTCTCATTGATTTTAGTTTCGGATTTCAATACCACTTCTTATAAATAATAAGTGAAATAAAACTTTAGATTTCAATACCTCTTAAAAACAAACAACACCTAACATGGTATGACATGAAATAGTCATAAAGTAATAACACTAAAGTTATGAGAATAAGAAAAAAAAAATCCATTTTCAAAATATAACAAATCCAAAGAAAAAGAACCAAAACCGACTAATGGAATCGAATAAAACTGTATTACAGCTACTATCATATCCACTCTTAAGGTCGGGCCTCGACCAATACCAGTGGTTCGGGCTCACCAAGGCTATGTTTGGCAAAAAAAAGCTAGCTTATCAGCTAGCTTTTTTTCTTGGTACATGTTTGAATGACCATAAGCTAGCTTATAAGCCAGCTTATTAAAAAGCTACTCATAGTAGCGTTTTGAAAAACTACTCATAGTAGCGTTTTGAAAAGCTAGCTTATAAGCTAGTTTGCCAAACAATGCCTAAGCCCGGTTTTTTCAGGCCGGACTTGGACCGGGCTCCAGGCTCACGCCTTTTATTGCATCTCTAAGTAATGATATCCGTTTGCACTTGTTTAAGGAACCAAACTGATCAAGAACAAGTTCCAAAAAGAATCAAGTGCATATTTGTATATTATACATATATCGTCAATTTTACATGCATATTCTTTGTTTTTCTCTAAATTTATCGATTGAAATATGTAAATTCCTAATAATGTTGTTCCTAATAGAATAACAAGGGTTGATGGTGAATTACTCTTTTTAGGATACAGTACAAAGGTTAAATATATGACACCTCCTAAAAATACCATCATTCTTTTTTGTAACAAAAGATGCTTGGACCAGCTTACACGTACCTCAACTAATCCTATGGGACGCTGAAGATAACAGTCAAGAAAATCCTCAGTGACCCTCAGGTCATTCGAACCGGTGACCTATGGAGAGGGGCCCAAGGCCTAGCTTTTGTTTAGCAGTTGATTGGCCCTCAAGGTAAACATGGCATGATAAATAACATGATGGTGGGTTTGCTTTCTATTCTCTTTAATGTCAAGGTAGCTTTGGTCAAGACCAAGAGAGATACAGTGGAAAATTCATCTTCTCTGGGTTCGAATCCAGGCGCTACAAAGTCCTTGTGGCCATGGAGGAGGTTTACCTGCAATGACTCCAGGCCATTCGTGGTAGTCTGGGGGATTAATCCGTGAGCGTAAGCTGGCTCGGACACTCATGGTTACCCAGAGTAAAGGTAGCTTTAGTGGGCGTCATATATGTACCCTAATACCTGAAAGAACAAAGGGAAAAACGAATAATAGAAAGTCTTTGTTCAGTGTGTTACCCGTGCAACTCCAGCAGTGAATAGCCTTCATCACAAGGCCTCGGCACTCACACCCACCCCCAAAAAAATCAACTGAAGCATTACGCTATCTGTGCAGATCATCTTGATTATCGACATTTGGCTATTAGGGAATGACTAGTTTCAAGTCCCATCGAGCATCAAGTGTTCTGAAAAAAGAAATATCCTGATATCTGCAGACCCACATTGCTTTGAAACCTTCGTTAGACTTGACCTGTTAAAGAAACATTCAGAGGTTAGAACTGACGATGCAACCGTTCAGCAACTGAATTCTCCAATGTGGTAGACAAACATTGAATAAGAAAGTTATTATTATTTTGCGACATAATTGGAACAAGAAGTGAGGAAGTAAACAAAGGGGTAAAACGGATTTAAAACCTAAAGAATGAAAATAGGTGCTGGAATCATGAACTACAACGAGAATCTCCATTTTTAGGAAATCTATGGACTGGTGCTCAATCCTGTATCGAAGAAGGAAACCATTTTGTAAATTGGTGCAACTCATACCATGCAATGTACGGAAAAAAAAAGTAAACATTTAAAAAGATGAATAACATTCAGTGTCAGATTATGTGAGTGTCGATCAGTGAGTGAGTCTTGTCAAGATAGAGCTTGTAAAACTGAAAACTAGACGGTGCTTGAAAAGTCGGACGAAAAGGGTAAATGAAAGTAAGTTGATACAAGTAAAAGAAAAAAAAAACCTGCTGGATAGTAAACAACAAAGAAATGGAAAGGGTACAAGCAAGTGAATATAATCTAGGACGTGGTGTCTTCTAAACGTTCCCTGGTTTGTGATAGATCCCAACCTCCCTTGAGGTCAAGGGTTCAAGCCTCACCAAAGGTGAAGAGTGTGTGTGAGTTTGCTGTATATAAATAACATATGCTTAAAAAAAGGGGACCACAACAATGAGAACCTAAGGGATAAGTTAGAAAATGATACTTTGACATAAGCACACCTTGAAGTAGTGATAAATATTTCTGGTTTCAAGCATGATATGTTAACGAGAAAGACAGACAAATATTTCTAGTTTCTATCATCACAGAACAGATTCAGATATTAAAACCACAACAACAACAGATGAAACTCAACAAGTCAGATGAAGAAAACTATCTGAAGTTTAGCAATGTGACAAATGCATTACATCTTAACTTTCAAGAATCAAACAATGGCACTTGACAACACTTCAACACCTTTTACGCTTTGATTAAAAAATCTTACACTAAACGAGTACTAAAACAAGACGAATCCAGCAAAAAGTAACATCCAGGTGAAGGGAGGGTCCAAAATTGATTGTCAATTAACACATGATGATGAGAGATGCACTCAAACGATCAGTCTAACAAACCACAGTTCAAATCAGTGACATCATAAATGCGAAATAACAATGCATCAACTTGTTGTATTTTAAAACATTCTAGACTTCTAACCTTGTAATTACATTTATGATTTAACCCATGTCAATGGCTTTCAAGCATCAAAATCGTAATGCCAAATAACAGTTCTTATTAAACACAACACAACAATTTATCAACCAAATACATGCCAAATAAATAATGCACCATGTATTATGACGTGCAGACCTGATAATGCCAAGCATTGAACTCTTTCGCATGCACCGACGACCACAAGGAAATGCTTCTCCAAATGCAACATCAAAAAACCACAGGGATATCTGCGTGTTTACTATATCATATATGAAATACCTCTCTGTGTGACAGGCATGCCTGATGCAGCTTTCCTTATTTCAAAAGCGTCTTTTGGCATCCCAGCCTTTAGAAGGCGTGATACCAATGAATTTACAGTAACCGAATCTGGGGCACAGCCAACTACAAGCATCTTTTGGAAAAGGCTTATTGCTTCAACCATTCGCCCTTTCATACAATGCCCAATAATTAAAATGGTAAATATTACCTTATCAGGTTTGCACCGTCTCTCCATCATTTCCTTCACAATCACATTAGCCTCATCAACGTCACCTGCTTTGCAGAAACCATCAATTACAGGGATGTAAACAAATGTTTTAGGAACAATATCATCTCTCTTCTTCAATTCTCGTAAGAGGTCACACGCCTCGTTTAATCTACCTTTTTCACACAACGTATTGATGAGAATGGAAAAGGTGTATATGTTAGGATATATGTTTATTCTATTCATCTCATCCCAGATCTTTAACCCTTGCTGAAGTTCTCCTATTCGACAATGGCCATCGATGATAGATGTGAAGGTGATAACATCAGGAGTACAACCAAGATCAACCATCTTTTCATACATATTTAATACAGAAACCATATTGCCAATCTTGCCAAAACCATCAATGATGACATTAAAGGTAACAGTATTAGGTTTGATTCCATGATTGATCATATTATCAAATAGGACCATAGCTTCTTCCATCTTACCTAGTTTGCAATACCCAGATATAACTGAAGTAAAAGTCACAACATTCGGTGAGCATCCATCTACCATACAAGTTTCTCTCAACAACTCATGTGCTTTATCAACATTGCCAGCACGACAAAATCCGTTTAAAAGAGTATTATAGGTAACCAAGTCCGGCAAACAACCAAACTTCCTCATCTTATTGAAAAACCCGAATGCCTTATCAACCTCCCTAGCTCGGCACAGAGCAGAGATGACTATGTTAAAACTACAAGCATCAGGAGAATAGCATCGCGATCTTAAAATAACGTTTTCGAAGAAAGCAACCGCCTCGTCCACTTGATTACTCTTCACCAATGAACTCAAAAGTTTGTTAAACACAACACAACTGAGCACCCCATCCTTTTCGATGCTAGATCGAGAATGATCAACGATCAACTCTTTGGCAACCTCGAACTTACCAGCATTCACAAATGACGTTATCACAAAGCCTAAAAGCGAACTATCTGGCATTACCTCATCAACCCTCATCAAATCAATTACCTTTTTGGCTAAATCATGAACACCCACTTGAGTCACATAACCAAATGACCTCAAAAGAAAACTATACGTTTCAATCGAATGAACAAGATTCAACTTGGTCTTAGTATACTCTAAAAAACTAAAAGCCAATTTCGGGTTATTCCAATTACTATTCATATGCTCAATAACACTAAAAGCAGTCAAGGAATTTAAATTCTTGCGGAGATAATCCGAAATGCGAACTTCATTCACTGACGCATTACGTCGAACATATAATGTGCATACAAGCTTAACGAACCAAACAAACGATGCTCCTCCAAATTGACCTTCGGGTTTTGAGATCGATGAAAGTTTGGAAACCAGTTGGAGGTTAGAGAAGCTAAACAAACAGATTGGGAAATTATGGGTTCTTGGGGGATGAATATGATTCGACCACCTCAAACTCAATGGCATTGTTTCAAATCTGCCGCCAATGGGGCACCGAAGAAATAGCACAGCCCAAAAACGTACTTGTAGAATTTGAGGGCTGCAATTGGGCTTCGACTGTCTGCAATCGGTGATCAAATCTTGTAGAGACCGATTGGGACCTGGACGTGACCGATTTGGGACCGACCCGACCCGGATCCATTTGTGTCCATCTCTATCCTTGTTTGGCTTGGTAATTTAGCTAAGGTTTTTTCTAATTTCTTCTCTCATTAATCTAAAGATGTCCTTATTGTAGGAGAACATGAACTCTGAAAATTCATACAAAATGTGTAAAAATACATTAAAACGTTTAATAAATATTATCTTTTTAAGTCTCGATATTTATCACTGGAATCCTCGTTATCACGTTCCATTGTGTAGTCAAAATCACTGTAAGCAAACGCGTGGCGACTTGGTATGTCATCATTCAATAACAATGGTGGACTTCCGGTGTAACCAAATTGTAAAACCGCAATGGCGCTTTTATAACTGACCGCTTCGTCGGGTGAATCCAATGAGTCATTATAAAATCGTCTCGTGTTTCCAAGGTTATAAAACCCTCCCACTCGTTACGTCGTTTTGTTTTCTAATTCATTCCAAGAATTTAAGGGGCTGTTTGTTTACCTCTTAATGGTTCCATTAAGAGGCAACCTCTGAACCGCTAAGAGGTAAATCATGTTTGGCAAAAAAAATGGTTGCTTCTTAATGGTTCCAAAATCCTCTTAGGTCCCGTTTGGTTTGCAGGATTGAAATGGATTTGGAGGGATTTCGATTTCAAATTCATTCTAATCCTGTGTTTGGTTTGCAGGAAGGGATTTCGTTGACTGGATTTAAAATCCCTTGACCACTTTAAAATCCCTCATATGATGGATTTGAAAATCCTTTGGAATGGGCATGGATTTGAAATCCAACACCAAATGAATTTCATTCAAGCATCATGGATTTCATTCACGCATCGTTTGTCATCTTTTTTTGCTTTAATATAAATTTAAATATTATTAAATTCAAATACATAATTATGTTGGATATATGGATGCAGGTATGAGGAGAATAGTTTAAAATTTTGGGAGGAAGAAGACGAATTTAATGTTCGTAGGGGATGGGAAGGGCAAAATGGTCATCACAAATAAAAATAATCGATAAAAAAAGTAATTTACCAATAAAAATAAATTCTTTATAAAACAAACAAATAATAACAAAAAAAAATCTTAATTCAAATCCAAATCCTAATCCTACAAACCAAACAAGATTTATAAAGGAATGGATTTCAAATCCATTCCAAATCCTACAAACCAAACACATGAAGGGATTCTAAATCCCCCCCAAATCCAAATCCCTCCTTGAAATCCAATCCATTCTCGCAAACCAAACGTGCCCTTAATGATTTTGTATCATGACCCCCCCCCCCCCCCCCTTGATCATTAAGAGTCCTGGTTTCATTATTAACAATTAGCAAACAATCATATTTCATTTTACACTATATCATAAAAACCTCTTAATCATTCAAACCACTTAATCATTCTGCACTAACCATTCAGCAACTGTCAAACAGCCCCCAAGTCATTAAAGCACCATGGACTCTTTAAGTAACTTATGTACCAACTCCACATTTAATTCGACTTCGTTATTATATTTTAGTTTTATATTTTCATGTTTTACTTTATTGTTATTTATTTAAAGCAATTCAAATTTTGTATTTTAGTTCATATCATTTAAACACAGTCTTTTGTTTCGAGCAATTTAACTTTTTTCGTTCAAGCAAAAATTAATCACAATTTGTTTAAGGCAATTTTTCCATCTCATTTAATTGCATTTTAAAAGTCCTCAACTCTTTTATAATTGGAAACTAAATGATGATAGGCTAACCGTCTTAGTTCAGGGTATAAAGTAAAGTTGGGACCGACACCGATAAAAGGATAAAAAGATGTATCGTATCGCATGATTGTCCAAAGTTATTTAAATCAAAGTTATATTTTATGTCGGATTACAATTAATCAATTGACAACCGATTCGTTGTATGAAGGCTTCTTTAAGTTACATAAAATATCGACTTTGAGATACGATGGAATGTGATTTCATCTTTTATTCAATTATAAATTTTGTCCCAACAGATCTTTATACGTTGTGTTTCTTTTTATAAAAGAATTTTCAATAGTTGTTTATCAAAATCCAAACAAAAGATTTTTTGAATTCGTCATCTGAGACTCGCAACAAACTCGACTTTTAAGAAGAACTTTTCCAAGCTTCTGTAACACCCTAAAAATAGGTGAAATTTAAAGCTTAAATTTCGGCAACATGACGTTTATAATAGTTGGAAACCACCCAAAAATGGGAATGTGACCCTAGAAATGGGGGTCAATTTAAACATGCAAACTTGCGAAATTGACATTCTAAAATCAAAGTGTGTCACCCTAAAATAGGGGAATAAAATATGGTGTTTACAATCCCAAATGAAATGAAGAATATAAATCGACAACCTAATAATCTAACATAGTCTAATTTAGATTATAGTCGGGTGTCGCTATTCTTCCAAAATGGTATACCACCCAAAACAATTTACACCAGTCTATAATTCTTCAAAAAAAGCCACTCTCGACCACTTGGTCGTCCACTTAATCCCGACGAGCCCCGCCACTAAGATGACTTGTCATACATGACAACCAAAGAAACAAGTGTTAGGCTAACGCCTAGTGAGATCAAATAATTTAAATACGGCAATAATAAAACCATTTGGGAATTAGGAAGGTTGGATGTAGCCGTGAGCTAAATCAAAATAAACAAGTAAACCATTAGTAATCACACCTTATTACATACAAATATCAATCACCTTAGTGAGATCAACTCCTCTAAGTCTATTGCTCGATAACATCAAGTCAACCCCTCTAGGTTTATTCTTGATAAGTTCCAAAATGAGAACTTACGCGTATTGGAATTACATCTTACTGTCCATGGGACGTTGTCCGACCGTATAAGTCCACACCTTACTTACCATTGTGACCCGATGCCTATTACGTGCTAAAGTGGTGAACTCAATGTCAAAATCAAGACATTAAGAAGACCGTGCCTATGCATCCATTGCACAAAGACCAAAACCAAAACTCAGTGAAATACACCAATACTTGAGCATGTACAATAAATCGACTTCAAGTTATATCCAACATCACATATAGTATTGGTACCTTGACTACCACTCATCTTGGTAGAAAATCTTCTAGTATCAAGACCCATTAAATATTTATCTCGAATCTTGTATATAATCATAAAACCATCATACACAACTTTGACTCAAAGAGTTGCATCTCTTCAAAACCTTGAACTAGGTTTAAAATCATCAAAATCCCCACATACAAGGAAATGGAAATAAATGCTTTAAGAGAAGCATCAAAAGTCATAAAACTCATTTTAACTCCTTCTAAACATATATATCAAGAATAAACCCCAAAATTAGTTTTAGGTAAAGATTTATTGAGTCAACACCCAATAATAGAGGAATGTATTTGTATAAGTTTGAAATGCAAAGATTAACTCATGTATGAAGCTTAGGATTATGAGTAAACTCACCTTGTAAAGTTTGTATACAAACCCTAGATGATGATACTTGAGAGAAAGAGAGGAGGTGTACTTGGATCCTTAGTTACTTGGTTCCTCATTCAATGCTTTCCCCTTATGAGAAATTAATGAAGATATAAAAGTTCTTACCTTACCTTCAAGGAGAAATCGCCCAACACAAAGAGAAAATGGAGTAAATGAGCAAGAGATCGGTTTTGGAGTATTTAAGGAGTGGTTGAGAAATAAATGAGGTTGGGGCTGATTTTCCCCTTTTAAATGCGCACAGTGGTCGAGCGCGTGCGGTGGCACAGTTCGACTCGAGCGGAGAGGCGCGCGGAGCACTGGAGTCGTGAAAGGGCAGAGCCTCGCGCGAATGATGGCGCATTACGATTCGCGCGGGGCACTGTTGACATTTTTGTCTTCTTTTCGGCTACCTCGCTCAACATCAATTTAGCACTGGAGTCGTGAAAGGGCTCAACCTCGCGCGAAGGAGTGGTAAAATACCAAGAACTAAAACTACACCACGAGCGATGTATAGATTTAAGGGAATATTTTGCTTACCTATAATTCGGGGTGTTACAATCCCCCCTAACTTTGAGAGGTCCTCGAAATCTTGGCTAGATGAAGAGGTGCGGATACCTTCGCTTCATATCTTCTTCCGCCTCCCAAGTCACATTGGCACCATGATGGTGCTTCCATTGAAGCTTTGTGGTTCTTCTCCAAAATAGCGCCGGGTTCTTCAAAATAACGTCAGGTTCTTCGACACAACGATTCCCCTCATCCACCCTAATTTCAGAGTGAGAGATGATGTTCTCTTCTTCAGCTAGGCATTTCCGAAGGTAACAGATGTGGAATGTGTTGTGGATTCCATTCATTTCCGGCGGTAACTCCAATTGGTACGCTTGAAGTCCCACGCACTTGAGTACCATGAATGGTCTAAGGAAACGGGGACTCAACTTCCCACGTTTTCCAAACCAGATTATCCCCTTCCAAGGGGACACCTTAAGCATCACACGGTCTCCCACTTGGAACTCCATCGGCCGCCTCTTCTTGTCGGCATAGCTCTTTTGTCGATCCTGAGCCGCCACGCTCGTGAATGCCTTTAACCTTGTCCGCCGTTTCTTGAACAATTTTGGGTCCGACAAACTACTTCTCTCCCGCTTCAAGCAAACATACGGGAGTTCTGCAATTACATCCATATAACGCTTCAAACGGTGTCATTCCAATACTCGAGTGGTAGCTATTGTTGTACGCGAACTCCACCAAAGGTAGGTGCGAGTCCCAACTACCCCCGAAGTCGATCACACAAGATCTCAACATATTTTCAAGTGTCTGAATCGTCCTCTCACTTTGAGCGTCAGTTTGGGGATGATAGGTCGTACTCAACTTCATACACGTTCTCAATTCTTTTTGCAATCCATCCCAAAAATGTGATGTGAACCGACTATCACGATCCAAGACGATAGACAATGGTACACCGTGACGAGAGATCACTTCATCAATGTACAACTTTGCTAACTTGTCGATAGGTAAAGTTTCCCGCATGGCCAAGAAGTGGGCACTTTTGGTAAGCAATCCACTATCACCAAAATTGTTTCATAACCCCTTAAAGTCTTTGGCAATTTTGTCACGAAGTCCAAAGTGATGTGCTCCCATTACCATTCTGGAATCTCCAAGGATGTGCTTCTTTTTATATAAGAATATTCCGTAGTTGTTAATCAAAACCCCAAACAAAAGATTTTTCGAATTCGTCATCTGAGACTCGCTTTTACAAACTCGACTTTTAAGAATAACTTTTCCAAGCTTCCCTATGGAATCAATATTCGGTACTTTGTACCATTATTACTTGTTACAAAATGGTAGTAGATGAAGATTTTTCGACGCAAGTACACATCTTCATCTACTACCGTTTTGTAACAAACCATCATACATATACGCAATCACAGTTTATTTCAACTAGTTCAAAAAAGATAATGATAGCCCTTCATAAAATGGCTTCTCTCGAACATGATCCCAAAAAAAATATCAATCCATAAGCTAACCGAAGAATTCCTTGATAATTAGGATCATCAATGCAACAAAAAATAATGTGCATTTGGCTTTTTAAACACTTGTAATGCATTACCTCTTTTCGCACTTTCTTTGAATCTCACATCATGGCACAATTTTTTCTGCAATCTCTCTTTTGAGGAACCAATTCGGACACACAAGTCTCTTGGTGTCTTTGACACTTTTTAGAATGCACAGAAAACGCGAGTGAAGCTTTGCTCATTTTTGGTATGAATGTTTTCATATTTGTGCATTCTTTTGAATTTATGATGTATGCGTTTTGCAAAGAGACGTGTGAAATATGAATGATATAGTTATGAATAGGAATGAGCGATCATATGCCCTCCCCAAAACTCGGAAAGGTTCAATGTCCTCGTTGAACGAAACATGGCTTATATTGAAATGGAAGAAAGGTGGCGTAAGTGTATGAGTTGCATGGACCCCAAAATTTTTTTGATGAAACCAAAGAATTGCAAGTTTAGTTCTAGTGATATGAAGGGAAAAAAAACAATGAGAGATGTCCCAATTTATTGTGGCTATCACTCGATGAAATTGAACCAGCATCGATGTGTAGTGAACAATGTGTATCATGGTGTATAAAGAAACAAAACTCATTCTCACAAAACAAACTTTCACAGACTCATTCATGTAAAGGTAAATGACAAAAAAGCAAGTAAAAAGAAAAAAAAGGGCGACAGAAGATAGAACATGTCCAACTCATGATGAGTAGGTCACCGCACTGCGGGTTGCCATAACAAGTGTATGGGAAGGGTGGTAAACTCCTCAAACATCTTCGGGTGGCTCTTCATCCAAATTGTTCGTAATACATCATCACGGGCCTTCTCGTACCTTAACCAAGCAACTCGTTCCTCCCGCATTTCCTTCAAGAACCTTCTTAACTCAGAAACCAGATCCTACATCATCTGCTTGTCTCCGTACCTACTATGTTATCAACATCCTGTATTCTTTTAGAGTGGCCTTTAGTTCAAGTTTTAGTGAGTGGATATTTGCTTCCAAGGAAGCAAATCCGTTACTATCGTTTGTCGGGCGTGAGCGGATATTATTTCTTAACAATCTATCCACGTTAAGTTTTTCCAAGACAATTTTCCTTTGAAAATTGATCTGTGGGTAGTGTTACCACTCATGCCTTCTCTAAAGCACGTGTATTATGGTGGGTGAAACATCCAGGCATTAGACCTATCTACACCTCCGTGAATATTATTGGAGATGAGTCGTCCGACATTAAATTTATACCCCATCATAATGCAATACAGAATGTATACTCGAATCATGCAAAGGCTAGTGTCGTGTGATGTGGGACACAAAGTGTGCCGAATAAAGAAAAACCACACATTTGCCTAAGGTTTTAAACAGTGAGTACGTAGAATACGTGACTGTCCTTTGAACGACCAATCGGAACCCTCATGTGCAATCATGCTTAAAATGGTGTCTAGGTCCTCGTCGGTTGCACCCTCGACTAATCTTGGTAGTTTAGATTATGTGGGTGGTTCAAGACCTAAAGTTTCATTGATTTTAGCTGTCGAATATCATACTGGGGTTGCCTAACGAGAAGGTTTACACCGGGAGTTACCAATAACTCGATGTAAAAGTCCCGCACCCAATCCACATTAAATTGATTTGGTGGATTACAAAGATTTTCCCACCCTAAAGATTTTATTACATCGTAAAATGTGGATGTGCGAGGAGTGCATTTGTGTGAAAACCACGAGGTTGACAAATTTTGCGCATAAATGAAGGATGTCGAGATAATGCCTCGTGACAACTAAAGAGCTGAGAACGAGGAAGAAATGAGTTAGAAGAGTTACCCACTTTCTGTTTACCCAACAGCAGCAGTTGGTGGTGGTGACCGTGGTTCATCTCTGTCCGAACTGCCATCACTTTCTGTGTCAGCAGTCGTGAGCTCGCCCAAAAATTGATGGTAGTCGCCTCTTCTTGGGTGGAGGTACTTTCTTTACGGTGACTATTTTGCACCTTCGAGTATAGTGGGATTGGGCGGTAGGGTGTGCAAGTGGGAGAGTAGAAATGGTGGGGGTCGGATTCGTTGAGTTTAGGGTTAGATATGGGGTTGGTGGGCTTGATTGTCGGTGTTGTAGGGGAACAGTGGTGGATGTGATGGGTGGGTAATGGGGAGTTATTGGTTGAGGAGCGGTAGGTCTTGGTGGAGTGTGGAACGGATGGAAGGTCGAGGGTCGGCGGTGAATGGGTTTACCGTAGTGGTCTAGGACCACGACATATGGCATAGGCGAGGTTGACGGTGGTTGTGGTGGTCGAAAATGGAGAAGGGGTTTCTATTCGGGTAAAGAGAATTTGAGAATCTCGTTGGTGGTGCAGATAGGAGATAGGTGTTGGAGGGAAGAGGAGGAAGAGCCTTCATACCTCCCTAAGAAAACGATTGTGGCGATGAACGTGCGGTCAAGGTGGTGCCCTCTCCATTTTCGACCACCACAACCACCGGCAACCTCACTTATGCCATATGTCGTGGTCCTAGACCACTACGGTAAACCCATTCACTGTCGACCCTCGGCCTTCCACCCGTTCCACACACCACCATGACCTACCAGGCTACCACTCCTCAACCAATAACTCCCCATTACCCACCCATCGCATCCACCGCCGTTCCCCTACAACACCGACAACCAAACCCACCCGCCCCATATCTAACCCTAAACCCAACGAATCCGACCCCCACCATTTCTACTCTCCCATCTACACACCCTACCGCCCAATCCCACTACACTCGAGGGTGTAAAACGGTCGCCGTAAAGAAGGTACCCCCACCCAAGAAGAGGCGACTACCATCAATTTTTGGGCGAGGTCACGACCGCTAACACATAAAGTGATGGCAGTTCGGACAGAGATGAACCACGATCACCACCACCACTAACTGTTGGTAAACAGAAAGTGGGTAACTCTTCTAACTCATTTCCTCCTCGTTCTCAGCTCTTTAGTTGTCACGAGGCATTATCTTGACATCCTTCATTTATGCGCAAAATTTGTCAACCTCGTGGTTTCACACAAATGCACTCCTCGCACATCCACATTTTTACGATATAATAAAATCTTTAGGGTGGGAAAATCTTTGTAATCCACCAAATCAATTTAATGTGGATTGGGTGCGGGACTTTTACATCGAGTTATCGGTAACTCCCGGTGTAAACCTTCTCGTTAGGCAACCCCAGTATGATATTCGACAGCTAAAATCAATGAAACTTTAGGTCTTGAACCACCCACATAATCTAAACTACCAAGATTAGTCGAGGGTGCAACCGACGAGGACCTAGACACCATTTTAAGCATGATTGCACATGAGGGTTCCGATTGGTCGTTCAAAGGACAGTCACGTATTCTACGTACTCACTGTTTAAAACCTTAGGCAAATGTGTGGTTTTTCTTTATTCGGCACACTTTGTGTCCCACATCACACGACTAAAGGCCACTCTAAAAGAATCCACTCACTAAAACTTGAACTAAAGGCCACTCTAAAAGAATAAAGGATGTTGATAACAAAGCAGGTATGAAGACAAGCGGATGATGTATCGGATCAGGTTTCTGAGTTAAGATGGTCCTTGAAGGAAATGCGGGAGGAACGAGTTGCTTGGTTAAGGTACGAGAAGGCCCGGGATAGGGTGCTCAAAAAACCGACCAACCCGATCAACCCAACCCGACCAACCCGAGAGAAAAATTAACCCGAGGTAACCCGACATATAATCGATACAAAATTAGGATAACCCGAAGTTATTGGGTTGATATTGGGTTAGGCTCAAAGTAACCCGACCAACCGATAAACGTTTTAGCGACTTCTCTAAAATTATTTATATTTCTCTTTAATATGTATAAGTTACCAAAAACAACTCGGCAATAATGAGAAATGGAACTCATAAGAGAACATTATTGGAAAGTTATAGGTAATACCTAAATATTTGACGAACTCGTATATTTTTTAATTGATGGATCGTATTTCAAATAAAAAATTCCTTATTTTTATGTTTTCAATACTGTTTTTACTTTGTTTAAACACAACCCGATCAACCCGACCAAATCGACCAACCCGAACGGGTAGGGCTGGGTTGCACTTTTGTTTGGGTTGGAAATTCTCAAACCGCCAACATTGGGTTTGAGTTGTTGAAACGCCTTCAACCCGATCAACCCAACTCGTGAGCACCCCTAGCCCGGGATGATGTAAGACGGCAATTTGGAAGAAGCGCCCCGGAGATGTTGAGGAGTTTACCACCCTTCCCCATACCCTTGTTATGGCAGCCCGCAGAGCGACGACCTACTCACCATGAGTAGGACATATTCTATTTTGTCGCCTTTATTTTTTCTTTTTACTTGCTTTTTGTCATTTACCTTTACATGAACGAGTCTGTGAAAGTTTGTTTTGTGAGAATGAGTTTTGTTTCTTTATACACCATGATACACATTGTTCACTACACATTGATGTTGGTTCAATTTCATTGAGTGATAGCCACAATAAATTGGGACATATCTCATTGTTTTTTTTTTTTCATCTCACTAGAATTAAGCTTGCAAATCTTTGGTTTCATAAAAAAAATTGGGGTCCATGCAACTCATACACTTACGCCACCTTTCTTCATGTTTCAATATAAGTCATGTTTCGTTCAATGAGGACATTGAACCTTTCCGAGTTTTGGGGAGGGGATGATATGGTCACTCATTCCTATTCATAACTATATCATTCATAGTTCACACGTCTCTTTGCAAAACGCATACATCATAAATCCAAAAGAATGCACAAATATGAAAACATTCATACCAAAAATGAGCAAAGTTTCACTCGTGTTTTCTGTGCATTCTAAAAAGTGTCAAAGACACCAAGAGACTTGTGTGTCCGAATTAGTTCCTCAAAAGAGAGATGGCAGAAAAATTGTGCCATGATGTGAGATTCAAGGAAAGTGCGAAAAGAGGCAATGAAACATTCTCACATTGAACGGGTAGAGGAGGCATCATAGTAGTAGAAGGTTCTTAATATGTTAACACATTCTCTTCAAATAACACATTTAGTAGACTTTACCCTCTCAAAACATGACTTACCTTGCTTATCACCATACATTTGATTCATCTATACTTGCATGTACTCAACCTTATCTCTCGGTCCAATACGTTGGAAAAAAAATATTATAAATTCATCTTATTAGGATCACCCCAATATTTACTAAACTTCTCTTTCATGGCTTGTTCATAAATCAAAACCCAAAAGGTACTCAACAACCAAATATAAGTAAATATATATATATATATGGAAAATAGATATACATCTTCAATAGCATATTTAGATCGTAACATATCAGAAATAATACAACTCAAATCGAAAATCTCATAATAAGAAAGAACTTTAAGTGACATAAAGAGAGCTAGAAATTCTGATTGTCATCTCATAAAAAAAACTTCAAAAAGGTCAACAAGCTCTCAATAAATAACCGATCCATATATGAAGGCATTGAATCACCCAAATCCAAAGTAAACGAGTTATCATTACTATCTTACGCTTCAAAAACTTGTCTTTAAGCTATTGTGGTTCGGAGCATCGTATAGGTGGAGTTCCATCTAGTTGAAACATCAAGACATAAATAACATTTCTCTTCCACTTCAAGCAATTCTGCAAGTTCTTTAAATTTATCAAGCCTCGATGGAGAACCCCTCACCCACCTAATCTTCTTAACCAATGAATCTAATTTCAAATCATCCCGGACAACCAAATTCAAATATGAGGAGTACATCTCATATGTGTATACTCGCCCCTAGTAGGAGAACAACCCCAAGACACCAACTTGTTTTTCAAGAACATGCGGCAACATCATTGCTTAAGGCATTGTCAATTGTGATGGAAAAAATATTTTAACTCCTCGTTCAAGCAAACAACTCTCTAGGCTTTAGCTATACATCCCCCCTTATGTGAATATATCGGCACAAATGAGATGACTTTTTTATTCAGTTTCCATTCATCATCAATAAAAAGTGCAGTAATGCACATGTAATTAATTCTTTGAACAAATTCCAAGTGTCGGTAGTCAAATTGATGTGTTGCCTGCTTGACTTAAATAATTCCTTAAGATTCGTCTTCTCTTCAAAGTATATATCAAATGTATTCCTATTAAATGACCATCTAGAGGGGATCTTAAATCTTGGACATGCAATCTCAACAAACATCCTAAAACCCCTCCCTTCGACAAACCTTAATGGAAGTCCATCTATTATAATCATCTCAGCTAACGCCTTCCGAACAACCTCTTAATTAAACATCCAAGAAGTCAAAGCACCGTCACTATTCTCGGACTTTCGAGATTGAAATGCAAGCATGAACTGTTCGGTTTCCTTAGCGTGCAAAATTTTAGGCAAGAACACATGTGGCTATTTAAAGATGAAGTATCATGCTTTTTAGCCTCAGCTACGTACACTTTTGAACAATATAGACACTTACCTTTAGTGACTACCCCATCATTGTTTAAAATCTTCTCAAAACGATCCCATACTTGATATCTTGTTTATGTAGCTTTCCGTTTCTTTGTACTTTCAAGAACAAATGGAGTTGGTGTAGGATTAGAGTCAGAAGGAGTTTGTTGATGACTATTACTAGCGGATTGAGACACGTTAAACATGATAAATGATGACAATTATCAAGTTAACAAGAATAACTATTCAATAACATTATAACTTAACAAGATACATAAACGTACCGGTTATTTTAAACAAGGTTTCAAAAGGCGGAATCGGGCCTCGAGGTGGAAATATATATACACCAAAATATGTATGTATATATACTACACAAATATATACATTTACATACGATATATATATATAATACTCAATTACTAAGAGGCATTGGTTTAGTGGTTCTTGACAGAGAAAATAGCCCGTGAGATAGGCTGAGAGGGTGTGGAGAAATTGGTTGCTTGGAGAAAGAATGAGGGTCAAACCACATTTTTTGATTGAGAGGAGAAAGTACTGGTTTTTTAGGGTGCCTCACGGAACCGCCTCATTGAACCAAGGCGTAAGCCTCATCCAGGGTCTAAGAGGCACAACCTCAAGTGCGGTTTTCGGTCGCCTCGCCTCGAGGCGTACGCCTCAAACGAAATTTAAAACCATGATTTTAAAGTAAAAGTTTCTTTAAATGTCAATGATAAACCAAATAAATATTTGTATGATGTTTCAACCCACATGTAAACCATACCATACCACGTGTTACTATCCCATCCATTCAAGCAATCAAACCTAAGTGAAATTGTCAAAGACTAGGCATTTGAACTTCAAACAATCAAACCTAAATTGTTAAAGCCTAGGTATTTGAACTATGGGATAGATCGATAAAATAAATACAACTTCCATTTTCCATTTGTACAGTTATATACAAACACGTTGAGTAAATACTCCAAATAAATGCAACTTCTTTTTAATATCAAACTTCTACATAGAGACAGTATAAGCATTTAACTATTATTTAGTTTGAAGGCAAGATGAAGTAATGAACCGTTATTTAGTTTGAAAGCAAGATGAAAAATGCAATTTGTTTTTTAAGATCAAATTTCTACATACACACGGTATAAGCATTTAACCATTTTTTAGTTTGAAGGCAAGATGAAATGATGAAGCATTATTTAGTTTGAAGGCAAGATGAAAAGTGCAACTTGTTTTTAAGATCAAATTTCTAGATAGAGACGGTGATGAACCAGTTTGAAGTGCAACTACTATCGTCGGGGAGTGGAGACAGAAATCAAGGATGGCCAGCACCATACCATTGACTGCACATAGAGACGGTGATGAACCAGTTTGAAGTGCAACTACTATCGTCGGGGAGTGGAGACAGAAATCAAGGATGGTCAGCACCATACCATTGACTGCCCGACTGTTGTTGTTGGTGAGGAACTTGCATGGTGGGCCGGTGGGTGTCGTCGCCGAGAGTGGTGACCGACAAGAGGATCGAGAACTCGAGATTAGGGGTGTACAGAACCAACCAAACCCGAAATCACCCAAACTAACCCAAGCTCTGAGATCTAACATTTTAGACAGGTTACTAGGTTCAGTTAGGGTCTCCATACCATCACCCATCTGAAACCCGAATAAGCTGTTTATTAATCTTTTTTTCTAATTTTAATGTTATTCTTTTTTCTAAAACCTAATTGTCGAGGAGTCGAGGCATCCAACAACAGTTGCACTTCACTTCACTGGTTCATCACTATCTCAATGTAGAAATTTGATCTTAAAAACAAGTTGCACTTTTCATCTTGTCTTCAAACAAGATAACGGTTTACCACTTCATCATGCCCTCAAACTAAATAATAGTTAAATGCTTATATCGTCTCTATGTAGAAATTCAATCTCAAAAAGAGGTTGTATATATTTGAAGTATTTACTTAACCTGTTTGTATATAGACGTTCGAATGTAGAATGGAAACTGTATTTATTCTATCTGTCTATCCTACAGTTCAAAGTTCAAATACCTAGTCTTTGACAGTTTCAGTTAGGTTGGATTGTTTAAATGGATGGATAGCAATACGTAGTATGGTATGGTTTACAAGTGGAACCGTGGAAACCGAAACCATCATACAAATATTCATTTGGTTTCTCATTGACATATAAAGAACTTTTACTTTAATGATAACTAATACCTTGTATGTATTATATATTTTGTTAAGTTATAATGTTATTAAACTTGTTAATTGTTATCATTTATCTTGTTTAACATTGTTTTAATTTGTTAGTAATAATCATCAACTTCCTTTTGAATCTAATCATACACCAACTCCATCTGTTCCTAAAAGTAGAAAGAAACGAAACCTACAGAGAAACCAGATATCAAGTATGGGATCATTTTGATGATGGGGTAGCCATTAAAGGTAAGTGTCTATATTGTTCAAAAGTGTATGCAGTTGAGGCTAAAAAGCATGACACTTCATCTTTAAATAGCCACATGCGTTCTTGCCTAAAAATTTGCACGCTAAGGAAACCAAACAGTCCATGCTTGCATTTCAATCTGGAAAGTCCGAGAATAGTGACGGTGCTTTGACTTCTTGGATGTTTAATCATAAGGTTGTTCGAAAGGCGTTAGCTAAGATGATTATAATAGATGGACTTCCATTAAGGTTTGTCGAAGGGAGGGGTTTTAGGCGGTTTGTTGAGATTGCATGCCCAAGATTTAAGATCGATCTCCTGTAGATGGACATTTAATAGGGATACATTTGGTATATACCTTGAAGAGAAGATGAATCTTAAGGAACTATTTAAGTCATGCAGGCAACACATCAATTTGACTACCGACACTTGGAATTTGTTCAAAGAATTAATTACATGTGCATTACTGCACATTTTATTGATGATGAATGGAAAGTGAATAAAAAAGGCATCTCATTTGTGCCAATATATTCACATAAGGGGGGGTTTATAGCTAAAGCCTAGAGAGTTGTTTGCTTGAATGATGAGTCAAAATGTTTTTTCCATCACAATCAATGCCTCGAGCAATGATTTTGCCATCGGGTTCTTGATAAACAAGTTGGTGTCTTGGGGTTGTTCTCCTACTAAGGCTGAGTACATACATATGAGATGCATTGCTCATATTTTGAATTTGGTTGTCTAGGATGCATTGAAATTAGCATATTCATCGCATAAAAAGATTAGGGGTTGATTAGGTGGGTGAGGGGTTCTCCATCTAGACATAATAAATTAAAGAACTTGCAGAGTTGCTTGAAGTGGAAGAGAAAAATTCTTCATGTCTTGATGTTCCAACTAGATGGAACTCCACATATATACTATGCTCCAAACCGCAATAGCTTACAAACAAGTTTTTGAAGCGTAAGATAGTAATAAGAACTCATTGACTTTGGATTTGGGTGATTCGGTGCCTTCATATATTGATAGGTTATCTATTGAGAGCTTGGTGATCTTTTTGAAGACCTTTTATGAGATGACAATCAGAATTTTTGGCCCTCTCTATGTCACCTAAAATTCTTTCTTATCTGAGATTTCCGATTTGAGTTGTATTATTACTGATATGTAACAATCTAAGTCTGCTATTGAAGAGGTATACCTATTTTCCTATGATCAACTTGAGTTTTAATATATATTTACTTATATTTAGTTGTTGACTACCTTTTGGTTTTTGATTTATGAACAAGTCATGGGAGAGAAAATGAAATAAAAGTTTAGTAAATATTGGGGTGATCCTGATAAGATGAACTTGATAATCTTTTTTGCCAACATATTAGACCCGAGAGATAAGGTTGAGTACATGCAAGTACAACTGAATCAAATATATGGTGACAATCAAGGTAAGTCAAGTTTTGAGTACGTAGTCTCTAAACTAAATGTGTTATTCAAAGAGCATGTGTCAACATATTATGAACCTCTACTACTATAATGCCTCATCTACAGTTCAATGTGAGAATGTTCCCGTTGGAAAGGTACAATCTAGATTAAAAAACTAGCTAAAGAAACAAAAAATGGAAAGTAGGGCCTTACTAAACAAAAAGAGTGAACTTGAAATATATTTAAATTAGTCCACCGTAGATGATACAAATGATTTTAATATTTAAAGACGGTGGAAAGTGAAAAGTGAAAGGTTTCCTATCCTTTCAAAGGTGGCAAGAGATATACTTGTTCCAATTTCAACTTTGGCATTTGAATAACATTTAGTACCGGTGGGTCTTAGATAATTTTAGGAGTTCTCTAACTCCTAAAACAGTAGAAGCCGTTAACATTGGCTAAGAGTTCTCTGACAATACTTTTTAAGTGGCGAATGGTGATCATGTTATTGGTATATGCTATTTAGACTTTGCCACTTTGGAGTTTGGAGGATGAAATCAACAGATTCGTAGATCAAGAATTGTTAGTTAGATCTGCCACTTTGAAATGTTTAGTTTAATCTTTAATATTTGAATCCGGATTTTGGACCTTGTTACAATTGGTATAGTGGTATTTGAATCTTTGTATCCTTGTTTCGACTTTTGCTTATTATGATATATGACTAATGACTCTATGTAGCTTTCTTGAATGTTAGAATTTGGATTGTTTGAATTTTCTATGTTCACTTTATTGAACTTTTAGACTTTCAATTAAATTACTTAAATAGTTATATCAGATATTGAATTCTCCGCTAAATAGTTAAAGATTATTTTGCACATAGAATAAATTTGTTATTGAACTTTTCATTTCTCAATGTTTGATTTGAGTTTTATAAAGGGTAAAACTCTATTTGGAAATCAATAAGCTGGAAATCTGGGGGAGAAATCTGGAAATCTAGCAAAAAAGATTAGAAATCTGCATGAAGAAGCTGGAAATTGAAAGCAGGAAATATTTCTTAAAAAAATAAAAAATGACCCGACCCGATTCTACCCGAAAGCCGACCGAAACTGCTCGAACCCCGAAATACCCCAAAACCTACGGATTTGTTGATTTCCATATTGACTTTCGGATTTTATCCCCCCCCCCCCTCTCGAAGATCAGGTATTGGGTTTTTCCACCCGACCCGGCCGATGCACAACCCTACTTGAGATTAGGAGCAGATCAGTTGACATCTCAACGATTAGGTTTTAGGAAAAATAAAACCTTAAAAATTAGAAGAAGAAAAAGATTAATAAACAGCTTATCCAGGTTTCAGACAGGTTCGGGTGATGGGCAATTGGGCATGGAGACCTTAACTGAACCAAGTAACCCATCCAAGATGTCAGATTTCGGAGCTCAGGTTAGTTCAAGCAACATGGGTCAGGGGTTTTGGGATTTTTGGGTTTGGTCGGCCCTACCCAAAACTGTCAAATGCAACAACAAAAAACTGTCATAATCGTGGCCCAATTAGATGCTACCAAGTGTCTTACAAAACTTGAAAAAAAACACCGGTTATGTGAGGACCAGTTACAAAGGCCCCGTTATATGGTCCCAATGGGTGGAACGCTTAACTGGCTCGAGAGACCGTTTATGTTACCGGCTCAATCGGTTATGACCAAGCCTGGTTAAGGTCCAAGTAAACCGGTTAACCGGGATCGGTTACAAAACGGGGTCCCCTTTGCCCATCTCTAAACTGAACCAGTTTAGATCGATCCTTTATATCTTCTCGTAGGGATCACTTACAACTTAGAAATGACAAATATCTATCTATCTATCTATATATATATATATATATATATATATATATATATTCAACTCCAAGAACCAAATTTAAAATTCTTGAGTTATAATTTCAATCCTCTATCCCTACCCTAGTTTTGAATGCCCCCATCTTTACCTACAATATGAAGAATGCATATTATTGAGGCAATTGTCCTAAAAAGAAGTTCAAATAAGAATAACAATAAATCTCATGAGATAGTAACAAATTAATAACATGAAAAATAAAAACATTCCATTTTCAAAACATAACAAACGCCAAATAAAATGAAACAAAATTGACTTCTGAAAATCGAATAAAACCGTTTATCGATTGTATACTGGTTTAAGAAACAAAAAACAAGTTCAGAAAAAGAACCAGTTAGCAGAACCAGTTACGTTGCATATAAATGTATATACATGTATGGGTTATATCATCAAGTTTACATACATATTCTTCGTATTTTTCTAAATTTATCGATTGAAATACGTAAATTTCTAATAACGTTGTTCCTAATAGAAGATCCCACAGAGCAAAAAGAGTTGATAGTGAATTACCTTTTTCTGGATATAGTAAATATTCTATAGATACAATGAAACAAAGAATATAGAGCGGGGGAAAGAACGAACATATCTGTCAACCTCATTTGCTCGAAAGGATAGGAGACATGGGATTCCCACGGTGTTTGTGCCCAACAAGTTGAAACTCCAAAGTAAACTCATATATCACCTGCAATTTTAGAAAAGTTCAGAATTTCAGCACATATGTTGGTAACTTTTTTTATGTTTGGGCCAGTTTGAGTGTACCTCAACTAATCCCATAGGGTCCTGAAGTTGACAGCCGGGAAAACTTCTTGTGGCACTAAGGAGACTTGAACATGTGACCAATGGTGAGCAAACTCCAAGTCTGCCCAGTTGAGCTACCCTCAAGGGTTAGCAATTGCCTTCCGCTGATCTGGGGGTCAACAAAGTTCTGATGGCATGCACACATTTAAAATCCCGTAGAAAACTAAAGGGAATACCATCATTCTTTTTTTGTAACAGTGGGTATCCGAGCCCGCTTACACGCACCTCGAATGATCAGCGCTAAAATAACAGCCAGGAATATCCCAAGTGTCCCTAGGAGACTCGAACCGGCTATTAGGGAATGACTAGTTTCAAAAAATAATACGATATCCCCCATACTCATTCCCACCAAGCATCAAGTGTTCTGAAAAAAGAAATATCCTGATATCTGCCCACCCACATTGCTGAGACTCGGATTGGCAGGGACTCTGAAAAGTTCGTCAGACCTGACCTGTTAAAGAAACAGTCAGAGGTTAAAACTGACGAACAACAGAATTATCACAAACATTGAATAAGAAAAAATGTCATTATTTGTGACATAAGGTCTTGGAAAGTTGGAATCATGAACTATTATGAGAATGTCCATTTTTAGGAAATCCATTGATCTTTTGACGAAGTCCTACACATGTCGATAACTTCCCTCGTAGGTACAGGAAACCGAACCAATCCAAATGTACCCGGTATATCCCTCTCGAATTGAAGGTCTTTTCCTCTATCCCAAGGGGTAGAGAGGCTATTTCCATGAAGACACCCAACTTACGAAAAAGTTTTGTAGAGATAAGATTTGTCAAAAAGTCAAAAAGATTTTTGAAGGTTGCGAGAATTTTGAATAAAAAAAACATTGGAGAGCATTAGGCATATGAGAACAAAAGAGAGTAGAAAAACATGTGTGCAAACAGGAAACCAGGACAATAAAGAATAATAGCAAACATCGCAGGACCAGTTACTATGACTCTTCTTTTAATTTTTCAATTACTTACAATTTCTCAAATGACCTCCTCTATACCTCACTCGTTACCTTATTTGGACCATTTAACATAAGTCGTCTACGATAATTAATTCTTAAGAGCAGGTTTGTTTTATTGCACTTGACCAGTTATCAGCACCACAAAAGCACCAGCCAACCATGTTGATATGTAGAAATGGGGTCATCTGAAATATATATATATATATATATATATACTGAAAGAATAGAGGTAGTAATGGAACATCATAAATGCATCAAATCCTTCTTTTCAAAATGAATGACACCAAAAGCATGGCACAAGCTTGTCCATAGTAGCAGCAAAACATTGTTGACATTGGCATACAACAGTACTGTTTCCAGTATTGTGTTAATGGTGGCTAGGGTTTGGTTATTGAAATCTTAGCTCTTATACATCTAAATGTTTAAGAGTTCCAAAATAGTTATAACCGAAGAGAAAAGACCCTGAATACGTTTGCATGTCGCGAGCTTGAACATATAACAATCCTAACCAATAATTTATAAATCCTAGTGCATCTGATCTAGGAGAAGTAGGTGTCCTTCAAATCAATTAGAAACTCTGTGGGAGTGCATACCATGGTCTTCTTCAAATCCAAAACGAATGGTTTGAATACAACAGGTGTATGCTTATCTGTGTATGAACCAGATGTGTGTCATCAAAACTGTTGGAGAATGGTCGCGGTCATGTTGGACAGCTGTGGTTTTGCCAGGTGGAGATACTCGTGTAGTTTATGTTCATTTGGGGTTAAAATGGTCTCAGTTATCAGAAACCACATTACACAAAATGCACTTGTATATGGAGGGCAAAAGAAGCAGGCAGGCCAAGGGTAAAAGTATCATTAAGCCACATTAAAGCAAGTGATGTCTATACCACTACAGCTCTACCTTCAAAAAGTAAACTTCTATTGCTTCTTACAAAGAGTAAAAGCTGATGCATTTATCTCAAGCAACCCTTGCACATATTAGGATGAGTAGCTAAAATGTTTATGACAATGTTTGACAGCCATACAGAGGTGCTTGTGTGTACATATGAGATATTTAGTTATTTACTATTGGATGATTCATTTTTAGACTATGATATTCGTTTTTGTTGGATGTTCTATATAAACCAAGCCAAACGAGCTCAGCATATCCCACCCATGTATGCAGATCTGACCTCTACCCATAAGAGTAAAACAGTTGTTTTCATGGAGACCCCGGTTGTGAAAAGTGTGTTAAAAAGAAGAATTTGCAACAAACTTGAGACAAGAAAAACGAGTTAGGAGCAAGCAGCAACATACAAACAGAAGTAGGTACAAGGAAAAAAAAAGGTTAAAAAAACCACACACCCCTAGTCCCACTTAGAGCTCTAGTAACCTATCTCTATCTGCCAGCTCACTAACCCTCCCCCTCCCCGCTCCTACCTCCCAGAAGCACATCTATGTTATCTACAGATTCCCACCCCTAATTTACACCGTAATCCTACGTCTCCAATAACTCCTACCAGAGGTCATGTCCTCATAAATGCCTAAAGCCGCCATATCCAACCTTAGTTGCTCATCCCATGTCCTCCCCACCCCCTCAACAGTGATACCTTCCACCCTTCTCACTGGAGCCACCATTTGTCTCCTACGAGCATGACCAAACCACCGCAATCTTCTCTCTCAACTTATTTGTGATATGTGCAACTCTCAACCCCACACGAAGATGTCATTCGGTATCCTTTCAAACCTGCTCCGGCCACAGGCCAATCTAAGCATCCTCATTTCTACAACCACAATCTTCCCTCTCACTTGTTGGATGTTCTATCACTTATATAAAGTACATCAATAGATATTTAACTTTGTAATGGTGTACCGCTATACCAAAATCCCAATTTTCGATGTTAATCATATGCTCCTGCACAAAATTCCCATTGATTAGTAATTGATGACCCAAGACATCCTGAAGTTGGAAATTTGTATGGTAACTCCTTCCTGGCTATGCATCCCAATAATGGCCAACTGAGAGCAATTATTTCAACATTGCAGATGCATGAGGCCATGCGCTCTACACACATGATTTCAAATTTGGAAGTATAACAACTTATCAACTCATTGTCTTTATAGAAATGTATCAACTTGTTGTATTTTATAACTTTATGGACTTTTAACCATGTAACTACATTTAACCCACGACAATCGCTTTCAGGCATCAAAGTTGTAGATGTGAGATAACAGTTGTTATTAAACACAACACGACAAGGTATATGCCAAGGACATTATGTATGCTTATGACGTGCACACCTGATAACGCCAAGCATTGAGCTCTTTTGCATGCATTGATGACCTCAATGAACTGCTTGTCCAAATGCAACATCAAAAAGCCACATCAGTTAAACAGCCACAGGGATATCTGCGTTTTTATTATATGAAGTATCACTCTGTGTGACAGGCTTGCCTGATGCAGCTTTCCTTATTTCAAAAGCTTCTTTCAGCATCCCAACCTTTAGAAGACGTGATACCAATGAATTTACAGTAATCGAATCAGGGGGACAACCAACTACTATCATCTTCTGGAAAAGGCTTATTGCTTCAATCATTCGCCCTTTCATACAATGCCCAATAATTAAAATGGTAAATGTTAACTTATCAGGTTTGCACCTTTTCTCCTCCATTTCCTCAACAATCACATTAGCCTCATCTACGTTGCCTGCTTTGCAGAAACCATCAATTACAGGGTTGTAAACAAATGCTTTAGGAACAATATCGCCCCTCTTCTTCAATTGTCTTAAGAGGCTTCGTGCCTCATTTAATCTACTTCCTTTACACAAAGCATTGATGAGAACGGAAAAGGTGTATATGTTGGGATATAAATTTCTTCTATTCATCTCATCCCAGATCTTTAAACCTTGGTGCACCTCTCCTAGGCGACAATGGCCATCAATGATAGATGTGAAGGTGATGACATCAGGGGTACAACCAAGATCAACCATCTTCTGGTGCATATTTAGCACAGCAACCATATTGCCAATCTTGCCAAAACCATCAATGATGACATTAAAGGTAAAAGTGCTAGGTCTAATTCCATGACTTACCATATCACTAAATAGGACCATAGCCTCTTCCATCTTACCTAGTTTGCAATACCCAGATATAACTGAAGTAAAAGTCACAACATTCGGTGCACATCCATCTACCATACAAGTTTCTCTCAACAACTCATGTGCTTTACTAACATTGCCAGCACGACAAAATCCATTCAAAAGAGTATTATACGTGACCACATCAGGCAAACAACCAAAATTCCTCATGTGACTGAAAAACCCGAATGCCTTGTCAACCTCCCTAGCCCTGCACAGACCAGAGATGACTATGTTAAAAGTATAAGCATTATGAGAATAGCATTGCGATCTTAAAATAATGTTTTCAAAGAAAGCAACCGCCTCATCCACCTGATTACTCTTCACCAATGAACTCAAAATTTTGTTAACCACAATACAACTGAACACCCCATCCTTTTCGATGCTAGATCGAGAACTATTAACAATCAACTCTTTGGCAACCTCAAACTTACCAGCATTCACAAATGACTTTATCACAAAGCCTAAAAGCGAACTATCTGGCAATACCCCATCAATCCTCATCATATCAATTACCAGTTTGGCTAAATCATGAACACCCACTTGACTAAATGACCTTAAAAGAAAACTATATGTTTCAATCGAATGAACAAGATTCAACGTATTCTTGGTATACTCTAAAAAACTAAAAGCCAATTTTGGGTTATTCCAATTACTATTCATATGCTCAATAACACTAAAAGCAGTCAAAGAATTTAAATTCTTGCGAAAATAATCCAAAATCCGAACTTCTTCCACTGAGGATTTACGTCGAACATATAACGTGCATACAACCTTAACGAACCAAACAGAGGTGGCTCCCCCAAATTGACCTTGGGATTTTGAGATCGATGTAATTTTGGAAACCCATTGGAGCCTAGAGAAGCTAAACAAACAGATTGGGAAAATATGGGTTCTTGGGGGATGATTCGACCACCTCAATGGCATTGTACCTAATCTGCCAATGGGGTATCGAATAAATCGCAAAGACTCTCACGTACCTTCAACCTAGAATCAACAAATCGATCACCTGACCATTGAGTCTGCCATCCCTTCCGCATCTAAAACCATAACAATCGATTAACAATTTTTGCGGCAATGAAGAAAGCCGATACATTGAATCAAGTATCACCGACGTCAAACCCTCATCGAAAGTTTGAAGACGAAAGAGAAACCATTATAGCAGCAGCCGTGAAGGAATACATCGGCTGAATGTATGTGCAGGTCGGCCGAGCTCAGGTGAAGCTCGGGGAGGCTAGGTTCGGGAAGAGAAGACTGTGATTGGGCTAATACAGCCCATATTCGTACTTGTAGAGGCTTGTAGCCTGTATGGCTGCAATTGGGCTTATTATGCGAAAATTTTATTGTGATTTTGAATTTTTTTTGTGTTTTATAATTATCTAGAAGCGTATTCGTGCAATGCAGCGAAATACATCACGATTTTAATGTTTTAATTTATTTTTTTGTCGATTTACAGTACGATTTTGGATGATTTTGAGAAAGTGATAATGTTTTTTTATAAATTTGTTTAATTTAGACTTAATAATATAATGTTTTTTATATAAAAAAATTGAGTATTTTGTTATAATTTAATGATTATCTTATATATTTTAATGACATCTAGAAAAAATAACCAATTACATATTTAATAATATAGTTAAAACAAAATTATAGTAATATATAATATATTAATTAATAGTGATACATGGAAAGGTCTGCATAAAAGGAAGGTCTTGCACATATCAAATTGGTGGGTGTTATAAGCCTGCAGTAGTAATATGTATTTTGTGTTTTGATACTTGTAAATTAAGAGATTTTTAAAATCTTGCATAAAATGATAGTACATTGTGTCTAATAATTTGTATTTAAGAGTTTTTTATCCGTGTTTTTTATCGGGGAACTATCGCCCAACCTAAATCGAAGCCCAAAAGTTCACTTTTCTTGCCCGAAACATTTCCGACGCTTTTAGAGATCCAAGGCAAATCCTCCCGTTCGCAAGGTTTGTCCTTATAAACTTCTACGTTGGCCCAGGGCCACTTTTACTGACTGAAGAAAATTACGGGTGTTACAATTCTCCCAACCTTAGAATGATTTTGTCATCGATATCTAATTATCACACCAGGTATTCCGTTACCATCCTCAACACTTATTGGGTTTCCTATGTCCCCAAAGGTAATGACATATCATAGACCTCAATGATGTCATTATCCTAAGACGACCATCTCCCTTCCCGAGGGGTTGTCTCTAGTCAATTTTATCCTTGAGTTACAACTCGATGACTTCCTGACGCAACTGCCATATTGATTTTTGTGAAGACCCACACACCCCAATATCCACCTTGATACATTACATCCATACTAGAGTGAACATCGAACCTTACTCTAGAGCAATCTCTAATCATACGGTCTCGGTTGCCTCCCAACCTTAGGTAACACGTATTACCTCAAGGGCAGCCTGTGACCTCCATCTCCCATTGACCAATTCATTTCACTTCAACACGATTCTGGATCTGTAATCCGATGATCGACACTTGGTCCAAGGAATCCCCATAATCCCTTAATCATTCACTCTTGATGTTGGTAGAGACGTCCTTCTAGGGACGTGCCAAAACGTTCTCCACGGGGTCGGTTTATTCAAGTTCGACGATTGCGCAACTCCAACTGTACTTAAACATCAACCCTAAGGGTCAATATAAACCTTTACCATATCAAGAATCTTGATCATCGATACTTAATTATAATCGTCTGATATCCCTAAAGTTACCACTTAAACTGCAAACACACAAGATTTATCGGAAATGCTCTGAAGCACTCAAACGGTCATTGTCCTCAAAACTGAACGTCGACACCTATCCTCAAAACGACTATACCACAAATATGGGTGTACCGCCAAATATCCCATAATATGGATTTGTATTGTCGAATTGAAAGTTGACACCTAACAGGGCACTAAAGGTCCACTCTTACCTCTTTAACAAACGAACCACATTTTTTCCCTTTAACCACAAAGGCTCTTTAAGGTGATACCCCACTAACACATAACATGATGTCGAACAGACAGACAGTCCCTCAAATCAAATTCAACCATATGCAAATAACCACACAAGACCTTATCCCGCAGATTTACCGAAGTAGAAAGATCACCCCTTAATTAACTGGGAGAAAGCATAAATCTAATACCTCAATTAGTCACGCGTGTACCGACTCATGAACTGAAACCCAAAATACCAAAACTGACCACAAGTCGGATCATCCGACGCTTCAATTCCCAAAGACTCCTCTAGTCCCTAATTACAACTTCTTTCTCAAGAGGAGGTTCAAATCTATTGCCCTAATGAGTTCAAGTTTTTTTTTTCAAACGCAAAGTCTTTATAACAATTAACCACACATGTAAAATTCGCTACCACTTAGTTGGTAGTGGTGCAAAGCGGTCACCAATGCCACACAGATAGAACCATTTTGAAAACCATTTGATCATTACTCATACTAATAATGACAATGACAAAAAATGTGCAACAAACTTCTCAAATTGACCACTATGGTCCTAACATGCATCAATCTATGCCGTGTACGTAAAATAATTGTATGCACTAAAACAATGTGCAACGAATGTTTGTAAAAACTTCCAAAATTCTCTTTTAACAATAAAATTAAATGGAATAAAATTTCCAACAAAACCCGCATACGTTAGTTTATTTCCCCAAAACTAGCAAAGTGGTATGTGCATGCACCTTGGTTAGAATACAAAATAATGTACGTCGGTTTCAAGTTCATAACCAAATTAACTATATGCTTTCATCGTTCTAAAATGTTGACTAAAACACTAAAACGAAAGTTCCAAATAAACATGTATGCATACTACATGAAACCAAAAAACCCACACAAAACTTTAGGGAAACCAATACCACTAGACGCCATTAAAGTCACCATATCAAATCCGCAAAACCTCATAAAATAAAATTCTCAATAAGACTCAAACATCAAAATGATAGAAGATAACTCTTCGTCCAAAACCTTAACATGTGTGGAGGAGATCCAATGTTAAAGTCATAAACCACAATTACTTGTCCAAGACCCTAAACAACATCAAAATACGCACATCGCAATGTCCGAAATAGTGTTGGACAACAATGAGAATAAAGAAAGTCTTAACAAATTTTGCAACCTCATGCAATCAACTAATTTTATGCATGTTTAAAATCATGGTTTAAAATCTTGTGTGTGCTAAACATTTTTCCAAGACTTTGTAATATAATCCACATGATGCTTTTAGAAACATGAGAAATAATTGATGCAATTCATTTTAGAAATAAATTTCGTGCATGAATTTGGTCGACACTCAACATCTCGAAATCGCGCTCCTCAATTTCCCAGCCATACTATTGTCATCCAAATGCTTAAACATCTTAAGGCAATAAATAATTGTTTCATCCGATCACCTTACAATTTCTTCTTGAAGCAAGGCATATTCAATAAGCCTACGGTTCTAATTCAACCAATGGCTCTGACCCAAAAGGATCAACTTAATGTACTCATCCTGCATAACTATCACTCCAAACGACAATGTTATAAACATCAACTATTCTATCGGTTGCTCGCTTAGAAACATCTTCACTACCCCAACGGTCATCACACCAAGGCAATTCAAGATTACACATGTAGCATGTAGGTTCACCATAACACTGGCCAGATGCAATAATGAACATACCGTACATGATCATCCTTGTTACCCTCGACGATTTTCTTGTTTCTAGGGACTCTATCAACCTCAAAATATCGTATCTTAAGGTGCCTAATGGTGCAATTTCACTTTCAGTCACTTAAGATAATGCTAGTTTGAGTCTAGACATCCAAAATCAACACCTAATTCTCTTAAACTTAAGCTCTTATACCAACTCGTAACACCCTCAAATTTGTTAAGAACAACTAATTAAAAATATCAATTTAATATCAAATAAAGGACAAAACATCCACTTACAATTCGAAGCTCAATATGCCTCAAATATAAAATTCTATAATTAACCTTAACAATTATAAACTTCAATATTAAACAAGGACCTAACTGAAGTCGGGTGCTACTTAACCCCAATACAAGTTGCTCTTTACAATACTAATGCGGAAGACTTCACTAAGATACTCACTTCTTCGGGCACATAACTAGCACTCATCTATTCATAGTGACGCTATAACCAATTTCGAAACGGAACCTGATGCATATGCTGACAAATAAAAATGTTAGGCTAACGCCTAGTGAGTTCAAGAGTTTTTATCATGGTTATAAAAATCATTAAACGAAAAACAACGCAACTTAAATCATGATCCTTCGAAATGAATTACTTTAAATATGAGAATGACTCGTTTTCCAATAATACATGTTTTATAAACGAACGCCTCAACGCCAAAACATCATTTCATGAAGTAATACCACCCAACACTTACTCAAAACGAGAATAATGGTAAATGCTCAAATATTGAAATTTGAATAAACTTTATAAACCAAACGACCAAAATATGAATACACTCAAGTCTCCAAAATTATAACATATGGAGAATACCCCAAACTCAAAACATCACCGAAACCAAGGATAAAACCAAATACCTAAAACAACACCTTTCGGTGACGGGGAGACCCGAATTCCATGGCTAGTGTCGGAACACAAAAGTAGGCCACGTTCCAAGTTATTGAGCTCACCATACTAGGATCAAGGCCACGAACTCGCCGACTCGTACTCAGATGTGGAGGAGGGCACCCAATGATTTCTAGTCATGTTCATTCATTAGGATTACATTTATGACCCAGGGCTAGTATTCAGTCCTACATAACCATACCAAGTTGCCATCCTAGGGTCCAATGTCTCAACTAGCTACAATGGGAAATGACTATCCCATAAAAACAGACTTAGAAATTACATCATGGGGCCCAATGGCAAGTGCTTGACTCCACGAGTTTGCACCATAAGGCCCTCTCGATGACCCCATGACTAATCCTGGTCGCAACATGAAAACAACCGCCCCTTTCCTTTTAAAATAATAAAGACCAACTCATATGCCTATGGATCCACTGCATTACAGTCTATAACATTACATGACTCCAATTGAATGACCAAAGCACTCAAAACATGCAATTATCAACTGATACGTAATAAACACAATCATACTCAAAATTCCACAAAATGGGGCTATTAAACCGGACAAATGTCCCCAATACTCGTTTTAGTCAAACCGAGCCAAAACTCAACAAAATTACTTTGTCATACAATAAATGTCAGTGTAAACAATAGAACACCTTTAACCAATGGTTATGCAGACACAAAGACCAAAAGTGTGATTAACCCAAAACTCCTCAGTGGTTAAAATAAAGCGTTTTCCAATGAACTCATTCCATTTATATTTCCAAAATGTCTCATAACACAATGATATGCATTTTCCAAATGGTTTATAAAATCAGACGCACCAAATGGACAATTACATAAAATGACCTTCATTTATATATTAAATCATCAAAGAAACATATCAAAATGATTTATTTATCAAAATGCCCAAAAATCCCAAATGTGGGTGTTTTGCAAAGTTTATGAAGTTAAACACTTCAAATAATCAAAACTCATCAAATAACTCAACAGTGAATAACTTCATGTAAAACATATAAACATTTAAAGATTGACATTTTGACATGTACACCGTTTTCACAAATCAATTTGAACTCACCTTGCTAGATTTAGGCTAAATCTAGATTCTCCCAAACTTAAGCTCCTTTTGAAGAAACTCGAATCCTCAAGCCAAATCTTCCAAAAACCTAGATCCACAAGTTTCCAACCATAAATATACGTATTCAAACACTTAGAATCATTTCCCCAAACATTATACGTGAAGATCTCAACTTATGCCAAAACCCTAATTTCCATATATAAAGAAAAGAGAAGATTACCTTATCCATAACTTCAATCCACCAACCAAAATACTTATAGGTCACCAACATGAGCCATAAACTCTCAAACTTCCAAATGATAAAAGAGGTTAGGTGAAAACCCTAGAAAATTGATGAAGATGATGAAGAAGACGGAGAGGATGAAGATAACTTAACTCTAGCTTCCCCATCTTGCTAGATGAGGAAGGATCACTTGAAACACTATAGGTTTGGTGTTTCAAATGCCCAAAATCAACAATGGGGGTAAAGGGTTCGGTTTAGAGAGAAGAGGAGAGGGTATGGTTGAAGTGGATAATGAAAAAGAGGCTGAAATTCACGTTTTAACCTGCTAGACCCCGAATGCGATTGTGCCAAGCGATAATGACATGGTCACTATCACGAGGCACTCTCGTCGATAACGTACCGAGAGCTCCCAGCTCTCCGCGATTGTGCCAAACAATAGTGACCATGTCACAATCGCGAGGCACTCTCGCCGAGAACATACCGAGAGCTCCCAGCTCTCCACGATTGTGCCAAACAATAGTGACCATGTCACAATCGTGAGGCACTATAACACCCAGATTTCAGGTAAGTATTGGGAATTTGTAAGTATTGGGAATTTGGTAAGCCTTGCATTTTACTTGATTAATTGAAGTTAATTGCATATTTTATATTACTTTTCTATTTTGAGGTTTTTATCTTTATGCATGTTGCCTTATGTGACTCTAGTAGTACTGTTATATTTGGTAATGGTAGTCGCACGTGAGTCAGCTGCCCTTCGTTAGGAAAATCAGGCTCTGCAGGTGGGGGCGACATTGCCCTAGCGACAATGCCCTGGGCAAAGTCGTTGGGCATAGTCGCTCAGAGTGTACCGTAAGTGTTGGTGCTTCGGCGACATTGCCCTAGCGACAATGCCCTAGGCAAAGTCGTTGGGCATAGTCACAGACTTTATACCGTGGGTGGTGGTGAGACCGCGATAATGCCCCGACGACAATGCCAGGGGCAAAGTCGTTGGGCATTGTCGCCCGCGTGTTCCAGTCTTCTGATTTTAATCCAAATCTGATACCTCATTTCTCACTTCATCATTCTAAAAACGGGGAAACACTCTCATATGCGATTTTTGATCATCCAAGTCTCATTGCACTTTAAAGCTAAGGTTTGGGTTGGTGACCTCATTTATTGTTCTTCAAAGCTTCATCCAAGTGCATTTATTGGAGTAGTCTTCAAGGATTCTCACCCTTCTCCATCAAATCCACCTTTGACAACTTATAAGGTTTTCATCTTTTCTAGGTTTTAATCCAAAACCTAGATTGTGAGTTTACTAAACTTTTTGTTAAAACTAGATACACATCATAATCTACTACTTGCCATCATCTTGCATCATACTTGACATGTTCATATTAAATGCTCTAGTATTTGGGGGGTTTTCCTTATGAATACATGTTTATAAGTAACATGCTTCGTCTTATTGGGAAATGTATATATGTATCTTGTTATGGAGATAATATCTTATTTGGGACACCATTTGATGGGTTTTAAACTACATGATTAAATAGTGGTCCTATTGGTCTTGTTATGGACTTTACATTAAATGGCTTAGTATTATTGTACCCAAGGTTGGTATGGAGAATATTCTTGGTCATATTGTGCCTTGAGGCCTACTAATAAATTATGTTGGACGAACCAAGTTAGTAGACACTAGGAGGATGTAGTCATGGGTGCCACCGTGTGGGTATGTACCTAGACCTCTGCCATTCAGGGTAATGCCATGGTTGTAGTCTTCGGATGTGTCGGGCCTTTTGGATGTCATTCGTGGTAGTTGACATCAAGGTATATCGACTCTTTGGGTGGAACTTGATTGGTGCTATGGGTATCCCCTATTGACTCCACATTTAATGAACAATTGATTAACTGCTGATAAGAATTGTATGTGGATTTATATGTTATTTCTTGTACATGCTCACTAGGCTTTTTGACCTAACACTTGTTTGGTGTCGATGTGTATCTCAGGTTCTAGCGGTGCCGTTTCTAAGCAGGCCTAGTCGGACCTTGGTGAGAGCTTGGGGGAAGTGCTTAGGATGCATTTCTGGTGAAGACATTGTTTGGGCTTAGGTAACAACCCTTTTGTAATCTTCTTTCTAGTTTAGAAATTAGATTAGTTGGTTGTTGCTTATTTCCGTTACATTACAATTGTAATTAAAAGGTTTTATTAGTTTCCCATTTTTGGGAGGCTCTTGTTATGACAAACTATATATCACATTTCCGTTTAAAGGAAAGTTTTTGTTATCCCTATTTTTAGGGTGTTACAAGTTGGTATCAAATTTTTAGTTTAAGTGAACTAGGTATTGTTTTAGCATATATCTATACTTAAGCTTTAGACATTATTGCTTCACTGTCCACTTGGGGTAGAAATCCTAGGTGGGCAAAGTGTTAGGATTTACGGAATTACACTAATTGAGAGTTGTGATGATGGTGGCAAGAATTCTTGTGTATGATTCGTTCATAATTTCACTTAGCTATTGCTATTATGAATGTGTTGTTACGTAAGTGTACTTGATTTGCTATTATTATGATAATTAATGAAGGTATTAGTACGTACAATGAGTTCAACTCACTTAGTCTTTTCTCAATCACTTTCTCGTTCATTGATGGCAGATAGTGATGGTAAATACTCGGAGCAGGTTACCGAATATGCCAGAGGGCCACCTGGAAGTGGAATCTACAGCGGACCGACCTCCTTTGGTCATAACCCCCGAGGGACCTCCCATACCCAATATCTTGGGAGGAGGACTCGAACAGATTCTGCGCATAAATATTGCAACTGGAAATGCTATCATGGAAGAGGTGACTATGGAAACAAGAATTCGAGATAGCATGATACTAGCCATGAACTCGGCCATGGCTCAACAACAGGAGTTCTTTATGAAGCTTCTGGAAGATAGAGATGCCAGTAATCGCCAACCCGAGACGATGGCAGAGAATATTGTGATGGGATCGGGTGGTGGACCGACCGTTATGTTAGTTGAGGAACAAATCGAGAACGGAAACAAGGGGAAGGTCAAAGGATGCACCTACAAAGCTTTTTTGGGGTGCAACCCGAAGGAGTTTTCGGGCTCAGCAAATCCAGTCGTTTGTATGTATTGGCTGAAGGAAATCGAGATGGCTTTCGAATCTAGTGAATGCGATGTCTCGTAACGGGTGAAGTTCGCTTCTCAACTACTGAGGGGTGAGGTCCTGATCTGGTGGAATCTCACCCGATCCGCCCTCACTCCCGAAGTTTTGGCCAATCTAACTTGGTCGGTTTTCAAACAAAAGATCATGGACAAGTACTATAGCGAGCGGTCGTTGGACAAGCTGGAAGAAGAGTTCAGGAATCTGAAGAAGGGGGCTATGTCCATTACATACTACTCCAAGCTTTTCCTGGAAAAGTTGAACTTGATGGGACATCTTGTCCCTGATGAGAGATCTAAGATCAAAGCTTACCAACAGGGTTTGCCGTCCAGGATGAGGACGACAGTGAGGAATGCTAGAGGGTTGACTCTTCAGGATGTGATTGAGGAATCGTTATTGGTAGAAGATGATTTGGAGGTAGAGAAAGATGAGAGAGTTGCAGTGGGTGAAAAGATGAAGTGGGAAGGGCCATCTGGGCCCATTCGGCAGTCTAAGTCGTTCACGACCGGAAGAGTTAGTGATAATCGTCATGAGACACGATGGTGCCACAAGTGCAAGGTCAAGCACTCTGGCCCATGCGATCCAAAGTCTCACTCAGGACCTGCTGAATGTGCCAAGTGCGGCAAGAAAGGTCATGCCATTTGGGAGTGTCCTATCCGAGGACCGGTATGTTTTGAGTGTCGAGAACCGGGGCACATGAAGAAAGATTGCCCAAAGCTTGTGGGTGGAAACCGAGGAAGTTCTTTTAGGTCGACGGCAAGGGTCGATCAACCGTCGAGAGCGCCAAGCCGAGCTTTTTGGATGACTATCGAGGATGCAAAGGAGACGACCGATGTGGTTTCGGGTACGTTCCTAGTAAACTCATTGCCCGCTCGTGTATTATTTGATTCGGGTGCTACGTGTTCTTTCGTATCGGTTATTTTCTGCAAACAATTTGTCACTCCTATTAGTGTCCTTCCCGATGCACTAGTAGTAGAAGTAGCTAATGGAGATCAAGTGATCATCCAAGATTGTTTCTGTGGTTGTACTTTAGAGATCGATGGGGGTTCCTTCGATGTAGACTTGTTACCTATGGCTATAGGGGGTTCGACGTAGTCATAGGCATGGATTGGTTGACGAGGCATAAGGCCGACATCTTTTGCACCAAAAAGATGATCCAAGTGTCTTTGCCGGGAAGCGGTGTAGTCACCATCTACGGGGAGAAAGGGAAGAGAAATAACCCTATCATCCCTTCTCTTAAGGCTCGCAAATTTCTAGCGAAGGGTTACCCTTCGTATTTGGCTTACGTGGTGGACGCTAAGAAAGAGAAAAAGTCGGTGGAAGACGTAAAGATTGTGCAAGACTACCCGGACGTGTTCCCGAAAGATTTACCCGGGATACTGCCGGAACGTCAAGTGGAGTTCCAAATCGACCTCACTCCAAGAGCGGCTCCGATAGCTCGTGCACCCTATCGTTTGGCCCCGACAGAAATGCGAGAGATGATGATGCAACTTCAAGAGCTGCTTGAGAAGGGATTCATTCGACCGAGCTCGTCACCTTGGGGAGCTCCGGTTTTGTTCGTAAAGAAGAAAGATGGGTTCATGCGGATGTGCATCGACTATCGAGAATTGAATAAAGTCACGGTGAAGAACAAGTACCCTCTACCATGCATTGACGATCTCTTTGATCAACTTCAATGCACGGGTTGCTTTTCGAAGATCGATCTTAGATCCGGATACCATCAAGTCAGAGTGAAGAAGGAAGATATACCGAAAACGGCTTTTCGGATGAGATACGGTCACTACGAGTTTTTGGTGATGCCCTTTGGCTTGACCAATGCTCCGGCCATATTCATGGATCTGATGAACCGCGTGTGTCGCCCATTCTTAGAAAAGTCCGTGATTGTCTTTATCGATGACATCCTGATCTACTCAAAAGACGAGGTTGAACATGAGGAACACTTGCGTGAAGTGCTAGAAGTTCTCCGAAAAGAGAAGTTGTATGCGAAGTTCTCAAAGTGCGAGTTTTGGCTCAAAAAAGTGCAATTTTTGGGCCATATGGTGTCTGAAGACGAGGTGAAGGTGGACCCGACGAAGATAGAGGCGATGATGAGTTGAGAATCGCCAACGAGTCCGACGGAGATTTGAAGTTTCTTGGGTTTGGCGGGCTATTATAGACGCTTCATTCAATACTTCTCTAAGATAGCTACGCCACTCACTTCCCTTACAAGAAAGAATGTCAAGTTTCTTTGGACCGATGTGCAAGATCAAGCCTTTCAAATGCTCAAGAAAAGATTGTGCGAAGCTCCGATCTTATCCGTACCCGAAGGATCGGAAGACTTTGTAGTGTATAGTGACACTTCCAAGATGGGGCTTGGGTGTGTACTAATGCAACGGGGTAAAGTGATAGCTTATGCATCGCGACAACTAAAGGATCACGAGAAGAACTACCCGACACATGACTTGGAATTGGCGGCGGTGGTCTTTGCATTGAAACTATGGCGGCATTATTTGTACGGAACGAAATGTACTCTTTTCATTGACCACAAGAGTCTTAAGTACATCTTCGATAAAAAAGAACTCAATATGCGGCAAAGAAGGTGGCTTGAGTTACTAAAGGACTATGATTGTGATTTACTCTACCATCCCGGTAAAGCCAACGTGGTGGCGGATGCGTTGAGTCGAAGGAGTTATGAAGGCGGTGTTAAGTTATCCCTCACGAGAATCGATGTGGTATCGAGTCTCTTGGAAAACATCAAGGCAAGCCAGATGGAAGCTCTTAAGAAAGATAATCTCAAATCCGAAGTCATGGTGAAGCAAAGTGAACTGTTGACGGAAGATGGTCGGGGACTTAAACTTTTTCAAGGGCGAATTTGGGTGCCAAAACTTGGTGGAAATCGAGAGTTACTTCTCGAAGAAGCACACAAGTCGAAATTTTCTATACACCCCGGTAGCACCAAGATGTATAGAGATCTAAAGTTGAACTATTGGTGGCCGGGGATGAAAATAGATGTGGCTAGTTACGTGGAGAAATGTGTCATGTGTCTTCAAGTCAAAGCGGAACACCAAAGACCATACGGGAGTTTGCAACCGTTGCTCATTTCTGAGTGGAAATGGGACAACATCACGATGGATTTCGTGACGAAACTACCAAAGACCTTGCGAGGCCATGACACCATTTGGGTAATTGTAGACCGACTAACCAAGAGTGCGTATTTCCTTGCTATGCGAGAGACCTTGCCAATGGAGAAATTGGCTAAGCTTTATATCGATGAGGTGGTGTCGAAGCACGGAGTTCCGCAATCTATCGTGTCAGATCGAGACAGTCGATTCACATCGAATTTTTGGGCTAGCTTACAGAAAGAGTTGGCACCATATTGAATCTGAGCACGGCATAGTATCCTCAAACGGATGGTCAAAGCGAGAGAACAATTTAGACACTCGAGGACATGTTGAGGTCGTGTGTCATAGATTTTGGCGAAAGTTGGGACTCGCACCTACCTTTGGTGGAGTTCGCTTACAACAACAGTTACCATTCAAGTATTGGAATGGCACCGTTTGAGGCGTTGTACGGACGGAAGTGCAGAACCCCAGTTTGTTGGCTTGAAGCAGGCGAGAAGCAATTCGCCTGACCAGAAATCGTTCAAGAAACGACAGATAAAGTGAAGGAAATCCGAGAAAGATTGAATGCGACTCAAGACCGACAGAAAAGTTATGCATATAAGAAGAGAAGACCGGTCGAATTCCAAGTGGGTGACCGTGTCATGTTGAAAGTATCCCCATGGAAGGGGATTATCCGGTTCGGGAAGCGCGGGAAGCTTAGTCCTCGTTTCCTTTGACCCTTTGTTATTTTGGAGAAGGATGGACTACAAGCGTATCGGTTGGACTTACCACCGAAAATGGATGGGATACATCCTACCTTTCACGTTTGTTACTTGCAGAAGTGCCTAGCCGAAGAGGACAACGTGATTCCTTTGACGGAAATCCGAGTAGATAACGGGAATCATTGTGTGGAAGAACCGAAGGCGATATTGGAATCAAAAGTGAAAAAATTGCAGCACAAAGAGGTAATCATGGTTAAAGTCCAATGGAAGCACCATCGTGGTGCTAACGTCACATGGGAGCCCGAATATGACATGAGGAAGCGTTATCCTCATTTGTTCGTTTAGGGTGAGATTTCGGGGACGAAATCCAAATTAGGTGGGGAGGATTGTAACACCCGGATTTAGGTAAAGTATTGGGAATTTGTTAAGCCTTGCATTTTACTTGATTAATTGAAGTTAATTGCATCTTTTATATTACTTTTCTATTTTGAGGTTTTTATTTGTATGCATGTTGCCTTATGTGACTCGAGTAGTACTGTTATATTTGGTAATGGTAGTCGCACGTGAGTCAACTGCCATTCGTTAGGAAAATCAGGCTCTGCAGGTGGGGGGCGACATTGCCTCAGCAACAATGCCCTGGGCATAGTCGCCCAGGGTGTACCGTAGGTGTTGGTGCTTAAGCGACATTGCCCCAGCGACAATGCCATGGGCAAAGTCGTTGGGCATAGTCGCAGACTTTGTACCGTGGGTGGTGGTGAGACGGCGATAATGCCCCGACGACAATGCCAGGGGCAAAGTCGTTGGGCATTGTCGCCCGCATGGTCCAGTCTTCTGATTTTAATCCAAATCTGATACCTCATTTCTCACTTCATCATTCTAAAAACGGGGAAACACTCTCATAGGCGATTTTTGAGCATCCAAGTCTCATTGCACTTCAAAGCGAGGGTTTGGGTTGGTGACCTCATTTATTGTTCTTCAAAGCTTCATCCAAGTGCATTTATTGGAGTATTCTTCAAGGATTCTCACCCTTTTCCATCAAATCCACCTTTGACAACTTCTAGGGTTTTCATCTTTTCTAGGTTTTAATCCAAAACCTAGATTGTGAGTTTACTAAAACTTTTGTTAAAACTAGATACACATCATAATCTATTACTTGCATCATACTTGACATGTTCATATTAAATGCTATAGTATTTGGGGGGGTTTCCTTATGAATACATGTTTATATGTAACATGCTTCGTCTTATTGGGAAATGTATATATGTATCTTGTTATGGAGATAATATCTTATTTGGGACACCATTTGATGGGTTTTAAACTACATGATTAAATCGTGGTCCTATTGGTCTTGTTATGGACTTTACATTAAATGGCTTAGTATTATTGTATCTATGGTTGGTATGGAAAATATTCTTGGTCATATTGTGCCTTGAGACCTACTAATAAATTATGTTGGACGAACCAAGCTAGTAGACACTAGGAGGATGTAGTATTGGGTGCCACCGTGTAGGTATGTACCTAGACCTCCGCCATTCGGGGTAATGCCATGGTTGTAGTCTTCAGATGTGTCGGGTCTTTTAGATGTCACTCGTGATAGTTGACATCAAGGTATATCGACTCTTTGGGTGGAACTTGATTGGTGCTATAGGTATCCCCTATTGACTCCACATTTAATGAACAATTGATTAACTGCTAATAAGAATTGTATGTGGATTTATATGTTATTTCTTGTACATGCTCGCTAGGCCTTTTGGACTAACACTTGTTTGGTGTCGATGTGTATCTCAGGTTCTAGCGGCGCCGTTTCTAAGCAGGCCTAGACGGACCTTGGTGAGAGCTTGGGGGAAAGTGCTTAGGATGCATTTTTGGTGAAGACATTGTTTGGACTTAGACAACAACCCTTTTGTAATCTTCTTTCTAGTTTAGAAATTAGATTAGTTGGTTGTTGCTTACTTCTGTTACATTACAATTGTAATTAACAAGTTTTATTAGTCCCCATTTTTGGGAGGCTCTTGTTATGGCAAATTATATACCGCATTTCCGTTTAAAGGAAAGTTTTTGTTATCCCTATTTTTAGGGTGTTACAAGCACTCTCGCCGACGATGTACCGAGAGGCTTTGGCTCTCGGCTATTATGACACGACGATAGTGACCTTGTCACTATCGCGGGGCACTATCGCCCAACCTAAACCGAAGCCCAAAAGTTCACTTTTCTTGCCCGAAACATTTTCGACGCTTTTAGAGATCCAAGGCAAATCCTCCCGTTCGCAAGGTTTGTCCTTATAAACTTTTACGTTGGACCATGGCCACTTTTACTGACTGAAGAAAATTACGGGTGTTACAATAACCTTGTACCCCATAATATCTATATTCTAGCAAGTGAGTCATTCTTAGACCATTGGGAGCTCGAACTATAGACCGTGGGTAGTTGAACTCGATAACCTTTGGTGTTATAATATAAGCTCCATAACGTTGATTCGTGACCTACTTTTGTGTTTCGTCACCTCAATGGAAAACTGGGTCTCCCCGGTTAATTATACAACCTTACTCCCTCCCAAGGGTAAATAAGGTTTGTATCTATGAACAAATCTTGGGGTAATAACCTTGTATTGGTAACAAATGTTTTCTTAAAGTCATTTTATATTTATATGTTGAACACACTAGGCGTAAGCCTAACACTTGCTCTCTTGAATAAAATGCATATTTCAGGTTCCCTTAGTGGTGTGGCTTGCAAGAATTAAGGGACGGGAGTGTGTGAATAGCGGAGACTTTTGAAGTAAGCTTGAGGGATTGGCATACAGATTGGAATAGAAATTTTGGGAGAATTTGATGATAAGTGTTTAATCTAGATGATTATGGCATAGATTAGTAAGTTGTCATTTGTAATTTCCATTCATAGAAATTGTATACACTTTATCTATTTTCCCCTATTCGGGTGATCTCCGTTTTATTTAAGGTTCATCTTTGGTAAGAATCGAAGTTTTAGTTTACCCCAAATTTTAGGATGTTACAAGTTAGCAGTAGACGGTACTACCATGGACCCGGTACCTCATTTCTAGATTTCTACCATTAAGGCAACATATGGGAACATGAACGAGTCAAATAAGAGTATCTCCAATGGTAACACCAAATCCATAAAAATTGGTGAAAAATAAATTTTCCAATGGATAACACTAAGGTGGCGTTTGTTTCGCAAAATGTTTTTGGATGGAATAGAATATGTCAAACGAATTTGACTTTGAAGGAATTGGAATGAAATGTTGTCAGGTTTGACCACCTGCTTGGTTGACAGAATTGGAATGGAATTTGTTAAATGAATTTGAATCTGTCAGTTTGGTTCACATAATGTAGCTTTGGAATTTGAATGAAATGTTGATAAATGACCAAAATACCCTTTTCGATAACGACGGTGGTTCAGATCGGCGGTGGTCGGGAACGGCGATGGTCGGGAGTAGTTCAGATCGGCGGTGGTCGCAGGTGGTCAGTGGTGGTCGGAATACCTTGTAGTTGCTAAGGAATGTTAAATTCCCTCATTTGTGGAATTTGATGGAATTTAGAGATTCCTTCCATGAAAAAGAATGAACCAAACAAAGTGTAACATCCTCAAAATCAGAGTGAAATAAAACTGCGGAAATAAAGGCAACGAGACATTCGAATTGGTATAAACCTCCCATAAAGGGGATTAGTCCTTAAGACTATACAAAACTCATACGGATATAGAATTTATCAACAATACTAATCTAAACATAACCGTCTAGACTACAACACTTGATGAACCAGAATTCACTAAACGATGGGACTTAAACAATGCCCAACACCAAAATACTAGACATCTCAAAGCATGCCTCGAGTCCACGCTCGACTCTCAAAGACCCTGTGCAACCCACCGCTAAGGGAAACCTGTTATACATATCATTTGAGAAAAAGCGTCAGACTTTAAAGCCTGGTGAGAACATACAGTTTATAAAGCCCGAAAGATATAAACATCAGTATCATAAAGAAATCTTTTCATAACGGTTTAGTTCGTAAAGATAACATTTCGCCACAACCGGGCCTCTTCGGTCCAAAACTCTTTAAACGGTGATAAAAGGACCATTTTACCAAGGATTGTGGTGTAACACAAAGTAGACCACCAAATCCGAGTTATGAGCTAAATACATGGAACCATGGCCACGAACTCTTCAGTCCGTACTACGATGTGAGGGAGGGCCCCCAAGGAACCATGTCATACTCGTTCATTAGACTACATCTGAACCATGGCTAGGATCGGGTCTCACATAACCGTACCTAAGTTGCCCCCGAGGATCAAATGTAGCTAACTACAACGGAAGGGGCATATCCTTCCCAGCCAAAATAACGGAAGGGGCATATCCTTCCCAGCCATAAGTCGACTCGATACCTAGGGATCCACTAGTACAGTCAGGACTTGTCACAATATTTCATGTGACCAACAAAGCTAGATAAATAGCTATCAACACATTTATATTTCAAAATGCCATTTTCCAGACCAACTGCTGGTAAGAAAGATAATCGTAAAATCAGTTCATAAACCTTCTTTTTACATAATCACGTAATGTACAAGTAAACCATCATTTTACTTCAATAGGGCGGAACCCGTCATTTTGGTCAAATCTAAACGGGAACCCCGAGAATCACCAAAAACTTCATTTATATCAAAATGATTAGAACATAAAATCATACCGTAGAAATACTTCAGATTTCGCAAATAAGAGTTTTGACATGTATAAAGTTTGTAAAATGATAGTAGGAACTCACCCAATAGGTTTATACGAAAACCCGAAGATCCAGATATCGATCCCCTTGATAAGACGAAACTTTCTACACCGAAACCTCGGATCAAACACTAGATTTTAACCACCAAACTCTAGAGAGAGAGAGAGAGAACCGATATAGAGAGAGAAAAGAGTTTAGAGAGAGATAAGAAATGAGATATTTGTGAAACTGAAACCCTTAAGTCGGCCAGGAGAGTTTCGCGGGTTATGCCGCGACTTCCACTCGCGGCATAACTCGCCCGTGTCCCTAAAACCCAAGATATCCAGTGGGTTTCGCGGGTTATGCCGCGACCTCAACCCGCGGCATATCTCGCGTAGTTCACTGTGGTTTGTCCAAAACCACCAAAGGCCAAACTCAAACTTGGTAACAAACACGGTGCTAACGACAAAAGTTTAACACTAGAATACCCAGGTTACATAACGAAATTTGGGGTGTTACAATCCTCCCAACCTTAGAATGATTTCGTCCTCGAAATCTACTCTTCTCAATGGAACACTGTCCGCAGAGAATATCGTCACAACCCAAATGCCAGAATCATTAACGAGATCCTAATACCGACATCCACATGAGCTATCCTTCTTGAACACAATTCACTCCTAACCGAACGAACAGTCAACACTCTAAAGTAACCTTTACTCATAAGGTTACGGTTGCCTCCCAACCTTAGGTGACAATTACTACTTCAGGAAATTCACAACCTCAACTTTCCATCTACCAATTTCTTTCAAACTGCACGGTTCCGAACTCAAAGCCAACGGTCGACGCTAATCTTCCCAAAACTCTCAGATTTCACTGATCCATTCCTATTATCAATAAAGATATTCTTACAAGGCGCACTAATGCGTCTTTCAAGCGAACGGTTAACATAGATTCTGTTATCACTTAACTCCGATCTGACCCCAAATCTGGAAATAGCTCTTATTCAAATTCTTAATACTTCCATAAATACCCCGTCTACAACCACATTATAAAGATTAACTTCTAAACATACCACCAATCTATACATTTGGACTTATAAAGGACGGGCGCTACAGAAACTCATGCGTAGACTAATTCCAACCTGCGGAAGACTTTACCAACAACTTACTCTAGCTCAAATCTAAGGCCCGACTCCTCAAAGCACTGCTAGAACCGAACTCCCAACAGGAAATGATGCACATGAAGATAAATAAATAAATAAAAGTTTAAGATTACGCCTAGAGAGCTCATGAGTTTTACATAAGTAAAAGCATTTAAATTGATGAACTCCTCTTTAAATCAGAACCTTCAAATAATGAATCTTAAAACATAGGAACAACTCCTTTTCAAAGTCATGCACTTTCAAAGACGGATACTTCATTGCAAACACGTTTTATAAATTGACACAATTTGTATAACTCGAAGTATGTAATATTAGTAACACTATCCAAATCGTACGTCCGAAAACATGGACACTAGGCCCAACACTCACACGACCAAAAACAAAAGAAAACTGAATATCAACATGCACGAATAACACATTTCATTCAAACCTTAATATACGTGGAGAAAACTCAATATTAAAGCCATCATCTACCGTCGACTCCACATAACCCAAGCAGGTAAAAATATGACATTAGTTTTTAAAATACCCCGGGTCTACGACGGAGGGACCCGTACACAAAGAGAATAGAAGGACACGCAAGTAGGCCGCCCATACAACTTCCTCGCATGACCTCTAAACGTTTCCATCTTGGGTGGCGAGAACAAATGAATGGGGCCACCCGTGTTGTTATTGGATTTCACCACGCATCCCGATCTTAGTTCCCATGCCATACCAGACATCACAACTTCAAACCGTTTATCGCCTCTAGCCATACTCCGTCGAGTTCCACTCCAAGGGCTTACGGACACGGGTGCCTATCCAATCTAGACGAGTTCCAACTCAGCAGCTCGTGCCACCTATTGTCTACTCGCTAGCCAACCCGAGCGGTCACTAAGTGCAACCCAAAACCTCAGGCTTTACAAAATAGACAGACTGTCTAACATTACATGACTCCAACTGGAAAAAAAAAACCAAAGCTCCCAAAACATGTGACTCCTATTGGCATAGAATAATAGCCATCATACTCCAAAATTCCACAACTGTTTTTAAACCGTATAAATATCCTCAAGACTCCATTTAGTCAAAACTGAGCCAACGACCCAACAGTTTACGTAAATACCCAAATGAAAGCCGAAATAAATATTGAAACACGTTTGACCAACTAGTATGCAAACACGACCAAAAGTATGATTAACTCAAATCTCATCGTTGGTTGAAACAAGCCGTTTTCCAAATGAACTCATACCCTTATGTTTTCAAAAGACCTCATTACACAATAATATGCATTTTCTGAAAAAGGTTTATAAGATCAAATACACCGAATGACACTTACGTCAATTGAACTCCAATTATATACGTAAAATCATCAAAGAAATACTTCCACATGATTTATTTACCCAAAATAACCAAAGATCCCAAAATGGGTGTCTCACATGTTCATAAAACTAAACATTTTGGCATGTACACTATTTTCACAAATCAACTTTAACATACCAAAACATGAATAAACTCCATCATACGAAAATCTTTCATTGCGGTTATAAATCCGGACAAATGTCCACACGACTCATTCAGTCAAAACCCGAGCCAAAGGCCCTATACTTCACGAAAATTTCCAATGAAAACCTCGTATACCTTATAACACATTTTAATCGACATTTAACGGTTTTCCCAAATAATGCAATGTCTTTAAACAAGGTTTATGAAAACACACACCACCAGAACATGATTTCTCAAAACTCAACACGTATTGAGACAAAAGATTTTCCAAAAGCTTATGAATGCAATTATACTAAGATGCACAAAATCATCCAAGATGCATAAATCATAATGTAGATTTTACGTGTACAAAATCACCCATAATATGTAAATCACACTATTTACTTGATGAAATATTTAGGCTCGACATGAGCAATTTATGATGTTTAAAACAATCCAAGTTACCGAATACGAAAACTTAACAAAATACTCGTACCTTGAGAAATACTGAGTAAAACATACGCAATAATTTATACTATAAACGTGAAAATAGGTTCTTGCACTTCAACATATGCAACAATTCATTACCCAAAAAGGGCGGTAAAATAACGGGGATGCAAATAAAATTTTAAATCGAGTTTGAAGCTTCACGTTGTAAAGATAAACACAATTGACCAAAATAGAAATTTACGACGACAAAATACCGCTAACCCGCTAAATACTTTTGCGGAAATTTTAACAGTAAAAGTTAATGATGGAATACGATCAGAACGAAAGTTCTGTTTAAAAAATAACATAAATCGTTTATGCAATCATTCACACCAACGTCGTACTTAAATCCAATGCACATAGTACACGACGATTGACATTTGTTAACAAAACCCCGAAATTAACGCACACGATGATGCATATGCACATGTTCCTGAAATTATTTGTGCGACACCAAAGTCGTAAAATGTGACACCTTAATTCAACTGGATTTTCATAGAACTCATTAACTTACACGCAATAAAATTAAACTCACGCATCTCAAAATATACGCATGTGACAAAAGAATCCGTAAAACAAAACTCCAAGAAATTCAACGAGACTCACACAACTAAAAATTCTCAAGAAACTCCGACTCAAAAGCATGGGAATAACTTTTCCTTTAAACCATTGACATGCGTGGAAGAGCTCCAATGTCAAGGTCAAAATTCCACAGCTATTTGCCCATTAACTCAAAAAGCGTTAAAACACAAATATTTCGACACCCAACAATAGCATTTAAACACGAGACGTGAATAAAGAGAGTTTTGCTAATAATTTGAAATCAGGTGCAACAAATCCATTTTAAGCATGCTTATGCTCATAGTTTAAAATATGATGAATGCTAAATGTCTTGCCAGAACGTTATAATGTAATTTACTTCATGTTTGGCAATCATGAAAAGCAATTTAGGCAACCTTATTTTAAAAAAATAAATTAAATGCATAAATTCGGTCGGCACTCACATCTTAATACTACGATTCACAATATTTCCGACGTTTTATAATCTACCGGATGCCTCAGGCATCATAGGGTAACCATCCCATTAGATTAACTTACAAATCTCCTCTATATGGAATCGATCTAACAAGATATAATCTTAACTCCACCAACGAATCTGGCTTAGGATGATTGACTTAATGCGTCCCACGCACTTAGTATAATTCCAAAGAGACATTGCTTACAAACAACAATCATTCCTAGCTTACTCGCTTATAAACCTTCGCACTACTCTAACGGTCAACACACTAAGGTAGAGCAGACATACACAAGCACGAGAAAGGGTAAGGAAGAGTTTAATTGAAATACGCACGAAAGAAACGTACCGTTACGTCTACCAATTGTCATAACATTAGCAACCCAATTACACTCACGTAAAATATATTCATAATCACATTAGCTAAGTGAGATTATGAACATATAACACATAAGAGTTCTTGTTACCATCATCACAACGTTTGATTAACATAACCTCCGTCGATTCTAAGACTAACCCATCTTAGAAGTTCTACCCAAATCTCACAATCAATGCCTATCAAACTCAGTCTAAGTCTAGACATCTTACATTCATGCCTAGTTCGCTTAAACTAGAGCTCTGATACCAACTTGTAACATCCTCAAAATCAGAGTGAAATAAAACTGCGGAAATAAAGGCAACGAGACATTCGAATTGGTATAAACCTCCCATAAAGGGGATTAGTCCTTAAGACTATACAAAACTCATACGGATATAGAATTTATCAACAATACTAATCTAAACATAACCGTCTAGACTACAACACTTGATGAACCAGAATTCACTAAACGATGGGACTTAAACAATGCCCAACACCAAAATACTAGACATCTCAAAGCATGCCTCGAGTCCACGCTCGACTCTCAAAGACCCTGTGCAACCCACCGCTAAGGGAAACCTGTTATACATATCATTTGAGAAAAAGCGTCAGACTTTAAAGCCTGGTGAGAACATACAGTTTATAAAGCCCGAAAGATATAAACATCAGTATCATAAAGAAATCTTTTCATAACGGTTTAGTTCGTAAAGATAACATTTCGCCACAACCGGGCCTCTTCGGTCCAAAACTCTTTAAACGGTGATAAAAGGACCATTTTACCAAGGATTGTGGTGTAACACAAAGTAGACCACCAAATCCGAGTTATGAGCTAAATACATGGAACCATGGCCACGAACTCTTCAGTCCGTACTACGATGTGAGGGAGGGCCCCCAAGGAACCATGTCATACTCGTTCATTAGACTACATCTGAACCATGGCTAGGATCGGGTCTCACATAACCGTACCTAAGTTGCCCCCGAGGATCAAATGTAGCTAACTACAACGGAAGGGGCATATCCTTCCCAGCCAAAATAACGGAAGGGGCATATCCTTCCCAGCCATAAGTCGACTCGATACCTAGGGATCCACTAGTACAGTCAGGACTTGTCACAATATTTCATGTGACCAACAAAGCTAGATAAATAGCTATCAACACATTTATATTTCAAAATGCCATTTTCCAGACCAACTGCTGGTAAGAAAGATAATCGTAAAATCAGTTCATAAACCTTCTTTTTACATAATCACGTAATGTACAAGTAAACCATCATTTTACTTCAATAGGGCGGAACCCGTCATTTTGGTCAAATCTGACCGGGAACCCCGAGAATCACCAAAAACTTCATTTATATCAAAATGATTAGAACATAAAATCATACCGTAGAAATACTTCAGATTTCGCAAATAAGAGTTTTGACATGAATAAAGTTTGTAAAATGATAGTAGGAACTCACCCAATAGGTTTATACGAAAACCCGAAGATCCAGATATCGATCCCCTTGATAAGACGAAACTTTCTACACCGAAACCTCGGATCAAACACTAGATTTTAACCACCAAACTCTAGAGAGAGAGAGAGAACCGATATAGAGAGAGAAAAGAGTTTAGAGAGAGATAAGAAATGAGATATTTGTGAAACTGAAACCCTTAAGTCGGCCAGGAGAGTTTCGCGGGTTATGCCGCGACTTCCACTCGCGGCATAACTCGCCCGTGTCCCTAAAACCCAAGATATCCAGTGGGTTTCGCGGGTTATGCCGCGACCTCAACCCGCGGCATATCTCGCGTAGTTCACTGTGGTTTGTCCAAAACCACCAAAGGCCAAACTCAAACTTGGTAACAAACACGGTGCTAACGACAAAAGTTTAACACTAGAATACCCAGGTTACATAACGAAATTTGGGGTGTTACAATCCTCCCAACCTTAGAATGATTTCGTCCTCGAAATCTACTCTTCTCAATGGAACACTGTCCGCAGAGAATATCGTCACAACCCAAATGCCAGAATCATTAACGAGATCCTAATACCGACATCCACATGAGCTATCCTTCTTGAACACAATTCACTCCTAACCGAACGAACAGTCAACACTCTAAAGTAACCTTTACTCATAAGGTTACGGTTGCCTCCCAACCTTAGGTGACAATTACTACTTCAGGAAATTCACAACCTCAACTTTCCATCTACCAATTTCTTTCAAACTGCACGGTTCCGAACTCAAAGCCAACGGTCGACGCTAATCTTCCCAAAACTCTCAGATTTCACTGATCCATTCCTATTATCAATAAAGATATTCTTACAAGGCGCACTAATGCGTCTTTCAAGCGAACGGTTAACATAGATTCTGTTATCACTTAACTCCGATCTGACCCCAAATCTGGAAATAGCTCTTATTCAAATTCTTAATACTTCCATAAATACCCCGTCTACAACCACATTATAAAGATTAACTTCTAAACATACCACCAATCTATACATTTGGACTTATAAAGGACGGGCGCTACAGAAACTCATGCGTAGACTAATTCCAACCTGCGGAAGACTTTACCAACAACTTACTCTAGCTCAAATCTAAGGCCCGACTCCTCAAAGCACTGCTAGAACCGAACTCCCAACAGGAAATGATGCACATGAAGATAAATAAATAAATAAAAGTTTAAGATTACGCCTAGAGAGCTCATGAGTTTTACATAAGTAAAAGCATTTAAATTGATGAACTCCTCTTTAAATCAGAACCTTCAAATAATGAATCTTAAAACATAGGAACAACTCCTTTTCAAAGTCATGCACTTTCAAAGACGGATACTTCATTGCAAACACGTTTTATAAATTGACACAATTTGTATAACTCGAAGTATGTAATATTAGTAACACTATCCAAATCGTACGTCCGAAAACATGGACACTAGGCCCAACACTCACACGACCAAAAACAAAAGAAAACTGAATATCAACATGCACGAATAACACATTTCATTCAAACCTTAATATACGTGGAGAAAACTCAATATTAAAGCCATCATCTACCGTCGACTCCACATAACCTAAGCAGGTAAAAATATGACATTAGTTTTTAAAATACCCCGGGTCTACGACGGAGGGACCCGTACACAAAGAGAATAGAAGGACACGCAAGTAGGCCGCCCATACAACTTCCTCGCATGACCTCTAAACGTTTCCATCTTGGGTGGCGAGAACAAATGAATGGGGCCACCCGTGTTGTTATTGGATTTCACCACGCATCCCGATCTTAGTTCCCATGCCATACCAGACATCACAACTTCAAACCGTTTATCGCCTCTAGCCATACTCCGTCGAGTTCCACTCCAAGGGCTTACGGACACGGGTGCCTATCCAATCTAGACGAGTTCCAACTCAGCAGCTCGTGCCACCTATTGTCTACTCGCTAGCCAACCCGAGCGGTCACTAAGTGCAACCCAAAACCTCAGGCTTTACAAAATAGACAGACTGTCTAACATTACATGACTCCAACTGGAAAAAAAAAACCAAAGCTCCCAAAACATGTGACTCCTATTGGCATAGAATAATAGCCATCATACTCCAAAATTCCACAACTGTTTTTAAACCGTATAAATATCCTCAAGACTCCATTTAGTCAAAACTGAGCCAACGACCCAACAGTTTACGTAAATACCCAAATGAAAGCCGAAATAAATATTGAAACACGTTTGACCAACTAGTATGCAAACACGACCAAAAGTATGATTAACTCAAATCTCATCGTTGGTTGAAACAAGCCGTTTTCCAAATGAACTCATACCCTTATGTTTTCAAAATACCTCATTACACAATAATATGCATTTTCTGAAAAAGGTTTATAAGATCAAATACACCGAATGACACTTACGTCAATTGAACTCCAATTATATACGTAAAATCATCAAAGAAATACTTCCACATGATTTATTTACCCAAAATAACCAAAGATCCCAAAATGGGTGTCTCACATGTTCATAAAACTAAACATTTTGGCATGTACACTATTTTCACAAATCAACTTTAACATACCAAAACATGAATAAACTCCATCATACGAAAATCTTTCATTGCGGTTATAAATCCGGACAAATGTCCACACGACTCATTCAGTCAAAACCCGAGCCAAAGGCCCTATACTTCACGAAAATTTCCAATGAAAACCTCGTATACCTTATAACACATTTTAATCGACATTTAACGGTTTTCCCAAATAATGCAATGTCTTTAAACAAGGTTTATGAAAACACACACCACCAGAACATGATTTCTCAAAACTCAACACGTATTGAGACAAAAGATTTTCCAAAAGCTTATGAATGCAATTATACTAAGATGCACAAAATCATCCAAGATGCATAAATCATAATGTAGATTTTACGTGTACAAAATCACCCATAATATGTAAATCACACTATTTACTTGATGAAATATTTAGGCTCGACATGAGCAATTTATGATGTTTAAAACAATCCAAGTTACCGAATACGAAAACTTAACAAAATACTCGTACCTTGAGAAATACTGAGTAAAACATACGCAATAATTTATACTATAAACGTGAAAATAGGTTCTTGCACTTCAACATATGCAACAATTCATTACCCAAAAAGGGCGGTAAAATAATGGGGATGCAAATAAAATTTTAAATCGAGTTTGAAGCTTCACGTTGTAAAGATAAACACAATTGACCAAAATAGAAATTTACGACGACAAAATACCGCTAACCCGCTAAATACTTTTGCGGAAATTTTAACAGTAAAAGTTAATGATGGAATACGATCAGAACGAAAGTTCTGTTTAAAAAATAACATAAATCGTTTATGCAATCATTCACACCAACGTCGTACTTAAATCCAATGCACATAGTACACGACGATTGACATTTGTTAACAAAACCCCGAAATTAACGCACACGATGATGCATATGCACATGTTCCTGAAATTATTTGTGCGACACCAAAGTCGTAAAATGTGACACCTTAATTCAACTGGATTTTCATAGAACTCATTAACTTACACGCAATAAAATTAAACTCACGCATCTCAAAATATACGCATGTGACAAAAGAATCCGTAAAACAAAACTCCAAGAAATTCAACGAGACTCACACAACTAAAAATTCTCAAGAAACTCCGACTCAAAAGCATGGGAATAACTTTTCCTTTAAACCATTGACATGCGTGGAAGAGCTCCAATGTCAAGGTCAAAATTCCACAGCTATTTGCCCATTAACTCAAAAAGCGTTAAAACACAAATATTTCGACACCCAACAATAGCATTTAAACACGAGACGTGAATAAAGAGAGTTTTGCTAATAATTTGAAATCAGGTGCAACAAATCCATTTTAAGCATGCTTATGCTCATAGTTTAAAATATGATGAATGCTAAATGTCTTGCCAGAACGTTATAATGTAATTTACTTCATGTTTGGCAATCATGAAAAGCAATTTAGGCAACCTTATTTTAAAAAAATAAATTAAATGCATAAATTCGGTCGGCACTCACATCTTAATACTACGATTCACAATATTTCCGACGTTTTATAATCTACCGGATGCCTCAGGCATCATAGGGTAACCATCCCATTAGATTAACTTACAAATCTCCTCTATATGGAATCGATCTAACAAGATATAATCTTAACTCCACCAACGAATCTGGCTTAGGATGATTGACTTAATGCGTCCCACGCACTTAGTATAATTCCAAAGAGACATTGCTTACAAACAACAATCATTCCTAGCTTACTCGCTTATAAACCTTCGCACTACTCTAACGGTCAACACACTAAGGTAGAGCAGACATACACAAGCACGAGAAAGGGTAAGGAAGAGTTTAATTGAAATACGCACGAAAGAAACGTACCGTTACGTCTACCAATTGTCATAACATTAGCAACCCAATTACACTCACGTAAAATATATTCATAATCACATTAGCTAAGTGAGATTATGAACATATAACACATAAGAGTTCTTGTTACCATCATCACAACGTTTGATTAACATAACCTCCGTCGATTCTAAGACTAACCCATCTTAGAAGTTCTACCCAAATCTCACAATCAATGCCTATCAAACTCAGTCTAAGTCTAGACATCTTACATTCATGCCTAGTTCGCTTAAACTAGAGCTCTGATACCAACTTGTAACATCCTCAAAATCAGAGTGAAATAAAACTGCGGAAATAAAGGCAACGAGACATTCGAATTGGTATAAACCTCCCATAAAGGGGATTAGTCCTTAAGACTATACAAAACTCATACGGATATAGAATTTATCAACAATACTAATCTAAACATAACCGTCTAGACTACAACACTTGATGAACCAGAATTCACTAAACGATGGGACTTAAACAATGCCCAACACCAAAATACTAGACATCTCAAAGCATGCCTCGAGTCCACGCTCGACTCTCAAAGACCCTGTGCAACCCACCGCTAAGGGAAACCTGTTATACATATCATTTGAGAAAAAGCGTCAGACTTTAAAGCCTGGTGAGAACATACAGTTTATAAAGCCCGAAAGATATAAACATCAGTATCATAAAGAAATCTTTTCATAACGGTTTAGTTCGTAAAGATAACATTTCGCCACAACCGGGCCTCTTCGGTCCAAAACTCTTTAAACGGTGATAAAAGGACCATTTTACCAAGGATTGTGGTGTAACACAAAGTAGACCACCAAATCCGAGTTATGAGCTAAATACATGGAACCATGGCCACGAACTCTTCAGTCCGTACTACGATGTGAGGGAGGGCCCCCAAGGAACCATGTCATACTCGTTCATTAGACTACATCTGAACCATGGCTAGGATCGGGTCTCACATAACCGTACCTAAGTTGCCCCCGAGGATCAAATGTAGCTAACTACAACGGAAGGGGCATATCCTTCCCAGCCAAAATAACGGAAGGGGCATATCCTTCCCAGCCATAAGTCGACTCGATACCTAGGGATCCACTAGTACAGTCAGGACTTGTCACAATATTTCATGTGACCAACAAAGCTAGATAAATAGCTATCAACACATTTATATTTCAAAATGCCATTTTCCAGACCAACTGCTGGTAAGAAAGATAATCGTAAAATCAGTTCATAAACCTTCTTTTTACATAATCACGTAATGTACAAGTAAACCATCATTTTACTTCAATAGGGCGGAACCCGTCATTTTGGTCAAATCTGACCGGGAACCCCGAGAATCACCAAAAACTTCATTTATATCAAAATGATTAGAACATAAAATCATACCGTAGAAATACTTCAGATTTCGCAAATAAGAGTTTTGACATGAATAAAGTTTGTAAAATGATAGTAGGAACTCACCCAATAGGTTTATACGAAAACCCGAAGATCCAGATATCGATCCCCTTGATAAGACGAAACTTTCTACACCGAAACCTCGGATCAAACACTAGATTTTAACCACCAAACTCTAGAGAGAGAGAGAGAACCGATATAGAGAGAGAAAAGAGTTTAGAGAGAGATAAGAAATGAGATATTTGTGAAACTGAAACCCTTAAGTCGGCCAGGAGAGTTTCGCGGGTTATGCCGCGACTTCCACTCGCGGCATAACTCGCCCGTGTCCCTAAAACCCAAGATATCCAGTGGGTTTCGCGGGTTATGCCGCGACCTCAACCCGCGGCATATCTCGCGTAGTTCACTGTGGTTTGTCCAAAACCACCAAAGGCCAAACTCAAACTTGGTAACAAACACGGTGCTAACGACAAAAGTTTAACACTAGAATACCCAGGTTACATAACGAAATTTGGGGTGTTACAATCCTCCCAACCTTAGAATGATTTCGTCCTCGAAATCTACTCTTCTCAATGGAACACTGTCCGCAGAGAATATCGTCACAACCCAAATGCCAGAATCATTAACGAGATCCTAATACCGACATCCACATGAGCTATCCTTCTTGAACACAATTCACTCCTAACCGAACGAACAGTCAACACTCTAAAGTAACCTTTACTCATAAGGTTACGGTTGCCTCCCAACCTTAGGTGACAATTACTACTTCAGGAAATTCACAACCTCAACTTTCCATCTACCAATTTCTTTCAAACTGCACGGTTCCGAACTCAAAGCCAACGGTCGACGCTAATCTTCCCAAAACTCTCAGATTTCACTGATCCATTCCTATTATCAATAAAGATATTCTTACAAGGCGCACTAATGCGTCTTTCAAGCGAACGGTTAACATAGATTCTGTTATCACTTAACTCCGATCTGACCCCAAATCTGGAAATAGCTCTTATTCAAATTCTTAATACTTCCATAAATACCCCGTCTACAACCACATTATAAAGATTAACTTCTAAACATACCACCAATCTATACATTTGGACTTATAAAGGACGGGCGCTACAGAAACTCATGCGTAGACTAATTCCAACCTGCGGAAGACTTTACCAACAACTTACTCTAGCTCAAATCTAAGGCCCGACTCCTCAAAGCACTGCTAGAACCGAACTCCCAACAGGAAATGATGCACATGAAGATAAATAAATAAATAAAAGTTTAAGATTACGCCTAGAGAGCTCATGAGTTTTACATAAGTAAAAGCATTTAAATTGATGAACTCCTCTTTAAATCAGAACCTTCAAATAATGAATCTTAAAACATAGGAACAACTCCTTTTCAAAGTCATGCACTTTCAAAGACGGATACTTCATTGCAAACACGTTTTATAAATTGACACAATTTGTATAACTCGAAGTATGTAATATTAGTAACACTATCCAAATCGTACGTCCGAAAACATGGACACTAGGCCCAACACTCACACGACCAAAAACAAAAGAAAACTGAATATCAACATGCACGAATAACACATTTCATTCAAACCTTAATATACGTGGAGAAAACTCAATATTAAAGCCATCATCTACCGTCGACTCCACATAACCCAAGCAGGTAAAAATATGACATTAGTTTTTAAAATACCCCGGGTCTACGACGGAGGGACCCGTACACAAAGAGAATAGAAGGACACGCAAGTAGGCCGCCCATACAACTTCCTCGCATGACCTCTAAACGTTTCCATCTTGGGTGGCGAGAACAAATGAATGGGGCCACCCGTGTTGTTATTGGATTTCACCACGCATCCCGATCTTAGTTCCCATGCCATACCAGACATCACAACTTCAAACCGTTTATCGCCTCTAGCCATACTCCGTCGAGTTCCACTCCAAGGGCTTACGGACACGGGTGCCTATCCAATCTAGACGAGTTCCAACTCAGCAGCTCGTGCCACCTATTGTCTACTCGCTAGCCAACCCGAGCGGTCACTAAGTGCAACCCAAAACCTCAGGCTTTACAAAATAGACAGACTGTCTAACATTACATGACTCCAACTGGAAAAAAAAAACCAAAGCTCCCAAAACATGTGACTCCTATTGGCATAGAATAATAGCCATCATACTCCAAAATTCCACAACTGTTTTTAAACCGTATAAATATCCTCAAGACTCCATTTAGTCAAAACTGAGCCAACGACCCAACAGTTTACGTAAATACCCAAATGAAAGCCGAAATAAATATTGAAACACGTTTGACCAACTAGTATGCAAACACGACCAAAAGTATGATTAACTCAAATCTCATCGTTGGTTGAAACAAGCCGTTTTCCAAATGAACTCATACCCTTATGTTTTCAAAATACCTCATTACACAATAATATGCATTTTCTGAAAAAGGTTTATAAGATCAAATACACCGAATGACACTTACGTCAATTGAACTCCAATTATATACGTAAAATCATCAAAGAAATACTTCCACATGATTTATTTACCCAAAATAACCAAAGATCCCAAAATGGGTGTCTCACATGTTCATAAAACTAAACATTTTGGCATGTACACTATTTTCACAAATCAACTTTAACATACCAAAACATGAATAAACTCCATCATACGAAAATCTTTCATTGCGGTTATAAATCCGGACAAATGTCCACACGACTCATTCAGTCAAAACCCGAGCCAAAGGCCCTATACTTCACGAAAATTTCCAATGAAAACCTCGTATACCTTATAACACATTTTAATCGACATTTAACGGTTTTCCCAAATAATGCAATGTCTTTAAACAAGGTTTATGAAAACACACACCACCAGAACATGATTTCTCAAAACTCAACACGTATTGAGACAAAAGATTTTCCAAAAGCTTATGAATGCAATTATACTAAGATGCACAAAATCATCCAAGATGCATAAATCATAATGTAGATTTTACGTGTACAAAATCACCCATAATATGTAAATCACACTATTTACTTGATGAAATATTTAGGCTCGACATGAGCAATTTATGATGTTTAAAACAATCCAAGTTACCGAATACGAAAACTTAACAAAATACTCGTACCTTGAGAAATACTGAGTAAAACATACGCAATAATTTATACTATAAACGTGAAAATAGGTTCTTGCACTTCAACATATGCAACAATTCATTACCCAAAAAGGGCGGTAAAATAACGGGGATGCAAATAAAATTTTAAATCGAGTTTGAAGCTTCACGTTGTAAAGATAAACACAATTGACCAAAATAGAAATTTACGACGACAAAATACCGCTAACCCGCTAAATACTTTTGCGGAAATTTTAACAGTAAAAGTTAATGATGGAATACGATCAGAACGAAAGTTCTGTTTAAAAAATAACATAAATCGTTTATGCAATCATTCACACCAACGTCGTACTTAAATCCAATGCACATAGTACACGACGATTGACATTTGTTAACAAAACCCCGAAATTAACGCACACGATGATGCATATGCACATGTTCCTGAAATTATTTGTGCGACACCAAAGTCGTAAAATGTGACACCTTAATTCAACTGGATTTTCATAGAACTCATTAACTTACACGCAATAAAATTAAACTCACGCATCTCAAAATATACGCATGTGACAAAAGAATCCGTAAAACAAAACTCCAAGAAATTCAACGAGACTCACACAACTAAAAATTCTCAAGAAACTCCGACTCAAAAGCATGGGAATAACTTTTCCTTTAAACCATTGACATGCGTGGAAGAGCTCCAATGTCAAGGTCAAAATTCCACAGCTATTTGCCCATTAACTCAAAAAGCGTTAAAACACAAATATTTCGACACCCAACAATAGCATTTAAACACGAGACGTGAATAAAGAGAGTTTTGCTAATAATTTGAAATCAGGTGCAACAAATCCATTTTAAGCATGCTTATGCTCATAGTTTAAAATATGATGAATGCTAAATGTCTTGCCAGAACGTTATAATGTAATTTACTTCATGTTTGGCAATCATGAAAAGCAATTTAGGCAACCTTATTTTAAAAAAATAAATTAAATGCATAAATTCGGTCGGCACTCACATCTTAATACTACGATTCACAATATTTCCGACGTTTTATAATCTACCGGATGCCTCAGGCATCATAGGGTAACCATCCCATTAGATTAACTTACAAATCTCCTCTATATGGAATCGATCTAACAAGATATAATCTTAACTCCACCAACGAATCTGGCTTAGGATGATTGACTTAATGCGTCCCACGCACTTAGTATAATTCCAAAGAGACATTGCTTACAAACAACAATCATTCCTAGCTTACTCGCTTATAAACCTTCGCACTACTCTAACGGTCAACACACTAAGGTAGAGCAGACATACACAAGCACGAGAAAGGGTAAGGAAGAGTTTAATTGAAATACGCACGAAAGAAACGTACCGTTACGTCTACCAATTGTCATAACATTAGCAACCCAATTACACTCACGTAAAATATATTCATAATCACATTAGCTAAGTGAGATTATGAACATATAACACATAAGAGTTCTTGTTACCATCATCACAACGTTTGATTAACATAACCTCCGTCGATTCTAAGACTAACCCATCTTAGAAGTTCTACCCAAATCTCACAATCAATGCCTATCAAACTCAGTCTAAGTCTAGACATCTTACATTCATGCCTAGTTCGCTTAAACTAGAGCTCTGATACCAACTTGTAACATCCTCAAAATCAGAGTGAAATAAAACTGCGGAAATAAAGGCAACGAGACATTCGAATTGGTATAAACCTCCCATAAAGGGGATTAGTCCTTAAGACTATACAAAACTCATACGGATATAGAATTTATCAACAATACTAATCTAAACATAACCGTCTAGACTACAACACTTGATGAACCAGAATTCACTAAACGATGGGACTTAAACAATGCCCAACACCAAAATACTAGACATCTCAAAGCATGCCTCGAGTCCACGCTCGACTCTCAAAGACCCTGTGCAACCCACCGCTAAGGGAAACCTGTTATACATATCATTTGAGAAAAAGCGTCAGACTTTAAAGCCTGGTGAGAACATACAGTTTATAAAGCCCGAAAGATATAAACATCAGTATCATAAAGAAATCTTTTCATAACGGTTTAGTTCGTAAAGATAACATTTCGCCACAACCGGGCCTCTTCGGTCCAAAACTCTTTAAACGGTGATAAAAGGACCATTTTACCAAGGATTGTGGTGTAACACAAAGTAGACCACCAAATCCGAGTTATGAGCTAAATACATGGAACCATGGCCACGAACTCTTCAGTCCGTACTACGATGTGAGGGAGGGCCCCCAAGGAACCATGTCATACTCGTTCATTAGACTACATCTGAACCATGGCTAGGATCGGGTCTCACATAACCGTACCTAAGTTGCCCCCGAGGATCAAATGTAGCTAACTACAACGGAAGGGGCATATCCTTCCCAGCCAAAATAACGGAAGGGGCATATCCTTCCCAGCCATAAGTCGACTCGATACCTAGGGATCCACTAGTACAGTCAGGACTTGTCACAATATTTCATGTGACCAACAAAGCTAGATAAATAGCTATCAACACATTTATATTTCAAAATGCCATTTTCCAGACCAACTGCTGGTAAGAAAGATAATCGTAAAATCAGTTCATAAACCTTCTTTTTACATAATCACGTAATGTACAAGTAAACCATCATTTTACTTCAATAGGGCGGAACCCGTCATTTTGGTCAAATCTGACCGGGAACCCCGAGAATCACCAAAAACTTCATTTATATCAAAATGATTAGAACATAAAATCATACCGTAGAAATACTTCAGATTTCGCAAATAAGAGTTTTGACATGAATAAAGTTTGTAAAATGATAGTAGGAACTCACCCAATAGGTTTATACGAAAACCCGAAGATCCAGATATCGATCCCCTTGATAAGACGAAACTTTCTACACCGAAACCTCGGATCAAACACTAGATTTTAACCACCAAACTCTAGAGAGAGAGAGAGAACCGATATAGAGAGAGAAAAGAGTTTAGAGAGAGATAAGAAATGAGATATTTGTGAAACTGAAACCCTTAAGTCGGCCAGGAGAGTTTCGCGGGTTATGCCGCGACTTCCACTCGCGGCATAACTCGCCCGTGTCCCTAAAACCCAAGATATCCAGTGGGTTTCGCGGGTTATGCCGCGACCTCAACCCGCGGCATATCTCGCGTAGTTCACTGTGGTTTGTCCAAAACCACCAAAGGCCAAACTCAAACTTGGTAACAAACACGGTGCTAACGACAAAAGTTTAACACTAGAATACCCAGGTTACATAACGAAATTTGGGGTGTTACAATCCTCCCAACCTTAGAATGATTTCGTCCTCGAAATCTACTCTTCTCAATGGAACACTGTCCGCAGAGAATATCGTCACAACCCAAATGCCAGAATCATTAACGAGATCCTAATACCGACATCCACATGAGCTATCCTTCTTGAACACAATTCACTCCTAACCGAACGAACAGTCAACACTCTAAAGTAACCTTTACTCATAAGGTTACGGTTGCCTCCCAACCTTAGGTGACAATTACTACTTCAGGAAATTCACAACCTCAACTTTCCATCTACCAATTTCTTTCAAACTGCACGGTTCCGAACTCAAAGCCAACGGTCGACGCTAATCTTCCCAAAACTCTCAGATTTCACTGATCCATTCCTATTATCAATAAAGATATTCTTACAAGGCGCACTAATGCGTCTTTCAAGCGAACGGTTAACATAGATTCTGTTATCACTTAACTCCGATCTGACCCCAAATCTGGAAATAGCTCTTATTCAAATTCTTAATACTTCCATAAATACCCCGTCTACAACCACATTATAAAGATTAACTTCTAAACATACCACCAATCTATACATTTGGACTTATAAAGGACGGGCGCTACAGAAACTCATGCGTAGACTAATTCCAACCTGCGGAAGACTTTACCAACAACTTACTCTAGCTCAAATCTAAGGCCCGACTCCTCAAAGCACTGCTAGAACCGAACTCCCAACAGGAAATGATGCACATGAAGATAAATAAATAAATAAAAGTTTAAGATTACGCCTAGAGAGCTCATGAGTTTTACATAAGTAAAAGCATTTAAATTGATGAACTCCTCTTTAAATCAGAACCTTCAAATAATGAATCTTAAAACATAGGAACAACTCCTTTTCAAAGTCATGCACTTTCAAAGACGGATACTTCATTGCAAACACGTTTTATAAATTGACACAATTTGTATAACTCGAAGTATGTAATATTAGTAACACTATCCAAATCGTACGTCCGAAAACATGGACACTAGGCCCAACACTCACACGACCAAAAACAAAAGAAAACTGAATATCAACATGCACGAATAACACATTTCATTCAAACCTTAATATACGTGGAGAAAACTCAATATTAAAGCCATCATCTACCGTCGACTCCACATAACCCAAGCAGGTAAAAATATGACATTAGTTTTTAAAATACCCCGGGTCTACGACGGAGGGACCCGTACACAAAGAGAATAGAAGGACACGCAAGTAGGCCGCCCATACAACTTCCTCGCATGACCTCTAAACGTTTCCATCTTGGGTGGCGAGAACAAATGAATGGGGCCACCCGTGTTGTTATTGGATTTCACCACGCATCCCGATCTTAGTTCCCATGCCATACCAGACATCACAACTTCAAACCGTTTATCGCCTCTAGCCATACTCCGTCGAGTTCCACTCCAAGGGCTTACGGACACGGGTGCCTATCCAATCTAGACGAGTTCCAACTCAGCAGCTCGTGCCACCTATTGTCTACTCGCTAGCCAACCCGAGCGGTCACTAAGTGCAACCCAAAACCTCAGGCTTTACAAAATAGACAGACTGTCTAACATTACATGACTCCAACTGGAAAAAAAAAACCAAAGCTCCCAAAACATGTGACTCCTATTGGCATAGAATAATAGCCATCATACTCCAAAATTCCACAACTGTTTTTAAACCGTATAAATATCCTCAAGACTCCATTTAGTCAAAACTGAGCCAACGACCCAACAGTTTACGTAAATACCCAAATGAAAGCCGAAATAAATATTGAAACACGTTTGACCAACTAGTATGCAAACACGACCAAAAGTATGATTAACTCAAATCTCATCGTTGGTTGAAACAAGCCGTTTTCCAAATGAACTCATACCCTTATGTTTTCAAAATACCTCATTACACAATAATATGCATTTTCTGAAAAAGGTTTATAAGATCAAATACACCGAATGACACTTACGTCAATTGAACTCCAATTATATACGTAAAATCATCAAAGAAATACTTCCACATGATTTATTTACCCAAAATAACCAAAGATCCCAAAATGGGTGTCTCACATGTTCATAAAACTAAACATTTTGGCATGTACACTATTTTCACAAATCAACTTTAACATACCAAAACATGAATAAACTCCATCATACGAAAATCTTTCATTGCGGTTATAAATCCGGACAAATGTCCACACGACTCATTCAGTCAAAACCCGAGCCAAAGGCCCTATACTTCACGAAAATTTCCAATGAAAACCTCGTATACCTTATAACACATTTTAATCGACATTTAACGGTTTTCCCAAATAATGCAATGTCTTTAAACAAGGTTTATGAAAACACACACCACCAGAACATGATTTCTCAAAACTCAACACGTATTGAGACAAAAGATTTTCCAAAAGCTTATGAATGCAATTATACTAAGATGCACAAAATCATCCAAGATGCATAAATCATAATGTAGATTTTACGTGTACAAAATCACCCATAATATGTAAATCACACTATTTACTTGATGAAATATTTAGGCTCGACATGAGCAATTTATGATGTTTAAAACAATCCAAGTTACCGAATACGAAAACTTAACAAAATACTCGTACCTTGAGAAATACTGAGTAAAACATACGCAATAATTTATACTATAAACGTGAAAATAGGTTCTTGCACTTCAACATATGCAACAATTCATTACCCAAAAAGGGCGGTAAAATAACGGGGATGCAAATAAAATTTTAAATCGAGTTTGAAGCTTCACGTTGTAAAGATAAACACAATTGACCAAAATAGAAATTTACGACGACAAAATACCGCTAACCCGCTAAATACTTTTGCGGAAATTTTAACAGTAAAAGTTAATGATGGAATACGATCAGAACGAAAGTTCTGTTTAAAAAATAACATAAATCGTTTATGCAATCATTCACACCAACGTCGTACTTAAATCCAATGCACATAGTACACGACGATTGACATTTGTTAACAAAACCCCGAAATTAACGCACACGATGATGCATATGCACATGTTCCTGAAATTATTTGTGCGACACCAAAGTCGTAAAATGTGACACCTTAATTCAACTGGATTTTCATAGAACTCATTAACTTACACGCAATAAAATTAAACTCACGCATCTCAAAATATACGCATGTGACAAAAGAATCCGTAAAACAAAACTCCAAGAAATTCAACGAGACTCACACAACTAAAAATTCTCAAGAAACTCCGACTCAAAAGCATGGGAATAACTTTTCCTTTAAACCATTGACATGCGTGGAAGAGCTCCAATGTCAAGGTCAAAATTCCACAGCTATTTGCCCATTAACTCAAAAAGCGTTAAAACACAAATATTTCGACACCCAACAATAGCATTTAAACACGAGACGTGAATAAAGAGAGTTTTGCTAATAATTTGAAATCAGGTGCAACAAATCCATTTTAAGCATGCTTATGCTCATAGTTTAAAATATGATGAATGCTAAATGTCTTGCCAGAACGTTATAATGTAATTTACTTCATGTTTGGCAATCATGAAAAGCAATTTAGGCAACCTTATTTTAAAAAAATAAATTAAATGCATAAATTCGGTCGGCACTCACATCTTAATACTACGATTCACAATATTTCCGACGTTTTATAATCTACCGGATGCCTCAGGCATCATAGGGTAACCATCCCATTAGATTAACTTACAAATCTCCTCTATATGGAATCGATCTAACAAGATATAATCTTAACTCCACCAACGAATCTGGCTTAGGATGATTGACTTAATGCGTCCCACGCACTTAGTATAATTCCAAAGAGACATTGCTTACAAACAACAATCATTCCTAGCTTACTCGCTTATAAACCTTCGCACTACTCTAACGGTCAACACACTAAGGTAGAGCAGACATACACAAGCACGAGAAAGGGTAAGGAAGAGTTTAATTGAAATACGCACGAAAGAAACGTACCGTTACGTCTACCAATTGTCATAACATTAGCAACCCAATTACACTCACGTAAAATATCTTCATAATCACATTAGCTAAGTGAGATTATGAACATATAACACATAAGAGTTCTTGTTACCATCATCACAACGTTTGATTAACATAACCTCCGTCGATTCTAAGACTAACCCATCTTAGAAGTTCTACCCAAATCTCACAATCAATGCCTATCAAACTCAGTCTAAGTCTAGACATCTTACATTCATGCCTAGTTCGCTTAAACTAGAGCTCTGATACCAACTTGTAACATCCTCAAAATCAGAGTGAAATAAAACTGCGGAAATAAAGGCAACGAGACATTCGAATTGGTATAAACCTCCCATAAAGGGGATTAGTCCTTAAGACTATACAAAACTCATACGGATATAGAATTTATCAACAATACTAATCTAAACATAACCGTCTAGACTACAACACTTGATGAACCAGAATTCACTAAACGATGGGACTTAAACAATGCCCAACACCAAAATACTAGACATCTCAAAGCATGCCTCGAGTCCACGCTCGACTCTCAAAGACCCTGTGCAACCCACCGCTAAGGGAAACCTGTTATACATATCATTTGAGAAAAAACGTCAGACTTTAAAGCCTGGTGAGAACATACAGTTTATAAAGCCCGAAAGATATAAACATCAGTATCATAAAGAAATCTTTTCATAACGGTTTAGTTCGTAAAGATAACATTTCGCCACAACCGGGCCTCTTCGGTCCAAAACTCTTTAAACGGTGATAAAAGGACCATTTTACCAAGGATTGTGGTGTAACACAAAGTAGACCACCAAATCCGAGTTATGAGCTAAATACATGGAACCATGGCCACGAACTCTTCAGTCCGTACTACGATGTGAGGGAGGGCCCCCAAGGAACCATGTCATACTCGTTCATTAGACTACATCTGAACCATGGCTAGGATCGGGTCTCACATAACCGTACCTAAGTTGCCCCCGAGGATCAAATGTAGCTAACTACAACGGAAGGGGCATATCCTTCCCAGCCAAAATAACGGAAGGGGCATATCCTTCCCAGCCATAAGTCGACTCGATACCTAGGGATCCACTAGTACAGTCAGGACTTGTCACAATATTTCATGTGACCAACAAAGCTAGATAAATAGCTATCAACACATTTATATTTCAAAATGCCATTTTCCAGACCAACTGCTGGTAAGAAAGATAATCGTAAAATCAGTTCATAAACCTTCTTTTTACATAATCACGTAATGTACAAGTAAACCATCATTTTACTTCAATAGGGCGGAACCCGTCATTTTGGTCAAATCTGACCGGGAACCCCGAGAATCACCAAAAACTTCATTTATATCAAAATGATTAGAACATAAAATCATACCGTAGAAATACTTCAGATTTCGCAAATAAGAGTTTTGACATGTATAAAGTTTGTAAAATGATAGTAGGAACTCACCCAATAGGTTTATACGAAAACCCGAAGATCCAGATATCGATCCCCTTGATAAGACGAAACTTTCTACACCGAAACCTCGGATCAAACACTAGATTTTAACCACCAAACTCTAGATAGAGAGAGAGAGAACCGATATAGAGAGAGAAAAGAGTTTAGAGAGAGATAAGAAATGAGATATTTGTGAAACTGAAACCCTTAAGTCGGCCAGGAGAGTTTCGCGGGTTATGCCGCGACTTCCACTCGCGGCATAACTCGCCCGTGTCCCTAAAACCCAAGATATCCAGTGGGTTTCGCGGGTTATGCCGCGACCTCAACCCGCGGCATATCTCGCGTAGTTCACTGTGGTTTGTCCAAAACCACCAAAGGCCAAACTCAAACTTGGTAACAAACACGGTGCTAACGACAAAAGTTTAACACTAGAATACCCAGGTTACATAACGAAATTTGGGGTGTTACACAAAGGAATAAAATTTGGTCAATGGAATTCAACATTCTAATTTCATCAGAATCTACGAACCAAACGCCACCTAAATCTTACACCAAATATAAGATTCTAGGTATATTCTTTTTTTTCCTCTTCTCCAAAATGGTATAAGTGAATAGTATTACACCAAATTTAATGTGTTATCATTATTTATCACCAAATTTGGTGTCCCATTTGAAGATATTCCAAATTGTGTATTTGGCGTCTTCATTGGAGATAGTCTAAGACCATCTCCAACCCAACCGTTAAAAATAAAGCACTAAAAATGGCATCTGAACACTAAGGGCGTGTTTGGTTTGCGGGATTGGAATGGATTTGGAGAGATTTGGATTTCAAATCCATTCCAATCTTGCGTTTGGTTTGCAGGAAAGGATTTCGTTGACCGGATTTCAAATCCGTTGACCATTTTAAAATTCCTCATATGATGGATTTGGAAATCTTTGGCTTTGGGCCTGGATTTGAAATCCAAATCCGACGGATTCTAAAGCGTGATCCAGGCCAATGTTTTAAAAACCGGTTTTTTGATTGACCCGGTGTGGTAACCGGGTCACGGTTCAACCAATTCAACACGGTTTCAAGAATTTATTTGTATTTTTCATTTTCATGCATATATAACCAAAATATTGATGTCCACAAGTTAAAACATTAAAAAAAAACACATAACAACAAGTTTTACATAAATCTAAAAACATTAAATAAACTCACACAAACATAAGTTTTTCATCAATTCAAATACATCCAAACGAAATATAACGATCAAACCTAATCATGGATCTTGAGACATTGGAGTGTTGGTTTTTAACGCTAATGTGTATTGCCTATTGGACTATTCGTTTTTAACTTTTGTTACCGGGTCAACCGGTTCGATACCGGTTCGTTATGACCGGTTCAACCGGTTTTTTAATAGAACCAGTTGGTTCAATCTGGGTCATAAAATGGCATAAACCCGGTCTCTTCACCGGTTCGACCGGCCGGGTCGACCCGGTTTTTAAAACATTGATCCAGACGTCAAATTGTATCGATTCAAATCTGACGTTTACCAATAAAAATAAATTATTTATAAAACAAAAAAATAATTAAAAAAAAACAATTTAAATCCAAATCCTACAAACCAAACAAGACTTGTAAAGGAATGGATTTGAAATTCATTCCAAATCCTACAAACCAAACACATAAAAGGATTTCAAATCCCCCCAAATCCAAATCCCTCCTTGAAATCCAATCAATTTCATTCCAATCCCGCAAACCAAACGCACCCTAAAAAAACAACTCGAATACACTCAAAAAAAAACATCTTTAATGTTATAATAATAATAATCTATATATATACTATATTATAAAGAACGAATAAAAAACTCTTAAATACAAAGTATTAGGCATAAGGTACCATCATTTTATGTAATATTTTAAAAATCTCTTAATTTACAAGTATCAAAGCACAAGATACATATTACTACTGGAGGCTTCTAACACCCACCAATTTGGTATGTGCAGCCTGCAGGACCTTCCTTTTATGCAGACTTTTTCATGTATCACTATTAATTAATATATTATATTACTATAAATTTGTTTTAATTATATTATTAAATATGTAATTGGTTATTTTTTCTAGATGTCATTAAAATATATAAGATAATCATTAAATTCTAACAAAATACTTAATTTTCTATATAAAAAAATTATATTATTAAGCCTAAATTAAACAAATTTATAAAAAAACATTATCACTTTCTCAAAACCATCCAAAATCGTACCGTTAATCGACAAAAAAATAAAATAAAACATTAAAATCGTGATGTACCTCACTGCATTGCGAGAGTACGTTTATAGTAAACTATAAACTTAATACAAATATTACTTAATATATTAAACTTTTAATCTCTCTCTATATATAAATATAAAAACTTAACATTATATGAATATTTAATTTATAGAGACCAACTTTTTAAAACCTTTATATATAGAGGCCAAGTTTATAGGCCCCAATTTTTTTTAGTGTTTTAATTGTGGATAGGAGATGAAACACATTTTTGTGTTTTTAGTGTTGGGTTCCAACACATCATAGAAACACTAAAATCACAAAAATGGAGACCGTTTATACTCCAACCCATTACTATAACATTAAAAAAATGGAGGTCATCAAACCGACATCTATATCTTACAATCAAGATATTTAATAAAATATTATTCATCTTTTATAAACATTTAATTTTAAGGTCTTTTATTGTTGTGAATATAATAAAATAATATTTTTCTTCTATTGTAAATATTTATAGAAAGTTCTCTAAATTTTAATAATTTAACATAGTATATTATATTTTCTCCATATTAAAGAAAACTACAAAGAATTTATTGAAGCAACAAATTTATTCAAAGGTGTTGTTTGTTTTTTAAGAGGTCTAAAGTCTGAAGTTTTATTTTAGTTATAATTGATAAGAGGTGATATATAAAAAGGTCTGAACGATTCAGACTTAAGAGTCATTAAGAGGTTTTTTAAATAAAAAAAAACAACCCCAAAATCTCATTTTTCTTTGTTTTGCATAATCTCTTGGAGATGCTATGGAGAACTTCTCAAAAATAACTTTGATCGAAAGAGAAATTACTTTTTTTTATTATATTCTCATTAATAAAACTTTGAAAAATGTTTAAGAGAGAGAAGTAATATTTTGTTAAATATATGTAATACTTTTAATAATATAATTATTGTTATAATTTTCAAAATGAAAAAAAAATATTAAAATCGAATGCAATCTTTTTAACTTTGGAGAATGTCTTGCACTCAAAGAACTTACATAAATTCTATATTTTGATGTATTTGTATCTAAAAGAATTGTTTATGACTGATTTTAATTTTAAAATTATATAACGTTAATATAATTACAACATACATCTGATAGAGACCGATTCGAGATGGTCAATTTCCAAGGAAAGCCGAAACTTGAGAGAAGAAGTCTGAAACGATTTTCCTCCTTAATTCCATAATGAAATGACGTACAATACTTATAAGAAAACAACTCTAAACTAAGTGGCTGTTTGTTTACCTCTGAATGGTTCCATTAAGAGGCAACATCTGAATCGTTAAGAGGTAAATATTGTTTGGCAAAAAAAAAGATGTCTCTTAATGGTTCTAAAATTATCTGAATGATTTTGTATCTTGACTCTGCTTTAACCATTCAGAACTTTGATTTCATTTCGCACTATATCATAAAAGCATCTTAATCATTCTAACCACTTAATCATTCTACACAAAATCATTCAACAACTGTCAAACAACCCTTAACCCACTACTTCTTCCTAACCATAAATAAAAGAATACATCATGTGACTCCTAAACCCATGATTTCAACATAAATAAATATATATATATACTATATTATAAAGTACGGATAACAAAATCTTAAATACCGGCTATTAGACACAAGATACCATCATTTTATACAAGATTTTAAAAATATCTTAATTTACAAGTTTCCAAGCACAAGATACATATTACTAATGCATGCTTCTAACACCCACCAATTTAGTATGTGCAGGACATTCTTTTTATGCAGACATTTCTATGTATCACTTTTAATTAATATATTATATTATTATAAATTTGTTTTAATTATATTATTAAATATGTAATTGGTTATTTTTTCTAGATGTCCTAAAATATATAAGATAATAATTGAATTCTAACAAAATACTTAATTTTTTTTATATAAAAAACATTATATTATTAAGCCTAAATTAAAAAAATTTATAAAAAATCATTATCACTTTTTAAAAATCATCCAAAATCGTACTGTAAATCAACAAAAAAAAAACCACTTGGGTTGTGGCGCACTGGTAAAACCTTTGGGGGATATAGTGGAAGATCTCATCTACCCAGGGTTCAAATCCAGGCGCTGCCAAAGCTCTTGTGGCCATGGAGGTTCGTCTGCGATGACTCCAGGCCATTCGTGGTCTCCCGGGGATTAGTCAGTGCGCGTAAGCTGGTCCGGAAACCCACAGTTACCAAAAAAATAAAAATAAAATGAAATGAAACATTAAAATCATGATGTATCTCGCTGCATTGCACGAGTATGCTTTTAGTTAAAATAAAAACATAAATAAAAGAGATCTTATTGAAAACAGGATGTGGGCAAATGTGTTCATATCAACACCTCTAATAGATTATTTAAAATCAAGAAAATAAGTTTCTTGTTCTTTATTTTGTTCCACTAGATTTTCTTTATTGTCATTTAAAATAGAGAAAACTCTCGGTTTAAAGAATTTTGTAAAATTTGATATGTGGAGAGAGAAATTAATTTTTTATTTATACCCATCAACATGACTAAATTATTATTATTTTATATAAAATTCTTTTTAAAAAATGTATTGAGATAATAAATTTATAGAATATCTTGATATTATAATGAACGTTCAAATCTTTAAAATACAGATGCCGTTGTAGATAAATATAAAAGCATTTCCTACAATTTCTCCAAAATGAAGAAAATGAGAACTTTGAGCAATCTTTTGTCCAACAAATTCTCCAAAACTTTCTTTAAAATGGAGAAAGTACGAAAAAATGTAAATTTCTTCACATTTGACGAATAATTCATACATGATTACCATAAAAGAGAAATGATTTTTTTAAAATCATATTCTACCACTAAAAAACCCTGAAATAAAATATTTAGGAGATACAAATAATATTTTATTTAATAAATAATCTTTTACTAATATAATTAATGATACAATCTCTAAAATAAAGAAGTTTTTAGAGTTGAATATAAATTTTTTATTACAAATTTTAGACTTTAGTTATGTATTTTAGAAAACAATAAGTTGGAGATGCTCCGATCCTTCATTAAAAAATTTATTTTTAATTTTAGAAAAATTGTAGAAAATGTGTTAAAAGCAATGTTTTAAAAATCGGGTTGATCCGACTGGTTGAACCGGACCCGGGGAAGAGGGCGGGTTAATTGTGACCGGGTTTATGGCAATTTATGGCCCGGAGTGAACCGATCGGTTTTATCAAAAAACTGGTTGAACCGGTTGCAACAAACCGATAAAAACCCAGTTAACCCGGTAAAAAAAAGTAATACGTATTAACCGGTCGTAACGAACCTATATATATTAATTTGGTGTTGTAATTTTAGTTTATTATTAGTTTTTTACGTGACATTAATATTTTGTTTATTTGATATTGTAGAAAGTGACCATGCTGTTGATGACAAGGAAGTTGATAGTGAATTTCAATTACTAAGCGATGGTGGGCTTGATGCATTTAACACTCCAATGTCTCAAGATCCATTATTTAGTTTGATCGTTATGTTTCGTTTTAATGTATTTCGATTGATGAAAAACTTATACTTATGTGTGTGTGTTTTTTAATGTATTAGGTTGACCCGGTGGTTGAACCGTGACCGGCCACCATGCCAACCAAAAAACAGGGTTTTACAGTGTAAGACTTTTTCACCAAGATTTTTCATGGTTTTTTTTACACATTATTGTCACTTCAATAACTTAAAAACCTTTATATACCTCCACTATGTGAAAAATCTCACCAAAGTTTTTTTATTACCTTTTTAAACTATTCAGGGTCCCACCATTTTAACCTTATATAATTTTTATTCTTATTTATAAAAGTAAATACATTAAAATTCATACAAATTAGTGATGGCCAAAAATCGGGCCCGGGCCGGGCCGGGCCGGGCCAAAACGGGCTTCGGGCCCAAATAGTAAATCCAAAAACCGGTCCAATCGGGCTTCGGGCCGGGCCGGGCCGGGCTTCACCCAAATATGTGTGGCCCGTTTAATGTTGGAAAAAACCGGTTATAGGAAAACCGGGTCGTGATCGGGCCGAACATTTTTTTGTATTTTTTTCAAAAATAATAATTTCTTTATATAATAATTAATTACTAAGCTTTAAAAAATAAAAATCGGATTGGATCACTAAAATACACTTTAAAAATGCGTTTTATTTATAATAAATCACTAAAATACACTTTAAAAATACGTTTTATATATAATTTTAAGTTACAAACTTACAATACAAGTATTTATAGGGGTTTTGGGAGGTAAAAAATACAAAAAAGGTCAAAAAAACGTATATAAACGGTAACATAACGGCTCTTTTTTTTTTTAAATACGATTCGGGCCGGGCCGGGCCATGAACCGGGCTCGGGCCGAGCCGGGCCGGGCTTTCAGGCGGGCCGGGCTCGGTTAACCGATCGGGCCGGGCCGAGATGGCCATCACTAATACAAATACATAAAAGAATGTTCAATAAAATTAATAAAAATTAGGTTATTCTAAAAAGTATGTAAAATAAAAATTAAAAAATGTTAAACTTAAAAGTATGTATAACCGAAAATAAAAATTTGGTCATTAAAAAATATGTTAGAATTATATAAATATGTCAAATTTGAGATATTATTTTAAAAATATAAAAATATAATTACCTTCATTATGTATTTATTTATATTATTTATTTAATAATTATATTTAAACAAGATTACTTTAAATATATTAATAAATAAAGCTAGTTAATAAATAAAACTGATTAAATACGAAACTTTTATAAAATTCTATAAAGTTAAAACTAATTAAATACGAAAATCTTAGAAAAAGCAGGTCGTACAGTTACGACCTATGACGAAAAACCTCACGAAACCCCTCAAGTGAAAAACCTCTCCATTATGTGAAAAACCTTAAAAAGAGATTTTTGCTTTTTGAAAAACCTCCTAATAACCCCACTATGGATGCACTTATAAGAGCATCCACAATGTGCTCGTTGGGAGTTTTTCGTGAGGTTTTTGGAAGGTTTTTTAAAAAGCAAAAACCTTCTTTTGAGATTTTTCACATAGTGGAGATATTTTTCAATTGAGGTTTTTTGTGAGGTTTTTCGTCATAGCACGTAACTGTACGACCTGTTTTTTCGTAGCTTTTTTTGTATTTAATCAGTTTTAACTTTATAGAATTTTATAAAAGTTTTGTATTTATTAAGTTTTATTTATTAACCAGTTTTATTTATTAATATATTTAAAGTAATCTTATTTAAATATAATTATTAAATAAAAAATATAAATAAATACATAATGAAAGTAATTATATTATATATTTTTAAAATAATATCTCAAATTTGACATATTTATACAATTCTAACAGATTTCTTGATGACCAAATTTTTATTTTCAGTTATACCTACTTTTAAATTTAATATTTTTTAATTTTTATTTTACATACTTTTTATACAACTTTTATATATTTAAAAAATTATGTAAAATAAATACATAATTAAATTAATAATATTTTCTTGATTTAAATAAATATGTATTTGTATGAATTTTAATGTATTTATTTTTATAAATAAGAATAAAAATGATATAAAGTTAAAATAGTGGGACTCTGAATAGTTTAAAAAAGTAATGAAAAAGTTTGGGTGAAGTTTTTCACTTAACAGAGGTTTTTAAGATCTTGATGTGACAATAATGTGTAAGAAAAAGATACGAAAAAACTAGATATATCGTACACTGTGAATGCTCTATCATTGGATAAAAGATAGTTATAATATTAAATTCGAATGATGAATGTGTTCATACTGAGTAGACATTTTATGGTTGGATTCTTTGTCACTTTGTCAATGTAACTAAATCCATAGAAACTTCCCCACAATTTCCTCCTTCCTTCTTCAGTAATCCAATCAAAGTAAACGCGAAGAACAGAATGAGTCTTCATTCATTCATCTTCCTCCTCACTCTCTTTCTCTCTCTACATACCTTCTATAAACCACACTTTTAGAGAGACAGAGAGACAATAAAAAATGGCGTCTATTGAAGATGAAGATCACTCTCAATTAAAAGGATTCGTTATCATCACTCTTCCACCTCCAAATAACCCTTCTTTAGGCAAAACCATCACCGCTTTCACCCTCCCTAACCCACCACCGCCACCATCACCACCACCACCACCGTCACAGCCTCCAATTCAATCATCATTACACCATGAAAGAAGAACCATTTTCGCACACCCAAGAAGAAGAATCTCGTGGACTCTTTCGGGTATCGCTCTCTTTGCATTCCTAACCTTTTGTTTCACTCAATCGCCGCGAAATCATTTCAAATTGACGAGTTCGGAGTCTTCGAATGAGATTGATCGAGATGATGATGATGATCAAACCCCCAATTCCTTCGTCTTTCCGCTTTTCCCTAAATTGGGGTTTCGAGAAGAAACGTCGAAATCGAGGGATATGGAGGTTAAGTTGGGGAAGTTTTCGATGTTCGGTTCTAAAGGTGTGGTGTTACCTGTTGATGATGGTGGGGTGCCTAGCAAGGTTAAATGGGTGTCTACTGTTAGCAATGGTGCTCTTTTGCCTGTTAATGAGGATGATCTTCGAGATGGGTATGTGTTATTATTAGCAAAAATAGTGATGAATTTTTGTATTGTGGATGATGTTTTAAGGATTTGGGAATGGGGACATGGGTGCTTGATATTATGGTAGGAATAGGATGATAGAGAAGTTTCAAGATCATATATGATTATATACATCCAAAATGAACGCTGGCGATTTAGTGATCTGTGATAGCCCACTATGTGTGGGTTAATGCAAAATGTGTTTAATCATGTATGATTAAACGTGTGTGTCATGCGTATTCATATATGATCTTGGAACTTCTCGCATTCTTGTTTGAATATGACCCTAGGATGATAACAGGGGTATGATTATGTATGTATATATATATATATATATATATATATATATATATATATATATATGTGTGTGTGTGTAGGGTTGGGTTCCGGTGAGAAGTTGAGGTTAACGTGAGAAGTGGTTATCAACCGTTGGATGAGAAATGGATGGACATTAGGATGAGATGCACCGAGATAAGATGCACCACAATGCACCGGATCAATTCCCTTCTAAGCCGCAATTCATGGGAGGACATTTGATTAAAAGTGATCAACGGTTCAGATCCGTTTCTCACGCTTCTCACATCAACCTCAACTTCTCACACTATCCTTCGCCTATGTGTGTATATATGTATATGGATAGTGGTATATATAGAAAACGAAACAGATAAAAAGGCTGAAGATATTAAGAATGAGTGTAAGGGTGGGGTTTCAAGAACCTACATTTGCAGTAATTGGTTCAAAAGTGATGTAAAAAAGAAGATTAAGATGTCAAATCTGTAATAAAAGAGCAAACAATCAAATTAGAAGTTTAGAATGAACTTGTTTCATGGTGTAATGCCATAAGGGGGATATGAACAACTTATTGAGTTTCTTAACACTAGTTCAACTAGTAGATGTGCCATGGAGGATGGTTCAAGCAATATAAATGTCAAATTGGTACATGTACAGTGGATACATAAGCTAGCTTTATCAAAAGATACTTCAAGTAGTGTTTCAATAAGCTCTAGGTGCCTTTTTCCACTTTTTTCCAACTATGCCCCTTATATTTTTCCAATTAATTTTTCAAAATGTCCTTTTAGGTCTTTTTACATTTTTATCTAGCTTATCACCTAATTTTCTTTTATCGAATATGACTAGTTTATCAACTAGCTTTTCAGCTAATAGCTAGCTTATCAGCTAGTTTGCCAAACATAGCCGAAGACGCAGTTTTGTTAATCTGATTACACAACCTAAGAAAGCTAAAACCATGATAAGATGTGTGCGCATCTTTCTGTCTCTTAAAATCACAGTGCAATTCTTGGGAACTAGATTTTGTCGATGTTTTGAGCCTTCAACTTTTTCTATGTAATCTCTCTTTACGTTCTTAATGTCTCTTCATTGTTAGCTGATGATGAGGTAATAATCTATAGATGTGTGCTTCATGTTCTACTTTTCTGTAAGCGTTTGTTTCTCATATCATAGTTGTAGAGCTCTTTTTGTGATCTTGAAATGCATAACGTGATTAAGAAAAAGGGCATATGATTTAAGAAGAACCGTGGCTGCCATGGATGATAAGGGACAGTGTAATCAAGTGTTACAGCCCATGCTTACATTCAAACATTTTCCTTTGTGCGTAAAATAAAACAAGCTCCCTCTATACCCAAAATTGCTACACTTTTTGTCCCCCAAAATGCGAGGATTTCTTTTTTCAGATGTTTTAAGTCCAAATTTACTTTTTTGCATCATTATTTGAAATAAGTTACTTTGTTTTGGTCCATGAGTTTTCTTCATTTTGTATTTCTTATGGGTTTTCTTTGACATTTGATCAATCGTCAATTTTTTTATTAAATTATGTGCCAAGTCAAACATTCCATTACGGAATAGCAACCTACCATCATAAATATTCTTATTATAGCACTGTTCTTTCATTTTTTTTCTTATTACAAGAGTGTCTTTCAAAGTATTTTTTATTAGGACATTATGTTAATCTAATAATGTGCATGTCCTAATAAATTATTTATGATGTTTATGTTAATCTTACGATTTTTTCTTAATTCCATATTTTTTATTTTAAATTGTTTCGTTATGTCATATTGGAACCCTTCATGACATACTATGTCTCTTTGTTCATTTTGAAAACCGTACAGGCTGTATTACACACAGATTAACGTTGGAAGCCCTCCAAGACCGTATTTCCTTGACATAGATACCGGTAGTGACTTGACTTGGATTCAATGTGATGCCCCATGCACTAGTTGTGCCAAGGTAAGCTTTAATTAAAGTGAAGTGATTTGCAGGATGATTTAGAGTGGTCTTGGATTGGTTTTTAACAAGCAAGGAGGTAAATAATTTCACATAGGCGATGATTTGGAAACCAAACCAAACAAGCCCAACCACAAGGGTTGTGGCGTACTGGTTAAGGCCCTGGGGGATGTGGTGGAATATCCCATCTGCCCAGGGTTCTAATCCAGGCGTACACAACAATTGTGGCCATTGAGGTTTAATCAGGGCTGATGTCTTATAGTCATAATTTGCCAAGGGATTAGTCTAGGGATAACCTCAAAAAAAAAAAAAAAACAAACAAACGAGCCCAGTATATCCCACCTGAAGGTGGGGTGGGGAAGATATACGCATATCTGACCTCTACCACAAAGAGTAGAGCGGTTTTTCCGTGAAGACACCCGCCTAGTGAAAAGTGTGTCAAAGGGAGAAATACAACTATACTAAATCTTGAAAAGCTAGATATGAGTAAGCAATAGCAATACAAATAGAAAGAGAGAGACGTATGCTAAATTTTTGAGAAACTATGAGTAAGCAACAATAATATAAATAGAAACAAGTACGTGAAAAACTTAACCAAGGTGAGGAAACTACACACCCCTAGTCTAACTTACTGTTTCGGTAGCTTAAGTACCGACACTTGCTAACCTTATCCCCTACCCTCTACCTCCCCAGCTCCCTTCCTTCCGTCTAGATCCCCAATGCAATGCAACTTTGTGTTTGACACATAGCTTAATAGAAATGTTTGACTATTGGTTAAATGTCTAAAATACCCCTTGGTGATGGACAGAACGAAACAAATTTGTGGCCAAAAATTGAAGTTACTAACATCAAGTAAAAATGGCAAAAAAAACTTGATTGGGATTGAGGACTTGCCGAAAAAAGAAAGTGCTACATTTTTTGGGGATGGAGGGAGTATTATTTAAAAAGAAACAATGAAAAGAAACCACTATCAATCATAACATAAAAGAGAAAGAACGGTATCTTACCCGAAGAAGAAACGTTGTGTTATTAATGTTTAATTAATTTTTACTAAACTGCTGCACGGAAATACTACTGCTGTAACAAGAATTGTGAACACAGGGAGCGCATCCTTATTACAAGCCGGCAAGTGGAAATATCCTATCTTCAAAAGATTCATTCTGTTTTGATGTCCAACGTACCAGCAAAGCTGGATATTGCGAGTCTTGCCGTCAGTGTGACTATGAAATAGAGTATGCTGATCATAGCTCCTCTTTGGGAGTACTTTCAAAGGACGACCTTCGTCTAGTAGATGTAAACGGAACATCAATTGATTCTAAAGTTATTATTGGGTACGATCCTTATTCTTATATTATACTACCTTGTCACACAATAAAATTTCACAATGAAAAAAACACACGGGTTTTAACTAAATGACAATTTTACCCTTAGTAATGGAGGGAGTAGTGAATTTCTCCATCTCATAATCAAGGGTAGAATTGGAAAGTAGACACTTACAGTTTTCACTAAATGACAATTTTACCCTTAGTAATAGAGGGAGTAATAAATTTCCCCATCTCATAATTAAAGGTAGAATTGGGAAGTAGGCACTTATAGTTTTCACTAAATGACGATTTTACCCTTAGTAATAGAGGCAGTAATGAATTTCTCCATCTCATAATTAAGGGTAGAATTGAAAAGTAAACACTTATAGTTTTAACTAAATGACGATTTTACCCTTAGTAATAGAGGGAGTAATGATTTCTCTACCTCATAATTAAGTGTAGAATTGGAAAGTAGACACTTGTAGTTTTATTGTTTTAACTAAAGGACAATTTTACCCTTAGTAATAGAGGGAGTATTGAATTTCTCCATCTCATAATTAAGGGTAGAATTGGAAAGTAGGCACTTACTTTTGAAGATAGATACTTATTTTGGGATAAACTAAAATAGAAATATGGACACTTATTTGGGACGGAGATTGTAATTTTTTCTTGACAATAGTTGTTTGATTTACACAAAAATAGTATCTTTTGTTGTTGTGTTATAGGTGTGCATATGATCAGCAAGGGATACTTTTAAACTCTTTGACGAAAACAGATGGGATCCTCGGTCTTAGCAGGGCTAAAGTGAGCCTGCCTTCTCAATTAGCAAAACAAGGTATTATCGACAATGTGATCGGCCACTGTCTTGCATCTGATTCTACAAGTGGCGGATACATGTTCTTAGGAGGCGACTTTGTGCCACAAACGAAGATGTCTTGGGTTCCCATGCTCAATGATGCTTCCATGTGAGCATTTTGATCTTTGTTTCCATTTCTTTCTGCAAGTAGTTTTACGGTTTATTGACCTTTTTATCAACACCTTAGGGGCTGTTTACCAACACAAATTGGGTAAGCGCTAACCAGTTAAGAGTGTGGTTTGGGTAAATGTTAAACTTAAATTGTAGCAAGTGCTACCGATAAAAACAATTTGGATAAGCACTGTCTTACTCAGTCAGCGACATATTGGTGGCTGACTCAATCAGCACCTAGTAAACAACATCATCTTTTAACGGGTAAGAGGCTCTTACCCATTAAGAGAAAGTCAACACGAGTGGCTATGTATAACTAAACCAAACCAAACGAGCCCGAAGGTGGGGTCGGGGAGGGGGGGTGTATGCAGACATGATATCTAGCTTTCTTATATACGTCAATTTCTGATATCTAGCTTTCTTTGCGAAGGAATTATCTTGCAGAAGTTGCTAGAGTGACTTATGGATCTAAGCAACTTAGTTTAGATCGTCAGAAGAAGGGAAATGGGCGAATGGTCTTTGATAGTGGAAGTTCTTATACATATTTTACAAGACAAGCGTATTCTGATTTAATTAGTATGGTGAGTGTTTTACTCTCATAGTAGCGGGAGATATAACTTTCTCAAAGTTGTTCCGTTGTAACATTTTTGATTACGTAAATTGCAGCTTAAAGACGTCTCTCTTGATGGCTTCATTCAGGATGCTTCAGATACAACACTACCCATTTGTTGGCGATTTAAATCTCCGATAAGGTACTTTCAAAATGCATGAATAGATCTCCATTATTGGTTGTTTTTATCTACACAATTCTTCATAGAGTTCCAAAATCACTTTCATTTAACAATAACAATACTATGTTTCAACCACAAGGTTGTGGTGTGGTGGTAAGAGCTTGGGGACTTCATAGCGGTTGCCCGGGTTCGATCCCCACTCGCAACATTGTGGCCACTGAGGATAAACTCAGGGTTGCACGCTTAGCAGCTGGGCCATAGGCTCTACTTACCAAGGGATTAGTCTGGGCCAAAGGCCCAGGATACCCTTATCAAAAAAAAAAAAAACAATACTATGTTTCAAGATGAAACTCACACCTAATTACCTAAGGCTCCTCCGGATTGCTGCTAGCCACTACCCCAATCTTTTTTGGTAAGGGTGTTTGGGCCGACTTGAGTGCACCTCAATCAATCCTACGGGCCCCGGAAATAACACCTAGGAAAATGTCCGGTGGCCCTCAGGAGTCTTGAACTAACAACCTATTGTGTGTGTATATATATAGTGGTAGGTTCAAATAAGAAGACTAAATATCGTGAGAAGGTAAAAAGGGAATGTTAGGTGAAGTTTCATATGTGAATCATTGAAAAAATCCATTTGAAGATGTATATGTGAATCCATCTAAATAATTTGTAATGTCGGTTTATATATGCATTTTCAAATAGATTTTTTTGTATTTTTTCAACGAATTCACATATGAATCTTCCGTTATTACCTTCTCACGATATTTAGCCTTCTTATTTGAACCTGCCCATATATATTTGCAGTAGATATAATTGAATGTATTAAAATTTTAAAATAGGAAGATGTTTGCTTGAATTTTTTGGTACGTATAGTTTTACTTACTATAATAAGAAGTTATTACCTTTTGGCTTGCTTACAGATCCATCAAAGACGTTAGCAAATTTTTCAAACCGTTGACTCTTCAATTTGGGAGAAAATGGTGGACCATTTCGACAAATCTACATATACCTCCGGAGGGCTACTTGATCGTAAATGTAAGAATTGAATTGTAGACTTATTATGCATTTTCATTTGGCAAAGCCACAATGACCTAATATTAGTTTTCTTTCTGTCGGTAGAACAAGGGTAACGTGTGCTTAGGCATCCTCGATGGTAGTGATTTGCTTGACGGATCACATATCCTTCTTGGAGGTACAAGTTCATTACAATATTAGCACATGTTGATTCCTTGCTTGATATTTTGTGCAATTCACCATGAAAGAGGGATGTAATAACTAACAAGTGCAAACCACAAGGCTTGTGGTGTAGCGGTAATCACCTGGGGAGTTCATAGCGCTCAACCCGGGTTCGATTCCCTGCATTTGCAACTTTGTGGCCACTGGGTATAACGTCAGGGTTGCATGCTTTAGCAGTCGATTTCATTGCCAAGGGATTAGTCTGGGCCGACACCCTTTCCAAAAAAAAAAAAAAAAAACTAACAAGTGCAATCCTCTATGAAACAAGAGATTTAACTTGTCCATTGTCCTAAACAAGAACCAAATCAAACCTCGGAAGTAGGGTCTGGGCGGTGGGATGTAAGTAGATCTGTCTTTTACCCAAAATGGTAGAGCGGTTGTTTCCTTAAAGACCCTGACAAAATAGGGCGGTGGGATGTAAGTGTGTTTTTCTTAAACCAAACACCTAGTAGGGCCCATTCAAAAATAGGGTGCGGGGGTGGGATGTATATAGCCGTGCCATCTGCCCTAAATAGTAGAGTGATTGTTTCCGTGAAGACCTGTGAAATTCGACAAAGTGCATTTTCCTTAAACCAAGACTAAACCAAACACGCATAGTATGTCCCACTTGAAACTTTTTTTTTTTGGGGGGGGGGGGATGCATTTTCATGAAGACCCTTGACTTGTGAGTTGTGACAAAATGTTTGTTAAGATTGTCGTATTTTGAGGAAGTGTGCTCCTCTAACATGCCTTTTGTTTGCTCGCTTTCTAGACATCTCGATGCGTGGAAATTTGATTGTCTATGACAATGTGAAGCATAGAGTTGGTTGGATGAGATCAGAGTGTGTCGATCCGAAGCCATCTAACAAGTACCTTCCATCTTTTTGATAGTACATGTCATTGTTGTAAATATCTATGCCCTATAACTGACCACTTCTTGTAAACGTTTTTGTAATGTAGTCATTTATAATCATATGCATCGCGTAAATTTTCCATTTTTTAAAGATCTCTTTCAGGTTTTTAGGTATTTTTTGGGCATATGCATACATATTTATGATGCATAGCCCGGAAATTGATCTTTGACTGAAACTAGATTCTCAGAGAAGGTATTTAGGAGGATAATCTTCTGACAGTTTTTTTTTAAATGCACGACATTTTGAGGCATTCCGAACATTTATTTTGTAAGGCAAATGCCTTCTTATAGTGGCATGCATTTAAAAAAAATCTATCAAAACCCTGTATAGAATACATTCTGACATATTTTTGGCGAGACCTCGATTAAACTTTTTGTAAACCGAACTGAACTGGTATGATGGTGCAACAAAAATTAAGAAAAGAATTGATAATGTTTATGTTTGCTACTGATTTAGATTTCACTAATATGTTGATTTGCCGATTAACTCGTTTTTTTGGTTTATTGAACCGATTTATTTGCTTAATCTCTCCTCTAAGTCACGCTATCGGGATTCAAGAACATAATTTTTGACGGGAAACAAAACATAAAAAATAAAAAATGAAACCAAATATATCTCGTTCGAAGATAAAGTCTGAGGAGGTATAATGTATGCAGATCATAGTATCATACCACCAAACATACTCAGTATATCTCATTCGTAAAAAAGGTCTGAAAAGGTATGATATATGCAGATCATAGATCATACCTCAACCATACCTAGTATATCTCATATGTAGATAAGGTATGCAGAGGTGGACCTATAAGAGAGGACGGGGATCTCGTGCTCCCGCTTACTCGATTGTTGCAAGAAAAAGAAATTAGACGCTTGAAAAGTGCATTCACTTGATTTTGAGGGATGCCCCTTAAATACTTTGATTTATAACAGAAATTAAACACAATTGGGATGGTTGGATTAGCACTCCTACAAGAGGTCATGCGTTCAAATCTTATTTCAAGTAAAAAATTATTTTTCATCTTCTAATTTTAGGCTATAAGGCAAGGATATTAACTCGGTCCCTACAATGTTGTTTTTGAAAATATTTACAGCAAAAATATAATTAGAAGGATCAAATTCACAACTTCAGATATACTACCATTACATCAAGACAACATTTTATTAATTTTTCTCCTGTCTTCATTTTTTTTCATGATTTATTTTCTTTCTCAATATTAATTCATCTTAAAAATCGTCGCTTTCTATCTCATTTCCAAAGCAACATATATTTATTTTAAAAATCAGGGTCGATTCCATTTTAAAAAGGGAACAATTCAAAAAAATCCAATAAACTATCTCATTTTGAATGATTAAGTCACTAAACTGTTTTTTTTGAATGAAAAAACCATTAAACTTTCTCATTTTGAATGATTAAGTCTCTCAATTATTTTTTTGAATGAAAAAACCATTAAACTTTTAATTTTGAATGATTAAGTCCAAACATTTTTTTTAAATAAATAAACCAGCTAACTTCTAAAAATTGGTTACCCTTTTTTAAAAGTACCTGGATGATTATGAAAGTTTTAACGTAAAAACAAATGTAAATCAGTTTTACCATTCTCAAACTCTACGCCATTAAAACCCCTCACAAACAATCGTATCGCTCCGGACCTTTAATCATTCAAAATGGAAAAATTTAATGGTTTTTTCATTCAAAATGGAAAATTTTAATGATTTTCATTCAAAAAAATAGTTCAAAGACTTGATCTTTCAAATAGAAAAAGTTTAATGATATTTTCATTCAAAAAACTAGTTCAGGAACTTGATCATTCAAAATGAAATAGTTTGTTGAGTTTTTATGAACTTTTCCCTTTTAAAAATGTATTTTATTCCTCAAATCAACACAACTGACAATCAAACTATGTCGTTGACTTCCCCATCTCAAACCACGATTTTACTGACCAGTGATCCACTTTAACGGTTCACCTATTCAGAAAAATTCATGGATCTGCCACTGAAGGTATGAGGAGGCATGATGTATGCAAATCATACTTCAAACGTACCCAGTATATCCCATCTGCAGATAAGGTCTTAGGAGGCATGATGTATGCAATCATACCTCAAATTCCTAGAGGAAAAGGTAAAAGAAAGAAAGATGCTCATTTATTTGTTAGTACTACTAAAGATGTAACCTTTTTTCCATCACAAAACATTTGGAAAAAATGATCTACAGAAACTTAGTTTTCTAAACTAACAAGTTTTCATTTCTGTTTCTAGGCTTAAAAAACCTCCATAACCTGGTCCAAATCCCGCAAATATCGTCTTCGGTCTTTCCCTCGGGAGGCGGAGCCTTAAACTTCGCCTTTTCGCTCAGTTCTTCAAACGCCACGACCAGATTCCCGAGCCTTGCAACGAACTCGATAGAAAGCGACGTAAATGTCACGAGCGACAGCACACTCGCGCTCTTATACGTGTCGGCCTCATCTGGAATGACTATTCTTTCGGGTTTATACGAGAATTGTCGAGTTAACGACTTGAAACTATTACCGTTCGTGCCCTCCCAGGGCAAATTCGTACTTTCAGGACTCCTTGACGTTCCAAGATCGAGTACTGCTTCACTATGGGAATGGAACCCGTGGTATTCACGCGGGTCGTCCATCTTTAAAAAGTCTTGGGGATCGTTAATCTCGATTGGTGGTTTCCCGATCTCCCAACTGTTTGAATCTACGAGAAGGTAGGATTTGCGGTCGACCTTTCTTTGCAAGTCTTCGGCTGCTTTGAGGACTTCATCGAGTATATTCATCGAGCCGAGTTTCTCCATTTTCTTGACTTTGTTGCCGAGTTCACGTAGCACTTTAGCACCAGCTGTGCCTACCCTTTGAAGTTCTTCTTGGAAAACCAGTCTCCTATCTGCCGGGGCCTGCACATTACATAAAACGAGGTCAACGATGTTCATTTTTTATGGTAGTCAAACATTTAGAGCGGTGGATCACTCGAATGAGTGCAGGATTACACAAGAAGGGTGTGATATAGTTATAGTAGATTAATAAACGACCGCACATGAGAAAACTTGCTTCTTAAAAAATCATTAAATACTTGCAAAAATAGCTTTATCATAGAAAAAAAGGAGAGATTTGTTATGGAAAAAGGGTTTGTGCTACCGCCCAGAACACCACCACCGTACACCCCCACCGTACGGTCCCACGGCCATCAAAGAGAATGGTGGTGTTATAGGATAGGGCCCGCACAGGGGGATTTGACCAGAGTACTTGTTGTAAAAACTCCGCAATTAAGCGTGCTTAGACGAGAGTAGTAACCTCCATGTGGGACATACGGGACTCGTCTCATTTGGTTTGGTTTACCTTGTCGTAGAAACTCCACCCCCTTAAGTGGCGTTTTACTTTTGATCATTGGGTTTTTAGCTTTCGGTTGGTTTATCTCTAGTAGTTTCCTTTTCACAAGCACAGAGTGTTCACAGAACCAGCCGCTCTACTTCTTGGGTAGAGATCAGGTCTGCGTACATCCCCACAAACTGTAATAACCGAGTTTAAATGAAATAAATGCAGAGTTGGGTGAGTATTTGCTCAAAGCCCAAAGTGTGGGGGGCTAGGTGGTAAAGTGGAATAAGATGGATTTAACCTAGAGACCTATCTCTCATTTCATTGTGAGCGGTGGAGAACTATTGCTGGAGAGTAGATTGAAGGCGATTTGGAGAAATGAAAGCAAAGGAGCAGGTTACGTTTGGAATCAAACTTACATCAATCAAGGTAAGCATCTCTATGTTGGAATCGTCTTGTTGAAATGTTTTGATGATTTAGAGAAGGGGGAAGTATCTGGGTTTTTGTTCTTGGGAAAATTGGAACTTTGAACCTTAAGATTGATCCCTAATCGTTTGGGGAGCAATGGGTTGAGAGGTTTGGGTTCTAGATATGTTTTGCTTTAACCCCGTCGCCGGAATCGACTTCCCCGTAGGGAGTAGCCGCGTCGCCGCCGCCGCCGCCTGCGACCTTGTTGTCGAGGGAAAAGGGCCCCGGGTGACTCGGGAGTTCTCCACTGGGCGACCCCGGGAGTCTTCAACCGGGTGGAGCCCGGGTGTTGCTAACCGGGTGATCCCGGGGATGCTTGACCGGGTGACCCCGGGTATGCTTGACCAGGTGATCCCGGGTGTGATGGACCGGGTAATCCCGGGAGTTTTTCCTGTGGGTCATCCGGGTTTCGTGGGTCTAAGTTTTTGAAGGATCAAGAGCGGGTCTACCGAGAGGAGTTTTCGCTTAGCCTTAGGGTGATCGGAAATATTCATCATTCTATTCGTTTACACCGTAGGGGAGATTGCAAGCGTGAGCGTAAGGTTCTAAGCAAGCGACCAGGTGAGTTTTTCTAACCCAATCCTCGTTGATGATTACGGGATATTTTATATATGCGAGATTTTGTTAAATGCGAGTTATGTTTTTATCGTTCTTGATATGTGGAAATGTATGCATACATTGTTGTTAGCGAGATGGCCAAGTCGGGGTGTGTGTCCCACCTGTGCTCATACGCGGGGGGGGGTCCCGTATATGCCATTGGGGTGTGTCCCAAATAAGGCAGTATGAGCCAGACACGTTACCTCCGTGTGACGGTAGTGTGTGCCAGAAGCAAGTTTGTGAATATGATGCTTTATTTTATAAACTGAATGGGTTTATACTTCTATAAATCTTTCATGTGGCTTTGGCATGAACTGTTATTCGAGGGAACTCACTAGACCATTTGGTCTCACCCTCGCTCTTTCAAAACTAAAAACCTTTTCAGGAGGGCGTGATGTAGGAGGATCCGGTAAGGGGAAAGAGAAGTTGTGAGCCGGGAGCTTATGTTAGAAGATTGTTAATCTTAGTCTTTCAGACTTAGTCGTTGTTATACATTCTCGGTTGTGTAATAGGTTGTTTCCGTAAACCTTGTTATTTGAATTGTTGAGTTGGGGCCGTTTGGCATTGATTTATATTAAAGTCGATTATGCTTTATTTCTGCGATTTTGGGTCGTTACACAAACCACTTCCGGGTGGGATATACTGGGGTCATTTAATTTGGTCTTAGGGGTTGTTTGGTTGGTTTTCCAATAAATCCTATATGAATGAAGTTGTATGTGTAGATTAGACTGTCTGTATAGATTGGGAATGTTTTTGTTTGAGAGATTTTTTTTCATATATGGAAGGAGCATGTTTTTTAACCGGGACGAGCAGGTTTAAAAAAGACTTGGCTTTATGCATAAAGCTCCCCCTTAGAAGCTTACTTAATAAGCCACTTTATATATCATTAAGCCACTACCAAACAGTCATGCATAGTTGACTGAATAGCTGTAAATCCTATTAATCTCATTATGCTGCTAACAAACATGCCCTTAGTAGGTGTGTGGTTAGGTTGGTTCATACTTTCTTGGTATGTTTCTGTGTTCTTGGTATTTAATGAATTCCTTTTTGACGTTCCAAAAAGAAGTACGGTGATTCCCAATAGTTAATGAATTGACAACTATCTATTAAACCTTTAGACCATATAAACTAAAACCGAAACAAGATTTAAGAAAAAAGTACAATGAAGTGAAAACGGTACCTGTATTTCCGAGAGTACGCACCCATGCAACGCCATGACCATAAACGAGCAATGCCGTAGTGCACCACTAACTTTCACAAAGTTTCTCCAAGGATACTTGTACATCTTGTAAGCACCATGGGGTGGCTCCCAAATAGCAAAACCCAGCTGAACAACGAACACCGACTTATATATTTTGACTTCTCAACATTAAAATCATCGAGGATTCTTCGGTTTTGTTAACGGAAATACTCCCTCTGTCCCAACATAAATGTCCACAATGAAAAAGGAACAAAGTTTTAGAAATATGTAATTACTACACTTTTTAATCAACTAAATGACAATTTTACCCTTAATAAGGATGGAGTAATAAATTTTTCCATCTTATAATTAAGGATAGAATTGGAAAGTAGACACTTACTTTTCAAAGCGGACGCTTATTTTGAGACGGAGGGAGTAGATAATAGCATCCAAGATTATTACAAATAATACAAATTGGGAAACCCCATGTGATAAATTCGTACAAAAATCTATAAAACCAAACTAAACGAACTCGATATATCACACTCGAAAGGGTCTAAGAGGAATGGGATGTAGGCAGACGTGTCCTCCATCCCATGGGGTAGAGTAATAATATATATATATATATATATATAGAGAGAGAGAGAGAGAGAGGTGGTTTCAATTGAAAACCATATTAGTTGGAAACTTTGGAAACCGTCAATTTTATTGGTTAAATTAATGAAATTGGTTCATAAAGTTGTTTAATATGATCAAGTTGTTTCATGTAATTCTTTTGTTAATGAAATTGTTTCATATATTTGTGTTTTTTATGTAGTTTCATCTATTTTTCTCATTCTGATGAAATTGTTTCATGTATTTTTGCAGTGTAATTAAACCTTTTCATTTTTACATAAAAAAACACAAATATATGCAACCATTTCATCAATAAAAGAATTATATGAAACAATTTCATCAAATTAAACAATTTCATTAACTTAACCAATGAAATCGAGGGTTTCCATGGTTTTCAAAATTAGAGGGGTTTCCATTTGATCGCTCCCCTATATATATATATATATATATATATATATATATATATATATATAGTCAGGTTCAGGGGAAAACCGCAAAAAAAATGAAAAACTAAGGAACATCCTGGTAACCGTTCATCTGGCCGGTATGCACATGTGCATAACATACATACGTGCCTAAAAACCAAAAGACAACTTCAATACTTGTATGCAAATGTACATACATGCCTAAAAACCAGGGTGTTCCTCAGTTTTTCGTTTTTTTGAGGTTTTCCCTAAACCTCTCCCCCCCCCCCACCCCCACCCCCTTCTCTCTGTGTATATATATATATATATATATATATATATATATATATATATATTTATCTATATATATGTGTGTGTATATATATATAATTTAATTTTTCAAACAAGGTTCGAAGTGTAAGATACCAAGGTGTCCTCTTGACTTGTAGATTCCACAGCTGATCTATAGCCGCTATAAAGCCGATCTTCATGAGCTTGGTAAGTGAGGATTTTCGAAGGGATCCTTTTATATTCCACACAATTCAGATACTGATTAATACAACCTGCAAAGAATCCGTAATAGAAGAGTTAACGGATCAAAAATGGCAACAACTCGATTATGTAAAAGAAACTGTCCACCTTGACTTCTGAAGTCAAAAGAACCACTTTTAAACTTCAAAATTCTTATGGATTCTTTGTATTTCCAAGAAAGTATCAATGGTTACGCATTTTAAACGTTGTTAAAGATCAAAAGAAAAAAAAACGTATAAAATTTGTAAAGAAATCCATAGGTTTGACCTCAGAAGAAAATAGAGTCAATATCAGAGTATTAAACCTTCGAGTGAATTGGCAACACCAAAGAAATTCTTAACCACCAAATTATGCAAATCTTCACCAGCCCAGATGGGATAGATGCCAACATTCACAAGCAGACCGACGCCAGCACCGAGTGCAATTAGCAAAAAACGACTAACAGCCGTATGTATGAACTCATTTGAGCGATACCCAGATGCCATTATGTAACAATAAGTCAACGTGAAGACTCTGAATCCATATTCGTAAGGCTTCAATGTGGGGTAAAGTTTTGCGAAAGTTGCAAGTGATCCTACCAAAGACACGAAATTCACAAACCAAGAAAAGTATATAAGTTATCATCTTAAATGGGGGGTTTAAGTAGGGGCGGGGTCAAATGAGAACCGTAAATATTTTGAGAACATGGGAACCAACTGGTCATGCTTTATTCATAATGAATGTCATGAGTCATGACGAAAACTGTTCATATTGAATATGCATGATATTCATGATTATTTAGGGTTATTCATCATGAATAATACATGAAATAGTTAGTTTCCCTCAAAATATTTATCGTTCTCATTTAAACTTTCCCAAATTTAAGCATATAATATTTATCGTTGGGTACCTATGGTAAATATGCTGATCACAATAACAACCTCATCCCATACTCTACCGGCTCGTTCACAAAAACGAGCCAACTCAGCCATGGCAAGAGCAAGCCCACCGGCTGACAAAGTCCCCACTCCACGGTTAAATCCTTTGCTAAACGTTGCTCCTACATAACAATATAACGATTCAAGATTCAAGATTATATACATCATTCAAGATAACATAAGAAAGCACTAGACTTTAAAATCAAGTTACATTCAAGATAAAATCCGGTATATGAAATAGACCAATATTTGTATTAAATTATTGTGATTTTGGATGTCAAATTGAGACACATGGATAGGATTTGTATAACCAGCCATCCCTCCCCTACCCCACCTCACCCACTCTCACCCAACCCAACTCCCATTGACAAACAAACAAGTATAGTAAGGACAATTTATGTTAATTTTTTATGTCAAGAGTGCAATTTTTAACTTCAAATTTGATATGGATCCTAAATTTCCTAACAAAAGTCTGAAAATGTACTGAATTCCAGTACTGGCCATACATATGAGAAATAATTGGTGTTAATTTGTAAAGAAACCCATATCAATTTCATACTTACAAAACTAGGTTGACATAAAAGATTCAAAAATTCCAACCCTTGATCCAAAACAAAATGAAATAATATGCAAATCCCAACCAAGAAACATGAAATGGAAAAAGGGTATCAAATGAAACTGGAAAATATGGGAAATAATTTATGTTAATTTGTAAAGAAACCCATCTCAATTTCACAGTTAGATTGCATCCCTTGGTCCAAAAACAAAATAAAAATAACAGCAAATCCTAATCAAGAAACATGAAATGGAAAAAGGGTATCGAATGAAACTGGAAAATATAGGAAATAATTGGTATTAATTTATAAAGAAACCCATATCAATTTCACACTTACAAAACTAGGTTGACATAAAAGATTCAAATTCCAACCCTTGATCCAAAAAAAAGTGAACATAAAAATACAAATCCTAATCAAGAAACATGAAATGGAAAAAGGGTATCAAATGAAACTAGAAAATATGTGAAATAATTGGTATTAATTTATAAAGAAAACCATATCAATTTCACACTTACAAAACTAGATTTGACATAAAGAATCAAATTGCATCCCTTGGTCCAAAAACAAAACGAAAATAACATACAAATCCTAATCAATAAACATGAAATGGAAAAAGGGTATCAAATAAAACTGGAAAATAATTTATGTTAATTTGTAAAGAAACCCATCTCAATTTCACAGTTAGAAAACTAGGTTGACATAGAAGATTCAAATTCCAACTCTTGATCCAAAACAAAATGAACATAATATGCAAATCCCAACCAAGAAACATGAAATGGAAAAAGGGTATCAAATAAAACTGGAAATTTGTGAAATAATTGGTGCTAATTACAAAGAAACCCAAATCAACTTCACACTTACAAAACTAGGTTGACATAAAAGATTCAAATTCCAACCCTTGCTCCAAATCAAATGAAAGAAACGTGAAAATGGAAAAAAGGGTATCAAATAAAACTGTAAAAAAAAGGGATAAATAAATAATAGTTACCTATACTGAATTCAAAGACAACCACAACTGTAAGTATAGCCCAAACAGAGTGTTCACTGATATCAGGAAGTGGTTCTTTCCAAAATATCAACAAAGAAATCAAAGACAAAGCCAACCCCAATTTCGCAGAAAACACAACTTTTCTTGGATCAGATCGACCCATCTCCGAAGCCTTAATCACCACCCATCTCAAATTCTTCCATAAACCTTCAAATTTCTTTACAATCCAACCAAAACAACTGCACCCACAAACCTTATAATCATCAACATCACCATACACAAAATCCCTTTCTTCTAAAAGTCTTTCTCTTTCTATGTTCTCCAAAAACCCTTGTTTGTTGCCCATTTCAGGATCTTGAAATTGTGGCTATTGGGTAAAATAGGAGTTGAAGATGGCCACTTTTGGTTTAGTTTTTATATGGTTTGTGAAGAACCCAGTTGGATCGTGTATTGTAGAAAGCATTTTTTGGGTGAATGATGCATATTGTTGGGTTTATTAAAGGTATGTATGGTTGTATGGGATTCGAATTCGAGTGAGAAAAGAAGAAAGGGATGCAGAGACAAAGTCACGAGACCGTACGTCACCTTCGAGGAAAAAAGGAGGAAAACGAAAGTGTGAGAGTCAGCATTCCCCAAATTGACTTATGCGCACTATTGAGGATTTATTTTAGAGTGAATAAACTCTAAATTTGGTCCCTAAGGTTTAATGAAATCTTTAAAAGTCGAAACTGAACTTCGATAAATCTAGAAAATCATCCTTATGGTTTTCATATTGCTTTGAAAGTGGTCCTTGATTACTAACTCCGTTTAAGTGTCCGTTAAATAAAAGGCATTTTAGTCTTTTACCTATTTTCTTCAATTTTAATTGAAAAATCAATAAAATATAATATATAATATTATTATGGTAAACTTCAATTTTGGTCCCCTCCCTGTTTAAAGACCGCTTGTGTCGTTACTTTCCTCTTCTCCAATTGTTCCTCCTCCGGTGACCTGCAACACCCTTGTCATCATCTTCTTTGAAAGCTAACCAGACCGTCCATCTCCATTTAATCAAAGTCGATCGGTTTCATCATGCCTCCCCCCTCCGGCTGTTCATCGAAGTCACTGATGAACTTGATCGGTTTCATTTTCTTCTTCGAAAGCTTCGACGAACTCGATTTCCTCTTTCCTCATCGGTTTTTTCTCCTGCAACTCCCCCTCCTCCGATGAACCACACCTTTCATCTCCATTTCGAGCTTCAACCCAAATCCACACCCACCATAGTAGATGTTTTTCGTCCCCCTCCTCCGATGACCACGCTTTCCGAAACCTTGTTTTAAACCAAAACTTTCAGGACAAAATCACGATATCAAAACCTATAACAAGTTGGACGTGTTTTTGCTTCACCATGAGCCACAACCATGTGTGTGTGTGTGTTTGCAACTAGTTGGATGTTTGGGACAAAATTTTCAAAACAAGCAAGTGTATTGTACCTACAGATGTGAAGATTTCAAAATCCAAACCCACTGTTTTTGGTGATAAACTAAAGCTGGAAAATGGGGATGGGGATGGGTGGTCAAAGTGGTCAATGAGAAAGGGTGGTGGTTGATTGGAGCAAAGGGTAGGTCGTGGTTGGAGATGGTGACCTTTGGAGTTGGTCGGAGATGGTGACCGGAAAATGGACGAAGGGGATCGTCGGATCGAAGGGATAGAAATGCATGGTTCTGTGTATATGTTTGTGTGTGTATCAATGTGTATATATATTATATATAATTAATAGGTAATATAATATAATTTTTTTATTTTTTAAAATAGATAATTAGGAAAATTAGTAAAAAGACATAATTGTCCTTCATTTTAATAAACATTATTAACGGAGTTAGGTTTTTTTTTAAACCTCTTAATGACTCTTAAGTCTGAATCGTTCAGACATTTTTACACACCAGCTCTTATTAATCATAACTAAAATAAGACTTCAGACTTTAGACCTCTTAAAAAACAAACGACACCTTAGTGAGCATGGACCACTTTCAGAGCAAAATAAAAATTACATGGACGATTTTTAAACTTATCAAAGTTTAAGTTCCATTTTCAAATATTTCACGAAACCTCAGAGACCAAAATTCAAATTTACTCTATTTTTAGTCTCTTGTTAATGGCTTCTTTCTGGTTTTCGGTCGCTCAAATTAGTAAAATATATTTTTGGTCTTTTTTCATGTTTGGAAACCCAAGTGGTCTTTCCTATTAACTCCGTTTGGGCCTTCCCATTAACTCTTCATGTGAGTGGCAATTTAGTCCTTTTACTTCCTTCTGTTTATAAGTTTTTGTAGTTACAAGTATTTAAAGCTTATTGTATAAGTGCTTTAATTTTTTTTTTAAACTTGAACTAAAAAACTCACTCGACCCAATTCCCATTTTCATCCCGCCACCTCCCCCTATGAACATCACCACATAAGCAGTGATGAACACCCCGACACCTCCCCCCTTCTCCCTCCCGCTGAGCACCCTTTTCCCTCCTAGTAACCGGTGACTCAACCCTCTAATTGAACGACCGAACCCAACTCCTTCTCGTGTGGAACGGTGAACCCCAACCCTCGTACCCTTCTCGATCGAAACAATGAACCCAACCCATGAAAAACGCAACTATCCACATAACCGATGAATAAATTCCCAACCATCCATAGAGCTGATGAATAGATTACCAACAACACCGATGATCTGGTTAACGAGTTTGGTTTTTGAAGACGACGAGTTTGGTTTCCAAGTCTGGTTCGATGGCAGATCCACATTCATTTATGTTGAAGCAACTGAATTCTTGAGTTAGGTTGTCTGGTTCGATAGTGAGTTATGGTTTTTTTTTTAAATTTAGATTTAGATTTTTTTAGATGGGTGTCCTAGGCTATGCCTAGACTAGATTTAGATTTTGGTTTCTATTTTTTTCATTTTTGGATTTGGTTACGAATTTCACTGTTGTTCTTGATTTCATCTGTATTAGGGTTTTTGTTCTTGAAATTTCATTGTTGTTCTTCAAATTTTCACTTGTGGGTTTGAGAAATCAATAGGATTTGCTCTTGAAATATTATTTGTATGTGTGATTTGATTTGTTTGATTTAGGCTTTTCATATTGTTTTTTGAATTGTGGTGTGACGGGTAGTAGATGGTAGTGGTGGGCAAGGTTCAAAATGGCGTGAGGCGTGGCGTGACGGCGAGGTCAAGCCTTAAGCCTTACATGCCACGGCGAGGACGCGGCGTTTTTCAAGGCGTCAAATTTGTATGTCATATTCAAAATTATATATATACGTATATGTTTTATATATATTATTCTAATCAAATAATAATCTTAAAGAATGTACATTCATATTGAAATAAGGAAAATCATATAGATTAATAGTATAAAAATAGTTTTTGATTGAATATTTAAAATAGAACTTAGAAAGATAATTTTACAACATCGTTTAAATCGTGTGTCCATAACATTTATAATTTCGTGAAAATGATTGATTAGATAAATCATATAAAAGTAATAAATATAAAGTTAAAAATGAAAAAATACAAAAGATAAAAAAAATTAAAATTAAATTTTTTTTTTTATAAAGTTAAAAATGAAAAAATACAAAAGATAAAAAAAATTAAAATTAAAAAAAATTATATTTTTTGAAAAAAAAAATGTCTTACAAAAAACGTGCGCCGCGACGCGTCTTAAGACGTCATAGCGTAAGCCATGTCTTACAGAAACGTTATGGGCCAGTTCGTAACGGCGGAGACGCGTCTTGCGCCATATCATGCCATGACGCATGCAATGGCGCGCCTTTTTGAACCATGGTGGTGGGTGAAGAGTGGTGGTGGTGATGGTTGGCAGGTGATAGTGGTGGTCATCAATGTTATTGGAGACGGAGGTTAGGATGAAGAAGATGGCTAAAAAAGACCAAAATGCCCCTCACGTGAGGGGCAAATGACTGAGTTAATATAGTCTAGACTAACGGAGTTAATAACAGGGACTTATTTGAGCTTCAAAACACGAAATTTGGATCAAAAGCATATTTTACGAATTTGAAGAACGAAAATCAAAAAACAGTCATAGACGAGGTACCAAAAATGTAACTCTTTATTATATTAACAAAATACAAGAAAACATCCTCATCACAAATTGTTTATACTTTTCATAAGATTCGGAGGCATTAAAATATAATAAAATTTGTTTAAATTATTATTTAATGTAATAAATAAATATTATTTATATAAAGATTTTTCAGTTGTTTTTCATGTAATTTTTTACTAAATTGCTTTATTTTTTCTGATTGACAAATAAAACAGAATATACATAAATATAATATAATAATATAAATAAACTTTAGAGTAAATTACATTTTTGGTCCTTATGGTTTTCATTCACTATCAATTTTGGTCCCTCTTATAAACTAATTACATTATTGGTCACTATGGTTTGCGTTTTGTTTCAATTTTGGTCCTTTTGACTAACTCTAGTTAAAAGAGTAGTTAATTTTTTTTTGTTTTTCCTCTTTTTTGTCTTATTAGATCATAGGGTAAATTACAATTGTAGTCCTTTGGTTTGTCTCTTTTCATTTTTGTTTTTCCTACAATTTTATTTTTTATTTTATACCCCTTATCATATTAATTAATTAATGATATTTTTAATTAAAAATATGTATTTTATTTTGTAAGTTATATCTCTAAATTACTTTTGTCCATGTCTGTAAAATAAGTTCAATATTGAATATTTTAAATTTATATATATATATATATATATATATATATATATATAAATGTAAGCAAATCCATGTACACTAATACAAGAAATAATTTTTACTTTAACTTGGGTTCAAAAAATGGGTCATTTTTTTTTCTTAATAATGTAATATGAAGATAAAAATTTATCTATGTCTATTAATTAAAAAAATGCATCGTTTCAGATATTTCATTTTTTATTACATAAATTGAAGTTGATATTTTTTAAAAAATTTAATAATTATACTATAAAGTTTTTGTTTGATACACATTTAGAGAAACATTTAATTAAATTAGAATCTGAAAATGATACATTTTTTATTAATAGCAATGTTCTAAAAAACTCGCTGCACAGCCGCCATGGCACGCCATGACACCAAGGCTTGTGTCTCACGTCACGTTAAGCCCCGTGGCATACCACGGTCTAATGTACAATTTCGTAATGCAATATTTGATTTTTCTTTACGTTTTTAATGTCTTATTTGCAAGTTTTTAATATATACCATAATTTAACTTGCTTATTATTATTGACTAATTGAGTAACACTACAAAACATATGGTTTTTTCTATATAATGATATATGAATTAGAAAAATAACACCATAAGTGTAACACCTTAAATTTTAGAGTAATTTAAAAATCTGAAAATTTGGCAATATGACGTTTGTATTTGGAATAAACCACCCAAAAAGGGTAAATGTATAAAGCATTTACAAAACCTGCGAATGGAAATGGAAATCAACAACAAACTAATTTAAACATGTACTATCTAGATTACATCGGTTGTCATCCCAAAATCACCAAAATAAGGAGGTTGATTTAATGCCCAAAACACCAAATATCTAATCATCTCAAAAATGCCTCAAACCCACGCTCGTCACTCAAACCTTTGGCAACCCACCGCTAAAGGAACCTGTTATACATATCATTTGAGAAAAAATGTTAGGCTTAAAGCCTAGTGAGAACATACAGTTTATTATTTGAAGAAATATAGATAAATGTGACGAAAGAAAACCTTTTCAAAAGAGTTGAGTTTACAATTGAAATAATAATCACATAAGGACCTTTTCGGTCCAAAATTACATCTTGTGATGACGGGGGAGACCCGATTTACCAAAGATTGTAGCGGAACACAAAAGTAAGGCACACCCCGAGTTATGAGCTAAATACTTGGAACCATGGCCACGAACAACGTCGGTCCGTACTAAGATGTGGGGGAGGGCACCCGAGGAAACCAAGTCATACTCGTTCACTAGGATTACATTTACGGTCCATGACTAGTAATCAGTCCCACATAACCGTACCAAGTTGCCTCCGAGGACCCAATGTCTCAACTAGCTACAAGGGGAAAAACATCCCAAACATAAGCCGACTCAATACCTATGGATCCACTAGTAATAGTCTAGACTTGTCACAATTTCATTTGTGACCAACTATAGTTAAACATATAGTCATCAACACCATTTATTTCCAAAAATGTATTTCCATGTTTAACTACTGATAAGAACTTGCAAAAATCCAAACATGAGAGTGAAAGTCATAAAAATGAGACTATATACTTTATTTCAAATAACCCACATAAATATGCAAGTAAAACCTTATATTACATCATATAAGATGGAACTCTTCATTTTAGTTGAAAGTGATGGAAACCCTAAAATCTCCCAAAACTCAAGTTAGGTTAAAAATGTGATAAATATGAACCAAAACAAAGGAGATATAAAGGAGTTTAAAATATAATGTTTTGATATGTATAAAGTTTGGAAAATGGAATTATGGACTCACCAAGTGGGTTTTTGAAGAAAACCTAAAACCCTAGCTTGACCTCTTGGAGAAGATGACAATGGAGATGGTGGTTGAATGCTTCTAGCTTGACTCCTTGAAGAATGCACTTAACTCTTGGTAATAAATGAGATAGATAGAGTTGGAAGAAACCCTAAGTTCAGATTTAATGAAAAGGGAGAAGTTGAGAGAGTTCTTGGAAAGGAAATGTGAGATTATTGGGGTTTGGGGCCGAATTTACTCATTTAAGATGTTAGGAGTCGCGTGCTGATGGCGGCGAGGGTAACCGTGCGGAACACTGGAGTCGCGAAGGGCAGAGCCCCATGCGGATGGTGGCGCGGCTTCATCCGCGCGGACCACTGGCCCCAGACTCCACTTTATTTTCGGTTACCACGCACAGTTCCAAACGAGACAAAGATCTAGGCAACAAACAAGACTAAAGATTTTGCCACACGAGATAAACGAAAAAAGAAGAATTTGCTTACCCGGAAATTTGGGGTGTTACAATCCTCCCCAACTTGGAAATGATTTCGTCCCCGAAATCCTAACTACTCGAACAAGTGAGGATATCTTCGCTTCATATCCTCCTCGGCTTTCCACGTTACATTAACACCGCGATGATGCTTCCATTGCACTTTGATCATAGTGACTTCCTTGTGGCGAAGTTTCTTTGACCTTTTCTCCATAATAGCTTCGGGTTCTTCAACACAACGGTTACCCTCATCCACTCTAATCTCGAAAAGAGGGATAACGTTTTCCTATTTTGCCAAACACTTCCGAAGGTAACATATATGGAATGTGTTGTGGATCCCGTTCATTTCTAGAGGAAGTTCCAATTGGTAAGCTTGCAAGCCCATACGATTAAGCACTTTAAATGGTCTAAGGAAATGGGGACTCAACTTCCCGTGTTTTCCGAACCGGATAATGCCCTTCCATGGCGACACCTTTAGCATCACACGATCGCCCACTTGAAACTCCATTGGCCGCCTCTTCTTATCGGCATAGCTCTTTTGCCGATCTTGAGCCGCTTTCAACCGTTCCCGAATGCCTTTAACTTTATCGGTCGTTTCTTGCACAATTTCGGGTCCGACGAATTGTTTCTCTCCCACTTCTAGCCAACACACGGGAGTTCTGCACTTTCGCCCGTATAAAACCTCAAACAGTGCCATTCCGATACTCGAGTGGTAGTTGTTATTATAAGCGAACTCCACCAAAGGTAGGTGAGAGTCCCAACTACCCCCGGAGTCGATAAGACAAGTCCTTAGCATGTCTTCGAGCGTTTGGATCGTTCTCTTGCTTTGATCGTCACTTTGTGGATGGCAAGTCGTACTCAACTTCACTCGCGTACCAAGCTCCTTCTGAAAGCCATCCCAAAAGTTCGAAGTGAATCGACTGTCGTGATCCAACACGATCGACAAGGGTACCCCATGCCTCGAGACCACTTCATCGATGTAGAGTTTTGCTAACTTGTCCATCGGTAAGGTTTCACGCATAGCCAATAAGTGAGCGCTCTTAGTCAACCGATCGACTATTACCCAAATGGTATCGTGACCTCGAATAGTTTTGGGCAACTTTGTCACAAAGTCCATAGTAATATGCCCCCACTTCCACTCGGGGATATCTAAGGACTGAAGGCTCCCATATGATCGTTGGTGTTCGGCTTTCACTTGTAAGCACGTCACACAACGCTCTACGTAACGCGCCACATCCAGTTTCATTACCGACCACCAATAATGTAACTTCAAATCCCGGTACATCTTTGTATGTAACACTCTAAAATTCAGAGTAAATTAAAACCTGGAAATATGGCAACAAGACATCTGTATTAATATAAACTTCCCATAAAGGGGATCAGTCCTTAAGACTATACAAAACCTGAACGGATATAGAATTCATCAACCAACTAATATAAACATATACTATCTAGATTACATAAGTTGTTGATCCAGAATTATAAAAAATGTGGGACTTAACAACGCCCAACAATCCAATACTACACAATCTCAAAAACCCTCGAGATCAATCCCGACACTCAAGCCCTTAGCAACCCGCCGCTAACGAGAACCTGATATACATATCATTTGAGAAAAAGTGTTAGGCTTAAAAGCCTAGTGAGAACATACAGTTTATAAATTTCAAGGGATATAACATTTACATCCAAAAAGGAAACCTTTCAAACAAGCATTTCCAAGTTAACTGATGTTAGGAATAAAATCCATTAAAATAAGGTCATAAACCTTCTTTCCAGAACCTCACAATTTAATGCACATGTAGTTCTTCGTTTTGATTACCTTATGGAACCTCACAATTTAATGCACATGTAATTCCATAATTTATTGATGGCCATAACCTCACAATTTAATGCACATGTAGTTCTATATTTGTTAACAGCCAGAGCCTCACAATTTAATGCACATGTAGCTCGATATTTGTTAACGGCCAGAGCCTCACAATTTAATGCACATGTAGCTCTATATTTACATTACTTGGTAATCTCAAATAATGAAATATAAGTCGACTCAAAACCTAGGGATCCGCTAGTAATGGTACAAACTTGTCACAACAACTTATGTGACCAACCGTAGATAGTCATATGGTATAAAAACAATTTCATAAACAAATGCCTTTTCTTTGATGGGGAATAGACATCCCAATAACTTTGTAACCAACCATAGATAGTCATATGGTATAAAACATTTTATAAACAAAATGCCTTTTCAAGTTCAACTTCTGGTAAGTATGAAAATCATAAGAATGAGTTCATAAACAATCTTTCACATGTCCACATAATGTTTAAGTAAAACATCATTTTACTTCAAATAATATAGAATTCATCATAAAATGATCGGAACCCTAAAATCTCCCAAAAGTTAACTTATATCCAAAATGTATAAATCTTAAATCTGAAATCATGGAGATACATAGGAGTTCAAAATGTAATCCTTTGACATGTATAAAGTTTTAGAAAGGTAGTAGGAACTCACCCAATAGGTTTATACGAAAACCCGAAGAACCAGATATCGACCCTCTTAATAAGACGAAGCTTTCAACACCGAAACCTCGGATCATAAACTAGATTCTAGCCACCAAGAGTTACCAACCAACTCTTAGAGAGAGAGAGATTTCTAGAGAGATAATCGATTTTAGAGAGAGAGAAGAGAGAGAATAGAGATTTCTAGAGAGAGAATGAGATATTTAGGCTGAAAAGGGGATAAGTCGGCCAGGCCAACTCGCGGGTTATGCCGCGACTTCCACTCGCGGCATAACTCGCCCGCTTACACAAAACCAAACCCATCCAGAGGGTTTCGCGGGTTATGTCGCGACCTCAACGCGGCATAACTCGCGTAGCTCACTGAGGTTTGTCCAAAACCAACAAAAGCCAAACTCAAACTTGGTAACAACCGCGGTGCTAACGACAAAAGCTTAACACTAGAATACCAAGGTTACATAACGAAATTCGGGTCCCAACCTTAGAATGATTTCGTCCTCGAAATCTACTCTTCTCTATGGAACACTTTTCGCAGAGAATATCATCTCAAACCCAAAAGCTAGAAACATTAACGAGATCCTAATACCGATATCCACACTAGCTACCCTTCTTGAGCACAATTCACTCCTAACCGAACGAACACTCAACACTCTAAAGTAACCTTTACTCATAAGGTTACGGTTGCCTCCCAACCTTAGGTGACAATTACAATCTCCAGGAAATTAGCGACCTTAACTTCCCATCTACCAGTTCTTCAAATAATATAGAATTCATCATAAAATGATCGGAACCCTAAAATCTCCCAAAAGTTAACTTATATCCAAAATGTATAAATCTTAAATCTGAAATCATGGAGATACATAGGAGTTCAAAATGTAACCCTTTGACATGTATAAAGTTTTAGAAAGGTAGTAGGAACTCACCCAATAGGTTTATACGAAAACCCGAAGAACCAGATATCGACCCTCTTAATAAGACGAAGCTTTCAACACCGAAACCTCGGATCATAAACTAGATTCTAGCCACCAAGAGTTACCAACCAACTCTTAGAGAGAGAGAGATTTCTAGAGAGAGAATCGATTTTAGAGAGAGAGAAGAGAGAGAATAGAGATTTCTAGAGAGAGAATGAGATATTTAGGCTGAAAAGGGGATAAGTCGGCCAGGCCAACTCGCGGGTTATGCCGCGACTTCCACTCGCGGCATAACTCGCCCGCTTACACAAAACCAAACCCATCCAGAGGGTTTCGCGGGTTATGTCGCGACCTCAACCCGCGGCATAACTCGCGTAGCTCACTGAGGTTTGTCCAAAACCAACAAAAGCCAAACTCAAACTTGGTAACAACCGCGGTGCTAACGACAAAAGCTTAACACTAGAATACCAAGGTTACATAACGAAATTCGGGGTGTTACATTGTACTTCCCAGATGAATGGAATACTTGGACTTGTGGGCATCCTCAAGAAGTAGTTCCTGGTTTCCCCCAACTTTGGGCACCCAGATACGGCCATTGAACAACTTTACCCCACGACTATCTTCCGTTAAGAGCAAACGTTGTTTTGTCATAACCTCATCTTTGAGATTTTCTTCTAACAAGGCTTCCACTTGGGATGTCTTGATCTTCTCAATAAGACTTGACACTAACTCGATTCTTGAAAGGGTAGCCCGAATACTTCCGCTATAGTCCTTCCGACTTAACGCATCGGCCACTACGTTCGCCTTACCGGGATGGTAAAGCAACTCACAATCGTAATCCTTGAGCAACTCGAGCCACCGCCTTTGCCTCATGTTTAACTCTTTTTGATCAAAGACATATTTTATACTCTTATGATCCGTGTAGAGTGTACATTTCGTGCCATAGAGGTAATGCCGCCAAAGCTTCAAGGCGAACACCACCGCCGCTAACTCCAAATTGTGAGTAGGATAATTCTTCTCGTGAATTTTGAGTTACCTCAAGGCGTAAGCGATCACCTTGCCTCTTTACATCAACACGCATCATAATCCCATTTTTGAAGCGTTGCTATAGACCACGAAGTCTTCCGACCCTTCGGGCAGCGACAAGATTGGAGTTTCACACCATTTCCTTCGCAAAGTATGGAACGCCTTTTCCTGCGTTTTGGTCCAAACGAACTTCACATTCTTCCGAGTTAAAGTCGTCAAAGAAGAAACGATCTTGGAGAAGTATTGGATGAATCTCCGATAATAGACCGCCAAACCCAAGAAGCTTCGGATCTCGGACGGACTCTTGGGAGGCTCCCAATTCATCATGGCTTCAATTTTGGAGGGGTCCACTTTCACTCTGTCTCGAGTGACAACGTGACCCAAGAATTGCACTTCTTCAAGCAAAAAATCGCATTTGGAAAATTTGGCGTACAATCTTTCTTTCCTCAACACTTGTAGGACTTCACGAAGGTGTTTCTCATGTTCCAACTCGCTTTTGGAATACACGAGTATGTCATCAATAAATACGATGACTGACTTGTTGAGGAATGGTCGGCACACTCTATTCATCAAATCCATAAACACCGCCGGTGCATTTGTTAACCCAAACGACATTACGAGGAATTCGTAATGGTCGTAACGCGTTCTAAATGTCGTATTCGAGACATCTTCTCCTCTCACCTTCACATGGTGGTATCCCGAACGCAAGTCGATCTTGGAGAAACACCCCGCTCCTTGGAGTTGATCGAACAAGTCGTTTATCCTTGGAAGCGGGTACTTGTTCTTCACCGTTGCCTTGTTCAACTCACGGTAATCGATGCATATTCTCATCGTGCCATCCTTCTTCTTGACAAACAAGACCGAAGCTCCTCAAGGCGACGAGCTCGGTCTTATGAAACCCTTATCTAAAAGCTCTTGGAGTTGAGCCATCATCTCTTGCATCTCCGATGGCGCCAACCGGTAAGGGGCTCTAGCAATAGGAGCCGCTCTCGGTACGAGATCAATCCTGGACTCTACTTGACGGTCGGGTGGTAACCCGGGCAAGTCGTTCGGAAAGACGTCGGGAAACTCCCGCACTACCTTCACATCTTCAATCTTCAACTTCTTGAGCTTGGCATCGATCACGTAGGCTAGGAAGGATTAGCATCCTTTCACTAAGCATTTGCGCGCCTTAGCCATGGTGATGATTGCTACATCACCTTTCCTCTTCTCACCATAGATCACAACATCACCCCTAGGATTGGGAAGTCGGATTAGTTTCTTGGAGCATACGATCTCGGCATGATTGTTTGCCAACCAATCCATGCCGACCACCACATCAAAACCTCCAATAATCATCGGCATCAAATCGATCAGGAATTCTTTCCATTCGATTCTGAGAGTACACTTCCTCAGGATATCGCGTATTAGAACTTGACTACCATTCGCTATCTTTACCACTATACGCATTTTCTAGACTATTAATGGGCATGGCAAGCTTTTGACGAAACGACTCAGATATAAAAGAGAATCTGGCACCCTAATTGAACAGTACACGAGCAGGTACGAAGTTTAGAAGAAACGTACATGATACCACATCGGTGGATGCCTTGGCCTCATCGGCCGTCATCTGAAAATCTCGACCCGGAACCCTAGATGGGTTATCTCTCTTCTTCGGCGCGCTACCCGACTTGAGCTTCGGGTAATCCCTCTTCATATGCCCCGGTGCCTTGCACTGGAAGCAGATAAACCCTCTGATCGGGCAATATCGGGCGACATGATCAGACTTACCACACTTGGAACAAGCTTGAGGAGTGGTGCTACAGTTGCCATGGTGCTTGATTCGGCACTTCTAGTACCACCTAGCTTCTTGATAATTGTTGCAATTTCGATTCCCGATGAAAGATCGAGTTCTCTTAAGAGGTACGGAATTTTTTTCCCATTTCTGCTTCTCTCCTACCACCATAACAGTTTTTTCCACCTTGTCCCTAGCGTAGACATCCTCCATGATCTGCGCCTCCTCTATGGTCTCGCGGAGATTTGAGGCCTTAGAATTGCGGACCATTGACATCATATCCGCTGGTAGGCCCTTGAGGTAGGCCTTAATCTTTTCTTTCTCCGTTGGGGCCACATGCCCCACTAGCCCCAACTTCTCCATGAAACTCCAGGTGTACTCCCTCATAGTCAAATTTCTCTTCTTGAGAGACCGGAACTCCTCTTCAATGCGGTCCAAAGCCCTCTCATTGCAGTATTCTTCCAAGATCTTCTTCTTGAACTCGGCCCAAGACAGCTGAGCCAGAATAGTAGAGAAGAGGGTGGACTTGGTGACATTCCACCATGTGAGTGTCGTGTCTCTAAGCATTTGGGAACCGAACTTTACCCTCTGATCTTCCCCGCACTCAGACGAGTCGAATGCCTGCTCGATCCCTTGGATCCACTTCATGCAGACAACTGGATCTTCAGAACTGGAGAACTCCGGTGGTTTACAACACATAAAGGCCTTGTATGAGCAAGCTCTCTTGCCTTGACTCGCCTCAACTGTTATTGGTTCCTCAGTTCGGTTCGCATGACCTGTACCACCGGATCCAATCACCTCAATATTCTCCGCAATCGTCTCATTCCTCCGATTGCTCACATCGCGATCCTCAATCACCTTCAGTAGGAACTCTTGATGCTTGGCCATAACTTCATTCATCACCAACATCATGCTGGCCATCAGCTCGGATTGGGGAGTTACCTCCCGAATGACTGGGTTGGACGAAGCCAAGTCCACCCGTGGAATAACTCCAGACCTTCCGCCTAATAGATGGGCGCACGACGACCTCAACCATCTCCGCTTGATCAGCAGTTGAGGTTGTCGCCTCGACACCATCCACTCGTGTACACGGTCTACCACGCGTACTAACCATCTTGATCTGCCACACAACAAGGAAGGGAGTAAGAGAGAATCAAACACGAAGGAAAACGTACCACCACGTTACCAATTGTCATCACAACGGCACTTCAAGCACACTCACGTAAAACATCCTTATAATAACATTAGCTAAGTGAGATTATGAACATATGATACATAACGGTTCTTGTTACCATCGTCACAACACTTGATGAACATAATTTCCGTCAACTCTAAGACCAACCCATATTAGAAGTTCTACCCAAACTCACAAATCATTACTTAACATACTCAATCTAAGCCTAGACATCTTACATTCATGCCTAGTTCGCTTAAACTAGAGCTCTGATACCAACTTGTAACACCCTAAAATTTAGAGTAATTTAAAAATCTGAAAATTTGGCAATATGACGTTTGTATTTGGAATAAACCACCCAAAATGGGTAAATGTATAAAGCATTTACAAAACATGCGAACGGAAATGGAAATCAACAACAAACTAATCTAAACATGTACTATCTAGATTACATCGGTTGTCAACCCAAAATCACCAAAATAAGGAGGTTGATTTAATGCCCAAAACACCAAATATTTAATCATCTCAAAAATGCCTCAAACCCACGCTCGTCACTCAAACCTTTGGCAACCCACCACTAAAGGAACCTGTTATACACATCATTTGAGAAAAAGTGTTAGGCTTAAAGCCTAGTGAGAACATACAGTTTATTATTTGAAGAAATATAGATAAATGTGACGAAAGAAAACCTTTTCAAAATAGTTGAGTTTGCAGTTGAAATAATAATCACATAAGGACCTTTCGGTCCAAAATTACATCTTGCGATGACGGGGGAGACCCTATTTACCAAGGATTGTAGCGGAACACAAAAGTAAGCCACAAACCGAGTTATGAGTTAAATACTTGGAACCATAGTCACGAACAACGCCGGTGCGTACTAAGATGTGGGGGAGGGCACCCGAGGAAACCAAGTCATACTCGTTCACTAGGATTACATTTACGGTCCATAACTAGTAATCGGTCCCACATAACCGTACCAAGTTGCCTCCGAGGACCCAATGTCTCAACTAGCTACAAGGGGAAAAACATCCCAAACATAAGCCGACTCAATACCTATGGATCCACTAGTAATAGTCTAGACTTGTCACAATTTCATTTGTGACCAACTATAGTTAAACATATAGTCATCAACACCATTTATTTCCAAAAATGTATTTCCAAAAATGTATTTCCATGTTTAACTACTGATAAGAACTTGCAAAAATCCAAACATGAGAGTGAAAGTCATAAAAATGAGACTATATACTTTATTTCAAATAACCCACATAAATATGCAAGTAAAACCTTATATTACATCATATAAGATGGAACTCTTCATTTTAGTTGAAAGTGATGGAAACCCTAAAATCTCCCAAAACTCAAGTTAGGTTAAAAATGTGATAAACATAAACCAAAACAAAGGAGATATAAAGGAGTTTAAAATATAATGTTTTGATATGTATAAAGTTTGGAAAATGGAAGTATGGACTCACCAAGTGAACCCTAGCTTGACCTCTTGGAGAAGATGACAATGGAGATGGTGGTTGAATGCTTCTAGCTTGTCTCCTTAAAGAATGCACTTAACTCTTGGTAATAAATGAGATAGATAGAGTTGGAAGAACCCTAAGTTCAGATTTAATGAAGAGGGAGAAGTTGAGAGAGTTCTTGGAAAGGAAATGTGAGATTATTGGGGTTTGGGGCCGAATTTACTCATTTAAGATGCCAGGAGTCGCGCGCGGATGGCGGCGCGGGTAACCACACATAATTCGGATGGCGACGCGGATGGATGGCGGCCATGGCTTCATCCGCGCGGACCACTGGCCCCAGACTCCACTTTATTTTCGGTTACCACACACAATTCCAAACGAGACAAAGATCTAGGCAACAAACAAGACTAAAGATTTTGCCACACGAGATAAACGGAAAAAGAAGAATTTGCTTACCCGGAAATTTGGGGTGTTACAATAAGTCACGCCTTGAAAACGCCATGACCTCGCCGTGGCTCCTAAGGCTTGAGGATTGGCCTCTCCGCCACGCCACACCTCACACCATTTAGAACCTTGATTAATAGACATATAAATTTTGTTTTCAAAAAATGATGACCGGAAACGATTTTTAAGTTGGGTTCAAAAGATGTATATTTTTTTTATGTAATATATGAATGTATGCAGATACATCTACACTAAACCAAAGAACATTTTCTAATTGAAGTTGGGTTCAAAAAATGTATCATTTTTTCTTAATAATGTAATATGGAAAATCGAAATTTATCTATTAATAAAAAATGCATGGTTTCATATATTACATAAATAAGAAAAAAAATGTACATCTTTTGAACCCAACTTAAAAATCGTTTTCGGCCAACATTTTTTGAAAACAAAATTTATCTGTCTATTAATAAAAAAAATGTATCGTTTACAGATTCTAATTTAATTAAATGTTTCTCTAAATGTGTCAAACAAAAACTTTATAGTATAATTATTAAAAAATTATCAACTTAAATTTATGTAATAAAAAATGAAATATCTGAAACGATGCATTTTTTTAATTAATAGACATAGATAAATTTCTATCTTCATATTATATTATTAAAAAAAAATGACCCATTTTTTGAACTCAAGTTAAAGTAGAAATTATTTCGTGCATTAGTGGTAGGTGGATTTTGCTCACACACACACACACATTATATATATATATATATATATATATGCATAAAAATTTAAAATATTCAATATTGAACTTATTTTACAAATATCGGCAAACAAATTTTAGAGATATAACTTACAAAATAAAATACATATTTTTAATTAAAAATATCATTAATTAATTAATATGATAAGGGGTATAAAATAAAAAATAAAATTGTAGGAAAGACAAAAATGAGAAGAGACAAACCAAAGGGAATACAATTGTAATTTACTCTATGATCTAATAAGACAAAAAAGAGAAGACAAAAAAAATAACCATTCTTTTAACTAGAGTTAGTCAAAAGGACCAAAATTGAAACAAAACGTAAACCATAGTGACTAATAATGTAATTAGTTTATAAGAGGAACCAAAATTGATAATGAATGAAAAACATAAGGACCAAAAATGTAATTTACTCTAAACTTTATTTCTAGATATTTTGATGAATAATGAAAAGCTACTTTAATAAATAGTTTTAAATTAATATTTTTAAAAGTGAATTACATGAGATGTCCCTTTCTTACGATTTTAGAAGGCTAGTGGTGGTTTTGTTAGATGAATATAGGTAAAATGACTAAATTGTCCTTATATGAAAGGTACATTATTGATTTTATGAAACTTTATCTAACGATATTATGATGTGAGACTAGTTTAGACTAACTTTTTTCTTTGTTAACCATTAATATCTGGGTCAGTTTACGCACACCTCGACTAGTTTGGACTTTGAAACATGAAAAATGGACCAATGTGTATTTCATGAATTTTAGAGGGCAAAACCAAAATGCAAGATAAAAAATGAATAAGAAATATAATTCACCCTACTTTTAATGAACATAAATATAACTACTTAAATGATTTTTTTAACTAAATTATATTTTAATAAAAAAATATTATATTATCTCAAGTTAATAAATTAATATTTTAACATTAAATTGTGTTCAGTAATTGTTAATTGTAAATTTTAAATTATAACTAGTTAAAATATGATATTTTAACCTGACATAACAATTTAAAAAGTTGTTGATACAAAATTAATTAATAAATTCAATGCAACACTTTTAAAAAAATTAGTTTTTAGTTTTTGAAACAAGTTTATTATATTATTCAGTATTATTTTTTTATTGAGATGAATACGTATGTAATGTTTTTTTTTTTTTGTAATTATAGTTTAAAATGATTTGTATGTTTTAATTGTTTTTTAAAAATATTGATAAAATTTATTCTTGTTTTAATATATTATATATAGTAGAATAATCAAATCAAAATCACAAAAAAGTTGAAAATAAGTAATCATGTGGTATTTGATATTGCAAAATAATAAATGTGACAAATGTTGTGTTGTTTCACAATATAATTATTTTTACAGTAAGAGGTGTTTGAGATTGCTTATTTAAAATAAATTATGCTTATTTTAAAAAGTGTTTATCAACTTATGTGGGTGTCAAACCGGAGTTTTTAAAAAAAGTGTTTGGATTAGCTTATTGTGGTACCAAAATGTAATAAACTAATAAGTTGTTATTTAAAGGTGTTTGAGATTGCTTATACATATAAAATAACCAAAAAGTTGATAAACACTTTTCAAATAAGTTGATAAGTTAAAACCAAATGACTTATCAAAAAGTGTTTTTCAGCGGTTTGGCACCGCTATAAGCCATTTTAATTTTTCCTCGTCAAGACACTCAAAAGTGCTTATCTCCGGTGTCAAATCGCAATAAGCTAAAAACCAAACTCAAATAAGCAATCCCAAACACCCCCTAAATTACATGTTTGGTCCATGTGGTTTACACTTTTTTACCCACAATGGTCCCAAAATCAAAATAAATACACAAATGAGACACCTGGTTTGCATTTTTGCAAACTTGATCCCTCCTTCTAACTCTGTTAGAAAATTTATGTTAGGATGAAGGACAAATTGGTCTATTTAGTTTTTTTGTTAAATTTTTATTAGAAAATTAAAATAATTATATTTTAATAAATTATATATACATATTATATTATATATATATATAGAGAGAGAGATGAGTTATTATACAACATTCTTTTTATGCAACTATGTTTGGCAAACTAGCTGATAAGCTAGCCCATGACTGATAAGCTAGCTGATAGCTGATAGGCTAGCTGATGGATAAGTCACGTTTGGTAAAAAGTAGTTGATAAGCATGTAAAATTACCAAAAAATACATCTTGAAAAAATAATCTGTAACATCCTCGATCTCGGTATGTCCATATTTTGGTCTTAAAGCTTGTTGTTAAATTAGCTTTGGAAACGTGAATGTTTCGGGTCGAATTCGGGTGAAAACGGGCTTCGGTACGCCCGGGGCGACTGTGCCCGCGATTGTGCCAGAGGTCACTCTCGCGGGGCATAATCGCGGAGAGTGTACCGAATGGCGGTGATGGTGTGCGACTATGCCAAACGAGAATGACATGTGTCAAACTCGCGAGGCATAATCGTTGAGCCTGTACCGCGGGGTACTTGGCTCGGGCGACATTGCCCGGCGAGAATGACCATGTCAATCTCACGGGCATAGTCGCGGTCGGGGGACCAGACCCTTAAATGCTGAAAATCGGCCATTTCATCTCATTTCCTCATTTTAGCTTGGTTTGGTCCGATTTTTGGAGAGAAAAGGTAAGTCATCTCTCTCTCTTCAATCAATATTCTTGAAGGAAACTTTGTGAGATGATTGTTATGGTTGGTGTAGGATTTGTTTGCATTTATTGTGAGTTCTAGAGATTCAAGCTTCAAGGCTCATCTTCTACTCTCTTCCCTTCTACAACTATAATCTAGGGTTTGTGTATAACCCTTACAAGGTGAGTTTTTCCACCTATTGTTCTTACATAAATACTAGGGTCTATGTGTTATCATTCTCGTATTTGTCTCCTAATCACATATTTAGGTTTTATGGTGTTTTGACCTAACTAAGGATTTTGGAAATATTAGGGTTATGGCCTAAACAAGGATGATAAGGGATGGTGTTTAAACAAGATTAATGATTTTCTATGTTTACCAACTCTTTTGATAACTAATATTTGTTCCATGGAATTTTGGTAAAACCCAAAGTGAAAACTAGGTTTTTAGGTGAGATTTAAGTAATAAGCTGGTTAATGATAATATGGGTTTTTGTAATGATGTTTAACATATTATTGTTAATGGGATTGTATTACTAATTACTTCACTTTGGTGGGGGTCAAGACTTCACATTGGAAACCATGGATATCAATATGATTGGGTTCTCGAGCTTTACATGCATTACTAGTAATGAATGTGTTATTATGCTTTGGTTTTGGTCGTAGTGTAATGGATCCATAGGCACGGTATTCCTATGTCTCGTCCGGACATTAGGTTTACCCTTGACACGGGATAGGCATCGGGCTCCATGGTAAGTAAGGTGTAGGCCTATACGGTCGGGCAGCGTCCCATGGACAGTAAGGTGTAATCCCCTTGTGCTTGAGTTCCCCTGTTTTAGAACTCTCAAGAATAGACCTGGAGTGGTTGACTTGATGTATTCGAGCAATAGACTTGGAGTAGTTGAGCTCGCTATGTGGTTTGGAATTATTGGTATCATGTGATAAACACTAATGGTTTATTTGGTTTGTTTTGATTTAGCTCACGACTAGATCGCCCGCATGACTTCGAATGGGTTTATCATTTAAATGTTATTTCCGCTTAACTGTTCTCACTAAGCTTTAGCATAACGCTTGTTCTTTGGTGGTCATGTATGGCAGGTCATTCTAGCGGTGGGGCTCGTCGGGATTGAGAGGACGACCTTGGAGTGGAAAGTGGTCTTTTTGAAGATATAGTGACCAATACTTTGAAGTATAGAAGTTACACTTTTGGAAGAATAGCGACACCCGACCTTAATCTTACTTGTCCAAGTTAGATTATTAGGTTGTCGATTTATATTCTTTAAATTGTTTTGGGTTTGTAATTGTCATACTTTATTTCCCCGTGTTGGGTTGTCATACACTTGGGTTAGTTGTCATATCCAACTTATACATGTTGTTTGGTCTCCCTTTTCGGGTGGACTGATTTACTCAATTTTCAGACGTTATATAGCCGAATTTTCAAATTTTAAATTCACCATAAATTTTAGGATGTTACATAATCGATTACAATATTTCAGAATATAATTAAAACAAATTTATAGTAATATAATATGTTAACTAATACAAACAAAGTAATAATAAAAAATTAAATAATATAATATGTTAGTTAAAAGAATTTAAATTTATTACTATTATATATATAGGGGTTAAATCAAATGAGAACCAAAAAAATGTTGATAACCGTGAAAACCGATCTAAGCCGTAATTTAGTTTTGATCCTATGGTTTTAGTTAAAAGTTGTTTCACTACATGAAAAGGGCATAATCGTCATTTTGATAGCTGAGATTCACCATATGAAACACATATTATTTCAACTCATGAAATAAAAAGAATTTCTTCATAAATATGTATTTCATATATACGCTATTTCACCACATGAAACCAAACATAGTGTTCTTCTATTTGTTATTTCACCCCATGAAACCAAAAACAAAAAAACCCTAAATTACGTTTTGTGTTCAAATCATGTTTAAACAATGATCGTGATGTGTAGATCGAGGTCGGAGTAAGAAATCGTGAAGTCTACCGAATTTTGGTGTTGATTTGAAACGATAAATGTTATTTCACCACATGAAACCAAACTTAATTTTATTTTGTTTGTTATTTCACACCATGAAACCAGAAACAAAAAACCCTAAATTATGCTTCGTTTTCATGTTCTTCGCACAACTCTGTAAACGTAAGGAAATTCGATAACACCATCAACAATCAAAAGCGATTTCCCTTCATCATCTCTCGAATTGAGCAAAACACTCAACTCATAACCAGGGATAATTTCCACCTTTCGGACATTAACGTAAGCCTCCCCTTCCATTTTCTCGATCTTTTTCGTCTTGATGAAGAGGTTCCCTTTGCCGTTGAGTATTGTGTTATCGGAGAGGAGTTTCGACAGTAAGTTTTTGGACCACTCGATACAATTGGTCTCGACCCAATGCCAGTTATGAAGCTTCGCCTGGTATGTCTTTGATGATCCAACGCATATCCCCTTCGCCGTATTTCGCCATTGTATTTACCAAATCAACATAGGGTTTTTTCAGTGGTAATAGAGTAGTGGTGATAGAAATCCACAAGCGACGACGCTAGGTTGTTGATGGAGGAGATAGGGTTTTTTTTTCTTTCCAAAAGCGACACGGTGATGGGTTGTTGATGGAAGAGATAGGGATTTTTCTAAGAAGCAATGGTAATAAGGATGTGGGTCAAGTTATGAATTGAATTTAGGGAGAGAGAGAAGGGTGAAGGGGAATGGGGGAAATTGCAATCTTACCCTTAATTTTTTCAAAACTTTCATTAATATTATAATAAGTGTCATTATTATTAATCACCCTTGATTAAAATTCTTAAACGATTAAGATTAGTTCTTACGGTCCTCAATCTTTTTACGGTTCTCATTTGATTACCGTCCTATATATATATCTAAATTTTGAATTTGTTAAAACAAATTTTAGAAAAAATCTACATTAACTTATAATTTTAAATAACTAATATGTATAATATGAAAAAAATTGAATGATAATAAAAATAATTATAAATAATTGATAAATAAAATATATTGACTAATATTAAAAAATATATATATATATATATATATATATATAAACAATTGATATTATTAACAATAATTCTAAATAATTAAAAATTAACATCGACATGTAATTAATAATTTTCAATTAATATTAGTAATAATTATCTTTTAATAATTAATAATTATTTATAATCAATAGTTAATAAATAATAATTAATATTAATAGAGGTATAATTGAAAAAAATCACAAAAAGCTCCTCATAAGCTACTTCAAATAGTTTATCAATAAGCTAACTTATAAGTTATCTTATGTGCATCCAAACATGTACCTCAAAAATAAGTTGACTTATAAGCTATCTTAATTTTGCCAAACGATGCCAAATCGTGACCGTCCAATCTTTAATCTATAGATTAGGGTAAACTGATGGCATTATTGTAAATAAAATGAAAAAAAAGGCATGTACCATTAATCGAATGATCGTCTAGGGTGAAACTGGAACACAATAACCTTAAAAGGAATGTTCTGCAAAAATTGGAAACACAATATTATCTTTACTACCGCTAATTTGTTGCACTGTTGTGGTTATTCATGAAGCACATCTTCACACCACTATATAGAATCATAGATATATGAAACAAAGTTTCACCACAATGCATTCATGTGTTTGTCGTGATGAAGTGCAGTTTAACAATGTCAAACTTTCACCATGGTTGTTCATGAAGTTTCACCAATAGTTAATACATGAAACAAAGTACCACCGTGGTTGTTCATGAAGAACAGATTCACCAAATCAGCATGTTTATCGAAGCACAGTTTCAACGTCGTTAGGTGATGAATCAGTTTCAGAAATAGGTGATGAATCACCGTCGTCCGAATACAAGAATTTCGTCGATACGCCATCACATGTTTCACCAATTGATTCCTTCGACATCGATATTCACTCGCCCTCATTCCATGACTAATCTGAATCTTTTGTTCACCTATATTCACTCGCCCTAATTCAACTAATTCAATGGCAGAAGAAAACAAAGGGGGTGTTGCTAATCGACGATTTAGAGGTATGAAATTTTGATTCGTTTTCATGCTTTCTTTGCTAGGGTTTATCGTCCATCACCGATTGTTTCATGTTTGCATTAGTGCAATGAAACTGTATTCATGAGTGTGTATACTTGGAACTCTATTCTAATGAATCTGTATTCATGAAACTCTATTCAGAAAACTGTATTCGTGACACCGTATACATGAAAATGTATTCAAAAATTTGTATTCGTGAAACTATATACATGAATCTGGATAAAAATTGAGACGATGAAGAATTCTGGAAAAAATGGAGACGATGGAGACTTCTGGAAAGTTATTGATGGTATGAAGTCCCATTACAGATCATTAATATAAATAAATAAAACTCAATAATTATGTTATATTTAGAAGTACCGATATCTATCTATACCATATTATAAAGAAGAAATAAAAAACTCTTAAATATAAATTATTAGGTACAAAGTACCATCAATTTATGTAAGATTTTAAAAATCTCTTAATTTACAAGTATCAAAGCACAAAATACATATTACTACTGCAGGTTTCTAACACCCACCAATTTAGTATGTACAGGGTCTTCCTTTTATGTAGACATTTTCATGTATCAATATTAATTAATATATTATATTATTATAAATTTGTTTTAATTACATTATTAAATATGTAATTGGTTATTTTTTCTAGATGTCATTAAAATATATAAGATAATCATTGAATTTTAACAAAATACTTAATTTTTTATATAAAACATTATATTATTAAGCCTAAATTAAACAAATTAAAAAAAAACATTATCACTTTCTCAAAATCATTCAAAATCGTATTGTAAATCAACAAAAAAATAAAATGAAACATTAAAATCGTGATGTATCTCGCTGCATTGCGTGAGTACGCTTCTAGTTACCCTTTTAAAAATGAAAAAATGAATTAATAAATGGACGACTTGGATTGGGGTTGCATCGGTTGTATGATCCGGAGGGGTTGCATTTGAATCTCTCTCTCTCTCTCTCTCTCTCTCTCTCTCTATATATATATATATATATATATATATGGTGCGTTTCATTTGAAAACCAAGTAATTCGTGTAAACTTTGCAAACCCTATTTTTGGAAACAATATATATATGTTTATAGATAATTATTATGATTCATTAATAATGATTGTGATATATATGGAAGACGATAAAGTTCATTTATTATGATCATGACTTTAGATTAGGAAACATAATAAAATCAGATATTTATTAGACTTTGCTTGGTTTTCAAATGAAACGCATCATATATATATAGGGGGCCATTAAAGGGATAACTCATTTGTTTGTGGTAACTGTGAGATCCATTCTCAACCACAAATCAAATAATAATTTAGGAAATTTATAAATTTGGTAATTTTGATTTAAAATTTTAATTGAAGGGCATGTTAGGTATTTTGAAATTTTCCTCTATTCTCACTCTTCTCTCCTTTGAACCTAATTCCGACAAAATACAACGTGATACACTATTGTGATACCCAATAATTTTTAACCATTAGACATAAATCATCAATAAATCACACTGTGATACCAAAAGATTTTCTAACTGTAAGGCACAAACAAACAATGAATCACACCGTGATACCAAAAGATTTTGTAACCATAAGGCGCAACCAACAATGAATCACACTAGTGATACCAAAAGATTTTCTAACCGTAAGACACAAACAAATAATGAATCACACTGTGATACCAAAAGATTTTGTAAATGTAAAACGTAACCAACAATGAATCACACTGTGATACCAAAATATTTTTTAACTGTAAGACAAACCAACAATGAATCACACTGTGATACCACGAGATTTTCCAACTATAAGGTATTTCAAAATTATAAATTATGATATATTAAAATTAATTATATTAGGTAACCGTATAGTATAATTGGAAGGAGTAAAATAAGTAATTGATTTATTAAAAAAATCCAAATTGTCAATTTACCAAATTATCCTTTTATTTTATTTTAAATACAATATTAATTATATTAAATGGGTGGTTCACGTTGGATCTCACAATTATCACAAAGTATCTAGTTCTCATTTGATTAGGCCTATATATATATATATATATATATATATATATATATATGCAAACACAGAGACACGCATTGTAACACCTGTAATTTCCTAAAGAAGGGTTTATGATCGGCTAAGGAAATCAGTTAGCGATCGGCCGAGAGAAACGATCGGGGAACGATTTGGCACGAAAGGTGAGAAGAGCACCAGAGACACGTGCGGCTTAGCCCGCGACCTCAAAGTCGCGGCTAAACCCGCGCAACTCACTATCGTGTGCAACTATGTAACACGCGTGGTTTGGCCCGCGACTTCAAGGTCACGGCCAAGGCCGCGGGAGACCATCTAGTCGATTAAAACCCACTTTCTAGGGTTTTCCTTCATTCTACTCCCACCTTCTACTTCTCTCTCCCTTGGGACGATTTTGAGAGCCTAAGGGCCGATTTTGGGAGCAACTATGGTGGATTTGTCTAAAGAAAGCTCAAGGGTTCGGTATTTGGAAGCTCGGTTGAAGAAGTGATGGGTTGTTTGGATAGCTTTGGGTGGAGAATCTCAAGTTTCTCTCTCCATTTTTCTTCCCCTCTAACGCAGGCCGGACGACGGCGGGCGCGGGAGGAAGACGAGAAGGTGAGGTCGTCTTTATTTCCAGTCGCCATACGGTTCGCTTTTCATAGAAAGAGAAAACTGGACTTGCACTTTAAGAAATGGAATTTTAACGTGGTAAGTTTCCTTGATTTTTCCAAGCTTTAGTATAAGGATCGTTGTAGATCTAAAGGTTTACTTGTTGTTGGTTTATTTCTAGAGTTGGGGAAATGGGTTATTTGGAAACCCTAGCTCTTGGTTGAAGTTGACTTGGAAATGGTAGATCTACTCTATTGGAGGCTAATGGTTGGATTTGGAACCTAGGTTTAACTTAACCTAGCAAGGTGAGTTCAAGTTGATTTGTGAAAACGTTGTACATGCCAAAATGTCTATTTTAAAGCATTTATGTGGTTTACATGAAATTATTAACTATCGGATTTTGGTAACTTTTGATTATTGAAATGTTTAGCTTATTAAACTTGTAAATCACCCATATTTGGGATTTTTGGGCATTTCGATAAATGTGTCATAAATGAATGGGTTTTTGATGATTATTGCATAAATGGGTCTTTGGTCAAAAAATACACTTTTAAGTGTTTGTCGGGGTTATGCATCATTCATGAAAGGGGATGTTTTATAAAGTACTACTTGCACATTTATGTGAGGTACACGAAAGAATGTATATATAGTCTCATTTTATGATTTTCATTCTTATCAGCAATTAAACTTAGAAGTGCATATTTGAAAATAAAATGAGTCTGAGGACATTTGTCCGGTTTAATAGCCCGTTGTGGAGTTTTGAGTATGATGGCGGTTAATGCGCATCATTTGAGAATTACATGCTTTGGGTGCATTGGTCATTCATTTGGAGTCATGTACTGTTTTAGACTGTAATGCAGTGGATCCATAGGCATATGAGTCGGTCTTTATTATTTAAAAAGAAAATGAGCTATTATTTATATGTTGGTGTCAGAATTAGTCTTGGGATTTTGAGGACTTGTCGGTGAGGGCTCTTGGAGTCCAATAACCGGACGTGCATCCGCGAGTTAATTTTTGAGCATGTTTTTATGGGATAGTCGCTTCTCATTTGTAGCTAGTTGAGACATTGGGTCCTCAGAGGCCACTTGGTACGGTTATGTGGGACTGGTTACTAGCCATGGGTCGTAAATGTAATCCTAGCGAATGAGCATGACTAGGTAATCCTCGGGTGCCCCCCCCCCCCACATCTTAGTACGAGTCGACGAGCTCGTGGCTATGGGTTCCTAGTATGGTGAGCTCAGTAACTTGGAATGTGACATACTTTTGTGTTCCGCCACTAGCCTTGGAATTCGGGATTCCCCCATCACCGAGAGGTGTTGTTTTGAGGTGTTTAGTTTTATCCTTGTTTTCAGTGACGCTTTGAGTTTGGGTTATCTCCCTTATGCTATAATTTTGGAGACTTGAGTTTACTCATATTTTGGTCGTTTGTTTTATAAAGTTTACTCATATTTCGTTATTCGAGCATTACCATTATTCTCGTTTGAGTAAGTGTTGGATTGCATTATTTCATGAAAGAATGTTTTGGCGTTGAGGCGTCCATCTATAAAATGCATATTATTAGTAAATGAGGTGTTCCCTTATTTTAAAGTAAATCATTTTAAAGGATCATGATTATAAGTTACAATACTTCCATTTTACGTTTTCCTTTATAATCATGATACAAAACTCTTGAACTCACTAGGCGTTAACCTAACCTTTTTATTTGTCGGCATGTGCATCAGGTTCCACTCTGGGATTAGTCCTAGCGATACTGTGAAGATATGAGTGTTAGTTGTGTGCTCGAGGAGGTGTTTAGCTTGTGGAAGTCTTCCGCACTTATATTGGAGATAGCGATTGGTATTGGGTTATAGTAACACTCGACTTTAGTTAGTCTTTATGTAAGACTTTAATTAATTGTTGATGGTTCAACCTAGAAATGTATTTCAATTATGGACTGGTATTAAGAAATTTTATTATCCTTTAGGGTATTACTGAAAGTTTCTAATTAGTCGCCATTTCCAAATTTGAGGGTGTTACACGCATCCAGGGTCCTTATTCCCGTGGGGCCTCCCACATCCACCGTCGACGCCGATTACCATCTCCGGCATCCCCCACCCCCTTCACCATCTTCAAAGCTTACAAATCTGAAACAAACAAGTTTACTAAACTTGAAGAGCAAATCCTCTTTCACCGCTATTAGATCTGTCATTTAGCACCACCACCGAATCACCATTTAGGGCACGAGTAACTAGCCACTAGGCATGGTGATTTGTCCCGCCCCATTGGGGAACCCGGTTCACCCGCCCCGTTCGGGGCCGAGGATTCCCCGTAAAACCGGGTACCAGGGTCGGGGATCCCCGAGCTGTTGAAAATCGAGGTTGGGGTCGGGTAATGTATTTCCCAACCCGCCTTGTCCCCATATGTATGTATATATATAAATAAAAAATATATTTTTTTAATATGTGTTATATAATATATGATATTTTTCAACTATTTTTCAACAATTTTTTGTTAAATCGGGGATAGGCCCAACAAAAATTTGGGCGGGGATTCGATTCGCCGTACCCGTTGGGGCCTGGGGATAGGGTAGTGAAACCGGGGCCGAGGCCGGGGATTGCATTCCCCACCCTATCCCTGGCCCGTTGCCATGCCTACTAGCCACGCGACCTAAGTTGCGGGCTAGGTCGCATCACTTGTCTGGTGCAATTTAAAAGCCATTTGTGGCTAGGGTTTGGCCATTATCTTCCTCTCTTCCACTTTTCTCTCCTATGTGGTGATTTTAGTATTTTTGGGGCTGAGTTTTAAAAGCTTTCTGGAGCAAATAAAGGGAAGAACTTGGAGATGGAAGAATCACTGTTGTTGATTGGTAGCTAATTTGTTATGTAATCCACAATGTGGGCACAATGTTTCCATAGTGGAGGCACAAGTATATACAAACACTGGGATCGCTACAAGTAATATAATGGTAGTATCACCGAGTATCGTTTCCACATGGATTGAACTACTGGGAATCAGAGAATTTCATTAACTTCTTGCACAAGTTTCGGTAGAGAGAAAAAATATCTTTTTGTTGGTGAAATAACTCTAAAATACGAAATGTACTTTTTAATTAAAGAATGAGTATGGGTGTAAGTTTTCCTTAAGATGAACGTAGTAACAAAATGGTAATAACGCCAATTTTGGCGTTATTTTAGAGCCACTTTTCGGGTAATTATGCTTGTTTCTCCAAACAAACGAAGCGTCATTTCACGTTTATTCATGAGTTTTTCACGTATCTGTCTTTCGGGAATAAACTAAGAAATGGGTCTAAAAGAAGCTAATTATAGACGAGAATGACGCACCCGATAAGTTTAATGGCAAAGCAAAGCTCGTGCAAGTCAAATCTTGGTTCAAGGCTCGGAAAAATGCATCAAAGAAGAAATTTGGGATAAAGTGTTCTCCAAGACTTAACTCTTAGTGTAACTAGCATCAATCTGAGTTTTGGAAAAAATTGCTCACCGAGACTTAAGTCTTGGTGTAACTAGCGCCATTTTGAGTTCTGGAAACACAGTGCCCACCGAGACTTTTACCGCTAGTTAAGTCTCGATGTAACTACCAGTGGCATGCTGACGCATTTTAAAGCTTTTTTCACCTAGGGTTTTCATTATTCAACTACCATACAACTAGAGGACGGCAAGGGGCAATTTTGAGGCGACTAGAAACGATTTTTCACGGGTTTTCAAGCCAATTAACACGGGGAAATCATCGGGAAACACAAGATTAACGAAGATCAAAGCATTGTTCGTGGGTATTGAGATTCAACAAAAACGAGTTTGTTCATATCTAGATCTTTTGTTCAAGAGACCATGTTTAGTTTGATTTTTCTTCCTATTGCTTTGTGATTTAACACCCCCAACATGATCTAATCTTTAGATGTTGGGGGTTGGATGAACTCTAGTTTTTAATCATATGAACACAAAATCTTGTGACTTTTATCAGTTTTTCTAATTAATAAAGCATATGAATTTGGTCTTAATGTTTTTATGAGCCTGATCAACTTACAAACTGGTTTATTTGTTATGGATTAGATTCGACAGAACTAGTTTATAACTTGAATTGGATTTGTATGTCTAAGGTTAGAAATTGGATAGAGATATACCAAGTAAACCTTAGTACCTATTTTACAATCTTGTTCTTAATGAATTTCTGAACTCATAGGTTGAGATCGAGAGATGAAACTTATCTTTTTAGAGATAACTCTATTGTTGATCGAGAGAGGATAACAATTATTTTGGTGATTTTATATTCAATTAATTGGATTAGTCTGATAATAGTCATAAGTGGAGTGTTCTTTGTGAAAACCATTGGAATTCCAACCCTCAAATGCTTTCTTCCCGAAAAAGTTTCCAACTTTGTTCTTGTTTTTATTCTAGAGTTTGTTTTTATTAATTTAGTTATTATTTAATCATCAACAATTCATCAATTGGATCATCCAGTAAATAGTAATTATAGTCATTGTGATACTCAGTTCCTAGCTCCATTGGTTCGAAACTCGTACTTCCAAGTACATATTACTTGATTCGACCCGTACACTTGCGGTTAGATTAGGGGGGGGGGGTGTAAACCCGCCTATCAAATGGTCAGACACTTTGGAGCACCGGGTGTCTATAAAAAGCCCGATCTCTCGAAAGTAGATTTTATAGACCGGTCCCAAAAGTGTCCGTAAAGTGTTCATTGTTACTTACTCTTAATCTTGCCGATTTAACTAAGTTGATAAAAAAAAACTAAGTTCCATTCGTATGGAGATTTATACCTAAATCTCTTTGTGATATAAATCTCAATCAATATACTGAACCTTAGTAAATCATACAAAATTCGTATCTCTACGTAGTTATCAAAGACTTTCTCAAATCTTTATGCATCACTTAAGCCGAATTTCGAATCCGTCCATCTCTGGGACAAGATCTAATATTAACACTTCAAAGTGGTAGGCTTATATGTGTTGAGTTTAAGTCCCGACTCAAGTGACTAAGCTTAAGATCTAGTAACTATGGCCACACCCAAGTGTTACCTTTATCTAGTCTAAAGTTCGACCCATACCCACACCCAAAGAGGTGCTTAGCTCATAATAAAATTAAAATACATAATGTAAGAAAAGAAATATATGTTAACTACTTGCATTAAAATAAAACTAAAAATGAAATACAAACGTAGACAAAAAAATAATATACGAAAATAAAATACGAAAACTAAAGTCGTCGACAAAGTCTGCTAGGACTTGCGATTTGATAGCGGTCCTGGGTTTAAAGTCGATGTCGTAGCTGTTGAGGTATATGCTCCATTTCGCCAAACGACCTGTCAACTCAGGTTTTCTCAAGACAAACTTGAGTGAAAAATTAGTAACGACAGTTATAGGATGTACTTCGAAATAATGTCGTAACTTTTTTGCAGTTGTAACTAATGATAGTAAGAGTTTCTCCATTGAGGAGTATCTGGTTTCAACGTGAGTAAATACTTACTTACATAAAAGATAGGCAATTGTTGTTTGTCGTCTTCTCTTACTAGGACTGCACTTACCGCGTTAGGACTGACGACTAAGTAGAGTTGCAAGACCTCTTTGTCTTGTGGTTTTGATAACAGTGGAGGCGACGCCATGTATTCTTTCAATTTTTGCAATGCTTGTTCATGGTCTTCCGTCCGATGGAAACCCTTGTTTTTTTCGCAGGACGTTGTAGAACAAGTGACACTTGTCTGACGAACGAGATATGAATCTGTTCAGAGTTGCTACTCGACCTGTCAAACGTTGTACTTCTTTGAAATTTCTCGGTGATTTGATTTCGACGATTGCTTTAATCTGGTTGGGGTTAGCCTCAATGCCTCGTCGAGTCACCAGGTATCCTAGAAATTTCCCAGCACTGACTCCGAAGGAACATTTCATAGGATTGAGCTTCATGTGGTATTGTCGGATTATGTCGAACGATTTTCATAGGTGTTCAATGTGATCGACGGCTTGTCGAGATTTGACCAGCATGTCGTCAATGTATACTTCCATGGTGTCACCCAGTTGATCCTTGAACATTTTATTGACTAATCGTTGGTATGTGGAACCTGCATTTTTCAAACCAAAAGGCATAACCTTATAGCAGTAAATACCTCGGTATGTCATAAAGGCTGTATTTTATTGGTCGTCGACATGCATAAGTATTTGATTGTAACTCGAGTATGCATCCATGAACGCCAAGAGTTCGTGTCCAGCAGTCGCGTCGACTAGTGCGTCAATGTGTGGTAAAGGAAATGGATCCTTTGGACACGCCTTGTTTAGATCTGTGAAGTCTATACAAACCCTTCATTTGCCATTTTTCTTCTGTACGACCACGATATTGGCTAACCAGTTGGGGTACTTCACTTCTCGTATCTTCCCATTTTTGAGGAGGTTGTCGACTTTATCGTTAATTACCTTGTTTCCCTCTGGAGCGAATTTTCAACGTTTTTGCTTTATTGGGTTAAACAATGGATCCACGTTTAACTTATGTTAAATGATGTCAGGGTCAATGTCGACCATGTCTTCGTCCGTCCAAGCGAAACAGTCAGCGTGATCCTGCAAAAAAGAAATTAGTTCTTTTTTGATAGAAGGGTCGAGCGTTGAACCTACGAAGACGACTTGCTCTGGCTTGTTCTGGTCCAGGATAACTTCCTCCAAACGATAGTCATCGACAATATCGGGAGAATCCTAGTTATGTAATTGCTAGATGGATTGCTTTCTGGGTTTCATCGTTGTCTTATAGCAATCCCGATCGACTTTTGGTTCACTTTTGATCTCCTGGATCCCCCATGGAGTTGGAAAATTCATCGTCTGATGGTACGTCGAGGGGACTGCCTTCATGTCGTGGATCCATGGTCGACCAAGAATGACATTGTATGCTGATGAACAGTCTATGCCGCTGAATCTGGTCTGCTTGTTGATCCCCTTAGCATAGACTGGTAGGACGATCTCTCCATAGGTGCTTGTCACGTCTCCATTGAAGCTCACCAATGTTGTCGAGAGTCGAGTGATTTCTGACTTATCGAGACCCATAACCTTGATGGTGTCGAGGAAGATGATATTTGTCGAACTTCCTCCATCAACCAACACCCTTCGGGTCAAACAATTGCTAATTTTGAGCTAAATTATTAACCCGTTGTGGTGTTTTTGATGTAAATCACTTAGATCATCTTGATTGAATGTTATCTTCATGGATTCTAGCCCAATTCTTCTCTCGACTGTGAGGACCGAGGGATTGGTTGATTACTTGCACTCCGGGACGTGTGCGTTTTTGCTGCCGAATAGGTTAGACCGCATACGTCTGACCCTCCCGTCACGCAGTTCACAACTTTCTCATGATCAGGGGACGGTGGTCGAACGTTTTTGTCAGTTAACGCTTGTCCGTCGAGGATATCCTTGAGGTTACCCTTCGGGACGTGCCAGGCGAGTTCTTTCTTGAGCGCCATGCAGTCGTCGGTTGTATGATCGTGGTCGTCGTGAAAATCGCACCACTTGGTCTTGTCTTTCTTGTTGTCGACCTTATCATTTTTCTTTGGCCAACGAACAGTTGCATGTGCAGTTTTCAATGCCTCGACCAAATTCTTAGAAGTACCCTTGAATCCGTAGGAGGAAATTTTTGGGTATTGAGGGAATTTTGTTGTGGTCGAGACCTTCTTATCGAACCTGATGTTTGAGTTTTGTCTCGACGACTCAATTTTAACTGTCGATCTGGCTTTAAACTCAAGTTTTTTCACACTCAACGGTTTTTTGTCGTTAGAATGATTACGACAAAAGGTCGTGTCGTCTTCGACCCTCATATAAGCCAAAGTTCTTGCTCACACGTCTTCGAATTTCTCCGGGGGGGGGGGGTACTTTGTCAGATCGGTGTAAAGACCTGAACTTTCGTCCAGACCGCGCTTATAGGCTTCAATCGCGGTCTTGATATCACAGTTTCGGACACTGATCATTTCTGCATTGAATCGGTTGAAGTAACTGCGAATGGATTATCCTATTTTTTGCATGACATAACACAGGTCGCTAGTTTGCTTCTCCATCTTGCGACTACTGGCGAACTGTTGAGATAATTGCTTCACCAGCTCCGCGAATGACCCAATGGATTTTGGCTTGAGGCCGATTAACCATTTGCAAAGTTGCATCTGTAAGAGTCGTCCTGAAGCTCTTGCACATACACACCTCTTGATACTGCTGAGGGATCGAGACTGTTCACATCAGTTGCTTGTATTGAGCGACGTGTTCAGTTGGATCCGTAATACCAGAGTACTTCAGCGTAAACGTTTGGATACTGTATTTTTCGGGACGTCGACCATTGCGATCTCGTCGATAAAGGGTGACGCCTGAAATCCTATACGAGGCTCGACGTCGATAGGTATCGCTGCTCTAGGTAGTTTAGCGAGTAGCGAAAAGACATGCTCGTTTTGTTCTTCCAACATCTTCAACCTTTGGGTGACAGGATCGTCTTGTGTGTCCCCTTGAGTAGCCGGTGGAACAGGTACTGAATTTTGGAATCCATTCCTTTGTGATGAATCAGAAGCATATCCATTATACTGGAAAATATGCATTGACATTATAGGAATTGATGTTGTTGGAGGCCTTTAGAGGATCGGTGCCGTTGAATGAAAGAACGACGGGATCGCAATAACTGATGCCATTGAAGGAACTACTGTTGTCGAAGGAAAGAATGGTGGAGGTGGCGGCAACATCGGCATGGGTTGACTCGGAAAACCAGGGAAAATCGGCCGAGGATAATTAGGAAGTGGAGGTCCCGACCAAGGCATGTTGAATCCACCTTGATTGTACGACGTCCTTGCTGCATTGCTTGCGTTTTGATTCCTTAGAAATTCGACCTCTTCCATTGCTTGCCTATGCTGATTTGTCAAAGCATCAATACGGGCACAAACGACGTTCAACTCCAAATTCATTTGAACCATGATTTGATCCTGAGTTCCTTGGGGAGCTGCCATTGTCCTGTGAGAAATAAAAACACTCGAGAAAATTGTTTATGCACAACGTACTATTGTCTAAGATTTTCTTTAGATGGGGCCCCACGGTGGGTGCCAAACTGTTAATGCCAAAAATTACCCAACGAATAATTTAAGATCGATGTGGAGCTTTATCCAACTAAAGAAAGTAGTCAATCGACAATATGTGCGATAAACAGTAAAATAAAGAGACAAGAGATTTGATGATGCGGAAAAACCTCAACGAGGAAAAAACCGTGGACAACAGGAAGATGTCGTCATGCACTATGATCACCAATCAGGGGTGATATCCTATGATGTACAATGTATTACACGATCGATACAAGGAATGTGTGTGTAAACAAAGAACAAACGTCTGTCGTGTGTGAAAATACTATCGTCGTGTGACTATCGCGACTATCGTGTGAAAATCAGGTTGCGGATGTTCTTCAGAGAGCTTTGTCAATTATACGTTTCGAGTAATAGACTTTAGTTGTTCCAATGAGGTGTAGATCTTAAGTATTTATAGGCTTGATCTCTCATAAATGTGTCTTTTGTAATGGTTGTCCTTCATAAATGACCTTGATGATGTTGAGCCGTTATGACCGTTGTCATTTATGAGCATTTAACATGTATTAAATGAACAAGAAAGAAACGTTGGGTTATACGTTAGTATGGTCGAGATCGAGTGTAAGTCTCGACGATGGTCGTGCGACGTTCGACCAACCTTCGAGTTAGTCTCGACGGAGGTCAGGGTTATGTTCGGTCGACAGGACCTTATCTTAATACAAGACAGGTCGTGTGGAATATGCACTAAATGTTCTTTTGTCGTGATCGTGTATTTTTGACCCAAACAGATACTAAAACCAATAACAATCGTATGTCGTGTATAAAACACTTTAGTTGTGTATAGAACACTATGGTCGTGTATTCTTTCAGAGGAAGTTAAGAGAGCTCTTCATTGTTAACTTATAATCTTCAGATTCTCGTGTCCGTTGAATGAGGTATGGGTCTTGGTATTTATAATCTTGATCGTCATAAATGTGTCATTGAATTCTTGTGTAACGGTCGAAGATTTTAATGACCTTAATGTCTTCGGTCTTTAATAGCATTGAACCTGCATTGAATGATCAAAAGAAAAACGTTTAGTCGTCTGTTAGTATAATCGTGATCGTGGGGAATCTTACAACTATTGTATGATAGATCTACGACCAGAGGTCATGACTACGACTTGTCCTACGTCCTCAAAAGTGACGACGAATATCATAATTATATATGGTCGACATGACCTTATCTTAATACAAGATTAGTCGTACGAAAAATGTATCATAAATGTTCCTCGTCATGGTCGTGGATTTTGACCCAAACAACGATCATAAAATTATATAATATAATTAACAAATTATTTTTTCAAATATAAAAGAAAAAAAAGAATATTATTGCGATTTCCAAAAGTTTATTTAATTTTGATATTTGCACTTGTTTTCTGATTTTATATTTCCGTGAGCTTAATTTTTATCTTTTGGTTTCGAGTTTCTAATATTTGTTTATCAAAGTAAAATATTATCTTTATTTTTTGATCGATTTGTTTCTTTCATTTAGTTTTTTTCTCCTTCATTTTTTGATGTACTTCTTGCGTATTCTAGATGAAATGGTATACGTTGATGTTGATGTTGATGTCGATGTCGATGTTAGTATTTTCTATGTAATTTCCGTGTGTCTTGAGTTATGGTGACATATATTTATCGATTTCCAATATTAGATTGTAATTGGTGGATGTAAATTGATGGGTGGTGAATGATGGTGACATATTGTAAAATTAGATGGAATTGATGGAATGATCAACCTCCATCCATTAAAAGGACCATTTGTTGATTTTCAATGATGGCAATTGTGTCATTTACTTAAATTACAAAAAATATTTACCTCACCAACCATTTCCCTTAAATCCCATTTGTTTTTGTCTTAAGATATTATTCTCACAAAAGCTCTCTTTTTATGTCTCGTCCACTTACTGTTAATCTCAGGGGCGGACCTATCCTTGTCAAGGGGATCCCGTACATTCATTCAAGTTCGTTTCGTAAGGGTGAATTTTTTTTTGGTACGTAAGGTGTACCTGCTCAATTACAGGGGGTGCTCCGTGATATATATACGTTTTTAAGGGGTGAAAGGTGTACAAGTCCCAAAAAAACCAAAATTAACTCTCGAAATCAACCAAAAAATCGAAAAAATCTCTTGAAATCAATCAAAAAAACCCAAAAAAAAATCCTTTGAATCAATACAAAAAAACAAAAAAAATCTCATCGAATCAACACAGAAGCTTAAAAAATCATTTGAAATCAACCAAAAACATAAAAAGTCCCCAATAGGGGAATTCGGCTAAAAACACATCGACAACAATTTCTTAAGCTTTTCGTTTGTGCACCTGCTCACCTAAAATCCTGGGTCTGCCACTGGTTAATCTGTAGCCTTGGATTAAAAATCGACAAAACCCCGTGAACTCCATGAGAAACCAAGCATTTAATTCAACCACTTTACATGAATTCTACAGTTTCAGTCAGTAGTTCTGCTAAAATCAGCACATTGCTTTCGAAAACATTTAAATCCCAAGAAACTTGTAGAAGTCCAATTGAGCGGATTGTGTCTCACATTTTAAGGGACTTATTGCTAGAATTAGGTTTAACACGTTCATGTTTTCTGACCAGCTTCATCTACAAGTTAGCAAGGTGATGTTCTACATTCAAGCATTCAAGTTTCGAGAGTCGGCTGTTCTTGAAGATAGTGATCATGTCAATTAATCTTATGTATAAATAAGGGTCTTCTATTTTTATTTCACTCACTTCATTTACGTAAGAAAAACTAGAGAGTATGTGTAACATCTGTTGGGTCATCTAAGATTTAAAGATAACCTCTCCTTAGTCTTTATTGATGATTGAACCTTGTATTTTGATTTATGATTCTTTGTAATAGCTTAGTTAGTTTAACCGATCGGTGAGTCGAAGATAAACCGAATCCAACATGAAGGAAGTCTACAATGCGGATTGAGATGGACTTCAAAAGTGAACTAAGCATAGTCTGCAGATTTCAATTCGGCAGATCATACCCTTGCCGATTTCTAAATTGTAGAAGTGAACTAAGAAACTTGTAGAAGTCCAATTGAGCGGATTGTGTCTCACATTTTAAGGGACTTCTTGCTAGAATTAGGTTTAACACGTTCATGTTTTCTGACCAGCTTCATCTACAAGTTAGCAAGGTGATGTTCTACATTCAAGCATTCAAGTTTCGAGAGTCGGTTGTTCTTGAAGATAGTGATCATGTCAATTAATCTTATGTATAAATAAGGGTCTTCTATTTTTATTTCACTCACTTCATTTACGTAAGAAAAACTAGAGAGTATGTGTAACATCAATTTCTACCCCTAGTTATTAATAACTTAGAATTTGATTGATGTTACAACATCCTTCATTATATATGGATGTATGAGTTATTTTATTCTTTCTTGAGTAAATTATAGATTTGTTCTTTGTGGTTTGTCATAATAGAATTGGTCATTTATCTTCATTTATTACAAAATAATCATCCATCTATGTAGTTTGTGTTACATTTGGTCCTTGAGGCTAACGACCATCTAACTTAATTCGTTAACTATGAGGGTAAATTGATTTTCTTAGCATTAAGGCGCGGGCAAAGCGGCGGAGGTGGTCTGGAAGGTTAAGGTGCGGTTTTTTTTAGGGGGGGGGGGGTCCTCATTTTTCCTCTTCTTCAACTTTCCCCTCCACCCTACCTCTCTAGATTTGTTTTGGGAAGCTTGAGTTCCGATTTTGGAAGACCATTAGAGTCATTCTTGAAGATTTTAAAGTTACCAAGTTGGAGTAGTAGGATTTTGTGGAAACCTTGAGGCTTGGTTATGGAAAAGATGGGAGTTCTCATGGGTATTGTTGGTTGGAGGGCTTTAAGCTTTGGTTGAGGTAAGTCTTTTGTATATCTCGAACTCTCATATGAAGATCTTTGTAGATCTAAAGAGTCTTACTTGTTAGTGGTCTATTTCTCTTAGATTTGGAGAAATGGGTCATTTGGAAACCCTAACTCATTGTTAAAGATGACTTGTGGATGGTGAAAGCTTCATTCTTGGAGGCTAAGAATTTGGGTTTGAAATCTAGGTTTAACCTAACCTAGCGAGGTGAGTTCAAGTTGATTTGTGAAAATGTTGTACATGCCAAAATGTTCATTTTAAAGTGTTTATGGTTTTACATAAACTTATCATTTGTTTGGTTATTTGGTGGGTATCGATTATTTGAAGTGTTAAACTCTATAAACCTTGTAAAACACCACATTTGGGATTTTTGGATGATTTGATAAATAAATCATAAATGAAAGTGTTTTAGTGATTTATTGTGTAAATGGGAGTTATTTGGTAAAAATACTGTAACACTCGCTATTTTGGAGTTAGGTGAAAAGTTGACCTTTACCCGAAGTTCGGGGGGGGGGGTAAAATGTAACTTGGGTTATATAAATATAAATCAAGTTTTAGATATTTTCTAAATATCACAAATCTGATTTATAAAGAAATCAGAGAGAGAGAGAGAGAGAGAGAAGGAAGCAGGAGAAAAAGAGGTCGATCGATTTTCTCCAAATCAAGATACGAATCTAGCTTAATGCTTTGATCTAAGTGTTATCTGCCGTATAGAATCTCATATTCTCATTGTGAAGGTTTTTAACCGTTTGATTTCGAGATTTACGTATTTTGAGTTTGATCTGGGTTCTGTAAACGTCCCATCATAATAAGACCGGGAAGATGGTTTTGATCGGTTTCGACCGGAAGTCGGTTCGACCGATATGATGGTTCGACCGATATGTTGGTTCGACCGATATGTTGGTTCGACCGATATGATGGTTCGACCGATATGTTGTTTCGATCGATAAGTGGTTCGACCAATATGTTGTTTCGACCGATAAGTGGTTCGACCGATATGTTGTTTCGACCGATAAGTTGTTCGACCGATATGTTGGTTCGACCGATATGATGGTTCGACCGATATGTTGTTCGACCGACAAGTTGTTTCGACCGGTATTGGGGTTTCAACCGGTAGTAATACTCGACCGGTATTTTGTTTTGGCAGTATGTAACACCCCGATTTTTCGAAAGGTATCATTTCATGTTAATACAGAAACCGATATATTAAGGAAAAATAAGATATTTGATTTTGGGCTTGAATCCTTGGTTTTATAGTCTTGATGGATAAAGGATTCAATTACGAGACCAACGGTTCTTTTCGGAGCGAAAACGGAGCTATAACGAAGAAGTTATGGCCAAAACAGTTTTCAGTACGTGCTAGGCTATAGTGCCCGGCGATTGTGACAGTGTCACAATCGCCTGTCAAGGTCGCCGGAGCCCGAGAACTCTCGGTACAATCTCAGCGATTGTGCCCGGCGATTGTGACATGGTCACTATAGCCTGGCACAATCGCCCGGGTGTTTCAGGGTGTTAAAATCGCGATTTTCAGCCCCAAACTTCATTTCTTCATATCTTTCTCATCGTAGCTCCGATTTGGGTGATTCAAGTTGATACGGTTTCGTTTTTGAGATCTTTTCAAGGTTATGGAAAGATATTGGAAGTCTATTGAAGTATACTAGAGTATTTGGTGGTGGTAAGCTTCTCATCTCTCCCTATTCATCTTCTTCACCAAAGTTTTCTAGGGTTTCATCCACCCTTTGTTCTCCCTTTCATAGATTGAAGGTTTGTAATCATGTTGGTGAACTAGAGGTGTTTTGATTGGTGGATTCAAGTTTGGGTTAAGGTAATATTCTATTCTCTTCGGTTATGGAAGTTAGGGTTTCGGTATTAGTTGAGGTATTCATGTATATGGTTTGGGAAATGATTATTTGTGTTTGATTATGTATATTTATGGTTGGAACCTTGTGGATATAGGTTTTGGAAGATTTGGTTTGAAAAACCAAGTTTCTTCAAGGAAATCTCTAAGTGGGTAAAATCTAGATTTAGTCTAAATCTAGCAAGGTGAGTTTACTAAACTTTTGTTAAAACTGGATACACATCATAATTGTTTATTTGTTGTTATTATCACATATTTGCTCAAAATGTTCATCTTTACGGGTTTAAGTATTTGATGGTGTTTTCATGAGACTATATGAGAAATATGTTTTAACAAGTATCATCCCATGATTTACTTTATTTTGTGAAAGTATTTGGGGTCTTCATTATGTACACCAACAATGGGTATTTTGGGTTATCTTTTATGAGTATTTACCATAATTTGCTCTATTGGTCGGATATTTGGGACTTGTTCCATGAATGTACATTGTTGGCATTTTGGCATGATATGGATTATATGTGGTATAGTAGATGATAAATTCTACTTGGAATGCCTTCTTAGCGATTTAATTATTGAACATTGAATATGTTGGAATTTGAGTCTCACATTGGACTTATGTGAGGATGGTAACATAGTACCCATGGTTGGTATCGAAATGCATTGGTAGATATATACCTAAAGACCTCCTATATATATTATGTTGGACGAACCAAGTCGGTAGACACTAGGAGGATGTAGTCTTGGGCGCCACCGTGTGGGTATGTGCCTAGACCTCCGCCATTCGGGGTAATGCCATGGTTGTAGTCCTCGGGTGTGCCGGGCCTTTGGGTGTCACTCTTAGTAGTTGGCACTAAGGTACATTGTTTCTTTGGGTGGAACTGATTGGTGCTATGGGTCTCCCCTATTGACTCCACATTGTTGAACTCTGGTTAACTGCTGATAAGAATTGTAACTGCTCATGCATGCTTATTATTGTTCAACTCACTAGGCTTTTTGGCCTAACACTTGCTTGGTGTCGATATGTATCTCAGGTTATAGCGACGCTGGTTCTAAGATGGCATAGATGCTTGGGTGAGAGATTGAGGGATATTGCTTTTGGACTTACTTTTGGTAGGAGAACCTTTGGGTTTATAAATGACACCCTTATTTGTAATCTCTTTTCTAGTTATGGAAATTAGATTAGTTGGTTGTTATTTATCGTCCGTTTAATTACAACTGTATTTAAACAGGTTTGTGTATTTTTCTCCATTTAAAGAGGCTCTTGCTTTGGCAATTTTTAGTATACCTCATGTCCGTTGTTTTTCGGATTTTTGTTATCCCTATTTTTAGGGTGTTACACAGTAGGTGGTGTTTTGTATTCAAGAGTTGTGAGTCAGTGAGTTGTCTATAGTTTGGCTTACCGATTTATCGGTGTTGTCGTAGGAAGCGATCGTAAGAAGCAGACTATAAGCAGGAAGAAATCTGAGGTGAGTCTTTTAAAATAAATCCATCTATATTATAAAAGCTATGTGATACATGTAATTGTTGAACTATGGATAATCACGATTTTGGTATGGTATATTGTTGTCGGGTAATGTTTTCTAAATCCCATCATTTACAACTTTCTTTACAAGAATTCAGATTTATTGAATTGAGCCATTGTTCATATGAATTGCTTATGTGCTTGATTTAATGTCAGTATGATATAAAATGACATGCTTTGGCTTTGAGTCTTGTGCAATGGATCCATAGGCATTGTGTTCCTATGTCCCCAGTTTTGGGCATTTGGTTCACGTTTTAGCATGGAATAGGCATCGGGTTGCCATGATAAGTAAGGTGTGGGCCTATACGGTCGGGCAACGTCTCATGGTGCAGTAAGGTGTAATTCCATTATGTGCTTGGGTTCCCCCTGTTTTGGGAACTCTCAAGAATAGATCCAGAGGGGTTGACTTGGTGTTTTGAGCAACAGATCTAGAGGGGTTGAGCTCGTTATGTGATTTGGTGTTATTTGTACCATGTTTAATCACTAATGGTTTATTTGATTTCTTGACTTAGCTCATGGCTATACTCACTGCGTGACATCGATTTGGATTTAGTACTCTTTTCTTATTGGCTTGTTCTCACTAGGCTTTAGCCTAACACTTGCTCTTGATTTTCATGTGGCAGGTTATCTTAGCAGTGGGGCACGCCGGGACTGAGGGAGCGACCTTGGGGTCGTGAGTGGTCTTTTGAGGATATCTAGTGACCATCGTCCAGTGATTTTTGAAGATATATTTTGGAAGGATAGCGACACCCGACCTTAATCTAGTTAATCAATTGTAGATTAGTAGGTTGTCGTTGTATGCTTCATTTATTGACCGTGTTTATGTCTAACCCATACTCCGTTTGGTATAACATTGTATGTTGGGATTGTAATACCTTATTCCGCAAGTTTAGTCTATTTCGGAATTTTGATTTTTATTTCTGCAATTTTTTTTAGGGTGTTACAAATACATTTTAGTGTTTGTTGGAAAATATGCATGGTTGTGTTGCGGAATGTTTTGAAAGTACCAACATGTGGGTTATTGGGTTTTGGTCATTCCCGACCTTGTGAACATTTCGGGTATAGTAAATCTTGTTGGTTTTGGGGAAAAATGTATTTCAAGTGTTTTGATGAGTAAATCTTAGGTATTGACGTTTTAACGATTTATTTTACGAGTGCAAATCCTTTGGTGTAAATGCACTTTTAGTGTGTATTTTGGAGAAATGTTTAATCTTGTGTTATGAGGCGTTTTGAAAGAATCAATGGTATAAACTTGTTTGAAAAATGATCTATCTTAATCTAAGTTGTGTTGAAGTTTATTCATGTATTTTGGAGCATATGTTTGCATAAACGTTGGTCGATTGTGTTTTATTGCATTTTATTGCTTTTGACAAATATTCTTTTGGTTAATTGAGCTTGTGGCTTGGTATTTGATTATGTTGGGTTTTGGGGACAATTGTCTAACTTTGATAGCTCAACGTAGAACTTTGGTCATTATTTATATCTATTTGAGATCTACTTGTTTTGAGTGCATGTGTCATTCATTTGGAATCATTACGTCCAATGGTGGAACGTTAGTTTTCCCCATTGAGGCACGGATCGACATCGACGGTATGGTGTAAGTTCCCCATGCTAATATAATCATTACATGTGATGATATAATGCTAGTTTTCCACATTGAGGCACGATTAGGCATCAGCGGTATGGTATAAGTCCTACGTGTTAGTACGCGTCATTGGATGAGGATAACTCAATGTAAGGACCCTATGTGGTTGAAGTTGACATTCCGTGGGTGTATATTTAAAGCTACCGAGTTCAACATCCAACGTGTGTTTTTATATGACTTGGTCTTAATAACATAGTATGTGGCTTACTTTGTGTTTCGCCACATTATATGGAATCGGGTCTCCCCCGTCACCGAAAGATGTTGTTTTGGGTATCGAGTTTTAGTATCCATGTTTTCGGTGACGTTTTATATTTATGGATTTCTATCCGTGATTTATGGGTTGAGTATTATGCCCACCCGTGTTTTTGGTGTTTCGGGATATAACGTTTTATCCGCGTTTTCATAAACTGGGAGTTGATTTATATTCACGTTTTGAGTGAATCTTGGGTTGAATTTACTTTAAGAAATAATGTTTTGCATTGGACGTTCATCTTTAAAATTGTGTATTATTGGAAACAAGCCACGCCATATTCATAGCAAACCGTTTGAAAGATTATGATTTAAGTGGTGTTCTTTCCTTTTAACGATATATTTATTCATGTTGAAAACTCTTGAACTCATTAGGCGTTAGCCTAACATTTTTATTTGTCGGCATGTGCAATAGGTTCCGGTTGGCAATAGTTCTAGCGACGCCTTGAAGAGAGTAGTGTTGGTTGTGTGCTCGAGAAGTGATTAACTTAGTGAAGTTTCTGCATTTGTTCAGGAAGAGCAACTTGTAATTGGATTGAGTAACGCCCGACTTCGTTTTAGTGTTTGTATAATTATAGAATTTTATATTTGAGGTACATTGAGTTTTGATTTGTAGGAAGATGTTTGTCTTTTACTTGATGTTATCTTGAAATTTTGATTAGTTGATCTTACCAAATTTGAGGGTGTTACAGATGCACATTAGGATGAAATGCGCTGAGATAAGATTTACCGAGATGCACCAGATCAATCCCCGTATCAAGTGCGATTCATGTGTGGACTTGAGATTAAGAGATATCAAGGGTTCAGATCAACTTCTCAAGTTTCTCATGTTAACTCAATTTCTTACACGATCATTCGCCTATATGTTATGTATATGTTTTATATTTATATTTTATAAAATCATACTTTATATTTATATAAAAATTATATTATCTTTATGTTAATGTCCATATTTATATTTATACTTTATAAGTTATAACATTTAAATTTATATTCACTATAAATATTTATAATTTATAGTTTATTTATATTTTAAATATTCATAAATTTATATATAAATTATACAATATTTATCTTTTACATATTTATGTATTTAAACCCTTCACCTATTCAATTTATATAGTGATTTGATTTAGTGTTTGTAGCATACATTTTGTGATGAAATTATACAAAATTGTGATTTTACTTTTGATATTTAGTTTATACATAGTTTAAGATTTTTATTTAGTTTGGTGTTTTTGATATAGATTAGAGTTTGAACAATCCAATTTTGTATGATGATTTGATAAATACTAGACTAAATATAATATAATATAACTTATATATTAAATATAAATATAATATATTATATATTATAATTTATATGTAAAATATAAATATAAATATAATTTCTAAATATGTAAAATATAAATACGTGTAGTGAATATAAATATATAATTTATAAAATATAATTATATAAAGTATAAATATAAATAATATAAAATATAAACTGTAACTAAAAATAAAAAATAGAGTCTATAAAATATATAAATATGTAGAATGTAAACACATAATATCTATATCTATACTATATTATAAAGATGACATAAAAAACTCTTAAAAACAACTGTTAAAGCTTAATGTACCGTTATTTAATGCTAATTACTTAAAACTTAAATAAAGAATGAAAACTAAATCTCTTACTATTTAATCATTATCTCTAACAATTTATTCCTAAAAAATCAAATTTTAAATATAGAATATTAACTAACTGATAAACATAATCAAAACGGGATAAACATCTAATTTAAAATATATAAGATAATCATTTAATTATAACAAAATACTTATTTTTTTATATATAAAACATTTTAATCATTATCTCTAACAATTTTAACTCTCTAAAATCACTCATCATTTCAACTTCCCAAAAAATCAAATTTTAAATATAGAATTTAACTAACTGATAAACATAATTAAAACGGGATAAATATCTTAATTTAAATTTAAATAAATTTAAAATATACAAGATAACCATTTAATTCTATCTACATTTATATCTATACTATATTATAAAGATGACATAAAAAACTCTTTTAAAACTTAAATAAAAAATGAAAACTAAATCTCTTACTATTTAATCATTATCTCTAACATTTTTAACTCCCTAAAATCACTCATCATTTCAACTTCCTAAAAAATCAAAATTTAAATATAGAATATTAACTAACTGATAAACATAATCAAAACGGGATAAACATCTAATTTAAAATATATAAGATAATCATTTAATTCTAACAAAATACTTATTTTTTTATATAAAACATTATATTATTAAACCTAAATTAAACAAATTTATAAAAAAAACGTTATCACTTTCTCAAAACCATCCAAAGTCGTACTGTAAATCGACAAAAAAACAAAAAATAAAAGAAAACATTAAAATCATGATGTATCTCGCTGCATTGCGCGAGTACGCTTCTAGTATAAATATAATTATAATATAGTTTAGAGTAACTTATAGATTTGGTCCCTGTGGTTTGAAGAATGGTAAAATAAATGAAAAATGTCAAAAAGCAATTTACCCTCATAGTTAACGGACGAGTTGGATGGTCATTCGTTACTGGGACCCAACCCAACACAAACTGCATAAATAAAGTTTTTTTTTTTTTTTGTAATAAATGAAGATAAATGATCAATTTCGTAACAAATGATAAACCATTGGGACCAAATCCATAATTTACTCTTCTTTCTTTTATACGTCTTGTTTTCTAGAGCTACATAAGGTTAGGTGGAGCTTTAAGGTACTAATAATACAGATGGTGTAAATTGTTGAACATTTTTTGAACAACAACACACACGTTCCCGGGGTATCCAGGATCCCACTTAAGGGTGTCACCCGACTAATCCCCGTCGATCACGCCCCGACCCAATTAAGGGTACACGAGGCCCATGATCTGGAATATCTCCACATGCTTTCCACAGGGTTCGAACCTGGGTAGTCAGGGATACCATCCACTGACCCCCCAAGATGTTACCAAACCACTAGGCTAGACATGCTTTGATTAAATTGTTGAACATACTTTGATGGTACAACATTATCCCATCCCATTATGCAACAAGTCCAACTTTTTGAAAAAAAATATGTAAATATTGAAATGAAATATATGATATTAATAGATGTACAGTATTTCGAGAAAAATAACAGGTGATTAAAGTCTTCTAAGTCAAAAGACTTCAAGCAGCAAACGCTAATAAAAGCAAATGTGGTTGCTACGTTATCGCAACTACTTTCATGTCTTTATTTTTATTTCTATGTTTGTATTTTATTGCAGTTGTCTAGAAGGTAAACAAAGTGCTACTGATGCCGTAACATTGCTACCTAGATTGACCAACATTTATGTCATTGATTTCTTATACTCGTAAGGGTCATTTGGTTTGACGAAATGTTTTTTAGGGATTTGATTTCGTGAAAGGATTTGGATTTAAAAAATAATGGAAGGATTTGAAATATTTGGTATAATGAATCTGTAAGTTATTTATAGATAATTAATAGGGCAAATTGCATGAAAATGTAACGTACTTTAGTATGATTCATGTTTTAGGTAACGTACTTTCAAAACTTCTATTTTGATATCTGAGATGTGAAATCTCAAACTTTTAAGTACCTAGTTACATATAAATGCTTACTAGGATTATGTTTTTTTTGACATTGCATTATTTATTTATTTTTCTAACGCCAACTAAGAATATCAATTCCATGTCATTTTTTAAAATATAAAATATTTTTTTTTAATTAAGAAGAAAACTTCATATATATTTTTTTAAATCTTAAACTTATCACAATTTTCTTAAAAACCAAGAAAATCAAATTAACATAATTTTTTTAAAGCAATAAAATTTGTAATTATTTTTCTTTATTAAAAAAATGACCATAAAATTTGTAAAACTATTTAGGTGATTGTAATTCTTATAATTCTTTATTAAAAAAATACCATAAAACAAAAATATTACAAGAATTACAATCATTTAAATAGTTTTATAAATTTTATGGTCATTTTTTTAATAAAGAAAAAAACTACAAATTTTATTGATTTAAAAAAAATTACGTTAATTTGATTTTCTTAGTTTATAAAAAAATTGTGATAAGTTTTTAGAATTAAAATATTTTATATGAAATTTTATTTTTAATTAAAAAAATATAAATTTTACATTTAAAAAAATGATGACATGGAATTTATATTCTTAATTGGCGTTAGAAAAATAAATAAATAATGTCATGTCAAAAAAAAAACCTAATCCTAGTAAGCATTTATATGTAACTAGGTACTTAAAAGTTTGAGATTTCACATCTTAGATACCAAAATAGAAGTTTTGAAAATACGTTACCTAAAATAGGAATCAGACTAAAGTACGTTATCTTTTCATGCAATTTGCCCTGATTAATAAGAAAAAGTTTACATAATTACCAAAATTATTGAATTATCTTTTATTAATTGCCTATTACAAAACAAATGTTTTTTTAAACATATTTTAAAACATTATTATAAACAAATCTTATGAAATATCGTGAAATACCAACTACTCCCATGGAATTTCTAAATCAATCTTTGTGAGATTTCAAATCCAGATTTTTCTTTAAACCAAATGTGGGATTAGAATGGAATCCATTTCCAAATTCCGCAAACTAAACGGGACCGTGAGACCAGAAAGTATCTGGGCTACATGAGACGAGAGGAGCAACAATTTAGAAACAACAATGACACGAGCAACACGGATTGACGAGAGAACACCATCAATTTCACTGGAGGTTTCTAATTTTTGGGGCATACAGTACAACAAAATTGGGTTTATAGGACGCCAAAATGTTTGAGTGTTCTATACGACTATTTTATGGACTTAAGCGCATACGACCAAACAATAAAATGTCAAATCCAAAACGTTACAATACGTTTATAGGATTTTAAACAAGTTTTTATGGTATTTTTTGAACAAAGTGTCGTATCAGCTATTTTATACGATACCTTAAAAAATATGTTTATAAAACGTTTCTCAAAAGTGTCCCACAAAATAGCTAATACTATCACTTCATTTTAAAAATGTACTAAAATGTTGTTCTGACGCCCAAAATTATAATATAAACTTATTGCACACTTTTAGATAAGACGCTTTATTGTTTTGTCCTATAAAACAGCTTATTTGACGTCCTATAAACTCAATTTTGTTGTGGATGGTCTGAACATGGAAGTGATGCATTGGTGTCACATAAATCCAATGGCCCAATCCAACCCCAACACGAAAAATAGGTTGAATAACGTAATCATAAGCCTAATTGATGCCTATAATCTATAAATGGAGATGTTGACTTGAGTTAGGGTTAGGTTTAAATCAATCTAATCCAACCTAACCTGTTTGACTTAACGGGCTAAGTCCAAAATCCAAATTATCCCTCCTTTGAAGAGGCCAATAGAATTCGTTTTAACTCAAAATTTTCATTGTAAGATATATCAATGTTTTGACTTATATTTGAATTATTGTAACGTTTTTAGTGGTTAAATTGTTTTTTAGGATTTAAATTTGATTCAACTTTATTTAAACTACGTTTAGCCCGACGAGCTCAATCCAACCGAACAGTTATCATTAAGAAAAATCTTAAGGAGTTAGGATTTATCGATTTGGTAGACCAAAATAGTTGGGTCGAGTTATTCAAATGCCCCCAACTCAACTACTTAATTGGTTTTAGAAAATCCAAGGATTTAAATATCCAAAATTTTGATGCCTGGAATTCTCCAAAAAACAAAACCAAAAATAAATACCATTTTAAGAAATTTATCCATTTTTCGAGGTCTCAAAAGAGCGTGATATCTGGATTGATCAAAAGATCCTTTTAATTGGCTTACGATAAATTGGATCGGATTTTACAGTTTTTCTTTTTGAAAAAGAACATGCCTGAAGTGCAGAGGATTTTGTGACATTTCTAATTGGCTGAGAAAATAGTCAAAATAATTCCTAGAAATTGGGAAGTTGAGAACAAAGATTTTTATTTATTTATTTATCAAAATTGGTGTTCGTCGAGATAATTACATTTTGGAGAAAGCCTTCCCCTATTGGGCACTATGTGTGGCGACATGGGGGCGAAAAAGGGAGTGGCGATGAAGAAACGAAATTATAACTTTTTGTTCCATTTGATATTTTGGCCAAAATACCTTGACTCTTATGGGTTAGACTTTAGAGGAAGAGGAAAAAACCGAATTCTAATATTCCTCTCACGCATCAGTTCTATCGAAGATGAACGGGGCTAAGCGATCTGCCACCGACCAATTAAAAAATCGAGTTTCTTTTCGCAAAACAATAGAAAATGATCTATTTAATATGTTTTGGAAAGCTCAAACATTTATTTGTTTAAAAGTTTGTCCAAAGACTTTCATGTAAAGTCGAAAAGTCCAATGGCTTTTTTGGAATTATTTTAGATTATAAGGTGGCGTTTGGTTCGTTGGAATCCTGCGAAATTTGAAGAAATTGGAATGGTCAATAAATTTTATTTCTACGTTTGGTTCATTTTTTGAGTTGTCATAAGGAATTCAAATTTCACAAATGGTGGAATATAAATTTCTTGAATTCTAATTTCTAGCAAGGAGTTCCAATTTTTTTCGTACCATTTTTAAGAAAAAAACAATTACATTTACTCAATTCCATTCTATCCCACCATCATGGATGTAACCATCGCCGCTACCGCCACCACCGTTGTCATCGCATGCCATCACCGTTGTCACCAATGCCGCCTTCATGCCATCATCACTGTCACTATCACCACCACTACCCCCACCGCCACACACACCATCCCTTCGCCATCGCCACTACTACTGCCACCACTATCGGCCACTACTACTATGACTACCACGACTTTTGCCTCCAACCCACCATCTCTATATATTCAACGAACCAAACAGAACAAATTTAAATTATTTTGATAGATTCAATAATAATTTCTGCCAACTAAACACATGGTCAAGCATGATTAAATCTCATTCCAATTCTTTCATCTTTTAACATATTTCAATTCCAACAGATTTTATTTTGTGAACCAAACACGATCTTAAATTTTTTACTTGAGGAGAAGAAGCTTCATGCAAGAAGTTAAACATTTTGTGAGAAGGTGAAAAGTGTGATATCATATATGATTACATAGTTTGTGGGTGTGTTTAATCATATATGATTAAGTTTGTCTATCATATATATTATCACACTTCTCGTTATCTTACAAAATATTTAACTTCTCGTTGATATATTTATAAATTTTTTTAATTAAAAAATTTAAAAGATACTAAATTTGCAGAAATTCTTATGCAGCAACAGATATACCCATGGCTTCATCATCCAGCCCTGATCGGAGTCGATTGGATTTGGGGGAGGCGGGAGATCAACTTTTTTCGTGCCCTAAAAACTTGCACTCACTAATCCAATTTCAATTCATCCATCCATCCATCCAACAGATATGTTGCAGTGTATATTTCTCCTTTCAGATTCCGGGTATGTCAAATCGTTCTTTCTAGTAAAAGCTTTGAAATTGAAGATCCTAGTGTTTGTGTTTCTGTTTCTTAATTGAAATTACAATCACATTTGCAGAGAGGTGATGCTGGAGAAGCAGCTGACCGGTCATCGCGTCGATCGATCAATCTGTGCTTGGTTTTGGGAGCAAACAATCTCTCAACCTGATTCCTTCAAGGTATTCCTTCGATTGTCGATTGATTTATTGTTTTATTGTATTTGTGGAGATATATTTTGGTTCGAATTTAGTCAATTGTCTCTCTTTGAATATAGGTTTTGCCGGTAATTGCTTCACCAACGCATTACCTTTTCCAAATTGTACGTGAGGGGATCACATTTTTAGCCTGCACTCAAGTTGAAATGCCACCTTTGATGGGAATTGAGGTTAGTATCATTTAGTTTTCACTTTTCACCCCTCTTTCAGTTGTTTGTTATTCCTATTGTGAGTTCGCCAAAAATGGAAAATTGGGATCGAAGCTCTACTGGTGCATTGATTAATAGAATTACCCCTATATTTGGTTCCATGATACGAACCTGGAGTCTCAATTAAATAAGTTAATTATGTTTTTTATTTATTTATTTATGTTGAATACATGGCCTCCTAATATGGAGTCATGGGTATGTTTTTCCTTTAATTGTGGCTTAGGATGGAGTAGTGGGTAGTTTAGAGTTTGCTTGATTCCTTTAAATATTGTACTTCTATTTTATTATGAAAAGAACTAAGCAGAAAATTGTTCCAAAACTTCTTCTCTCGAGCTTCGGCTTTCTTGGAGATTGACCATCTCGAATAGGTCTCTATCATTCCATTTCTTAACTTGCTTGCAACATTGATAAAATTAAAACTGGTTGGTCTGCTCCAAGTTACTATTTTGGGGAATGTGGTATTTGTATTGGTTCCTATGCTTCATGAGATATTGGTCTGTTGGATGGGTCAACACTCAACACTTAGATGAAATGAAGATTTTCAACAACCTGAACAACCATCTGTCATCGTTACACACTATTGTACTGAGCTGAGGTTCTGGATGTCTAAGGTGGTAATTATGATGCACAATATTTGGAATTGGAAGGAGATAAGAAGAAGAAAAGCTATGTAATCATGATGCTAATGTTAAGGTTGGCACCAAATGATTGTACATCTCAAAAGGAACATGCAACCAGTGTTCCATGGAACATGTAGCATATCTGAAGTATATAATTCTAATCAGCAACTCGAGAGTTTAGTCAAGTATTGTAAGAAGGAGAAAGTTACAAATTGTATTTGTACACTTGAAATTACCTTCAGCTGATCCTACAAAATCTCTTGGTATTTTTCTGCCCCATTCCTAGCTCTTTCTTCTCAGTCTGTAGTGACTCTTATACAAGCCACCAGAAGCCACTTAGCTTATTTCATACCCTCATATCTCATGTGGATTCTTCTCCAAGGAGCAGCTAATTTCATGTTAGCTTCTCTTGTCCCACTTAATGCTTATTACTTCTCTCCTTTTTGATACACAAGATTCGCCGGTTTATACTTTATACTAAGGTTCTAAATGGCGTGAGGCGTGGCGTGGCGGCGAGGCCAAGCCTCAAGCCTTAGGAGCCACGGCAAAGCCATGGCGTTTTCAAGGCGTGACTTATGGCGTCAAATTTCTAATTCATATATAATATTATAAATAAAAACATATGTTTTATAGTGTTACTCAGTGTATCAATAGTAATAAGCAAGTTAAATTAGGTTATATATTAAAAACTTACAAATAAGACATTAAAAACGTAAATAAAAATCAAATATCTCATTACAATAATTGCGCATTAGGCCATGGCGTGCCATGGGCTTAACGTGGCGTGACACACAAGCCTTGGTGCCATGGCGCGCCATGGCGGTTATGCGGCGAGTTTTTTAGAACATTTTATAGTAATATCAAAATGCTCTTATATTAATTATTTGTCAATTATCTATATAGAACCATTCTGAGAATGCTATTGAGATTTGTTAAGTGAAATGGTTAGCTACTTGGGCATTCCTGCCTCTTTTTTCTTGGCTCATACTGACCTCTGCACGATTCACCGACAACCACTTAGCACATTTGACCAAATAACTCTCATTCTCCTTGTAGTCTTTGGCAAAAAGAAGGTAGTTTTTACTAACCTCTCTTGTCCTACTTTATGCTTGTTTTTAGCTTATATTAACAGATCCTTTTAGTTACATGAGATTTTCCAGTCTAGATCAATTCATTACAGTATTCTTAAATCAATATTTCATTCCATATCCTCATAGAACCAACTCAAGTAAGGTTGAGATTTTCATCAATGAAAAGATTAGCTGTTTGGCCATATTTGAGGTTGTGATGCTAGCATGTTCTCAGCATCAAACGAGCTTGGTGACAGATTCTTCCCTTGAGGTAATCCTAAGTTATGACTTGTTATTCTGGGATACACTGTCGGCATACGACAGTTAGACTAAGACTCACATTAAAATAGGGGAAGTATTATATTAATGGAATATACAAATGTAGTTGGCCTTAGGAGGTCATTGAGGATCGTTATACATGTTCGCAATCCCTAGATCTTGTCTAATTTCTAACAGGCTTCTGTTTTGACCTAGAAGAAATAGTTTGGGATGAAAGGTTTCTTGTTTTGCAGAAAAAAAAAAGATTACTAACTAATGTTGAAGGAAGGAAGGAAGGGCTCACGCATTTGTCTTCCATTGTTTAAATACATTCACTTGATACTAGTTCGAATAACAGTTTTCTCAGGCCAATGGATGAGGATTTTGACTGCTGTACTTTGTATTTGTGTTCATCTTTAAAGCTATGTTATTGATCTACTTACATATTCATCAAGGAAGAATGTGTTTGACCAGCCAATTTCTAGTTTCTTTGCAGAGTAGCTGATGTCCTCTCAGACTATCTTGGAGGGTTAAATGAAGATGTAATAAAGGATAACTTCGTTATCGTATATGAGGTATGTTGGATTTAAGTTGTACATTGTGAATGTATCAGAAACTGTAGTTTAGTTTTCTTATATTAAAGATTTATGTTGCTTAACAAGTCCACTTCTTGTAGTTATTTGGATGTTCATAAGACCTTAAGCTTTACAATGTTTAAGCCACAAAGTTGAATCTCTTGCATTGTAGCAAACTTATGTATTTTCCCATTGTGTTCTTCTGTATATTAAGTATAATTTTTTTTTGTGGAGTTTGTTTGATAGTTGTGTTTCCTCTATAACTGAAAAATGGGGAATATGAAATATCCACTTTTTATTGAAGATTTTCATCAAAGGAATCCTCTGTTTCTTCATTTATTGAAGTAATATTGTCCATGGTAATTCTTCTTTCCTGTTATTGTCACTTGCAGCTAATGGACGAAATGATAGACAATGGATTCCCTCTAACTACAGAACCTAACATACTGAGGGATATGATAGCTCCTCCAAACATTGTTAGCAAAATGTTGAGTGTTGTCACCGGTAACAGTTCTAATGTGAGCAACACCCTTCCAGGTGCCACATCATCATGTGTACCATGGAGGACGACACACTTGAAGCATGCAAACAACGATGTATATGTCAATCTTATTGAAGAGATGGATACGATTATAAACAGGCATGCACGATAACTTCCTTCAACATAAGTTAATTTTCTCACTTACTCTCTTGCGATGAACTCCAATGCCTGGCTTACTTAGTCTTCGATCTGAATGATGTCTTTTTTTTTTCCTTTTCTTATTCTGGTTTTTTCCAACCTGCAATGAAACAAAGGCATAAAATTATCATCTGAGATTATGGAAGAGGAAAGGTGGCTGTTCCTGCAGCTGTCAAAATGCTAGAAATCAACCATTAACTCTGCACATCACAACATAGTTATTAAGCAGCTGGAAACATGTACAGAAAACAATGCTAAACATGCTTTCTTGCCACAAAAGATGAACTTGGGAGTTGGGAAGGGGGGATGCGTCAATTGAAAGATGGGGTGGTTTGAAACTTCTGTTCTCTTGGCAATGGTAGTTGCTGAGGAAGATTGTACTGTTACAATGTGTTGGAAAGTCTCACTTGCATTAAAATGCTTGTTATACTTTTCATAAAATTTTGATATGATTTGATCATTAGATATGTTGTCTAGCTTCAAATTACTATTCTCTGCCTCTGGACTCTCTTGACACAGCCTTTTCTTTTCTTATCCGAATTCTATCTATGCATGTTCTCAGTTATGAATATATCCATAACCATGACTAATAATCAAGAACTGAAGGGAGTCATCGGGCTATTTCCTAGGTAGTTTTTATTTTTTCTGCCCAAGATCCCTCGTTGACTCTATGCTCTTATTAGGTTTTGTGGTTCATGTTTGTGGAAACAAACCTTAAAATAGCACAGGAAGGCCATTATATGCATAATAATCCATTAAATCCCTTGACTCATGGCTGAGATACAATATTTGCATGGCATGATGGAAAGCCATGGAACCACCTGGATTGTCCAATGCCTTGAACTGTTCTACCACTCAAAAGCTTTATGAACGTCCAGAACTATTGTGTTTTAAGAAATTATCTACAGTCTCTTATAAGCCCATTCATGGAGCTAACATGGGACCCCACACAGAGTATCTCACCTGCTTCAAGAAGTTCTTCAACAAGATCTACTGGAGTTCTTGCATAGTCTCAATTTTTAAGTTTATTGGAACATCAAGACATGCCTCCAGTACTTACCTTCACTTGGTTCTCTTCTTGTACTACCCAGTCATCTTGCTATCTCCTCTCCAAAATCTACATATCATCGCCTTCCTGAGTGGGGTGTAACAATTTAGCTCCAAATCAGACAATGCAGCCATAGTTGCCTTGTGGTCTAAGAGGTATAGGTGCTTGGAGGAGGCAATAGAAACAAATCTGCTTTAGGTTCTCCCAATCTCCCCAAATTTTGATAAGGAGGTACCGTGCAGTTATTGCAAGAAGTGGTGTCATAAAAAGCCGAAGGGTCCATATCAACCTAGTTAGCGTCTTGATTTTTAGTTCTAGATCCAACCACCTATGCTCTGTGTGTGCTCTCTTTGCTTCCTTTAACCCTCAGATTGCTTCCTCTTAGGGGAAAATTGATAGATTCAAATTGATAAACAATATACTGATATTCAAAAGCTTGCGTTACAAGATAGTACCTGCGATTCGAGATGCAGGGGTCTCCTATGAATAAAAAAAAACTGAAATACCAAATCTCTGCCCCTCCTAAACATTGCCCCCCTCCCCTTTTTATTACTACTCAAGCAAAGCTAAACAAGGAAAAATTATTAATTAAGGAAACCCCCCTTCTAATATATGGAAAGCAAATAAAGCTAATAATTATTAATTAAGGAAACCCCCCTTCTAATATATGGAAAACAAATAAAGCTAATAATTATTAATTAAGGAAACCCCCCTTCTAATATATGGAAAGCAAATAAAGCTAATAATTACGATAATTATTCATTTTGGCCCCTTGAACTTGCGCCGGTTGTAAACTCGACCAAAACGGGTCGTATCATCACCCCCCCCCCCCCCCCCAAACACCCACCTTGTCCTCAAGGTGGAAAGAGGGAAACTGCTGTATCATTGCCTCAAACCCTTCCCACGTGGCCTCCGTGCGTGCCATATTCTGCCAAGCAATCAATGCCTCCCGACGCCCATCCTTCACACGCGTATCCAATACTTCCTCCGGTTCATATAACTTCCCTAACGCAGGATCGGAAAAAGTAGAAGGCAAAGTAGAAACGGTAACCCCGTCGCCAATTGCCCGCTTAAGTTGCGATACATGAAAACCAGATGTATTTGGGCTCCGTCCGGCAGCTGAAGCCGATAAGCAACCTCCCCAATCCGTTCTAGCACTTCATGAGGTCCGTAAAACTGAGGAGACAACTTCTCATTACGTTTTCCCATCACCGTAAGCTGCCGATACGGTCGCATTTTCAGATACACGATCTCCCACATTGAAAACATCTCGTCTTTTCCCATCCGCTCTTTGTTTCATAAGTTGTTGGGCACGAAGTAATGATATCTTGAGGTCCGCAAGTAGTTCATCCCGTTCTACTAAATATCTGTCCACCTCAAAGGTAACCGCAGATCCATGGTCATACCGAAGTAATGTGGGTGGATCCTGCCCATACAAAACCCGAAACGGGGTCATCCGGATAGACGAATGGTAGGAAGTATTATACCAATATTCGGCCCACGGTAGCCACTTGACCCACACCTTCGGCCTATGGGACACAAAACAACGGAGATATACCTCCGGACTGCGATTTACCACCTCGGTCTGTCCATCCGTCTGTGGGTGGTAAGCGGTACTTCGTTTCAGAACAATCCCTTGTTGTTTAAAGAGCTCCCGTCAGAACAGACTCAAAAAAACCTTGTCACGATAAGACACGATGGATCGTGGAATACCATGCAACCGTACTATCTCTAATAAATGCCCCCGACACTGTAGCAGCTGTGAACGGATGCTTAAGCGGAACAAAATGAACCGATTTGCTGAGCCTGTCAACCACCACCAGAATAACCGTGAAGCCTTCCGAACGCGGTAATCCCTCCACAAAATCCATAGTGATGTCCTCCCAGATTCGCTCAGGGAGGTTCAATGGCTGTAGCAATCCCGCCGGAGCCAAATTAGAGGCTTTATTGCGCTGGCAAACATCACATTCCGCCACCCACTTAGCAATATCTGCCTTCATACCTACCCAGAAAAATTCGGCCGCTAGCCGCTGATAGGTTTTCTGCGTCCCTCCGTGCCCTCCAATCGGTCCCCCATGATATTCGTGAAACAACCTCCCCACCCACGGAGATCCCCGTGGTAACACCACCCGACGATTGAATAGAACCGTTCCACTTTCCACCGAGTATCCGTGCAACCCTTCCACCCCTTCCTCAATTCGGCTGCATAGGTCCATGATAAACGGGTCCTGTCGGAGGTCGTCCTCGAGACCAGGATGAATCGTGCTCACGGAGGTGGTAAGCTTTGTTATTGCCACCCCCTCTCCCCGTCGTGATAGAGCATCTGCAGCTCCATTTTCTTTCCCTGGGCGATACACAATATTGAAATCATAGCCGGAAAGCTTAGAAATCCATCTTTGGTGGTCTCCGGCCATTACTCGTTGTTCCAACAGAAATTTTAAACTCTTTTGACCTGTAATAACGGTAAACCTCCTTCCCAGCAAATAAGGTCTCCATTTCTACACCGCCATCACGATCGCCATTAACTCGCGTTCATAAACTGATTTAAGTTGAGCCCGGGTACCCAACACCTGGCTGAAATAAGCAACAGGGCGCCCTTCCTGCATCAATACGTCACCCACCCCGTGCCCCGAGGCATCCGTCTCCACCGTAAATCCCTTAGTAAAATCGGGTAGGGCAAGCACGGGAACCCGCGTCATTACCTGTTGTAACTTCTTGAAAGCCCTAGTTGCTTCATCCGACCACACAAAACTGTCATTTTTCAACAAATCGGTTAGGGGTTTGGCGATTTTACCATACCCCTGAACAAATTTCCGGTAGTAACCGGTTAAACCAAGAAATCCCCGCAACTCACGGATATTTGTGGGAATCGGCCACGCCAACATCGCTGTCACTTTTGCTAGATCAGCCATCACCCCGTCTTTAGATACAATGTGGCCCAAATAATCCACCTGTTCACGTCCAAATGCGCACTTTTTTCGGTTACAAAATAGTCCCTCCGCTCGTAATTTTTCAAAGACCAATCGCAAGTGCCCTAAGTGCTCCTCCAACGACCAGCTATAAATCAGAATGTCGTAAAAAAAAACGAGTACAAACTTTCGCAAGTAAGGGCGGAAAACTCTGTTCATGAGGGACTGAAAAGTCGATGGTGCGTTAGTTAGGCCAAAGGGCATAACTAGGAATTCATAATGGCCCTCGTGAGTACGAAAGGTCGTCTTTGGGACGTCTTCTGGCCTCATTCGGATCTGATGATAGCCCGACTTTAGGTCTAACTTGCTGAAGATCGATGCTCCATGTAACTCATCCAACAACTCATCAATTACCGGTATAGGAAACTTATCGAGTACCGTGGCTTTGTTCAAAGCACGATAATCAACACAAAATCGCCAACTCTCGTCCTTTTTTTCACTAGCAATACAGGACTCGAGAATGGGCTCGTGCTCGGCCTAATGATTCCCGCGTAAACCTCTCTTTGACTAGCCTTTCAATTTCATCTTTCTGCAACTGAGGGTAACGGTACGGGCGAACATTAATGGGCTCGGTGCCCCCCTTGAGTACAATGGCATGCTCATGGTCCCGATGAGGAGGTAATCCCACCGGTATTTCAAACATTTCCGAGAATTGTTGTAGAACCGAATTCAGTTATGAAGGGATTTGGTGATTCTGATGCGGGTCTACATCCAAAACCGCCAAGCCCACCAAGAAACCCTCACTAACCCCATCCACGTCACGGGCCATTACCCTTAGCGTTGCTTCCGCCCGTCTCAAACTCGGTTCTCCCCTCAACGTCACTTTTTCCCCTTGGCCCTCAAATGACATGGTGAGGGTTCTCCAATTTACCCGGATATCTCCCCATGTTCGTAACCACTTAACGCCCAAGATCACATCAGTACTGCCTAGTTCGAGTGGGTAAAAATCCTCCACCACCTGTAGGCCTGGAAGCTGTAGAACCACCGACCGACAAAGTCCCAAACTACGATCGAATTTCTCGTTTCCCAATCGAACCCCGGTCTCACATGTGCCATCAACCTTTAATCCCAGAAGAGATACTAACTGTACTGATAAGAAATTGTGGGTGGCTCCACTATCGATAAGAACCACCACCTCCCGTTTGCCCAACTTACCTCGGAGTTTCATAGTGTGCGGAGCTGTGAACCCCCAAACCGAGTTGGCCGATACTTCAACCAGCTCCAGTTGAACCTGTTCGTCAGATTCCGTCTCTGGATTTGTGACCTGGCGTGTACTTCCCATCGCAACGGAAACATAGTCCCTTAGTTTTTTTGTCTGCGAACTCCGCCTCCGACATACGTTTGAAGGGTTGTTTACCGGCTGCCCCTGAACCTATTTTTGGTTTTGGGCCCCCAATAGGAACCCCGGACGGCCGTGACGCACCCCCTCCTCCTCAACCCACCTGTCGGGAATTAGATACCTTACCCAACTCTCCTTCTGGCCTGTTTTCGTCAATCAACAAGGTCAGTTTGATTGCTTGAGTTAATCCTTTCGGCTGCTGGTCCTGACCGCGGTCCTCAAATCCGGTTTCAAGCCTTTGATGAACGTTCCCTCCAAGATTTCCTCCTGTATCTCTTCCAATTGAGCAGCCATTTTTTCGAACAACGACACATAATCCCGGGCAGATCCCTCCTGACTGATGTTCAGAAACTGCTCGTATAAACTACCCTCTTGTGAGGGTTGGAAACGATCCAGCATTTGACTTTTCAACTCCCCCCAACTCCGAAAAGGGGTTCTGCTGTTAGTCCAACGAAACCAGGCCAACGCAGGTCCTTCCAAGCACAACACCGCCGCTCTTAGTCTTTCACCCGAAGCAAACACCCTTCGAATGTCGAAAAACCTTTCGAACCGGTACACCCACCCGAACACATCATCACCTTCAAACAGGGGCATCTTCAGTTTTCTCAAACGGAAATCTGTTCCCGGTCCCCACCCCCGTTCATTCCCGGTATCCGGTGGTATTGGTGGGGTTTGACCCGAGAAGATTCCGCTCGGAACACCCCTCGAATAATCTGGAAAATTCTGGAAAGTACTTTCGGTACTTACCGGCGGTCTACGGTTGTGGATCCTGTAGTTCTCCCATGTTGAAAAGGGACCGAAAAAATCACCTGTGGGTGCAGTAGGTATCGGATATCCCTGTGAGTCGAAGCGCAGTCCTGAAAAGCTGGTGTAGGCGGCTGAAGGTCGAGTGATGATGGGTTGCGATAAGGGGTGGGTCGGTGGCGGCATTGGTGTGGTATGGCGGGGTGGCGGCAGCGGGCTGGTGGGGGTAAACGTTGGCGGTGGCTGTGGAACCGACTGGCTGGGGGCGGCGGTGGTGGTGGGTGGTTGGAGGGCCTTCAGCAACTGCAACACTTCCGCCATCTGCTTATCGGTTTCGGCTTTATTTTTTTCCATCACCTCTTGCATTAGGTCAAAACGCTTCGAGTTCTCTGCTATAGTCGCAGCCACCTCAGCCTTGTGTTGCTCCATGGTTGCTTCCAAATCTGAGGTCCTGGTCATGTTTGCTCTGATACCAATTTGATAGATTCAAATTGATAAACAATATACTAATATTCAAAAGCTTGCGTTACAAGATGAATACCTGCGATTCGAGATGCAGGGGTCTCCTATGAATACGAAAAAAACTGAAATACCAAATCTCTGCCCCTCCTAAACGTTGCCCCCCTCCCCTTTTTATTACTACTCAAGCAAAACTAAACAAGGAAAAATTATTAATTAAGGAAACCCCCCTTCTAATATATGGAAAGCAAATAAAGCTAATAATTATTAATTAAGGAAACCCCCCTTCTAATATATGGAAAGCAAATAAAGCTAATAATTACGATAATTATTCATTTTGGCCCCTTGAACTTGCGCCGGTTGTAAACTCGACCAAAACGGGTCGTATCAAAAATCTGCTGAGCTTGAGTCTTCTGTCAACTTGTTCTTTCTGCTTGAGCGAACTCCTAGTTTTACTGCTACCTTAACACAAGTATGCAGATTATTTGCCTAATTTACTGCATGTACATTGTCCTGCTTTGGGAGGGATGGTGATGATTGGTGATACCTGTTTTTACAAGCTTGAAAGACCTCTCTACCCAGTCATAAATAAATCATTTGTACTCCTGATAACTAAAATCCAATAGAACTTTTTCAGTGGCAACCGAATGGGATCAAACAATGAAGAAGTGTAGAACTTTACGAAAAGTATGGTTAAATATGTTGAATTGGTGCATAGATTCTATTTGGCTTCATGAGTAGGCCTTGTGAATTGCTAGTAGAGATCAAATGTTTTCATACATACCCTTGCAGCATGCTCTGAGTGAAAGGATACAAATCTTTCAGGTTATGTGGACATATAATTCCAAGGGTGGATTCGTTGTAGACTTATCTTACAAGATATAACATCTTTCTTTTATGAAAAGAAGGGAATTTCCCTTGTATTTCTGAATCTCATATCCTTGAAACCATTACTTTTAAACGAAGAAAATGAAACTGGTGAAGATGAATCCTATTTTTTATTTTTTATTTTCCATTTTCCATTTTGTTTCCACGAACTTAAAATTTTCTAATTTCTACATGGCCCCTTCACCAAATATTTGGAAGTGAGTTTTTATAGTGTTTTAATGAGCTTTTGCTATTAGTGATCAACAATGATAAGACAACTTGAGCTAAAAATGCCTCTATTAAAACAAACACATAATATAAGGGGTTGATTCAGAAAATCGGAAGTACACTCAAGAACCGAACAAAAAAGTCAAGTACAAGGGGAAATGTGTTGTTAAGACTGGAATATAGTTTGACCAACCTAAGCTGTTCTGTGTGAACAATCTGTTCTCTTATCAATGAGCTTCACATTCATGTTCCTTCTATTTAGCATTTGCTGGGATATCCAAAACTTGTATGCCTGATTTCTACAAATTGTTTCCTGGTAGCCAAGTGCATATAAGGAATTTGATTCGACTTTTTATTGGCTGATTCAAATAATATTGTTACGGAAGCTGTGTAGAGATACAGTTGCACATGAAATTGATAGATGCAGTATTGTGCTCCAGCTAACCCCTATCTTGACTTTCTGCTGTTCAGCGATGGGGTCTTAGTGAAATGTGAGATCTTTGGTGTGGTTGAAGTGAACTCTCATCTTTCAGGCATTCCAGATTTGACCCTTTCCTTTGCAAACCCTTCCATTCTGAATGATGTGCAGTTTCATCCTTGTGTTCGGTTTCGACCCTGGGAATCAGAACAGATACTCTCCTTTGTGCCTCCAGATGGACAGTTTAAGCTCATGAGTTACAGGTATATGGTGATATGCATATGTTGTGGGACTGATAATCCGTTGTCATCAGAAATGAAATACTCCCTCTGTCCCAACATAAGTATTTACATTTCTATGTTAGTTTGTCCTAAAATAAGTGTCTACTTTCCAATTCTACATTTAAATATGGGATGATCTTCACGGAAACACCCGCTCTACTCTTTTGGGGTAGAGGTCGGGACTGTGCACATCACAAACACCCCCCCCCCCCCCCCAAAAAAAAAAAGACCCTACTTTATAGTGGGATTTACCGAGTCGGTTTGGTTTTAGCCATACTTATGGGATGGATAAATTATTTACTCCCTTATCATTAGGGGTAAAATAGTTGATTCAAAAAGTATAATGATTACACATTCCTAAAACTCCACCTTTTTCATTGTGGAGTCTGGCACATGTCGTCTTATCTGGTGTGGGGTCCATGACACTCGCAACAATTTAAATTCGACTGATCTTTACTCCATTGCAGGGTCAAGAAGTTGAGGAATACTCCTATATATGTAAAGCCTCAATTGAGTTCGGAGTCTGGCACATGTCGTCTTAGTGTGATGGCTGGAATCCGGAATGATCCTGGAAAACCCATCGACTCGATAACGGTGCAATTCCAACTCCCTCCTTGTGTATCATCAGCCAATCTCACTGCAAACCATGGAACTGTAAATATCCTTGCTGATAAGGTACCGCTCTCATGCTGTCCTTAACTCGTATCCATCTATGAAATATGTTCTAGTCATGGATATTGCATTGTTAAATGATTCTTAAAATGGGGTTGTTTTTAGTTATTGCTCTTTGTTGATCAACATTGAAAGGGAACTATGCCGCTCAACTATCTAGGGGTAGAGGTCAGGTATGCATACATCCCACCCCCAGATCCCACCTCTGGTTGGAATATGTCGGGCCCGTTTGATTTGGTTTATTTTTAAATTGAATATTTCGATAGACGTTTTGAGCCTTTTAACTCCAAATATCTTTTGGGACTGTTTACTTGACGATTTCAACGTAAAGACCAAATTTTCTTGAAGACCAAAATAGTCTTTTGTCAATTATAAAGATAAGAATGTAAATTATTTGACACTTGATATTTAGTGGACTCTTGCTTTTGGATGGATGTATGAACATCCATGATCCCACCTTTTGTCTTTCTTTGCACATTTTTCACAAGTTGAGGGTCTTCACAGAAACAACCACAATCGCTTTACTCTTCAGGGTAGAGGTCTGGCCTACGTACATCCGACCTTCCCCAGAACCCACCTTCGGGTGGGATATACAGGACTCGTTTGGTTTGGTTTGGTTTAACGAACATCCATGACTGATAGGACACGTAGAAACTATGTGGGGTTGACGAATGCTATAAATGTGTTGGATTGGTAGTTGATTTGTAATAGATTTCGTGTTAATTTGATATGGCAGACGTGTAGCTGGTCAATTGGACGGATTCCAAAAGACAAAGCCCCACAAATGTCTGGAACATTGGTGCTTGAAGAAGGGTTAGAACAACTGAACGTAAAGCCTACGTTTGAGGTAGGGTTCAAAATCATGGGCATAGCTCTATCTGGCTTGAAAATAGGTAAACTTGATATCAAGAATCTACCTTCACCTGCTCACAAGGGTTTTCGAGCTCAGACCGATGCAGGTCATTATCAAGTTAGATCATAGTCTTCAACAAATCGTATGCTCTCAAGACCTTCACGAGATTCAGATCTCGAGTACCCCTCCCTTGATCTTTTCAGACAGGGATAAGGTCTACGTACATTTATCCCCCCTCAAACCCAACCTATGAGTTTGTTTTGGTTTTGTTTGGTCTGGTTATGTTTGAACCAAAGGTATGGTTTGAATTTTGTAGTCTTGGTTACGTACGAGTGGTTTCATATTATAAAGACCGGTGAAGGACTTTGTACAAAGGGAGCCCGTTATATCGTTAAATCTTTCTTCGTGATTATTTGTTGATATGTACCCATTTTTCTTTGCCTATGTCAGATATTTGTAAGTTTTTTATGGGATAGCCGTGAGTGTTTGAGCCATCTTTTATGCACGTCGATTAGTCATATGGGGCTCTGAGTTTAGCAACCGGGCAAATTCTAGTGGCCCTGGGGACTCCAAACTAGTCTTACCATTTGGGCTTCAAAGTTTGGTGTACTGAGCAACATTTCCATATGTTACGATCCATATTTTCTTAAATTGGTTAATTTTTGCAAAGATCGATCTTTTAGGGGATTCACGGTTGGTGTTTAGCATGCGGTACTTGCCTATATTCTATTATACATTCTCGATGATTGATGGTAGTCGTTGGGATAATCTAGTTAGAGATAATATGTGATTCTACCATAGGGCCGTTTACCAAATGCGTACCTCGTAAGTGTTTTGATAAACGATCCCTTAGTCTTATTGCATCAAGTGTTTTTATTCTTGATTAAGTGATGTTCAAGACATTAATTGATTTTGTATCACATATTGTAAACTATTTGCCGTTGTATGTATATTAGGATACAAAAAGCCAACAAAAGTGTAACCCAACCATTGTGGGTTGGGTTAACCACCTCTAGCACCCCCAAGGCCCCAACCTCACCAACCCTTGCCGCCCTGCTCCCACTCCCGCCGCCAATATCTCCGCTACCACCATCACCACCATTGTTGCCGCCATCACTACCACCAATTAATATTGTCATTCCACCAACCCCATTGCCACCCCCACCCACCACAACCGACCTTCATTGCCACCACCACCGTCATTACCAAATCCCACAAAACCAAACGGGGCTTAATGTACGTATGCATTTCTAAGGTTGCCTTTATATTTTACCGGACTGTATGAATTAAACTGTTTGTATGAATTTTGATAAATTGTTATTTGTTTTTCTGTATTAAATAAATGGGGTTGACTAAGAAAGTGACTATTTTTTTCTCCGTTCAAATACTTGACCCTTACGAAACACAAACTTTGATTGGGTACCCACCAAGGTCTCCTCGAAGACCACTGAAACTATAGCCTATGTCAACTTACATACTGTTTGGTTCAGGCAGGAGAATGAAAATGAAAATGGGAATGAATTTTCATTCCTCCCAGCTTAACCTTGAATGAAAATTTAGGTTTCTAGGGGAATGAACCCATTATATTATATAAAATCAAACTGTTTTATCTATTATCATTCTCATTGATTACTGTTTTTTATACCTTTAACCAAACACCCCCTAAGATTTTGGGTATTGATTAACATATATTTGGACAAAAAAGTTGATTACAGGCAACCCCAACTGTTAGAGCCATTTATGTATTTTAGAATGTGTTTGTTTCACGATGTTAAACTTTTTTTACGTTTTTGTGAAACAAAATATACATGTAAAAAAGTTTCACATTGTGAAACCAAATACATATGTAACCAACACATTATAAAACAAATATATGTTAATCAATACTTTTCTAGCCTTACATAAAAAAAATATGTGAAACAGTATTTGAAAGTAATAACTCTAATGGTTGTCACAATATATGATATTCTCATTTGATTATATATATATATATATATATATATATATAGGGTTCCGGTGATAAGGTAAGTTATGGTGAGAAGCGTAAGAAGAGATTTGGACCCTTGGATCAATCCTAATTGAAGATCAACACTAATGAGATGCACTAGATCAATTCCCATTAGAAGCGCAATTCATGGGTGGGTGTGATCAAGGATCCGGATCCCTTCTTACGCTTTTCATCTTAACTCTTTTTCTCACACGATCCTTCGTCTCTCTCTCTCTCTCTCTCTATATATATATATATATATACACACACACATATTTATATATAGAGTTGGGTTCAAACAAAAACGGTACCTATTTACAAAAACACGAGAACGGCAAATCACGTGCAAAATCATATGTGATTTTACATTAGTGGGAAAATCGTGCAAAATCACGGTATGAGGGCGACTTTTTCCGTGAATCACATGTGATTTTGCATGTGATTTGTCGTACTCATATTCTTTTAAATAGGTACCGTTTCGTTCGTTTGATCCTCTCTCTCTCTATATATAATATATACACACACACACACACATATATATATATATATATATATATATTTATATAGGGGCATAATCAAATGAGAACTTCGTAATTTGTGATAACTTTGAGATCCAATATAAACCACTTATTTGATTTAATTTACTTTATCTTTTAATTAAATATAAAGGGGTAATTTGGTAATTTATTTTTAACAACTCATTTATCCATTATAATAGGAAAGTCATTAGTTACAAATCCTTTAATTTATTCCCTACTAGTAGTTAACAAAAATATTAGCTTGTTTAAAATTTAAACTACAATTTAGAAAAAAATGTGACGTCTTTTAACAACTCTCTCTCTCTCTCTCTCAACCATTCTCGCCGCCCTCAAACTATGACGAACACCAATTTATATAAGAGTCCGAATCCTATATGCTTTTCCCCTTCAATATCGAGTTCTCGATCAGCCATCGTCGTTGCCATCAAACTCCAACAAACACTGACGTACAAGAAAAATCGGTATCACATTGGTTCATCGGATCTATGGCGTCCTTGTCAGCGATTTGTGTCGTCCTTGCAGACGGTTTGGTCCACTGGATCTGCGGCGTCCATCTTCTCCGACGGTTTGGTCCTTGCCGGCGGGAGCGAGATGGGATGTCCTGCCGATTTGGTGCATGTGGTTCCACCCCTTCTTTGTTTCCTCTACTTTTTTTTGCTTCTAGACGATGAACCAGATGGTTTAAGCATTTGCAAAACAAGATTTGAAGCAGTTGCAAGAGAAGATAGTATACAGTTGCAGACCCAGATGGTATACAAATCAGTGATGGTTGAAGCAGTTGCAAACCCAGATGGTATACAGAGGCGGTGATACTCTTGAGAGGCTACGGTTTGCACCTCTCTCTTATCCTTCTCTCGGTGGTGTCATGGTTGATATCACAATGATATCACAAACTAGTATCACAATGTGATCATAGTGTGTTACATGTGATAAACTGTGGTACATATGATAAACTGTGTGTCTTCGTTGTTTTAAACTATGGTACATAGGATAAACAATGGGATCACAATGTGTTACATGTAATAAACTGTGGTATATATGATAAACTGGGTGTCTTCGTTGTTTTAAACTATGGTGCATATGATAAACAATAGCATCACAGTGTGTTACAGGTGATAAACTGTGGTACATGTGATAAACTGTGTGTCATCGTTGTTTTACAAAGTATATCACACTATTTCTTATTTATTTTCCTTATTTTTGATGTTTACAAAAGGTATCACAATGTGCATCACACGGTCACCGGAATAATGTTCGCTGGAAAGAGGAGAGAGGAACATTTTAAAAAACCTAACATACCCTTCAATTAAAATTTTAATTACAATTACTAAAATTATTATTTTCCTAATTTATCCTCTCATTTGTGGTTAAGATTGGATCTCACGGTTACCACGTATAACCGAGTTCTCCCTTGAATGGTCCCCTGTATATGTATATGTATATGTATATGTATATGTATATGTATATGTATATGTATATGTATATGTATATGTATATGTATATGTATATGTATAGAGAGAGAGAGAGAGAAAGGATCAAACGAGAATAATAACTATTTAAGAGAATGCGATGATTAATCTCAGCCACTCATCCGGTCAATAGTGGCGGCTTTGACCGGTCCCCCCTCTTTAATAATCTCAACCCTCCCATGAATTGCGTCAATCCTCTGTGATCGCGTCCACCGTAACCGAAGATGTGTGGTTGAGATTACTCCCTTTGTTTTCTTATTTTGCTCCTCTCCTCGCATGATCCCTCCTCTCTCTCTCTCTCTCTCTATATATATATATATATATATACTTGTCAGGATCGAATTCTTAACAAGAATAAATTCTCAGAAACTAATATCAAAGAAGTTGCGGAATAACACTTTGATATTCAATAAAACAGTAAACCAAAACAGTATATAATCAACAACTTGTAAACTTGTATTGAATGCTTGAAGTTACAAGATTAAACACACAACCTCAATATTGATGAACAGGCTCACCAATACGAATTCTACTTCTCTAGAATTAGGATCTATGCCTTGAGGTTGATTTTCTCTAAAACTTAGAATCAAATAAAAAATCTATAACCAAAAGTTATCTAACAATTCTAAACAATACAATATATATATATACTGAAGATAAAAGCTAATTACAATTAATAAAATATCTTCAGAATATCTTCCATCATTATCTCCAAGCTTTCCATAATCTTCAGTCCATCCAGCTGTTATCCTTCTATGCGAATTCTTTATCACATAAGCAACATTATTCTTCAGCAGTATTAATACTCTGAGCAGTATTAACTCTAGCAGTACTAACCATGCTCAGCAGCATTAATCTCTTCTAGCAGCATTAACTTTGTTCCAGCAGCATTAACTTCTTCAAGCAGCATTAACTTGGTCTTAGCAGTATTAACTACTAAGCAGCACTAACCACTAGCAGTACTAACTTTGTACAAGCAGCACTAACTTTGACTAGCAGTATTAATTCTGAACTAGCAGTAGTAATACTCAGCAGTATTAACTTTGAAGTTTTCTCGCAGTAGTAATTCTGAACTAGCAGTATTAAAGACTTGTTCACATCTTTAGTTCCCAACATATATATATATATATATATATCAGTGTCGATCATAGGGTTTTTGATGTCCTATGTGAAAATGCTAAAAAAAATGCCCAAGCAAATAAAACGACGAAACATTCAATTTTTTAAAGGTTTTGGAACCTAGTCAAGTTAGATGACTCATCCTCACATTGATTTTTATTAATTATAATTTAAAAAAAATGCAAAGGGGGACATAAAAACCAAAACCCCGAATTACAAAATATAGAATGATAAAATGATAAAACCTCAATTAAGATCGTGCTTCATTCTATTCCGGTTTCCCTTTTCCAAATTGAAATTAGCGCAGCAGAATCTTTATTTCAAGATATGAAACATAAAACTAAAAGGTAAGGAAAACTATAATTAGTTTGAATTAAAATAGTAAATTACATCGAAGTTAATGTCATATTAAGCAAAGAGCAAAACTCATGAGAAGGTTATACGTCTAAAAACTAAAGTCTAAATCTAATGTGGTAATGTCAAACCTCAAAGTAAACAAAAGTTAAATAACAATGACATAAATTGTAAAATTTATAATATATGTCACTGTGCATTGCAAAGAACTAGTGCCCAATAAGGCAATGTCACAATATGTTGTTATTTTTGTGCAACGTGCTCCAACTGTGCTGATACAGTGATGCACTCATGTGTATTGCAAATTTCAATATGCAAAACGAACACGAATGGAGGCTTGTTTGCATTCGTAGTTAAACTGAACAAACACGAATGGTAAATAAACGAAATTAAGTTTTTGTGTTCTAGTTCATTAGTTTAACTTAATCGAACAAACAAACGAACACCAACAGTGAACAAGCAAATTTTTTTGTATTTTTGTTCATTCGTAAAGAAAATGTGTTCATTAATGTTCGTTAGTTAAGATGCTAAACGAACGAACGCAAACGAACAAAATTTTTTGTGATCATATTCATTCATTAAGAAAATTTGTTTGTTCGTGTTTGTTTGTTAAGATGTTAAATATAAATTGGCTTGAGTTGTTGAAATGTTGGGCATTGATCAGTTCACGATGCGCATTCGGTATCCATCACTACCAGGCCTTAGTCTATTTTTATAGTTAAAGTCAGTTGTCCAATTCCCAAATTATTTGGTGCACAACCCAACTTCTTATTCAACATGGCATGAAGCTTTAGATTTGTGTGATTGTAGACCCTATCCACCAAGTAATACTCCATGTGAAAAGTATCCAATGCCAGTTCATAGACTCCACTCCTTTCATATAGAGTCCATCCTCTAACAGCTTTAAATACATCTTTTATCAAATGCTTTACTGCTTCTGGTTTGAACAACATGCACAAATATTCCATAACTAACTTCATAATTGGTAACCCTGGAGCTGTCAACTGATCTGCATGAACTTTCATTCCCATTTCAAACATTTCTTCCAAATCAGATCTTGAACACTCTCTGACAATTTTGTTCCAGGTGCTATAGACTTCATACTTCTCATCCTTTCTTTTTAATCTTATATACTCCTTGCCATCCACCTCCATAGTATCCCAATGAATAACTTCAGGAGGTTTGAATCCAACAGGTTCAACTGAGATAGGCTTTGGAATTTTATCCATTATCACCATTTACATGTTTGCATCTGAACTCTGTGGTACTTCTTCCTGAGTTTCAGCTTTCTTTTCTTCTTCTACTCTGGGCTTCTTGTCAACTCTCTTTCTGTTTGCCATCATCTTGGTTCTCTTCAGTATCCTTTGCCCTTGCTATATAGTAGCTTCCTTCTTCTTTTCTTCCTTGGTCCTTTCTTCTGATCTAGGACCTTTAGAAGCAATAGACTTAACTCTTTTTATCTTCTTAATCTTCTGAGCTAGAGTCTCTTCTTCTTTAATCTCTGCCTTTTCCTTTGTTGGAGTTCCCTCTTCACTTTCAGGGAAGGGTATATTGATATTCACATCATGCCCCTCCTTAGCTTTCTTTTCAAACTCCACTCTGTCCTTTTCATTATTCTTCAGTTTTCCCATTTCTTTCTCATATAGTTCCTTCACTTGTTCAAAAGTCATCTTTATGAACATTTCTTTCTTCACACCAATTGCACTCCTCAAGAAAGTTATCATCTTGTTCCTTTCCTGAGTTGCAAGGTAAGTTTGTGAAGGTCTTCTCTTCTTTGCACTTGATCTGGCCATCATAGCCTTTCTCAAGCTTATTGCTCTTTGCTTAGCTTTCTCTGTTTCCAACCCTTTCTGAAATGCTTCATTTAGTTCATTGGCTAGTGTTCTGGCTATCTCTCTGTCTTTCTCAACCTGCTCTTTCTCTGCTTGATCTAACTCTTGTTGCAGTTTCTTGGCTAATGCTTCATCTGATTCAATCATCTTTTGCTTTTTAGTTGGTTGATCAGTTTCTATCATCTTTTCTTTCCCTTTTCTTTTTACATCTGCAGCCATGTCTTTTTGTTCTGATTTCTTGTCTCCCCCTTCATTTATGACCACTCCCTTTGCTTTGGGAGTTTCATTCTTTGCTTTTACCAGCATCTCTGCTACTTCAACCTCTTCAGATGTTAATCCTGTTACTGCTGCTTGTGTAGTTTCAGCAGCACTAACAGTTTCTGCTGCTGCCTTTTCTTCAACAAATTCAGCCCTTTCTTCAACAAACTCCCCCTCAATCTGTTGATCTATTTGTTCTGAGCTTGAATTATCCCCCCTTTTTGGAAGCATTTTCCTCCTTCTTTTTGTTTGCCCCATTTCTCCTCCTTAGAACAAACTGCTTTCTCCTTTTCTTGGCAATGAGTTTTCCTACCAATCGCTTGAGTTTGGAAATCTGCTCTTGTTGGGAGATGACCACTTGCTGCAATTCTTTAATTTCCTTTCCTTGTTTAACCACATCAACATTGATGTTGGCTAATGCTTCAATCAATTCCCAGTAAGTATATCTATCCTCACCTTCTTTAGGTGTTTTACCCACCCTTGAAGGATCCTTGGAAAGTTTTGCCATCAATTCATCAGTTTCAGTTCTGTCCTCACCCTTTGTGGATGTTTTGTCCATCCTTGAGGGATCCTTGGATCTTTTAGTAGTGGCCTTCTGCCTAGCAGAAGCACCAACTACCCCCTTGGTTTCTTGGCACCGGGGTCCTTTGGTTGATTTCTCACCCAAAGTTGCCATGGGGAAGGTCTTAGAGATGTTACCACTGGCCTTCTCTGTGCTAGCAGAAGTAGTGGCATCCTTCTCACCCATATGCTCATCCATCTCCTTTGAGAGCACCTTCTCAGGGTTGGGAGACACCCTAGTGGATTCCCTTTGGATATTTTCTACTGGAGAATGCTCCAGTAGAGGGCTTTGAGGCTCTTGGTTAATAGTAGGTACACCAAGTGAAGGAGCCTTGTGTACCTTTCTCTTGACATAAGTCTTGGATATTATGGGAGTAGGTTTAACAGCAAAGGACTGAGGAAAAATTTTAGAGAGGGAAGGTTGGGATTGGCTAGCAGTGGGTTGGTTTAATGGGGGCATTGACTCTGCTACCATACCTTCATTGGTTTGGGACACCACCATCATTGTAGAGAACAATGGAGTGTCTACTCCTTCCGAGTCCCCAGCAGATCTTCTCATATTTGAGAAGACCTTGCCTTTAGGGGGTTTTGGTACATATATCCCTTCAGAGTGAGGAATATCCGTCAATTCGTGGTTGATTACTGCTTGAACAAACCTGGGATACATATAAAAGCTCTTTTTGTTTCCCATGTTTGAAACAAGATCATTGAAAATCATTTGTGAAAAATTGTACCTTCTGGCAGTGGCCAAACAGACCAAAGCATAAGCAATGGGACTGCTGAACTCACTCCATCCAGTAGTCTTTTTAGAAATGCAGTGCATCAAGGTATGAACAAGAAAACGCCATTGGGGTGAGAATTTAGCTTTTGAGAACTTAAAAATACCCAATGGGCCTCCATACCCCATTCTTGTAAGAGTAGAAAACAGTTCATCATTAGGGATAGAATTTATACCAGAGGCATCGTCTAGACGTAGACTGATGCGAATTACCTCTTCAGTAACTGTCAATGGCTTGCCACACACTGTCGTCTTGATCATTTGCACACCATCCTCAGTAACAATGGTGGCATGTGCCCAGAATTGCCTCTGATGCTCTATGAAGATAGTAGGAGACATAGTGAGAGCATGGGCAATGTGGCTGGACTTCAGAAAGTCGACTATCTGATGAAAACCTTCAGCTTGTTTTGGCTTTTGGAGCATCGCGATTTCATTGTGCTCGTCAATGAACGCCATTGATGCCATGAATCTTTGAAACTTCTTGCCTGAGAACTTTGAACTTGAGAGAAAGAGGGTTTAGAGCGCAAGAGAATAGTATGCAGAGAGTCGTTATGAACTTTTTAGGCGGGCAAAGAGTATTTATAGTATTCGGAACATAAGCAGTATTAACCTAGAGCAGTATTAACTACTAGCAGTATTAACTAACTAGCAGTATTAACTGAGAGCAGTATTAACTACTAGCAGTATTAACTAACTAGCAGTATTAACTGAAAGCAGTATTTACTACTAGCAGTATTAACTAACTAGCAGTATTAACTACTAGCAGTATTTACTAGCAGTATTAACTGAGAGCAGTATTAACTACTAGCAGCATTAACCACTAGCAGTATTAACTACTAGCAGTATTAACTGTGCACTGACAGTATTAAAACTGCACTGGCAGCATTAACTGCACTTACACCTTTTAAGCTTGTGTTGTCCATAACCTTTCATTTGTACCTCACACTTTTATTCCATCTCTCCATTTTCCATCATTCTTTAACCACTTGTCTTACCTTTGAACTTACCTCCATCTGGAGTATCATACAAAGAGCAACATGTCCTCCATCAAATCTTTTGAAGCTTTGAAGGCAGTCCATGTTACTTGATATGTGCCAAGAGCAACCACTATCTACATGCCAAATGCCCTTCCTCTTGAGCTGTTGGTTGCCCTGCACACTTGATAAATCAGTTAGTCTTGGATGGAACCCAAACCAAAGTGGTCTTGGGTTGTCCTTTCTCATTTATATAATCTGTCAGTTTGGTCTGGATGAGTTGTTTAGGAATCTCATGGCTGGAATACTTTGTCCAGATTATAGGCTTTGCAACATTAATATTGGTAGAAGCATTATCCTTGTTAGCAGTAGTATTGGTTGCAGCAACACTATTTCTGTTAGCAGTACTATCTGGGATAGCAGTACTAACAGGTTTCTTTACAATTGGAACCCAAACTTGAACAAAGTTGTTTGCTTTCTTTGTCTTCAAATTACTCCTTGGCTTATTTGGAGCATTTTTCTTTGTATTAGCAATCTTGTTCTGAGAATGAGTCTTTAAAGGTGCTCTGTTCTCAGCCATTTGATTCCTTCTTTTATTCCTATAACCAAGAGAGTTTTGTGGTTTTCTTTGAAAAGTGACTCTTTGGTTGATAGGGTTGAAATAACAGTGTTTGCCAAGATGATTCAATTTGCCACAGATAAAACAAGGTTTTGGTCTATTGATCTTACTCAAATCAACTCCTTGTTTTTGTGCCCACTGATTATTCCAGTTTCTCTGATTTCCCCTTGGTTTATCATGTTTTTGGGGCTCAGATTTATTGCAAGCACACTGTTTGCAAGGGACAGGATTCACAACTGTGGTTTGCTTATAATGGACCTTCTCAGACTTTCCCTCAGTCTTTTCTATGTCCTTAGACTTGATCCAAGCCTTTTCACATCCCTCATTGGTGATAATGTTATTTTCTAGAGGAATCTCACCACTCACAGTGTTCTCTTTACTCTTTTCACTAGAGCTCTCTTCTTCAGAGTCTGTTTCAACCACCATTTTGTCTAAAGGATCTACCTTAGTGGCTCCAACAGGCAATTCCTTCCTATCCTTGGTCTCTAGCAGGTCTGATATATGAGGGATGTAATTGTTGTTGTATGGTGGTGGTGTGGTGTTATAGCCTATTCCTCTTCTAAGTTTGTCATGGATTTGAGTTTGGAGCAAAGAGTCCATTGCTTTAGAAGCATTGAAAAATTTCTCAATATCCAGCTTGGCTTTCTCAAACTCACTCTTTATTTTCTCATTCTCCTCTTTAGACTTTTTCAGCTGAAGTTCTAGGTAATTCTTCTCCCACTTCCAGTAATTTGTATCATAAGAATGTTGAAGTTCATTGGCTTGGAAAACTTTAATCTGTTCCTCAAAGCTCTCAACAATTCTTACATAGTCTTTTATATCTCTCTCTAATCTTTTAAGATCATCACACATACCCTGATTGTGATCCCTGTACCTTTGAACAGTTTCAATACAGGATTTAGAGCAAAGATTAGATGTTACCTCAGTGGGAATGACAGTGCTTGTCGATTCTGATTCTTTAGCCATTGATTGATGTTGAATGAATGTTTCTGAGAATACTAGCTCTGATAACACTTGTCAGGATCAAATTCTTAACAAGAATAAATTCTCAGAAACTAATATCAAAGAAGTTGCGGAATAACACTTTGATATTCAATAAAACAGTAAACCAAAACAGTATATAATCAACAACTTGTAAACTTGTATTGAAAGCTTGAAGTTACAAGATTATACACACAACCTCAATATTGATGAACAGGCTCACCAATACGAATTCTACTTCTCTAGAATTAGGATCTATGCCTTGAGGTTGATTTTCTCTAAAACTTAGAATCAAATAAAAAATCTATAACCAAAAGTTATCTAACAATTCTAAACAATACAATATATATATATACTGAAGATAAAAGCTAATTACAATTAATAAAATATCTTCAGAATATCTTCCATCATTATCTCCAAGCTTTCCATAATCTTCAGTCCATCCAGCTGTTATCCTTCTATGCGAATTCTTTATCACATAAGCAACATTATTCTTCAGCAGTATTAATACTCTGAGCAGTATTAACTCTAGCAGTACTAACCATGCTCAGCAGCATTAATCTCTTCTAGCAGCATTAACTTTGTTCCAGCAGCATTAACTTCTTCAAGCAACATTAACTTGGTCTTAGCAGTATTAACTACTAAGCAGCACTAACCACTAGCAGTACTAACTTTGTACAAGCAGCACTAACTTTGACTAGCAATATTAATTCTGAACTAGCAGTAGTAATACTCAGCAGTATTAACTTTGAAGTTTTCTCGCAGTAGTAATTTTGAACTAGCAGTATTAAAGACTTGTTCACATCTTCAGTTCCCAACATATATATATATATATATATATATATATATATATATATATATATATATATATATATATATATATATCAGTGTCGATCATAGGGTTTTTGATGTCCTATGTGAAAATGCTAAAAAAAATGCCCAAGCAAATAAAACGACGAAACATTCAATTTTTTAAAGGTTTTGGAACCTAGTCAAGTTAGATGACTCATCCTCACATTGATTTTTATTAATTATAATTTAAAAAAAATGCAAAGGGGGACATAAAAACCAAAACCCCGAATTACAATATATAGAATGATAAAATGATAAAACCTCAATTAAGATCGTGCTTCATTCTATTCCGGTTTTCCCTTTTCCAAATTGAAATTAGCGCAGCAGAATCTTTATTTCAAGATATGAAACATAAAACTAAAAGGTAAGGAAAACTATAATTAGTTTGAATTAAAATAGTAAATTACATCGAAGTTAATGTCATATTAAGCAAAGAGCAAAACTCATGAGAAGGGTATACGTCTAAAAACTAAAGTCTAAATCTAATGTGGTAATGTCAAACCTCAAAGTAAACAAAAGTTAAATAACAATGATATAAATTGTAAAATTTATAATATATGTCACTGTGCATTGCAAAGAACTAGTGCCCAATAAGGCAATGTCACAATATGTTGTTATTTTTGTGCAACATGCTCCAACTGTGCTGATACAGTGATGCACTCATGTGTATTGCAAATTTCAATATGCAAAACGAACACGAATGGAGGCTTGTTTGCATTCGTAGTTAAACTGAACAAACACGAATGGTAAATAAACGAAATTAAGTTTTTGTGTTCTAGTTCATTAGTTTAACTTAATCGAACAAACAAACGAACACCAACAGTGAACAAGCAAATTTTTTTGTATTTTTGTTCATTCGTAAAGAAAATGTGTTCATTAATGTTCGTTAGTTAAGATGCTAAACGAACGAACGCAAACGAACAAAATTTTTTGTGATCGTATTCATTCATTAAGAAAATTTGTTTGTTCGTGTTTGTTTGTTAAGATGTTAAATATAAATTGGCTTGAGTTGTTGAAATGTTGGGCATTGATCAGTTCACGATGCGCATTCGGTATCCATCACTACCAGGCCTTAGTCTATTTTTATAGTTAAAGTCAGTTGTCCAATTCCCAAATTATTAAACCCAAAACTAGTAATAGATGACAACTTGATGTCCCTTAGGCTTTGATGTCCTGTACGGTCGCACGGGTTGCACGTGGCCAAGGTCGACCCTAATATCTATATCTATATCTATATCTATATGTATATATATACGTGTGTATAGGGGGGGCATTTAAGGGAGAACTCGGTTATTTGTGATAACTGTGAAATCCAATGTGAGCCACATATTAAACGATAAATTAGGAAATTATTAATTTTGATAATTTTGACTGAAAATTTAAGTAAAGGGCATTTTAGGTATTCTAAAAATCTTATCTCTCTCTCTCTCTCATCTCTCCGGCCTTCGATGAACCTTATTCCAGTTGATACACAATTTGATACCTAAAAAGGTACTCTTAAAAAAAAAAAAGATACATACAAACAATCATGATTGTGATACCCGTTGTGATACCTATTGTTAAACCCATTGTGATACCCACAATTACACCAATTGTGATACCTAAAAGAAGACACCGTTAAAAATAGATACATACAAACAATCATAATTGTCATACCCGTTGTGATACCCATTGTGATATCTACTACTAAACCCATTGTGATATCCACCATTACATCAATTGTGATAAACATTATGATACCCAATGTTTAAAATTTTAGGAATTAGGTTCTTGGTAGAGAGATTAAGATAGTGGATACATATGAGAGAAAGGAGAGATTTTAGGAATTCTTAATTTAATTTAGATTTAAAAACAAACTTACTAAAATACCCTTTTCCATTAATTTAAAATTTGTATTAATTATCCTAAATGTGTGGTTAATATTGGATCTCACAGTTATCACAAATTACCTAGTTCTCATTTGATTAGACGTATAAATATATATATATATATATATATATATATATATATATATATATATATATATATATATATATATAGTTAGGTTTTAGGGGAAAATGGACATACGACGTTTTCCTAAGCTTCAGAGGCAAAGACACTCGACATAATTTTGTAGATCGTCTTTACGCAGCTCTAGTTCGCAGAGGAATACATGCATTCAAAGACGACGAGATGATCCGTAGAGGGAAGGTCATCTCTTCGGAACTCCTGAAAGCCATTGAAGAATCCATGTTTGCAGTTGTCGTTTTCTCCGAAAACTACGCCAACTCTTCATGGTGTTTGGACGAGCTTGCCAAAATCATGGAATGCCAAGATCGGATGGGCCAGAAGGTGTTACCCGTGTTCTACCATGTCAATCCATCCGATGTGCGTGGACAGAAACGAGATTTTGCTACGGCCTTTCGGAAACACGAAGAGGAGTTTATGGGAAAGATAGATAAGGTGAAGAAATGGAGGGAAGCTTTAGCTGCAGCGGCCAATTTATCCGGCTGGCATATCTTGAAAACCGTCGACCGGTTAGTTTTCCTTAATCTGTTGTTTCAGTTACGGTTCTAATACAACCTACTTAGGTCGTTACGGTCAAAACTCGTGTTCGAAAAATTGACAAAGTACAACCAGAAAACATGGTTCGTCTGAAATTTGTCACCTCTACAAATTAACGGTTCAAAGACAAATTCTGTTTGGGGTAGAGGTCAGGTCTACGTGCATCTCATCCCCAGGCCCTACTTCCGACTTCTGAGTGAGATATACTGAGTGTGTGTGGTTTGGTTTTTTAAATTGCTGACAATGCGCTTTAAACTATAGGGATGAATCTGCATTCATCGACAAGATTGTTCAAGAGATCTTTAGCGGTATAAGACCTCGTGGTATGGAGAACAATCTAATCGGTATCAAGCCTCATATGGATGCATTGAACTCGTTATTGGCTACCGAAGCAACAGAAAAGGTGTTGATTTTAGGAATATGTGGAATGGGAGGAATCGGTAAGACAACTATCGCCCGAGCTTTGTTTGGACGGATTGCTTACAAATTCGAGGGTAGTAGCTTTGTTAACGATGTTAGAGAAAACAGTTCTCGTAGAAAAGATATATGTGCCTTACAGGAAAAACTTCTAAGAGATGTTCTAGTAGCGCAGCACGTGGCCATAATTCAAGATCCTGAGCATGGAGCCAACATGATACAAAAAAGATTACGCAATAAAAAGGTTCTTTTGGTTCTTGATGATGTCGATAACGGTATGCAACTAGAGTTCCTAGCTGCAAGACGTAAGTGGTTTGGTCCCGGAAGTAGAATCATTATAACAACTAGAAACGAGCATTTGTTATCAGATGCAAACGCCAAATACAAACCTCCTGTTTTACTTGAAGACCAAGCTCTTGGGCTCTTCAGTAGGCATGCTTTTCGGAAAAATAACCCTCCGAGCGGGTACGAGGAGTTGTCGTTTCATGCAATACGCTACACCGGTTGCCTTCCTTTAGCCCTAAAAGTTTTAGGTTCTTTCTTCTATAAGAGACAAGCAGATGTGTGGAAAAGTGCTTTAAATAGACTGGCGAAAAAACAAAACACCGAGATTTTTGAGACACTGAAGTTAAGTTTTGACGGGCTTGATGATTCTGAGAAAGAAATATTTCTTGACATTGCATGTTTCTTCAAGGGCAAAGACGAAGAACATGTAACTAGAGTTCTTGATAGCTTCGGTTTTGACCCGGTGATAGGTATTACCGTTCTTATCGAGAAATCTCTTATAACCATTTCCAATAAAAGGCTCGATATGCATGATCTCATACAAGAAATGGGTAGGCAAATAGTTTGTTCGAGTTTCCCAAATAGTAGGCTATGGCAACTCGAACAAATCCATGATTTCATTAGCAGAAACAAGGTAATAATGTCTCTTTAAAAGATTTTGTTTTTAGAACAAGTACAGTTTAATCACAGCCTCACTACTCTTGGGGTGGACAAAAGCTGTGTACATCTTACCCTCCTCAGACCCCACTCAGTATGGGATTTACTGAGTTTGTTTGGTTTGGTTCATAGTTTGATCACAATTTAGTTCTTCGTTGCAGAAACTAAAAGCAATTGAAGCCATAGTTGTGCCGTACAAGCAACACAATGTTGAAAAGTACGATGACGAGCTAGGTTTTAGAGCTAATGTTTTCGAAAGCATGAAGAATCTTCGGCTACTTGATATTGACCAGAAATTCACTTCTCGTGAACCTACCATTCTCCCAGATGACTTACAATGGCTTCGATGGAACGAATATCCATTTTCTTCTTTGCCTCTAGCACACATGCGTAAGCTTGTCGGGCTTGAAATGCTCTACGGCAGAATCAAACATCTATGGAAGGGTCAAGAGGTATTTGGTACACGAACCCGGTTGCTTTACATAGATAAACAACACCCTTTTATTTGTACTCAACTTTGAGTAACCTTTTCACCTGGCTGGTTTTTTTGCTTTTGATTTGCAAGCCAGGGGTTTTCAGGGAAACAGGCTCTCTCCCTTTTGAGGTAGAAGCAATGTCTGCATACCTGCTACCCCCGACCCTCCTCTGTGTGAGATATATTGGGTTCGTTTGGTTTTAGTTCTGAGTAACCTCGGTTATAAATCCATTCATTTCTAGTTGTTTTCTTGTCAGATTTTGCCGAACTTGAAGTTTATTCACTTTCAAAGGTTGGCGTGGCTAACAAAGTTTCCAGATGTCTCCGGAGCCCCACATGTTGAGAGGTTGGTTCTATCATATTGTGAGAGTCTGGTGGACGTTCACGAGTCTCTTGGATCTCACAGAAGGCTTGTTTACTTGGACATGAGTGGTTGTGAGAGGCTCGTGTGTCTCCCATCCAAGATCGAGATGGAATCCTTGGAGACTCTGAGACTCTCCGACTGCTATCGTCTTGAAAGATTCCCAGAAGTCTCGACGTGCATGGTAAAACTATCAGATTTATATCTTGATAGTTGTTTTCGGATAGAGGAACTGCCGTCATCGATTAGATATCTCTCTAGTCTAAGCTTCTTGCATCTCCAGAACTGTAAGAGTCTTATGAACATTCCAGCCTCTATTTGTGAGTTACAGCAGCTTAAGAGCCTTCAACTTCACAACTGCAAGAAACTGCAGAAATTGCCAGAGGAGCTTCGAAGAATGAAGAATTTAGAAGATCTTGGGCTAGGAATTACTTACGTTGGAGCCTTAGAACAACCGGAGTCAATGAACTTTCATACTTTGAAAGATTTGTGTTCCTTGAGAAAATTAGATCTCAGTCAGAGGCAAATCAGAAACGAAGACTTCCCCAGAAATCTTCATGGATTTTCCTCCTTGGAAGAATTACATCTAAGCGGCAATTCCGAATTAATCGAGTTACCTGCAAGCATCTCCCATCTTTCTCGTCTTAAACACCTAGAGTTGAACGAGTGCTGCCAACTTCAAAAGTTGCATATGCTCCCATCAAAAATACAAGTACTCAAGGCGAGCGATTGCAGCTCACTAGAAAAGATTGAAGATCTATCGGAAGAGTATGAGTGGTTGTATAAGATGTGGCTCGTTGGTTGCGTGAAACTTTTAGAGGATCAAGAAAACGAAAGATACCTTGACAAGATGTTGCAAGAATCTTTTCTTGAGGTTGTTGATCCCTACCCTCGTACTCATTTTATATTCGCTAAAGTAGGTGCTTAAGGATTTTGATGATGATGTTTTCTGTTGAGCACAGAGATGTGCTGCTGTAGATCATCGGTTAAGCATTGCTATTCCTGGAAGCAAGATCCCGAGTTGGTTCAAAGAAGAACAACATGGGCACCAAATCACATTGAAGTTACCTCACAAATGGCATACCCAAATAATGGGGTTTGCGGTTTGTGGTCTATTTCAAGGGGCGCAAATGGGACGTTGTTCTCCGGAGATCATCTTCACAATTGTGAACGATGAAAAGTCCATTCCTAAGTCAGAGGTTGATTGTATTACTGCATCTACAGCAGCTGAGAATGGGAATGTGTGGATTAGCTATATGCCCTTCGGTTACTTTCAACAGATGTATCATGATTCTGAACGAGAAGATTGGTCTCGCATCGAAGGTAATCTTGTCATGAGTCTAAGGTTACAAGGTGGTGAAGAAGCTGTAAGATGTGGCGCACACATAGTGTACAAACAAGATGTGGAATCGATTCAGGAAGTTATAACTTGTATCCCTGATTATAGAAACTTGGAGTATAGTCATGGCTCGGGCAATATTCGTGTGTGCTTAGAAATGTATATGAGCCCATGGTGCCTTTAAGATCGTAAAGGCGCATCAGGACCAAACCCTTGTTTTCGTGGGCCATGTATGACTTTTAATCCCTTTTCAGTTCCACTTCCACAACGATCATGGTCACTATATCACTATAACTTTAATCTGTCTCGTTTAAATCCTAAGTAAAGTTTAAGTCGTCTAAGGTAAATACATGAAAATATACGTATTTTCGTTTTCTTTAATTTATAATTATGGATTTTCCCTCCTATGTACTGTTCCTATGCATGTTTGGAACTTTTGATACGTGGTTCGTGACATCAACTTTCTCATAAGATGTAGCCACACCATGTATCTCTCTAATCCCGATTGCCCTCTTTTTTCGATGTACCTTCCTCCCTCCCTTCTCCCAACAGAGTGACACCTAAGGTGGTATTTCCTTAGCCTTTGCCTATGGGTGCATAATTGTGAAGGTTCTATGCTAAATTGTAGCTCTTTGTACAACCAGATTGACAACTTACTTCCTTCATGGCTTAAGATGTCACAGTGACAGAGCCAGGAAGGAGGCAGCAGGTATGATTGTTTGGTTACAAAAACTTCAAAATGTCTAGAAAAGTTCAATTATAGAAAGTATACTGACACAAAAGATACGGAACATATAATGGTACAAGAACTTTCAAAAGCCTTTTTAACATTGTCCGTTAGAATCAAGTTGATTTCGGCTACTTGAGACAATGAAGTAGCATATGAACACTATGTCGAGTACTTCTCAGCACGAAACTAACCTAGAATCCAGTAAGTCAATAGAAGGAGATGGCGTATACGACCTTTCTGCGGTGTTGTCGCTCAAACGTAGATATAACATCATCGATCACATCTTCCCAACGATCAGTTGCTTCAAGCTACATGTTCAAAAAACATTGCATGGTGTAGTAATTAATTAACAAAGAAACAGAGTTGAAAAACACAAGATCGTACAGACCTCTTGACATAATGCTAGAGTTTGACGAGCGCCAACTGCGGCCTCATCATGGTTATCTTTTACTTCCAAGTTTATCACAAGCACAGGTTTCAGAAGAATATGATCACGAGTATGAAGATCTGCACGTAATTATCACCAGTACACGCAGATTCAGAAACAGTAAAAAAATGAATAAACTGAAAACTACATGAACAAGATTAAACCAAACGAGCGCAGTATATGCCACCCAGAGATGGGGTTTAGGGGGCGGGATGTGCGCAAACCTATCCTCTACCCCACAAAGTAGAGTGGTTGTTTCAGTGAAGACCCCCGTCTTGCAAAAAGTGTGAAAAAGAAATCTTGCCCAAAACATATGATTATGTACTTGATGTAGATGAATACCATGATAGAGTGATCAAAAGATTGATTCTTGGTAATGAAGTTCATAACTGAACGAACCATTTGCATGCCATCAAAATGTTTGGTTCTATTTTTTTTATCAAATTAGGAATGGAAGGAAACAAAAAATTGGAAACGTCTTCTATTCCTCGTCTTTGCCCTGTCTCCCTCACACACCCTCAACAAATTTCTTTCACACACCCAAGCACTTCTCTACCAATACAATGAACTTGTTCAATTCACAAACAGCTCGTCGAAAGGAATTTGCACTGTATTAAACAACCTAACATAATAATTTCATAAGCTCAGTTAATAATCTGGTTATCACCTTAACTTCTGAATCTCCCTTTGATTAATAAATGATTGACATTGAGTTGTGCTCTTTTAATCTACTCCAAATGGGTCGTCATGTCCGATTTAGGTTACTATCTTACTTCGTTTGGGTCGTCATCGCAGATGATGGTCACAATCTAACTTTGTTTGGATCGTCATCTTTTCCCTATGCCTTGTCATCTTCATCCCTCTCTGTCAAGCATCCTAATACTCAAAATATAATCTTCACACACCGACTTGGTTATGGGTCATTGATACTATGGTGTAAGTGGAGCGTCGCAGAATGTATTGCTATAACTATATCCAGTATGAAAATCTGGACATCTGAATATCTAAATATCCTACATCAAATCAGATTCTTGAAACTCAGACAGAAGAATGAAGACATCATATCATGACATCATAAGATGTCAGATGCCTTGCCATAATAGAACTCAAAATTTGACCTTTCATACTTCACAAGCAGCAGAACTGACTTTCTAAGTACCATGTCAAGGAGCCAAGGAGGCAGTATCTCCCTAAAATCTAAACATCCAACATGCCCATTATAGCTTTAAAAACGTTGGCTGCTCTAAATGAAATTCATTACAACTCTAGTGGATGCTTAGAAAAAGCTCGTATTACATGATCTACTAATGTTGCAAGATGCTTATTTATGGTAGCATCAGTGTAGCTCCATTTAATAAGTGTATGCAACAAGCCTTTTATCCCAAACTAATTTGGGTAAGTTAAAATTGAAAGTAAATGAAATAAAACAGTGCAATTGAAAAGCAAACATAAGGAGGTGAACCCCTAGGGTTCTGGGACAGGTATAGCATCCTTGCACTCCCTCTTCTCTAAGGCTAACACATTCCGTATACTCCACTCGCAAATCTCTCACCACTACTTTCCGCCATGCCTGTCTTTGCCTTCCTCAATGTATCCTAACAACCTCCTTTTGGTATTAATTTGGTCGTCTAACTGGTGCATTTTGACAGTCTACGCTGGAGACGAGTATGCAAGCATACAAAAGTTCCTTGAATTCGAGTGAGATGATACCAACTGAGATTATTCTTGGATTTGTCTACTTCTTTCCCTTTTCACTCGATATTCATATCACATCTACAGCAGATAAAAACGCGCTATTGTAAACTCAACACTTGATACAATTGCACACTAGTTCCCTCTAATCCAACATCATGCTCAATGCATACCCCAAAGGTACAAAGAGTTCACCACTTGATTTACTTGATCTATAAGTAAAGCCTAACTACTCCAAACTTCCCAAAACCTTGGTTTCGATACCATCCAAGTCCTATGGTACACCACATCCAATCCTCTAATTCGATCCAAGTTAGTAGTGTGTGACTAAAGTCTAAAGGTTGTCAATTATACAATCACATTCACATAAGACGTAGCAAGATAGTAAAACATAGAAGTAAATAGACCTCAATAAGCATCATGTCCTACTATCAAATTATGGAAGATAAATCTAACCATTAATCTAACTCCCAGAAGAAAGTATCATCAATATCAACATCTAAAGCTTTATGTTCTCTCTGTCTTTCCTTAATATATAACTGTTAATCTAACTATGTAAGATACATCTAACCATTAATCCAACTGCCAGGAGAAAGTTGTCCTAAAACATATCAATATGAAACACTGGGGAAGATGGATACCTCGTGTACGTCAAAAGGACCTCTAAAAGAAAAAACCATAGACCATAAGGATTTTCTGTAAGGAGGTACCTAAGAGTCTAACACTGCACAAAAATAATCGACCCCAATAAGCATCATGTCCTACTATCAAGTTCACATCAAATCTTCATTATTCTGAGTGCTACGTTAGTCGACCGTCTTACAAGCCGTCTTACAAGAAGTAAACGAACATAGGACTTCATATCTTACTGCCCTAAACTATACCACACAACTGCACAAACTCAAATCATACACTTCAATTCCAAATAGAGAGCAATTAGTTTTGGGTCAATTGTGGGATTGTATGTTCATGTTTGACCTCCAACCAAACCTCCCCTTGACTCAAGCTCTTAACTCGAGGCCCAAGAACATATTTTCTTGACATCCTTGAAATTGTCCACATCAAGAGTTTAGCATTGTTAGGCAATTTGAAGATGAACAACTCAACATTATCACCGGATTACGAGACATGTTGACATCAATTTCTCCTCTTCAAATTCTTATCTAATCCTCGACTTCAATTTCTTCAAGTCAACACGAAATATTCTTCGACTTTTTCTTTGATCTTTTTCTCAATGGTATAGATTAACTGCCTGAAATATCATCAAGGAAAGTCAAAAGATGGGATTCTTTCTAGTTAGCTCTCTCTTTACCTCATTTCCAGTTGCATGTACTTATTGATTGAGCTTGGACCTCTCTACACTTCTTTCTAATTCAAATTTGAAAGTCCCGTCTTCTCTTTTTTCATATCCTCTCATTTGTCATTTACCTTTGGACAACATACCACAAAATTTGTTGTTTTCAGCAATATATTACCACAAAATCCAACCATGAAATCTTAATCTTCAATAGCTACATATTGTCACTGAATTTAGATTTTAAATATACTGTGTTTCCAATGTATTAATAATCTATATAATGATTACATACTATATTACCACGAAAACCTTAATCTTCAATAGCTGCATATTATCACTGAATTCATATTTTAAGTATATTGTGCGTTTCCGATGTGTTAATAATCTATATAATGATTACATTTACATATGTAACCATGTATCCCAAATATATTAGAATTAAGAAATCCCATATTACTAATGTCCATGTGTGACACATTTCAAACCCCAAACTCATATCCTGCGAATACACAGTTCTGATAACCACATTAATTCACGTGTCCTGAGTTAGGAGGCATAGGAAAGTTACAGGCTTGACTGAAGTAATTATGCCAAATTCTTTATTGTTAGTTGATGGATGTATTGTGCCTAAAGGGATGTCATGTAGCATTGTCCAAAAGTCTCAGCTAAGAGCACTTAAGCGACCACCAAGGCATCATTACCCACACCACTTCGATTAGTTATGGCCATTTAATCATCCGCGTAGGAGTTAAGTGTTCCTCACAGCTTCGATTAGCAATTAATCATTGAATTAGTGTTTCAAACAGTTAAGTAGTGATTAATCGACCTTCTGAACTTGTATTCATCAATGGATTTTTTTAACTTGGAGAAAACAAGTTTTCGTATTGGAATTCTAGGAGCACTAAAATTATACGAATGAAAGAACTACAAACTTGCATTGGCATATCATGCAACCCACAAGATGTAAAGTTGAACATACTAACCTTCAACAACCATATCAAATACCTTTTCCTCGAATGTGAATACAACATCAAAGTACCCATCCGGGCCATTTTCTTGCCAACGTTGAGGTGCAGTTTTGACCGCCAAGTTCCTCTTAAGCATTTGGAGTATGCCATTGCGCTTATAACTATGCAATAATTAAGAATAGCAATGTTCATTCAATATAATGAACTACAGGAATTAAACAATATGATTACCTAATTACATCCCTTACTCCATTTGGTTTTCAATTTATAAGTTATTGAAGTGCTACCTCCATTTCTACTTGGTTTTTGATTTGACTTATGTATGAGTTTGGATATCACTTGTTATCATTTACAACAATATATAAATAATGTGTTTGTTTTCAATTATTAGTTCCAAAAATCATAGTAATAATAATTAAAAGATCAACAAGATATTGTCCTATATCTCAAACGAACAAGGAAATTTTGAATTATCAAGAAATACTCAATGCAATTTCTGAAAGAAGGTCAACATAGATCAATGGCATGTTACAAGATCAACCTAATCAGCTCTGTATACAAAAGAGCATACGATGTTTCTGTTTCAGAAATATTTTACAGCCATCTCTGGGTCCTAATCAGCTCTGGATACAAAATAACATAAGATGTTTATGTTTTGGAAATATCTTAAGCCAACAGTTGTAAATTTGAAACATCAAACAAGAGCATCAAAATTAATATTAAAGTTCTCTTTCAAATTACTTATGTTCTCTCTAATTTTCTCAATGTCCATAACATAATAGAATAATAAGTAGAGACCAAGGTGTCGATCCGGTGGTAAAGACGTATCTGTGGCCTATTAGGTCACAAGTCTCGAGTCTCCACCTCCCCCTTATGCAAATCACAAAAGGAGTTAAAGTATTTAATTTTTTCTTAAACAGAAAGAGGATACAGCTCAGGGTCTTTACGCCTGAGGTCATCAAACATCTGCTTGTAAGGGGTACCAAATTCGTAAACATTTGGTTCTCTTAAGGAAGGGCCTGGGAGCTTAACATGGGTGCCTGTTCCATATGAACATACATCGAATCCCTCTCTCTTGAGTACAAAGTGAGCCTCCATGCTTCGATTCTGATTCGAGGAGCATACCATAGCATATCGTAGTCTCATTGTTGTTGACAACCTTCCTTAAGACTCTACAGCCTGCCTTGAGCAAAGGATTCTCAATTCCTCTGTTAACATTACAAATATAAAAATAAAAAAATCATCTAGTTAACATAAGGTGGTTCTTGTTAATACTTTGGCGATACAAATATACAATCATCGATACTGACATACTGTTAATGAGATTGGCAAGAAAAAACATCAGTAATTGGTTCAGGGCCTCTCCTTTAACACCATATCTTCATAACAAATATAAACAGCTAGAATAGAAAATTTCATTTCCGGTTCACAAATAATCACAGGTATATCTCCATATATGAACATTCTGTGTTTTTTATCTTTGAAAAGACAATTCGAACAGTTTGAATCAAACTGAAGTGGATTCAAAACCACCTAAACATTAACAATCTAATCCTTAACTGCATTTGTAATTGGAAGGAAGTTCTAGCCCTAACATACACAAAAACTGCAAATTTGGGGGAAATATCACTTGAAGCAAAAGTCCCTTTGCTACAAACAAATATCGAACTTTAACACACAAATAATCCTTAACCTAAATACAACTAAATCGCAAATTAGGCACAACTAGTAACAAGTGATTCGTGATTGTGGTATGCGTACCAAACTGTCATTGTGTGTGTGTGTGTATTGGCCGTGTGAGTGTGTGCGTGGCTTGTGTCGTTATACACGTAGAAGCTGCAGGAAGTACCGGGGAGTATCGCTGCCGGAGATTGGTTATGAAGTGGGCGGAGTAGAGGTGGCGATCGAAGGAGAACGGAGGCCGGAGAATTGTTTGGTACAGTTTAAAACTCCACCCAACCCGCCGGATCCCAAACCCCAACCTGAACCGGAACACGTGTATTTGAACCCGATAAAATCAAAAAAATGAACCGGGATTTAAAGAAACTATATTTGAATTGGATATAATTCGATTCGGTTAGCATATATTTGTCCCTCTACCAGGTAGTCGGTGTGCAAAACTCGGATAATCTGAAAATTCAACTGAAAATAAGGTGTTCGTGTAAAATTCAAACGCCTTGAAATATGAAACCCGACTTTTGAATTTGAATTTGGGTTCGGTTTGGGTTTGTTTTTTAGCCATTGGACCTGTTTGAAAACCCGATATACTTATATATATATATATATATATATATATATATATATATGGGGTTGGGTTCCGTTGAGAAGTTGAGTCAATTGTGAGAAGCGTGAGAAGTGGTTATCGATCTTTGGATGAGAAATGGACGCACATTAAGACGAGATGCACCAGATCAATTCTCTTCTAAGCCGCAATTCATGGGAGAACTTGAGATTAAAAGAGATCAACGGTTCATATCCACTTCTCACGCTTCTCACCGTTAACTCAACTTCTCACACGATCATTCGTCTATATATAGCCTATGGTTATTTGGTTATTTTTCAACACAGTAAAATGTTACAACATCGTGCAATCCTCATCTAAATCATTCGTTTAGTCCATTGTATTTAGATAATAATAGAGTAAATTACAATTTTGGTCCATGTGGTTTACACCCATTATCAAGAGTAGTCCCTCTTTCAAAGTAATTACAGTTTTAGTCATCGCGGTTTACAATCTATTTCAATTATAGTCCTTCTGACACATTCCATCCAATCCTCCGTCAATATGAGACTAACAGCCAAGGGTAAATATGTCATATCTATTTTTTCATTTAAATAATAAAAAAAAAACTCTTTTTACTTTACCCTTTCAAATCAAAAAAGAAAGAGAGTGGTCTTGTGGTTTCTTTTTACTTTTAACCAAATTAAACCAAAATAAGAAGACAATATGGATCCAACCAAACCCTTTTTACTTTAGCCCTAGTTTCTCTCTTTACACTCTTGATCCCATAGTGGACGATCAAACATAAGGTTGTTTAAGATTTGTCAACATTCACGTATGTGACACATCAGAAAAGAAGATGAAGCATTTGATCATAATATGGTTTATGGTAAGGTTTCTTTTTTAAGTTTTTTTACTGATGTATAGTTAACATTTGTTATTTGTATTTATTCATCACTTATGTTTTGTATTTACTGATTTATGGTCAAGTTTTTTTTACTGATGTATATTTGTTATTTGTATTTCGTTTCACATAACTCTACCCCACCTTACTGATGTATAGTTAACATTTAGTGTAGTTAATGTTGTCTAATGTTTTGTATTTACTGATTTATGGTCAAGTTTTTTTAAGTTTTTTTTACTGATGTATATTTGTTATTTGTATTTCGTTTCGCAGAACTCTACCCTACCTTAATGTCTATGAAGTTACATCATGGTGGATTTTTTACGAAATGTGATGATAGAAAGTACTTGAATGGTAAAATCACATATGTGGATTTGATAGATACTGACCAACTATCAGTTCATGATCCTGTTTCTATTACACAAAAGTCAGGTTACCCGGATCATGAACACATCTTTTACCATTTCATGAGACCTGATAGTGACTTGAAATTTGGTTTGCAAGCATTAGAAAATGATCAAGATGTATTGATGTTGCTGAAATACGTTCCTCAATTCAAGGTAATTGATGTGTATACAGAACATTGGGAAACCAATTTGGACACCTATTCAAAGCCATCACATGAATGTACGAAAAATTTACTTTTGGGATGCCATTCAGACAAAATGGCATCAAATATTGGTGAAGGCAGTGGGTTGGGTGAAGGGTTGCAAGAAGTGACAACCAAACTGATGGATGATTTTGATCCTTTCTATGGAGATGGCATATATTTGGGGTTAGGTGAAGGCATGGATGTGGAAGAAGATGAAAACAGTGAAGAGAGCATGGAGGAATCTGAAAACAATTTAGAGGCTATGAAGGTAGATGAATCAGATAATATGGTGGAAGTTTTGGTTGATAAAGGGAATATGATAGATGATATTGAGGTAGATATGACCAACCTTGAAGATTTTGATAGTCAATCAGACTCTGATTTTGACTCATCAAGGAAAAAACAGTTAAGAAATGTTCGAAAGCAGAAAGATGTAGTTTCTTCACATCCTAACTTTTATGTTAGGCAAACATTTGGGAGCAAGGCAGATGTGAAGAAATTGATAAAGGTGCATGCAATAGACACTAGAAGGAATATAATCATAGTAAAAAATGATCTGACAAGGTTACGGGCAGTTTGTAGGGGCAAATTACCAGTCTTTACTAGTAGACCAGGTTAAACTACAATGAGTGAGACAGTAAAGGAAGAATCAGTAAACGAAAAATGTCCTTGGGTGTTGCATGTCTCAACTGCGAAAGATGATGAAACTTGGATGGTCAAGACATATAATGAGACCCATAAGTGTTTGCAAACCAGAAATGTGAATGTTTGTACTGCATCTTTTCTCTCACAGCATATTGTAGAGACAATTGCACCAAATCCCGACATCCCAATCATAGCCATTCAAGAGCAGTTGCAAAGGAAATATGCAGTTAATGTTTCTGTATTGAAAAGTTTTAGAGCAAAGGTCATGGCGTTAAACAAACTCAGGGGAGATTATGTTGAACAGTATGGTAAGCTAAGGGATTACGTTTTAGAGCAACAGAGAATGAATGTTGAAACTACAGTGAAGTTACATGTGAAATTGGAGCAAACCCATCTTACCCAACAAGGAAGTTCAGAAGAATTTACATATGCTTTGGTGCTTTAAAGAAGGGGTTTAAAGCATGTATGAGAGATTTGTTGGATTTTGATGGGCGTTTTATGAATGGCCCATTTCCTGGACAAATTCTAACCGCAGTTGGTATCGACCCAAATCATGGCACTTACCCTATAGCATATGCTATAATTGAGGCAGAAACAAAAAGGTAATAATCAATTGTTTAGTTAAAATTATGCTTGTAACACCCTAAAAATAGGGATAACAAAAATCCGAAAAACAACGGACATGAGGTATACTAAAAATTGCCAAAGCAAGAGCCTCCTTAAATGGAGAAAAAATACACAAACCTGTTTAAATACAGTTGTAATTAAACGGACGATAAATAACAACCAACTAATCTAATTTCCATAACTAGAAAAGAGATTACAAATAAGGGTGTCATTTATAAACCCAAAGGTTCTCCTACCAAAAGTAAGTCCAAATGCAATATCCCTCAATCTCTCACCCAAGCATCTATGCCATCTTAGAACCAGCGCCGCTATAACCTGAGATACATATCTACACCAAGCAAGTGTTAGGCCAAAAAGCCTAGTGAGTTGAACAATAATAAGCATGCATGAGCAGTTACAATTCTTATCAGCAGTTAACCAGAGTTCAACAATGTGGAGTCAATAGGGGAGACCCATAGCACCAATCAGTTCCACCCAAAGAGACAATGTACCTTAGTGCCAACTACTAAGAGTGACACCCAAAGGCCCGGCACACCCGAGGACTACAACCATGGCATTACCCCGAATGGCGGAGGTCTAGGCACATACCCACACGGTGGCGCCCAAGACTACATCCTCCTAGTGTCTACCGACTTGGTTCGTCCAACATAATATATATAGGAGGTCTTTAGGTATATATCTACCAATGCATTTCGATACCAACCATGGGTACTATGCTACCATCCTCACATAAGTCCAATGTGAGACTCAAATTCCAACATATTCAATGTTCAATAATTAAATCGCCAAGAAGGCATTCCAAGTAGAATTTATCATCTACTATACCACATATAATCCATATCATGCCAAAATGCCAACAATGTACATTCATGGAGCAAGTCCCAAATATTCGACCAATAGAGCAAATCATGGCAAATACTCATAAAAGATAACCCAAAATACCCATTGTGGGTGTACATAATGAAGACCCCAAATACTTTCACAAAATAAAGTAAATCATGGGATGATACTTGTTAAAACATATTTCTCATATAGTCTCATGAAAACACCATCAAATACTTAAACCCGTAAAGATGAACATTTTGAGCAAATATGTGATAATAACAACAAATAAACAATTATGATGTGTATCCAGTTTTAACAAAAGTTTAGTAAACTCACCTTGCTAGATTTAGACTAAATCTAGATTTTACCCACTTAGAGATTTCCTTGAAGAAACTTGGTTTTTCAAACCAAATCTTCCAAAACCTAGATCCACAAGGTTCCAACCATAAATATGCATAATCAAACACAAAAAATCATTTCCCAAACCATATACATGAATACCTCAACTAATACCGAAACCCTAACTTACATAACCGAAGAGAATAGAATATTACCTTAACCCAAACTTGAATCCACCAATCAAAACACCTCTAGTTCACCAACATGATTACAAACCTTCAATCTATGAAAGGGAGAACAAAGGGTGGATGAAACCCTAGAAAACTTTGGTGAAGAAGATGAATAGGGAGAGATGATAAGCTTACCACCACCAAATACTCTAGTATACTTCAATAGACTTCCAATCTCTTTCCATAACCTTGAAAATCTCTCAAAAACGAAACCGTAGCAACTTGAATCACCCAAATCGGAGCTACGATGAGAAAGATATGAAGAAATGAAGTTTGGGTCTGAAAATCGCGATTTTAACACCTTGAAACACCCGGGCGATTGTGTCGGGCTATAGTGACCATGTCACAATCGCCGGGCACAATCGCTGAGATTGTACCGAGAGTTCTCGGGCTCCGGCGACCTTGACAGGCGATTGTGACACTGTCACAATCGCCGGGCACTATAGCCTCGCGCGTACTGAAACTGTTTTGGCCATAACTTCTTCGTTATAGCTCCGTTTTCGCTCCGGAAAGAACCGTTGGTCTCGTAATTGAATCCTTTATCCATAAAGACTATAAAACCAAGGATTCAATCCCAAAATCAAATATCTTATTTTCCTTAATATATCGGTTTCTGTATTAACATGAAATGATACCTTTCGAAAAATCGGGGTGTTACAATGCTTATGTACTTCATTGATCTACTAACCAGTTTTTTAATTCAATTTATGCTTATGTATTTTAGTTCATGGACATGGTTCTTGGAATGTATTGGGGATGATCTTGATTTGTCAAGAAATTATAATTTCACTTTCATTAGTGATCGACAGAAGGTATGTTATTTTTCAAATATCACTTATATTTGTTTTGCTATCATATACTTATGTTTATTCTTTCTTGTTCAAAGGGGATTGTTCCAGCCATAACTTCTTTGTTCCCATGTGTTGAGCTTAGGTTTTGCTTAAGACATATACACGAGAATATGAAACTAAGCTGGAAGGGAAAAGCATTTAAGGATCATTTGTGGAAATGTGCAACCGCTTCTAATGTCCCAATGTTCAATAAAGTTATGGATGATTTCAAAACATTCAATGATGCAACATATAAATGGTTGAAAGAAATCCACCTCAACACTGGTCTAGAGCTCATTTCACAGGTAATCCATCACTACATTCTGTGAGATATTATGATGATTAAGTTGTTATATGTTACATATTTTATGATGCTTTAACAGGTAGATGTCACTCTGACATACTCTTGAACAATATATGTGAGGTTTTCAATCGACAACTAGTAAATGGTCGAGACAAGCCTATAATCACTGCATTAGAGCACATCAGACAGTGTTTGATGAAGAAAATTGTGACGGTTCAAAGGGTTATTTCCAAATGTGATGGACCACTTACTCCGTCAGCAACAAAGTTGTTGAGCATCATCAAGATAGAAGTTGTTCAGTACACTGTATTGTGGAATGGGAGAAACAAATATGAGGTCAATGGACCATGGCAAGATCAATGTGTTATGGATGTTGAAGAGATGAGTTATTCATGTAAGCGTTGGGAGTTACTTGGGATGCCATACAAGCATGCAGTGGCCACAATTTGGTTCATGGCATTGAATGGGGCAGATGTAGGGTTGCCTGAGAATTAGGTGCACAAACATTATTGGCTAGATACATGGATGGACGTTTACAATTTCAAAATGGTTCCCATCAATGGACCAACTTTATGGCCTAAATCTAATTGTCCAACTACCTTAACTCCCCCTACGCATCATGTACAAGTGGGAAGGCCAAAAAAACGAAAGAGGACTGGAGATGAGCTAAGTCAATCCATTATCAAAGGGAGTAAAATATCGAAGGTTGGGACAACTGTCACTTGTGCAAAATGCCATAAGAAGGGTCATAACTCTAGGACTTGCAAAGGTATTTAGTTGAATTGGGTATGGTCTTTTGGTTGAACTTGGATCTTTTGGTTGGGTATAAACTTAGCTCTTTTGGGAATATATGACCTTTGCTTTTTTGTTGTAATTAAATAGGTTGGTGCAACTGATATTGTAAAGATATGATGCATCTTTTTGGTTAATTAGTTAGATAGTTGTTCTTTTGGTTTGTAAACAACTATTGTTTGTACACGCATGATGCATCGTGTTGGTTATATGAATTTGGATGACTTTAAGGATATTTGACAACTTTTGTTTCAATTTAACAGCTCTTTGACAGCTTATGTTTCAATTTAACAGCTTCTGTTTCAATTTAACAGCTTCTGTTTCACAGCACATGATCTATTTTTTTAACAGCTTCTTTTTCACAACTTCTGTTTTTAATACCTGTTGTTTTTAACATCTTCTGTTTTTAAAAACTTCTCCTTTTTTACAGTTGTTGTTTTTAACAGCTGCTCTTTTTAACAGCTTTTATTTTTAGCAGCTTCTCTCTTTAACAACTGTTGTTTTTAACAGATTCAGATGTTGTTTTTAACAGCTCCAATTTTTACAACTTCTCTTTTTAACAATTGTTGTTTTTAACACCTTTTTTATATCACAACTTTTATATCACATCTTTAAGGATCTGTTTAACATCTTATGTATCATGTCGTATCATAGCTTTAAGGATCTGTGATTGTAAACACAGCTTTTGTATGTTTTGACAGCTTATGTTTTAACAACTTCAAATTTTAAGTTCACAACTTCAATTTTAACAGGTTGCATTTCACAGCTTCAATTTTAACAACTTCAATTTTAACAGGTTGCATTTCCCCATTTGACAGCTTGTTTTATGGTATGTCCCAATAAAAGTCACTAACTTATGTTTAACAGGTTGCATTCCAACCAATTAAATGTTATCCAACCAATTTCACATCTTCTGGTTTTTACAGCTTCTGTATGTTATCCAACCAATTTCAACAGACCAACACAACATATGGTAAATATACAAAAAGGTACTTTTTATTTCAATGAACATCACACTGTTACAAGTAGCTATCAAAATAAGTGTTACAAGCATCTACTATAATCACAACTATTACAAGAAGCTATCAAAATCACAATGTTACAAGTAACTCTATTTTTGAACCATCATCTAATAATTGATCAACAGAAAAAGAAACAAATTGCAAATGCCACCCAACTTATGAAAAACCCAATCTTCCAATTACGAGTTCTTTTTTACTTATTTCCATAGCAGCTTTAGGTTTGTTCTTCGACCGCAACAAACCAGGGATTATCTGCACAAATCGTGGACACATTGGATCGTCAACCCAACCAAGAAACCTACATCTCGAACCCTGTAACAACATGAGAAGAATAACCCTTTACCTCAACCAAAAACAAAAATAAAATTGCAAAATCTTTCCATACATTCCTTGAACACGATAAGAACCTTCGTCCTGGATTATTGGAGGTCCAAGAAGTTCATATGATGGCTCTTGAACCACAGTCACATATCACCATCTAGGCTCTTTGAAATCAAAGGAAAATTAAGATGTATCAGAGGTTCTTAGGGTTTGAACTTTGAAGTGAAAAACCAGAGTAGAGAGGGTCTGGATCGATTTGCTTCTTTCTTATTTTGATTTGAAAGGGTAAAGTAAAAAGGGTTTCTTTTTATTATTTAAATGAAAAAATAGATATGACATATTTACCCTTGGCTGTTAGTCTCATATTGACGGAGGATTGGATGGAATGTGTCAGAAGGACTATAATTGAAATGACTAAAACTGTAATTACTTTGAAAGATGGACTACTCTTGATAATGGGTGTAAACCACAGGGACCAAAATTGTAATTTACTCATAATATATATATATATATATATATATATATATATATATATATATATATATATATATATATATATATATATAATTATTAAATGCTAGAGTAAACTACACTTTTGGTCCCTATGGTTTTCCGAAAGTAACACCTTTCGTCCCTGCAGTTTCGAAATTATAGTTTGGCCATCATGGTATGCAAAAACGACCGGATTTGGTCCCTGTCTCTAACGACCGTTAAAAAAATCGGTTAATTCAAGGGGATTTTAGACTTTTTGCATTTTCTATCATTTTTCTTTAAAAATAAAAACTTAATTAATACAAGAATGTAACTTTACTCATATATATCTATATCTATACTATATTATAAAGATGACATAAAAAAACTCTTAATTACAACCCACTAAGCTTTATGTACTATCATTTAAAGTTATCTACTTAAAATCTCTTAAAAATAACTACTAAAGCCTAATGTACTACCTGTAAAGCTTTTAACCCTAATTAATATATTTCATCCTTATCCCCCAAAATCCTTATCTCTAATCCCCAAACCCTAAAATTATAAAATTTGAATTCTGATAAACATAATCAAAACGGGATAAACATCTCAATTTAAATATAAAAAATTTAAATTATACAAGATAAATAATGAATTTTAACAAACTACTTAAATTTTTTTATATAAAAAACATTATATTGTTAAGCCTAAATTAAACAAATTTATATATAAAAAACCATTATCACTCAATAAAAACCATCCAAAATCATACTGTAAATCAATAAAAAACAAAAAATAAAAATAAACATTAAAATCGTGATGTATTAAGCATTATGTACTAATATTTAATGTTAATCTACTTAAAATCTCTTAAAAACAATTAATGAAGCAATATGTACTACTTTTAAATGTTTTTAACTCTAATTAATAAATTTCATCCTTATCCCCCAAAATCCTTATCTCTAATCCCCAAATCCTAAAATTATGAAATTTGAATTCTGATAAACATAATCAAAACAGAAAAAAATAAAAATAAACATTAAAATCGTGATGTATCTCGCTGCATTGCGCAAGTACGCTTCTAGTTATATTATAAAGATGGCATAAAAAACTCTTAAAAACAAGTCTTCAAGCTTAATGTACCGCTATTTAATGTTAATTACTTAAAAAACAACCATTAAAGCTGTATGTACTACATTTAATGCTATTTGTTAATTTTCAATCATTATCTCTAACCATTTTAACTCTCCTAAAATCATTTCCCAATTTAACTTCCCTAAAATAACTTTCAGGATAATTAAATATATAATAAAAATCAAATTTTAAATTTTAAATATAAAATTATAAATATAATTAAAAAAAATCTAACAAAATATTTTATAAAAAAATTATATTATTAAACCAAAATAAATTACATTATATTATTAAGTCTAAATTAAACAAATTTATATAAAAAATTCATTATCACTCTCTCACAACCAACCAAAATTGTAATGTAAATCGACAAAAAATAAAAAATAAAATGAAACATTAAAATCGTGATGTATCTAGCGGCATTGCGCGAGTACACTTCTAGTATATATATATATATATATATATATATATATATATATATATATATATATATATATATATATATATATATATATATACATACATACATATAAAGAAACCAATACCCATCTCTTTTCTTTATCCTAAATCGCCGGCAATAGGTCATCTCCGGGCGACCTCACTTCTTTGCCCTCTCTACCCAGTTGTGACCAACACCACCACTCCTCCCCCTTACCCTCTCCATATATTTGCCATAGATCATCCATCTCCTGTCGATCCTCAACAAAGGATTTCAATGAAGAATTTGACGCCTCTGTCTTCCTGTGAACATTGTCACTACACTCACCAGCGGTACACCACTGTTAATCTACCCTATTCAACGCCTTTCTGAACTACCACCACCATCGTCCTTTTCGTGAAAAAATATAATATGAAGCAATTCAACAACAACCTTTTGGGAGAAATCAAATTCTCGTTTACAGATTAGTTCTCGTTAGGATTAATCATTTTGCATATGTTTGTGTGTATTTATCGAAGGTTTGGCCAGAGAACCCTCCCCAATCTATCGTTACAACCCAATCCCAATTTCAAATCACATCAAAGAACCATAATTAGTTTCACATGACCATCAAAATCATAAATATTAAGAAACCAAAATCTAAAATAAAAGGTTGCCAAGTAGTAGATAAAAGAAGAATGGGGGGAAGGTTTGCAGTTGTCGATTTACACAGAGAGATCGATACGGAGGGAGGTTGCAATCAAACTTTTATATTAGGTCTAACACTTTAAGGAGATCGATATGAAGGGTGGTGATTTTGTTTGTATCAGCTGATGGCAAAGAGAACAGGGGGATGGTTTGCAGTTGCAGGAATGGGATCATGTGGTTCCTCGATGATGGAGAAGGGGGAGACGGTGGTCGCCGGAGTGATAAGGATTCGCTGGAGACGGTGGTCGCCAGCGGATAGCGTCAACGGGAAAAGAAGAGGATGGTGAGACGGTGGTCGTCAGAGTGATAAGGATTCGTCGATGTGGGGAAAGGAGGCGTCGGATTGGGGATCGAGAAAGGGGATCGGGAAAGGGGCGGGGGGTACAGGGGTGGGAGGTATCCGGTTGTTTATATTAATTAAGTTACAATTTTGGTCCCTCTAATTTATATATTAGTTAACTTTTAAAGAAAAATATGATTAAAAGTGGAAAAAGACTAAACTATCCATCATTTAACGAATTCCTCTAATGGTCAGAGGGAGGAACCAAATCTGGTCGTTTTTGCATACCACGATGGCCAAACTGTAATTTTGAAACTGCAGGGACAAAAGGTGTTACTTTCATGAAACCGTAAGGACCAAAAGTGTAGTTTACTCTAAATATTATATAAATATATTTACTTAATCTTAAATCTTAGTCGGTCGTACATTTTTCTAAACTCTTAAATTACCATATATTTCATCAATCCTCTCAATCAACTAAATTCATCCTAAAAAACAATTAATCTATCTATACATATAATAAATAAGTAACTGGAGGGACACATGTCGCCTTCTGGTGAATCCATTTTTTTCATTTTCCCACTTAAACTTGAACCTGAACACATTTTACACTATAAGTTCATTTAGAAAATCCACATTCATTCCTTATTTAATATTTCCTTAATTCAATTTCTTTTAATTTATACCTTACATTTATTACCCTTATAATTAGATAGGTAGTTTACTTTTAATCCCTTACTTTTTTTATTTTTCATTTTAGATTCTTATCATATAAACATAAATAATGTATATGAACTAAATTGCATTGAAAAAAACATTTTTATTTTTTATAAATTATACCATTGTAATCGTTTCGTCATTACCTTCGAAATGAGTCCAATATTGAATATTTTTGAATTTAATTATATAATTAAATATCATAAATATATACGAATTAATATGTCGTGATGATATTTAGTATATATATATTTATTTATTTATTTATTTTCTATTATGAAGTTTTATAAAATAACATTTTTAATTTTATTTTCTTGACATTATGATATTTAGTATATATATAATATCTATACATATAATAAATAAGTAACTAGAAGGACACGTGTCATCTTCTTGTGAGTCCATTTTTTTCATTTTCTCGCCTAAACATGTATCTGGACGCATTTTGCATTATAAAGTTCATTTAGCACATCTACATTTTACAATATAAGTTCATTTAGCACATCTACATTTTACATTTACATTCTATTATAAATTTCGTTTTATAAATTCTTAATATTTATTCATATTATTTATTAAATTTTTGCAAAACATCGTTTGTGAAAACTGCCTAAAACAAGGACATTTTGTAACCAAGTGCAAAAAAAAACTCTGAAGGGAAAAAAAACTTGGAAAAGTAGCATCGTACTTTCGATAATCATTCATATCTGTAATATAAGTTTTCAGACATGATTTAATTTTTTAAATTACCTCGTGTAATACACGGGGTCGAACCTAGTAATACATACATACATACATACATACATATATATATATATATATATATATATATATATATACGAACACAATCCGAAGCCCGATAAACCCCAATCTGAAGCAATTTGAAATCTGAAACCCAAAATTCAGGGTTGGTTTCATATATGAAATCTGATCGGATTTTTGGTTTACCAAAACCCCCACCCCACCCGATGCACACCCCTACCCAATCGTGTCATTTTCAATCGAAAGACATAACATGAAGGAAAAAAATGTGTTTTGCCTCCAACTGAACGTTTTAATAGATTTTTGTGGTAATGAACAAAGAATCACTAAATGCAGCAGGATATTATTATTCACTAAACTGTAAAAATTCGTGTGGGGTGTTTTTTGTGTGATTTTAATGAAAATGTTAAATATGGCTAGTTTATCATCGTTTTAATGTTTTTTTTATTGGTGTTATGGATGGAGTTTGTCTTATGGTGCAAGAAAAAATTGTGTACATTGTACCTTTGTACATATCTTGATATCATATATTGTCTATTTGAGGATACATGCATTTCTTTCAATCCCATTCCATTAAGGGGCGAGAGGCACTACTCCTATCAACATAAGGGGCAAATCAAAATTTTTTGATAATGCAATTCTAATCTTATGGTACTATCACATAACAAATGACTATTATATATCTCTTGTAATAACCCAAACTTACGAGAAACAACCAAAACAATCTAATATAAAACAACGCCAAAATGGCCCCAAATCAATAATTTAAATTCAAGGTTTGCAAAAAGGCAACCTAGTACACAACTGAGATTACAAGGAAAAGAAATATTATAATGGGAGTCTTCTAAATTCGGTCACGACTCACATCTTCTCTTTCCCTTTAGTTGAACCTCCTACCTCACGTCTGCCTGAAAAAAAAATAGTTTTGAAAGAGCGAGGGTTAGACCGAAGGTCTAGTGAGTCCCTTCTAACAACGGTTTAAACAACGGAAGTATAGAAAAGATTTATAATAACATAAACCAATTCATTTATAAAAAAACACCATACTTACAACCACGCTATTGGCACACACAACCGTCACTCGAAAGTGACAGCGTGTCTGACTCATACTGCCTTAACTGGGACACACCTCCAATGGCAAAAACGAGACACACCCCCTGGTACGAGTGCAGGCGGGACACCCCCCCGACATTGGCCATACACGCTCACATTAATGTATGTATACATTTAACTAACACAACTATATAAACCACGTTTATAATAAATCTCGCATGTATAAATCTGACATAACAATTAAATGCTTTAAAATAAACTACCACGTGACTTTAACCACTTTAACATGGCATTTAGTTAGAAAACTCACCTGGTAATAAGGACTCCCTTACGCATGTTCCAACTCCTAAAATGATCACCTAAAGGAGATACAATAAATAAGTTGCATTAGAAAACCCAACCGAACTCCTTTGTGGACACTACTAGGGTCTCCCTCCCCTCTCGATGCCGACACCCTACTGACTATTGGTCGCCCGACTCCCGGTTCCCCCCGGTCTACCCTGTCTTCCGAGATCAAAACTTCCCCGGGCGCCCTGACTCCCGGGATCCTCGCTCGGGTTTCACCACCGCCTCTCGGGTTACAATCTCCCGGGCTCCCCCGACTCTCGGGGTCACGACCCGGGTCCTCACACCCTCGAATCATCACCTACGAGTCCCCGTCTCCCGGGTCCCCCCCCCCCGGGTGGTGCCGACTCCCGACTATCCTATTGCTCTCCCGGGCCGCCCCTCATGAAGACACACGGGCTCCCCGGTTACTGAAATCCCCGAGTCAGCCTCGGTGGAGGGTTTCCTACGGGTATCCCGGTTGGAGACTTCCCCGGGTCGCTCCCATGTGGAGGTTTCTCCAGGTGGCCCCGGTTGCAACACAACGACCCGCCACGAACCCTGCTGCCATCGGTTCAATCGGTGCACACACGTTGGGGGTTTCGGTATTTGACTGACGATGGTGTCGATACCCACCTATATAAGCCAAAACCACTAAACACGATCCAAAACCCATTAGGGCCAATCCCTTCAAGGGTTTAAGGTCTCAACCAAACCCAAGGGATTTAAGAGTCGCCCCTTCTAAAAGAAATCAATTAGAAAGGGTTTATCCTAGACATTCCAACACTAGAAGAAGGATTAGGTATAGAACTTACCTTGAAGAAATTTAGTGCAGGCTTGGATTTCTCAAGAAATTGCCTCATTCTCCTTGCTCTCCCCAAAATCTCCCTAGCCTGATTCTCCTTAGTCGCCACACCTAAAAATGATTAGGGTAAGAGGCTCAACCCCTTTTCTACTAATTTTTACACTAACCCCCCCCCCCTTCGGGCTATAAACATTATCTTTCCCAAACTTTGTTTATTAACAAATTTACGGTTATTACAATATCTCCCCCTCAACAAAGTTTCATCCCCGGAATTCCATCGCTGAACAGACTAGGGTACTGAGATCTCATACCTGCTTCAGATTCCCAAGTAGCGTCTTGTCCTTTATGAAATTTCCACTGCACTTTCACGAGTCAGATTTCTTTATTTCTCAACTTCTTCACCTTGTGGTCCAAAATGGCCACCGGTTCCTCCACGTAGGTTAACTTCTCGTCCACATGAATATTATCCAATGGCACCACTACATCCAATTCCGCCAAACACTTCTTCAGATTTGACATGTGAAATGTAGGGTGAATCCCTCGTAGATCCTCAGGTAAATCAAGCTTGTATGCTACTTCTCCAACACGCTCAACGATAACGAATGGTCCAACGAATCTTGGTCTCAATTTCCCTTTCTTTCCAAAACGAAACACTCCCTTCCAAGGCGAGACTTTTAGCATCACCTTGTCTCCCACTTGGAATTCAATTGGCTTCTATCGCTTATTCGCGTACATTTTCTGACGGTCTTGCGTCGTCCTTAACCTATCTCGAATTTGATTCACCTTATCATCCGTCACTTGCACTATTTTTGGTCCTGCTAGTTGTTTCTCACCCACCTCATTCCAACATAGAGGTGTTCTACATTTGCCCCCGTATAAAGCTTTGAATGGCGTCGCTTGGATACTTGCATGATAGTTGTTGTTGTAAGAGAACTCTATCAAGGGTAGATGAACCTCCCATGAGCCCTTGAAGTCAATTATACATGTTTGTAGCATATCCTCTAACGTTTGGATGGTCCTCTCACTTTAACCATCCGTTTGAAAATGATATGCGATACTTAATTTGAGTTGCGAACCCAACTCCCTTTGTAGACTTCTCCAAAAAGATGATGTGAAATGACCATCCCGATATGATATTATAGACGACGTCATTCCATGTCTGGATACTATCTCGTCTATATACAGCTTAGCCAGTTTCTCCAACGGGTAAGTCTCTTTAATTAGTAGGAAGTAAGCTAATTTTGTGAGTTGATCCACTATCACCCATATGCCATCATGCCCTTTAGGTGATTGCGGAAGCCCAATAACGAAATCCATCGCAATTTCATCTCACTTCCACACCGGTATTTCCAATGACTGAAGTTCCTCATACGGTCGCTGATGCTCAACTTTAACTTTCAAACACGTTAGGCATCGTTCGACGAAGTGAGCGATGACTTTCTTCAATCCTGGCCACCAAAAGCACTATTTCAGATCTTGATACATCTTATTGGTCCCCAAGTGTATAGAATAGCGAGACTTATGAGCTTCTTCTAACACCCTCTTTCTCAAATCACCCAACTTGGGAACCCATACACGACCTTCCAAGCATTTCACCCCACGAACATCAACGGATTGAGACGTTACTAGGCCGACTATTCTCTCGTTTTCCAGTTTTCCTCTTTAAGTGTCTACTCCTGGAATCTCTTAACTTCATCAATGAGATTGGATGTTGCTTCGATTCTAAAGGCTACAACCTTTGTCACATATCCTCGCTCCTTTCGATTTAACGCGTCAGCCACGACGTTGGCTTTACCCGGATGATAAAGAATCTCGTAGTCGTAGTCGCTTAGCAATTCGATCCATCTTCTCTGCCTCATATTCAATTCCTTATAATTGAATAAATGTTGAAGGCTCTTGTGATCCGAGTAGATTTGATACTTGACTCCGTAAAGGTAGTGTTTCCAAATCTTCAAAGCAAGACTACCATTGCCAACTCCAAGTCATGCGTCGGGTAGTTCTTCTCATGCTCTTTCAATTGGCGAGACACATAAGCAATCACCTTTCCTTCTTACATCAACACACACCCTAAACCTGGCTTAGAAGTGTCGTTGTAGATCACAAATCCTTCCGATCCGTTGGGTAAGGACAGATAGGGTGCACTACTCAGGCTTTCCTTCAATCTGCTGTAGTACTCTCTTGGGATTTAGTCCACACAAACTTGACATTTTTCCTTGTTAAAGCAGTTAACGGCGTAGCTATTCGCGAAAAATCTTGGATGAACTTTCGATAGTAGCCTGCCAACCCAAGGAAACACCTCACTTCTGATGGCGATTTCAGTGCTTCCCAACCTTTGATAGCCTCAATCTTTGCTAGATCAACCTTAATCCCATCTTCCGACACAACGTGTCTTAAGAACTACACCTCCCTCAGTCAAAATTCGCACTTCGAGAATTTGGCATATAATTTCTCGCGATTTAACAACTCCAACACCGATCGCAGGTGTATCTCATGGTCACTCATGGGTCGTGAATAGATGAGTATGTCATCAATGAAGACGATCACACACTTGTCTAAAAGTGGACTACACACTCTATTCATTAGATCCATGAATATTGTTGGTGCGTTAGTCAAACCAAAGGGCATGACAAAGAACTCATAGTGTCTATACCTCGAACGAAAAGCAGTCTTAGGCACATCCTATTCTCTCACCTTCAGTTGATGATAGCCCCGATCGCAGATATATCTTTGAAAAATAACTCGCTCCTTGTAGTTGATAAAAAAGGTCATCAATTCTTGGGAGCTAGTACTTATTCTTGATCGTTACCTTCTTGAGCTCGCGATAGTCTATGCACATTCACATAGACCCGTCCTTCTTCTTAACAAACAACATCGGCGCTCCCCACGGTGAAGTGCTGGGACGAATGAAACCCTTGTCGAGCAGATCTTGCAACTAGATCATCATCTTCTTAATTTCGGCGGGTGCCAAACGGTAGGTTGCTCTTGCGATGGGTGTCGCTCTAGGCATCGAGTCAATTCTAAACTCCACTTGCCGATCTGGGAGCAAGGTGGTCAAATCTTCCGAAAACACCTTTGGGTATTCACTTACTGCCGGAACCGACTCTATCCCCTTCTTCTCCTTCTTAGCATCTAACACATATGCTAAGAACCCCACACACCTTTTCACTAAGCACCACCTAGCCTTGATCATCGAGATCAAGCACGTCTTCCTATCCCAACGATCGCCATAAATTACCACTTCTTCCTTATCAAGCAACGCTATACGGATCAACTTCGTATTACATACTATGTTAGCATCATTGGATGTCAACCAGTCCATTCCCACGATTATGTCAAATTCCCCCATACCCATCGGGTACAGCCGCAACGGTGATCGTCAATGTCGATCCTACACCCCTCATAAACCTCCCCCACCAAGACTCAACTGTCGTCGACTACCTCAACTTCAAACCCATGACTTAACTCCTTGGGGTTCACATGCAGATTATGAACAAAGTTCAGCAACACAAACAAGCGGTTCGCGCCCGAATCAAACAGTACTTTAGCAAAAGTCGAGTCTATAGGGAAAGTACCTGTCACCACATCTGGTGTTTCCATCGCCTCCTCCGCCATTATATTGAATGCCCTTGCTCTCGCCCGGGATGGTTCCACCTTCCGTTCTCCTCCTTTCCCTCCAAAACTTCCGACAACTCCCTTCTTCAGTTGTGGGCAATCCCTCTTCATTTGATCCGGAGACCCACACTGATAACATGACATCGGTCCTTGACAATCCCAAGCCATGTGTCCCATCTTCCCACATTTGAAACAACCATCTCTGTCCATCATACACTCCCCCTTATGCATCCAATTACATTTCCTGCACGACTTATACCCAAACCTTGATGCTACATGTTGCTCGGGTCTTGCAGACTTAACTTTCTTACGTCACGTGCAGGTCCTTCCCACTTTCTCTTTTCAGCATTTCTTTCGGACATTTAACTATTCTTGTCCTTTTTCCATCATTTTCGCTGCATTTACGACCGCTTGAAAAGTAGTAGGTTCTTGTGCAGTCGCCAACTCCCGAATGTTGCTTCTTAACCCGAATATATATTTGTCTATCTGTCGTTCCTCATTTGGCACGTATATCTCAGCAAAACGAGTCTTTTCAAGGAACTTGGTCATATACTCCCTGACTGACATTTCTCCTTGCTCCAAATTTAGGAATTCCTCTTCCAACTTCTTCACAGCTGCTAACGGGCAAAATGGTTGCTTGAACTTGGCGACAAAAGTCTCCCATGCCATTCCCTTTGTCGCCTTTGAACCCTTACCTCCAGTTTCAGCCTCCCACCAAAACACAACATTGTCCCTCAGCATGGACAATGCAAACACAACTTTGTCCTCCTCAACACATTTACTGGTGTCGAAGGCCAGTTCCATCTCTCCAATCCACTTGATTACCACAATTGGGTCACATTCCCCTTTGAAGACAGGGGCTTGCATGCAACAAAGGATTTGTAAATGCATCCCTTTTATGTCACATACGTAGCAGCTACAACAGGGGTCGATTGAGAGTGACTGCCCACCACAGTCACCGGTTGTTCAGACATCTCAGTCATGTCTCTTTCTTCACTCTTTTCTAAGTTCCCAGATGTTGTCCTTGTCTAGTGCGTCAACAGAGCTTTCAAGGTTTCCTGAAGCTTTCCCATCTTAGTAGCGAAAGTCTCTTACGTCACAAATGCTTGCGTCCGACCCCCGCCTCGGCTCCTCGAACGGGCTCTTCCCCTTATGGTAGCTGAACTCTCTTGAAGAGAAGGTTCTTGCTCTGCTAAGATCTCCACACTCCTCGCTCGACGGCCACCACATGTCGTCTTACGTCCCCCAGCCTCCGCTTCAGGTTCTTCTACTTGGGTGGCCGCCTTTCGGGTCCCCTTCCCTTTCCCCCTGCCTCGGCCACGACCCTTTCCCCAAGCGGCTACCTATCTCGGAGGGGCTGTCGGCCCATCCACCACCACCTCATTCACCGGCACTGCCTCGGCAGCCAGTATCGATCTGGTCCTAGTCATACGTTCAGGCATGCTTACGGAAAAGACGAAAACACACAACATTCAATCCAACTGGTCCAACGTAATAAGGTAAATTAAGCACACACATGTACCTGTAAATTCGCAATTACATTAGCCAGATATAATTCCAAATTTACCTTACATGCTAGTCCTCACCACCCTATTGCTTGCCTCCCTAACGTCTTCCTATTTCTCAATTGTGTTTCTATTTCACAGTTTAAGTCTAGGCCTGTCTGATCACCTAGATCCCTTAAACTATAGTTCTGATACCAACTGTAACAACCCAAACTTACGAGAAACAACCAAAATAGTCTAATATAAAACAACGCCAAAATGGCCCCAAGTCAACAATTTAAATTCAAGGTTTGCAAAAAGGCAACCTAGTATAAAACTGAGATTACACGGAAAAGAAATACTATAATGGGAGTCTTCTAAATTCGGTCTTGGCTCACATCTTCTCTTTCCCTTTAGCTGAACCTCCTACCTCACGCCTGCCTGAAAAGGTTTTTAGTTTTGAAAGAGCGAGGGTTAGACCGAAGGTCTAGTGAGTCCCCTCTAACAACGGTTTAAACAACAGAAGTATAAAAAGATTTATAATAACATAAACCAATTCAGTTATAAAAAAACACATCACTTACAACCACTCTACTGGCATACACTACACTCATATTGCCTTAACTGGGACACACCCCCAATGGCATAAATGAGACACACACCCCGATACGAGTACATGCGGGGCACACCCACCAACTTTGGCCATACACGCTCACATCAATGTATGCATACATTTAACTGACACAATTGTATAAACCATGTTTATAATAAATCTCGCATGTATAAATCTGACATAACAATTAAATGCTTTAAAATAAACTACCACATGACTTTAACCACTTTAACATTAAAGGCATTTAGTTAGAAAACTCACCTGGTAACAAGGACTCCCTTACGCACGTTCCAACTCCTAAAATGACCACCTAAAGGAGATACAATAAATAAGTCATGGAAGAAAACCTAACTGAACTCCTTCCTGGACACTACTCGGGTCCTCTTCCCCAATGTTGACACCCGAGATCGCCCGACTCTCGGGTCCCCCCGGATCAAAACTTCCCCGGGCTCCCCAACTCCCGGGGTCCTAGCCTGGGTTTCACCCCCGCCTCTCGGGTTACAATCTCCCAGGATCCCCCGACTTCTGGGGTCACGGCCCGGGTCCTCACACCCCTACTCATCACCTACTCCCGGGTCCCCGTCTCTCGGGTCCCCCACGAGTGGTGCAGATTACCGGCTCTCCCATTTCTCTCTCGAGTCGCCCTGCATGGAAACACACGGGCTCCCCGGTTACTGAAATCCCCGGGTCACCCTCGTTGGAGGGTTTCCTACGGGTATCCCAGTTGGAGATTTCCCCGGGTTACTACCGAGTGAAGGTTTCCCCGATTGGTCCCGGTTGCAACACAACGACCCAAAACGCCGCCACAAACCCTGTTGCAGTCGATTCAATCGTTGCACACATGTTGGAGGTTCCGGTATTTGAGCGGCGATAGAGTCGATACCCACCTATACAAGCCAAAACCACTAAACACGATCCATATATGTTTCCATACTCTTAAAAGGAGATATGTATAGTATGTGTTCATTTGTTTTAAACTATTTTAGCATGGTAAACGATGTTTAGTATGGTATGTGTTATGTATGAAAATGGTTTTACGAGAATATTGAATCCCCTATCTATACACCACTAACCAATATAAGAAGAAATTAGGCAAAAGGTGTCGTAAGGATCGGACCTACATATGTTGGGGTAATCCCCTATCTGTACCGAACTTGAGGGATCATTGGTGGCCAACATCATATGAGAAGCAGATTTGATGTCAAATGATATGATGTTTCTACAAATGCGTATAACGTGCATATAGGCATAATTATTTTCAAAGCATGACATTTTTCAGAATTTTATGTGCATGAGTTACATGCAAGAGGTTATGTTATGATTATGCCATGTTTATCATAACATTCTCATGAAATGATTTATAGATGGTTTACTTGGCAACCTATGCTCTAATTGAGCTTAATAGCTTATTAGTGGCATGTTTTTTAGCAGACAACTAGCCCATTAATGGCAAGGGCAAAAGAAAGGTCTAGTTATACCTAGAATAAATTGTGTGTATGTTATTTAAATTGTTTTTTTATGGTTATGCAACGTTTCATAATCGATATGTATTAGACTTAGAAATCTTCTAAGTCCCTGAAAGATATTTTTGTTTATGTGTTTGTAAGATCATTATGTTGCATAATAATTAAGATGTTATTTATATTGATATCATGATTTGCAACATAAATTATGATGCACGCACAAAGGGGTTGTTGCAATCTTTTGGAGACCCTGTTACCCATATGTCAAGGTAATTGATAAATAGTAAAGTAACGTTCTAAACTTAATCTTTCAGAGTTTTTGAAAAAAAATGTCAAGCAAACCTATTACCAACAAACTAAAAGCCAGACTTATTCACATTAAAAGCAATTCCCTAAAATAGAGGAAGATTTGAGTTTAAAACTCTAATGTTTCAAACCCCAAATCATGATTGACTTTATCATATCCAAAAACAAATATTTGCTTGTAAATATCAAAATCCTCAACTGGGTAAAAAAATAAGCCCACAGGATGAAAATAAATCATAGACTTACAATATCGACGTCAAAGATGGAGGACGAGGTCGACAAAGTTGAAACCTTGACATACATGAGGGAACATGAAAAAAAAATAAAGAAAAACCCACAAACATAACGGTCAATTTAGTCTTTTGTATTATTACATAATAAAAATGAATAACTTAAAAGAGAATAAAGCCAAAAAATTCTAAAATAACACCAAATAAAGCACAGAAAAAAGGATCACAACTCAAATCAAGATTCAAGAAAACTAAAGACCAAATACATATAAAATTTGTAACGCCCTAAAAATAGGGATAACAAAAATCCGAAAAAACAGACATGAGGTATACTAAAATTGCCATAGCAAGAGCCTCCCAAAAATGGGGAATATATAAATGACTTGTTTAATCACAATTGTAATTTAAACAGACAATACATTAACAACCAACTAATCTAATTTCTACAACTAGAAAAGAGATTACAAAAGGGTTGTTAACTATAAACCCAACGATTCATTTTCAAAAGTAAAGAGAGTCCAAGTGCAAAATCCCCCAAGCTCTCACCCCAACGCATCTAAACCTGCTTAGGACCGGCACCACTAGAACCTGAGATACACATCGACATCAAACAAGTGTTAGGACTTAGGCCAAAAAGCCTAGTGAGTAGAACAATAAGAAGCATGCATGAACATTTACAATTCTTATCAGCAGTTAACCATGGTTCAATATATGTGGAGTCAATAGGGGCGACCCATAACACCAATCAAGTTCCACCCAAGAGTCGATATACCTTGATGCCCTACACAAGGAACATCCGAAAGGCCCGACACACTCGAGGACTACACCAAAAGAAAATTCCTCGAATAGCGGAGGTCTAGGCACATACCATCACAGTGGCGCCCAAGACTACATCCTCCTAGTGTCTACTGACTTGGTTCATCCAACATAATGCATATAGGAGGTCCTTTAGGTATATTTCAACCCAACATATTTCGATACCAACTACGGGTACAATATTACCATCCCAATTCCAAAAAGTCTAACAAGAGACCCAAATAACCATTTTGCTTATCATGCATATTAAATATTACCACAAAGATAATCCAACTAGAAACCATCTTCATATCGATACATGTATACATTTACCATATTCGACATATACATATTATGCATCCGAGAGGAAAAGCCCCAATACTTGCACATTTAGAGTACACCATAGTATTTCACATATAACCACATCTCTTCATAATAAAACCCCAAGTATTTGAACATATAGAGATAAACAACCATAAATAAAAGCATAAGATGTGTATCTAGTTTTGACAAAGGTTTAGTAAACTCACAATCTAGGTTTTGAACCAAAACCTAGAAAATATGGAAACCCTAGAAGTTTCCCAAAGGAGACTTGATGTAGGAGAGGGGTAGCTTGATAAGGATCTTCAATAAATGCACTTGGTTGAGGTTTGAAGAACAAGGAATCACCCCCAACAACCCAAAACCCTAGCAATAAATGTGTATGTGTTTGAAACCCCCAAAAATCGCCCAAATAAGAGTTCTCCCATTTTTGTAAAGTCAAAGTGAGAAATGAGGTATTAAATTTCACTTAAAACCACAGACTGGACCACGCAGGCGATAGTGCCGGTACTATCGCGTGGCACAATCGCTTAAAACCATTTTTGTAAAGTCACAATTGCGAGGCCTTCCCCGCACACGGTACCAATTCGGCGATAGTGCCAAGGCACAATCGCTGGAATCCTCCAGCCTACGGTACATCCTTGGCGATAGTGTCTCCGGCGATAGTGCCAATAGCACAATCGCCAGGCACAATCGCGCCAACCCCAAAACAGCCCGAAAACTCAACCGAAAATGATAACGAGCACAAGGTTTGTACGATTAAAGATGGTAAATCAATATATGACATTTTGACATAATAATGATCATAAAATGCACACAAGGACACATATTCTCACATAAGCGCAATTAGTGCATTAAGGGAGACAAAATACTTACCTTGCGAATTTTCGGGTGTTACAAAATTAGCCCCAAAATTTTACAGCCATTGTTCAGAATCCTATATTTAACATGCTAAAATATGTATTTATGACTCCTTCATGAAAAATTAGGAGGCGTTTGGTTCGCATGATTCCAAAGGAGTTCGAAGGAATTGGAATGATCAATTCCATTGACCAAATTTCGTTAAGGCGTTTGGTTTACTTATGGAATGAAATTGAATTCCACATTCCATCATTTATGGATTTGGTCATTTCATCACAATCGAGGAGGAATTCAGTTTCATTCCATCCCAGTTTCTCAAAAAGACAAAATTATCCCCATTTTTCCTACTTGATTTACCTAGACCATCGCCAACCACCACCGGTCTGAACCATCGTCGGCAATCACCGATCTTAACCACCACCGACCACCGATGATCTGAACCACTACCGATCTGAACCACCCGTCGACTACCACCAATCTAAACCAAGGGTCGACCATCACCTATCTGAACCACCGGACCACCGTCCACCACCATCGATCTGAGCTACAATAGTTGGATTTTGGTTTCAAAATTTTCAAAAAAAATGGTATTTTGGTAATTTATCAATATTTCATTCAAATTCCAAAGCTACATTATGTGATCCAAATAGACAGATTCCAATTCATTTAATAGATTTCATTCCAATGTCTGTCAACCAAACATAATGTGAAACCTGGTAACATTTTATTCCAGTTCATTCAAAGTCAAATTCATTTGACAGATTCCATTTCATCCAAAAACATTCTACAAATCAAACGCCCCCTTAGGGGGCGTTTGGTTTGTTGAATGGAATTTGATGGAATTGGAATCCATTGAAGAAATTAGAATGAAATTTGATGGAATTTGACCACACCTTTGATTGGTAGGAATTAGATGGAATTCAATTATTTCACTTTAGGCAAGGAATGATGAATTCTTTGATTTGTGGAATTCAATGGAATTCAAAGGATTTCATCATGATCAATATGTGAACCAAACAAAGGAACTGAAATTTGGTCAAAGGAATTATCCATTCCAATTCCTTCAAAATCCATGAACCAAACACCCCATTAGGGTGCGTTTGGTTTGCGGGATTGGAATGGATTTGGAGGGATTTGGATTTCAAATCCATTCCAATCCTGCGTTTGGTTTGCAGGAAATGATTTCGTTGACCAGATTTCAAATCCGTTGACCATTTTAAAATCTCTCATATGATGGATTTGGAAATCCTTGGCATTGAGCCTGAATTTGAAATCCAAATCCGATGGATTCTAAAGCGTGATCCAGACATCAAATTGTATCGATCCAAATCCGACGTCTACCAATAAAAATAAATTAATTATAAAACAAACATATAATTAAAAAAAACTCAATCCAAATCCAAATCATACAAACCAAACTTGTAAATGAATGGATTTGAAATCCATTCCAAATCCAACAAACCAAACACATGAAGGGATTTCAAATCCCTCTAAATTCAAATCCCTCCAAATCCAAATCACTCTTTGAAATCCAATCCATTTCATTTCAACCCCGCAAACCAAACGCGCTAGTGTTATTGGTTGGATTGACCAATCAACATTTTTTGTTTGTATTTCATTTTATAAATAATGGATAAATTATGTACAATGATTTTTTTATTAAACCACTAATCTTTTCTTCTAGGTAAAATGATTTTAAAATATTGCAAGCATTTGAATATATTTTAGAAAAGTTTCTACATATTTAACTCATCCGACCCTCTTTTAGCTAATCTTTTTTATTTTACTAGGCATATATCCGTGCGATACATCGGAATGTAAGTAAATAACGAACAATTAATGCTACTTCCTTATAGACATGTTATCAACAATCGACCATGACCTATGAATCACAATTTATGAAACCCTAAACCCATAAAGATATTCAATAATTAGTTTATATTACAATTATTGACAAAAAAAATTATAATGATATAGTTTATAATAAAAATGAAACGTATTTTACGATTATGTATTTTTAATGTGCTAATAGTGGGAAAAAAAAATAAAACGTATGGATAGAAAACAAATTAGTTCGTAGATATTCATGATATTTAATAGTACAGTTAAATTAAAAAATATTCAATATTAAGTTCGTTTTGAAGATATTGATGAGACAATTATAATAGTATACTTTGTAGAAAAAGAAACTTATTTTTTCATTGCATTTTTGTTCATATACGATTATTTGTGTTAATATGATAATGGTGTAAAATAAAAAATTAAAAAATAAGGGATATAAAATGAATTAAATAAGTCATTGTAAGGGTGACAAATGTAACATTATAAGGGTGATAAGTGTTATTGTATAAAAACTTAGGGAAATAAGTGTTATTGTATAAAAGCTTAGGACGATAAGTGTTATTGTACAAAAGTTTGTACAATAACCGTATTAGTTTTTTTATATAGTAGTAGAGATTTAATTCAAAGATATTCATTATATTTAATAGTACGGTTAAATTTAAAAATATTCAATATTAGGCTCGTTTTGAAGGTATTGACGAGACGATTATAATTGTATAATTTGTAAAAAAAGAAATGAATTTTTTCAAGGAATTTGAAGGCATGCTTTAGCAGTCGGTTTCTTTGTCAAGGGATTAGTCTGGACCAAATACCCAAGACACCCTTTCCAAAATAAATAAATAAATAAATAAACTAACGAATCTTGTTTTGTTATGCGTTTTTGTATGCTGTATTAATAAAAAAAAACAAATTGTTTAAAATAAAAGACATTAGATTTATTTAATGCTTTTAAATTAATTTTTTTTTATCTATTTCGATGATAGTATGTGTGATGTATTTTATTTGTTAAAAATAATAATAAAAAAAAATTTAATTGATAATTAAATATTTTTCAATACCAATAATATCGCAAATATCTTGTATGATTATCAGTAAATAAATATTCAAAATTTGAAGTATAATCTTAAAAAAAGAATAATAGTCCAAATTGATGTATATTGGTTTCCATACCAAAATTACCTTTTTACCCTTCGTTTTCCATCCAAACTTTCTTCGATGATCAACTCTTCTGCTGACATGTAACTGCTTACAACTCTAATATATTCTATTAAATTATCCCTCTATTGTGTATGTATTCTTACATTTCTATAATCCTACTTCTAATTTGCAGTTCCTAACTATCCCTGAAATTATTTTTGATTTTACAACGATATCAATTTCTTCATTTATCATTCCGTTGATTTTTAATTCTACTATGATATTTGTTCATTCAATAATGATCGTCACTCTCAGATCTCAGTGTCTGAAAAAGCAAGAAATTATTGTCTTGACCTCAACGAGTCTATTTTACATTATTGGTTCGTATAGCTAAGAATCATAGGGTTAGATTAGTATTTCCAAGAGTCAAGTAACTCTTTACACAAGTGAAGAGGCAAATCAAAACTCCACATCACAGTAGATATTAAACTGATCATTCAATTGACGTTTTTTCTATATTTGTTATGTCATCCAGTATTTTAACAAACCCATATTGGAAGTATTGACGAGTGTATTAATTCTAAAGATTATATAACTATTTTGAGAAATTATTTGGACAAGACCGCCTTCAAAGTGGATGAGGAAGACATGTTACAACAACAAATCTTAACTCATATGTCTTCGTTCATCGATGATTCAAGACCTTCATGCAAGTTGAACTGGGACTCTTATTTTGTAAACGAGAATTGATACTGAAATTCAAAGTGAACTCTAGAGATGTCATAGTGCATGTTTAAGGGGCCGTTTACCCAATCCCTTACCCGGTAAGTGCTTAACCGGTAAATTCAACATCATCACTTACCTTACCCGTTAAGATTTTAGTCCATGAAAAACGACATCGTATGTAATAATTCATCTGGTAAGCGCTAACTGGGTAAGAGTCGTAACCATCACTTACCGGGTAAGACTCTTATAGACTCTCGACTTCAAGTTTCGTGCAAAGTCGTTGGAAATCACATGTGATTTTGTATGTACTCGACATTTTTCTTGTTTTATTAAATAGATACCGTTCTCGTATGAACCTACCTACCTACCTATATATATAGGGGTGAGTTCAATTGGAAACCCTTAAAAATGTTGCAATTCTTGCAACCCACATCTTAACCGTCGGATTCATGATCGACGACTATTTTATTTTTATTTTTCTGTTTTTTAATTAAAAATATTGGTCCCCATATCTATTATAACCGCAGATCATGAATCCGACGGTTAAGATGTGAGTTGCAATCTTTTTTAAGGGTTGTAAATTAAACAACCCCTATATATAAATATATAAACTCTATAAAATAATGAATATGCTTTATTTACTAAAAGAAGGACAATGAGTTTTGGAATGAAGCGATACAAAGTTGCTTTCAATCAATTTCAATTTGAAGATTATTTTTATTTTGGTTTTATTACATAAATAATGTGGTCGACACATTACTCTTTTTATCACAAAAGAAATAAAATAAGGTTTTACTCATTAAAATATATGAATATTATTTAAAACTAAAAAGTGACGGCTCGGGTGAGTTCTGGTCACTTCCACTCGGAAGTATATCGACTCTAAAACTTTAGTGATTGGTCAGGCTCCTAGTAGATGGAACAATCTTGTTCTCATAAAAGTCAATGTCCTTGAATGACATTTGGGTCTGAATAAGATCTCAACCAGGGATAATCTTGGTTATTTTGGTAGGAGTAGGAAGGTTAAGATTAACTGGGTTGGATGGTTACAAAACCCACTTCTAGCCACCTCTGATATGTAATTTCTTTCCCTAACTTCTTGCTAGTTTTATAAAAAAAATGCCGTACAAAAAAGACAAACAAAAAGAAATTTGTGAACAAAAACCATAGTTACTAATTTAAATTAATGCTCATAATATAAAAACCTTTGTAGTAAAAAAAAACCTTATCAACAAAGAAATTATTGCGGCTTTTAGGGCAAAGTATAAAAAAAATGTTGTATTTTTGTATCAAAATGAATGTAGTTTTTTTAATTAATATTATATTGTTGTCTCAGTCCTTTTAAATAACGTTTGAAAAAAGAATATTTTATAAGAAAAAAAGTTAAACACAAAATAAAATTAATAATAATAATATTTGGGATTGTTTTATGGGAACTATTCCATTTTGAATGATTAAGTCCCTAAACTAATTTTTTGAATGAAAAAAACCATTAAATTTTCCCATTTTGAATGATTAAGTCTTTGAACTATTTTTTTGAATGAAAAAAATCATTAAATTTTCTCATTTTGAATGATTAAATCTCTAAATTTTTTTTTGAATAAATAAATAAACTATCGAACTTTTAAAAATTGATTACCTTTTTTAAAAGGTATCTGAAACCGACTATATGAAGGTTTTAAAGGAAAAACAAATCTAAATCACTTTTATCGTTCTCAAACTCGCTATTAACCCCCCCACCCCCACCCCCACAAACAATCGTATCACTTTGTCTCACCACTCCCCATTGCCCAAACGTTGTCCGTTCTCCATGTCATCTAACACGTTGTTTCCTCTGCATCGATATCCCTTTTTTTGATATATTTTTATATATCAAAAGATAACATGTTACAAGTAGTTTTTTTGGGGTTAAAATGATGTAAGTAACCAATTTTTAGAAGTTCAATAATTTAATTTATTGAAAAAAAAATGTTCAGGGACTTAATCATTCAAAATGAAAAATTTTAATGGTTTTTTTTAATTCAAAATGAGAAAGTTTAATGATTTTTTCATTCAAAAAAATAGTTCAAGGACTTAATAATTCAAAATGTGAAAGTTTAATGGTTTTTTAATTCAAAAAATTAGTTTAGGGACTTAATCATTCAAAATGGAATAGTTTGTTGGGTTTTTATTAACTTTTCCCTTGTTTTATTGGTAAAATATATGTTTGTTTCTCCATTTTGATCGTTCGGAGTTTTATTAAAATTTATTAAGGGGTCGTTTATCCAAAGACTTCTTTTCCAATAAGCGCTTACCGGTAAGATTCAATACTCTAACTTAATTTATCGGATAAGATTATAGTCCATCAAAAGTTCAAAACAACATCGTATGCAACAATTTACCTCGTAATCATTTACCGCATAAGAGTCATCATTCTCATTTATTACTGGGTAAGATCTCCATCATTATCATCGCTCTTACCTAGTAAGATTTCTCGATTCTTGCCTTGTTCATATTTATCCAACAAAGTAAATGACCTAGTAAGCACTTACTGAATAAACGTTTAATAAACGACCCTTAAGATTTATTTGACTGTTAACTTCAATACTTCATAGATTAATATAGGGAAAAGTTAAAAAAAAAACCCAACAAACTATTATATTTTGAATGGTAAAGTCTTTGAAGTTTTTTTTTTAATGAAAAAAAATGAAACTTTCTCATTTTGAATGATTAAGTTCATAAACTATTTTTTTGGATAAAAAAACAATTAAACATTTTTATTTTAAATGATTAAGTCCCTGAACATTTTTTTAAAATAAATTAACCATCACACTTTTATAAATAGTTACTTACATCCTTTAAACAAAAAAAACTACTTATAATTGATTAAGAATATTTTAAAAAGAAACCTAAATCATTTTTATTCTTTCCAAACTCTACGTCATTCAAACCTCACGCAAACACTGGTGTCACTCCCCCTCGCCACTCCTTGTCGTCCCATCGTAATCTGTTTTCCATATCACATATCACGTTGTTGGTCCTTGTCATCGATCTGATTTAGGTTTCTTTTTATTTTATAGCCTTTCTAGTCAATTACAAGTAAATTTTAATGTTAAAAGAAGTAGGTAACTTTTTTTAAAAGTCCTATGATTTATTTATTAAAAAATGTTTTAAAGACTTAATTATTTAAAATAAAAAAAAATTAATGATTTATTCGTTAAAAAAATATTTCAAAAACCTAAGCCATTTATTTGATCACTGATTTTTTTTTTAAATTTATTCCGAAGCCGTTTCATGGCCTCACACTGCAGAGTGCAAGGTAGACCCCTCCCACCATGTTGATGATGACCAAATGCATATAAAATGCTTGTAATAAAATCATGAGTAAATTACGTTTTTAGTCCCTATAGTTTGTTAAAAATTGCGAATTTCATTCCTGTGGTTTCAAAATTTCAGTTTTCGTCTCTAAGATTTGTTGTAATTCATTTATATTTTCGTCCCTGACGTCAAAATACTACTTTTAGGTATGAGGACTAAAATAGAAATGAATTGTAAACCATAAGGATGGAAAAAACAATAAAAATTAAACTATAAAGATGAAAAAGATACTGAATTAAAAACCATAGGGATGAATATCATAATTTCAAAACCATAGGAACGAAAATAGAATTTTTAACAAACCACAGGGACTAAAAACATAATTTACTGTGTAATCTATATTTATACTATATTATAAAGCATCTATAAAAAACTCTTAAAAACAATGTTAAAGCTTAATGTACCGCTATTTAATGTTAATTACTTAAAACTTAAATAATGAAAACTTAAAATCTCTTCCTATTTAATCTTTATCTCTAACAACTTTAACTCCCCTAAAATCACTCCCCACTTCAACTTCCCTAAAATCACTCCCTGTATAATTAAATACAAGATAAAAAATCAAGTTTTAAATATAAAAAATCTAAAATATAATTAAGAAAAACTAACATAATATTTAATGTTTATTTTATAAAAAAAATATTATTTTATTAAACCTAAAATAAATTACATTATTATTAAACAATCGAATAAACTCTTAAAAACAAACCTTTATACATTAAGTATTGTTTATTGATACATATTACATAAAATTCAAGATTACAAGTTATTATGCATGAGTACAAATTTCTAAAGTTATATGTTTGAATTCATAATTAACCGATAAATATAATCAAAACAAGATAAACATCTTAATTTAAATATAAAGAATTTAAAATATATAAGATAAAAATAAAAGAAAAAAGAAAAAATTAAAATAAAAGAAAAAAGTTAAAATCGTGATGTATCTCGCTGCATTGCACGAGTAGACTTCTAGTCATATATAATACACATATAGAGTGGCGAATTCAATTTTTTTAGAGTAAATTACAATTGTTTGTTCACGTGGTTTTCACTCACTATTAACTCTAGTTCCTTTTGAAATTAATTACAGTTTTGGTGATTGTTTCACTTTTGGTCCTTTTGACTAACTTTTATTAAGAAAGAAGTAAACTACAAAGTTAGTCATTGTAGTTTGTCAAACTAAACACTTTTTGTCCTTGTAGTTTTGAAATATAAGATGATCTTCATGGTTTGCAAAAACATTCGAATTTGATCCATCCCTCTAACGATCGTTAAAAAATCCATTAAATGGACATTTTAATATTACCTAATATATATATATATATATATATAATCACAAACAATATTTTCTATATATATATACTCCGTGTTAATTCCAGAATAATAGGTCTAACACTCCCTCTGTCCCGAAACATTTGTCAACAATTGAAATGAGACATAGTTTTAAACATGCATAATTATTACAATTTCTTGTTAATCAAGTGACATCTTTATCTTTATTTAATTTTTCTTTCTTCATTAAATATTTGTGCATTAATTAAGGGTAAATTTGAGAATTTAATTATTTACTTTTGAAATTTGACACTTATTTTGAGACAAACATAAATAAAAATGTGAAAACCTATTTTTGGACAGATGGAATATTATTTTTTTAAATATTAATGCTTTAAATAAAATCATTTATAAATTTATCAATTTTTATCAACAACTATATTTATTGTGATACACAATTTTTTTTTGTTTTCTTTTATTAAATAGTAGTTTTTAAAAGAAATTGAATTACAAATAAAAAAATTGTTTCGTTGCTAGTTTGATTTGATTTAGGAATTATATTATATCTTTTGTGAACAAAAATCAGAATGTATTATGATTTTTTATAAAAAAAAAATTCAAAAAAATAACATTAACTTTTTTCTTGTTTGAAACGTTTTATGTACAGATGAAATGAGAAGTTTTAAAAGCATGTTCTAAAAAGAAGAATTGAAACATAATACATTTCATTATTGATGTAATATCTACAATCTACACTATCTATATTATATTATAAATCACGGATAAAAAAACTCTTAAATACAAATTATTAGGCACAAGATACCATCATTTTAGGCAAGATTTTAAAAATATCTTAATTTACAAGTATCAAAGCATAAAATACATATTACTACTGGAGGCTTCTAACACCCACCAATTTGGTATGTACAAAACTTTCCTTTTATACAGACCTTTCCATGTATCACTATTAATATAAATTTGTTTTAATTATATTATTAAATACGTAATTGATTGTTTTTTTCTAGATGTCATTAAAATATATAAGATAATCATTGAATTCTAACAAAATACTTAATTTTTTTATATAAAAAACTTTAGATTATTAAGACTAAATTAAACAAGTTTATAAAAAAAATATTATCACTTTCTCAAAACCATCCAAAATCGTACTGTAAATCGACAAAAAAATAAAATGAAATATTAAAATCGTGATATATCTCCCTACATTACGCGATGAAACTTCTAGTATAATAATAATAAATACATATGAAAATAGAAACTTTCAAATAAAACCTATTAAAAATTATATTATTTGTGGTAGTTTTTTTTTGTTTTTTTTTTGAAATAATTATATGTGGTGGTTGTGATGCCACATTTGAGTTTCATTTTTATATGTGTATTTATTATTATTATATTATAGATATTACATAAAAAAAAATGAAACATATTTTGTTTCAATTCTTATTTAGGAACCTTTATTTAAAATCTCTCATTTCTTCTGTACGTAAAACGTCTCAAACAAATAAATAAATTAATATTATTTTTCTGAAAAAAAAAAAACTGTTACAATACGTTTTCATTTTCGTTCACAAAGAAGTATATATATTTCCTAAATTAAATCAAACTAACAAAAGAAATAAAATTCTTTTCATTGTAATTCAACTTCTTTTAAAAACTACTATTTAATAAACAAAAAAAATATGTATTATAATAGATATAGTTATCAATAAAATAAATAAGTTATAAATAATTTTTTAAAGCATTAATATTTAAAAGATTATATAAATACGTATATAATATTGTGTGTGGTCATATATATATATATATATAAATATATATAAATAGGGTTCATTCATTTGCTAACCACGACATTAGTGCTAACCAATTTTCGACCAATCAAAAGTTTCCTATAGATTATGTTATGCGATTAATGATTTTAAATATCAAAGGTCAATATTGGTATTTACCAATTCACGCCCCATCCAATGTCATTCCATATTTCAAGGAGTTTGTTATGGTAATGATCTATTATTTAAATGTAATATTTTTAAATTAAAATTTGATGTCTATCAAGTTAATAGGGAAGTTATCTGCTACCTAGTTTTAAGCATCCAATAACTTTCTAACTGCATGAACATATGCTCATATGCACACCTCCTAATGATAACTTCTTACCATATTTCCATATGCACACTTACCAAGCAATGCACATATGCATATACAAAATTATAAAAGTAGTTATCTATGTGTATTCAAAATGCATAGAGAACTCAAATGCATATATACACTTCAATGCACATATGCACAGAAGGTGCAAACAGTTTACCCATAAAGATTTAGGGGGTGTTTGGTTGGAGGTATTGAGGGGTTAGGAATGAGAATGAGAATGAAAAATGTTGTTTGGTTTGACATAATATAATGAGTCCATTACCCAAAACCCATTAATTTTCATTCCTGACTAAATTGGGGGGGGGGGGGGGGGGGGGGAATGAAAATCTTATTCCCGCTCAGTCACCTTTTCTCATACGCCCTTCATCTCTCGATATTTAATGAAACATATTTTTTATTTTCGTGTTGGACGGCACATATTTGTATTAAAAAATATTATATAAAATATTTTTTTTATTGATTATATTGGTTTAACCAAACAGCATCAATGCAATGTTCATTC